>JAUIQD010000007.1:1291970-2583940 GCA_033439745.1 Lasiosphaeria hispida | reverse complement strand
TGGCCGCAAACTGCTTGGCTCCCGGCATACTGGCGTCGAAAGGCAAGGGCTCGGCCTTGGCCTTCAACATCTGGCGCTGGCTTCGGGTGGGACCACACATTGTGACAATGGAGACGAAGAAATATGCTCTATGCCGAGTTGGCGGAAACAAAAGGACGAAAGATGCGTATCCGGTGTCGTTTTGGTGTTTTTTTTGGTGATGAGGGGCGACGAGGGCTGACAGACGAGGGCTGACAAGGGGTGACGAGGGGTGACGAGGGTTGATGGGTTAAGCAGCCAAGCTGGGCAATAATATTTTTCTTTGAGGTTTGTGATGATCAAGCCGGTGAATGTGAGTTATCGGTGAATGTGAGCTATCGGTGAATGTGAGTTATCGGTGAATGTGAGTTATCGGGGATTCGTGACAAACAAGTCCGTGAGGCGTGAGTGAGGGAGGTTGTAGGGCGCAGAGGAAAAGTATGCTTAGGTTTGGTTTTGGCGATGGTTTGCAGAGAGTTCGTGGCGGGGTGATGGGTGATGGGTGAAGAAGTGGTGTTCTGTTTTTCCTCTGGCAGCTGGAGAAACTGGCAGGAGCACGCGAGCACGGCGGCGAGGGCCAATATTTTTGTGACCTCGCAGGAGAGCCAGCGAGGTGGGTGGGAGTGCTGGGTCAAAATTGGCCGCCCCAATATGTGGTGTGCGCGCTCTCCGCTCTCCGCGCTCTCCTTCCCCGAGACGACCAATACTTCCCTTCCTCAACGTCAAGCCCTTTGGAATCAACTCTTCAGTATCAAGTACCATAGAATCAACTCCTTTAAAACCAAGACCTTCGGAATCAGCACCATGACCAAAGGTGTTTGCCAACTACCAGACTGCTGTTCACCCCCCCCCACCCAGTGGATCAACAACCCCTTTGGTTCGGTGTGCTCGAACGTTATCGCAGATATAGAATAAGTGACGAGAGTTAAACCTTCGTTGCCTCCCTTCAGAGAAAGCCTTTCAGCACCTCTCAGCACCTGGCCCTCCCGCCCAGTCGACTATGCGCCGCCTTGCACCAGACTTGCACTCGCCTCCTGCGTCCGTCTCGCAACAGACACAGACTTGCACCCGCCTCACAAGAGACAGACTCGCACTCGCCCACCAAAAAGATGCAAGTCTGGCTACTTGCCCCCGTTGCCCTGGACTGTCTCCTCCTCTCGCTGCCGAGGTGAGGCTGCTGACCAGTACCCCGGAGACGGCTAGAAGAACCTGGACCTGAGAACCTGCTCACGGCCAGGCAGCTTGCCCTTCACCCCCTCCTACCCCCCTTTACAAGGATTGTGGAAATAATACTTCAAAGGTGGTCCTCCCGATACGCAACAGTGAATTCGACCCAGCCATCAAAGGCATAGGCAGCAAGGAAAAGACCCGATAACATGCCCCCTTGGGACACGAGATTGGCCAGCCGGATAAAGTAAAACACAAAAAGATTGAAGAAAAAAAAACTTACATGCTCAAGATCAAAATCCCTTGCCCGCCGGGGGCCGCGGCCGCTCTGGGTCGTGATGCCGCCCGCAGTCCGCTCTTCACTGCCACGGGCTGAGCTCATGTCCGAGCCGCCAGCGCCCCCGACGCCACCACCGCGTCCACCACCACCCGCGCCGCCGACGCCGCCCTTCTTGACCTGCTGCTTGGCGGCCTTGCCCGACTGCAGCGACTTGAGCTGGGCCAGCAGCTGCGAGGCCAGGTCCTTGTTCTCGTCGGTGAACTTGCGCACGCGGTCCTGCGGCACCCAGTCGTCCCAGCTGCTCTTCCACCCCTTGTAGTGAATCTTGTACTGCCAGCCCTCGCCGCCCTCGCCGGGCTGCACGTCAAGGATCTTGGCTTCGTACAGCATCTCCATGTGAAAGCAGAGCACACGCTCATCCTTAGAGAAGGGCGCCTGCGGAGCCTTGGAGGGTGCCATGGTTTTCTTGAAACGGGGTCCTGGTGCTGTTCTGGGTGGCGTTTCTGATACTGGCGATATTCGAGGCTCTTGCCTTGACCTTGCCACAAACTGAAATTGGTGATTGGTGAACGATCTGAATTTGGTTTTTTGGGGGGGGTTTTTTTTTGGAAGAAGGTCAAGGTTTGAGAATCCCTGGCTCAGGAAACAAAGTGGTGGGTCACGATCAATGGGTTCAGACCGGGTCTGGGGAAGGCGCGGGCGCGATGAGGTGAGGGTTTAGGGACTGATATGCTCAGGATCACGGGAACACGTGCTGGGCTCTGTTTAGCGTGAAAAGGCACTCTATTACCACCATAAACAACCCGCCTGATTACTGGCCGCTTGGGCCTCCCCATTCGCTAATACACAGAAACGGCAAGAACGATAGGTAACTCAAAGAACCACTTGAAGTTGTTGACTCGGAACACCTGAGCAAAAACTTGTCGCAACTTTCATATCCTAACATTTATCAGGCAGCGAGGAATCCCCCTCTCTCACTGCCCACCATGGCTCCAAGCGAGTTCAAGATTATCAGCAACTACCTGCTGGTGCCCACTCAGCTACCTGCTATTATCTCACTGCAGGAGTTCATTGCCCTATTCCCACGGTCGCTGCAATCCTCACCTCACATTCGCAGCCTATACCGCGACCTACAGGGCCAGAGAAACGCCCTGGTTGATTCGGTGGCTGCAGACATTGAGGCAGAGGCCAAGAAGGGGAAAGCGCTCCGTCGCGCTGTGATCAACATAAGACGGGAAGCCGAGTCCCAAGAGCATGACGATGAAGTTGAGATTGAGAGAATGGTGAGATTGTTCGGGTACCTTGTTTTGCGGTCTGCGCGCATGATGCTAATGATGCTAGCTGTATGGCGCTGCATCAAACTCGCAAAACGCCAAGCACACCGTGAGCTCCATCATTCCAGAACTGGAAGGCGCCACCAGCGAGCTCGAGGGTGAGCTGCAGCGTCTAGAAGAAGAACAGGCGACACTCATGGCTTCCGCGCAGCAAACTGTGGGCAGCATGAGCGATCTGCGCTACGGGCGGTTGGCGAACAGCCAGCTGCGCGACCAGGTCCTCGATGGACTGGCCAATTTACAGGAGACTTGCACAGGGAAGAATTGAGAGATATCGATTCTGAAAATAGCCCAGATAACCATGATGCGCTTGAAAATCCCAATCCCAGGACGGTAACAATGCTACAAGAAAGCACCGATTCCTCCGTCATTTATTCACCCTTCCCGCCCTCAAGCCGCCGTATCCCAGCCAAGGCAGAAGGCTCAGACAGCCCCCCTCCGAGTCGCAAGTCATCAGGAAATTGCCATATATTAAAAGGATTAAACAGGTTGCCGTCGCCCGCTTAAGAAGGAGGAGCAGGGTGGGCGCCAGCAGGCGCGCCGGGCCGTCCGCCAGCAGGAGAAGTACGGCCCCCCCTAGGTTGATGTTAGCGTTGCACGCGAGAGAAACGGAGGATTACGACAGAGCTTACATCATGGACCGGCTGAGGAAGGAGACGATAAGCATCATAGCCCACGACGGGAGAACGTTGAGGGCCCACAGAGCGTAACCAATAGGAACAGCGGCACGGTATTCAGCAAGAACGCCATTGAAGGGGTGGAAGTAGCTGGTAATGAGGCGGAAGTCCTCCTTGCTGCCCTCCTTGGCGGTCTTGGCGTACAGGTTTAGGAGATCTTGGCTGGTGACGGAGGTCAGGTTGAAGGGCTTCCAGTACACGTCAATCGGAGTAGGCTCAGGGAGCATCTCAAAGACCCAGAGAGCGCCCGTGCTGGCGGACCAGCTGTTGCACAGAACCGGCTGGTCGTCGCAGTTGAGCAATCCCAAATGGGGGGACTTGGGGTTGGTGGCCAACTTGGCGGCCGTCTCGTTGAAGGCGACCTCGATGTTTGTGCAGTGGCCTATTGTAGTCCAGTCAGCTTCTTCGTGCCTGTATTTAGCGCCAATGTGGCGGACGGTGTATTGATTTTTTGGGGTAGGATAGGTCGTACCAAAGCACGTCTTCGCCCCGCCTGTGATCAGAACCCACCACTCCTCAGGAGTCGTGGCCTCGGGCTTCACGGGCGCGTAAAGAGTTTCTTTCCAGTTCGACAGAGTGAGGCCCTTGATCTCCTTGGCGGCGACCTTGGATTTGGAGGGAGTAGCCGCAGGCGCAACCTTTTCGGCGACGTTGGGGACGGCTGCGCCGAAGCTGCTGATGAAGTTTTGGAACTTGGCCTTGTACTGCTCAAACGGGCTCTCGGCAGCGGCCGCAAGAAGCGGCAGCGCGAGCAGCGCGGAGTTGGTGAAGCGCATTGTGAAATGTGATGATTCTGGTGGTGGTGCGAGGGAAGCTGGATTTACACGTTGTGCAAAGGGGAAGCTCTGGCAAGGCGATGGAAAATCCAACAGCTTAGATTGGATGATGTAAGTATTGAGGGGTCTTATCAGCTCTGCCTGCTTTCTGCTGCGTGTCAAGACCGTTCGAAGGAGCGTGGCGCTAAAATCAGCGAAAGAGGGTTTGGCAGGAAAAAGCTAGACGACGTTGACAACAACTGCAGAATTGAAGTGGAGGAGAGAAGCAAAGACCAAGCGGACGGAGATTGCCAGGAGCAAAACTTCTTTATTATTATTTTGTCGACGTTGTCTCTTTTGATTACGACCAAGCCAGGCCGGGTAGGGGGTGACCTGAGCTCGGGCTTTGTTCTACCAGTTGCGATGGGGTTGTCCAGGGAGCCGGTAAAACTCCCGCCTGTTATGGCTAGACGGTGGAACCATCGGCCCGCCTTCTCCACTGACAGCCGCGAACAGCCACTTGCATAAGGTAAGTTCATCTTAACCTGGACCCTTCCCTCCACCAGCCACATTGAAGGGTGGCTCGGGCAATTGAGATCGAGCACGTCTAATCAGTCGGATCTCAACATTTCATGACTAACTCATATTAATATGGTGAGCAACAAGGTTTTGAGCGACTGGGAGAATACTCTGACAGAAATCAGGCGCCCAAAGCAGCGAGCGAGAAGCGAAAACGCAGTCGACCAACGGGCGCGTCCGAAGTTGACGAAAGCGCGTCGAGTCGCGACCCAAAACGAGGCCGCGCTCAAAAACAAAACCAGCAATTGGACGCGCCCAACGACCCGACGACCGGCGATGGACCTGAGGAATCAACTTCCGCGCCGAAGAAACAAGGTCGACCGCGCAAAAGCTTAGATGCTGTGGCAGCCGCAACAGAGAAAGAGGAACCCCCAGCGATGACAGACAGCTCGAGGCCCAAAAAGCGAGGGCGCCTCGCGAGGAGCAGCACTGCCGAGCCCACTGAGGATGAAAACACGGCGGAAGCACCGCCTCGCAAGCGAGTGAGGGCGGCTGCGCCAGAAGGAGCCGAAGAGCAGGGCGGGCCGGGCAAGCCAGCCAAACCCACGGCCAATCCGCCAAAGAAAGGGCCACAGGAGAAGCCAGGGGGTGATGATACAGCCGGCTCATCAATCCGGCGAAGCAAAAGAGACCGTCGCTCCGCTGATGATAATCCCTGGTGGAACTCAAATCTAAACAAGACATCACCATCGGCTGCACAACCCGAGAAGAAGGCTGCAGAACAGCCCGTGAAGAAACCCCAGATACCGTCCAAGGAGAAGCCTGACAAACCGGTAGCCAAATCGGCACCACAAAAGCCGTCTAAGGAAATCCCAAACAAGACCACCGCCAAACCGCCGCCGCAGAAAGCTGCACGCACTGACCCGCCACCAGAGCCGACAAATCGACCGCCCAGAGGCGAGAATGCAGCAGAGCCGGCCGTCCGGCGAAGCGCACGAGATAGACGCTCTGCCGACGACAACCCCTGGTGGTCCTCTCACCCAGGCGAGTCCTCGCCAAAAGATGCCCAGCCAGAGCAAACCTCGGGTGGGCCAAAGGAGAAGAAGCGCGGCCGCCCATCTCTTGGGGAGGTATCCGTTTCTCAGGCTCAAAACTCGGTCACGCAAGAGCGCGCAGCGAAGCCGGGGAAAAGGGGACTAGGACGTCCGTCCCTCAACGCCAAACCCGACGGCCCCTCACCCAAGCCCAACCGTCAACCCTCAAGACGAACGTCCGACAAGCCAGCCGCCTCCGAAAAGCCGCGCAAGAGTGGGCCGCGCTCTTCCGGCGGCCCCGCGCCCGAAAACCGGCGCCGCTCCAACATGTCAGAACCCTCGGGCCCAGCCGACCCAGCACCTGCCCCGGCCCCCAAATACCGACACCTCGCCTCACGGACGCGGCAGATTCCACGCGCCACCATCTCGGCGAAATGGACGACCCTCGACGACGCCTCTGCGGCAGCTGTCGACGCCATCGTAACGGACGCGGCGCGGCCCGTCCTCTTCCGGCTGCGCGACCGCGACGCGCGCCACCAGCAGGCTCAGAAGATCCTGCGCCTGTTCGCGTCGCGGCTGCAGTCAAAGCTGCGGCGGGGCATGCCGTTCCCACCGCCGACGGCGGGCGTCGCAAAGCAGGGCGCTGTGGGGCCGAGTCACGAGTTGGAGCTCGACTTTGAGCGGACCGTGGATGCCATCCAGGGGCTGGAGAAGACGTTGGACCCGCTGCTGCATTCGGTCGCGCTGCTGGAGGCGGAGCAGGAGAGGGAGGAGGCGGCGTTGGAGAGGGAGTATAAGCTGCTGAAGACGCTCGAGGCAAACGCCAGGGCTGAGGCGAGGGGGTGGCGGGAGAGGGGGAAGAGGGACCACGTGCTGGCGCCGGAGAGGAGGGTGGTTGAGGAGGGGAGGGAGGAGGAGGTGTTGGGGACGGTCAGGACGGAGGGGCCAGGAGCCGGGGTTTTTACAGTAAGTTTGGGTTGTGCGACGTAGGGGCTGGTGTTGGTGACTGGGCTAACTCGTTGTGCTCTGCAGGATCTCAAGGAACAAGATCTTGTCGCGCTTTCGCAGCAGATTGGGAGTCATATGGAGAGCATGAAGGGCAACCTCCAGCAGATTAACGGGGTGCTTCCGGCCATCGCAAAGAGCAAGGCGGCGCTTCAAGGCGTGTTGCATCAGTATCTAGATCCGGTGCAGTATGATCAAGCGGTCCTTGGATGATGGGCAGCTTATCATCTGCTTTCATGACGGAGTATTGAAAAGACCTATGGGACGGCAGGCTGGTGTTTTTCTGCTTTTGAGGACTTGGCTTGAGGGAAGAGGATGGTGGATGATGATACCCCTGAGAAAATAGTACGAGACATGGCCTGGTTTACGGGCGGCCTCGGAAAGGTGGCGGATTGTGCTGCTTTTGGTAGGATAGGATTGTTTGGGTTGGTGTTCTTCGCATGTAGGGTAAAATGTATGCAGGGTATGCCTGAGAGCTGGGAATCAATAGACGAGTGTGATACCTGAGTTCGGTGAGAGGGGCAACCTACCTCGCCACTCTTGTAACGATGGACGTGATACAGCTGGAAAACAGTTGAATAATCGCAGACCACATTTTGAGCATGTCTCGCTCACACTTTACTTCAGAACGATATCGCTTCCTGTCCAACTCAGTTGGGTGGCTGTCCCAGCCGTTGTTAACCCTAACCCTCATATGTACCAGTGGGGGGCTTCACGCTGGAGCTGCTTAGGTTCTCATTTTCACTTTCATCCTCATAGAAAATTTTGGTTGACGGCGGTTTCAGCAGTGAACGCTCAGAACACCAGCATATTTAGAAGAGTCAGACTCCACTAAGTCCCCATTTTGACATACTCCCAAATCTCCGATTGCTCACCAATGCGGTACAGAAGCATCGGGCTTTTCTCGTCGTCTTCAACTTTTGCACATCTCATCCGAAAGCCATCTGCAATAACACCAGCCAGGTCCTGGCTCAGGACTCATTCGTTCATGGCAACCACAGACCCCGCGCCAACCCTGATGGAGGGAGTTGAGTCGCCAAAGGCTCCCCAAGTCAGCCAGAACCAAGGGAAACGGCCAAACCAAAATGCACACGGAGATGGGCGCAAACCTGCCAAAACCAGAAAGAAGCAGAAGCCGGCTGTAGAGGGCTCCCACGACGAGGTGCTACTTCTCGATATCCAGGCTCTGCTCGAGGCTCAAAAACTCTCTGATGATTTTGCCGGCGAGGCAGCCGAGTCCAACCCTCTTCCAGAACAAGGGAGCGAGATTGAGGTCGAGGTCGTTGAGCAGTCGTCCACGGGAGACGGGCTAGCACTGCAACAGGGCTCGAAACAAATCTACGTAGTCCCGTTTACGGTGAAGGGCGACATTGTCAAGGTGAAAGCGTACCGCCAGATCCACGGGCAGGGGTACACGCAAGCCGACTTCATCTCGGTCATCAAGCCGTCTCTCCTCCGCGACGACAGCCGCATCCGGTGCCAGTACTTTTCCAGGTGCTCCGGCTGCCAGTTCCAGATGCTCGACTACTCGGAGCAGCTCAAGCTGAAGAGGGATATCGTGGTCAAAGCCTACCGCAACTTCTCCCAACTGGCGCCCGAGCTCGTACCCGAGATCCTCGACACCATCGGCAGCCCGCTGCAGTATGGCTACCGGACGAAGCTGACGCCACATTTTGATGGGCCCCCGGGCGGCCACAGGCGCGGCCCCAAGAAATCCCTGAGCGAGCGGCCGCCCATCGGCTTCACCCCAAAGACGTCCCGGAAGGTCCTCGACATCGAGGACTGCCCGATCGCGACGGAAGCGGTGCGGAAGGGCCTCACGGCAGAGCGGACGAGGATGGACGCCGAGTTCGGCAGGTATACCAAGGGCGCGACCATCCTGCTCCGGGAGAGCACCCAGCGCGTCCCCAAACCCTCCGATGGGGAACCAACCCCGGCCTCGCCGGCAGACACCCTGCACGTCGCCGAGTCGGCCACCCACACCGACTACAAAACCTGCATCACGGATAACAACGCAACCAGCACCGAGTACATCGATTCCTTCATCTTCACCAACCCAGCCGGCTCCTTCTTCCAAAACAACAACTCCATCCTCCCCCCCTTCACCGCCCACATCCGGGAGCACATCCTACCCCCCACCACCCCGCCCGGCTCCAAACCCATCCGCAACCTCATCGATGCCTACTCGGGCTCGGGCCTCTTTACTATCACTCAGGCGGCCCTCTTCCCCGGCGGCAGCATCGGCATCGACATCGCGGGCAAGTCGATCGAGTTCGCGCGCCGCAACGCCGCGCTCAACGGGCTGGCCGAGAGCCAGTGCCGCTTCCTCGCCGCCGACGCGCCCGAGCTCTTCAAGAGCGTCAAGGACGGCGCCTACGACCCCGACGAGACCGTCGTGGTGCTCGACCCGCCGCGCAAGGGCTGCGACGCCAGCTTCCTGCGCCAGCTGCTGCAGTTCGCGCCGCGCCGCGTCGTCTACGTCAGCTGCAACGTGCACACCCAGGCGCGGGACGTGGGCGTGCTCGTGCGCGGCGAGGTGGAGGGGCTGAGCGAGGAGAAGGCGGAGGACGGGGCTGAGAAGAAGAGGAGGGTCAGGTATGACATTGAGAGCATCAGAGGGTTTGATTTCTTTCCCCAGACGGGCCATGTCGAGGGCGTGGCTATCTTGAACAGGGTAGAGATATGATGTTACTCTCGCGTTGGGGTGGAGTGGTGTATATTAGAGAAGCACGGACTGAGCGAGGATTTATTGGCCTTAGACTCGAAAAAGATATTGAGTCTCTCATGAACGACTTGATCCCTTGCATGCTGTACTCTGGTATCTTGTATATGCTCCCAGAAACCGTAAAGACGAAGCAAATCAAGCAAAGAGGGGTATCCATATCATCTATTTATTCGGAACAAACAACGTCACCACAAAAAAGGTGTCAGGGTTTCCTCATGGCCACCAGTTTTTCCATCTCCGACGTCCATCGATTGGCAAACTCTTCTTCCGTAAACCGCTTGGCCGACTTGCGTGCCCGCAGCCGCACCTGGTGGAGATTCGGCAGGGACAAGGCCTTTTCGAATCCCTCGGCAAACTCGGTCGACGTAGTCGCATGGAAACCTGCAGCGCAAATAATGTTAGCAGCTAGTTTGGGCAGAAGTCATGATAAGAGCTGTCTTACCTGTCAGCTCCCCATCCACATTAACCACGATATCAAGCTTCGGGCCGCCGCTGTCGTGCACCACGGAGACCAGGCCGGCCGCTTGATACTCGACCACGCCGATGCCAAAGTGCTCGTTCCACATGCCATTGACGCCGACGGAAGCGCGGCGCAGCCACTCGAGGATCTCGGGCCAAGTAGCGTCGAGGTGAAACTCGACGCGGTCCACAATGTGCAGCTCGTTCACCAGCAGCCGCAACTTATACACCCGCTTGGAGTCGTGGTCATCGCGGACGCTGCCGATCAACACTAGCCGCGCACCCTCCGCAGCGGCGGTCCCAGTCTTGAGAAACTCGGCGAACGCCTGCAGGATGAGCTGATGGTTCTTTTCGGGTCGGAACTGCGCAATGTAGAGCAACACCTTCTCACGCCGGCTCTCGCTCGCCGCCGAGACCTCGACCTCTTGCTCCAGTTCGCGCACTGCAACAGGAGGGTAGACCACGTCGATAGGGCTTGCTGTGCCGCGGAGGGGACCCCACAGCTTTTTAATGTGTCCCTGAGTCCAGGTTGAGTTGGTCATGACTACGTCGGCGGATGAGCCCATCCAAGAGTATACCTTGGCAAAGAGACGCCAGTACATCTTCTTAACCGTGCCATTTGCGCCCACACCCTTACCAGCATTTACCCCCTGACCACCCACAGCGGAACCAGGGTCCAACGAATCTAACATGTCGGTAGAGATTGTAGGGTAGTGTACGTAAGCTCCGGTGGGAACCTCGGGAAAGAGAAACTTGGATAGGCCCAGCGCAAAGGCGTAGCCCATCGTGTCAACGAAGATGTCCGGGACGAGGAGGGAAAATGCGTCCCAAGCCATGATTATGGAACCTATCGACTGCCCAGCGAGCGTGAAGCGCGGCCATGACGACGCTAGCACCCAATTTCGGGTCGATAAGTAGAGGAAATTGACGGTTGGCGGGTGGAGGTGAATGTTAAACCGAGTCTGGAGAATTAGGGGTCAGTAAACTGTCTTCCCCTCAAGTTGGGAGAGAGAGGCTCACCTCTACTCTATTAAGAATGGCCTCCTTGTTCACGTCGTGATCTCCCGTATACACGATGCACTTGGCCTTGGGCCAGCGATTCTGTGTAGCCCGTATGGCCGCCCAAAGAACTCTCTCCCCACCGCCCCCAGCATTACTTGTCCCGTTAGCAATATGTTCGCCAAATGAAATAACAGGGAAAAACTCACCAGAATGGATGAAAAAACCCAACGATTCCGTCCCACTCCTTCTCGGCCTTGTCGCCGTTCTTGGAGGTCCCCACGGCGTATGGATCAACGCTCTCCCATTCGTCATCGCTGTCCTTGTGCTTTCTGCTCCCTTGATACTTTTTCTCATCTCCCTCCACAAGTTCAAGGATATGGCTTCGTCGACCGTCCGTCTTCCTGCGTAAATACCACCCCAACGTCGACCCTACTGTGCGCCATAACAAGGGAAACAGGAAAAGCGAAAAGAGCGGCGTCAGTGCCATCAGGGGCACGACGACGAAGGCGAGAATTGTGGGATCCATGCCGAAAGAAAATGGTTTACGCCCCGAGGGCGTGGTGCACATCTCTGTCATCAACGAGATGCCTGAGGACAGACGCAAAGGTGGCAGCTATGTGGTAAAACAGAGCTAGGTACTGGACGATTAGATTGCGCAATAGGGATATTTAGGGGGACGTGGCCAAGCGAAGGGACTGCTGCTGCTTATGCGATCGATTTCTTTAATTTACTCCCGGAGAAGGAGAACAAATTGGAAGTAACATGGAAACTGCAAGAGAGCGGGTGACTGCAATGGACGCTAAGCTGCTTGAACACAGAAACCACGCGATGCTCATTGACGTAGGTCCCTGCCGCAGCACCCCTCGCAGAAGCCACATGGGACAATGCCAAGACTTCAATTAAGACGGACAGAAATACCCCGCTGTTGAGGAGCAACTGTGCGGTGAAAATACCTAAAAAATGTGGCTAATTTGGCCCCACTTTAAACCTGGCGGACAGTCACGTTCAGGCGCGACAGGATGCCAAGAAACGGGCAAACTCGCGTCACCCACCTTACATTCGCGTCTGCGACTTTCGAGTCGTCCAACAAAAAAGTCCAGGCTTCTGTCCCCCTCGCTGCCTGGCCTCCCGCCTAGCGAATTTAAAGGAAAGGAGGTACTAGACCTGCGCCATCCAAAGCAGGCGTCCCTTTCTTTAGTTACTCAAGATTCCCAATAACAACAATTCCTCCTGACTCGCCCGACAATCCACCCTCGCATCACCATGCCCGACATCCGCTCGTTCTTCGTCCCTAAGGGGGGCAGCAGTGCGCCGCCTCCCAAGCCAGCACCCAAGAAGAAGGACGATTCGGCTAAGAAAGGACGAGGCAGTATGTCAATGTAGACTGGCTGGTTCAATGTGATATGCTAATGACCTTCCAGAAAGTCGAAAGGTCATTGTGGACAGCGATGAGGATGACGCAGTAATCGAGTATGTCCAAGTGCTTCGTCGTATTTGCCACATGGCCTAATAGCAAACAGGATCAAGAAGCCCACAAAAGCTGCTCCCCAGAAGAAGGCATCGTGAGTTCTGTTCCCATATTGACGCAATTAATCATGGCCCACTGACCCCCATGTTAGAGAACCGGCCGAAGTGAAGGGCGTAGAGATCTCGGCCTCGAAGTACTTTGGATCAGCCAAGTCCCAGCCAGCCAAAGCCGAGGCAACACCGAATGCGACCCCCAAGGCGACCCCCAAGGCGACCCCCAAGGCTCTCTCCAAAACACAAGTTGCCCCTGGTGTTGAGGTTCGTATGAGCCCGCGCACAAAAAAAGCTGCACCTCCACCCGCAGTCGAGCCGAAGAAGAATGGCCAGCCTGCCAAAAGACGATCAACTACAGCCTACCAAAAATACGACGATGATGACGAGGATGCCTTTATGGATGACGATGACGATAATGATGACATCTTCATCGCCGATGTGAAAGCCCGCCGGAAGAGAAAGAATGACGACTACGCCGAGGAGGAGAGTGAGGAGGAGTTTTTGCCCAAGCCTAAGCGGGTTGCCTCCCGAGCTGGCAAGAAAATTGTCGAGGACGAGGATGAAGATGACTTTGAGCCCGCCCCGGCACCAAGCAAGCCCGCCAAGAAGGCCTCCGCTCCTGCCAAGAAGAGAAAGTCTCCTGTCACCGATAGCGACGAGGACGAAGACGAGGAGGACATTAAACCTGCCAAGAAGGCAGCCCCGGCAAAACCCCGTGCACCGAGGGCAAAGAAGGAGGCAGAGCCCGAGCCAGATGACATTCAGGATATTCTCAAAAATCTTCCGACAATTCAGGCACCAAGCGCCCCGCCCAAGGATCCGGATGCAAAGTTCGACTGGAGGAAAGGTGCTGCTGGTGGTGGCAACGCGGGACCGCCCCCCATGTCCGGCGCTGCCGAGATCCCCGAAGGTGAAGATAACTGCCTGATCGGCAAGTCATTTGTGTTCACTGGACTGCTCAAGACCATCGGCCGAGAGGAGGGCCAGGCCCTGGTCAAAAGATACGGCGGCAAGGTTACAGGGGCACCCAGCAGCAAGACCGACTTCGTTGTCCTAGGTGACGATGCCGGCCCTAGCAAGCTGAGGAAGATCCAGGAGCACGGCATCAAGACAATTGATGAAGAGGGCCTGTTCTACCTCATCAAGACAATGCCTGCCTACGGCGGTGGCGGAAAGGGGGCCGAGAAGGCCAAACAGAAGCGCGAGGAAGAAGAGAAGAAGGTCCGTGAAGAGGCGGAGAAAATGGAGCGAGATGAGAAAGCACGCAGGGCCGAGGCCGAAAAGGCCGCGAAAAAGGCCGCTGCTGCTCGCGGAGTTGCTCCTCCCGTGCAAGCTAAGCCGCTCTCCCAGCTCTGGACGTCCAAATACGCCCCCACGGCCCTCAATCAGATTTGCGGAAATAAGGCAAACGTCGAAAGGATCCAAGGCTGGCTCAAAAACTGGGCCAAGTCGAGAAAATACGATTTCCAGAAGAAAGGCGCAGATGGCATGGGTGGGTACCGTGCTATCATCATCTCGGGACCCCCAGGCATTGGCAAGACGACGGCTGCCCATCTTGCAGCCAAGTTGGAAGGTTTTGATGTCCTCGAAAGCAATGCAAGCGACTCCCGCAGCAAGAAGCTTGTTGAGAATGGCGTTGCTGAGGTTCTCAACAACACCTCACTGCTGGGCTACTTTGCCGGGGACGGCAAGAAAGTTGACGTTGAAAAGAAGAAGATGGTTCTTGTCATGGATGAGGTCGATGGCATGTCTGCGGGCGATCGCGGTGGTGTCGGCGCCCTAGCCAAGTTTTGCAAGAAGACCGACATCCCCCTTGTTCTGATCTGCAATGAGCGCCGGCTGCCCAAGATGAAGCCCTTTGATCACGTCGCTTTCGACATCAAGTTCCAGCGGCCAACAGTCGACCAGATCCGGTCTCGTGTCATGACAATCTGCCACAGAGAAGGCTTGAAGCTGCCACCTCAAGTTGTCAATGCATTGATTGAAGGCAGCAACAAGGATATCCGGCAGATTATCAACATGCTTTCCACCGCAAAGCTGGACCAGCACACGATGGATTTTGACCAGAGTAAAGCCATGACAAAGGCCTGGGAGAAGCATGTCGTCCTCAAACCCTGGGACATTTGCCAAAAGCTGATCGGAGGAGGCATGTTCGGCCCTGCCAGCAAAGCGACATTGAATGACAAGATCGAGCTGTACTTCAATGACCATGAGTTCAGCTACCTGATGATTCAGGAAAACTACCTGCGTTCGAAGCCCAATCAACTGAACTCCATGGGCCACAACCGGAGAGAACAGAACCTCAAGTATCTTGAGCTTATTGACCAAGCGGCCGAGAGCATCAGTGATGGAGATTTGGTTGACCGTATGATCCATGGCCCTCAGCAGCAGTGGAGTCTCATGCCCACACATGCCATTTTTAGCACCGTCAAGCCCGCCAGCCTTGTCGCCGGCCAGTTTGGCGCACAGCCCACCTTTACGAGCTGGCTGGGCAACAATAGCAAGTACGGAAAGCTGGGTCGGTTTGTGCGTGAGATCCATTCCCACATGCGACTCAAGGCCTCTGGAGATCACAATGAAATCCGCCAGCAGTACCTGCCTGTCTTGTGGTATCAGATTGTCAAGCGACTGGAGGTCGAGGGCAGAGACTGTATTGAGGATGTCATCAGCCTGATGGACAACTATTATCTCACGCGGGACGATTTTGATTACATCAAGGAGCTCGGAGTCGGATATCAGGATGAGGAGATGGTGAAGATTGAGACCCAGACCAAGTCGGCATTTACCCGAATGTAAGTCAACAAACACCCAGTGACCTTGATAGGAGCTAACACGTCACAGGTATAACCTCGTGTCCCATCCCATCCCCTTCATGAAGGCGAGCAATGTCATTGCGCCAAAGACCAAGAGCAAGGATATGCCTGACCTCGAAGAAGCCATTGAGGAAGAGGATGATGGTCTCGAGGCTCCAGAGCCGGTTGAGGATGACGATGAGCTGGATCTCAAGACGGACAAGTACATCAAGCAACCGAAGGCCAAGCCGGCTAAGAAGGCCACCAAGAAGGCAGCAAATGCTGATGTCGATGACGAGGATGATGGCGGAAAGGCGCCAAAGGCCAAGGGCAAGGCGGCAGCAAAGGCCACAACGGCCAAGCCGCGGGGAAGGCCCAAGAAAGCTTAGCAGCCTAGGTGAGGAATATCTGGAAGGTGTCACGATGAGCTAGTGTATGGAGTATCTTAGGGGCATGGTTTACAGGAGGTCATCTTGCTATCTTGGAGTAATTCGGTTAGAGACAGCGTCTGTCGTTTCCCGTGTTGGTGTGCTGAACAGTGATGGTTGATGTTTTGTTTACTTGGAGTTGGCAAGTGCCTTTTATCCGATCTGGGATCTGGGTCCCGACGCCCAGCTGGTGCTTTGGGTGCTGGAACTGGCAAGACTAGAATTGGCCACATGACCTCTGCATCGATAGGTCCCTTGATGGCCGGTCACGACTATGCCTTCACCACGAGCACACAATTGGAAACCCAGGGCGCACCCAGCACGGTCCACCTACCCGGTCCCCTTCGCCTGCTCCTCACGTAAACACCGAGGCCGTCATCAGTGCTCCTACTTTTCTTTTTTTTACAAGCACGTCGTCATCGACCAAGGTTCATTATAAATTGTAAGTATCAACCTCATTTCCATTCTCGTGTTCTGTTCCCTTTTCCCCTCATGTGAGCTATTCACAGTTCTTGGCATTGATGACGACCTGATTTAGATTATTCTTAATTGACAAAATATCGATAGCTCACAACCCCGCATCACCCGGTGCACAGGCGTCCATGAGGATAGCCCTGAACGGCATCAGGCTAGAAGAGTAATGGCGTCTGTCGACAGCAAGGAGATGTCTTGTACGTTCCTGATCCGTCACTGACCAAACAGGCCAATCGCTAACCCTTCATTTGTACCCAGCCGGCGAGGAGGAGGGGAACATGGCGATGGTGCCGATTCCCGGCTGCACCGCCGCGGTCGGGGGTGAGGGTCGCAAGATTGCCCTCACCACACACATGATGATGGCATATGTGGCCATGCGCTCTGGGCCCCACGGGGTCAGCATTGGGGGTGGGGAGGATGCGGCGCCGCTTATTGAGGCTGTCGCGTCTGGGGAGTCGCGGTGAGTTGAAATGGTTTTCTTGGTCGAGATGTCTGGCCTGTGTCTGGGGGAAGATGCAGCTATTTTGGGTTGTTGTCGTTCCGTGTGGATGGCCAGGGGGTATGCGTACTCTGTTCTCCTTCACCTCTTGGATCCACCCCCCGGGATGCCCCAGGCTACCCTTCCTGCCCGGCCTGTCGAGCCACGAGGCCAACATGTCTCATAGCGTCTCAAAGACTCTGCCGCGTTTCCCTTGCATTGCTAACTGAATATGGACATATAGCACCATGCTAACAGACATCGTGATGGGTCTGTCAACGGGTTGCCCACAGAGAAGCGAGGAGGACCGCGCCTCCGTCTTTTGCGTGGATCGGCCTGAGGATGCGAGGCATCTTGTCGTCCCGGACCACCCGGCATACCAGGCCTTGAGAGAGGCTCGGGAGGGGGTGCCGGCTAGCAACAGTGCTGGCCAGCTCAGCCAGACCTTGGTGGAGTCTCGAGATGAGGCCCCGGCCGACGATAGCGATGGCGAACCTAGCCCCTCGCCGTCTGTTTCGCCTCCGAGTAGCGGGGGGGATTCACCATCCAGCGCCCAGCCGGCCGAGAGAGCTTGTAGCGCCTTGTTTTTGCAGGAGTTTAGAGGACCCATTGCTTTCCTTGGCGAGAGCGTAGAGATTAAGGGTAACCAAATACCTTGACCAAAATAATGTTGAAAAAGGAAGCTGACAAGACCTATAGCAACAGGCCAGAACGAGGAGCAGCAAGCGGACGAGCAACGGGAAGTCGAGCAGCAAGAAGTCGAGCAACAGGAGGTTGAGCAGGATATCGAGCAACGGGATATCGACGGCAGCCAGGAGGACCATGCCGAGAGCATCTCAACCGAGAAACCCGACACCTTGAGCCACAATTCCCCTCATCTCCGGCACCCTACGCCCGAAGAACACACACACTCACTCTCGTCGACTGTAGAGCTCTTCCTCTTCGACGACGGTTTTGTTTCCGACGACGAAGGCCCCCGCGAAACCGGCCGAATCTCGCCCTGTACATTTGCCCACTGGGCTCAGGGAACCTGCCATTGCCGAACGCACGGGGAACTAAAGCCCAAGATTTCAAAGGTAAATATTTACACTTTCTCCTGTCTATTTATCCTGTTTTTTATTCCGACCCATGCTCACACCTCTCGTTTTAGAATGTCCCTCGCCGCCGTCCAGACACGCCTGCCATAAACAGCGAGCCAGAGCGTGACCGAACCAACATCCCTCGGCGCGACCAGCAGTGCGAATCCGACGGCGCCAAGTTGACCGAAGAATACGACGTACCATCCGACACGAGCCCCGTGTGGACAGCCCCAGGCGTCATGCCGCACCGCTTCATGGACGGCCCCAAAGGCGCCGCCTTTGAGCGCATGAACCCCAACGCCGGCCGGGAGCTACGCATCGCGCGCTACGGCGAGCTCAACGTGCCCTCGATGCCGCCGCTCAGCACGGCCGAGTCCTTCACGCTCGAAGAAGTCAACGCGGCCGTGCTCGAGCACCCGGACGTCCTCTTCGACGACATCCCCGGCGCCCAGGCCGAGTCCGTCATCCACCAGTCGTACGCCGTCATCGCCCAGCTCGCCGACGAGGACAAGCATCTCCAGACCGAAAACTTTGAGCTCCGCAGCAAACTCCGCGAAAGGCAGAGCCAGTGAGTCCTTCTTTCCCCCCTCCTGGGAATAAACTAACCCCGGACGGTCACAGACTCGAAGCAGCCCGCACCGCCGCCGCCCACCTAGCCGCCGCCGCCGAAGCCCACCGCCGCGCCCGCATCCGCGAGCACGTCGCCGTCCACCTGCGCGACCTGCGCCACGAGATCGACACGCGCTTCGTGACCGTCTCGAGCGCCAAGGGCGAGGGCGAGCAGCTGCGCGAGGAGCTGGTTCGCGTCGAGGCCGAGATCCAGCAGGTCTGCCACGAGGCCGGGAGGGAGAGGGTCGAGGAGCTCGTCCGGGGGGTTAAGGGGCTGGGGGTGGATGGGGAGGTGTTTCTCGGGGGTGGGAAGACGTCGCCGAGTGGATAGAAGGGGGGGGGAGGGGGGGTTGTTTGTTTGTTTACTTTTGGGGGGTTATTTGCTTGGCTTAGTCCTTTGGGACTGTAAATGAGGGCTCAATGATTTTATGGGTGATGTCTATTTGATGGGGTAGGGGTCCATGGGGCATCGGGAGGGCGTTTGTTTGTTTGGTTGGGTATACCCTCATCTGGAGTAGGCGTTTTGACAGAGTCTCCTGGGCTTTGTTTCGCTGCCTAAAGTCATCATGGGGTTTGTTGACCTGCCGTCAAAATGTCCGGCAAGCACTTGTGAATTAAGTAGTCTAGATTTACAACATGGCTCTATATACGGCGGAAGAGCAGCCAGAGCAACCCCGTTTTGCTTTTTTAGTTCCCCGTTCGCTTTCCTGTATGCTATGAACCGACATTATGAGAGGAGCATTATACATTGTTCCAAAACGCCGTCATCCTGTGCACATCCGTTGCACGGACTGTGATAATAGTAATACATGGGACATTAAACGCCCGGTCCCCCCTACTTGTTCTTGACCACGCCAACCTTGGCGGGCCGCAGGATGCGGCCGTTGAGGCGGAAGCCCTTCTGCTGGGTGTGGATGACAATGTTGTCCTCCTTGTCGGCCATGGGCGTCATGAAGGTGGCCTCGTGTTCGTTGGGGTTGAACTTCTCGCCGTGGGGGTCGTAGCGCTCGAGGCCGTGGTTCTTGAGCGTCTGCATCAGGATGTTCTCGGTCATCTTGAGGCCGTCGTACAGGTTGACGAGGTCCTGCTCCGACTTCTCGGCCGAGGCGAGCTTCTCCTCGGGCACCATGCCCAGGGCGCGGTCGAAGTTGTCGACGCTGTCGACCAGGTCCTTGGCGAACTTCTGGATGGCAAAGTCGCGGGCTGACTTCATATCGCGCGCAGTGCGGTCCTGGAGGTTGCGGAAGTCGGCAACGGCGCGGAGGTACTTGTCCTACAGCAGGGCGCTTTAGTTAGGGACCATTCACTCGGGAGGGGAAAAGGGGGGAGACCAACCTTCCAGTCGCGGGCCTCGGCATCCTTGGCCTCTAATTGCTTCTTGAGGGCAGACTCGGCATCCTGACCCTCGGTCTTTGCGGCATCTCCCTCGGTGGGCTTGGCGTCCTTCGAGTCGGCGTTGTCGCTATACCATCGTGCGCTTCGGGGGGCGATTGCTCGCGAAGCCGCTATCGGGGCACGGAACGCTTGCGGCCTGGCAAGTGGCCTTTGGGCAGCAAGTCTGAGGTTGGAGCCAATTGCTCTGGATGGGGCGGAGAGGGTTTGCCGTAACATGGTCGAAAATGTGCAGAATCCGGTTCGTGATCGAGGCAAGTGTCGCGTGTCGGAATAGCGTCCCAAAAACTTTTTACTAGGCCCCGGCAGCCATGGAAGGACAACCAAGCAGGGATAGGCGGATCATAAACGGACCGCTCAATTTTTTTTTTCAATGCCCGGGTTAAGCTACGCACCTCACAGGGGTATCATTTACCCCGGTACCGTACCATGCGTACCACTACTAAGCCCCTGTCGCCGTTTGCAGAGCCAGTCATGTGCAGATAAGGGAGGGACCTGGCCTCATCTAATCAGTTGGTGGCGCTGGCGCGCTTTGATCTTGCGCGCCGCCGAATTTGAGCCTCGAATTCAAAGCTTCCCTTTTCAACCTCGAAGACTCGCCGGCAGTCGTCCTCGCCTCCACCTCAGCACCATTTTTTCGCCCACGACAACACTCAAAAAACCGCCAAGATGGACTACGACCCGATGGCGATGGATGAAATTGAAAGCAAGGGACCGGTAATCAAGATCTCCCAAGTATGTTCTTTGTCGCAAACAAGTGTGCTGTGTGCGCCTGCCTGCTGCAAAGCGATGGGGCGCTTGCGGTCTCTGAACACAGTCGCTGATCGTGCCCTTTTGACTAGGCCGACACGGTGCGTGTCAAGTTCGAGCTCTCCAATGCCGATATCTCCTTTGCCAACTCGCTGCGCCGCGTCATGCTGGCCGAAATTCCCACCATCGCTATCGACCTGGTCGAAATCGAGGACAACAGCTCCGTGCTAGCCGATGAGTTTATCGCCCACCGCCTGGGCCTTATTCCGCTCAACGCCGAGGGTATCGAGGAGTTGCAGTACTCGCGCGATTGCGACTGCGAGGAATACTGTGACCACTGCAGCGTCAAGCTCACGCTCCATGCTAGATGCACAGGCGACGAGAACATGCAGGTAGTGGCTCGCGACCTTGTGCCCTCGGGCGACCGCATCAACCGCGTCCTCGGTACCCCCATAATCAACGAATCCTCCGATGGCCTCGGCCCCCTCATCATGAAGCTGCGCCCCGGCCAGGAGATCAAGCTGCAGTGCATCGCCAAGAAGGGCATCGCGAAGGAGCACGCAAAGTGGGCAGCCCCCTCGGCCATTGGGTTCGAGTACGACCCTCACAATAAGCTGCATCATCTAGACATGTGGTACGAGACAGATGCCAAGTTAGAATGGTAAGTCTTGAACGTGACCCGTACCGCCAGTCAGTCAGTCGTTAACCCGCAGACAAAGGCCCCCTAGCGAGTATGCCGACTGGGAGGAGCCCCCTCAAGAAGGCGAAAGGTTCGACTTCAACGCCGTGCCAGACCGCTTTTACTTCAACGTTGAGACCGCCGGGAATATCCCTCCCGATGCCATTGTCACGGAAGGGATCAAGGTGATCCAACAGAAGCTAGCCTCGATGATCCATGACCTCGGAGAAACCGAAGGCGGCGAGAACGGCGACTATAATGGCCCTCGCAGCCCAGAATACAACGGCGGCGGCGATGGTTGGCAGGACCAAGGCTTCACGACCCCCTACGGCAATGGTGGAAACCAGAGTGCGTGGGGTGGTGGTGCAGGTGGCACAACACCATATGGAACCACGCCATATGGCGGTGCCGGAGCAGGTAATGGGGGGTGGTAATAGAAAAACATTGAGGAGCCTGGTCATTGGGGACGAGAAACCCATCTACCGCCTACGGAAAGTGCTGGGGCCTGTGTGCCGGAAGAACTGCCGCCAAGATTGGGATATTGCTTGGAATGGTAGTTCACCAGCACCGACGGCCGCCGGCCACTGGCTTTGTACTATGCTGCGACTTCTTCGGGTGCCCACGCGCCGCGACGGTTTCGCTCTTCGCAAGAATCTGGGGAGGGGGTGTTGGGGCGACACAATGTGTCTTTGCGTTTTGCTTGGGTCGTCAAGATACCATAGGCGTTTCGGGAGCAGCGTTCGGGTTGGGCCATTCAGAAAAATGGGCCGTCCCTTTGGCATTACAAGAGGGAAAATGAGACAAGGGGAAAGGCGAGATCAATGCGTCGCCACGTATGATAAACTGGCATACATAGCAAAAAGATATCGCAAGTAGAAACATATCAGACAATCAGAAGCATAAACTTCATTGTCAATGTAGCTGGTATCTCGTGGGTCGGTACGCAGCTTGCCAGGATCCCTGCGCCTGCTCTTGCTAACTAAGAAGGTATTGGGAAATGAATATGCCAAAAACACTGCTGCCGTCCTGCCCTCTAAGCAAACGCCTGCCAATGCGATACTTTCCGTAGCGGGTATCCTATAATCTTTCGTCCTACATGACACATTCCCCTCCCTGGTTCCCATGTCATATGACCGCTGTCTGTTACTTTTGTCCATCGCCATGTCAAATCATTTGCTGCTGTGGTATCATGTCTAGTCCTCGAAGCCCTTGAACTGCCTGTACACCTTGCGATGAGATTCTAAAAAGAGAAAAGTGCAGATTGTTTGTCTGGTTATCAAGTTAGCGACAGTCACGTTGTAGCTGTTGGGATGGAAGGTCACGCACGGCCCCAGTCTCAAAAAGCTGGGCACCCAGCCCCTGAACATCCAGCGGATGCCCTCGGCCGCGTAGATGTCCTTCAAAATATGCAGAATGCTGCTCTTGCCCGACGCCGTCATGATGCGCGTCTTGATGACATCAATGGGGCTTGTGACCGTGGCGGCCACGACGCCGGCGAGGAAGGAGGCGGTGAAGTGCGTCTGCAGGTTGTCCTCCATGGGCGTCAGGCGGATCAGGGTACGCTTGAACACGTCGTAGCTGGCCAGCTGGCTGGCCGTCATGGCGGCCGCGCGCATGCTGTTGGGCACGACGCCGCGGAACCAGCTGGCCGCGATGCCCTCCTCACGCGCCATGCGCACCAGGCCGTCGAGCGCGTGCGCGTAGTTGCGCCGCTGCGCGTGCGGCAGCGATGCATCGTGCTGCATGCGCACGTTGAGCACGTCGGCTGCGTTGCCGGCGAACCCGCCGATGAAGCCCGAGACCGAGGCCATGGCGATCAGCAGGGCCAGGGAGGGCGGCGCTGAGGTGCTCCCGCCGTGTCCGCTGTGATCTTGGGTGACGGGCGCGAAGCGCTGCTTAAGCTCTTCGTAGATGCCGAAGCGCGTTGTCGAGTAGGTCAGTTGGCGGAGGAGGGAGGCGGAGAGCCCGCTGTAGAGCCCTCGCAGTCCGCCGTTCTTGATGATGTGCATGACGGTGCCGCTCATCGACTTGGGCATGTCGCCCGTGCGGGTTTGGAGGCGGACCTGGAGGGGGTTAGTCGCGGGTGAGGGGGTCGAACAACGTGGGGGCTTGGTAGTGCCATACCTTGACTGTTCAACAGATACGTTAGCCATGGGTTTCGCAGAGTCGGGGGCACAATCACCCACAGACAGGACTTACCAAGATCGAGGGGGTGCGTGACACAGGCAGCCATGCTGCTTGCGCTACCGCCAAACCAAAAGGGGTAGTGAATGTGCGGTGCCGGTTGTTTCCTATTATCCTGGGGCACTGCTGTTCTCACCCCAACGACAGCAGCCCCGGCCCCGGCTGCTAGAGAGGGGGGCTGCTGTTCGCGGCCATCCTTGACTGCCTCCATCGTGGGCAAGTTTGCGCTTAGGAGGACATTACAGTGTTGATTAGGATGTGGGGTAGGGGGTGATTCGGACGAAAAGATCGCCGAAGTGTCGCAATCGAGTAATCGGCGGGTTTGTTCGCTGTCGCGGTGGGAAGTTGGGATGATTTTTAAGAACACGGCTTGTTGATGAGACAAAATGATGAGGTTCAATTTTTCGATAAGGGGGTTTTCTTATCGGGCGACCTCGGCGGTTCGTCCTTGATTTTTTTATTTTTTTTGGCACATCCAAGCCGGGTGGAGCCGATGTCATCGTGCAGCCAGGGTCCCTGCTTGGGACAGGGGTGTGTCCACGCTCTCGTGCAACCGATAACGATAACGTCCATCAAGGGCCAAGGCGAGTTGCATCAATCAAAAATATTATTCAGAGTGAGGTTCTGTTGCTTCCGTGACACAGTTCACCGACTTCTGCCCACAGCCACAACCAGCCGCGGTCAAGATGGCAGTACCGCCAGCCATTTTAGCTGGGCTCCTCCCTCGAGCAGGGAGCCGCTCACATGTATTTGCGCTCTTGCGACGGGGCGGCCAATTGAGCAGCTATGGCTCAACGGGAGCAGGTTACTCCTCTCGTGGACTAATTCGATCCATTCAAACCTCGTCTAGCTTACAAGCTGAGGGGGCTCTAAAAGAGGCTGCTTCATCTACCACCTCACCCCCTATACAAATACCCACTGCACCAGGTCCCGCGACGGCAGAAAATACGTCCAGCAAGGTCACTAGCAACATCACCATCAATGGCAAGGCCTTCCCCAGGGACTCGTGGTTCAACGTTCCCGACAAAGTCCTCGCCCACACCTCCCGAAAGCTCCACCTCCAAAAAGACCACCCCATCTCCATCACCCGCCAGATCCTCGAGTCCAAGTTCCCAGGGCCAACCTACCACTACCACAATGACTTTGACCCCGTCGTCTCGACGTACGAGAACTTCGACTCGCTCGGGTTCCCGCCCGACCACCCCGGGCGCGCCCGCTCCGACACGTACTACATCAACAAGGACACCCTCCTCCGGACCCACACAAGCGCACACGAGGCGCAGCTCTTCGGCGCGCGCGCCAGCCCCGGCTACCTAGTCAGCGCCGACGTGTACCGGCGCGACGAGGTGGACCGCAGCCACTACCCCGTCTTCCACCAGATGGAGGGCGCGCGGGTGTGGGACCGCGCCACGGTGCCCAACGGCGACATTGCCGCGGCCGTCTACGCGGACCTAGCCAAGCTGCCGACCCACGACATCGAGGTCGAGGATCCCCACCCGCCGTTCCACGCCGAGCGCAACCCGCTGCAAACAGACCACCACTCGGCCGCCGAGGCCGAGGCCATCGCAGCGCACCTCAAGCGCTCGCTCGAGCTGATGGTCGTCGAGGTCTTCTCGCGCGCGCAGGCGGCCGCGCGGCTGCAGGACCCCGACTTCGTCGACGAGCCGCTGCGCGTGCGCTGGGTCGAGGCCTACTTCCCCTTCACCAGCCCGTCGTGGGAGCTCGAGGTGTACTACGCGGGCGACTGGCTCGAGGTGCTGGGGTGCGGTGTCAGCAAGCAGGAGCTGCACATCAACGCAGGGGCGCCGTCGCAGCTGGGCTGGGCGTTTGGCATCGGCCTCGATCGCATCGCCATGCTGCTGTTCCAGATCCCCGACATCCGGCTCTTCTGGTCGAGCGACGCCCGCTTCCTCGACCAGTTCGCCGGCGTGTCGGGCGACCTGTCAAAGCTGAAGCTCTTCGTCCCCTTCTCCAGGCACCCCTCCTGCTACAAGGACGTGTCCTTCTGGCTGCCGTCGACATCGTCGGCCGCCGGGGGCAACGACATGGCGGTCAGGGGGCAGAACTTTCACGAGAACGATGTCATGGAGATCATCCGTGAGGTGGCGGGGGACACGGTCGAGGACGTCACGCTTGCGGACCAGTATTCACACCCCACGACGGGGCGCAAGAGCATGTGCTACCGCATCAGCTACCGCAGCCTGGAGCGCACGCTGACCAACAAGGAGACGAACGATATGCATCTCCGTGTCAAGGCACTGTTGGCTGCGAGGCTTGGGGTCATGATCAGATGATCTTTTTTGCGTCTGGCTGTACATCTACAGTGTACGATATGGTGTGGTACAACTACTTGTAACTCTCACCTGTATAATATAAGCACATAAATCCCAACCCCTTGACCCCGGGCCGAGGGAGATGAAGTGACAGAGGGATGAGGCGGTTGGGTTGGGATTCTGGGCTGTGTCCGAACCAACTAATATTTGTTGAGTTTATTTTTCTTCTTCATTCCGATGAGAGGATGAAAAGAAGTGAAAGCGGTAAGTTCGGCTCGGGCTCGGGTTCGGGTAAGTGTATTGGGTGGGTTTGGGGTGAGGCTCAGCCACGCTTGGTGAGACGTTGCTTTTTTGTTCCTCTCTTGTGTTGCGGGAGCCCGGAAGCCCGGGACGTCGGGATGGGGAATGTGGGAATTGTGCGGGGGGGGAAGGCACGACGGTATGGGATAGGGGCCAAAAGGAAAAATTACGTTTTCGGGTTGCCCGTATGAGGTTGTGATCCTAATTCATCGATATATATATACGCCTGCTTTGGCCTTGGCGGATGTTTGTTTTGGTTCGGGAGGGGATAGGGAAACCGGGAGGCGGTATTCCGTAGGGGGGAGGTGGCTCTCATTGTAAAAATGGGCTTCTTGGCGCGGATTGTGAACCATTGGAATTTTTTATAAGAGGGGCGAGAAGGCGGGCAGTGCAAAAGGAAAATTGTTGAATGAGGTTGTGGATCATCAGGGCCCACGCTTGAGCCTTCGAGGGGTTGGTTCTGGCTGGATCTGGCAGGTGATGGACAGTCGCAGAGGTTCTTTGCAGAAAGAGCTTTGTGGGAAAAGATTTGGCGTATCTATCTACCACGAGCGCAAGATCGTCGATATGTGCCGCAGTGGTGGGTGGATGAACAAGGGGGCTGTGTAAGTCAGCGACTGTCATTCGTCTGTTCGTTTGGAGAAGGCAAAAGGCGGTTTGGCTTCTAGACCTGTGCGGACCAAAACTCTATCGATGCCCCGTCGCATTCTACTCAGGACTCAGGCGGCACGCATTCGAGGCACAGTTCACTGTTGCGAGCCTGTAGGAAGCGGTGGGAAATGGGAAGCGGCAACTACATGAACCAGCCGCCACCGCGGGGCATGAGCTCGAAGGGGGCTTCCGTGACGGTGTTTGGGTAGCCGCGTAACGAATCCGCTGTCGTGGCCCGGAGGCGTATCAATCCAACAACTGAGCGCACGCGATTGCGCGGACCCGAGAAGGCTGAGCAGCAATGCCCAGTGGTGTAGGGATGCTCTAGGTGATCAAGGGCAGTATTGAATTCCATTGACTCGGCAGGGCGAACTACTACTACTTGTAAGGGGGTAGAGGCGTTATTGGGTGGCAGGTGGCATTGACAAACAAAACAAACCGGCTACGTTGGCCTCTCAGAGAAACGCCTCCGCCCGCGTCGCGTATGAGGGGCGGCATGGTGACAAAACAACGGAGCCGGGGACAAGGGGACCGGGACCGCCTTGCTCAGGGCAGAAACACAGATATGCTGCGGCCGTGTGCTGGACGTGTGAGGCGAGCACCGGGATGCGGCCACGGGGTGTGAATGGGCGGAGGCCCCCGAGAGACCTAAGCGCGAAACCAGCGAGGGTTCCCAGCCCAAACCCGCCGCTTCCAAGTGCGGATTTCAGGTGACGTCTGGGAGACCTCGGGAGGGCTTGGAAAGGGCTTGGAAGGGAGAATGC
Organism: Lasiosphaeria hispida; assembly: GCA_033439745.1. Lineage (NCBI taxonomy): Eukaryota > Fungi > Ascomycota > Sordariomycetes > Sordariales > Lasiosphaeriaceae > Lasiosphaeria > Lasiosphaeria hispida. The sequence continues at coordinate 2,556,591 of JAUIQD010000007.1, read as the reverse complement.
TGTGGTCATAGCGAGAACCTGCGCTGAGGCTGTGCTGTTGCAGAGGGCTTCTCCATGCCGCGAGGGTAAATCGATCCTGCACCCAATCACGGCGGCGCATCCTGCCACTTGTTCGCCCCACCCGTCCCTTTCTTGGAAGATCTTGGCAGTCTTGGCGGTTGAATCGGGTCGCAGTTTCCATCTTTGCTTGCCGCTGGCTGCTTGCCTCCTGCCGAGGTGAGCTGTCCTTGCGTACCAAGGTACCTTACCCAACTTACCATACCAACAAATCTTATGGGAAGGTGAAGTGGCAACACGACACACGGCTAGCAAACCTGGTGCCGTGGCATTGGTCCGTCTGGAAGTGCAGAGACTTACCAAGGTGACGACGGGAGGTGGCAGCGCAAACCTCTGTCCCCAGATGTGCGTCAGTCATGGAATCTGGGCCGCAATCGAAATTGACGAACGAGGCGTTGGCCTGCTAGTCTTGCGCGGGGCTCGGGGCTTTGAGGGAGGCAAACCGCCAAGGAAAAAATTACCGCCCTCTAAGCTCTGGTCACGTGGTGTGTACGCTCTGTACTGGAAAGAGAGAACTGTCTGGTGCAAGCTGTTTGGCGGCCGTGTGCACGACTCAGCCTTCCGACTGGGTCATTCTGACGGCGCTTGGCCTTGTCAAGTCTCAGCGCCCATGGCTGTACCACCGTACCTAAGTCTTTGTTTCAACTGGCTGGCTCCCCCCGTTCTGCGGCCAGCCAGGCACATCCGATGTGCACCAGTTATATAAATTCCTCCCACCTTCTACATTCGTTCCCACCCCGTTAGCCAGACTGCGACACTGCATCCAAACGGCAAACATTGACAGACCAGCTAATAAATACCCGCCGGCTGCCCCCTCCTCGACGACAGCCAAAACATTTCAACTCGCTGCAACAGGACTCCTTCTCCTCAACATCCCGTCCCACTCAAAGTACAGTACAATGGAGCTCGACACAAGGCCCTCCCCGCCATCCGGCGCATCGTCGGCGCGGTCGTCTAGAAAGTCAACCCTGACGCTCGATCTGTCTAATCTCCCGCCCCTCATCCAGCCGACGCCGCCCTCCAACACGCTCATCATCACCAACCTGCAGTCGCTCGACATTTTCCGCGCCGAGAACCTCCAGACCATCCGCGACCTGATATCGCAGACGGCGCCCATCCACGCCTGGTCGCCGCTCAAGTCGTTCCGCCGCATCATCGTCTCCTTCTTCGACGAGCAGGCCGCCATCGCGGTGCGCGGGGTATGGGACGGCGAGGCGGTCCTCGGCGAGCGGTGCCGCGTGTACTTTGGCCAGCCGACGCCCATCTCGGCGCAGGACGTGCACCTGGCGCTGCCCGACGCCGGCAAGCTCTTCTTCATCAGCCCGCCGCCGTCCCCGCCGCACGGCTGGGAGATGAAGCTCGAGGACGCGCCCAACAAGATGGTGCACGCCGACGACCTGGCCGAGGCGCTCGCCAAGCTGCGGCACCAGGCCAACTCCAACAGCGACAACACCATCCTGGCAAACCACCTCGCCTCGCCCATCTCCCCCGCCGATAGTAACAAGGCTGAAGGCGCCAGCAGGCAGCGCAGCCGCAGCTCCACCCTCCTCTTCCACCCCCAGGCCGAGCTCGGAAACAGCCCTGATCTGCCGTGTGTCACGGTGGACGACATGACGGACGAGCCGCTCGAGATGATGAGCCCGCTGCCTGTGGTAGTCGCCGCCGCCGACACCAAGCCCATCATGGCGCACACGGCGCGGCCGCCGGTCGAGCTGATGCACGACGCTTAACTGCATACGCACAATCTAACTAGCTTTGCAAATTGGATCCCGGGGATTTCGCTTCTCCCATTGTAAAAAAAAAAAATCTTTTTTCTTATCACTAGTTCGGAAGGGTGGGTGGCGTTGGGTGCTTAATTGGGCTCCAGCCTGTTTTTTCTGTACTCGCGCGGCATCGCCGAGTCGCACTGCATGGGTTTTACAGAGGGAGAGGGGGGGGTAGAGGGTAGCATTCTTGCAAATTGGGGTTCTGGAGTATCGACTTTCACATCCCGATGCAGGAGAAAAAAGAGAAACATGCATTGTAGACATCATCCCATAGACTCAACACTCTACGACTCCCTCCGGCCAAGCCGCCGGAGGCACACATGAGACGAGCAATAAAGTAAAAACATCACAAATTCCCATACTTACTAGATATCCCGTTATTTGCATGATTGTGAAAAGCCCAAGCGCCCAAGACGACATCGCCCTATTCAAATCGGCTGTGTCCTGAGAGACACAGCCCTCGGCACTTCCTCTTCCCATCCCTTTTCGTCTCCACTTTCCCCAGATATCGGAAACACCAAACAAACAACGGCCGGGCACCTTGCGTTACATGGCCCGGGACCCGCCAAGTTCATGCGCGATCTACCCGGCAGATCACCACCCAACCCCAAACCTTCTGGAACAACCCTGACGCCTCAACCACACTCGCTCCCGCACAAGCCGCCCAGACAGCCCACCCAACCGCCATCAACGCAACCACCACAGCCACCGCATCCCTCCCGTCTATCTACCCCTCCTCCACCGCACCCTCCCCCGCGGTCCCCTTCCCGACGGCGGGGACATACACGAACCCGAACGCCGCCTCCCCGCCCAAGATGCCCCCCGTAAACCGCCGCAGGATCCCCCTCACCCCGACCCGGCCCCGCGCATCCTACCCCGGCGCCGCCCGTAACTCACCGCCATGAAGAACGCGCACTGCCACGCCACCAGCGTGGTGCAGTACCACACCACGGCGGACGAGGGCGGTCCCGATGCAGTCGAAGTCGCTGATGGGGATGCCGTGGGTTTCGACGGAGTAGTAGGACGGCGATTCGCGCGCGAGGCGGAGGATGCGGCGGCGGACAGAGGCGTGGAGGAAGCGGACGCGGAGGGTCGAGGCAAAGCCTTGTCCCCATTCCTTGACCTCGGTGCTATGAATGTTAGGTGACTTTATGATCTCATCGAAGCGGTCTAGACAATCGTCGGCCAGCTTGTCGTAAGAAAACATCAGGGGGCGCATCTGCTCAGGGGCGCTAGGTGGCCGTCAGTTCACTCAAACTCGTAACCCCAAGCCCGCCTTAGGTTCTCTTTGTTGGAAGAGAGTAAAACCCATCGTGAGCCCATATTTTGAATCAAACTTGGCATAGATGAGACACACGAAAGATGAACCACTGCAGCTGATGTCTCGGGGTGGCAGGCACATGCGAGTTTAAGCTTCAGAACATGATGTTGATAAGTGGAAACGCCATTAGAAGGAATCAACTAGCACTAGCGCAGGGTGCACCAGGGTCGCAGCTGCTTTTAGCCAAGCAGCATCCTTTGCAGAAATCTATGTGTTCATTGTCGTCATTAGAGGCGATCTGATGTCAGCTACGGGGGGTGGTTCCTGCGTCTAGAATAAGGCAGGTACAAGAACCTCAATGCAAGGTGAGCATCACATCAAAACCTAAAACCTATTATTGACTTCATCCCATCCTTATCCATCCCCTAGCACCCACAGCATTAAAAGCAACCTCTCTCATTGTCGTGTTTCTAACATCTTTCCTCCTGCTGACCGAACCAACCATTCTAAAACAGCAAAATTTAGTCCGACAACAATCCAAGAAACAGGTACAAAACACAACAATAGCAGCGTAATCAGAACACGGAGAGATACATGCAGCAGCGCAACATAGTGGAGTAAAACAGAACAAGAAGAGAAGCCTCACAACCATCACCATACTACCTCAGCACGTCAGCAACCACTGCTCAGTCGTTCGTCAAGTTCCCCAGCAATGTCACCATCACACTTGTGTAAGTAAATAGCAACAAAAATTTATGGTTGGTATTGAGACTCCCGAGCACGAAGAAGATGATACAGAAGCAAAGGCAGAACGCCAAGATGACGACAGCGGCTCTACCCTTGCCTAGGTTTAGAAAGTTTATTAGTGCGAGAGGCAGAAGTAAGAACACAAAGGCAAAGATGACAAGGAAGATGTGCGCCAGAACTCGGAATGTCGTGCTGCTCCAGCTCACGGTGACGACGCCGCTGCCTGCATTTGTTGCTTTCTGCCGACGGGAATACTGTTGGGTGTCAGTCTCGGGAGCTGGTTAGGTACTTCCGTGTTTTAGAAACACTGGTCTGTCAAAATAGGAGCATACCCGAATGGACTCGACCGTCTTGAAAAGAGAGTGAAGCACAGAGTCGACCATGCTGGGTCGAGGGCCCAGGGATCGATAATTGTCGCCATCAGAGATATAGTCCGAGGTATCCAGGGATGCATTCTCGGATGCCCACAGCCGGTACTCGTTGACGTGTTGGACATTGGGTGGGTGCTGGTTCATAATACCAATTGCGGAGTGGAAGATTTGGGCTGGGCGAGGTTAAGGTAGCGAAGGAGGCATGTGTTAGTCAATATGATAAATCACACACGAGCGAAAGATGTGAACCGAAATACCGTCACTGGCAAGACATACCGTACTTCTCCACAATGGCAATCTGTTCATTCATCAGCTCCTCCTTCTTCTTCCCATACTCGTCATCGGACATCATGATGTGTTCTTTGTAGTCGTGCAGGCCTTGTCCTCGGTTCTTCCGTTCAAGCTGCTCAATCTCGCAATACTTTGCCCAGGATTTCGCACTCAAGTAGTCAAGGACAAGGGAGAACTGCCGTTCACAGGCCGGGAAAAACTGCCAGTCTCTTGAAAATTGTCTCCGGCGAGCGGCACCTGTTCGGCCAGTTGCCGCAGCTAAGAGAACAGCCGCACATGTTAAAAACTGAGGTGCTTCATATACGCCGTGGGGGATGCTTACTGATGTCCTCCTCAAGGCCCACCGGCAGCGTTGCGGAGCGCGATGGGGTGTTGACGAGGCTAGCAGTACCTTCGTCTAAGAGCCTCGGTGTCAGTAAGGTGTGGAATCGAGAGTAAGAACAAGGTAAATAATCCAAAACCACCTACTTTGTGTAGACCTGCAGGATTCTCCACGTTCCGCAAGGTCCATCGCATCCCTAGGGTATTCCACCATAGTTAACACAGCAAATTTGTATCGGGGACTAGTATGAGCAGAAGGGGTTAGGACAAGAGAAAGGTGGATGCCCAGTCTACCTAGTGTGGAAGTGGAAACATGTTTCTTTTGAAGGGCAGTATTATGTGCATTGCATAGCCCCGGCGACGTGGTGCTGAGCCTCTTCAAGATCGGTTTGTGCAGTTTTGCCTGCCCGATGTTGAATGCTCTCCACCGCTCGGGTAGCGAAAGAGTGTGGTTGGCCTGTTTTATCCTAGAATTGGATTGAGGTCGATGGTTGGAGGTATCGAGATCTGAGCGCTTCGGCAAGGCTTTGGCTTGCAGCTCCTCAAGTATGCAACCTCTTATGCAGCTTCAGCTCATAAAGGAAAGAGGCTTTCATGGCTGCGACAAGGACGTCGGCGCTTAGCTGTAGCACTTATATACCAAGTGTATGAACACGCCCCCGAGAGCCCTCGAAATTCCCCTGTTGAACTCCATCTCTCCTTTTCTAACCAGTGTCCCATCTATGTCGACGCTCACAGACACCAATGGTCGCCCATCAGTCTAAAATATACCGGTCTTGACCGAGCAGTCTAATCCCCAGAGTCGCAAGCAATCATGGCACGGCGCCAATGATGGATCCTCAGGTACCTTCTTTGGACTGGCGACGGTTCCGAAATGGAACGCCAGTGACGTTGGAGGAAGGGTGGTGGTGAAGACAACATTGCGCTAATCGTTCTGCTACCAGACAATGCCTGAGGTGATGTTAGCCAAAGAAACGGACACCGAAGCTCAATGTAACTGCGAGACAAACACCCGAACACTGTATAGAGAGATCCCACCTCTGCGTCGCCGCAGCTAGCCGCCAGATACACCTCAAAGGCCTCCACACGAGGACTCTGCTAGTTTGTGTACAAGTACTGCTAGGTGTTCACCGCTGTGCTGCTTCGCCTCGGGAGTCGATCCCGGCTTCTCCCCGAAAGGAATAAGAGCAAGACGAAGGTTCTGATTCTGCACCGCCAGGGGAAGAGGGTGCGTCCCTGCGGGCCGCGGTGACGACCAAGATGGTCGCTGTGGTGGGGGAGGGCAGTCATCTACTGTCGGGATGGACAACGACAACGGCACCGGAATGCTGAGGGACGAGCTTCCCGATGATGACAGCATACCTGCATGGCCACTTGGGGGTGACATATCTGATGGTTGAGGTTAAGAGCGCGGACTGGATGTTTACGGGCGATCTGTAATCGGTAATGGGAGAGGGCACTGCAGCTATGGGCAGAATGGGAGAATCGGAGCATAAGAGAGAAAGGGCGGGAAACCATCTGACCTAAGCAAGACATTGGTGCACGCAATGTCCAGGTGGGAAAGGGCATCCGAGTCTTCTACGCTGAAAGGCGGGTCCGCGGTCCCACTAGCGGCGGTTGTCCAACAACTGCAATGCATCATCGGCCCAAGACCTAGACGTTTTGTGATACGGAACGCTCGAACCACCAGGTCACTTAGGTACACTCTAACCTACCTGGTAAGCTGACGGTGTAGTGTGCTTTCGGGTGCACTCAAGGGTGCACTCTAGGGTGCTCGCCGTAAACAGGATGAGACACAATGTCTGCAACTTACGCCATGTCAACCGAATCAACATCCACGGAGCCACGATGGATGGAGCTGTCTGCTCAAGTTACCCGCCTTTGTTCCGTCGGCCAAACGGTACGCAACCACAGGGAGTCCAGGTTCCCGCCCCGCCATCTCGTGCAACAGGCCTGGCAGTCATCTTTGGTCACGGGGTTGCTATTCGTCGTGAGTTCGAACACAATGCTTCCAGAATAATCTTGGCCCGTTCCAACTCTGACCGGTGGTGGGGTGCCACAAAATGTCGCTATGGTGGGACGGCGGCGGCAGTCGGGTATCCCAGCAAGGTGTGATTCCAACAGGGGCGGATCCAATGGACGAAATATGGCTGCTCGGCTCTGCCTGTCTTGCATGCCCTCTCGCCGCTCGCCGCGTTCGCAGAATCCGTTGCTGTACGTGCCCCTCCTCTCCGTTTTCCCAATCATATGAACTCTTGGTTGGACTCGCTCAGCTTGGAGAATTCACCGACACCTGCTGTACTCGGGGACCTGCATTAGTGTCTGCAGGGTGTGAAGGCGGTGCGAACCCATTGCTGCGCAGCTCTGCGTGTGTCAGTTGCCTCGCATCCTACCTTCGCGTAATCTTCAGGGCCAGCGCAAATGGAAATGCTACCCCCCCCCCTTGTTTCGCGCACGGGAAAAATTGCCTTGTAATTCTAGGCGTTTTTGGGTCAACTGAGCGTTCAGCCATGGACAGCTGAAAGGCCAATCAGGGCAGGGTCGACCAGGAACACTAGCATGCGAAAGGGCGAAAAAGGGCAAAGGATGATATGGAAGGCCGCTTGGCGCCGGCCCAGCCCGATGTTGGCTGCGTTTGCTGATGCTCAATCGAAATCTCGCAGTCAGGAATCTAACTGCTGTTCATGTGTTACGCGTGTCACCTAAGAGGACGTTAACCGTATTCACATAGGCGATGTACCCTATCGCTGCCACTGGTCGGGGATGAAGCCGAGAAGCCCCAGAATCAAACCTGACACCTCCAGGTTCACCATCGCGTCCCTCATCAGTGCTGAGGCTGGTACTCTACCACATGATCCTGGCATCGAACATTCTGCCAGTCGGTCGAAAAGAAACACGGCCAAGTGGCCTCGAACTTGCCCTTACCAAATGGAAATGCTGTCGTCGCCCAAACTTGATGGCTAAGGCGCAGGTCACGTGATGATGGGCGTGAGCCGTTGGGGGACCCGACCAGCCGGTTGGCTTGCATGGTGGTATTCACAGGAAACCTGGTTCGTGAACTGGTCGGGAGAGGTTGTCTGCCTATTGAGCAGTGGTATTACCCCTGGCAAAGCCTGCTTGGTTACGCGGGTAGCCGTTGAATCCCGCCAATTTGGTCGGTGCACTGCATCGCAAGCTTCAATTTTCGGTCCACGACGGGTCGGATCGCGTGACAGGAGAAGTTGACTGTGCGGCGCCGATGGAAGGCAATGTTCGTCAAGGCTGCGGGGAGCTCGAGGCAATTGGAGGCTTCGTGTCGACTGGCGCTTGTGATGCCGCAAAACGGGAGCAGTCCAAGAAAGCCTGAAGAAAAGAGTCAGCGTCACCAATCTGACAATGTGTGTCAAGGGTTTGACATGCATTGGCATCGACATACATATATTCAGTGGCAGAAAATGAATATTCTCTCCCAGAGATATAGAGCAACGAGCTGCTCACGGCATGTCGTCGACGGGAACCAATCGATGTCTCAGCTACCTGGAATGAGCCGATTGGTGAGCACTATACGAATGGGAGGTTTGCTTTTTATTGGTGTCACGGTGTGTGTTACGGAACAACTGGGGAAGAGAGCGCTCGAGCACGAGAATTGTTTTCTCACCTTCCTGGAGAGGAGCTCGCAAAGGGGTAGCCGAAACGACATCAGGCTGGAAAAGGCAACTTGAGCCGATTGTGAACTAACAGGATAGCAAGAAAGCCCTCACGGTCATGGCAAGGATAAGAAAGATTTCCTTCGCAAAAACTCGACAAAAATGTTTAGGAGATGGCAGCGACAATTCACCGCCGCTTTCGAACCTGTCGAGGTAGACTGAGTTAAGGTACGTTGTCGTTTCACCTTCTCATCGTGTTGTTGGTTTACTTGCGATGGTGCGCGATGATATCCGGAAAATACGAGCGCTAAGCAGCCTCGGAAATTCACACTCCTTTGCTTACCGAGGAATTGTGGTTGTGGAGCAGAGACGACTCGGATGCTTCCCACCTCTCACTTCTGTATATAGGGCAACTCCTCTTTACATCCCTTCCATCGAACTACCAACAAGGTTACCTCTCCATTCATATATAGCTCATCCGCGGCCTTCTGTCATTCAGTTCTGGACCAATCATTCCCGTTGTTGGTAAAGCTCAGCAGTTGGTAAAAAGCGAGAACTCGACTACACTTGTTACCTATTGATCATTACTCATACCGTTGTTGAATGGTCGAAATATATGCAACCAGACATACCCGGTAGCTATGAACGCGGAAGGGGTCTCTGACGACTCTCGCTTGAACGCCGCTGCTGCCCTTTGACTCGCCCTTAGATATTTGGTATGTGTGTCAATTGTTCCTCTACTGTTTCTAAATGCCCGTGCGTTCAGAGGCCGGGTTCAGCTGTCATCGCGGTAGTTCATCAATGTTCTGAATCGAGACTCGTTAGGGAAGATAATATTGAACGTTAAAAAGACAGCAAAGACCATGATATAATCCGGGGGATGGTGAGCTGGAGGCATCCGTAATCTCGGGCTGCGGGAAGTGGACTTGAAGACGGGGCTGCCGCGCTAAGGTAACAGGGGCCGGCCAGTGGGGTTCGGCTTTTCAGACGCCGATTGCAACCGCGTCGCGCTAACGACGGGAGCCAAAGCTGCGACTTGGGAAATTTTCGATCGTTCAGCGACCACCTCGAAAACCTCAACAATCTTTTCGCCGCGCCCACCACCCATCTCGGCGCCCCCCTTTTGGCTGGGGCCTGCACCATCATAAACGATGAATTGCTCCTGCCGCACGACAGCCCTAAGGATATTCGTTCGGAGCATTGCACATGTCCAAGTCCCTGCTTCTGTCGCGGCCAGTCGCCTCCCGGGATGCCCACCACTACCTGGTTCCGCTCGAGGCTTCCGCAGCCTGGAAAGGGCCGCGGCTGCGCTTCCGAGCTCGACGTCTAGATCGATACACACAACATGTCATAGAATGAACAAGGTCGAATCGGCGATCACGGCTGGACGCCACGCTGGCACCACCAGCAAGACGAGCCGCGGCAATGAAGGCAATCGCGAGTTCACTCTCTCGAGCGAAGCTCCGGCGGCTCCGTTGCCTACCAAATCTGCGGAACGCGGCAGAACTTCCAAGGGCCGTAAACCGCGTGGACGCCAGGACGATGATGGATCGAGGCCGATAATCCGCAAAGTAGTACAGGACGATACCGGAAAGTTACCGTGGAAGCCCAAGATCAAAGTAAGCCCATCCCTGGGTATGGCACCGCCGCGCATGTCTATCCAGGCGAGGATGCAGGAAGAATCTTCGGAAGAGGCGCCACGCGGCAGAGAATACTGGCAGGCCCAGAAGGCGGCCCTGAAAGAAAAGTTCCCCGAGGGATGGCAGCCGCGCAAGAAGCTATCGCCCGACGCGCTGGCGGGGATCCGCGCGCTGCACGCCGAGTTTCCCGACGTGTATACGACCAAGGTGCTGGCCGACAAGTTTGAGATGTCGGCCGAGGCGATCCGCAGGATTCTCAAGAGCAAGTGGGCGCCCTCGGCTGAAGAGGAACTTGAGCGCCAGGAGAGATGGTTCAACCGCGGAAAGAAGGTTTGGGCTCGCTGGGCCGAGCTGGGGAAGAAGCCGCCTCAGAAGTGGCGCAAGGAGGGTATTGTGCGTGATCCTAGCTGGCATGAAAAGAGGGGCCCGCGGCCACTCCCCGAGGAGGAGGAGGAGAACGAAGGCGACCACGGGAGCACTGAAGACAAGGCGCGCGCCAAGGCGCAGAGGATGCTGTCTAAGAACTTGATGTAAAGATCAATTGTCTTCTATGGAGCTGTGGCACGGCGAATTTTGCTCTGAACAAGCATTTCTTGTATAATATAGACTGTATGATGATGGCTTCGGCAATTTCGAGCAACAACGGTGGGTGCTACTTGCTGGGATAGGAATGTGACAAGCCCTGCAATGTGGCTAGTGTTCAGCCCGACGCTGTACCAAACACCACAGTCATGTTGCTCGCCCCTATTCAACCATCTCCTCTCCAGACAAGCTAAGCCAAAAACCACAGTGACAAGAGCAACCATTAGACCCAACTGCTGGGTGCGCCAATGCCCGTTGACCCGTCCTTAGGTAACACCGTGAGTCCCTTGTACACGTCCAGTGGCCTGGTTTGCGCCAACGGAATGCAGGCACTTTATGGCCCTGTAGTATAACTCGTCTTGTATTGGCTTCGCCCCTCGTCGAATGCAAATCTGAACTGGCATTTGCTCTTCGAGGTATCTAGGAGAATTCCCACAAACCCCAATCGGCGGGTTTGATTCCGGGCGACTTCCACCTTGACGGTTTTGGTCCTTCAGCTCAAGGATTCCGAACAGGGCAAAGCTACGGATGACAGGGGATCTCATTTCATCTCGCTCAATGCAAGCCCAGCTCACGCTAATGCACTTGCCGCGGATGATCACAAAACGGCATGGCAGCCTGGCAGCCTGAACGAAACGATGGCATGGTGGGGGTTGGGTTCAGCGCGAGTTCAGGCAGTGAAATGGACGTTGACATGTGGGGATTTGCTTCCAATCGTTGTGTCGTGGACACAAAAGCAACTGCTTCAAGGTGTCATCTCTTTGTGACGTTGTGCGTAGCGTGACAATGGCCTTTCCAGGTCAACACATATTATGCAGTACGCCTCGTCGCGCCGGGGCGCCAGCTGCCACTCAGATTATGGCTTTGATGGTGATTGGCGCAGAAAGCTGTCAGACGGCCCAAATCGGCAAGCTTTCTGGGGCACAGGGCACTCGCTTCCCGTGCAAGCTCAAGCCAAGTAGACGCTAGAGGCCGGTACTGCTCCGCGCGGGCCACATGCTGCCACCGCCACTCCTTTTCTTTTGTCCCCGGTCAACCATGGTCGCTCGGCCGGCCCCTGCCCAAAAACAAATAACTAACCCTTACCCCGGTTGATAGACCCAACGTTTCGTGCTCGACCCCCCCCCCCCCCGAAGCTCTGCTTTGTCAAGGTCAGGTCTTGCCTGCACCACCAGACATCTCGAGGTGAGCTCCTAGTCCTGGGCATTTTCATTTTTCATTTTTCCCTTTCTTCTCGGACCTCTTAGCCCGCACTTTTCGCATGGACACCCGCACTCCAATGTCCCGCACATCGCCGTCGACCTAATTGACCGCCTTGTCGAGACAATTGGTTTGTCTCGTTGCGTCCGATGTCACTGTAAGCTTTCTGATGGTACCGCTTTCCCGACGCTTGTCCCGCGAGCATGCTTTTCTGACCAAACTCAACTTGCTTGACTTTGCAGCCTTTAGCCCACGCATCTCCGCATCTCGCACCCTCGTCGTCATCATTCCTTCAGGACCTCCAACTTTGAGATAGGCAAACGCACCTGCGCCTGCATCTGCACCCACACCGCATCCTCGGCTTTTCGTCCGCCTTCACACTCTCGTTACCCCAACCTCGGCCACACACAGCTTGCCGCCCTTTCCCGCCACCGCGCAGATGCCCTCACGCCCCTTCTAAGCGTCTCCGATTTTCATCTTAGCTGTCTTCTCACCGGCCAATGGCTAATAGGAGACATGGCATCCACTCCCTCGAACCGGCTTAAGCTTACGCCAGCCAACTCGCCATTTCTCTCTCGGCCCTCCCGATCACCCATCCGGTCCCGTACCGTTTACGAGACCTGCCTGTCGCTCAGGCGGGTCGTGGGCACCACCTGCAGCTCTCCGACCGGCTTCGATACCGTGCACTCTTCCTTTGCCTACATTGCTGGGGGCGCTGTGGTGGTTGTGGACGTGTCTGGTGAGCACTACTCGCAGCGTTTCTACAGGGCGAGGCCCGCCGCGGTCCCCGTCTATGCCGTCTCGCCAGTCACCCATGCGTCTTCGTCTACTCCCAATTCCACGCCCAAAGCAAACGATAGTAGAAACCGGGCCGCCCCTTCCCCACGCGATTCTCTCTACGGAAACTCGGACTGGGCCGACTCTCCCTCTTCCAAAACCTGGACGAGCCGCGAGCGGATAAAGGCCGCCACATGCCTGGCTCTCAGTCGAGATGGGAGATATCTTGCCGTCGGCGAGACAGGCTATGCGCCGAGGGTTCTCATCTTTAGCCTCCAGGAAACTTCTTCTGACATCCCTCTCGTCTCCATAAGTGAGCATACATTTGGGGTCAGGGCTGTTGCCTGGTCCCCCGACACCAAGTTTCTGGCATCGCTTGGCGCGGCGAACGACGGATTCCTCTATTTATGGAAGATCGACCCCCGTACAGGCGCAGCAAAGCTCTTCCAGCAAAACCGGTGCACGTCCTACGTGAAGGAGATGGTGTGGATGGGGAGCAATCTAATAACGCTCGGTGTTCGCCATATCAAAGTTTGGAGGGTAGAGGACGGCCCATCAATCTCTCCAACGAAGCAGAAGTTCCCGGGGGATGGGTCGTTTCCCGTCCCTCTACAGGCTCAAAAGCCGCTACCTGGCCGAAATATTTTGCTGGGATCCATGCTCGACGCCACCTTCAGCTGTGCTCTAGCAATTGGTGAAGACAAGGCCATCATCTGCTCAGAAACGGGCAGTGTTTGTTTGTTAGACGACACCAATAAGCAGATGAAGTTGGTCAAGGTACTGGAGATTGGCTTTCCCATCAACTGCATATCCAGCAGGAATGAGGATATCCACATCGGCGGCAAGGATGGACAATTCGCTACTCTTGGTCTCAATGGGATTCTGGAGGGAATCCCTGATCCGACAATCCACAATGCTCACTCCCCCGACGGTCTTATTGCGATGGGCTTCCTAGCCGAGAACCTCGTAACGATTGACACCAAACGATCAATTGATGTTTGGAGTCCAGATCATATTCCCGTTAGCGCTAAAAGCGATAGCAACCGCATCCCGATCCCCGGCCCTGGCGACCCCATTGTTGGAATTCAGCGGTTGTCAGAAACGAACACCCTCGGCGCAGCCTTCTTCACCTGGTCGGGGTCTGGAAAGGTCCATGTCTGGGATATGGAGGGCATGATCAGGTCGTCCTATGACATTCCGATTGAACAACTTGATACCGGCAACGACTCGGATCCCGTCAACCAGCTAGTTGTGGTGAGAGCCACAGGTGATGGGAGGCTCTTTGTTGCCGGAGACAAACTTGGTGTCCTTCGGATCATGGACACTGCTACCAAAGAGTGCATCATGGAAACAAAAGCACATTCCTCTGACTGCCAAGATATTACGATTTATGAGAATAAGTCGAGATCGCTGGTGGCCTCATGCGGTAGGGATCGCACGGCACAGCTCTTCCATAAGTCATCCACGGGCGAGTTCGAGCATTTTCAGACACTCGAATTCAGCGCCAAGGTTGTGCAAGTACTCATACCTTCAGATGATAGGATTTTGACGTGCTCTCTCGACCGAACCCTTCAGGTCCATGACTTGGTCACAAAAGAAGGAGAGCCCGACGTCATGGCTGCCATTCCTTCGAAACTTATTTCCTTGAGGGCGTCGCCATCTTCGATGGTCATGACGCCCGACAAAAAGTCCATTTACGTATCACTTTTGGACCGCTCGGTGTGCCAGTTCGATTGCATTACTGGGCGGCTCCTAAACTCCTTCAAATGCAATGACGAGGGGGGGCTTGAGTCTGTTGTTCTCGAGTCCCTCATCTACGGCCAGCTTGACACTGGCGATTTATCTTTTCTTATAGGCCTCTCGAACACCGACAAGTCTGTACGGATATATGACGCACAAACGGGCGCTTTTATGGACCGCGAATGGGGCCATACGGAAGCCATTAACGGCGTCACGATGATCGAGAACGAGGATTCAGGGCGGAAGGTCGTGAGTGTGGGCGAAGATGGCACTATCATGATCTGGGCTCTTGACCTAGAGCCAATAGCTGGGGCGAGGATGCGTGAACCTTCACCAGAGAAATCCAGCTTCCTAAGCTTTAACCGGCCACCGCTGAGGAGGGTCCTTTCCAAGGCGGAACTCGCCGAGTTTCAGCGGCCATCATCCAGCCATGGGCGCCGTTCTCCGCCGCGACTTTTACAACGACGGCCGTCTAAATTTCATCTGTTGGCCACACCAATTGCGCGGACTCCGTTATTCAAGGAGCAAACTAGTCCGGCTAGCACCATCGCCGAGGGCACACCCTCACGCCGAGCCTCGTCGGGAGGTGGCAGTAGGTCAAACAGCCCTCCCCCCCCGAGTCCTAAGAACCGTTCGAGGATGGTTAGACGACCTTCACTGCCTGCGCTGAACACGCCATCAGCCACTGTCACCTCGCGCAAGAAATCCGGTACCAACTTGCGTGGCACTTACGGGTTCGGTAGTCTCAGTATGGCCACGGAACAGACCTGTCGCCAGTTGCGCGTCTATCGTAAGAAGCTTTCGTCTAGCGACTCGATCAACAGCGATATCCTGGCTGAACTTGACGCCGAACTTCGACTTACCGCTGCTGCACTAGGAGAGCGAGCCATCAGAAGCCGAAGCGTTCGGAACGATCCGGAGCGCAATAAGCCAGTCAGCGAGACGGTGCTGAGTGGTCTGCTGGATCAATACAGCGAGCGGCTGGTGAGCATGTTGGACGAGAAGCTTCGGCTACGGCTGAGCGAGGAAGAGAAGGATTCTCTGATTAGGGAAAGACCGCGCACAGCAGGAGAGGGTTCGAGCTCAAGCGCGAACTCGGAGGCTGTATGCGAAGAGCCTGAATCGATTTGACAAGGCTCAAACGACTTCAAGGCTGGTTGGGATTGGGAAGGACAACAAACTGGGTACGGACGGGGATGATGGGAGAGGGAAGGAGGAGAGACATAACAAAGTGGCGAGATACCCCTTCTGGTTTTTTCTGTTCGCAATTTGTATTATTGTCATTTTTAGGCGTAGGTCTTCTTCCTCTCACTTTTTGGAGGCACGGTTTCTTTGCAATGGGGTGCTGCTCGCCGAGGCAGTTGGACGGACGTTATCTCTACCTCATGCAGGGTGGACAGGTTTTCATCAACTTTCGGGTGGGCAAAAATGGCGTTATTGGATTTCGATCTTGTACACTGAGTTACTCTCGCATAAGAGGAAGACGGGGTGATTTCGTCTCGGGACGAAGGAGCTGGCATAGGACTGAATAGGAGAGGTTGAGAATGAATGCATACGGCAACATTCTGTTGATACAAAGCGAGTTATTTGCATGATGCTACCGTGATAGATTAGTATCGAGAACGCTCGGTGCACCGTATTTGGTTTGATATAGGGGGCGAAAAAAGGACTCGTCTCCCCTTTTTTCTCTATACTTCCTGGTTGGGGCTGATTTGAGGGATGGATCCTAAGGCAACTTAATACTCGGAAATTAGTGAATAGCATTCCGCTTTTCGCCTGCTCTTTAGATAATGTATCCCTAAAAACAATACTCTATACACAAACATGACCCCTACCAGTGTTCATCCCTTGACCCCCTTCCCGTCTCAACCGAACAATATTCGACCTACGTCAAGTCTGACCGATATCTAATATTGAAAGCAGCCAATAACCCCATACACGATACCCAACTCCAGCCAAGGTAGACGGCTTGTCACGCCCACGAACCCCCCCCCTCCCTTCTTTTTCTCCTGCCCCTCTGAAGCTCGAGAAAGAAAAAACCCTCTTTTATTTACTCATTCAAACCCGCTAAATGCACATCGCCTTCAAGCTTACTCCCATTTAACTACACAACCAACCCCTCCTCCATCGCCTCATCCCTCTCCAACCTCTCCAGCCCCGTGCACACCGCGCCATACACCCTCAGCGGCACCGCCACCTCAAAACTCTCACACATGAGATTCTCCGCGGCCACAAGGACCAACCCGCCCTTGTCATCACGTGATATCTCTTCTAGGAGAGGATGTTCCGTCCCACCACTGTGACTTCCCCTGCGTATCCTCACTCTCCCCTCACTCCCCGTATCCCCACCTTCACTATCCTCCCCCTCACTACCCGCTTCCTGGTCGTGATCCTGTCCCTCCTCCACAGGTACGACGAACTCTACCCGGATCTTCCACTCTAGACACACGCCACTGGTGACAAACTCAGGCGTCGCGCCGACGGGGATGGCTGGCGCAAAGACGACCCGTCTGGCATACATGGCGGCCTCGCTGGCGCTAACCAGGACCTTCCTCGTGACGCGATGGACGCTCGCCTCGCTGCGTAAAGCCAGACTCGCGTCGACGCGCTCCGCTGTCTCCAGCGCAAAGTGCACCGCATAACACGGAACTTCGCCACCAGAAAAGTCTATGGCGAGCGTGACGACCTCGCCAAGGCGGTAGGCGGGGCGGGCTAGCATGACCACACCGACGCGACGGCCGTTACGCGCGATTTCGAAGCGGTTGGCGCTCTGCTGGCCGGCTGATGTGACGTTGGCACGGAGAATGGCGAGGTCGATCGCCTCTTTGGCACTGCCACCGAGGTGGCTAGAGGCGTCATCCGACATGGAATGGGTGGATTGACGGCGGGAGGAGGGCATGGCGCTGGGGCTGAGGAGGCCGGCGGGACCAGTGCCGTCCTGGGGGCGAGAAAGGAGCTCGTCGAGATAAGCGAGGAAGGAGTTCATAGTAGACGGGGGGCCCAGGGAGCTTTCGTGGCTGGCCTTATGTTGGGCCTCGCGCAGGGCGTAGTGATGACGGTCGTCAACGCTCTGCACACGGGCTTGGTCTCGCATAATGATATATGGCGACATTAGGTCGTGGCCGAGGATTTCGCCGTGGCTGTTGACGCTGCCTAGCACGCGGAAAGGGATGTCGACAGACTTGACCTGTTGTTCTTTGGCGCCGCCAGGCCTCTGTGTGCCAATTACCAGGCTGTATGATATCTTCATCGCCTTCCCCCTATGTGTCGGCGGCAGCCCTCTGGGCAGCTTGAAGCTGTATTCAAACGCCTTGCTTTCCCCTGGTGCTAGCTGCAGGTCGACAAATAAGATCGACTGCGGCGTAGATAAAAGCGGTATTGATTTGGAGCTTGCGATACCACGCATCTCCTTGATACTGCTCAATTCGCCCCCTCCTAGAAGCTCTCCAATGGAGCTCGTAAAATTCCCCCATCCGAAGCCCCTTAGCAGCCCGCTGTCACGCTTGGTCGTTTCGACTCCAATAACACCACCCCCTTGACCACCGACAACGGCTTTCCTCTTCACCGGCTCAAAAGGCCCCAGGTTGACTAACGACCCGTCGAGGGTAAAAGACCCCTGCACTTGTGCGTAGCCCATCATCAGCGACTCGGGTAGCAGCTTACCCGCGTTCGATGTCAACGACGACACGAAATTCGAGGTTCGTCTATTATGTGGCTGCGAGCGCCCCCCTTGCGTCCGCTGGGGCTGCTGTGTCACGTACTCGGATGCCAGCGTCTCGGACGAGTTGTTGCTTAGTGAGTAGAACTCGCCGCTGCTCCGCGGCGTGCCCGCTATGCTTGTCGTCGAGAGAATACGCGCTGTTGTCGAAGGCATCACGCCGTGCTCATTGATCGTCGGCACTTGTTCTCTTATTGAACGCACCGGCAAGTTTTGTATCTCGTTGATCGTGTGGGCTGGGCTCATCAGCCCCAGTTCTTCTGGCAACCTCTCTAGGGCAGGTGAAGCGGGTGACTGCGTCATGGGAAACTTGAACTCTGAGAGTACGTCGGACCCAATGGGAGGGGATGCCCGGGGGAACCGGGTACCCCCGGGCGTCCTGGGTGTACTCGCGGCGCTAGAGGGCCGGCTATCGAAAGTGCTCCTGTCGGGAGGATATGAAGCGTGAAAGAGCGGCGAGGACTGTGAGTTGGGGAGTCTCGGCGGGTATGTAGCTATTAACAACACATCATCAGCACCAGTATCACGTCGACCTGTTTAAAGGAAACGCACCAGAGCGAGGCCCATTGAGTGGCACTCCACGGGGCACAATCTGTAGACTCGAGGCTCGCGCATGGCCCCTCACGGGCCGCTGCGGCTTGGGCGCCGCCGAGACACTGCTTTGAACTTCATCGGCACCACCCACGGAGCCAATCGAGACGATGGAGACGGACCGCTGGTGGCTATGGCCTGGACTGCGACTTTGACTCTGACCGTTGCGGGGACTTCGGGCTGTGCCCAGAGTGGAGGGCGACCAAGGAATCGAGCCGGAGCGGGTACGCGAAGCGGCGGAGGGGACCGTCAGCGAGAGGGTCGATCGGTGGCCCCGGGTGGAGGACGGCGGGGCTAAGCCGACATTGTTCTTGTTGCGAGCGCCCGGATGGAGGGGCGAAGGCTGGCGCGGACGGCCCTCAGCGCTTGGGTGTCTCGACGACTGCGGAGCGGGCTTCGGGGGGAGAGGCGCGCTGCCAGGGGGCTGTGGTGGGCGGGCGGTGTTCTTGAAAGTGATGGTGCACTTGACATCCTCGCCGGCGAAGACAACTTGGTCCTGCCAGCGCACGTAGACACGGATGTTGCTCGAAGTACCCGTGCTCGATGTACTGCTGCTCGAATTGGCAATGTTGTGGTAGTGGAAGGACCCGTTGGGCGACATGGTTATGCTCCTGCTCCTTCGCCGAGAAGGAGATGGGTCGCCAGAGTCGTTAATGAACCGCTTGCCGCATTGCTGGTGAGCAGCATCTTGCGGGTGCGAGTGCGGTGCGCAGCGTGCAGATGCAGGGCGTAGGTTGCGGGATGCGAGGTGGTAGTTTAGTTGGAGCTGCTGGAGCTGCCGGGGCCGCTTACAGCAGCAAACTTGGCTTTGTTCGCTGCTGAGTGTTAATGGCACGACCCTAACCCTGGTAATATAATATAACAACGTCGCATCCTTGATTCTTACTTCATGTAGTCGTCTAATAATATCCATCTCATGGAGATTATATTGCTAGTCAAAAACCCTAAATAATGTGAAATAGCCAAATTTTTGCGAGTGGATTTGAGTTTGAAAGGGGTTGGGGGGGTAGCCCAAACAGTGGTCACCTTTCTTCAAAAATAAGTGTCTGAACTTCATTGATGATGACCCCCAAAAAGGAAACCGAAGCCGGGGCTAGGATCGGACACTCTTGGACTTACACCTCAAGTTGGAGTTACGCTGTTTCTATTTTGTCGCCCTTGCGACGTTGAAACGAGATGCATAAGAATCCGCCATAAGCTACAATTTCATAACACGTAATCTAGCCTCCCGAGCTACCAGAAAATCCCCGTGCTAGTGGCCGGTCTTCGTATCAAAAACAATGCCTGAGCTGGTATATCTTCCTCTAAACTCCAATGTTGCGGGGTATCATGTCATCATGTCGTATGCATACTATGCAAGCCAAACGAAACCTTCATTTGTATGGGCTCTCACCCCCTAGCGTCGACATGCTGGTAGCGCTTGCCGAGAGAAGGGTTGAGTCTCCGTCTCCGCCACCGCCCCCCGTCTGTTGTCGTAGTCGGCGGACCTTTTTCTTGGCCGACACCTTCTCTCTAAGAAGAGCCAAATCCGACTTCCAATTCTCAATGCTCCGCACGAGCTCCTGATCTGCCTCGACCGGGACGAGTGCCTCAATGGCTCGGAGTTCGATGCGGAGGGTCCGGAGATCTGATTCATTGCCGCCGACTTCTTCTTCGCTGTAAAGTGTGAGTACGGCGTCACTCGACGAGGTGGTGTGCTTCGCCACTTACAGATCAGCAACTTCCTTCTCCAACTCCAGAATCCGCGTTGCGGCAGCTTCTGCTCTCTCAATAAGCAGCGCATGAATATGCTATTCCCAAAGTGTTAGCAGATCGTACTTCCATTTCGGTGTGGGAAAGGGAAAGAGCCTACATTTGACTCCTCGCGGCGAGCCTTCATCATCTTCACAACCTCCAGCAATGTATCATTCAGCCTCTCTACCTCAGCCACGACGCTAGCCGTGACATCCGGCCGCTGGACCTTCACAGCCAACTTATCCGCCGATCTAACTTCAGCTCTCGCTTCCGACTTTACCGCCGTAACCTGACCAAACCTAGCCCCGGCCAACCACGGCGGCGTAGCGAGTACCCTCACCAGCTCCGGACTCCCACCACCACCAACACCATCCCCTTCCAGTCGGAAAATCCCCGACATCATCATCGTTCCACTCCCAGAACCCACATGCTGATGGCGCTGGCGCTGCATCTCCATCGGCGAAATAACCCGCCTCACCCGCCTGCCAATACTCCCCGGCGACCCGCCCAAGATCGCCTCCATCTCATCCACCTTAGCATGTAACTCATCCACCGCCCCGCCAATACTCCCTGCCCCCCTTAGATGCTGGACCAAGTCCGCCAGCCGCTCGGCCACGACATCTCGGCTGTCGCGCGTGAGCTCGCCCTCGTCATCGCTGAACCCGTATGAGACATCCCCGGCGATGATGCCCAGCGGTGGTGGCGATGGTGGCGGCCAGGCCGGCGGGGATGAGAAGTTGGAGTAGCCCTGGCGTAGGGGTGAGAGGAGGGGGGATGGGGTTCCTATTCCGATGTGGTGGAGGGTCATGGAGTTGTGAGTTGGGAGGGGGAGTGGGAGAGATGGTGAGCGGGAGTGGAGGGGGAGCAGGCGTGGGCGGGTCTGTTTGTTTTGTGGGGGAGTGGACGGGGGTTCGGCATGGTCTTGTTGAAGGTCATCGAGAATGGATGGCGGTGAGGGTGGCGATGAGAGCGAGGAGAGGGGGGATGAGGAGACTAGCTCGGGCTCCCGCCCTGCTCCTGCTGTTTCGTCCCCTTTGGACATATCGAGTGAGATCAGGTCGAATGAGTAGATTTCATGGCTCGTTTTGAAGATGGTGTTGCTGTTTCTGTGCTTCTCCTGCCGCCTTGATTGCGTCCCCTGTCACCCTCCACCACGGTGAAACTGAGCATGTTGGGGGGGTTGGTGATGCTATTTACAGTCTACCTGGCCTGTGCCCCGCTCTTCTTTTTCAAGGTGAGGATACTTCGGTGAGAGGGAAAGCGAGCGAGGTGTGCAACCACTCAGGAGCGCGCTCACTGGATGCCCATTGGATGCCCGAGAGTTGCCGAATGTCCGAGCTCGCTGGGCCGAGCCATTCGGGACTTTTTCTGGCATGCTCTGCTCTTGCGGCAGTCGCTCTCCATGTTGCCGGGCACTCACTGCACTCCAATGTGGAACGCAATTGTCTGATACCTCGTGGCTATCGAGTGGATAATAAACAAAATACACAGAGAGCACAGGATGCTTTAGCTCTATTGACAGAGGCATTTGGCACGCATTTACACATATTTACGCAGATGACGTCAGCCAGCGAGCGCAGAGAGCCTATCAAAACGCAAGCAGCACCACTTGGTCAGCGCCTGGGCAAACAGCGGCTGACCGCATTTTGGTGATGGCAGTCCAGAGCTCAAAGTGCATTGGAACATGGAGCTGGGGCTGGGGCCGCCAAAGGGACGCAAAGGGAGGGGCGTTTGGGGGTTTGCAGGGGGTAAACAAGCTCCCCCGCCTGTGCCCGCCTGTCTTCGGCTCTCGTCCAGCTCGGGGGAGGGCCCCGCGGGGCCCAAGTAGGTGTGGGGTACGCATCCGGCTGCCCACGAGCCCATCCGTGATCACTTATGCAGCTAGCGAGGGGGCGAGGGGCAACCAACAAGACCTGAGTCGAGTCACTTCCCCCCAGCGGGGAGCACATGTATCTGACAACCAGTTCCTTAGGAAACCCGACAAAACAGCTCCCTTCGCCCTGCCCCAACTGCCCTCTGGCCTCAATGTCGACGAGGACACCGACGCTCCCGCATAATTGGCGGCACTCCTGAATTCCCTCTCTCTGCAGCGCCAGCACCTGTCGAAGCCCCCTTGCGTCATTGTCGCCGGGCTCCGCTTGCCTCGGCTGTAGCGTGCTGTGTACTGCGCAGCACCTGCTCTTCGCCCTCTCGCCTGAACACCTCCTGCTCACCCCCTGAATTGGCACTGAATCTGCTCTCTCGCGACCTCTTTGCCCTGATGGTGCACGACACTCGGCCACACACCTCGAACCCAATTGGCCGAGCTTGAGCTCGTCTGCCGCCCACCATGTCGTGGAAGACGAGCGAGAAGCTGATGGATACGATCCGTCACTATGCAAGCTTCCCGGCCACCGGCGTGAGCTTGCGCCAGATGGTGCAGTTCGGCGAGAAGCCCTCGACAGGTGAGCTCCCTCGAGCCAATCCGCCTCTCTCTCGTTGACTCCTTTTTGTGTGCTGACCGCGCTCCAGGGACGCTATTCCGCGCCTCCCAGTTCCTAGCCGAAGAGCTTCCCATCCGCCTCGCCCACCGTGTCCAGGAGCTTGACACCTTGCCTGACGGACTCAGTGACATGCCCTCGGTGAAGAAGGTGCAGGATTGGTATGCGCAGTCCTTTGAGGTACACCTACCCCTATTGAACCCCCTGACCTGGGGTGCAGTGTGACTCACCGCGGGATTGGTTGCAGGAAATCACGACGCTCCCTCGCCCCGACCTTGGGAGGGATGTAAAAGAACGCCTAATGAGGCCCGCGAGGATAGGCGCCAAGGGCTCCGCATGGCTCTCCGAGGCGACGCCAAACCCAAGCATCGAGGAGGGGCAGTACAACTCGTGGACCGGCGTCCAGCAGCAGGCGGCCGGCAATGGCTGGGGGAAGAAGCACCACGCCGCACGGAGGTACTTCGCTATGGTCGATGACACGGGCGACTGGCCGCCTGAGCTGCAGCTGTACAACCAAAAGTTCGCCCAGACCCTGCACAAGATCAAGAGGAGGCACGACAGCGTCGTCACCACCATGGCTCAGGGCATTCTCGAGTACAAGCGGAAGCGCCAACGGATGCAGATTGACAATAACATTCAATCCTTCCTCGACCGCTTTTACATGTCGCGTATAGGGATCCGCATGCTTATTGGGCAGCACATCGCCTTGACAGACCAGAACCACTACCGGGACCCAACCTATGTTGGAATCATCTGCACCAAGACATATGTCAAGGATCTCGCCCAGGAGGCTATTGAAAACGCGCGTTTCGTGTGCGAGGACCATTACGGCTTATTCGAGGCGCCCAAGATCCAGCTTGTGTGCAACCCCAACCTCAACTTCATGTACGTGCCAGGGCACCTCTCGCACATGCTATTTGAGACGCTCAAGAACTCGCTGCGCGCCGTCGTGGAGACGCATGGGCAAGACAAGGAGGAGTTCCCTGTCACCAAGGTCATTGTCGCCGAGGGTAAGGAGGATATCACTATCAAGATTACGGATGAGGGCGGCGGCATCCCCCGCAGCGCCATTCCCTTGGTCTGGACATACATGTACACGACGGTCGACCGGACGCCCAACTTGGACCCAGACTTTGACAAGAGCGACTTCAAGGCACCAATGGCCGGTTTTGGATATGGGCTGCCGATATCGCGTCTGTATGCGAGGTACTTTGGTGGTGACCTTAAGCTGATTAGCATGGAAGGGTACGGACGTCCGCTCCCCCTGCACAATTTGCAACTACTGACACGCGAAACAGATACGGGACAGACGTTTACCTGCACTTGAACCGGCTCTCGAGCTCCTCGGAGCCACTTCAATAGCAATCAGCAGTCATGAGGGGTGGCAGCGGTAGCCTGGCATCCCAAGGATTGACGCTGCCAATGAGGTATATAATGCGCAAGAGGCTCAAGAGCCTCGAGGTGACGGAACGCAGACAGGTTGGCGACGCCGAGAGCATGGTCAACCCCGACAACGCCGCTTCGGACGGCGGCGGGTACTCGGGCGGTCGGAGGAAGGATAGCGAGCTCTAGGTGTTGCTGGCTGACGTGTCTCGCGTGTCCGTCGGGTTTTTATCGTTACGCCTTGGTGATTCTCTGTAAAAACTGGGTTTTTCATCTTTTCATCTTTTTGTCGTGGGTAAGGGGCGGTGGGCAGGGTAGTGCTTCCTTTTTTGGTTCGGTTTGGTTTTCCTGTCGAGTCTCCCCACACACACACACACACACACACACACGCAATTAACTTTATACGCATGGAGACGGGCGAAAACACACCCCAAACCAACTCACACATCGGCGCTTTTTATAGGGACGAATGGGAGGGAACGGGATGGGTATATTGTAGGAAGGCAGGGCAGCAAATGGGGGCGGGAGTCAGCGGAATCTTCTCATCAAGGGCCTTTTTGCGAATACACAGTGAGATGAAAAGAAACCCGAGGAATGGAAGCGAAGCAGCGAGCGGGTTCAACTACTCATCAGCGATAAACTATAGGGGGGTGGGGTTGCTATGTTTGTGGGGTAGGGCTGTTCCCATTCTTTGGATTCTGAGAAGAGTACAGGAGGGGGGCATGCAATGCAATGTCCGAATTTTGTTCAGAATCATTTCCTGGGTGTGTCGTGTGAAGCAGTGAGGTGGAATGGTCATATATGCATGTCTATCTAGATGATGGCCTATGTTAAAACTCCCTCCCTCGTTGGGATGGAAAGGGGAGGGGGGGATATGCGTCTATGCTCCAACCTCTCTAGTTCTTCTCTCTCTTTTCAGGATCTTCTTTACGGGTGTTTATCCCGTCCCGTCTCATTTCATACAAGTATTTACACGACATACCCAAGGTTGATAAGTCACCGCCTTCAATTCCGGAATTAATACAATTTTAAGCCTTATACAACAAATCCAAAAAGCCCCTCGCCAAGTCCACCACGACACTCTTATTCGGCAGGCTCCCGGCTACGCCGTACAACGCCGCGGCATCACCCGTGGCCGTGCCCTTGGCGCGCTTT
This sequence comes from Lasiosphaeria hispida, assembly GCA_033439745.1. Classification (NCBI taxonomy): domain Eukaryota; kingdom Fungi; phylum Ascomycota; class Sordariomycetes; order Sordariales; family Lasiosphaeriaceae; genus Lasiosphaeria; species Lasiosphaeria hispida. The sequence continues at coordinate 2,531,151 of JAUIQD010000007.1, read as the reverse complement.
CCCTCGACGGCGCGTACGCGCTCCTTCTCGCGCTCGGCCTCGACGACCGCTTCCAGATCGGTCGCCAGCTTCTCCCAGACCTTAGTGATGGGCAGGGTGACGGCGACGTGGATGGCCGGAGGGTTCTGGAGGGCGTTGAGGTGCCAGCCCTTGTCTGACATGGCGTCGGCGATGTCGTAGATGTTGAGTTTGAGCGCGCGGAAAGCGAGGACGCTGACGAGCGGGGTGCCGAGGATCTCGAGCTCGGCGGAGAGGGAAGGGGTGTCGCGCAGGCGCTTGGCGAGCTTCTTGGTCGTGCCGACGATCTGCTCGCACGAGGCCAGGTAGCCGGCCTCGCCGACCGACATCAGACTCGCCCAGCACCCGGCGATGAGCGCGCCCGGCCGGCTGCCGGCAATGCCGGGCGAGGCGTACACGCCGCCGCTCCAGCTTGGGTCGACAAAGTACTGGTAGGTGCGCAGCTCCGGGGTGCGGTACAGGATGGTGCTGTTGCCTTTGGGCGCGAAGCCGTACTTGTGCGTGTCGCAGCTGATGCTAGTGACGCCCTTGAGGAGGAAGTCGAATGGGACCGTCTCGAACCCGGCCTTTTTGAGGAACGGGACGAGGAAGGACCCCAGGCAGCAGTCAACGTGCAGCGGGATGCGGCGCTTGAGCGCCAGTTTAGACAGCGCGCTGATATCGTCGATGATACCGTGTGGGAAGTTGGGAGCGGAGCCGACAAGGATGACGGTATTGCTGTTGATCAGCCGCCCGACGCGGCGGACGTCGACCTGGTAGGTTGGCGCGGGACAAGACGCAATTTGGAGCTTGATCTTGAAGTACTCGGCCGCCTTGCGGAAGGCCGTGTGTGCGGTCTCGGGGAGAATCCTTGGGGACGATGTCAGTGCGGGCAGCAGGCAAGGAAAAAGGAGCAAAGCTTACATTTCTGGCTCCGTCACACCCCGCTCAACATAGGCCTTTTGCCTCGCGCTCAGCACCGCCATCAGAATACTCTCTGTTCCTCCGCTGGTACTTACACCGGCCGCGTTTGGCGGGGCATGGAAGAGTCTCAGCACCATGGCAACGACCTCGGCCTCCATTTTCCTCACACCGGGGAAGACATCCGGGTGAATGGGGTTAGCAACGGTGAACTTCCCATAGGCCTCGGTCTGTAGACGCAGCAAATCATCCTCGCCGTGGTAGACAGCGCCTGACACATAGCCGTCCTCCCAGCGTGTGTGGTCCATGGTAGCGAGGGCCTCGAGCTCCTTGCGCACGGCGTCTTCGGTCCAGCCCACCTCTGGTATGGCCAGGTGTTGCGTCGTGCTGACCGGCACCATCTTGGTCTGCAGCTTGGCGATGGCCTCGGAGACCTGCTTCTGCACCTTTGTGCGCACACCGGGCAGGCGCAGGAGGTGGCCGTACAGGATGACGCGGATGTTGCCATACAGCTCGGCCAGCGTGCCGAACAGACCGCGGCCCTTGAGCTTTAGGAGGACGCGACGGGTCCATCGTAAGACGAAGAGGAAGAATATGATGTTTCGCACTCTGTGTACCGGGCGGGTGTGTTAGTGGTCGTTGCAGCCAACGGGATATAGGGGGCAACGGTGGGCAGTTGATGGGGCTGAACCGCGACAGTGCATGAATCTGCCGAGGGGCGGGCCGCTGGGACCTCGAGGTGATGGGAAGTTTGGTCGGCACTCACAAATCCAGGCTCAGCACCTGCAGTGTATTGGCTGGGCGCGACCTTTTGACAGTGTTGAAGCTCTCTCTCAAGCTGATGGGCATGCGGGAGGTGCCCGGCATCTTTGCGATCCCCTGGTTATTTCTTGGTATCTTTCTCTCGTGCTCTCGCTCTCTGGTATCAGCATGCACCGAAGAAGCCGAGGTGTCGATGCAACGGCCTGGACATTTGCAGCTGCCCGTCTGACAACGTGTTCGCACAGCAGGATACGTGTAGAAAACAGTCGGGGTCGAAACGAAGGACAAGAACAAGAAGACGCTGGCTGAGAATCTCAGCGAACCCGAACACTGGCGATGACGAAGGGACGGGGAAGGAGAGGGGCCAATGCGTCAGGGAATGGGCCGTTCTTTTTGATTTCCTAATCGTCCCCCCGCGGGCGCCCGAACCCTCAATCCGGGTGCCGGCTGCCCCGGTTTTTCGTCTGGGTCGGGGCTAGACTGCGACTCACTACCAGGATTGTCCATGACCCAAGGCTGCTGCTTGTCAGCGCCTCCCCCAAACGTTGACACTCCATGCAGCCCCCGCCAAAATGCCACTATCCGAGCTATCACATGCAACACCCTCAGCCAACCCTGGAGTTTTTGCTTCTCTTCGCATCTCGATTGACTCCCCCTCTCGATTGTGGCATGCCATTTGTACGTAAAACCGGGGATTTTGACGGCCATCCCCCGTCTGCAACCCCTTTACAGAGTGCTAGTAACCCCCAACTTCGGGCATGGCTACGAAATCCGGCCAGACGCAACCATCCATTCAACCGGAGGGCTGTTGCAATGTCTCACCGACGTCCATACAGACCTTAGGACGGTGTTTACTCGGAGCATAGCCAGCCCAATTGCAGCCAGCTGTGGCGCTCTTTGGGAACCATGTGGTCGCTCCCCGCCATTGAACCACTGACAGGGCACTAACATCGAAGCCAAAACATTGCCTTTGGCCATGGTGAGCCCATCGCTAACACGAGAGAAAATACCCGATCCAACCCAACCCAGCCAATAGAGGATGAGTCTACTAAACACGTTAGATTTACAAAAACAACCACAGGACCATCCCACACATCCAACCCCGGCGCAAAAGAACAGTCTCCAGGTTGGCCAGCAAGCAGCGCCAATGCTACAATTACCGCCAGCCCCTCGTCTCCTTCTCCCGCCATCTACCTGTCTTGAAACATCACAATATTTCCTCCCAACTTTCTCATGACCATAGCCACCCTTCATTTCGTGCCTCAAAACAAACAAGTCCCAACCAAAACGCCGCTTTTCTAGGTAAATAACGCCCGCGGTGAAGACTCTGACGCGAGCGCGCTCGTGCTCAACAAGGTAGGGACACCAGAAGGGAGAGAGGAAGCTCATTATCGTTATAGGTATCGTAATCCGGAAAAAGGCGGAGATGGTGTGTGATATGCGTCTCAACTTTCTGATTCTCAGTCACCCTCCCCCTCATACGTTCTTGAAAGACGTCCGCCATTGCGAGTTGAAGCGTTGTGATTCAGCCTCGCAAGCCCCAATGCTGGACGCGGAGCAGTCCGAGAACCGGACCACAATGTCCCCAGGCTGCCATGCCTGACCCTTGGCATCCTTGCTGTACGAATTGATGATGCGCTGATCGACGAGGGCGAGTCGGGCAAGGATTGTAGGGTGCCATTGTACGATGTGCTCCTGCGCAGAGTGTTAGCTGCGTCCTCCATGCTATGACAGAACAAACTTGCCAGGGCATGCGCCTCAGCTTTCTGGAAGTTGTAGCTCCTGTACAGCGGGTCGAACCATGTCTCGAGGAAAAACTTGGCCCAGTCACCGTTGCGGATCACAAAGCTGCCCGCCGACAGCCCCTCCTTATCCTGAGTGAGAACAAAGTCCACGTCCTGTCCCCTAAGATGGCTAAAAGTCTTAATAATGCTGTCCGGGGGCACGACGGGGTGGTCCTTGATCATCAGCTCCTCCAGCCTTGACGACTTCATGACGTGGTCTTCGATCTTGAGCAGCGGGTTCATGATGAACGAGTTCTGCTCCAGAAACCAGAAGAACTTGGCATCCGGGTATTTCGTGAGCGCATGTCGTACGGCCACCACCTTTGTCCAGGATGTTGGTGCCCCCTTGAGCTCGTATTCACCGACTTGGGGGAAGAATGTTTGGTAGCCTGCGTTCCATGTCAGCCGGTCGACTCTCGTAGAACTCTTCACCGTGATTAAACGTGAACCTACCGTGCTTCTGAGCGTACTGTATCCTGTTCTCCTTAATCATATCCAAATACGACTTGCTGTACTTCCCGTCCTCCATCAGCGTCACTATCACCGCAGGGGGGTTCCCCGATGGCTTGTGCGGCGTGTACGTTCCATGTCGAATGCTCGGCCGCGTCAATATGTATAGGAGCGTGACGAACGCGAGCCCGGCGAGGGCAATGACCTTCATGCGGCTCCGCCGCAGGCTGAGGCCAGGAAGCTTGGATGCGCGCAGGTACGGCGGCGGGTTCGACGACTTGCGCGGGGGGTACGCGAAATGCATCGCGGGCAAACACAACAGCCTAGGTCGAGTCGCCTGGGCACCCAAACGGCAATAAGGCAGTGGTAGCCTGGGAAAGGCAGCCCCCCTCCGAGGGGAGCGAGATTTGGGACTGCGGGAGATCGCCGGCAGAGACGAGGCGGATCGGATCAGAGGGGAGAGACTGCGCGGCGCGGCGCGGCGGGAGGTGGGTGACTCGCGGACCGTCTCGAATTACGAGGTTTGCGAAGGAGCCGTGACGGCTTCGACGCTCGGGTCGTCGGCTTCGTCGTGGTCGGGAGGATGGCGTGGCTGATAGGGCACACACGCGTGGCTCCTTTGGGGAGTGAAAGTATTTGCGAATCGGACCGGAATAAATGTTTTGCTGGCAGGAACGGGCAGCTGTTGATAGGTCGCGCGCTTGGTCGCACATCGATCAGGAAAGAGACATTGGCGAGATTGGCCCTACACACGGACTTGCTGCACACGATAGAAGGGTAGCTGTAGGTGAGCGGTGAGTAAAGAACGGCGTCGCGGTTGTTGGCGCTTCAATTCAACACTCCTTTTCCAACTTCAAATGTGGAAGCCAATGTCTTCGTTGAGACGACCGCACACAGTTGAAATGCGACTCGACTACAGACGTCGGCAGGTGTCAGCAGCCCCTTGCAGAGTGGGTCCAGACTTATCCAACCCTGCGCCTTATCTTATCAACAGGTGTCATGAAGACGCAATACGAGCGGATAAACAGCTACAGCTAGCTGGCCATCCTGTGTCCGCCCAGTTACGGCACCACGGCACCAAAATGTGTATACAAGTCAATATTGCGTACATTGGAGCTACTAATAACCGTAGTGTAAATATATCATATTTCCATTGTTTATATATACCAATCTTGCCATTCAGTAGTTCCACCGTGGTATATTCACCGAAGTGCGGGGAGCGACAACAATAGACAGAGGAGATTCCGAAGAACCCCTTGACAGTAACGGCTGGGATTGACGCAACACACCAGGCCCAAACGAGAACAGGACAAGACGCCCAGTTCTCAGAGCAGTGACGAAGCTTTATCTTTGCACACAGACTAGCTAACACCGCATAGAAGCAGGAGCAGTGTCGGCTTAAGAGTGTGCAAGAACATTTCAAATAGACCTTGGGCAATGCAACAGAATGCATCGCTGAGCGCGGAATTGTCTGTAGACAACAGTGGAATACACGTAGGGCCGAGTTCGGGCATTGTTATCTGTCTTTCCTCGACTCTTCGGCCGTGGGCTCAGGGACTTGGCCATCCTCGTCATCTTCGTCTTCATCGGGGTCATCTCCCTGGACATCGACAACCCGGTCGCTTGCCTTCTCCAGGGCCTGCGCGCTGAGGTGGCTCACTAGTTTGTAAGTGGCCTAAGGAATTCCATGTTAGCCTTTTGTTGGGTACCAGTAGGGCATCGCACTTACCCCTAGGAACGTGAAAACTCCAATCATGACAAGGGCCCAGTTGATAGACTCGATCCTGTCTCTTCCTGTAGCTCCCCTACGACGCCCTCCTACCACGCCACCAGTGCGCAGGTTGAACCAATGCCAAGGGGACATGGCGAGGAATGTCTTGAGAAATCCCAAGAGGCCAAGCGACAGAAACCCCTTCAGGAAGTGAAAGGACCAGGTACCGGGGTCATATTCATCCTCAATCGGGTTGATGTCGTGCATAACGTCCGAGATGGTATCGGCAATACTGCCAAGCGGATCGACCCACAGGTTGATGATGGGGTCGGCAACAAATCCCAAGAAAAACACAGTAACAACAAGAGCAAGCACCGTCAACGCCGCTCTCAGCAACTTGCTCGAAAGCCATCGCCCCCATCGCAGCCGGTTCAGCCGGTATTCGAAATGACAAGTTGGGCACCTCCAAAAATTCCTATCCGACAGTGGCGAGGCCTGTCTCCAGGCCTGCAGGCACCCTTCATGGACGTATTTCTGCGAGCCCTTGCAGAGACAAGGACTCATCAGGCGACCGAGCTCAGGGTCCTCAGAGACATATCGCACACGAGCGCGGCTCACGAACAGGCCGGCTATGATTGAATCATCAATCTCGGTGGTAGGTTGAACAACTTCTAAGCAGATCCGGCAGGTCCGTGGCTTGTAATGCCGTTTCTCTTGAGCTGGCTGTGGGTTTGGAGCTTGGCCATTCTGGGCGTTGAAATCGCTGGCGGGATGCGCATCAGGTGATGGCGATGCTTCGCGTCTGTGTGTGGCATTCTCTGTCCCCAGGCCAGGTGGCCATGACCATTGGCGGTCACTAGAATGACTTGGATCCATGTTTGAACTTGCTAGAACAAAAAAAAGGAAACCGGAGGGCTCGGCCCTCAAAGCTCGAGGGAGCTCGGAGACAAATCGATGTTGGGGGGATGGGGGCTTAAATAGAACTGCAGGGAAGATTGCCGAAGTGCGATGGCACCAACCACTCGGTCGAAGATAAACAACGGCAACCTCGCCCGGAGCTCCAGCTGTCCACAGGGCTCATGGCTTGGTTCCAAAATGTGGCCATCTCACATTTCCAGTTACCTTGAACGATAATTGAGGGAATTCATCTCCTAATAGGGTAACAGAAAGCCGTATCGACAATGATGCTGGAGAAAGGTGGACGGAATTAAAAACTCAAAGAGCTGCAGAAGTATTAGAAAGAAAAGCGGCAGCTCGAGGGAAAAGACATCTGGTCTCCGGTTTCAAACCAATGGGGTATTTTAGCTCTCCCCTTGGTTGAGGGCACAAATTTCCCTTTTCAGTTTAGACAAGCCGTGGTTTAGCGGGGTCCCAGGCTGCGGCGCCAGGTTGGGTGGGCCGGCGAATCAGCGGCCTGTTTACCGTGGCTGGCCCAAGCGCGGGAGCTCAGGCTGAGGACCAGAGCTCAGGTCCCGGGTCGACGCGCAACTTGGCCGTGCCTGGGGGAGCTTTGCGGACGACGAACAACACCGCAGCCTTGATCTACGCAACCACAATCGAGGAAGAAGTCGAAACTCAAAACCACCACCACCCAGCCCGTGTCCGCAGATTCGCATTATCGCCATTTCCTGCAAAAACCGGCAATATGGCTGACAGATACTCTTTCTCTCTTACAACCTTCTCGCCCAGGTAAGCCTGACCCTGACCGTCCGGCCGCAGCCGTGTACCTGGCTTGACCTGGAACCCTTTTGACTGACATCCCGCGCAGCGGCAAGCTGGTTCAGATCGGTTAGCTATCCCAGACCCACCTCAAATCACTCCCCTCCCCGGGGAAGCTTAGGTTATGTCAAGGCAGCATGAACAACCGTCGCCTAACATACAAACAGAATATGCCCTGAACGCCGTCAACCAAGGTGTAACAGCCCTCGGCATCAAAGGTAAGCTCCCTTACTCTTCACCCCTCCCCCGCCGGCGACACCACAGACCAAAACTAACCAACGGGTCCCTGCAGCCACCAACGGCATCGTGCTCGCGACCGAGAAGAAGTCGTCCTCGCCGCTTGCCGACCCCTCGTCGCTGTCCAAGATCAGCCTCATCACCCCCAACATCGGCATGGTCTATTCGGGCATGGGCCCCGACTACCGGGTGCTGGTCGACCGGGCGCGCAAGGTGTCGCACACGGGCTACAAGCGCATCTACAACGAGTACCCGCCGACGCGGATATTGGTGCAGGACGTGGCCCGCGTCATGCAGGAGGCGACGCAGTCGGGTGGTGTCCGCCCCTACGGCGTCAGTCTGCTGATTGCCGGCTGGGACGAGGGCGTCCTGCCCGAGGGCGCCGAGGAGGAGGAAGCCAAGACCGAGGAGGAGGAGGCCAAGACCGAGGCTGAGGGCGACGAGACCACCAAGAAGCCCACTGGCAAGACGGGCGGCACCCTCAAGGGCGGGCCCATGCTGTACCAGGTTGACCCGTCGGGAAGCTACTTCCCCTGGAAGGCGACGGCTATCGGAAAGAGCGCCACGACGGCCAAGACGTTCTTGGAGAAGCGGTACACCGAGGGGCTGGAGCTTGAGGATGCCATTCACATTGCGCTATTGACGCTGAAGGAGACGATTGAGGGTGAGATGAACGGGGAGACGATTGAGATCGGTAAGTTACTCTCTTATTTTGAGTAGTCCACTCTGGTCACTAACATGGTTCTTTCAGGCATCGTTGGACCTCCGGCGGACCACCTGCTAGGCGTCGAGGGTGTCGAGGGGGCAAGAGGCCCCCGCTTCCGGAAGCTCACTCCCCATGAGATCGAGGACTACCTTACGAACCTTTGAGAGGGACAGGGTAAAGGCAGGGGTGTGTTTTTGACGGAGCGTTTCCTGGCGACTTTGTAACAGTAGAAAAGGATAGATTACGCGCACGGGGAAAGCGAACGATCATCGGAAAGGCTGCTTCTTTATTTTCCTTTCCCATGCTCAGGTTTGGTTTTGAACGATCAAAAACGAGTTCCGCGGTCCCGCGGCCACCCCGACAACGACCTTTGTCTCCGACAACCCCTTCCCGCTCAGTTCTTTATCTACTCCAATGCTAACCCTAGTCCACCCTGCGGCGGCCGTGACCTGCGGCCCGAGACCGAGCTGCCCATTGCTATTATCACCGAGCACAAACACCTCGCCCGTCGTAGTCAGTGCAACTAAATGCGCCTCGCCCACCGCCACGTCGGCAATGTCGAACTCATCAATGACGACCGGACTCGCCGACTCAGTCATGGGGACTTCCGAGAGGATGGAGGCGGGAGTCCGCCCCGGATGGCCCCAACAGTAGAGGTCGTTGCCGGCGGTCAGCGCCGCAACGAGGTACCCGCCCGCGGAGAGCTTGGTGATGGGGCCCGTGGGGAGGTTGGTGAGGTCCGAGACCAGGGAGGGGGTACTCGCTGGGCTGGGGGCGCAGGTTAGGGCTGTGGGTGATATGGGAGGGTAAGGGGGAGGGTACCTTTCTGATGTGGGCTCTCGGCCGAGACAGGCGGCGTAGCGCTCGTCGCCCCAGGTGTAGACGGCGCCGGTTGAGGACAGGGCGGCGAAGCCTGTGTCGAAAGAGACGAGCTGGGTTATGTTGGGGAAGTTGGGGAAGGTGTGGGAGGGGGGGTTGTTGGAGAGGAGGGAGGGGAGGGAGGGGTGCTGGGTGACGGATTGGTCGCCGTCGTGGACTGGGGCGGTTTGTTAGTGGGGATGGGAAGCGGGGTGGAGGGTGACGCACCTACGACGATGCCGTTGGAGGCTTCGGCGAAATGGGAGTATGTGGTTTTGGTCATGGCTGTGCGTAGCGCTAGACGTTCCTTGGGGACCAGGCCGGCGGAGAGAAGGCCAGATGTTTTTGTGTCGACTTGGGGTTTGTTTAGTCAAGACACACGACCTTGGCCAGTTGGGTGCAACTGCGGTACACCAGGCATTCACAACTCACCTACGGTGTAAGAGAAGAAGGGCCGCACATGAATAATCTTGTCGTCGCTCAGCACACAAGTAAAGGTCGATATGTCATCTGGCTCTTCGTTGGCCTCGAGCTTCTCAAAGCGCAATTGGCCCCAAGCGTTGAGGCCAGCTGCGTGCAGCTCCATCTGAGGGGTGGACAAATTAAACCTTATCACCATGCCGTATTGGTCTACCCAGGCGCCCGACCGCAATCTCATCAATAGCCTCACCTTACACGAGTGGGAAACATGGCATAGGAAGTGCAAGGAGCAACATCGGATGTCGGGACGCTAGGGGAGCCAAAGCTGGCCCCGCATGCACTCACTTCAGTGAAAGTCGGCCTCCCGCAGCGCAAAAGGCGCTTCAGCCGCAAGCACTCTCCAATCCCCAATCTCCAACACAGTCCTCAAACATCGACAATTCTCTCCATTGGCTATGTCAACTAGCAGCAGCGAGGCCTGCTTCCGTGTGCATATATAACAGGCAATGAGGCCTACAGCCATTGCCAAGCCTCGCGGCAGGTGATATACTACGGATGAAACTCTTGTTGCCGTTCCCGACATCTACTACTCAGTAGCCATTGCATCTCATTCACCCAGCCGGCCATTCACTCACTACAAAACCAGAGAGCCCACGGATTAAACAGCGTTCCCAATGTCTCGTATCTCGATCCTGGCAAAACACCATTTATGACTCTCGCCCGTGACGCCTAGGGCGTTTGGTTATCTAGCATTCCGCCTTGCAACCTGGATTCCACACACACCTCGAGGGGCCCTAAGTGCAGCTCCGGCTTCCCCCTTTTCCAGCAGCTCGACACTTAGACGCGAAGAAGAGCCTCGAGTCGTGATACCAATCAAACCCGGCGAGACGGTCGCCAACATGCGCTACGACGATGGCAACAGCTCTGCCTCCTCTGATTCGGGCCAGGATGCGCCTCAACAAGTGCCCCATCCTCGCGCAGCCTCTACCAAGGAGCAATTGTCCGATCAGGAGCTCAACCCTGGTGGTAGCAGTCCACCCGATAAGCCAGCAGTGGTGGCAGTCATGACCGCAAGAGCATACCAAAGGGAAATGCTTGACGAGAGTCTCAAACAGAATATCATTGTCGCGGTACGCTACCACCCCGCCCCAATCGGCAAAAGCGATACAGGAAGCACGTTCATTGTTGTCTAATGCAATCATCAACAGATGGACACCGGAAGTGGCAAGACTCAGGTGTAAGCACCAAATCAGCACAATCATGTATGCCCAAAGGATACTAACCAAGGTTTCCAGTGCTGTTCTCCGGATTCGAGCAGAGCTGGAGCAGCGCGACAAGGTAAGTCAGCAGCCCTTACAAAGTTCCCCGGTGACTAATAGGTTGATCTAGAGGGTATGGTTCTTGGTTCCCACAGTTGAACTGGCACTTCAGCAAAAGGATGTAGTCAATACCCAAATCTCCGGCGTTCTAACCAAAGTCATCTGCGGCGCCGACAATGTGGAGGCCTGGTCAGACCAGTATGTGTGGGATGGTATTCTTCTCAACGTCCGAGTTGTCGTATCGACCTACCAGATCCTGTTTGATGCCGCTGCCCACGGCTTCGTTCCGCTCAGCTCCCTCGGCCTTATTGTCATCGATGAAGGTGTGTTTGTGTGCTGTTGGACGTTATCACATTGTTGGGCATAATTAACATACCATAGCACACAACTGCGTCAAAAACAACTCCGTTGCGAGATTCATGACTGAGCTATACTGGCCTGCCAAGAAGGCAAACAGACCCGTCCCCCATATCTTGGGCCTAACAGCTAGTCCTTTGATGAGGAATAAGCTTGACGACCTTGAGGTTCTCGAAGTGACGTTGGACGCCATCTGCAAGACGCCAACCAAATACAGGGTCGAACTCCTTGCCGAAGTCAACCGGCCCGAAATGCATACTATCGTATACGGAGATTCTTCAGATCCCGCCGTCAGCCCAACCCAAAACATGGTTAGTTTGTTTCATGCGTACCGCCAGCTTGATATCACCTGCGACCCCAAGGTGCTATCCCTGCGAGCCAAGAACACAACACTCAGCAGCTCTGAGTTGCGCGACGTCATGCAGAAGCGCAGTACCTATTGCCAGGCAACTATGAGAGCCTTCTGTAACAGAGCCAAGGAGATACTTGCATCCATTGGCCCATGGGCTGCCGACTACTACATACGTCGAGTAGTCACCATACTCCTTTCACCCTCCAGAGTACGCGACGAGCAGGTTGCCGATTTGAGCAGCGCAGAGAGAAGATACCTCGGCGAAGCTTCCAAGAAAATCGACACATCGCTTCCCTCTGTGGAATCCATCGATTTAGCGAAGAAAACGCAGTCCCTAATCGAAATCCTCAATAGCCAGCAGCACGAGAACTTGCTTGGGATTGTTTTCGTCAAGGAGAGGGTGACTGCCTCGATTATTGCGCACCTCATCTCCATTCACCCATTGACCAAAGATCGATATGCAGTGGGGGCTATGGTGGGCAACTCAAACCCGGCAGGGAAAAAACGAGACTTTCTAGAGTTGTCTCGAAAGGAGGATTTAAACTCCTTGGAGCGCTTCCGCAACGGCGAACTGAACCTGTTGGTCGCAACTAGTGTCTTGGAGGAAGGCATCGATGTACCCAAGTGCAACCTTGTCATCTGCTTTGACGAACCCAAGACTCTCAAGTCCTACATCCAGCGCCGTGGAAGAGCCAGAATGTCGGTGTCAAAGTTGTACCTCATGGTCCCAGACGAGACTTCCGAGTTAGCGGTAAACTTCCGCGCCCTTGAGCAGGAAATGAAGCGACGCTACGAGGATGACATGCGCGACAGGACAATCCGCCAGTCCTTCGAGGAGCGCGAACACCCAGACTACCCTGCTTTGGAAGTTGAAAGCACTGGAGCACGCCTCACGATCCAAGACGCAAAAAGTCATCTCAGTCATTTTTGCGCCACTCTACCCTCGCGCAAATTCGTCAACTCCAACCCCTATTACGTTGTCAAGACTGTGGATGGGAAGCCCATAGAACCTTCGCGCCCCTCACTTCTCAAGGCCATTGTACATCTGCCGGCCTCGCTGGACCCCGAGATGCGGCGGTTTGAGAGCTCCCGCTTTTGGTATTCGGAGACCATGGCCTGCAACGATGCTGCATTCCAAGCCTATTTGAAGCTTTTCGAAGTCGGGCTGATAAACAACAATCTCTTGCCGCTAAGGGTGTCTGACCTTTTGAGACAGGTCGAGCATCGTGATGGAATTGCTGAAGTCAAGGAACAACAGAACCCCTGGATCAATGTCGCGCAAAAATGGGCCGAGGCAGATTTGTCCCGGCGTCGTCTCACGATTTCGAACCAAGACAGATCGATGTGTGTCGAGATCGACGTGGAGCTTCCCCTGCCAGTTCCTTATATGGACCCGCTGACTTTGTATTGGGACTCTGGTGAGCCGTGGACAGTCACCATGGATCCGGACACACACATGTCTAACCCAAGAGATGCGATTGATGAGAGCAAGGTGGACCACACTCACGACATCTTGTCCATGGCGTTTGGACACCGCAATGGATGGACGGACGCCGGGAAACAACACCTCATCCGGCTCGTTTCCCCAAACCTGGGTGTCAACGCACAAGACATGGAAACGATCGAGGACAGCCCTAACTCGATACAAAACATTGCGCCGTCCTCCATCGTCAGGGAACCTTCCGACGATAACCATCCATACTATTATCAGGAGTGGCTACAAAGCAAGCCCCCGAAGGACACGGTTCGCCGTTTTCATCATAAAAGGCCGAGACAAGACGCGGAGAGCTGGTTTGAGAGTTTACCGCAAGATATCCACTATGTTGCTGTGAGGGACTGGCCAAAGAAGGCCGGCTTCTTTCAGAAACCGGAGCAAGCCAACGACATCGTGGCCGGCAGAAGGTTGTATCCGCGCATTATTCCCGCAGATTTAGTCAAGGTGGATAGCGCCCCGGCGGTTTTACCTCATGTTGGCATGCTTATTCCAGCAATCACACACGCACTCGAGGTTCATCTGGTGGCGTCGGACATGCTAGAGACCGTCCTCGAGCAGACTGGATTTACCGACCTATCCCTTCTAGTCACAGCTATAAGCGCAAGCTCGGCTCGGGGCCCGACTGACTATGAAAGGGTAGAGTTCCTCGGTGATTCAATTTTGAAGTTCTGTACGACGGTGAACTGCTCTGCAAAACGTAAGATGATTCCCCCCCCCCCACACCAACAACAACAATAACAACAACAACCAGATACTGACATCCGATTCAAGAACTGCTCTGGCCCGAGGGATACCTCTCGAGTTACAAAGACGAGATCGTCGCCAACTCGAGGCTTTTTCAGGCGGCCGTCGATTTCGGCTTGGATAGGTACATAATCACCCGGCAGTTTAAGATTCGGAAGCCCGTCTATGTCGAGGATCTCGTCGAGGTTTCGCCGCTCGAGCATATGAAGAAGACCAGGATGCTCCCCGTCAAGACACTCGCCGACGTAATCGAGGCCCTGATAGGCGCCTACTTCATCACCGGCGGTATTCCTAAAGCGCTGGAGTGCATGAACATCTTCCTTCCCGACGTTAAGTGGGACAGCATTGAGTCTACCCGCGCCATTCTTTTCAAGAACGCTCGCTCAAACATTCCGCTGCCCGTCATGATGCAGCCTGTCGAAGAGTTGATAGGGTACAAGTTCAAGAAAAAGTCGCTCCTCGTAGAGGCATTGACGCACGGGTCGTACAACTTAAACAGCGACACCCCTTGCTTGGAACGACTGGAGTTTCTGGGGGATGCTGTGCTCGACTACGTCGTAGTCACGACACTCTTTAATGACAAGGGGCTAAAAAACAAGGACATGCACCTACTGAAGACAGCTCTGGTCAACGGGGATATTATGGCATTCATGGTCATGGAGTGGAGTATTTCCCAGGAGAGAGTCGAAGTTGTCGGGGGGCCGCGCGGTAGCTCTTCCTCCTCCTCCTCCTCCACCACCAACTCCGGAGATGAAACCGAGAGTAAGAGGCTGGAGGTGGGGACGGGCAAAGTCCCCCTGAAAATGACCACGACAAAGCTTCCCCTCTGGTCCTTCATGCGCCACGCCTCCAGCGACCTCGGCCTCTCTATGAAAGTCACACAGAAGCGCCACCGTGCGATGCGCGCCGGCATCCTCGCCGCTCTCGAGACCGGAACCCACTACCCCTGGGCCGACCTCCTGCGGCTGCGGGCCCAGAAGTTCTATTCAGACGTCTTTGAGAGCGTTCTGGGCGCCGTCTGGGTCGACTCGGGCTCGGTTGACGAGTGCGTCAAGCTGGTCGAGCGGTCTGGGATCATGCCGTTGATGAGGAGGCTGATGCGGGACGACGTGCATGTGCTGCATCCGAAGGAGGAGCTGTCCCTCTTGGCCGGGCTGGCGCTCGAGTATCGGGATAGGGAGGCTGTGAGTAAGGAGTCTGAGAAGGCGAAGGAGTTTGGGTGCAAGGTGGTGGTGGATGGGGAGGTGTTGGCCGATGTGGATGGGGCGTTCACGAAGGAGGAAGCTAGGACGAGGGCCGCTGGGGAGGCGGTTCGGGTTTGGAAGGAGAGGAGGGGTGGTTAGGGTGCTGGTGAGATGTGGATAGGGGGTTGCATACTCACCTATGGAGAGGTTCTAGGTGATGATACGGGGTCAATTTAGGGGATTTTGGTCATGGCGGATGGGATGTTTCGTGGATTTGCTTGGTTGTAACTTGGAGTGTTAGTAGGGTTAAGTTAAAAGCTTTAGCTGAGCGATATTCATTGTTGTAGTGTTTTGCTGTTCGTAGTCTGTCAAGATATGATAGCACGTCACGGTGTACCAGTCCTGTCCTGCGGTACACATCTGCGCATCCGGGAGGTATTCGGGGCCATGGCCTGATGTAAATAGCTAACAAGCAAACAGACAGCACTCAGGAGGCACAGGTCACCCATTGCCTTTGCAACCAAGCCCACCATTTGCCAACCAGCAGTCCGCAGTGGATTTAACGTCCGTCTTATGTTAGTATTTTCCTCTACGCTTTTCTCCTTCACTCCAAATATACCCCCTATAACTATAACCCAACCCACCCACACCAACCCACCCAAATGTCACTCTTCATTCACTCTTGAACACAAACTGGATACGGCCCAGGCTATATGTTTTACTTTTCAGAGTCCGCTGATCGGTAGACCGCCCCGGTGGCGTAAAGGCTTACGGCGCGCAAGGCTTGCGTTGCAGGGAGTCAGGGTCGGCCCCATCTCACTAGAATGGCGGTCGCTCTCTGGACGTGAGAAGGTCCTAGTTTGAGCCTATTTTAATGTTTACTCCTTGGTTTTGTTGTTTTTGGGGGCTTGTCTGGGTTGGGATGTGCTGTCATGGACAGTATCACACTTTCCTCTTGGATGGGCTGGGTGTGGTGCTTGGGCCCTGGGGTGTTCCTCTTAGGGAGTGCGGCAGAGCTGGGGACCCTCATCGGGCAGTTTTGTTGGGCACTCGCAGCAGAAACAGCCAAGGAGAGTCTATGAGATTGTAGCTGAGAGCCGAGAGATTTACTGACCGCACTGACAGCCGTCACAATGGAAGGTGAGAGGGAGCTGACGCAGCCGCTAAAACGGGGTAATTTTACCTCTCTGTGTATTGATTGATATTAAACCTGGCCAAAGTGCGGTATGCCCCTGAGTAGAAACAGACACCTCACTATAGAGAGATAGCTGCTGAATGATACAGAATGATCTTCTCTGTTTCATGTTTGATTATGCGTCCTCGTGACTCTATGAAATCCTGACTGCTCCGTTCCTTCCAACGGCTTACACGAAAGCTGCGGGACTGTGCAGGACAGTGCGCTTGTAGCCCCTTCCAAGCCACACTGTATGCAGGAAGCAGGGGTCGCGCAGCTCCAGCCAACCGCGTGCACGGGGCGTGTGTACCAAGGCGCGACTCCTGGTTTAGGACAACAGTGGACGACACGGCGAGAGCTCCCGTTAGCTGGTCTGTCCTCTCTCTTCTGCAACCCATTTTCGACTTTCGATTTTATTTCGCTAACCCCCCGCATCCGAGCTGCTTTGCTCGTTGATGATGCGCCCACCATGTCGGAGCTAGCAGCTGGCCAAAAGATTCAGCTGAGCGATGGCCGCAATGGCACCATCCGCTTCGTCGGCCAGACCGCGTTTGCTGCCGGCGACTGGGTCGGTGTCGAGCTCGACGACGACTCGGGCAAGAATGACGGCAGCGTCCAGGGCGAGCGCTACTTCGACTGCCCCATGGGCTACGGCATGTTCGTCAGGCCCTCGACCGTCACCGTCCTCGCTCAGGCCCCGCCCCCGAAGCCTGCCGGTGTCAAGAGACCCGCGTCCCGCCCGAGCAGCATGTTTTCCTCGGGCTCCGGCCGTGCAGCTGGCCCTGCCGACCCGGGCCTGGCCAAGCGGATGAGTCTGAATGCCCCGAGTCCAACACCCAAATCCCGGCCGACGAGCCTCGTTAGGGTGAGTTGCCTGGTTGCCCCTTGTTTTGGTTTGAGACACTGACGAAAATCCGCTTGTTAGTCTCCCACCAAGTCCCCCACGAAACAGCTGCAAACCGCATCATCGAGCGCGGCTACATCCCGCACTGGAACACCCTCTAATATCAAGCCCGCGCCTGGGACCAAGCCCCGTGCCGCTTCCGGCGTGAGCCGCACTTCCATGGGCCCGCCACCGATGCCCGCCCCCAAACGACAGGTCTCCGGGGCTGCTCTGGCTAGACCAACCGCCGGAGCCGGTAGGACGCTTAACGGCAGGTTGTCAGCGGCAGGGAGGCCCCCGCCACTCCGTCCGGTCGGTGGTGTTAGGAACCCGTCATCAGGCTCGATTTCCGGTCTGGACAGCGGCTCCGGTAGGAATGGCCAGAGGAGTGCTGGCTCTCCCCACAAGAGCAGCGACGATGAAATCCTGTCGCCTCAGCCAACTAGCCCGGTCCAAATTAGAACCATGGCTCTCGAAAGGCTCGCCGGCGCAGCCCAGCCAAACGCCAAGGCTGCGTCGGCTGTTGCCGCCCCCCCACGGCCAGCAGCCAGTACTTCCGCAGCAAACAAGGAGATTGAAGACCTCAAGACGAAGCTTCGCGTTTTGGAGAAGAAGCGCATTGAGGACCGCGAGAAGCTTAACAGCTTGGAGAGGATTAAAAGTGAACGGGACAAATTTGAGAGGATCATCCAGACTCTGCAGATTAAGTACCAGCCACAGCAACAGGAGATTGTCGATTTGAAAAGGCAGCTGAGGGAGGCCGAAACCAGACTTTACAATGTCGAAGACATCCAAGCTGAGCATGAGACTGCGATGGAGCTTGCTACCCTGGATCGCGAAATGGCTGAGGAGACAGCCGAGGTGTTGAAGATGGAGCTTGATACGCTCAAGCAGAAAACCGAAGAGCTGGAGCTCGAAGTTGACATCCTTCGCGAGGAGAATGCCGAGTTCACAAATGGGATGTCACCCGACGAACGAGCCAGCACCGGCTGGCTCCAGATGGAAAGGAACAATGAGCGGATGCGCGAAGCTCTGATACGCCTCCGGGATATTAGCCAACAACAAGAAGAGGAGCTGAAAGAGCAAATCAAGGTGCTCGAAGAAGACCTCGGGGAGTTCGACACGATAAAGGAGCAGTACGCCGCTTCCAAGGAGAAACTGACACAAACCGAAGCCAACGTTGAAGACCTGAGGGAGCAGCTCAACAATGCTCTCGGGGCCGAGGACCTGATTGAGAGTCTTACCGAAAAGAACATGAACCAGGCAGAAGAAATCCAAGAGCTCAAGGCCGTTATCGACGACCTCGAGAGCCTGAAGGAAATCAACGACGAGCTGGAGATTAACCACGTCCAAAACGAAAGGGAAATGCAGGAAGAGCTTGACGTGAGAGACGCGGTCATCTCCGAGCAGCTTCGACAATCTGCTTTGCAAAAGGAGAACCTGGAAGATATGGAGTACACCTTGTCTCGATTCCGGGAGCTGGTCACGAGCCTGCAGAGCGATCTGGAAGACATGCGGGCATCACACGCTGTTACTGAGAACGAGTCAGAACAGCTCAACAGCCGCTCGCGAGCCATGTTGGATCTTAACCAGAAATTGCACCTCTCAGCTGCCAAGGCTCAGGTGAAGACCATTGACCTGGAGCTGCGGCGCATGGAGGCTGAGGAGGCGTCGCAGCACTTGGAGATAATCAAGTTGTTCTTGCCCGACACATACCAGGCCGACCGCGACTCAGTCCTAGCGTTGCTCAGGTTCAAGAGGCTGGCCTTCAAGGCGGATCTTCTCAGCAAATTTCTCAAAGAGCGTGTCAATGGCCAGCCGCATCCAGGCCACGAAGACGATGTTTACGAGGGCTGTGTCGCGATTGATAAGCTCACCTGGGTTCATGCCATGTGCAACCGTTTTGTCAATGCTATCAGCCACTGTTCTCTGGAGCAGTTTGCCAAGTTTGAAGGCGCCCTGTACGAGCTGGAGCCCGTTGAGAGAGCCCTCAATGGCTGGATCGAGGGTCTGCGGCGCGACGACTTGAAGGAGAAGCAGTGCTCAGCAGAGCTGCAGCGGACTATCGCCCTCATGACACATCTAGGCGAGGTCCACATTTCCAGTGATTTGGAAAGCTTTGCAGACGACATTCATATGCGAGCTCTACTTATGCAGAGCCACCTCGAGTCTGCCGCCGTCACGCTAACCGCCTTGAAGGGCATGGTCCAGAGGGTTGTTCCTCCGAATGGTGACGAGGACGAACCCGCCCAGTACTTCACCAAGAAATCAGAGGCTGTTATCAGCCAAACACGAAGCACCAAGGTCATCGCCGGTAAGATCGTACGGGCGTTGGAGGACCTGAAGCAGAGATCGCTGTCGCTCATGCCGGAAACTGCCGAGGCATTCGAGCTGTGCGAGTCTGCCACAGAGGAACTGGTAGACATGGCGCGGAGAACCGGCCTCGAACTGCACCAGTTCCTCCACGAAGAGGGCAGGGCCGAACCATATACCTATTCGGAAGTGCAAAACTACATCCAGAAGCTGGCACACACAGCCTTCAACTCGAGCGAGTCGGACTTGTTCTCGACGTATCTAAACAAGCTCCGCGTCGCGACCTCGCAGATCTCGGAAGTTGCAGTACTCAGTGCGGATCTCGCCCAGACGCAAGAATTCGACCGAAACGCTGCTCCTTGGCTCCTACGCAGCCAGGAGCTGAAGGCGCTCAAGACAGTTCCGGTTGACGCCGAGGAAGAGCTTCGCCGCCTCAAGGAAGCTGTCAACGATGCTCGTCGTGCCATCGCGGTGCGCGAGGAGAGCCTCAGCACCGCCCAGGTCCGGATTGAGACGCTCGAGTCACGTATGCGCGATGCTAACGCCAAGGCATCCCGCATCGTTGACCTAGAGGCGCTCGTGGCAGTGGCGAAACAAGAGGCCACTAGCCTCCGGGAAGACATACAGAAGCAGGACCGTGAGCTCAAGACTCTTGAGGCTGACCGCGATAAGTGGAAGAAGATTGCTAGCGACAGCCGCATCGTTGTCAGCGGCGCCGAGGGTGCGGAGGGCGAGGCGGGCAACCGGGCCCGGCAGGAGCGTGCTGTTGCCACGGCCCGCGAGATGGAGGTGCTCAAGGACGAGATCGAAGGTCTGCAATCGGCGGTGCGGTATCTACGCGAGGACAGCCGCCGCGCACGGGTGACGGAGCAGCCAAACTACGACTGGCTCGCCGAGCCGCTGATCAAGCCAACGCCACCAGCAGAGCAGCGCAGGGCCATGGTGGTGTCTGAGGCCAAGGTGGTTCTTGGCGAGCTTGTCAAGCTGGCCACCAGCGCAAAGGTGTACGACCTTGGGACGCTACCCAAGGACAAGCTTGCATGGAAGCCGGCCAAGAGTACGCCGCAGTACCATGCTGCCAAGCAGCTCGAGGACTTTGCCACGTGGAAGAGCTGGCAGGACGCCGTGCTGAAGAAGTCGCAGGTATTGAGGGCCAAACCTTCGGCCCCTGTCGGGGGCCCTACGGCCGCCTCAGGCCGTGGCGAAGGTGTGAAGGGTAGAGGGAGGGGGAGTGCGACGGCGGCTAGACTGCGCATCAGGCTTCCGGGGCACGATGGCAAGGCCATCCCAGGCCTAGCAAGGGAGGTGCAGATTGTGGGATCGAGGGAGTGGGAGGGCTTGCAGGGGAGGCTTGCTGTTGTGTGACGATGAGATGTTTGTTATAGTAAGTACGCAGCAGCAATTAGGATATATACCCCTTTTAGAGATGCACGAATGTCAATGGGAAGCGTTACGTTTTCGTTTTGATGGCTGCTAACATGGTGCTGCCTACTTGTCTGCGTGCCTGCCTCTGGTCTCCCCGATTCTCTTGGAGCTGCTGTTTTGGGGCATCATGCCATCCATGCTGGTTGATGTTGCGAGACTGGGCGGCTTGGCTCTCCCCTTCCTCCAACTTTTGTGCCAGAATCGACACTTTGATCTCACAAACAATCCTGGGTTCCAACAGACCCCCTCAACTTTTTCCCTTGCCCTTCTTATCCCTTTTCCTCCCCTTCTCCTCCACCGCACTCGGCCCCGCCCCGCCGGCACCCCCCGCGGCCGCGGCCAATATGCTCGCCATATCCCCCCCGCCCTGCATCTCCTTCATCATGTCCTTGAGGAAATTCTCACTGACGCCGCCCCCCGTCATGGCCGGGCTGTAGTACGGCAGCAGCTCGCCCATCTTCCACCCGCGCGGCACCGCCGGCCGCGGCCACGCCCCGCCCGCCTCGACCTGCGGCGGCGGCGGCGCCCCCGCCACCCGCTTGCGCAGCGCCGCGCTGTCGTCGGTCGCCGGGTTCGCCACCAGGTGCTTGCCGATGAGGATGTACAGGTGGTGCTTGTTCTTGATGCGCGGGTGGTGGTCGCGCAGCGCGACGCGCACGCGCCCCGGGTTCGCCCAGTCTTTGGGGTGCAGCTTGCCGGCCTCGAAGACGGCCGGGATCGCGAGCGCCTGGCACGCAAAGACGATCTCCATGGCGAGCGGGTTGAGCACCGCCAGCGACTTGGTCACGCGCCGGCCCTCGGCGCGCGAGCGCCGCGCGTCAAAGTAGATAGGGTACAGGCACTGGTAGGAGCGGTAGGGCGCGTCGTCGGTCGTGGTTTGCATTTCGAGGGCGGATGGGTGCGGCGGTTGCGAGGGGCGCAGGGGCAGGGTGGTGGGAGGCGCCGGCGCCGCCGCGGCGGTGGGCTTGAATCGGATGATGTCCTCGTCGGCGAAGTCGTCAATGTCGCCCTCGGAGGGGTCCGACATCTCGACGTCGCTGTCCTCGACCTCCTCCACGCGCGGGTGGGAAGGCATTTTTCTTTGGCTGGGTGGGTGGGTGACTGTTCCGGATGCCCTAGATGTCCTGGTTGGTTGAGGTTTGTCGTGGGGAGCTTCCTCTCTGCTCCGCGTTGTCTGTTCTCTCTCCTGTAAAGGCGGAGAGGGGAAAACATGGGGTGTCTTTTTGGAGAGATGTCCCACAGCCAAGCGTTGGTGGGGTTTGGAGGTATCGATTTAAGGTGGGGTCTGTGCGTTTTCAAGGATGGAAGCTGGGGCTAAGTTGAACCCACCAGAGCATCAATTTCCAAGTTCACGCCCTCGACCCTCAACAACAAGCCAGCAACATGCCAGGACCCAGGACGTGCTCAATGGCTACAACGCTGCTATTCTACAAGCCAGGGCCATACTCGGTATGTTCACAAAATCATGCACTGTTCATATTGTTTTGCATATCCAAAAAAGCTTTGATAACTAAAGTAAATAATAACCCCTGAGAGCTTTACGCTTGGGGAAAGGATTGGATAAAAGTAAGCCGTGATCAACCATCAAAGCTTCGTATATGATTCAAGAACACGCGAAAGGAAAGCAAACCCCCCACCATCCCCTCAGCAGTCCCCTTCGCAGTTTTACAACTGTTCAAATATTTTAATAACTGTTACATGTTTACCGCAATTTTTCGTTCAGCTTCCTTTTAGTGCGACCTTCCTAAAATCAGAATCTCAAGTCCCTAAAGAGTGAGTAGACTGAGCAATTTGTGCAAAAAGACCTTTAGGCAAGCAGCGTCGACTTAGTGGCCCCTACCGCCCTTAAACTTTGTACCGGGCGGATGGTCTTCCTGCTGAAACTTGCAATACGGGTGCGTACAGAAACCATTCTGAACGCTGGGACACTGGTGGGAAAACACAAAGTCAGCAAAACCACACGAAGCTATGCTAAACAGCTTGGAAGAGGAGAGAAGGCAGCTTACATGGTGGCCGTAGATACAGTTCTCAACGTCGCACTCCTGGCCATTCTCACAGGGGTTGAGGCGAGTTAGGAATGCTATCGCATTGATCTCGTCTTTTGTTGGCTTGTACTTGTGTTCAAAGCAGCAGGCGTCGCCCTTGGAGCAGGGGCCTCTCAAATAATGGTTGTTGCAGAGTTTGTTGCTGTCTTTTCGTTTCTTGATGCTATCCAGCGCCGTTTGCGAAACTTGCAAGGGCGGATCCAGACCGCGGGGCCTGGGGTTCCAAGGCGCCGGCTTTGCAGGAGTGGGGCGTGTAGGTGTACTGACGGGCCGTGGTTGTAACGGAAGAGTAATCTGTGGCGGGGGGCTCGCGTTTGCAGTCGCTCGGGCATATGATGCTGTCGTTGCCGGCGCGGGGGCGGGGGAGGGAACAGAGGTGGCCGGAGTGGCTGGGGTAACAGGAGTCGCAATAGGGATAGGAGCCACCGAACTGCCGTTTGTCAAGCTGGTGGCACTCGTAACACTTGTGACAGTAGCGACGCTCGAAACACGTGCGGAGCCTATTACCCCAACGTTGGCGGCCGGTGGGGAGGGACTCAAGATGCTCCTATCCACCAGCTTGTCGGACCGGAAGAGCGAATCGTCTAGGTTCAAGATCCTCACCCCTGTGACGACTAGTTCGCGGACCGTCGGAAAACCCTCGACGACCGTGATGCTATGCTTAATAGGTTCGTTCTGGAAAAGCTCATCAAGAAACGGCGCATAACCGGCATCGTGGGATATCCCAAGCAGGATTTGTCTGCAGTTGGGATTACCTAAGTGCCACTTGGTTGTTTCTGGGCTTGGGTTAAAACGTCCACTCTCAAAGGCATTCCTGGATCAATCAACTCACCTTTAATCTTGTTGTCGGCCCGTTCCTTACCATAGCCAACATCGACAAAATCAAAAGTGGCTTTGCCCTGGGTAAAGCCTAACGAAAAGTCCTTGAGATCACTTTCGTTCTCTAGAGAGCCGTCGCGTCTCATAGCCCGGCTAAGGCCAGAAAGGTTCGCATAGATTTTGGCAATGACCTCAACTCCAGCAGCGTGCTCGCCGCACTGGTTGAGAACGGCGGTGCGTAGTGCATAGGCTGCTCGCTTGCCGCCCTCGACTCCTTGGCGGATAAAGTCTTGGTCGAACTAAGACGCGGAAACACAAGCCAGTTTTAGAAAAGAGATCCTAGGTCAGGGGCTCGGTGGTGAAGGGGGTCCTTACGAGTAATCCGTCGCCGTCAATCAAGACGAGAACATAGGGGTTGTGATTCTGCGACACAAACACATCTCAATTGCTGCGCCAGCTACACGGCATGTGTGCTCTAACCTTCAAAAATTTGTTTTCCTGTATTAACTGGGTAATTGAACTTTCGGATTGCTGTAGCAGCTGCTGAAACTCTCGTCTCGATTTCGTGGCATCGGCAAGATCAAGCTCGGCATCACGGAGCTTGCCGATCAGGTGCTGGTTTTCGGTTATGAAGGTGGTCTCGACCGTTTTCGTATACATCAAGATGTCCTATTCAAGATGTTAGAAAGGGGCCCGAGCTAGTAGAGCCGGGGGGAATCATGGCTCCGAGGTGTAGCACACCTGGATTAATTGTTCGGTGGAGCCCCGATGTTCTTGGAGAACCTGGAACCGCTGGATGAAGCCGTCCAGGACGGCGCCGCCAACCTGCGCCATATCCATTTTCCACCCTGTATTTGATGGGCGTTCTTTTATTTTGACTGTCTCTCTCCTTGTATCTCATGCGTCCCGAAGTGTATTGCAACTCTTGTATTGAACCGCGGATTGGACCGGCAATCTAGACTGTCACGACAAATCTGGACGAGTTGCAAAGTATATGTCAAGACTCCACCGCTCCAATTTGATCATTCCCGGATCTCTTGTTCCCAGAAATCGACAAGTAAAGGATGTGTAGGGTCAATGTATGTCCTGGGCGATGACTGTAGGCTCGATGCTCAAAGTTCGAACGTTGGGACGAAAAAGGCAGGGGCAGACGATTAGGACTCGAGGCTCAATTGCGAATTTCGGAACTCAGGAGGACAAAGGTGGAAGCCGGTAATTCGGACTAGAAGGTGGCAAATAAAGGCAAACACAGAACCTCATCGCCTGGTCAGCCCACCAGAGTTCCCTTTAAAAAGTGCAAGTGAAAGCCCGCGCGGGCTGTTGAGGGGGCCGTTTGTTGGCGAGCAAGGCGGGTTGTGGTCTGGACTAAGCTACTCCAGCCGCCGTGAGGAAACAGATAAGCGTGGTGAAGCAGCCAGATCACGGCCAGAGGCTTGGATGGGAGCGTGGCGATTATGGCTTCCCGCTGACTGACGAGGCTGCAACAAGATGGCCTTGTCCCTCTGTCGCTGGGGCTCTGAGCTCGATTGATTGAGGCAGCAAGCAAAAAGCTGGGAAGCTCGGTCGCAACGAGGTTGCACTTTCAGTGTACGGCAAGTCCAGCGGGGCCCCTCTTTCAGCTGCCTGGACCAGCTTGGCCACCCAATCAGGTCCCGGCTGCCTCGATAACTCGAGACGAGAGTTTAGCGCCATGCAGGCCAGCCGCCCTTGAAGCCGCTCCAACCTGCACCCGAAAGGGCTTCTTCCAAGGTCGCCCCTGCACGGGATTGCCCCCGCTTCGTCTCTGCCGTTGTGTATGCCCAGTGCTGTCAATGGTTCCACGTCGACAAGTCTGCCTCACCGCTGGGCCTTGTGCTCTGTCACACCGTGACACAAACATGGGGCGATTCCGATTTCTACAGACCTCGCGAACACCAGCCAATTGAAGCCCAGTTTTCCAACCGCCAACCGCTCAGTCTCTCGGGAATCGTGAAACAGGGTTAGGGTCGGAGCCGAGCCTAACCATAGTCGCCAGCTCGGTAAGCTTGAGAGCAAAAGCTTCACTTCCCGATCAAAAGCCTTTAGCCACAGGGTATCTCACAAATAGATCAAGACGGTTGCTTGGCATCCTGAATTGCTAGAAGAGACAGTATACCAGCCTTTATATCGCCACCGTACCAATGTGGCAAGATGACCATCTCGATATCAGCGTTGCCATCCATCCCTACACTCAATGCCAACCAATCTCCTCAATGCTTTTATAACCCCACGCTATCGTCAACCCTCCTAATGCCCTCCTCAACAAATTAAACAACAACAATCCACCCAGATGCAAAACGACAAAACGAACAATGCCAAAACATTAGTAGTACTTGTATATCTATGCGCGAACCACCGAACCTTCGGGTTTCCATCCTCGACTTTGCCTGTTCTCCAGCTCCAGTATGTGAACCCGACAGTCCGCCACCGCCGCCTCCGAAACTCCATCAACCCAAACAAAGGCCCCATACAAACCGAGCATCAATCTGCTCCCGCCATCTACCTAACCCACACATGACCAACGCAGCCCATGCCGAGTGCTTCGCCAGGCCCATTACTGTACACACCACTAAAAGATAGGGGGAAAAGGGGGTGAGAAGAAGAGCAGATTTGCGAGTAAGAGAGTGAGCGAGGGTGGTAGCTCTCGAGACTCTGGATGGAAGGAATGACCATCAGTGAAAACGCGGCCCCAATTGAATATAGGACCCTCAGGTAGACCCCCCTGTCCGTTTTACGTAGGGTGAGTAGGCGTAGAATATCTTCATGACTTCTTCGACAACCTCTTCGCCCTCCTGGTCGTGATGTCTCCCTCGGCCAACCACCTGCTCGCCTTGACGAGCTGGATGACGTTGATGATCTGCTTCAAGAACATGACGGGGAAGCTGACGATGGCAAGGACCCATGGCCAAAAGCTGTCCATCTTGTTGGCCCGCGCAAGCTCGAGCGCTCCGGCGCTGTAGGGGTTGATAAAGATCTGGCTGAGCAGCGAAGAGTTCACCTCGGCGCCCCTCTGGATGGCTGCGGCCTCGTGGTCAGGCACTATCTGCAAGAGGCCGGGCGAGAGAAGCGGGCTAGAGAAGGCAAGGAGGTATAGAGCAATGAAAAACAGCTCGTTCAGGGCGCAGCACAGAAAGAGGACCGTCTGACAGCATGATTAGCGGTTGAGCTATAAATGAGAAAAAAAGGGGACACAAACCCTGTTGGTGTAGTATAGGTTGAGAATCTTGCTTCGCGATGCATCGACACTCTTGTGGCTCGTGTCAGAGCCGCCCATGGCCAAGGTCGCAAACATATGAATATAGTGGGACGCAAAGTCGAGAGAGATCAGGCCCTGAAAGACGATGCTCCACCGTGGGAATGCCGACGAAAGGAAGACAAGGAGGCAGGCAGTCGTACAGCGGTCCGTCACCATGTCGAGCACCGCACCGAAGCGAGTCGACTGGTTGAGGTATCTGGCCGCATATCCGTCAAGAGCGTCGAGAAGACAACTGATCGAATACAGGAGGGAGCTTGTTCTCGGGTGCACAGGAAGCCATGCTTTTTCGAGCGTCAGTACGTTATCAGTGATTCACCGAAGGATCGTTCGCACCTAGGGATGCTATCGCGAGGACGATGCGCACGTAACCTGGGAGGTAGGGTCAGCATGAAATAAGCATCAAGGGTCATCCTGGTGGTTGTTCGCACCGATGATATTCGGCCAGAAGAGGAATATGTTTTCCTGGACCTCGTCGACGGGGGGGTGTTGGACTAGCACCTGCTGCTCCTTGCCGTTACCGTTGTGCGCAACGGTTTGCGCCTCAGCAGCGGCGGCTGCCGCCTGTCTTCTAGTCCTTGCTCCCGACATGGCTATAGAGTTCTGCTGAAGATGATCCGCGGGCCCGGACCGGGCTGTGTGCTGCCTGGAATCGAGAATCCGAGCGTGCCGAAGCTGTCGAAAAAGATGGAAAAACGGGATGCCGTCGTGCGGGTTCGCGATACAGGGATAAGGACGTGGACCAAAATGAATGCACCGAGGTTCAGGAACAGGTTGAGCTGTAGTGCGTTCACAGCAAAGCGCCGTAGTTGTGGAATAGGGCGAGGTTGGTCGATTGGGCCGCCCGGGTGGTGTTGGCGATCAGTAAGTAATTCGTGATTGTGCTGATATGGGGTGATGGATCGCGTTGGAGCAATGACGAGCAGCTGTTGGCCGGCAGTATCGGCACAACTGGAACCAACGTCTTGGGAGACGAGGCGCAATCAAAGCGCCTGGTCTGATAAAGCCTGACAGGGGTGCTCCGATAAGAAACCTCAAATTGTTAGCTGAAGTGGGGGGGGGGGGGCGTGGCTTTGGTGGTGGAGCACGAACTCGGCCGGCAAAGGCCGAAAACCGCTGCGCTGGAAAGGCGAGACACACCGGCTTCCAGGGGTTGTGGGACGCCTACCTGAGACGGAGACTTTAGACTAGGTCTCCGAACTGGGTGTGCTAAGCAAACTCCCAGTTCTCAACTTCCACCTCGACATATCGTGCTCTCACCCATAAACAATAAACGCGCTACCTCGGCTCCAATGTTTTCTCGCTAAACGCCCATCCATTCTCAACTGCTTCACCATCTCGCGTCTATCTTATTGCTATTTTGCGATGGCCGCTTCCATCTCACGCATTGACCAAATCGCCAGGTACCTCTCACTAAATACAGGCTCTGCTTGACTTCAGATGCCAGCTGCTGATCGTAAATCATGCTGCTTCCATGCCGGGGATCCTATGCTTCTCGAAGCAGAGAATTTGTCATTGCCGAAAGATGTGATCCTATCCTGTAACGGTGAAGGTCCGTCCACCACCCTCTTCAGCATATCGCTCAGCATATCGAGGTAGCAACCGAAGAGGGGCAAGGGTGTATGGTGCGGGAGAGAAGCAGTCGACGCCCAGCTCGGAAAGTCTGTGGGTGACATGACACAGCAACCGGGCTGAAGGAACCTTGGGACGAACGAGCCGGAAGCCCGCAGGCAGATCATTAAGGCGAGCGATATCTCGTAACGTGAGGCCTGAGAAAGCTCGAGACCCTGGAAAGTCATGACCCTCGGTCACTGTGGGTGGTTTATTTGCGCGGGATGGGCTGCATATGGCTACCGAGAGGACGCCGCACGGGCTGCATGCCTCTGTCCTTTGCTGTGGTAAAGGGCCTTGACTGGCGGGTTACCTGCAGAGTGCAGACCGGATTGCTGCCAACAGCCGCCATGGTGCCATTCATAACCAAATCATAGCATGTTGAAATCGGGCTGTGGACAAGCCAGCGGACCGGCAATTTCATGATGGGCTGGTGAAGACGCGAAAGCTGAATGATCAAGCCGCCAGGTGTTGAGTTCTCGTAGTACACAGTGCTCAACTCCCAGTCTCCATCTCCAGCCTCCATTGCGGTGTGTACCGGGGGGCATCGCCTTGCGCAGTTACCGGCGGTGACGTGACGAATGGAAACCTTGAAGTGACAAGCGACAAGCCAGGCCCGGTCCCCATGCACAACGCCTTTTGAGGCCAAGACAACCAGAGCACCTGCAACGGAGGACTCCCCGTCCAATGGCAATAATCGGTTCTGAATTTTCAATATTGGCAGTCGACATGGAGAAGCAGCAGCCCATTCCAGCTCGGGTCTTTGCAGAGATATTGTTTGGATTATTGAGAGTTAGGGCGAGATCTAAGATCGGTCGCTAAAATTGTTAAGGCTGAGATTGAAAATCACTTCCTTCCATCGCGGGATTTAACCCCGCACCCCCGAACCAGGGGACCCGGCACCTAAAAAGAACAGTCCGGCTCGAGCCCGGGAGACACTGAAGGCAGGTCCGAACAGGGCTCGAGGCGAGAAGCCAGGGCCCGCAGGGCAAAGAACAAGGGTCTCTAGCCCCAAAGTCGGTGCACTGACTGGGGTGTCGAGGGGGGGGGGCAAGGGGCAGGGCATCGAAGGAAGGCCAGGCCTGGGTTGAATTTCACAATTCACCTAGCAGTCACACATTTCACCCACGTCCAAGTCCCAGCACCCAGGTCCCAAGCGACTCCAAGTCCCCTCCTGGTTGTCATCCACAAGGTCCCACAGTTCCACCCACAACACACAACTGTCCCATCTGCCTGTCTCGCATCCTCTCCGTTCGCCGCCTCCTCGCCTCTCCTCTCTCTTACCGCGAACTTTTTGCTATCTAGCGCTTGACTCAGCCCGACGTTTTGACGCTTTTTGACGCTTCTCGACGCGGCGCGCTCCCTGCCGGCAACTGTGCATTGCATTGCTCACCTGTCCAACTTGATTCGCCGCTAAGCTAGTGTGCCGGGATAAAACCCCCCCTCGCATCGCACAGCTGCTTCCCGCTGCCGTCTGAGGTCTGTGGTCTCGACCCGGCCCGCTGCCTCGCGCTCATCCCTACACCCGTGCCTACAAGATTGGAGCTCATCAGTATAAGAGCGTCTCTCTTCCCGTCGTCCTGGCTTGAGACGTTCCTGAGTCCAGCATCACTACCACTACCGCCACCACATCACTCACTCGCCAATTCTATCAAGGAAACACGCAGGCCTACCACGCTACGCAACCTTCCAACACCCTCTCAGGAAGCATACCCGGGCCCATCGGTAGTACGCCATTACTTGCTCCTCGCTTTCATCTAACCTCGGATCCGAACTCCCCACCAACCAGTACCTAGGGTAGCTGGTCAGACTGACCCTGTCAATATCGCTCACTGCTCCCGAGACTACCTCTTCATCTTTCATCACTACCCTCCACTCTCTCTTTGCGGTGACGCCAAGATGTCGGAAAAACACCCAAGCTTGACCATGGCGTTCGGCGAGAGGGCAAAGAATGCCAGCCATCCACTCACCGATTACCTCTTCCGGTTAATGGAGCTCAAGTCATCCAACCTCTGTCTGAGCGCCGATGTGTATACCGCGCGAGAGCTTCTGTCTCTCGCAGACAAGGCTGGGCCGTCGATTGTCGTCCTCAAGACACACTATGATCTGATATCCGGGTGGGACTACAACCCTCAGACCGGAACGGGCGCCAAGCTAGCTACGCTCGCGAGGAAGCACGGCTTCCTCATCTTTGAGGATCGGAAGTTTGTCGATATTGGCAAGACGGTGCAGATGCAGTATACAGCCGGTACCGCACGCATAATAGATTGGGCTCACATCGTTAACGCCAACATCGATGCCGGAAAGGACATGGTCCGAGCCATGACTGAGGCGGCAGCAAAATGGAAGGAACGCATCAACTACGAGGTCAAGACCTCGGTCACCGTGGGCACGCCTGTCTCAGACCAGTTTGACGACGGTGAGAATGGTGACGATCCCGACCGGCTGGATCCCAGGGAGCAATACACCGGCTTCACCCGAGACAGTAGGGACGTCGACGCTAGGAAAGGAAGCATTGTCTCCATCACAACAGTGACGCAGTCGTTTGAGTCGGTAGACTCCCCCCGCCTCTCCAAAAACATCAACGAAGGGGACGACATTGTGTTTCCCGGCATCGAGGAGGCGCCATCGGACCGAGGCCTACTTCTCCTGGCGCAAATGTCGACCAAGGGCTGCCTCATGACCGAGGAATACACGCAGGCCTGTGTCGAGGCGGCGCGGGAAAATAAGGGGTTCGTTATGGGTTATGTCTCGCAAGAAAGCTTGAACACGGCGCCGGACGACAATTTTATCCACATAACGCCTGGCTGCAAGCTGCCGCCAGAGGGGGAGGAGGAAAACGGTCACTTAGAGGGCGACGGCCTTGGGCAGCAGTACAACACGCCGGCAAAGCTGATCTGCATCAAAGGCGTCGACGTAGTGATTGTAGGACGGGGCATTATCTTGGCCGGAGACCCGCCTTCAGAGGCGGAGCGTTACAGGAAGAAGGCCTGGAAGGCATACCTTTCGCGCGTGGCATAATCGGAATTAGGTGGGCATGCGGTGGTCCGTTCCGCTCAACCGCGATGCTGCAAAGCCCGGCCCAATGTCGCCAGCTCACAAGGGGGTGTCAGAGGCACAAACAAACATCGAGTCGGATTCCGGGAAACCCTATGGGAGGCTCAAGGTTCGTAGGCGAGGCGTTCTGGCAACAATAGAATTGGCATCAATCTGGTATGCTACCACCTGCACAACTGACTTGTCGCCGCTGCTCGGAGCGGAGGCCCTTGGGTGGAGGTGCATCTTGTCGATATGCTACATAGGTCTTTTATATTCATTCATAGGACTCGTCTACCCCTCCCTGCCCCCCCGGTTACTTTTCCGATGTCAATTTCCGTCAGCCCGGGAAAGCCTTGGGTGTGCGTCGGCCCATGCTTACAGCCTCTCAGGTATTTGCTAAATGGGGGTCCAACGGGTGCCTTGGACAGCCGGAGTTACCGGTGCTATCACCGTCCCAAGCCTCGCAGATCCGGATTTGGAGTCCCTGGATGCAGGAAGCTTGGCAAGCGTGGGGCTTTGGGGCTCTGCATAACCAGCTGCCTGTCTAAACCTGTCTCGCGTGCTCGCCGATTCTAACTAGAGCTTCCCCCACTTTTGGCCCTTCGGCGGCTGCTTACAAGACATCGCCAACTTCCCCCGAGATCAATCACCGCTTCAAGCTGCCAATTAGCGCACATTATCCTTGCTTGGCCGAGTCATTGCGGCGTCTGGTACCCCCTGACTATTTTCCCTTTTCACAACCCCTCGCCGGCCCCCGCACCCCAAGTGTGAAGCGTGCGAAGCGTACCTTGCCCTAGGTAGTTGCTGTGTTTGCTTAGCAATCAACCCGGATACCCCCCATAACGTCATGTCTTCATCCGGCTCCGACGACGGGCCGCCGTCCGCGTCCCACGGGGCCGATGCCGACGACGCATCCCAAAATGCTCCGGTCGACTCTGCGCCCCGGCCGCCGCCGAGGAAACGCAAAAGAACAGTAATTTCCTGTACTGAATGTATGTACGGCCAAGTCGACTCCTTGGCTTACCCAGCTGCACTATTAGTTTCTAACTGGGACACAGGCCATCGCAGGAAGCAGAAGGTAGGCATCTGCACCCAGCACACACCGCCACAAGTCCCCCGTGTATCGCGCAGTTACTTACACACAGCCTTTTTTCTTTCCGCAGTGTGATCGGAGGCTCCCATGTACGAACTGCGTGTCGCGAAACAAGGAGGGCGCATGCAGGTACGAGACAGGCGCACCGACGGCGCGTGACCACAGCAGGAAGCACTCCAAGAGCGGGGGGCTCGTGTCTCCCGACCCCGAGCCTGTTGTTGACTCGATCCCGACCAAGGTTGCTAACTTTGGCTACTCGCGGACCGGCGCGTCGATCCTGGGCTTCCTCCAGAAGATCGAGGGCGCCGACCCTAACACGCCCTTGGCGAATCTCCAGCCAGACGGCGGCCAGCACGGCGACGGTGGCTTCAATACCCGCGAGCGCTACAAGAGCCTGATCAGGCTGCTCCCGGCCCGGAACTTCATCGATAAGCTGGTAGACATTTTCTTTCGGTCGTTTAATTGGCAGTATTCCGGGCTGGATCGTGATGTTTTTGACAAGCAGCTCGCTGAGTGGTACAGGCTTCCGTTTAACCTGCTCACGATCGGCGGACCCCAGGCACTGTCTCCTGACCTGAGGGTGTTTCCGGGGCTGCTCTTCCAGGTCCTGGCCACAGCGCTGCTGGTGCTCTCGTCGAATACGGATCCTCTGTTTGACTCGCTCAAGTACGCTGGGAATATGACGTTTGAGGATCTGGCGGTGGATTACAGCGAGTCTGGGGTTTCGGTCCTATCCCTTCTCGGGAAGCGGCAGATGACGCTCACGACTGTGCTGGCGGGGTTTCTGAGGGCTTCGTTCCTAAAATATGTGGCATTGGTTACGGAAGCGGTAGGTCACAGGTATTTGATATCTGCAAGGGGAAATACAGCTCCTAACTCGGAGGCAGTGGCACGCCATCGGCTCGACCATCAGGGATGCCCAGGAGATAGGCATTCACCGGGATAGCCAGGACCCCAAACCGAAGGGCGACAGCGCGGAAGCCATCCTTGAAAACCAGTGGGAGATTCAGCGGCGCCGGAGGATCTGGATGATCCTCATTGGCTGGGACACCCACACTGGCGCCGTATTAGGCCGCCCAACCACCATCAACTTCAGCGCAGTACAGCCCACGTTACCCATCGATGCCCCTGCTCCTAAAGACCGGTCCAGGACGCCGGTCCTGCCCCGAGAGGAAGACGATCCACCCACGACGTTGACACGGGCAATATGGGCATACCATGTCATGGCCCCTCTGAGGGACATTCTCGAGTTGGAGAAGGAAGGGCCGTCCCCAAAGGACTTCTCCAAGGTGGACATGCTTCATCAGAGGTTGATCGATGTCGATGCGCAGACGCCGGCT
Source organism: Lasiosphaeria hispida (assembly GCA_033439745.1). Taxonomy (NCBI): domain Eukaryota; kingdom Fungi; phylum Ascomycota; class Sordariomycetes; order Sordariales; family Lasiosphaeriaceae; genus Lasiosphaeria; species Lasiosphaeria hispida. The sequence goes on along the minus strand of JAUIQD010000007.1, from coordinate 2,497,122 downwards.
TGGTTTCGTCTAGAGAATCCCGATACGAGATATGACGACCACCCAGACTGCTACTGGCTTCCATCTGTCCGGGCCACCATGCCTCAGCTGATGATGTTCAACCAAATGGCGCTGCATCGTCCGTACATCTTTACGAGGCCCCACAGCCGCACCGAAGCCCTGAAGGCGAGTTTGGGGATGCTACATGCCCAAAGGCTGCATTTCAAGTCGCTCCAGCCGCATCAGTACAAGACGTATGTCCAACGCCTATTTCACCCAGACTTCCACCACTGACAACACACAGCTTCTCCCTATTCTTTGGAACCTTTGACGCCATCGTCCTCATGGCCTCTATATACATCCTCTTCCCACGAGAACACCCCGAGATGGTTCAAAACGCACTCCAACACTTCGTCTGGGCCGTCGACCGCTTCGAAGCCATGTCAGAGCGGAACGCGCTGGCCAAGGCCGCGCTGGGCGTCCTTCGGGCCATCCACATGCGCCTCAAGAAATCCCTCGGCATAAGCGCCAGCGCCTGCGCCAACGGCAAGCCAACCCTCCTAACCCCCTCCACCACCGAAGACAGCACCAGCGCCAGTCTCTCCCCCTTCCCCTTCTCCCCCCGAAACACCCTCAACCCCTCCAACGGCACCACATTCGCGCCCTCCCCTAACCCCTTCAACACCGACGCCATCGACCCCGCCCTCGTCGACCCTGCTACGACCACAACCGTGGCAACGGGCTTCGACTGGACACTTCCAAGTAACTTCGACTGGGCCAGTCTGCAGCCCATATACGCGACCAGCGATTTGCTGTATAACGACCTGATGGGGATACGCGACGACAGCGCCATGGTGCCAGCGTCGTCGTGGGGGATGGCGGGGGATTCTGGGGGCGGTGGGGTGCCGCAGGAGAGCGGGCAGGGGTTTCAGTTTGAGGGGGGTTTTGGAGATGATAGTGTTTGGAGTTTGTTGAATCATTACGTCCCGATGTGAGCGAGGGGCATGTGAATGGGTGACGGGGGCGTACATATCACCAGGTCGGCGGGTAGGGATACCTTTTATATACACACATCAATTTTATGGTACCTGTGGGCGTGTGTTGCTAGGTTTGCTTGTTATTATTGCCTGAGATAAAATCTGGTTTATGGGCATATGGTCTTAATTATAGGGGGTAGCCGCTCGTTGACCTGTGCGGACCGCTAAATTGGAGAATATACGGCCATTCATGGCATTTGAGCTCATGAACTTTTTGGCTGACTTGAAGCTGAGCCGCGCTTCCTCCCGCGGGCCAGGGGCTTCAATCTCAACAACAAAGTTGCACAACCAATCTCAGCACCACAGACAATTTCACAAGTCAATTACTGGCCGGGTACGAAAAAAGATCAGAATTTCAACGATGGCGGCGAAACTGATCATGTGTGACTATCCTTGCGATTTACCCCTAAATAGCTTCAATTTACCAAGTTCTAAATAATTTCAACACGCATCACTACAAATCACCAGCCCTTAGCCCCGGGACTTTAAGCTACCCAATAATACCTTTGGCGGTACTGAAAGAAAAAGGATAACAAAAGTTGTGTTAGAAAGAAGACTCAAAAGAATCATGCTCGAACCCCTTTACCCATCATGATATCCTCCCGCAAACTCCGGCGTAAACCCCCCCCCCCCCCGCCCCAATTCAACCAACATTTTCCCCAAAAACACACAACCCTCTTCCCCAAACTGCCACCACCACGTCTTCAAAAAAGAAGACGACAGCAAAACCACCCCGCAACGCGGGATACTTAAAAATTGAATCCCCCCAAGCCAGGAGGATCGCCTAATGAAATGACAACTGTGGGATTCGAACTCACGCCCTTTCGGACCACGGAATCCTGAGATTGTATTAAGGGTTCTCCTTAACGTGGCGCCTTAGACCGCTCGGCCAAGTTGCCTGACATCTTTGATGGGTTGCATGCTCCCAGATAATACCTATCAGGCTTCGGCCAAACAGACATGCAAGTATCATGCAAGCGATATCCATTAGCACTTTGAACCCTAGATAGACCAACACATCTTAACCATCGCATCCCAACAACCCGTGACTAACTCGGATGGGTATAGGGGTATTATCTCAGCTACCTTACAAAAAAAAATAGAATTCCTCCTAGCCCCTATCCCCAACTCACATCACCCCCTCTGCCCGGAAGCCGAGATCACATCCCTCTCCCCCCCAGCACCAGTAACACTCTCCGCCCCCGACGACGCCGGCGGCTGTTCCCCTCCCTTAACCCCCTCGCTGTGCACCACACCGCCCGCATACACGGTTTCCTCGTCCTCCTTACCAAAATCCGCAAACCCATACCATGCAACAACAGCGACGCCAAGTATGCCGCTAAGACAGCTGAACACAAATGCGACAATGCCGCGGGCGGTAAACCTATCAAGACACCGACGTCAGCTTTCCAGTCCCCACGGTAGCGGAAGCGAGAAACATACCCCTCAGGCAGCCGGTCCGGTGGTACGTTTTGCCCGCCCAAGTCTAACAAATCCTTGGTCACCCCCGCCGCATTCCCCTCCGTCGGCACGCCGCCCACGGCGCACGCGGCATAGTGATCCGAGGGGACCTCGAGCTCGGCTTGCAGAGCCAAGGGAGCCTCGACAAACGTCGCCATCAGGCCCGACTGCACATGCCACTCAATGTGGCAGTGGAACAGCCAGACCCCCGGGTTATCGGCCTTGAACCGCAGCACGATGTTCCCGTCGGGCCGCAGCACGATGGTGTCTCGGCGCATGGGGATCTCGGGGAAGCTGGCGGCCGTGACGTTGGAGTCCTGGAAGGTGCCGGCCTCATCCTCGGAGCGCCACACGGCTTGGAAGTTGTGCCCGTGCAGATGGAAGGGGTGCTTTCCTGGGTCGATGTTGTTGACGATTACCTCGACGATCTGGCCCTTGTCAAGAACGAAGGGGTGCGTGTATTCGCCGTAGACGGCTGGGTTGGTGGCAAGCTCGCCGGCGGTGAGGGCTGTGTAGAGGGTTGGGACCTTGGGAGCAACGAATGTGATGTTGTTAAAGAATGCGCTGCAGAGCAAAGATGGTTAGTGGTGGTGTCTGTGATGGGGAAAAGGGGGAGGAGGCGTACTAATTTGCACCGTCGCCAAGATTGTCCATGATGACGTCGAGCGAGATGGTCTGGTCGGGCTCGCCAAGCAGTGTCTGGTTATCCCAGGGCACAAGGGTCATGTCGTCGAAGGGATCAAACTTGTAAATCTCTGCCGGGTCGGGCAAGGGTTCTTTGGGGTCGTAGACAAGCCAGCCGGTCACGTTGTAGTTGAGGTCCTCCGGAAGGACGTCGAATAAATCCTTGCACGTCTAGTTAGTATCGAGTACCGGAAACACGCAAGGAAAACATACTGTATCCATGCTTGCCACGATGGGAAAGTTCGATGTTTCATTTCCAGCCGTGATAAGAAAGCTGCAGCGCTGAGCAGCAGCGAGATAAATCATGGCCGCCTCAGCCGGGTGCGTGTAAACACCATCTACCTCTAAAATGGTCATGTTGTGGCCCTCGAACCAAATGTATTGGCCGGCAAAGGCGCCGATATTGGCCATACGGAAGAGGTACGTTTTGCCGGACTCGATCAGCACAGAAAGATTCTGAGTCTCGTTCAGCAGAGCTGATTTAGGGACCGGTTCAGCACCCGTCGGATTGGCCTTGCTAATGAAGAAAGAAAGCAGACCAGGCATCTCGTCATGGTACCAATCGGAGACGGTCAAGACGAACTCTTCATCATACAGGTCCTTGAAGGGGGTCTTGGGATCATTGATGATGAGTGGCCCTCTTAGGCCATCCGGGTACTGCCCATGGGTGTGGGAATGATACCAGTACGTCCCGGGTTGTTGCACCTGCCGACATTAGCATGGATTTCGAGTCTTCCCTCCCGAATGACAGGATTTCTACCTTGAATCTGTAAGTAAAGCTTGACCCGGGCGGGATCGGGCATTGTGTGGTTTGGGAGGGCCCGTCCATGTGAGTAGTGCCGTTCATGAACAGGCCGTGAAAGTGTAGGGAGGTCGACTGGTTGCCTAGGCCGTTGAAGACTTTGACGACAAGTTCATCTCCGACATCCGCCCTTATTGTTGGGATGGGCCATTGGCCGTTGATGCCAATGGTTGGCCTGTCGGCCATACCGTCTGGATTTGCCGTGACCCATGATATGTTAAAGTCGTAGGTGACTATGGCGGCACCCGCCAAAGTGATGGAGCTCAGGAGCAGGCCGAAAACAAGGAGCCAGGAGGCCCTCGGGGATCCCATCATGGAGGCAATTCAATTTTTGTGGACGCTTCAGAAAGCGCGGACTGCTCTGCTTGCGCCGGTGTTGCTTACGGTGTAAGTGGTAAACCTGGGGAAGGCAGGAAGGGGACTTCTCCAACTCTCTCCCATATGAATTCTGTCATGCACCCACGCGGGGAGCCGGTTCCCAGAGAGTTACAATAAAAATTGGGCCGGGAACGGAATCTTACGAGTTGGGGGTGCTCGAGGAGTGCTAGCAAGGTGTGTAGGGGCATGACAAGATAATTATCTTATCAATCAATCTGACTGGCCAGGGGGGTGACATGCGAGTGACTTTGGGGTTATCTGATTGAAACTCGAAACATGGACTTGAGCGGAGAACTGGGGTTGAGACATGATTGGCCGTCTCTTGGCATGCAGGAGCGCCACCTGTGATGCTGAACCAAACGAGAAGGGGTCCTTTTTACCGACGGCACAATTGACAACAACGGCAGGTCGAGCCTAGTAGGCTTGCCGACCACCACCTGCCCTAGCAGCGGGACACGAAAAAAAAGACGCAGAGCACAGGGCGCACGGCCAAGATTTTGTCCCATCTTTCCACACGCACGCACTCGTGTCTGTGTTGCCATGACACACGAAATCTCAAATACTCCTTTCAGTGTCTTGCAAGAGCACTCGGGGCTGAAAGGTGGGAGAGAGTACAGCAGTTCCGTTCCCTACCAGCAGCAGTTGAAGGGGTTGACCCCCCAAGAAAAGCTTGAATTGCTTAACCGTGCTTGGCCTCTGCTTGGCGTAGCTCGGCAACTATTTCCAAGACCTGTCAGCACTGCAAGTCAAGTCTGTGTAGGTTTTCGGCACACATTCCGAGGTGGTGCCTATCTGCTGAAGAGGAGGGAGTTTAGAGATTTATAAGTTACCAACAGAATAGTGGATTGGATATTTGTTCCAGAATTTGATCCGCACTGGACAGCGTCGAACACTCAACCCCAAACTCAGACCCCTGGTCCAACTCGATCTGATAAGCATGGCCCGGGGTGGGCAAGCGCTAAGTTCTGTACCCCACCTACCACGCCCTGTGCGTTTCCCGTTTTAGGAAGCCGGGGCGAGTATCCCGTAGTGTGGCCAGAGAATGGTACGATCCGAGGAGCAGGAAGGAGAAGACATGTCGCTTGCCATCCGACCGCGACGTCTAGTCCAGACAAAGCCTGTGGGTTTCCACACCGTACTTTGTGGTTGCAAGTGAACTCTGATCCTCACGAGGAGGGGGCAGAAACAGGTCAGGTATCAGACCAGATGGGGCAAAGTTGCCAGACAGTTCTCGGTAACGATTGCCCTCAATTGGTCCAATACCTTTCCGCTGCAGCTCGAAGATGGGTGCCCTCCCAGAACCCCTCGGATGTATCCCAGAGGTCTCTACGCTCCCGGAGCTGGAAATCGGCTGATAGATGTGAGCTCGCCCGCCCTCCCCCCCCCCCCACAGGCAACCCCCCCTTCCCGTCTCTGATTATCTGATTGATTTTATCAGATGGTCCGATAATCGCCGATTGCACCCCCTTCCCCCCTTCTCCATGTTGGCTACCACCCACACGCCCGCTCTCCCTGACCTGCCCATGGCAGGTTATTGATCGACCAGGAAACCCACTCGGTTCCCACCCGTGATATAGACAAGAACCTTCAGTTCCCCCCTTCCCCATACCATCATACCACCCCCCAAACCCGCCACAACCATGGGCGCCGACGTCTTCTCCGTGCCCGTCTTCCTCGTCGTCTTCCGCGAGTCTCTCGAGACCGTCATCATCGTCTCGGTCCTACTCGCCTTCCTCAAACAAACCCTCGACGGCCCCAACCGCGATGCGCGCGTCTACAAGAAGCTGGTCCGCCAGGTCTGGCTCGGTACCGGCCTCGGCTTCCTCCTCTGCCTCATCATCGGCGCCGGCGTCATTGCCACCTTCTACACGGCCGGCAAAGACAAGTGGCAGGGCTCCGAGCTCAATTACGAGGGCGCCTTCTGTCTGATTGCGTCTGTTATCATTACCATTGTTGGCGCGGCGCTGCTGAGGATCGGCAAGATGCAAGAGAAGTGGCGAGTGAAGCTTGCCGTTGCATTGGAGAATCCTGTGATCGCGGGAGGCGGTGGGAAAATTGCAATCCTGAAGAGGTTTCTGGAGAAGTATGCCATGTTTGGGTTGCCGTTCATCACGGTGCTGCGCGAGGGGATCGAGGCTATTGTCTTTGTTGCTGGCGTGTCGTTCTCAGCGCCCGCGTCTGCAGTGCCGCTTCCAGTCGTTGTTGGCCTGCTTGTTGGGATCATCATTGGATATGCCCTTTACAAGTGAGTTTCCCCTTTTTGAAACCTGGGCAAGGTGCTGATTCTATTGTCAAGGGGCGGTTCCTCGGCAAAGCTGCAAATATTCCTTGTGGCATCAACTTGTCTACTCTACCTTGTTGCCGCCGGTCTCTTTTCACGAGCCGTGTGGTCTTTCGAAATGCAGGAGTGGGGCAAGGTCATAGGAGGCGATGCTTCAGAGACTGGTGACGGGCCGGGATCCTATGATGTCGATAAGTCTGTCTGGCATATTAATGTAAGCTTCTCTTATAATACGCCCCTTCCTTCTTCTCTCGAGGCTGACGGTCGAACCTAGTGTTGCAACCCCGATATGAACGGCGGTAGTGGATGGGGAATCTTCAAAGCGATTCTGGGCTGGACCAACTCTGCAACATACGGCTCGGTCATCTCGTACAACATATACTGGCTCGTTGTAATTGCTGGGTTCTTCGCAATGAGGTATAATGAGACAAAAGGCCACTGGCAGTTGGTTAAGAAAGCAAAGACTGCTTTGCCACCAGACGCCGGCCATGAGTCGGGAAGTGAAGGCGGACCAGTGCCGAAATTTACTAGGGTGACTGGAGAAGAGGTGAAGGAGACTACGGCATAGGGTACCGGAACAGACACACTGGAGATGAATGCGATACCCAGGACTAGTTGAGTCGTTTAGTTGTTTCTGCGTCTTCCAGGTGCGCTTACGGGGTGATAAGCTAGCAGCGAAACGGTTCAGCGAGTGTATCTGGTCTTTTGAGAGCGATTGGTATTCTTTTTCTCTCCGCTTGTACACCCTAGCCTTATATTTTTGTCAGCGTGTAACTTTAAGAAAAAGGTGTCTCGGCATTTCGCGGTAATCTCTCCAAACACTTTTCAACCCCATGCTTGGAACCAGGGAGTCCTTTTACATGTCTGATATGGTTTTTAAATGAGAATACTAGGGAAGCCTTTTGATGCTAAGAGGCCTTTCGATTTATTCTTCTGGCGCCCAGTCCCATCGGTCTGCCGTAAACAACGACACGGCCATCCGGTTTCCCACCATCATGCCCTCATGCCGAAGACGCTGGTCTGACGCCATGGAACGAGTAAAGCGGAATACCTTCTCTTTTCGTTCGCCCGGTTCCTCGCTGGAGATCCACGAGATAGTGTCCCGGCTCCGCCTCCAGTCGGTACTCGAGATGGAGACAGCGCTAGTTAATAGCATCGCCTGAATGAAGTCCATAATTGGCACCATCAAAGTTCTTAGGCCGCAGTTGGTGTGGTTTTTGTCGATCTGGTAACCGGGAACCTGCTTCAAGACCGATATTAGGTTGTTGATTTCGACAGTGGCGTAGTCCTGGACCGTGTTGTTCAGAGAACCGGGTGAGAAGTCAACGAGGAACAATAGATTCCGGCTGGTGAAGAACTTGATCATCTCCCCGAGCTGGTACGAGTCGCAACTGGCACTTGAGTCGTAGCCGAGACGGCATTGCCGCGTACGAGACGTGTATCTTCTGAGAAAGTGGCCTTGCACGGATGCTACAGCATTTAAAATGCATTCACGGCGATATTGTAGCTCACCTTTTTTTGGTCAATGTTTAAGTCAACGAAAAGCAGGGGAATATGGCAGAATTAGGAAGCAAGGTCTTGCTCACCCTCAAGGTCGTCCGGCAAGTTCCACCATATCGAGCTGCAGCCTTCTACCTCCTCATCAGGGAACTCAGCCCACTTCCGAGAGCCGAAAATGATGATTTCACGGGTGGCGGCATGCATCTTAAGGGGCTGGTCCAGGAGCCACGAGACCAGTATTTTTTGCCGAAGGGTTTCCTCGGCAGCTAGGGTGAGACATGGCTCGCCTTCCTCTCTCGACAGCCGAGTCTGCGTCGGGAGCCATTTGAACTTCAAGCTGGCGTTCAGACTCTTGGAAACGGGTTTCGTGCAGTCAAAGCGGTCGGCCAGCACGGCAAGGGTGGCGAGGTACTGCATCGTGACGGGCTTGGTGACGGGGGCGTTGCCGTGCAGAATGCGCAGAAGGTCCCCAAAGACGGCCTCTCGGCCGGCGGAAAGGGTAGCCTCATCGTCGTCCTGGATCTTAACCAAGGGGAGGTCCTCGGCCGCCGCCTCGGAAGGGGTCACGTTCCGGAGGGAGAGCCGGTCGAACGCGGCTGCTATTAATCTGGCCTCGGAGAATCTGGGGTCATCAAGCAGGTTGCTGAAGTATTTCGATTGCTGCTTCAGAACAGACAATTGGACCCTGTATGCGAGCCTGAATTTGGACTTCAGGATTATGGGGGCGACCTGCTGGCCTGGCCTGGGCTTGGTTGCCTTTTTCGCTGTTTTGAGGGTCTCCTTGGACGTCTCAAACGTTACGTCGAGCAGAACATCGCCATCCGACGCTATGTCGACGACATCAAATCCCAGACCGGAAGAGGAGACTGGCGGGCCGTCGTTTTGGTCTGCTGCTGATTCAGGGTCGTCCATTGTCGTGAGGGAGACTGATTGTTCAAAAGCCCAATTCACACCTAACTAAATGGCCTAGGAGTGGTTTCTGCGGGGGCGCTGCGCGGAGCGAGAAGGTGCAAGTGGGTGACGTGCATCGGCTCTTTTGCAACTACAACTCTTTTCGTTTGTATTTATTTTTTTGCATTGAAAACACCTTGCCATGGGATTCCCCGAAATATTTCTTTAACGCATCAACTGAGGTGGACATCCCGTCATTGTTCCTTTGATCCCTGGGGGTGAATGATGCGAAAGAAGCTGCGATTTTTCATAGGGTCGCCGTGCTGTAACTTCTTTTACGAGCTAGAATTACTCGCAAAGTATTTTCAGCCCACTTCCCCTTTTACATTTGTATTTTTTTATGAGATGCAATTTTGCGAGTCACCAGATGTGAGTGCGTCCAAGAAGCACAGCAAGAAAACCGTCTTTAGCAGCCGTTCAGGCCCGAAAAAGGTACTTAGCAGCCATATCTTTTTATAGCGTTAATGGAGACATTGTCGAGGCCAACTCACTGACTGCCGGAAATCCGAAATGCAATGCATGTTATGAGCTGTATAGTTCGTCCAGGAATATTGAAGAGCGGGTGCCAGCAGGTCAATGCCAGCTGACAGGTGGGGCCAGTATACGTAGGTCTGTTCTGACTACTCGATCGCCGCACGTGACGAGATCTCCCAGAAAGCTCTAGGGCTGAAATGACGTTGGTTGTGCCCCACAGTGCGAATGCAGGGGTTTTGCAAATGTTGAGCCAGGCGGGTTGGGACCTGCCAGTCTGGATGGGATGGATATCCTTTCCCACCACTTGGTCCGCTCATTGCCCTCCTATCAATCCCATAACCAAACGAAAATTGAAAAAGGCTAAAAAATTGCATTTCAGGAGCCGCCCATATCTGTCCAAATCTGCCTGCTTGGCCAGTTGTCCATTCCCCTGCCGCCCGGTACAGGCACATTACATCGTGAGTGACACTGCAGGACATATTATTGGAGCAGGTGGCCGCAGCCCCAATCCAGCCCGATAACCAACCCCAACGCTCATAATTCAGCTGCACTGCCTACGTCAGCTTAATCAGTCCGTGTGCCTCGTCGCGTCGTGTCGAATGTCCAACAACGACGGCCCAGCTTTTCTCTATGGCCGCCGATTCTGTGGCGACTGCGTTGTTCGTTTTCCCCGGTCGCGAAACCGCCGCATTAGTTTACCTGTCGAGGCGGGAGAAGCCCAAAGCGCTCCAATAGCCCCCCAATAGCGCTCCTACCCTTGGCAAATGCCCATTCTCTCTCGTTCCAGCGCCATTGACAAGCCGTCGACGACCCTGCTTGATGCATTCATGACCTACATCACCACTCTCCTCCCCCATGGCCGTCACGCGCCTAGGATAAGAGGTCTCACCATGTCGGCGTCCCGCGCATATCGCGCCACCGCGGGGCGCCGTCACCTCCGCTCCCAGATCCGGCCCGCGCCAGCGCCGTTGACGTTTATCAGTCCAGCACTCCAGCGGAACTACCACAACTACTTTGTGACGCATCTCCCGTCAACTTCACTGCATCCCGATTCCCGATCGCCTAGCGGCCTCCACCACAAGCTTCCACGCTCCGCGTCGACACCTCACACCCCCGAACCGGGCGCATCCCCAGCTGTGGTGACGCCAAATATGCCTAGCCGCGACATGACGGTCGTCCGTATTCCACTGCGGAGCGCTAAACACCATTTTGGTGTGGCGAATTCGCGAGGACAGCGGGAATACAATGAGGACGCAAATCAGGCCGGGACAATATGTATGCCGGCGTTTGCCAGACGGGCCCCAATCAGCCTGGTACGGAGCCAGATGTCCAAGTCTGGCGAGGGCACAAGTGCCAAAAGTGTGCTCGGGGACCCCCAGTTATTCTACTTTGGCATTTTTGATGGCCATGGCGGATCCGAGTGCAGCGAGTTCCTCCGCGAAGAGCTCCACGGCTACATTGAGGAGGCTGCGGCTGAGTTCCAGCTAGAGAGCAGCCTGCATAAACAAACGCGAGCAGAACCAGCTGAGACAGCAGATGGTTCACTCAAAGACGCACAGGACACCCAGGGCACCCAGGAAGGGCAAAACAAGGGGGTCCCTGCCACAGTTGCCTCCAAAGCTGTCAAACTCGAGCTCGACCTTTTGGACGAGTACCGCCGCACCGTGGGAGGCTACTTTCGGCGGTTCAAGCCAAACTACTTCGCTTTACCAAAGAAGGACTCGGCCACGTCTCTAGATGGCACCACCTCAGAGACTAATCCTGTGACCCTCGAGGCTGTCCTCACGTACGCCTTCCTCCGGGCTGATCTCGACTTTGTTACGGCGCAGGCCCGGAAACCCGACCCGGACGACCCCTACGTGTCCGACTTTCCACTTAACAAGGACGAGATTCTCGGCAGCCCACACCAGCCGCCCTCTGGTCACGGAATTGGCGGCCCGGCGCGCTTTAAGGGTGGCTCCACAGCCTCCGTGGCCCTAATCTCCTCGCCCACGCCCGCGCCCTTCTGGCACCCGGCATCGCACAGCTCGCTCGTCGTGGCCCACGTGGGTGACACACGCATCCTCCTTTGTGAGACGAAAACGGGCCTCCCGCGTCCACTGACAAGCGACCATCACCCGTCGTCGCCGGCCGAGTCGCGGCGGCTGCGCCGCTTCGCCGAGTCTCTCGTAACCGACTCGTTCGGCGAAGAGCGCATTCAGGGGCTCGCCAACAGCCGCGCGTTCGGGGATATGCAGAGCAAGCGCATTGGCGTGTCGGCCGAGCCCGACATTACGCGCGTGGACATGGGTCCCGCCGAGTTCTCATTCCTCGTTCTCATGAGCGACGGCGTCAGCGGCAGCCTCAGCGACCAGGAGATTGTCGACGTCATCAAGGAGGCTCTGACTCCCGAGGAGGGCGCCCGCCATGTCGTCGAGTACGCCACCGAGATCTCGTCTAACGGCGACAACGCTACGTGTCTCGTCGTGCGCCTCGGCGGTTGGGAGCGCCGCAGCGAGGGAGGGCTCGGTAGTCTGGGGACTAAGGAGGTGCGTGATGCCAGGAGGGCGGAGGCGCTTGACCCCCGGAGAAGAGGGAGGAGTTGAAGGAGATAGCACATGATTTTATTTTTTTGGGTCTGCTTTGTCATGGTCGGGGTTTTTGGGATTCTGGTTTCTGCATAGCAATTGCGAGAGGTTAGGGCAGGGAGAAGTATTGGCGTGGCATCTAAAAGGGAAGAGAAGGGAAGCATATTCAAGAGGGCATGAAGCCGAAAAAGACATGGATAGCGGCGTCGGGGCGCACAGACTTGTACAGATTTGTTTATTCTTAGATATGCTACCTAGGCTTATCGGCTGTTTCCGGGTACGTCAGATATTCTCGAATCGAGTTGAGACTTGAAGTATACGTTAGTCTGTTGCTAGTCTAGTTAAGTTTATCTTAGCTGTTCAGCGTTGCTAAACAGAGAAAGGTCAGGATGGGATGACAAGGTAGGTATACCATCCCGCCAAGTTCACAAGCTACACCAACACAGAAACCCTCCAAGTGCTTTTGGCGCCGCTCATATCATGGTTCACCGTGTGGGACTCGTGCAGGGGAGGAACAACCCAAGCGGCAGCGTCGATATGTGTACCAGTTCCGCAAGGGTCCAAATAACTCCCCTGAAATAGCCCAGTGGCGGGGGTGCCGGCTCGACGACAACTAGACTCGCCAATACTACATCTCGAATCGATACCTTGATTCGCCAGGCCGGCCGTTCGATTCACGTCTGAGAAAAATCCTTCGGGACTTTGGTAGCCCCCCACCTCCTCTAGCCCACCACGAGGGGGCCGTCTAGGGGGGCTGGGCGGTGAGCTTTTTGCTATTGTGGTTCTTTTTTAATAAAAAACTGTCAGTTTGAGCAATGGTCTTTTGGGCACTGGTGGTTTCTGAGGGGCGGTCCATCGTGATGATGGGGGGAATCGTTCTGTTTTGCGAAACATTACAGGGAATATATGGGATTCATTCCGGCGCCCCTTCCTCTCCACTATTCGCCAACCAAATCGCAAATTACCGCCCATCACCTGTCATCAAAGATATTGTCTTCAGATCCTATTCCCCTCGCCCTCCTCATCACAATATGTAAACCCCTGGCCTACTCACCCTCTTAATACCGCTGATGTCCTCCCCAGCCACCCTGTTGTTGATGATGCTGCTGTCCGTACTGCCCCTGGCCCTGGCCCTGGCCTTGGCCCTGGCCCTGTCCGTACCCAGCCCCGGGATACTGCCCTGGCGGTGGCGCACTGCCATATCCTCCCGTCTCGGGTCCTCCGTAAGTGTGCGGTGGCGGCGGGCCCTGCCCGTAATGTCCCTGCCCATACTGCTGCTGGCCATACCCGGCCGGACCTCCCTGCGGCGGCTGCGCATGTCCTCCCACGTGGTATCTATATCCCTGCGCGGGAGCGGGCGGGGGCGACGGCTGCGCTTGCTGGTAGTACTGCGAGTGCTGCGGTTGCTGGCCGGCATAACCAGCGTAGCCGGCGCTACCGGACGATGTGGGCCGCTGTCGGGGCGAGCGGGGCGGGGCGGGCGAGCTGGAGAGGTCGCGGGTGGAGACCTGAGACCAGAGGGAGCCGGCGGGCTTTCCGTGACCCCCGTCCCCGTGACCACAGGCGCCAATGGAGCGGCTGGCGGTGGCGGAGGCGCCGGCTGGGAGGATGTGGTTGTGGCCCTCCTTGACGGACTGGGAGGAGAGGAGCTTGTTTATCTCGTGGCCGTGCTTGCTTTCCTTGGTCCAGCTGCGGACAATCTCGAACATGGCGCGCTGTATCGGGTTGCGCTCGTCACGGATGGCGGGGTGGTGGAAGGCCTGGAGGACGTCGTCCACGACTTCGTCGACGGGGACGCCGGTGTTTTCCCAGGCGTAGATGATGCGGCTGGTCACGGGAGTTATTAGCTAGGCGACAGTGAAAGAAATGAAGGGGTAAGGGACATACGGAACAACGTATTCAAGGACGGTGGAGGCAACCCGGCCTGCGCATGAGTTGAGCACGTTGGTGAAGTGATCCTTGGAGAGCATCGAGTGTGTAGGGTTATCGCAGCGGGGATTCGTCCACGGCTCGAGCTGAGACTTGGCGCTCGAGTTGATGACGTTGGACGAACCGTCCTTCAAGACCTTGGACACTTGAGTAATGATGGGCCGGACAAACGGCGCCAAAAGTCCAAGAATGAAGGCTGTCAGTGTCTCGCCAATCTTCTCGAGCAGACCCTCGAGGCCAGGGATCTTGGAGATCATGCCGTTGATTGACCTTACAATCTTGTCACGGAACTCGAGGATCGGGTAGATTTGCCCAACCACTTTTACAGGGTCAAAGTTGGGGTTCATACCCGGAACGACGTTGGGATTGGTTCCGGAGCTGGCGCGCACATTCTCCTGTTCCTTGGCTGCAGACATGGCCTTGAGACCCCTAGCTTGCGAAGCGTAGCCGTCACCAATGCTGGGGAGCTGACCGATGAGGGAGATGAAGTCGGGGCCGCCCCCTGAGCCGGAGCCAAAGAACCCACGGGTATTGGATGTGCCAAGGTTGGCAGAGCTCGAGTTTTGTTCGGCGTTTTTGAGCACAATATTCATTTCATCGACCTCGGACTGAGTGAAGTGATCGGTAGCTTCTCTGGCGGGGTGTCAATATCTCCCCCATTCAATGCGCAGTGGTGGCTGACGTACCCAATGACGGAATGCAAGAAGTCAACAGCTCCGAAGGTTCCTATTCGCACTCCTTAGCACCATGCTATTCACCAATATGTGGCTGTGCTTACCTGTGACAAGAGGGTAAACTCTCTTTCCGCGCAGATTAATCTGAGTGGCACTACCGCAGTGGGTGAAGACATCGCGGTAGCCAAGCTCGAGAAGGGCAAGCTCGCAGTAGTTGCTGTGGGCGCTGAAGTCCTGTTTACAGTTGGCAAGTGAGGCAGGCTAAGGGTGTTACCCAGGGGTTCGGGGGCACACATACCTCCATGGTATGTAGGGCCTGACCAAGGCACCTAAGTGCTTCACAGAGATCAGTTTCCTGGCCAGAGGTGCCCCGGCCTGAAGTATAAACGCGGCCAAAGTGGATGGAACGAGCGAAGCTGTAGCGAAGATAGCCCGCGCTTGTGGCCCATCCGCCGCTCTCGTTAGCGATGTAGTTCTTCATGCCAGTCCGCGGATCAATCTCAAGCTCTTGGGGGTCGATCGGGCCTCGCAGTCTTGCGTCGTACGTGCGGGCATCCTCGTCGTCGGCATAGCCAAGGGGGTTGTCGATGTGCTCTTCTGGCCGATAGACGCCCAACCGCTCATCCGTGACCTCAAACTCCTCTGTCGCATAGCCATGGGCCAGGAAGGACAGTACCCAAACCTAAAGGGGATCAGTCCAATATTGAATACAATGCTCGACGGCATACAGCGCAGAGCACAACTCACAAGAATCCTGATGGTAGCAGCGTTGACTCCCTTCAGGCTGCCCACGTCGACGGCTTGCGAGTAATCCCTGAGCCAGTTGCCAAAATAGGTGCGAGACACCATCAAGGTGGTCCATTTCTTGCCGTGTAAGAAAGCAAGCGTCTTAAGAACATCCTCGATATCTGCTTTGTCGTTAGCCGCGCCCATGTGCGCTCTGGGAAAGAGCATTGATGATCAATAACCGGCACTCGCCTCCGTGTCTCCAGTTGTGGCCCTCGACCTGCGCAATCGACGGGATGTTGCCGGCGCCAAAAGCTACAGCTCTATCAGGCAAAACCAGGAGAACCAAAGCGAAGACTAGCAGCAAGCTGCCCCTGCTTATCTTGAGCCCAGTCATCATCTCGGGTCTATGGCACAACCGTGAGACAGGTCCTGTCAGCGTTGGCCTGCGTTGGGCGCAAAGATCGGTCTGTTTGTTGCCTGACTAGCTGATCGCGGATTCTTCGAGAATTTGCGGAAAACGCAGAATCACAGCTACAGCGTTACCAGGGTGCTCGAGGGGGGGGGGGGGGGGGGGTTATAGAGGGCGAGTCTAGGAAATGAGCTAGTGTTGACTCGAGTCGGCGGCAGCTGGGTGTCGTGAGGAGGAGTAATAAGATAGGTAACTTCTTTGGCGGCCTCTGCTAAAGCTGGAAGAGCTGAACCTGTTCAAAGAGCGCCAAGAAAACCCACAGTTGCCCTTTTTACGTCAGACGGACAACGATGATGCAGCCCTGGCGCGGCCGCGACACCATCACATCAAAGCATCTATCTTGCCCCCGCTTGGCTTGCACGTGAAATTTGGGCCTGTCTCCTGTATCATCCCTTCACACTCACTCACCGTCAGCCCGCGTTTGAACACTGTGTTGCACAACCTGGAAGCCCACGCGTCCCCAAATCAAGATTTGCAATCGAACCCGAGGAGCCTGGGGAGCTTCGAGGCGAGGGGTAACTGCCCCGCGTGCCCGCCAAATAGTTCGGTGCCACCAAATGCCACCACCTGCAAAGCACTTGCAACAGCCACCAAGCCGTAAGCCCAGCATTGAAACCCCCGCATTGTCGTTATCTTAGACAGCAGATTGCACCTATTGCTTTAGCCAGCATGCGAGCAGTGCGCAGCTGTTAGTCATCATAGATCTCCATGGATCTCAGTCAGGATCAGGCGCTTTTTCACCAATGAGGCGCCACAGTCTCCTGACTGTCCACGCGGATCCGGATTTCGCGTCTGCCAAATGAACCCCCCTGAAAAATTGGGACGAAAAAGTCCAACCTCCAATCCGCAAGCCAGCTTGCCCTTTCCCCCAGGCAATGCTCTGACCGCGCCTGGATACGAAGTACCTATATCTTCTTCCACCCCGACGCTCCTCTGGCAAACAAACTGCCAGCCTGTCCCATTTTCGTCCATTCTCTACCGTCTCCGTCCTCTCGTCTGTTGTCGCCGGCGCATTCATATTGCTGTGACCTCAGTCTCCCATTCCCGCCGCAGGCCGTGCCGCAGCATCCGAAGACGACAATGCCCGGTCGGACACTGCCAACTTTTACACTCGCCGAGGTCGAATCGCACAACTCGACCAAGTCCTGCTTCGTGACTATTGGCAAGAATGTTTACGATGTGACCGACTTCATTGATTCGCATCCCGGCGGATCCGAACTTGTCTTGGAGTATGCCGGCAAAGATATCGCAGACATCCTGAAGGACGAAGCATCGCATACCCACTCAGAAGCAGCCTACGATGTGCTCGACGACTCACTGGTCGGGTTTCTAGCTTTAACGAACGGGACCGCAGCAAACGGTAAAGCACAGCCGAGTGCCGCCGACAATGGGGACGGGATCGTGCCGCACCCTCGGACGGGTATGTCCCGCGAGGAGGACTTGAGCAAGGAGACGGACATTGTTGATGACTACAAAACCCACAAATTCCTCGATCTGAACAGGCCACTTCTTCTGCAGGTGTGGTTCGGCGGCTTCTCCAAGGAGTTCTATCTAGAGCAGGTTCACCGGCCGCGTCACTACAAGGGTGGAGAGTCGGCGCCCATATTTGGCAACTTCCTGGAGCCTCTATCCAAGACGCCCTGGTGGATGATTCCTGTCGTTTGGTTGCCGCCCATGTCATACGGTGTCTACCTCGCGAGCGCAGGATTTGCCAGCTGGACGGGCGTAGCCAGATACTGGCTTTTTGGCCTAGCGATCTGGAGCTTGCTGGAGTACATCCTGCACCGTTTTCTGTTTCACCTTGATGAGTATGCTCTTCCTCACCAATACGTTGTTGTTTTGTTGCTCTTTCACTGACACTTGAATCACAGATGGCTGCCAGATAACCGAGTGGGAATCACCGCGCATTTTCTTCTCCATGGCGTGCACCATTACTTGCCAATGGACAAGTACCGGCTCGTCATGCCGCCGACGCTATTCATTGCCTTGGCGACGCCTTTCTGGAAGCTGGCGCACACGATTTTCTACTGGGATTGGCATGTTGCCACGGCAGTGTATTGCGGCGGCATCTTCGGATACATCTGCTACGACCTGACCCACTACTTCCTCCACCACCAGAGCCTCCCGCTGTGGTACAAGCAACTGAAGAAGCTCCATCTTCAGCACCACTTTCTCGACTACGAGAATGGGTTTGGCGTCACAAGCCCCTTCTGGGACAAAGTTTTCGGCACCGAGCTTAGGTCACCGTCCAAGACCAAGTAAACAACACCATTGCGGTTGTTGACGGTCGTTAGCAGAGAGCTCGGCCATATATATTATTTGTAATGAACTGGCGCACGTATTATGCACCCGCTGGCCATCGTAAATACGGGGTAACGATTAGGCGGCGAAAGGGTTTCGGCGGCCAGGCGTCTGGGGTTGGTCTAAAGAGTTGTGGGGCGGGAACATACTCCTCTCAGTAGAGGCTTCTAATTGCATTGTCCATCAGAATACCCTAATTAATTCGGCTTTTGATTATTGGACAAAAGACCCCGTGACACAATAAAGAACCTGAATAGGAGCATGCTGTGACAGCGAGTCAAATTGATGCAGCGCCCACTAGGGTTCCGTATTTTCAGTATGGGCGGGCTCCATACACACAGACGTGTTTTAGTGATTGATTCAGTACAATAAATAACAGGTGGGCCGCTGTAGGACAAGAGCTTGAACCTCACATCACTCCCCGTTGACCCTGACTTCTGCCCCATTTACACGGTCCACCCTGTATTGTATTGTATGTATGGCAATCTGGCCATGCCAAAAAAAAAAAAAAAAAAAAACCTTCTGTTGGCGATGTACGGCTGTATGTGAAGTTTCCATACGCAACCCTAGTGCCCGGGCGTTGCGCTAGCACGTTAGTTCTTGTGTTGGTTGTGGGACTTGACCCTTGGAGCCTGGATGGCTCGTGCGCTATTTTTACTCAGCCCTAGGCACATGGTACCTAGAGAACCCTCTTCCCCCTCTCAATGACCTGCATAAATAGGTGAAAGCCAGTGGAACCCTCTGTCACGTGGATGCGCCAACCCCCAAATGCTTGGGCTGAACACAATTTGCCAGTTTTGCCATCCATCTTTGCTTCTGCACGCTGGACTCCCATCAAAGGTCACCATCTACGACTTCTCGAAACCCACCGAAACAGCATTACAGCAACACACTGACTCAATAACTAGTAACGCCCAGCATACACTGCAAAAATGTCAGGCTTGGATGTCGAAGCGCTCCTCGACTCGACTGCGTCCTCCAAGGAGCAGACAACTAAGGCCACTGCGAATGGTGGCTCCTCACAGAATGGAAGCCACAGCGGACGACTGAGTCGCGACCGTGAACGAGAGCGGGACCGCGGTCGCGAAGGCAGCCGGGATCGCGAGCGCGAGCGCAGACACCGTGATCGTAGTAGCGGTCGCCTTCGGAACTCATCGAGCGAAAATGGTAGAGACACCCCCCGTAGCGAGGCCGGGAGCCACAAGAGTAGGCGCAGAAGCAGGAGTCGTGATTCCGGCCGACACTCACGTCGTCACAGAGGAGGAGATGGAGACTATTACCGGGGAAGCACCCGCGGAGGCCGTTCTCGCTCTCGCTCTCCCCACCGCTACTATCGACCTCGCGGCGAGGAACGTCGAGATCGCGATGATCACCGCGATCGCAACTATCGCCGCCGCGACGACGAACGCGGCCACCGTGCTGCCGCTGCCGGCGGACACGGCACACCGCGAGATGCAACACCTCCACAGCTGACCGAGGACGAGCGCGATCGTCGCACAGTTTTTGTTCAGCAGCTGGCCGCCCGTCTCCGCACCCGCGAACTCAAGGAGTTTTTTGAAAAGGTCGGCCCAGTCGCCGAGGCCCAAATCGTGAAGGACCGTGTTAGCAATCGATCCAAAGGGTACGTTGGTACCCCCCCCCCCCCCTTGGTAGCAGTACCCGATGGCTAACAAGGATGCAGCGTTGGTTACGTTGAATTTAAGAACGAAGAATCTGTCACTGCCGCGCTTCAGCTCACTGGTCAAAAGCTCCTAGGTATTCCTGTCATCGTCCAGCCGACTGAGGCAGAAAAAAATCGCCAAGTACGGACCACGGAATCCTCTGGTCACCACCCCAACTCCATTCCATTCCACCGTCTTTACGTAGGCAACATCCATTTCAGCATCACAGAGCAAGATCTCCAGAACGTCTTCGAGCCGTTCGGTGAGCTAGAGTTCGTTCAGCTCCAGAAAGACGACAATGGACGCAGTCGCGGCTACGGGTTTGTCCAGTGAGTACCTCCTACCTTCCACCCTTGACCGTTGCTTCGTCTGCTGATAGTATTTTAGGTTTCGTGACGCTGGCCAAGCCCGCGAAGCCCTCGAGAAAATGAATGGGTTTGACCTTGCCGGTCGTCCGATCCGCGTAGGACTCGGTAACGATAAGTTTACCCCAGAGTCAACTGCCAATCTCTTGCAGAGATTCCAAGGCCAGAACCAACAGTACCAGGGATCCGCCTTCTCGGGTGCTGGTGGACGGGGTCCTCAGACCTCTAACTTTGATCGTGCCGGTGGCCGGGACAATGAGAAAGGCACGGGTGCAAGTGCCTTGGATGACACCGACGTCGCCGGTGTCAACTTTAACAATTATAGTCGTGACGCCCTCATGAGGAAGCTGGCTAGAACTGACGAGCCCACAACCGGCCCTACTGAGCGACAGGTCCTGAAGCCCAAGACTGAGAGTAAGCCTCTCCCCGTCAACGTCAACATGGCGAGTCGTTGTGTTGTTCTACATAACATGTTTGATGCTACAGAGTTAGTCCTTTCCATTCCTCTCCAGTCCTATAACTATCTAGTTAGCAATTACTGACACCCCGACAGGGAAGAAGGCGAGGACTGGATCAAGGAGCTGGAAGACGATGTCCGCGAAGAGGCCGAGAATAAATACGGTCACGTCGTTCACATCTCTCTAGATCCCAATTCCCAGGGCGACATTTATCTGAAATTCGACAAGGTTCAAGGCGGAGAAAACGCTATTAAGGGCCTGAATGGTCGATACTTTGGCGGAAGGATGATTAGCGCTGCGCCTGTTGTCGATGCGGTCTACAGCAGTTTGTTCTCTCGCACCAAAGCGATCTAAGACGCTAATCACGCCCTCCTGCTATTTCCTCTAGGAATTCTAGATGGTTAGTTGTCCCGCTCCCTTTTCCCACTCAGCAATACTGACCTATGTGTCCAGCACCTCAGCGCTCTCACAGGATGTGAGGCATGAATTTCGCTTTCAGTCAGGCTAAGCCTAGCCCTTCGCATCATTGACGATTTGGTTAAGTCGTCCCGTCGACACGGAAAAGTTGACGACATATTTTGGCAGACAAAATCCCAGGCCCACAAACCCCCTAGGTCTGGTAGACCTGTCATAACCACTGATCCCTCGTCACAGAACCGCCATATTCGACCTCCAAAACCATCCTTCGACAAGGAGGGTGGACACTATCATCTTTCTTTCGGCGTTGGTGATGCTGATTTTGTACCTAGGCAGACAAAGTTCTTGATAGTAGAGAACCCTCGCGCTGGTTAGAGCGACGATTTGCCCTTCCCCAATCCCATATTTCAGGTAGTACCCCGGAATAGACTTGTAATTTTCTTGTGACTTGCTCAACTTCTTGTGAGATAGCCGAGGCCCAACGTCTACGCTATTCAGATACGAGCCCTTCAGCTCGTTTCCCCTGGGCTCAAGAAGCTCAACTTGGGATAGTCAAAACAGTGTTGTCTTGCGACCGCAGACTTGTTTTGTAAACGGGACAGCAGCTATTTCCCATATCAACCCACCTATATCTTATTCTTGGTTGATAAGCCCAGGCTGATTGTCTCCCAAAGGTCTCCTTTCTTTGACCAAGTCTGCTCTTTCTACTACATGCTATCCCACGCAATGTGATGGGTGCTCTCACTCGTCTCCGGCCATCCTCTGGCATCTTCAGGAGGGGCAAATGGACCACCGTACCGATTTGATTGAGGTGATCCAGTGGATCTCGCTTTGCCCGTTTAGACTCTTTCCAGCCGTCTGTGTATGCCAAATAATTGCAACAACGGTGGCAGTGCTTCTCATCAATGCATGAGCTCAAGGCGACTTGAGGAGGTTGTTCCTCACCTTATATTGTTCTTCGTATGAAGGTGTGGCACACTTGCAGGTTTTGAAGTTCTTCGGCCTTTTTATGTTTCTCCTTCTGGTTATGTTTCGTCAAATCAGCCGTGTTCATCACATACACATTTACACAGGTACCATGTACCGTCAGCTACAAACGTCCCCACGCTAGCTCTACGCTATTCGATACGATGATGATGTCGAGACCAAGTCGAAGGCCGTGTCTACTAGCGTCCCCTGGCAAAGTATCTTGGCTGTCCACATCAAACCACACCCTTCGGAGGCGGGAAGTTGCCCACCGCCTTGCGCTCGCAAATCCGAAGATCAGTACTTTGGTGAAGTGTCTAAGGTAGGAACAAAAAAAACGGATGATGAGGTGGAAGGCTTCGAATCTTTGCCAAACACCACCGTCCCTGGTGATTTCCCATTTAAACGACAAATCGTGGACAGCTAGTGACGAGGAAACCAGAAGGTCTCAAGAACGGACCCACGTCAAAAGCCAGGATACCATGGTAGCAGTTGGTCAAGGCAATGACAACAAAGGATGTCAAAGCTGATTAGGCTGGCCTTAAAATTGCCTTGTTAATTTGTTTAAAAGACCTATCGGGTGCGGCTGTATAATGATGGCTACCCCTGTGCGCTCTTTCACCGGTGGGGGTCTATGGATGGCTTGCCATGATGGTGAAGAGGATCATGGGTGTCAGCGTTGCCCAGAGCAGCTGTCCGGGAGTACGACTCGGTGTTGCTGAGTGGGGAAACCTGAGGCATCAGGCCTCCTGGGTTGACAAGATGGAAGAAGTCCATTCACCCAGCCGCGGTACCAAAGAAGCTCTGTGCTGTGGAAGTCCAACTGATAGTGGGTCTTGGGTTTGCTGGACCAAACAAGATCAACTACAGCAGCAAAAAGTGAATAACTTGGTCCTCCATCCCCAATAATTTCAGCAGACCTTTCTCTCCTTTACACAACCTCACAGTCAGCATCTTCCCAGGAAGACCAAGTGGAAGATTGCCGGTGATACCGCCATTCTTTCATACCTCTTCCGGAATAGAGACCATCCTCGAATCTTCGATATCCGCCTCAAAGTCCCTCACCGCGAGCTGCTGCGTGCCTTTCGACGTCTCAAGGTGTGTCCCTCTTCCTTCCTACCCAAGTCCACCCGCTATCCTTCACCATTCTTCTACTTTGGTCCTCTTCGTTCACCCTCTGATATCGTTCTCTCACAGAAAGGCGCCGAATTGGCCTCGGATCTCGCACGGAACAGCGAAAGCAGTGTCTTCACCGTCTGCACAAGGTATGTCTCCCTATCACTTCAAGTCTCCTGCCGCCTTCCACAAGCACATGTCACGTCTTCCACAGCAGCTGGGCGGTTTCTGTGATCTCTCGGTCGGCCCACTGCAGCTCAGCCCGCACCGCTTCTAGTCTCGCACCTTCCCTCTCGCACCTTCCTGCTTTGCACTGGAAGAAATCCCCCCGCACCAGGCCAATTCTTCCCGTCGCGTCGCCTCGCGTCGCCCTCTTTGCCTTCCCTTTCCTCTATTTCTCCGTCCCTTCCTCCCTCCCTCTTCAAGATTCACAGAATCCTCTCATCTCCACCACTCGGCACACCACCCTACTCCAACCCATTGGAGACCAACGTTGTGTTTTCCCATCATTCTAACTCCAATTGTTCAGATCACACCTGTACCAGATCCTGACACACACACTCAAAGCGAGGTGTTTTGAGCGGTCATGTTTCGCGGTCTGACCATGAGCCCTGGTGGGGAGAGCACCATCTCCTCCGCCAGCAACGACTCGGGCCCCGGCGGAGGTGCCCCGCTCGGCATTTGTCCCGATGACATTGTTTCCCAGCTGCCGGGTCGCGGCCTGAAGAAGCAGTGGGCCACACGAGCTGAGGAGAATGAGAACTTCAGGCATGAAGACCCGTCCACGGCTCTTTCTCTGGTCGCTCCGCCATCCTCGCCTGAGACTCCCAAGGCTAAGCCGGCTGCTCCAGTCAAGGAACCGCGCACACCACCTATGCAGCCTTCCCGATACCAGTTCATACCCCCCGCGCTCCCTGTTTACGATTACGGAGGCTCTGATCCAAACCAGTTGCTCTTGCCTCGGCCTCCACCGTCGCCCTCGGTCGAAAGCTTGGCTACCTATACTGGATCTTCTGATGAGAGTGATGATGAACCCCAACCTTTCCACAGGGCCAGTCCGCACGAACCTGTTGATGTGAGTATAGTTCTCTCGCCAATATCGGTGTCTCATAGCTGTGTACTAACCACATACATTCTAGGTGGTCTGCGAGCTAACCCACAAGATAATGGTGCGGGCCTGGGGAATCCGCAAAGGAATTCAGAAGGCCACACATCTCCCCGAAAATTTCCTCGATGCCGTACTGACGGATGTCTCTGAGCTTGTCAAGTCGGCGATCAGGCTTAACATTCTTGCCGAGGGTGCTGCCCAGCTCTTTGAGAACCAGGAGGCAGAGCAACAACGAATCAGGGCGGACATTGCAAAGGAACTTGTGAAACACGACAAAGTCTACGACGAAATGCGGTCGGAGATCCAGGGTCTGAACGTCCAGCTCCAGAAAGAGCAAGAAGTACGCCGCGGTCTTGAAGTGGTTGTTGATACAATGCGTCAACAACAGATTGACAACCTGGCCACAATCCAGGTGAGTAACAACGTGAAAAGTGGTGACCGCGTGTGAGCATGACAGCTGACCAGCATGTTTAGTTTCTTCGGGAGCAAGTCGATGGCAAGCGGAACATGTGGATGCAGATCCAGAAGCTGCCCGAGCATCAAGCTATGCCTCTGGACTATGTTCACTACACCCAGACCGAGTCAGGATCATTCAGCTATGCCCCCGATACCCGATCTCAGGGCGTTTGGACCCGTCCTGGCCTGGTCACGGCCGGCAGGCCATCTCAACCCCCGACTTGGAAATTTCCACCATCCGTTGCCAGCAGCGTCACCAGCAGTGGCAACGGCAGCGTCCGTAGTAGTGGCCACGGTAGCGTTCACAGCAGCATCCGCTCGCAAGGTGCTAGAAAACCTTCGGCCCCCGCATCGCTCGTTAGCAGAGCATCGCACAATACTTCGCACAATATTTCGCACGGTACTTGGAAGACTCCTTCATCGGTCGTAAGCAGCGGTCACTCCTCTCACGGCAACTGGAGACCTCCTGTCTCTGTCACACAGGGCATATCTGCGCCTAGGTCGCTTGAGATCACTCGACCTGCTCACCAAACCCACCGAACTTCTGGAAGTCTTGAGCTGCGCTACGAAGCTGGATCACCGCCTTCAGTCAACACCGGGGCGAACCCCATCTACTTTCCTCGTGGTCTTACTCACACCTCACAGGCTGTTGAAGAGGCTGTTGCAAGGGGTCTCAAGAACCCGGTGAAGTTTTGGGGAGATGAGTTCAATACCATGTTCGCCATGTCTCTTGGCGTTTGCATGAGCTATGCTGAGATGTCCCGTGTCAGGGATCTATCGGAACACGTCCAGGCTACTTCCAGATCTCTATGGGACTACATGTCCCAGCTCTTGTACCCCGATAGCCGCAAGAACGGCTCAACACATGCCACGATGCTCCTGAATGATGATTCTTCCCGTCCGTATTTTATGGACCGCATTGTTCTCCAGCACATTCTCAGCACTATTTTCACCTATGATGGTTGGCTTGGTTATGATTTGGCCACAGACCATGAAATGATTGAGACTGAGCGTCTGCTCAATACGCAGGAGAGTAAGTGGTACCATCCGAATGAACACTCTCAACAAGACATGCTGGCTAACCATGACATCCACAGTCTATAAGACGCACGAGCGCCAGAAACTCCTTGACAGGCGGGCCGCACTTGTAATCAACATGATGGACGGTCACAGATGGGCAGCTTTCCGCCAGTTCAAGGTCAACGACCACTATCAGAAACTGCGGAAGGTCATCGGACCGCTTATTCCCAACCCCCCGATGGTGGATGGTCGCACAGATGCCTTCTATGACCTCTTTTCAATCACCGAAATGGCCTGGGAGTTGTCGGCCAAGCTCTGGCTCTCACGACTGAGCTTCAGCTATGTCTGGAACGACGCAGGTGCTAAGTTTTCCATGGATTCTCACACTGCGCTGAACAGCGACGTCGAAGAGCTGGTGCTGCAGGCCAAGCAGCATCGGGTCAAACTCGCAGTGACTCCAGGAATCACGATGCGTAACGATATGGGTATGAACATTTTGCCGCAGCAAATCTTGAAGTCAGGTGTCTTGATCATGAAATAGGAGCATTCACGCTCCGAAGCACTGAGCAACACAATCCTGGGCCATGAATAGGGAGATACTTGTTGCCGCCTCAATCTATTCATTTCCTTCGGCCCTCTTTCATTCACTCATTGTTGTTTTACTACTGTACCTCTCTTCATCAGTCTACCACTCAGATGGTCAGCCTCTCGACACAGTACCCTCTCGACATAGTACTCTCCCAACTTCCCTGCATTCTTATAGGTGGCTCGGATGGATTTCCATTCTGCTGACCAACAAAATGTCGCCATCATGGTTGGTGGCTCTGCCTCAGTCACGGAAGTTTCTGTTAGAGACTTTGAGGCTTCTCTACTTTGTTGCAGGAAAGCCTATTGGGCACAAGCAATTCGCCCATGGCGGATGACTGCGGTGTCTCTTAATAAGGTTATACTGGGAGATTTGTGGCTTTTCTACTTAGCTGGAGGAGAGTTTGTCATTTTCCTGCACCCTCTACCTCTCTATCATGCACTTACAGACACAAACATCACCCGGCCGCCGCAGATCCTGCACATTCTGTTAGACTTGCTTCTAACATCTGCGAAAACCAGCGGTTTGGCACAACAATTGGTGCAATTTCTTTGATTTCACGCAGCAGAAAGTGTCTCCTTTTTCTTCTCAATATTGGCGCCCTGTCGAGAGGTTCACTTGTATCAGGTCCCAGCGGATTTGAAGTAGGGACTTTGGGGCTTTGGGATGCCGGTAGCTTGGGTACCTACTGTTGGATGATCTCCATGGCACCATAGGATGCGGATGAATGGAAATCAGAACAGCTTAGTACCATAACCGAAGCGAGAGTAGGAATTCAGAGACAATAGTGTGGAACTTGTTGGTTTGTTATGAATTTGTGAACATGCTGAGTGTGCCGGTGATTGTGAGGCCGAGTTATGACTGGAAAACAAGGCTGATTCGCAGCTCTGCTCTGGATCAGATAACCGACACAGACTAACATACAATTTTCCATTGGCTCTCTCGTCTTCCAGACTCCCTCAGCCTTGGCGATTTTTGGTTGGTCGACGACTCGGGGAAAGGAGGCTCAAGGCAGCCAAGCCACTCTGGACCCCGGTCCTCCCAAACCCAAGGTACTGGGCGGGCCGACAGAGATGGTCTGCCTGGTGTTGTACCTACAGCAGGTGGCGTGAGGCTCTGTTTGGGAAGGCGGGCGGACGATGTGATGTGCATACTTGGATCGGGGCGGGCGGTCAGCCCTATGAGGCTCCCTCTCTCCCTCTCTCTCTCTCTCTCTCTCTCTGTGTGTGGCTGCGGGAGGCTTAGGCAGGCTTCGAGACGTTTTTATTGGGCCGGGTGATGTAGGTCATATTTGGGCTGTGTGTATAGTGGGCGGTGGCGGTGGTGTGATTTGACTTCAGGTGTTGGGCAAGGCTGGATGGCGGGGCTGGGGGTTCTTCCGTGGGATTTGGTGGTGGGGAGAGAGACAGGCTGGTTTCACTGAAGAGGCAGCACATGGCCTTGAGAAGGGGCAATGGAATTGCCATCATTGACATTATTGATTAGAATGGAGTAGCTGCTTTACCCGGCCCCCGGTTTTTTGTCTACCTATGAGAAGATCTATTGAAGGGGGGGGGGAAATGCAATAGTATATTGTACATGGAATTGAAGGCGAGGTAGAAGAAAAAATGCAAGACCAGAATCCGTAGATGGGGGGTCTATCCGCTCCTGTTATGTCCCTCTCCGAAAAGAGTCCCAATGATCCGAAATTGCGCCCCGAACGCCAAAAGCCACGCCCGCCAACGCCGTGTCCAAGCCAAAGTCTATCCCCGGATCCTACGGCGCAAGCCGGCTGGTGCTGCCGCCCGCCGGAATCCGATCTAGGCGGCGGATGACAGCGCCCAGCACAACCTTGAGGATGGAGTTCGCCGTGAGGACCTGCGTGCGGCCGTCCCGGCTGTTCCAGGTGGCCGTGTCGATCATGTCGCGGATGCCGCCGGGGACGCGGGCGCCGAGCTCGTTGTCGAGGGCGTTGAGGGCCTCGGTGGCGCCGCGCTCGTTGCCGACCTGGAAGAACTGGATGCCGACCTGGTAGGGGGGCGCCTCGAGCTTGTCGAGCTTCTTGGCGATGTTGATGAGCACGCCCTCGAGCTCGTCGGTGGCGGCGCCATCGGTGATGACGATGACGTTGATGGGCTTGACGCCCGTCTCGTCGGCGTCACCGCCCGCGTCGGCCACGCCCCGCTCAAAGCGCCGCAGGTACGGCTTGAGGATCTGGTTGATGCGCGTGCCCGTCGGCGTGTTGCCGCCGGGGCTGACCGTCATGAAGATGTCCTCGACCTGGGCGGCGTCGCGCACGTTGCACCAGCCGTCCGACAGGGCCTGGTGGTTGCGGGCGTGCAGGAAGTAGATGTCGATGCCGTCGCTGTCGTGCGCCGTGCAGATGGGCGTGATGGCCCGCAGGGCCTGCTTGACCTCGCGCCAGGAGCGGCCGGCCATGGAGCCGCTGTCGTCAATCAGGAAAATGGTGTCAAAGGTGCTGAGGAAGGCAAACGGGTCCTCCGGGGTCGACATGCTGGCGGCCGAGAGGCGGGACGCGGTGGACGGCGACGGCGACACGCCGCGGGCGATAATCGGGGGGCCATTGATTGTGATGGCGGGGCCGGTCGTCGTCGCTTCCGTGTAGGATGGGGGCGGGGCCTCATCGGCGGAAGGGGCCTGGACCGGGGTCTGGGAATTCGTGCCGGAGACGCTGGTCGCCGATTTGGTGCTGGCGTTGCTGGACCGGCGCGACAGTTTGCCCTTGACCGAGTCAAGGAACGACCGACTTGAGTTCACCATGGCTGATGCTGGTGGCTGGTTGTGATGTATCGAAGGGTGTCGAAGATGACGTTGGCCTTGGTCCCGGACGTCTGGGGGGGGTTGGGTAGGAACTACCAGTTGTCCAAGCTTTCCAATTGGGTTGTATGGGCCCCCCTTTGTATGTGAGCGAAGAAAGGATTTGGGCAGGCGATGACTGCAGTGGCAAGTTGTGTAATCTGAGCATCCGAAATTCCAATCAATGACAAACATGCGCTCATGCAACGGTGTTCTTATACGGCACCTTTGCCATTGTCGAAGTTACATCCCTTCCCATTGCTCGGATGGGAAGGAGAGCCTTGTGAGAAGAGCCTTGCCATTGATGGCGGGTGCCAGTGGCGGGGCTAAAGGGGCAGTGCATAGAGTGCCCGCCAATCTCATAGGTAGGTGACTGCTGATCAGACCTTCTGCAACGCCACCCAGCAGGGCTAACAGATGGTACTTCGGACTCCGCCCCGCTTCACCCAACACCCCCATGGGTCGTTTGATTAGATCTTGAGACTATGGGTCCAGAAACTTCAACCTGGCGATACGCCATGAGGCCACAAAAGGCTGTGGATGCGGTTCATGCACAACATAGCCGAGCCCTCGAGCCACGTGCAAGTTATGAAGCCATCCAGAACTGTTGGTGTCAGCGCTTCTTCTGCCTCGATATTTCACCTGTCGCAATCTACTGTTGCTACCAAGTCGGGCCTGGCCACAACTCACCTCACCGAGAACATTTGCATTGCAGGCTGAGCTACTAAGCCAACCCTCAGTTTCTCCTTTCTTGACAAAGCCCCGTTTGACACCAACAACCAGCAATATGGGCAAACCTGCCGGCCCCATGCTATGGGAGTCCTATGCCAGTCTGATGCTGCCTTTGTGTCAAGAGGGCAGGCACATGTTGTGGTCATTCAGGGTTGCCTGCCTTCGGTCAACCAGGTCTTCAAAACAAAACCTCCCCCTTATTTCTGGCTCCCTCTCTGGCTTTCGTGTAAGGCCAGAGCCTACATTCTGTCCGGATATCATGTTCAATTCGTACAAGTCTATGGCTTGTGGTTCACACCATCAGGCGCGTTTGAAGGCTTGGCGGCTCGTGACAAGGTTTAGGTCCAGTGCACGTTTCTTGGCAGGGACCAACCAAGTTTTGGAGACCTTGCTCTCTAGGGTACCCAGGTGTACCCCGCCAAATTTGTTGATCGCAGGCGGGGCACCGTCTCAGCCTATCTGCTTTCCGTCCCGTCGTCAATGTTGGTAACCTACATTCATTGGGTCGATAGCCTAGTTGGGCGCTAGATGCCGTATACTGCCAAGTTGGAAGTCCATGACGGAGTCCCGTAAAGGTGTATAAAAAGATACCGCAATGGTGACCACTCTTTACAGCCTGTCCAGAGATATTCGATCCCGGCTTGCCACAACCACAAACAGAGGGGCGGAGGATGGAAACTGGAGTATCACTTTACGCCGTGTACAGAGAGCAGCGCAAGCGCAAATAATCACGCCAATCATGTGGACTGGCCTCTCCTCGCTGTCTTCTGATACGTACCCTAGTCTGCCAGACGGGCATAAGATGGAAAGGAGCGAGGAGGTAATACATACTGTGCTCCAGCTCTCGCCAACCACTCAGCGGCCGCCCAATGCCCAGCCTTGCATGGTCATTGTGCATCTTGTCGCTTCCATCAGCTGCAAGCCTGGTTCAGGTTGCGGTGAATGCCAGCTTCTTGGGCGCACTTTTTTCTCTTTTCCTTGAGGATTTGCGGTGAGACAGACCAAACCGTCTGGTTCCGAGTCTTTCAAGGTATACTTCATTTTCCCATCTCCTTTAAGCAGATCTAGGATTGTGTCTCCTCTCCTAGTCAACGCCCATCTGCTTGATTGTGTGGGCAGCTGGAATTGGATGCTAGAGTCAGCATCATTGAATCCCCTCATACACTTACAAGTACACTTACGAGCTTGCCATCACCTGTCGCAATGTCTGCCATCTCCAACATCCTGGGCGGCTTCAGCGCCCGCAAATTCAGCATCAACCGAAACACTGGTGTCCCTAGACCTGCCCGCCGCTTTTCTGTCGGGGAGCCTGGTGTGAACGGTAGGCAATCTTCCATCCTCGACCTACATGATAGCACTGATCAACCCATGATAGAGGCCAGTAGCAAGGTTCATCGGCAGTTTCGAGCTGCTCATGAGGGTCACCTCCCCCACGCTGGGCTCGATGCTACCCGATCCTCTACGGGCGTTGTTTGGTGTACCGAGCGTGCTGGCGAGCATGGCTTCCTCGAAGAGCCCGAGAAGTGGGCCAACCTAGGACGTACGAGCCCTCCTTTCGCCGTGTGTCTAGCAATAATAGTAACTAATTCATCAACCAGAGGGCGCCCCTGAGGTATGGCACTCGCTCAACAAGAACAGTGGCACTCTGGCAAGCCTAACAAAAAATAAACATCATAGGTTGAAGACGATATCGAGGGCTGCTTCCCCCCCCAAGACCATCGACATCAGTCTCAACAGCCGAGAGTACGGCCCGACCGCCGGCATCAAGCCCCTGAGAGAGGCTGTCGCTCATCTCTACAATGAGATGCACCGAAAGGGCCAGCCCAGCCAGTACACCTGGGAGAACGTCGCCATCGTCCCGGGCGGTCGTGCGGGTTTGATCCGCATCGCTGCCGTCCTGAATAACGCTTATGTCGGCTTTTTTATTCCCGATTACACCGGTATGCCATCTCCTAACCGTATATTACCACAGGCATATGGCTGACTGAAAACTACCCAGCGTACAACGAGATGCTCTCCCTCTTCAAAAATGTATGACTGCATCTTGGAAACAAACCGGGATCGCTAGTATGGCCACTAACACACAATAACAGTTCGCTGCTATTCCCGTCCCCCTTTCTGAGGAGGATGGCTACCATATCCACCCGGATAAGATTGCTGAAGAGATTGCTCGCGGCACCAGCGTCATCCTCACCTCCAACCCGCGCAACCCAACAGGCCGCGTTGTCAAGAACCCCGAGTTGGCCGAGATTCAGGACATCTGCCGTGAGCGTGCCACATTCGTCAGCGACGAGTTCTACTCGGGCTACAACTACACCAGCAACTGCGATGGCACGACCATCAGCGCCGCAGTAAGATCATATTTCTCCAATCCAAACTCCGGCAAATGCATTGGTAAGGGTGAGCTGATGATTACCTGGATAGGAAAACGTGATTGATGTCGACGAAGACGACGTGCTTATTATCGACGGCCTGACCAAACGCTTCCGTCTCCCCGGATGGCGAGTCG
Source organism: Lasiosphaeria hispida (assembly GCA_033439745.1). Lineage (NCBI taxonomy): Eukaryota > Fungi > Ascomycota > Sordariomycetes > Sordariales > Lasiosphaeriaceae > Lasiosphaeria > Lasiosphaeria hispida. The sequence continues at coordinate 2,464,716 of JAUIQD010000007.1, read as the reverse complement.
CTTGGATCATCGGCCCCAAGGAGTTCATCAAGGCGTCTGTCTCTCTGCTTCCCCCTTTCAACGTATCGCTAATATCCTCACAGCATCGGCTCTTGCGGCTCTTACCTGGATGGAGGTACCAACGTCCCCTTCCAAGAAGCCGCAATCCCCATGCTCGAGCCAGAGCTGGTCAAGAAGGAAATGGTCGCACTTCAGCACCACTTCCGCGAAAAGCGGGACTATGTCGTTTCCCGCTTACGTGCCACGGGCTTCCACATCAAGTTGGTGCCCGACTCGACCTTCTACCTGTGGCTGGATCTCGAGGGGCTCCCCAACGCCATCTCCGACGGCCTCAACTTCTTCCAGGCCTGCCTTGAGGAGAAGGTCATTGTGGTGCCTGGCATCTTCTTTGACCTTAACCCGGCTCGCCGTAGGGACTTGTTTGACAGCCCATGCCACCACTTTGTCCGGTTCTCGTATGGCCCGAAGTTGGAGGTGTTGAAGATGGGATGTGATGGGATTGAGCGGGTTGTTACCAAGTAAGTTGTTTCCGGTTTTATGTTGCTAAGAGGGTGGGGTACTGACGGTTGTTGTCGCAGGTTCAAGAACTTGGAGAAGAAGGCTGCTGAGAAGCGCTGAGCTGTGTGTCGCGGTCAGGGTAGGCTGCTTTCCCTCCGGCGGTGGAGCGAGGTATTGCTCATGGGAAGGATATTCTCAGTCACCAGGCGAAGTCAATGGCCAGAGTGTCATACATCTGCTACTCAGCTTTATCTGGCAGCAAAGGGTATAATCATGCAGGGAATTCATCATGTGCTGCTTGTGAGCCCCGAATTGAGCGATGAAGCCCTATCTAGCTGATCCAAGGGCCTCGCGCCCTTACCCCCTCTTCATCATCGGCCTCCCTAAAAATTCTACACGCCAGGTCTGCCGCTGTAACTGTGATGAGGTTTGAGAAAATAAGCATCCAGTGACCGTTTGATGTCTCTTGCACGTTTGGTATGGATGACGGAAGGCTGTCTCGGTGATCTTCTTGACGTCTCCAATCTGCGTTTAGCACACTGAAACCCGGTTGGGTGGCCTTGCCAAGACAGAGCAGCCGCCGGGATATAAAATATAAGTGGTGTGCCATGTGGGAGACCGGTCTAGATCTAGTCTACTAGTGAAGTGAACCATGATAGAAGGTCGGAAGGGCAAGTCTAGGCTGTTGGGCGATTCTCACATCATCCCTTCATTTTCTTAGTGAAGCGCGTGAGCTTGTTGGTGAGTTGGTCAGGAGCAAGTCGGCAATAGTTACATGTAGCGCTAGGCATAACCTCGTAGAAGAGTAGCACCTTGGAGGTTATCGGTGTCTTGATGTGGCCGTGCGGAGCAGGCCACGAAACCCCCACAGAAAACGGGTCACGCTAGATTCCTAGAAGGGTTTACCGTATAATGAAAATGCATCGGAGCGCATGTAATGTGGCAATAGAGCCGCCTTATGTGTCGCCTTACGAAGTAAGCGTCGCGATAGGAATGTGAACAATACTCTGACACTTCTGGCGCAACTCGGCCGTGCTGCTTTGCATTTAGAGTGTGCTCCAGCCCGCCGCTAGGGGTCCGCCCGGTCAGGATGACCCTGGGGATGCCCAGTGATGCCCCGGTACGCGTATCTGGGCCACCCAGCGTCGACCAGCGCCGACCAGCGTCTAGATCCAGCTCTGTGCGGAATTCCGCTTGTGCCATTTGTGCCTAGCCGACTAGTCCGCTTCGGGGCCGTGTTGAGATTGCCACTACCTCCAACAGTGCGGCGCTGCAGCAGTGCGTCCAGCGCGACTATCAATCGGGTTGCTGACCCGTTCTCCTCGACGTCGCCATTCTCCTATCGGCAAGGCTGGCGCAGTCGGGCTGCCGAGCCCCCGGAGCTACCAGCAATCTACTGCCACGAGAGCGAGCATATGCAGACCAAGATACTGGGAGGGAGCGCACAGCCAAACCGGAGCCAAAGACATAACCAAGGATCGGCAGGATCCGTCCTCCATTTCGCGCCCGCCTAGACCGCTTTGTCGAGCTAATTAGCAGTTTTGCGTGGACAGGCTGGTAGCTGCAAGTTAGTAACTTGGCCAGTGGTTGATGTCGCACCGGCTTGATCCAGCATTGGCCCTGCACGGTCGCTGAAGTTGATATGGTTTTGATTCCGCCCGTCACCCTGCCAGCTTGTTGATTTGGCATTTCAGCTGCGGCCTTTCGAGCCGCCAGGGGAGGGAAAAGCATCAGATAGCAAGAGGAGAAGGCGGGAAGAAAGAAAGCACACGCAACCTGGTCCGGACTCGAAACATTGGCACACTACGCAAAAAAAACACCAACAGCGACTCGACAAGAGGTCGCTATTTTATTTGGCCCCCTTCTTCCGGTCCCGTCCAGTGCCATCCTAGTGCCCTCGAGTGCTGAGGCTGCGGCCAACGAGCTGCTGCAAAAAATAAGCCTGGCCTGCATTACAGCTGCCGTCCGCCATTCGCGATCCTCGTCCAAACCAATCGCACAAAACAGCTACGGCCCAGGCGACGGCATTGTCCACGCACACACCCGCATCGACGACTTCGCATCCCCCCGCGACCCACGAACCGCCTTTTCGTCCTGAGGCGGCCATTTCCGATTTCCGATTTCTGATTTCCATGTAATGCACCGGCCGCAATCCAGGCCTCTCTCTCTTATCGATACCAAGACAGCGCCGACGGCAATCAGGTACCCCTCATCAGCACTGGCGCCCGGAGCCTGGAGCCTGGTCCCCAACAGCGACTCCTCCAAATCGAGCCTGCACCAATCGCCATCGCCATCGCCATCGCCGTCCCCAGCAACACGGCGAGGCCGGCCTCTGTGACAGCTTCATGACCACAGACGCAGCCCCGCCCGTCCCTCCACCCGGCGAAGACGACTACGCCCCGACCGAGCGTTGCGCCCACGCTATCCGGGTGCCGACGGCAGCATGAATCTCGTCAACTCTCCCGCAACCGTGAGGATATCCGGCCCACCCAACAGCAGCTTCCTCGTGGGCTATCCCGGCATATCAGCAACCCTGGTGAGTTTATCGCTCCGTCCCCTCCTCCTTCGCGCTCATGATGACACGCGCGCCTCGTTGCTGACCAAACATCGCGCCCCCCTGCCGCAGCCTCGGATAGTGGGCAAAGTCGAGATACGGCCGGGCGCAGGATACTCGGCACCCGTAAATGTGTCGATGGTGCGCATCTGCCTGCAGAGACGAGAGACGATACACCCGGCCGCCGAAAATGTTGCGAAGCGCCATCTCGGCACCCCGAGGCGCGAGACGGTCGACCTGGTGGGGAAGGAGCAGCTGCTTTTCCGATGTGTGTCGGGCAAGGAGGCTGAGAGTGTGATAGCCATGGACCTGCCCTTCCAGATATTCATTCCCTTTGGGCGAGGCGGAGAAGAAACGAACCGACGCATCCCTCCCGCGAGCTTACAGCTGCCCAGTCGAACCGCCGAGACGTTTTACGAGCTTGTCGTCACCGTCCAGCAAGGACAGAGCATCCAGAACCGATACACGTTCCCGATACCCCTCCAGCGATACGACACGCTCTCCACCTTCGGCATGTATAACCGCCCCGAGAGCAAAGTTGTGACCCAGGACAATGTTGTAACGCTGGGCATATCGCTCCCCAAATGGAGCTATGGCCCATTGGACCCCATAACAGTCTATATCAAACTCGCCCCTAACCCCGACTGGCTGAGCAAGGCGAGGAGGGTAACGATACAAAAAATAACATTAGCCATCGAGGAGGAGATCACATTCAATCCAGAAGGAGACGAACCGACGAAGAAGATCAACAAGATTGCGAAACACACCCAGCCTGTAGGGACTAAGATGCCCGATGCGGGATATGTCACCAATCTAGGGCTTGTCTTTCCGGCGCGAGACCTAAGGGACCAAGACGGCATAGTGAAGAGGGGGAAGCCGGGCTTTCCGTTGTACGAGGTGACGAGTTTTACGACGACATCTACTCTGTACAAGATTGAGTTCTTCTTAAGTATCAAGGTATGTTTGCACCCCACTACGATTGTCTATCCGCCATGCTTATTCGTCCCAGGCACACATGACTTCCGCCCGTGACATCACTCTCCGCCAGCCGATAGTAATATGTCCGATGGACCAACAGGCGTGCAAGGAGGAAATGGATGCCATTGAGCAAGCCGCCAAGGATGCCTCCCACGTCGACCCCAACAGTCGTTCCACCGAGGACACCACCATTATCTTGGCCAGCGAGCGGGAGGCGATACGGCATCTTGGTCTCTGTGAGGTGGGCGGAATAAAGAAGATGCTCATCGAGTAACAGATGATGGTCCAATGTGCGCGGAGATTTTAACACGAGGCCAAGCCCATGGCCCAGCCCTGTTGACCAAAGGTTTGACCCTCGAGCTTTATCGGCTCGGGATTCACGGGAACTAACCGCAATGGGCCGAGGGATCAAGTAGCTCGCACGACGCAACCGAACCGAGCCGGGTAGCACCCGAAACGACATATTCCGGCTTGCTTGCTCAAGACGAGTTGCTTTCAGCTGGTCATACCACACGCCCAGGTGGGTTATTCAGCTTCGAACAGCGAGAGAGAAATCCTCGGGTTCGGAGCAGGTGTCTACGGTTCTGGGCCGACCACGGAGCACCACACGCCCAGAAATGGTCATGTCAGGACAACAAACCACCATCTCCTGCGGAAGCTTGTTTAGCTCTACTTGTGAGGATATTTGGGTGAAGGGTCACGACTGGATAACGAGTGACCAGCTCATGATGCAAGAAAGCATTCTAGGACGGAAAGGAAAATTCTTTGCTGCGTGGAACAGCTGTTTTAGGGAATATAATGTAGCGGGAGGGAGGGTCATTATATCTCTCTCATGAGAGGCGCATCTACAGCGAGGAGGGGAGGGTGGCTGGATTCTTTTGCGGTATTGTGGGTCTTTTTTTATATTATGATCAAAGATGGGCGTTCGTTGGATCGTTTCTGCGGGAGGTTCTAACAAGCCTGGGTTGGGCGAATGGCGGATAGCCGGGATGGATATTTCACAGCGCAAGGGGGAGCCTGGGCATTGGAGGGGATGGGCTGGGTTGCCGCGATGACGAAGGTCAAGCTGGAGCAGTTGGAAGAGATGGATATGATGTCTTGGTCAGATGCGTGAGCAAGTCAAGGGGCGCTCCTGAGTGGTGTAATGGACGCGATTTGTATCATCAGGGAGGACTGTCTGTCGAATCTGAGACGAGTGTTGGCCGTGCTAGCCGCGGGGTGCCTTTTGGGATGTTGTGTAAGGACTTGCGTGTCGCTGGATTTGTTGTCCATGCTCCAGTTCTTCAACTGAAACCGGTCCAGTTTATCTGTACATTCCGGCTGCAATATCCCGACTACAACGCTACGCTATGCTAAGGCTTGCAATCTACAAGGCAAATCCAGGTGGTGCATCATTTATTCTAGTGATAAGGGTAGGAGTAACCAAGTGTCCGCACCCCTATTTTCCGCACTTGCATTACCGGCCGGCCACTGCGAGCTCCTCGTGATGAGTTATATTAACCACCGACAAAGAAACACAACCCAGTGGCAAAACCAAGGTCCCCAGGCAAAAAGATACGCTTCTTGACAAGGACGAGATTCGAACTCGCGCGGTTTCCCATTACAGTTTCAAGTTGTTATTCGCAACCTAAATGTAACGCCTTAACCACTCGGCCACCTTGTCTTCTTCTTCTTGTTGGGGCAGGGCCCGGGAGCAGACGTTAGGAAGGGGCGGTGGACGGCGATGGGGATGGCGGTGCGATGGGGGATGGAAGAGAGTTCAGAGAACTCCGAAGGGGCTTGGTGGGGGTTTTCTCTTTCTGCTGTTCAAGGTGTAGGAATAAGGACAGCTGGTGGCAGCTGGCGGGGCCGGTAGCGCATTTGTCAGGTCAGACCGCTGGTGCAACTACTGGGTAACAAACGGCCAGGCGGGCCCATCGTCAACAAGGAGGCAACGGGGAAAAGAAAAATACATTTGTCATTTGCTGTTACCTGCCAGGCAGCGATGAATGGGACCATATAGCATAAGAATATTCCGATCATCAAAGAATTCTGGCACTTTACGCTGCTAAATTATCCGCCGACCGTTTCAGCAGTCTGCTCACCAACACCCTCACTAAAAACAGTACAAAAACACATCAGACAAGATGCAGTCCTCAGACCCAGGTAACTTTTTCGAGACCGAGTAAGTCCCAAAACCTACCGTTATCTTCGAGGACAGCCAGCTAACCACCTCCAGCGCCGAGCAAGCAACCCGCCAAAGACGCGCCAACAAAGCCGGCAACAAGTACGGCAGCCCCATCCAGCTGAAATCCAAAATCCTCGCCGCCGTAGTCGACCCCCGCGCGCCGTCCTCCGCCATCCTAGTAGCCGAATCCGCCGGCTCCGTCCGGCGCGTACTCCTCGACGTCAGCCCCCCTCCCCCCCTTTTCAACCTCCCAAATCTAACCACCCCCCAAGCAGACCGAAAGCCCCACCACCTCGTACCGCGGCCCCACCGCCCCGGTAAGCTGCCTGGCCATCGGCGGCGGCCCGGGCGGGGCCCTGACCGTCTTCGCCGGCAGCTGGGACAAGGCGGTGTGGTCGTGGGACCTGGCGACGCGGGCGGCGGGGCGGCGGTTTGTGGGGCACGCGGATTTCGTCAAGGCGGTGGTGTGCGCGCGCGTGGGCGGGCGGGACCTGGTGATCAGTGGCGGCGCGGACCGCAAGATCATTGTGTGGGACGCGGCGACGGGCGCGCGCCTGCACACGCTGACGGACCCCATCGTCAACATGATGAGCGTGCAGGACCTGGTGGTGGACCGGGAGGGCAGTGGGGAGGGCGAGGTGGTGCTCATCAGCGCGAGCAGTGATCCGCATATTCGGCGGTGGAGGGTGAGGCTGGACGGGTGGGAGCAGGTGGTCGAGGAGGTGCCTGATGTGCCGGGGACCGAGAGGAGGACGATTCTGGAGCACGAGACGACTGTGTATAAGCTGGTGCTGGATCAGGATGGGGATGAGGTGGATTTGTGGACGTCGAGTGGGGATGGGACTACCAAGTGTCTGTCACGGCTCAAGGGGTTTGCGTGCGAGGATACGTTCCAGCATGGCGACCATGTGCGCGCCGTCGCGGTTACGGATCAGTGGGTTATCACGGCCGGCAGGGATGAGGACTTGAAGTTCTGGGAGCGGACCGAGGGCAGGCTGTACTGCTCGCTTGTGGGCCACTTTGATGAGGTTACGGACCTGGTGGTCCTCCGCGGCGTGAATGGACCCAAGGAGCGGGTCTGCAGTGTTAGCATTGATGGCACGGTCAGGACGTGGCCGCTAGATAAGACATTGCTAGATGCTTTGGTCAAAGAGCAGGCAGCGAAGCCGGCCGAGGAAGAAGAGGAGCTGGTCAAGCAGGAGGGTGACGGCGACGGGTTGCTAACTGTTGATGAGGAGGCCGAACTGGATGCGCTCATGGAGGATAGCGATTGATACCATAAGCGCCCACCGCGTGCTAGATACCCACCCAATCCGCTCACTCGAGAACCCCCTTGGGTTTCTATACTGTGTTGCATGTGGTACAGTACGTATTATGGATTCGTTTCAGGAACCCGTCGGGTCAGCTGGTGTCACACACGTGTTTACCTCCAACGGCAACACGGTCACAGGAGCGTGTTTGTGAAGAACGAGAGTGCCATGCCGTCTCAATGCGGCTTCCCGCCCAGGTCGCCGGGAGCTGGCGTCAAGCAGGAGGTCTAGACTTTGGGTGTTCGCAGGGTTGGATCGGATGTGGAAAAATCACCAGGCTACGGCCGCGGGATGCTGACATATTCTATCGCGAAAAACAATCATGGGTCCCTCCGGCAGCTCCTCGGAGATGGCCGGGAAGATCAAGGGTTTGTCTAGCCACATCAAACGACATGGCGCTGGGGCGCTGACAGCCTCTTGGCGAGGTTTGGGGATCATCTCATGCACGCCTGAACCAAGGCCCGATTGAGTCTTCCCACCAGCTCGGAAGTTGGGATTCATCAGAAACCGCAGGAGAATCCAAGATCTTGGGTGCAGGTCCCGTGTTTTTCCTGCCCGCTTTGGAACACGTCGCCCCAAGCAGGACGCAGGGGAAAAGGCGGACAACCGCAGACACCCAGCCTCCTCCACACGACTTGTCGCCATCGGCAGGGCAACACGGAACAGGCACGAGGCGGGAGGGTGCGGTATCTGTCGTTCGTGTTGTCGTGTGTGGGCTTATCGCAAGCGGTAGTATCCCGCCCGTTTGAATATTAGAAAGTTCGAGATTGATTATATCTAATTGTGCAATAACGAGAGGCTCGAGCGGTCGTCAAAGGTCGACACCACGACCTCTACACGTGGCTCACACCTGGCTCGGTGTCCAGCTAGCGGTCAGGCAGCGGCAGTTGCGGGTTCCGTTCCAAAAATTGAAGATTGGCACTGTTCTCTTCTTCTTTTTTTGCTGGAGCAAACAGAGGTCAGACCCCCGAGCGGAGGGAGTCGAAGCTTGGTGCTCTCCGTCATTGGGTACCGTTGTGTGCTGTTCTTTGGAGGGGACGGTGGTAGGTACGTACCTATTTTTGCGTCCTGCAGGCGTGACCCCACCAGTGCTTGGCGAGGATGGGCGATCGACAGCACTAACAGTCACGACTAGCAGTGTGGAATTTGCCGTCCAGGTCCCCGGACAGCCCTGCGAGACGTCCCTAGCCCAATCGGCCAGTCAGAGCAGCGACGGCCGCTTGAGGCCCGCTTTTGATTTTCAACTTTGTTCCCGTTGAGCTCACACCCTTGACTCTCTATCAATGTCTCTCCGCCTCAGCAGCTTGGCCGGGAATCGGCACCAAGTCAGCATGACCGAGTTGCTTCATCAACTGCAGCGCCTGCTCCGTTTGCGATTCAACAACATGTAAAAAGGAGGAGAGCGCGCGGCCGTTCGTCTGCAGGCAGGGTTTGCTAGCTGCAGTGCAGGAACAAGGCTCCCGATAAAACTGTCGTCCGAGCACACTTGGGCAACCTCAACCCGCGCTCAACCCGCGCCGTACGCAGGAAATATGCAGCCCAAGGTCTGGCTCGACGGCTGTCGTGTGTTGACGAATATATTCCGAATTTTCTCGTCCGCGCCGGCTCAAAACGTACCATGCCCAATCAGTGGACAGTCGTTTCATGCTGCCATCCGGACCATGTTCCCGAACGTCGGGCCTCTTGGTCGGGGGATGGGCGTAAGGAGGGGAGGAAATGAATGCATGCATCCATCCTCGAGTGTCATTCTCTCGCTGTCGTGTGTCAATGAGCGTTTCCCGCCGTGTCTTTACCAACCACACCCACCCGCTGTCTTCTTTCTGTTTTTCTTTCTTTCTTTTCCTCTCAAGACATTCTGACAGCCAGCCCTCTGGTGTCTCTTGCCTCGAGCTAGCCTTCAGCCTCTGCTGATGAACCACCGGGGAAGCAGTGATCTCTCTGCCGCTTTTCGAGCTTCTAGCCTTCTTTTGACAAGCCACCCCCATCCTTTCTTGGGACTCGCTGCCAGGACCGGGGTCAGGCCTAGTGCTTCTTTCTTTTTCCCAAGCCCCCGTCGTTCACGACAAGCATTGTTCTCCGGGGCGCGCGCAGCTCGGGAAGCCACTGCGTTGCTGAGTTCCTTCGTTTGCCGCAGCCTGGGCTTTATTACTACGCCGGGGCCCTCCCAGTTATACATCCCCTCACCTCTGCTCCCTCGATGGTGGCGGGACCAGGCGTCTCTTCTCACCCGCACCGATTCCTACCTAGTCGGGGCCCCCTCAACACAATGGCGACCCCTCAGGCCTCACCCACATGCCGTGGGAAGATCGTGGCTCTCGAGGGTCCCTCAGAGCTGGTCTCGACCCAATTGCGCCTTCTTCCCGTCTCTCCACAGATCGTGATCCTCCCGAGTTTGCATCATTACCTATCAGACGAACACACAGAACCCCCCGCCAGCACACAGCAACTCATATACCGAGTTCACAAAGCCGCCCAAGCTCGCCACGCCGCAGCCATGGACTTCCTCCAGCAGTCAACCGCCGATACGAAACGCGTCGTCTTTCTTGACGGAGGAACAGTTGCGGCCCGTGTCATATGCCTCGAGGCTATTAACAAAGGCCAGGGCCACGGGGATCACGAAAAGGCGGAATCCATATTCGATGGCCTCGTGAGTAGAGGAGTTGCTGGTCTCCTGGGGGTCGAGCGACCAAGTACCACGGATACCACTACGTTGGTCGATGCCGAGGACGTGGCTAGTAGTGGTGTGGGTGGAGGAGTGAGCGAGCCTCAGGACAACAAAGAGACGGCCGGTGGTTCGAGAAAAAAGGGGGAAGATGCCGCAGACGACAACGCCGACAGCGCTGAAGACCCCATTATACGAGCTATGCGAGCTGCAGATGCCCTCGACAAGGAAACCGAGTCCCTGCAACCACCAGACCATGACTTGGAACTATCCGCGAGCTGGTTTAACAACTCCAAGATGTGGACGAGAAGGACCTCGAGCCTGCCATTCGTCGACCAGATTCGGAAACCAGGCTCAACAGGAGGGTCCCGCAACAAGGCCGAGAATGTGAAGCTTCCTCATTCGAGATTTGCGTTGAGAGTCTTCCCAACCCCCGAGGGCTCTCTTTCCAAGAGAGTCAAAGTTCCACCCCCTCTTGGTAAGCGCCCGCTGGCAACCAAGATCCCAACATCTGAGCTGAGCTGGGTTGATGAGGCATGCGATGTAGCACACCCGCCGGCTACGCCCCTGTCTGTCACGAACGGCTCGCACCCCCCCACACCTATATATCATGTGGACAAGGCACAGGCACCATCCGGCCAGACACAACAAACGGAACTCAATTCCGCGGAGTATGGGAGCCCCGGCAACGTTAACAAAGCAGAGTTGACAGAACCGACGACGCCGAGCTCCAGATACCCCAGCATAATCTCTACCAGCAGCGGCGGCCGACACAGGCGCTTTTCCTCGGTATCATGGGATGGCCCGCCGACCAAGAGCATATTCGGAGGCCTGTTGGATCACCTCAAAGATCCAGTTTCTATCTTCACCAGACCTCACGAGGCGTCGGCAGTCCCCGGAGGACTCCGGCAACGAAGCGTTGGGTCGAGATATGTTGACAAGTCCACTGATACAGCCGATTTGTGCTACAATGTTGTGTCTCAAGTTGAGTCCGCCACGGAACAGGCTTTCCAGGCAGTGCTGCCGCTTCTCGAGGATCTTGTTATCCAATTGTCGGGCAAAGCACCGGACTCGACCCTAGAACATGTATTCCACAGGTTCAAAAATGGCGCTTACGGAACAAGAGCGTCGATGTCAGAGTCAACACCCTCAATCCACACTGGGAAAGTCTCGGCGCCAAAAACAAAAGCTGAAGAGTTGAGGGACGCGATCGGTTGTCAAAACCCATTTCTCATAACGGAGGATTCGGTTGACTATGGTCATGGTCCTCCGCTAGGACCCCGTCCTCCTTTGTCGGCCCACGGTGCAGGATTTGGTTACGGCGCCCCTGCTCAAGGTCGTTTACCAACGCCACCGTATGATCCGCATATGCCTGCATCCTTTGACTCGGGGCCAACCCAGCAGTTCCATACCCTGAGCGTCAGACGGCAAACAGATGCCTCCGTCCAGAACTCTCTGCGAGCAGTCCTCGGCTATTTTATCCCTTCGGAGCTATGGAGTCGGCGCCCATCCCGCGCCGGGTCGCTTCCAGAGAAGAGTCCTCTGTGGAAACCGGTGATCTGGGGAGCCAAGCCGCCGTCCGGGTGGCGAGCCGGTAGAGAAACCGATCTCATTTTGGCAATCGGCTCCGAAAAGAGCGTCAAGAAGAGCTACACATCGGCAATTGTAGGGCAGGTCGAAAAGCTCGGGCACGGAGCCAACGGACTCTCACGAACTGGACGTGTAGATTTGAGGTGAGATAACTAGCAAGGCTTTCAAAGCGCACAGCTAACAACAGCCAGATTCCTCATTGCAAGTGCCATGCAAGTTTTCACTGCCCAGCCGCTGGCCCAGCAAACCCGGGACAATCCCTTTACCAACAGTACTCTGCTCGCAAGTCTCCTCATGCCACACCTGGAGAAATACCTCTGCACCCATCCCGATGTCCGCTTCCTCATCATTGAGTATACGGCCGAACACCTTTCCACAATTCTAGCTTTGCAGAAACTTATCGGCGCCGAGGCCGTTCAGGTGGCCGGCATTCTCGGCAGCGATGACCCAGCACTCCTGAAATCCTCATCCTCATCCTCGCCTGCTGCTGGCCCGGAGAAGTACGCCTACGCCGAACTCGGTTCCGTCGGCGGCCTCGACGCCTTGAGCAACCCCATGTCGCCAAGATCAGCGAACGTCTCCTTCTCCAAGGCCAACTACGTCCTGACCTCATCAGCCTCGCACTCAGAAATCGCCGCCTTCGTCACCTCCATCCGCGAAACCCTCGTTGCCGCCTCCCACGCCTACACCCACACCCACACCCACACCCACACCCACACCCCCAGAGGCGCCTCAATCCACGACTCCCCCAAGACGGTCAAGCCCCCCCGCACGGTCAAACCCAACTGGAGCCACTTTAAACAAAACACCTTCCTCTCGACCTCGTCCACCCTCGACACCCCGCCCGCCTCCCCCGTCGACCTAGCGTCCGCGCACCCCCAAAGCCCCCGCCACCTCCCCTCCCCCGTCACGTCCACCCGCAGCCGCGCCTCCATCTCGACGGCCTCGCGCCCCGGCTCGAGCGATCGCGCTGCGCGCGGGGTCCTGCTCGCTAGCGTCGACTCGTCGGTAGATGGGCGGAGGCCGCGCCCGCTACACTTTCCGCGGCCGCCGGAGGGCGGAGGGGCGAGGGGCGTGCAGTTTGGGGGCCTGATTGAGAGCAGGGATGGGGGGGAGAGTGAGGAGGAAGAGGAGGAGGAGCTTGATTCGGAGGAGAGGAGGTTGATGCCGTTGTACTTGCGGCGGGAGGCGGATCGGGGGAATGGGCAGAAGGCTTTGAGGTGGTTGGGGTTAGAGTAGGGGTTTGGGGTTATGATGGATGCTTTGGTGGATGGGGATGATATGGTATATTTAGTAATGGTAATAAATAGTACTCGGGATCGTAAGTGGTGTGGAAGTGGAGTTATCGACTGGCCGGTATTGGTCCAGTTGTGGTGTATGTGTTGGGACTTGCAGTCCTCGAGTTTGGAGCTGTAAACAGGACTGTGGTGAGTTGCAGAGTGGCAGGTTATAGATGTAGGCATATCTGCGAGCTACTTTCGAGGTCATAGTCATGAAATACTACTTGCCTTGAAACTTGGCCGGATTCCAGGGTACCTTGTGTCAAATTAAATAAGCATTTACAGGGGATCAATACAACACACATGCAACTCTCTCGATTGTGCCTTTTCTGGCTGATACACGTGGTATTTGACACCTTGTGGACGCCATGAAGTCGGGCCAGCAATTACTTCGACAAGACCTATGTAAAATTGGATGCCCTGCCTTCTCTCACAGGTCCTTTCTCCAACGAGGTAGCAGTATCTGCGGTTCATGATTGCCTAATTCCGAGGATGCAACCCTCGTTTGGCGCGAAAAGAACACTTGCTTCCCCATCAAAGACCTTTCCCTGTGGATGTGAGATTCAGCAATGAATAAATTGTCGAAACATACCTACTACCAGAAATACCTTGGGCTGCATGTTATTTTCTGAGTGCGAAATGTCTTTCATGGGTTCAATGACCCCTGAATAAACCCGGTTGCCGGGCAGCCATCGTATCTCAACGGGTCGCGACACAACACTCACCACAAGAACAATTGGCAATTCACTGACCAAGATATCATATACAACCATTGTCGCTATGTTCAAACCATATTTTCTTCCAGAATACGAACCACCAACGCTTGCTCTCCCATGATATCCATGCCGTCATGCCGCCCAAAGAAAAACATACAAAAACCCAAGCCGGCCCCCGCCCCTATTCATCTCATACAATCGCAACTAGTAATCAATCAACCTCAACTTCTTCCCCACATCCCTCCGCCGCGCCTGCACCGCCGCGCGCTCCGACGGCTTCGTCTCGCCATTATCCAAGCTCTCCCCGCGCGCCTTGAGCGCCTGCAACAGCATGCCCGCATCGAAGAAGCCATCTGTCCCCACTCAGTTAGCAGCCATCAGGACGATAAAAGGAGGGGACAAAGAAACTCACATCCACCCAGCTCATCATCCTCACTCATGGTCAAGCTCTCCTCGGTCGGCGACACACTCCCATTCAAGCTCTTCTGCGCCTTGATGACTTCGTTGCCCGTAATCAGCCGCCCGCGCAGCTTCAGCCGGTTGACCGCCTTGGGCCGGCTCGAGTCAATCTCCCTAGCGCGCGTCTGCTTGCTCGAGACATTCGTCCGGCCCGTGATGCGCAAGATGCGGCGGATCTCCAGCAGGTAGCTCTCGAGCGTGTCGACGAAGCGCTTCGTCTGGCGGTGGCGCGACGACACGCATATCGAGATGCCGTCGTCCTTGATGATGTACCCGATGCCGAACCCGTCGCCCGACACGGGGCCGAACCCGAACTGGCGCAGCGACGGGTTGCCGCAGTTGGACGTCGACAGGATCGTCGTGTTGAGCTTGTCCCAGCCTGAGTCGGCAAAGATGAGCGGCAGGTGGTGGCCGTTGCCGTTGCCGTTGCCGTTGCCGTTGCCGCTGCCGTTGCCGTCGCGGCTGCCGCGCGACGTGGTGCTGTCGCCGCGCTCGCGCGAGACGTGCTGGCTGTCCTCGTCAACCACCACCGTCAGCGGCGAGTCCTTTCCGGGGCTGCCGACGGGCGACCCCTGGTCCGAGAGGCCGTCTACGGGGCTCGAGTAGCCGTTGCTGCTCATGCCGCCGTTGAGGCTGCTGTTGTCCTCGTCCACCATCCGCTGCCACAAGCAGAACAGCGCGTACAGGTGCCTGTCGCAGCCCTGGGCCTTGGCGCAGTCCCGTGTCGTGGTGGAGTGGCGCTGGCACGCCTTGCGCAGAGCTTCGACCTTTTGCTCGGCCGGGTTGTCGGCCCAGAACGTCTGCACAAAGTTGACCGACTCGTCCGAGACGGTGCGGATCGCCTCCGTCCGCCCGTGCAGGTACATCTTGGTCATGGCCGGCTCGTAGGTGCACTCGACCCGGCCATACAGCCCGTAGTAGGCCGCCTGGAACGCCATCTGTACGAAGGCATCCGGGGAGAACCCCATGGATGTGATGAAGTTCTTGCCATAGGGGCTGAAGTCAAGGCAGTGAAACTCGTTCTGCTCGATCAGATCCGCTAGCCTCGTCTCGGCGAAGCGGACCGCGATACTCAGCTCGGGTATCATGTCCCACTCGAGCTTATATGGCGTTGTGTTCACATCACCGAAGCTCTCCGGGTCACGCTTGGAGGGGTCGGGACTCGTCGAGGCCCACAGCGTCGGCGCCCCGCCGTTGATTGTCCTTGCGAACCGCAAGATGGTGTCGGTGTAGATGTCGCTAGCAAAGCGTAGCACCGTATGACCGTCCACACCGGTGTGCTCAAAGTTGATACCAGCGCTTCCGTTCTTGCACACAATGATCTGGAGCTTGTCGTACCAACGGTTCGTGCACGTGCCAATTTGTACCCCCTTTTCGATCTCGCTCGAGCCACAGAGCATGTTTTGGCAAAGGGCCGGCGCAGTTGCGGGCTCGGTGTAGTCCAGACAGACGACGAAAAGAGCCGTGTCGACGATACTCAGACAATCTGCATTGTTTGAGCCTTGTTCCCTGGTCAGGACATCTCTCAGCCCCGACCAGACCTTTCGGTTCTCCGTGCTCAGAACTCCCAGCGCACCCTTTGCAGCTTCCTGGATGGGGGTTTGTGTAGCATCGTCGACAACCGTTTGCAGGTTAATGGCGATGTCCTTTTCCGTCATAATAAGGTCCGAATTGTCGTCCAGGACGTCAAACCAGTAGAACTGACCGTGGCACATGACGATGATGTGCTTGGAGTCCGGGTCCTGCTCAATCTGACAGCCGGCATCGGTTGGGACTCGTGCGGTGCCAAACAGACGCGAGTACTGGTACATGTCAAGTGGGACGCCCTTGACAGTGTCGGGGGGCAGCTCCTCCTTGCGAACCGCCCGCACAAATTCCAGGGCCGAGACAACCAGGGAGGCGGCCCGGGTCACCTGGTTGTTGCGGGCAGGCGTGGGGTCATCTTCCAGCAAGAAGAAAGGATTGAGGTTAAGAACGACAGGGTTGTCAAAGTTCAGATACGAATCATACCCTTCCAAAGTCAGCCAGGGCACACTGAGCTCACGTTTTGAAGGGGCATACAAAATTGCTCAATATAGCTCGTTCTCCCCTCCGCATACTTCTTCAGCTTCTCATTCAGCTCGGGTCCCTCGCCCTTCAGAAACTCATAAACGGCGTGCCTCGTGTCCGAGTGTTCCCGGTTGGACTGGAGAGGCTTCAGGGCCGCCAAGTACCTCTCGCACGTCTTTTCGAGATTGGGAATCGGCAACTTGGGGAGCTTTTCTTGCTGGGCAAAGGTGACGCCGCCATTGTTCTTGTCGTCAAAGGCCGACATGCTGTACTGGCGGGCTTTCAGGCCGGGACTGGTGGTAGGCCTGGGGATCTCTGGGTATTCCGGGATGGAACGGGGGGCTGTTGGCGATTCAGCGGGCTTGGGTGAAGCGAGCGTCTCACCAAGAGACCTTGGCATGGTAAATATGCGGACTTGCGTAGGCATATTTCGTCAGCTCAGCTCTAGCTCGTGTCAGGCGTAGAGAGGCGAGACTTGGGTGCTGATGTTCAGGCCGCGCAGAGCTGTGCGGTAGAAATAGTGGCAGTCGTGGAGGCAGTAGGGTGGCATTCCACTTGAAGTGCTATGGCGGCTCTCTTCTCGACGGTTGGGTAGGAAAGGGGGAGGTTGCAAGTGCTGAGACAAGGGCAAAGGCAAGCAGGCAGACGCAGGCACCGGTGTCCTCAAGTCGGGAATATAAAGCGAGAGGAAGCGGAGTAGACCAGGATGGCATGGACACAGCAAGACACAGAGAGACATGTACGGGAGGTATGGAGATGCCATGTGGGACTGCCCACGATGGAGTATAACATGTGGCTGCTTTAGGCTCAGAGGCGGAGGACGTGACTGATTGGACATGGCGACGTTGAGTGGGTATGTGAAACTCCTCCGCAGGACCGAACGCTCAATATGGGATGCAGTTAAGGTCGTTTGACAATCTGCCGAGACCCCAAGAGAGCCAGGATAAAGAAGTGGAACAAGAGAGAGGCAACGTACCCGGGCGCGAGGTCGCAAACCAAGTGGACGAGGACCAACCGCAGATGTGTCGCGCTTCTGCAATCCGGGGCCAGACCTAGGGAATTCTGGAAGGCAGGTCCGGGGCGCTCAAGATCCAAGCTGGCGCAAAGCGTAGAGAGGGATTATACTGACCAGCGCTGGCGGGCTGTTTTGTCAGTGACTCTGGATCAAGGTCATCTGCCCTCTGCACTTGCTGGAAGAGAGGGCTCACGTTGGCACAAGACCAGCGCAGTTGGCGCACTTGCCCGCCACCACGAGTCCGGGCCGTCACAGGCCAAGCTAGGGCGGACGGGAGGCAGCGAGGTGGGATGGAGAGCAAGACAGCTTCACCGGGAATGACGTTGCGCAGCCCCGCCCGGGTCTCCTCTTACCCCAAAGAGTGGCGTCGTTCCGGCACGCTATCTTCCCAACTTCCCCAGCCAGGCTCGTGCCTAGCCGCCGTCCGAGGGGTTCGTCGTTCGTCCTCCGGACCAGAGGATGCGCTGTGGTTGGGCGATATACTGTGCTCACCACGACCCCAAACCAGAGCAGCAAGCTGCTGACGAGCTACCCAAGGCAGGTTAGATCCCGCTGGAACAGTGAACCGTGGAGGGGGGAATTGCGCCAAGAGTTCCCCGCACCCAGGCAATGCGAACCTGGATTCGATCTTGCTGCAATGCGCCGTGTACAATGGCGATATATGGCGATGGCTTGTGGGGCCAACAGGAGGACTCGGCGCTTTCAAATTGAGCAGATGTTCATGAGAGCAGGCAGGAGGAGAAGACGGAGGAGCGGAATGCAGATGGCACCTGCACTCGGCAGCGGCAGCGTTGCAGAAGCCCGCTTAGGCACGTCTGTCCTGCCATTGGCCCCTAGGTCAGCACGGCGACCTAGGTACGGTTACTGCCGCTTGGAGATGGGACTGAAGCTACTGACACCCGTACGATCAAGACCTATCCCGGCCGAACGGACCGTGGGGGCCAGACTATCCCTTCGAAGCAAGGTAAAGTTAATGCACAGAATACGTCTTAATGAAGTCCATTTACATAGGGCCTGCCAAGAACGCAACGCCAATTTTGCCATCGCATGGCCATCTCATTGTAAGTTGCTCGAAATGTCCATAATAGCTTCAAGTCTTCCCGGAACGAAACCCTCACTACTCGACTTGAACCTGGCGAGAACTCGCGGGGGCTGCACCAACCGTTCCTCCCATTGGCCAAGCAAATCAGCCACCAGAATCGGGTCCACGGATCACTAAGGCGGGGCGATCTGCATTCTCTGCGTTTCTCTGCATCTGCATCTTCCACCCTTCGACCAGAACTTCCCGCAGTTCGTCCTTTGATCCGAGCCGCTGTTTGTAGGTGTAGTAGTGCTGCTGACACTGATGCATCGCCTTCTAAAGCTCGCCACCAACAGCTGGCGGCATTGTGTGCTCGTGTCGCCCCCCGGGTGCCCGTCCCCGGCGCAGTGACACCTTCGGCAGCGCCGTCCACCGTCTAGTGGCCCAGCCTTTCCGCCTTGACCTGCTCGGAGGAGCGACCTAACTTGTTGTTTTATTTTATCTTATTTTACGTGGCTGTCTACTTGAAACTGCGGCGTCCAGTCAACTTGAAAGTTGAGCTGCTCACTTCCAGGAGCTCAAGGTCTTGAACCTCGTTCCCACCAAGTTGTTGGTCAACTCACTCCCCACGCTAAGAAGGTACCAAGACAATCACTTGTATCATTTGCGTATCGACTTTTGGCCACCGTGATAATTGTTTTCGTTTTCTCTTTTCCTATATTTAAAGGCATCGTCTGTTAGATGACAGCCCTTCCTAAAAGGCATTCCCATTGTCAAGGGTAGGACCGTGGGTACATCATACTCCCCAGGCACTTGCTAACATATAGCAGCCTCCTAGTTATTCACAATAGTCATCATCAATTAAGCAAAGCCACCTACCAAAGGGAGGATAAGCTCATTTTGAGTCCTCGCCGAAGTGTTTCTATCTCTTAACACTCACCAAGTCTCCAGAGTTCTATCCATGGACGATATAGGGGCCTAGACTAAGCCTAGTCGATAACATAACTCCGTAGCAGGGTACCTTAGATCTGCTTCCTTGCTACATCCAAGTATCCGAGGCAAACAACACTTGGGGGGAAGTAGTTGATCGCGTGATCAAGTAGTTCGTAAATGGTGACAGTGGCCATTCCATGTCTAGCCCTGGTGTGTCTGTTATTGGAAGTGCTAGACTGTTGATGCAGAGGCCGAGCACAAGACTGCCTGGCACGTACCAGGTGCGCACTTGAGATTGTAATGGATTGGCGTCTCGAGAGTCGGCATCGCTTCATAAACTGCCGATGCGGAGAAGGGACAATGGAAAACCACTTCAACCCTACCCGCTACCCCAGAGTAATAGTTCCTCGTTGCTGCACTTTGCTGCATGGTCGCTCGACAGATCAGCCCATCGATCCCCAGTCCCGCTTTCCCGCTGCAACCCCATCCCTCCCCACCACCACCACCACCACCCAAGAGCCAAGTTGGGAAGCTGACATTGGGGAAACCACCTTGCATCTTATCGAGATGCGCACGCATCAAACCTCCGTCCGACATACATCTCGTCAACAACAACCACCTCCAAGTTAACCTCACCACTAACCTCTCGCCCCTCACTCAACCTGCCACCATGTTCGAGTCCTGGTACGCACGGCACGACGAAAAGACAAAGTTCTGGCTCGACTTCCAAGTAATCCGCGACGGCCTCGAGGCGCCCTCGACCCCCCTCACCACCGTCACCGGCCCACAAACCTTCCCCCTCTTCCCCACGCTGCCCACCGAGCTCCGCCTCAAGATCTGGGGATCCCTCGTCCAACCGCGCATCATCCTCGCCGCCTGCTTCGACTCGCGCTTCGCGGGGCCCAAGCGAAGCCAGCTCGCCTCGCGCCCGCACCGCCGCGCCGTCCCCATCCTCCTGCACGTCTGCCAGGAATCGCGCGCGCTCGCGCAGAAGCACTACGCCCTGACCTTCAGCTGGAAAGTGCCCCCGCGGCTCGCGGCGCCCGAGGCGGGCGGGCTGCCGGGCGCGGGGCCGGCGCGCGTGTGGTTCAACTTTGCGCAGGACGCGCTGCTGCTGCTGGGCGAGCTCGAGCCGTTTGACCAGTACGGCTTCAACTCGCCCATGGTGTACTTTTTGCGCAAGGACGACACGCGGCGGGTGCGCCACGTGGCCGTGGCGTACGAGGAGCTGCATCTGGGCGTGTACGAGTCGGAGCAGATCTTTGGGTGCTTGTTCCATATCGTCGACCGGTTTCCTGCTGCTCAACGGTTGCTGGTCACGAGCACGCCGGCGGACGCGGAGGTGAGGCATCTGGACTTGGCGTTGCCGTCGGTGGACAATGTCATCCAGAAGCTGTGGTGGGCGTGGATCAGTGGGACGTCGATTGTGGCTTCGTCGTTGGCTAATAAGCAGATTCTCATGATTAGGGAGGCCGACCTGCCCTCGTTTATTGCTCATCATGGCTGAGTTACTGGCGCATCTTCTCCTGGGGGGGGGGTTGGTCATGCACTGGCGGGGACAGGCCGAGAGATACGGAAATGTGATCTGGATACTTGCGAGGTTGGAATGAACCGTACAATCTGTCTAGATCGCCTGACTACCGATATCCTCACGAGGCCTCCCGCTCCTGCCACCTTCCCTCCTATCCGCCCACTGCTCCTTGACCTCTTTGCTGCCTGGTGACAGGGCAAAGAAGAGTGGACGTCTTGTCTCAAGTACGATTTTTTTTTGCGCGCCCCCTTTTCTCTTCTCCTTCTCCAGCTTCTCACTGTTGCATTGCGCATCTCAGGGGCAAGTTCAACACCTGACCCTTTTCTTCAGAAATAGCAACTCGAAAACACTGGTCATGAAAATATGGGCGGCAACCTTTTCGTCATAAAAAAAAGCAGCGTCGTTGTCGCCTAAAGAACTTCCTTGACTCTTCCACCACACCGCAGTTGCACTTGACACAATTGCACGTTAGATTTGCCTACTGCAAGGTTCCCCTTCCGTTTCCCCCTAGTTGAGGGCTTTTGTCATTTGCCGAGGTGGCGCCATACCGCGGGCCGGCCCGTCGTCGATCAAGGGAGGATCGATCCACCCGAGAAACAGGGATGATGGGGTATTTTTCTTCTTTCTTTTCCTTTTCCCGCTCCTCTCTGACAAACAACCACTCCCTGCTAAGCATCCATTCCCTTAAAAATCGGGAGATGGGGGATTGGGGGTAGGTGGGCTGGGCTGCGGTTTCGGGCGTGGCTTTCCCTCTCCCACAAACGCCCGACTTGACTTGTAGTTTGGCGTAGACATGCTGGGGCTGGAGGAAAACAGACAGCTATTAGTCAACCAGGTTACTCCCTCGCAAACCCCACGCGTGACGTTTGCTTACTTGCGTTGATGGGTGTCCAAGGTTTGACTGGGTTTGGGTTTCTCTGAAAGAGTAGGAAGGTGGGGTAGGGATAGAGTGTCCCAAGGATATGATCTGGTTGGTGCGATCTGGTGATGACCCGGGGTGTGAAAAGCTATGGCTAGCTTAGAGGAGGCGGAAGTCTGGACCCAAGAGATGGCTTTCGCCTCCTCTTAAGAAGTCAACGGCCGCTTGCCCCCACTCATTGGGTGTCCACGAAGGGGCCTGAGCAACATGAAAAGAACGCGCTCCCTGCCCCCCAAAGGGGTAGCAAGACGTCTCTTCCTCCAGCTGACATGTTATTCCGTGTATAGGCAGTGCCCCGTTCCTATGGGCAGTTTGCCGGAAGAGCTGCACGTGGCGTGTCCCTCTCCTTCTGAGCGTTTGATCGCCGGGCGTGATGGTGGGTAGGTCCCGGGAAGATGTGCGTTGTCTAAGAGGCTGGAGTTTAGGTACCCTCTTGGGTACCTACAATGGAGGATATATGAGGCCGGCGCACGGGTAAACCCATATTCTGGCGATTGCGGAACCTCTGGGCTCTCACTCATCCTTGGATGTTAACGGACGCCTTGATCAGCTCGACAGGGATCAAACCCTGCGTCCTTGCTCAGGTGACAAACTGCGGGAGAGCGGTGCGATGTTGAGGGGGAGGGAGGGGGCATATATTATTAAAGGACGCGTCTTAAGTCCACGACACACCAAAAGGGCCGCACACCTAGCGCTTTGTCCTTTGTCACCGAGGATGCACGGTGCTGCATTCCCACCGCGGCTGCACAAGGCGTCGGCGCTGCGCCTGTGTGTTCCGCCTTATGTGTGTGCGGCCGTCGGGTCTGTGCCAAGCTTGATGGGCAACATGTGGCAGCTAGAGATTTCCATGGATCGTCATGGTTCTGCTCGCAGGATGTATCCCTCCGGAGGAACAATAAAAGCTGGGTGGGATAGATAGACGGGAGAACTCCTAGCCAGGACATGCTCTGACTGGTCCCGGGCCGTCCGTGTGCCCAGCAGGCTACCTGGTGCTGCCGTTTTTTTTTTTTCTGGATAGCTGATATACCCCCACTTCATAGATAGGTCCTTAACGTCTACCGCTCCACGACTGGTATTTTTGGTACTCTCACTCTCCGGGCGGGGCGCGATTCCGGAGGACGACGCACCGCGGTGATATGTCGACGAAGGAGGGAGGGAAGGTGGGGATGTGAGAGCCGCTCGACCCGTTAAGGCGACCACCACACTCGGCCGTGAGATAGTGAAACCACCGCAACCGCTGGGGAGGAGTGACAAGGCGTCGTTCTCCCATCAGATACCGGCCGCTGCCTTACTGTCCCTTTTGATCTTCTCGCAGCGGCGAGGTGTGTGCCCGGCCGAGACATCCTGGTCGCCTGTTGGGATTGGTCCCCTTGCCCGGCTTCCTCTCCTTCGTCCTCCCTCATCCATCATCAGTCGCTTGGCTGCTGATACACTGCAGCTGGGGGCTCGTTGCTCTCCGCTACACCGGGGTCACCATGACCATGTGGTGGAACTCAGCTCCTGTCTTGCTCAGTTTGAAAGCCCTCCAAGTCCTTCGGTACCGTCGAATGGAGGGCGCGCCCCCCCTCAAAACCGACACGAAGACTTGGAGATGTTTCAAGTCTGTCCGTGGGAGCCACGTGCGATCGTGCGACCCGTCCTGGGGAGGCAGGATGCGGCCCACAGGCGGACAATGACGGTGGGAAAGAAAAGAAATCGATATGAGAGAATTGCCCAGCGATCCCCCGAAACGTCTTATCGTCCAAAATCGTCCAAAGCACTAGCCATGGCAACATTCAAACGCTCTCACCTTTCTACTGGCAGGCTGTCAGAGAACGCTGGGACGGTCAGCACTGCTCTCTCGGGAACAGAAACTTGGGAGGATTGATTGGGGCCTGCACGCCGACCGAGTGACTCGTCAGAATTCTTGGTCTCTCTTTTTTTCTGCGACCTTTTAAAGTTCGCCCTGGCGTGCTGATGCGAGGTCAAAGCTCCCTCCGTCCAATCCTGCCCGAAAGTTCCGGCCACCGACCAGCCTTCCAAGCCTCGATCCTGGCGAGGAATGGGGGCACTGGGTGGCAGCTGTCCCCCGCCGGGCCGCCGCACGTCTGCTTTCTGTGGGACGCTGGCCTGGCAAGGGCCTGGCAGGGAAAGGGCCTGAGCGGCCGTTTCTAGAAGGCTTCTACGGCGTAACTAGTAGGACTGACAGCACGCCTCTCCCTTTTCCCTGCGTGCCTGCTTGTCGTGGTCTGCGCGCGACAACCTCGACTCGTCTCAAGATCCCGATCTGTGACCACCAACCTCCCACATCTCGCGCCAACCCGCACGGTTGGATTGCGACGCTGTGCTCGAACAGACGATTTTTCTCTCTCTTCTTCTCTCTTTTCCTCTTAGGTTCCCTCGCTCCCGCACGCCTCCCGCCGTGCCTGAGACGGTTGCAAAGTAGAAAGGAACCGTCCTGAATGCATGATGGAGGTTGCCCTTGCAGCTAGAACTCGCACGCAGATACGGATACCGCCCATGCTACCTCATCTACGCCATCCCTCCACCCGGCGTCCCATCGCTAGCTTGTCTCCGATGTCGCCATGTGCTCGCTGCGTCTATGGCGTGCAGCAGCATTCCGCTGGAACGGGTCAACAGGGTCCCGCATCGTGACCCGTTTGCCCGCTTGGGCAGGGCCGCCGTCTCTGATAGGCTGGTTCCTCGACTCCCCTTCCCCCGCGAGAAGTCTCGTGCGAGGAGAGGAGCCCCAAACAAAAACCCTCAGCCCCACCACTGCTTGTCTGCACATGCCACTCATGCCACTGCCGTCGCTGACCCAAGTGGGTTGGTTGGTTGCTGGCGGGCAACGCATTCCGTCGGTGTCGAGTTTCTAGAGTGGAGCGAGGGAACGACAATGATCTTTCACTTTCTTTGTGTGCACCTGATATTCTGTCATATGCCCTCTAGCTGATTTCCCTGTGCCGAAAGTGCCGAACAAAAGGGAGTGAGTAGAACGAATCTAGCCCAAAGCTGGTTCTTGACTCCTGAGATCCAAAAACCAACAGTTTTAAATCTTCATTCACTTCTTCTATCTCGTGGTTGCCGGCAATACACTGAATAGGAAAAATGGCGGCTCCCCTGACGCCGAACTGGGTTCGCCCATCTCATCCGGACGTCCAGCATGTCGTCATCAATGAGTCGGAGTTCACCTCAAAGAGCCTTTCCAGAGTGGCCCTGCCGCCCTTTGGCCTCTTTGCGAAGATGGCCTTCCCTCCCTGCACGTTGGCCACCGAGCCAACCTACGCAACTGTTCAGATCGGTCGTGATAGCCATCTGAATCTTAACAGCGACTTACTGTACATCAACCACTCATGCGAGCCGTCTCTTGTCAGTAGCTCCTAGCTCTGAAGACGCAACAGGGATTGTCGACTAACCGCCGTCCGCTAGATCTTTGACACGGCCAACCTCAACATTCTTGCCGGACCTAAAGGGCTCGAGATCGGCGAAGAATTGACAGTCTGTACACACTCGCAACTCTTTGCCCTCACCAAAAACTAACAGCTACAGTTTTTCTACCCGTCTAGCGAATGGTTCATGGCGCAGCCGTTCGACTGTCTCTGCGGTAAGTCAACCTGTCGGGGCCGGATCGCCGGTGCCCGGGACATGACGGACACACAGCTCCGTGGCCTCTGGCTCAACGGGCACATCCGCCAGTTGCTCGAGGAGCCCAAGGCCACCAGGCCGTGGTATAACGGAAGCGGTAATAGTTTCCTAATAGTCAACGGCACCAAGCGTATGACTAGGAATGGCGTCGCTGCCAGCAAGGAGGACAATTCCCGCCGTCCGGAGATAATCGACCAAACTGCGGAGACACTGCGCGAGGCGCTGAAGAATGCCGAGCAAGTCGTCGAGGCCGCGCGCCATGCCCTAAACTCATATGTCCAGGGCAAGTGGTTGACTAACGGTGCCCTCCTTGGTGCCGATGGTGCCGCCAAGACAGCCACAGGCCCCCAACGACGCGGCCCGACGTCACGCGAGTTATCGGGTGAGATGGGTGGAGATACTTCAGTCCTGATTTAAGTGTCATTGAGTGTAGTAGAGATACACACATAAAGTGGCAGAGTAGCTGAGGAGGGTGGTCGCGTATCTATAGAAAACAGCTCCGTCCATGTCCGTTGTGTGCCCCGTCCAATAATCATAAACTCCTACCATGCGCGGTGGTACATCGCAGAGCGAGCCGCTCCTACGTAACCCAAAAGAAATATTTTGTACGTACAACATAAGTGTTGGTTTAGTCGGGGCCGTCCACCCCAGCTGGCTTTCAACCACGCCCCTTTCTTTTCCCAATTCGACCTTCGTATGCCATTCATTTCTCCTTGCGCAAGAAGGCTGGACAAGGTGTCTCGTTTGGCCTTTTCATCCCTCCGAGCAGCCAATCCGTCAACCCCACGACTTTTGCGCCAACGCCCTTCTCCCACTCTTCATCCTGCTGAACATGCTCGATCGTGTGGCTGAGGACCCGGCCCTCGCCGTCAAAGTCGAAGATGAAAAGACCGGTAAACTCCTTGCTCTTATCACTGGCCGGCATCGCGTCGCCGACCGGCACACGGTGCTCTGAATTGTCTGCCGTCGTGCCTCCTTTCGTCTCTGTTTCGCCAGACCCCTTGCCGTTGCCATTGATGAACGACAGCGGCAGGATGCTCCCCCAGTCCCTGCCCTTCCCGCCAATCGTCCGCCATCGCACAACGAGCTGCTCCCCGACGGCGTCCTTGGGCCGCCTCTGGGACGACAGGGCCCGGTCGGCCATGCGCGCCGAGAGGATGTCTAGCCGCACATTGCCGACGATAGGCACGCGGCCCCACGCGATGGGACTCGACCACAGCGCGGCTACGTAGGCGACGCGCCCGGAGACGGCGGGCAAGTGTGGGTGTGTCGAGGGGAAGAGGTGGAGGGTGATATGCGGGCTGAGGACCTCTTGCGGGAGCGGGGTCTGGAGGAGGGTTGGGAGGTGGGATTGAAGAATGCGCAGGGCTGCTGCGAGGTTAGCTTGAGGGTGTCTCGAGGTGAGGCGGGAAAGGAGGACGTACTCTTGCCCAGCTTCAGCTTTCTGTTGCCGTTGGATGGCTTGTCGGGGCCATTTTCGGGTGGTGGTTGAGAGGATGGTGGTTGGGGGGAGGGGTCTTCGGATTGGCGCGGAAAGCTCGAATTGAACCAGACTACGGGTTGCGGGCGTTGGTGATCAAAGCCCCGCGATGTCGCCGGGCTGTCGGGTGTCGTCTTTGATGTGGATGGCGTCGGTGACGGTGACGGGGGCTGTGAGGGTGGTAGCACCGGGATGGTTCTCGAAGCTGTCAGTGATGCGGTCCACGCCTGGGCACGCCTCAGTAATTTCGTTGGTGCCGCCATCTTCTCTGCCCACGGCCGTCCCTGCAGGCAGTGACACTGGCAGCCACAACGGCTAGCTTCCCTTAGCGGAAGTGCCCTCAGTCAGAAACAGCTCTTTGTTTTTCTTCTTCGGCGGCGTTGTGGTAGGTTTGGAAACGATGTCAGTGACGCAGCGATTGCTTGCCCGTCAATTTAGAGGGGGTGGGTTGTTAGCCGAGGCGGCACAGCAGCGGATCAAGCTCAAGGGGCGCGGAAAGACACGGGGGAGACCTGGTCAAGCGAGAATGCAAGCCGCGGCTGCAACACCCCAATATCAGTGTACGTGCTGCCCTACATATAATCTACGGATTTCTGAGAAGACTTAGAGGCGGTTTGGGTTTTTGAGGCTGGACCGTATAAAATCGACAAACTAAAGCTTATCTCAGTAAAGAAACGGAAGAGGCTCTTCAAGCTCCTAGGAGGGGTGGGGGTAATCACCACATTTGGACGCCATGGAAGGTTTCATTGATGTTACCTTTGTACGCTCAAGAACCTCTTGCCTATCTACTGTGTGGCAGCTGTGACAAGTTTTGGTCATGTGCACATGACAAAACAGAGAAGGGAAATCGCTTGACGGGTCTCAGTAATATCCAAAGAAAGCCCAAGATAACATAATTGGCGGTTACCTTATGTAAGTTTGGGGGGTGAGACAAATGGTCGTCTGCTCTTTGTGCCTGACATTAGGTGCTTAACTCAACGAGATGGCGTCAGCCGTGGAATCGCAACCCCAAACTCAGCTGTCTCCAGCCAGAAACTTTGGGAGACCCAAATTGGGCTGATGGTCAAACTAAAGAAGAAAAAACCATCAAAGACAAAACCTTTGATGAGAGCCAAAAAGCAGGCAGTTCTGACTGACACGACACCCAACACAAAACCCCAGGCCAAGGATTCATCACGTGAAAGCCCGCCTGATAGGCTGCAGCGAAGGAGCCCCCTGCGTTTGTCGTTTGTCACTTCAATCAATCGGACCCACCCGCTGTTCTGACGCCCTGACGCAGCCTACTCGTTCCAACTCCAAGTCTCGACCTTGCTGCCTTCCACATCATCACAGCACCTCTTTAAATCCCGTCTTCTCGCACTACAACACAACAACTCCGTACCTTCGCCCCTTATCCACCCACTACTACCGACGTTTTCCAGACCCGCCCTTCAATATCGCCCAAGATGAATCCCGAGTAGTATGTTTCGACGGCTTCCGATTCCCATACTTCCCGCCTTTGTCGGGTTTGCTGACACTACTTGCTTCCAGAGTGCACTTGTCCCCATCGATTTCGGTAGCTCACCACGATATTCGAGCCCGGAAACCCACACCCCCAGCCTAGTAGCTAACACGTTCGAAGGTACGATTACCTCTTCAAGCTCCTGCTCATCGGTGATTCCGGTGTTGGAAAGTCTTGCCTCCTTTTGCGATTCGCCGACGACACATACACCGAGTCCTACATCTCCACCATCGGTGTCGATTTCGTACGTATCTCCAGCGCAGCCGCCTGCTGGTAAATGTGCTGACGATAGACAGAAAATCCGGACGATTGAGCTTGATGGCAAGACGGTGAAGCTCCAAATCGTAAGCCACCCGCAGATTCTCCGACCTAGAAAGGAGTTGCACGGAAGAGGGTTACTGACTCGATATATCGCTATAGTGGGACACCGCTGGCCAAGAACGTTTCCGCACAATCACCTCATCCTACTATCGGGGAGCTCACGGCATCTGCGTCGTCTACGATGTCACGGATATGGACAGCTTCAACAATGTCAAGCAATGGCTGCAGGAGATCGACAGATACGCCACCGAGGGCGTCAACAAGCTGCTTGTAGGCAACAAGAGCGATATGTCAGACAAGAAGGTTGTCGAGTACACAGTTGCCAAGGTAAGGAGATTCGCAAGCTCGCCGCTACTTGTCACATGTTTGGGCTGCCACCAGATGGAATCTCAAGATGCCAGTGACAAGTACGCTCATTTAAGCAGCATACTGACTTGCCTGCTACATAGGAGTTCGCTGACAGCCTCGGGATCCCGTTCCTCGAGACATCGGCAAAGAACGCGAGCAATGTCGAGCAAGCTTTCCTGACGATGGCCCGCCAAATCAAGGAGCGGATGGGCAGCAGCATCGCGACCAACAACACGAAAGCAAACGTTAATGTTGCCCCTGGCCACGGTGTTTCCAACAACCAGTCTGGCGGCTGCTGCTAGACATCTCTCAACATTGATATGCTATCGGTGTTACGGTTCTGCATCGGACGGTTCTAACATGGCGTAGTTGGATGCTGAGGTGATGTGAGCTGGGCTGCCAGGCTGGGTTGCCGTACTTTTGAAGGTCTTCCCTCATTCGCCATAGTGACGCATTGTTTAGTTTGCGCACAAGTACACAGGCCGCGGGTTTTGCCCATCGGTAGGGTCAAGAATGGGATGTTGGACTCTTCAGTTCCTCAAGGCAACAGACACAAGGGAAGGACGCTCAGATGGTTATCTACATCATTGGCTCTGGTTCCTGGCGCGCAATAGGGGACAGCAACAGGGATGGTTGGGCTTTTTTTTTTTTTTTTTACTACTCTTCAGCTTTGTGTCTGTGTGTGTATTTCGATCTTGGGCATAACTGAGGACGCGGCAGGGTCACACAGCTGGTTTCCGTCTCCTATTTGCTACTGTTTTGTTATCGGGAGCTTGTTGTGTCTTTTGTGTTCTTTTTTTACGAGAGGCGATCCCGCATTTAGTCTCGAAGGGAGGCTTCCTGCTCAAACGACTACATGGAAGTCTGAGAGGATAACTAATTATGGGAAACTCTTTCTTAAACCCCTTTCTCACATTGTATCTTGCATCAGTGACGGGGTTTTGAGTTGTGTCTTCCTCCGAGGCGGCTTCGATTGGTGGGCAATATTGGTTATTGGATGTATTTCTGCGCTGGATGAAGACGTTATGACCTATCTTCCGTGTGAAGCCTAGACTCTAGAATGGAACTGAAATGATGTGGAAATTTTTTCACTTGATTTTTTCCTATTTTCTGCCTGCAGGAATCATTATCATACTGTAGAGTCTTCGCAAAAAGCCAGCATGGTCCCAAGCTGGTGGCGGCCATTTCGTATCCACTCTTTCACCGCTCAATCAAGAGTCTATGGAGCAAACATCGCATCACTACCTTCAAACAATCCACATTGCCCGCTTAGCTCAGTGGTAGAGCGCATCACTAGTATACCTTCTGGTATATCTACTGATACATGATGAGGTCCTCAGTTCGACTCTGGGAGTGGGCTTATTCAACAAGCAACAAGAAGTTCCAATATCTTTTTGCATTTTGGGTGGGCTAATTAACCACGTCTTGTTCTAATCTTTTTGGTTGGCAGCTGTTCGTGTGCGTAACATACACAAACGACTATTTTTGCTGCCGGTTACCAAGGAATGCCCACCGCCTGAAACTGTCAGATGAGATAGAGTTTTCTTTCGTTTTTGACACCACAAAATTCATACAGGAGGAGCAAAACTACACCACTCTTAAACAGCCCTCACCACCACCAGGGCACCGCGCCACGAACTAGATGCGGGAAAGGCAAAAAGATATCACCTTGCGGTTTATGTGGATCGAACACATGACCTTCAGATATACGATGAAGTGTTACTTCAGTCTGACGCTCTCCCAACTGAGCTAAACCCGCTCGATGGAGTTATAAGCTCCATTCCGACGCTATGGACAGGGGCCAAGGGGGTTGGTTGTGAGTCATGAAAATGAGTAAACTCAGTCTAAATCCGTGCGATTGTTATTATGCTTTATAAGTTATTCCTGCGTAAACATAAAGGAATGTAAGTGTCTCGCCTAGTATAGCCCCCGTATCCAAATTCCAGCTGCCCGTGAACCCACGGGTCCTTTCCCTGTCCCCTTTTAACATCAAAACCATCTCAGGAAGCAAGAAGATGAACAAACGACCGTAAACTCCACCCATGCCCCTCCAACCCAGGTCCCTATATATAAACAACCCCAAACCAAAACAACTCCGCTCAAGCTAACTCATGCGCCGGCCTAACCTGCCCACCATCCAACTCCATCGGCCGCCCAGGGACATATCCCTCGCCACCCGCCTCGTACACCCCCGGCAGTACCGTACCCGGCTGGCCGTACTGCGCCATCCCGTGCTGGGGCGGTGGCGACATGCCTCCCGGCCCAAAACTCTGCCCGCCCACACTCTGCATGGAGACGTGGTGCTGGTGGTACGACTGCTGGGGGTATGGCTGCTCAGGGTATGACTGCTGGGGGTGGTTGTAGCTCGGCACGGGACTAACAGACTCATGACCCCCGTAGCCGTAGCTGTAGCCGCTCTGCCTTTGCGGACTTTGATATTGCTGCTGCGGGCTGGGCATGGACGGGGCGACAGAGTAGGCGGAGATGGTGGATTGGTGGCCGGGTTTGAGGGCTGATGTGTCGTAGGCGCCAGTTTCGTGAGGCATCCCTGGTTGTGTTGGTGGTGGGAGGTTGTACTGGGTGGTTTCTGGTGCCGGACCTGGGGCAGGGGCGGGAGGGGCTGGCGGTGTCTTGGGCTTTTTGTGCCGGATGATATAAAATATGCCCAAGCAGACGAGGCCGAGCACGGCGATACCGCCGACGACGCCGCCTACGATGGCACCGACGGGGGTGGGGGAGCTTGACCTAGGGATGTCAGAAGTATTAGTAGAGAGAGGAGGGAGAGTTGTGCTTTCTGTGTCAGCACGAGTACGTGTCGGTCTGGTTACGGTGTCTGTGAAGACAAGCGGGGAGAAGGTTCGCCCCTCTTGGCCCAAGTATGTTGTATCGGCCAGCTGGGCAGTGGATCCGATAAGTGAATGACAGAAATAGTCGGTTATGCCTCCAGGAAACTCAATTGTGTTGCAGTATCGCATTGACGATTCGGTGCTGTACCAAGTCAGATGCCCGAGTGCGATGCTGAAAGACAGAATCTGCTCACCATTTCTCAGTAAAAGAATCCGACATGCACTGGGCATCGCAGAGACTGGACGTGGAGATTTGCGCATAGTCCAAGCAGTCTATACGGAAACCGCAAACATCTTTGTCACAGCAGCCAGCAACACCAGTGCCCCCTCCGCCTGAAGCCGTGACGAAGACGCAATAAGCTGACGTTTCAACACATGTGTAGGCAGCAGCTACAGGTGCCGTCAGTGAATATGTTCTCAGCTTGGCCTCAACGCTTAGCTCAAGCACCACGGACCTTTTTGCGCGCTCACATAGCCGCAGGTGTTGTCGGGTGCCACAAGAAAAGTCTGCTCATCGTAGCTCTGGCGTCTGAGGAAGCGATGCAATGCTGGAGGGATAGTAGGCCTTGGGCTTTGAGCATCTGGAGGAATGGCAACTGCGTCCGTTTCTCTTGTTCCGGGGTAGACCAAGGCCTGAACGGTCACGCCAAAGAGGGCCGAGCTGAAGAACACCGACTGCCCCATGGTTCCTTCGTCCTCGACAACCCAGCGAGGAGCGGTTGGCGAGACAGTACTGCCTAGAGCTAACAGGTAGGATAGGGACGAGGTTGAGTCTAGTTCCTACAAAGCTCGGCAGTTGCACATATAACGTAGGAAGGTGATAAAGAGACGGAACGGGAGGGCGTCTTGCCCACCGCGCGGTTGCAAGAATTTGGCGGCAGCAATCGAGGGCGGGCACAAAGACGATTGGGGCTGGCCTGGCCAATTCAGAGAAAAGAAAACTGCGGTGGCTTGCAGCGCGCTGCGGCTGAGCCATGTCAACCACGCCAGAGAGTCCGGTCGGCTGGGCCATTGGCGGGACAAGCATCCTCGCCACTCGGCTGGGATGCATGGGCCAGATCATGATAGACACTCGAATCGGAATTCATTGCGATCCGCAGTCAGCCTGGATTGCTTGTGCTTGGGGACGGCACCTGCCGCTGAGGTTTCGCGATAGGCAGGCATTTCAAAAGACGAATCAAAAGAAGCGTTCCATCACCGAGAGAATGCTGTTGTGTGGATAGGAAAGAAGGGGAATGTGCAAGCTCGATGCATGGTCCATGGCCAGCTTCATTGCGAGCAATTGGTTTGGTGTTGAATTAAGGTGTGCGCAGATGCACACCCCAGCTGTTGGGCGTCCGTCTTGCCCCACATATGACAAGGGATAACAACGCATGGGCCACCTAGTCAGTGATTACAGACACTGGTCAGGTTCTGGTCAGATGCTGGTAATTACAGCGTCGATACAGTTCCAAACGGTCCCGAACGGTCAACACAACCATCAGATGCTGCGACTCCATGACCGATCTTCTGAGCGTTCTGCCGCACTTCCCAGTCGGCCAGTATGCGAGCCTGATTCCGACTCTTGAGAAGCATGGCATCAGCACTAGCGACCTGTTGACGCTTGACGCGGCCGACATTGGGAAGCGGACGCACCTGCCGCTGCTCAACATCAAGCGCCTCTGCAACGCCGTCATCGAAGCCCTGCATGCCGACCTTGGCGTGTCTCCGCCGAGGCCTGGACAGCAGCAAGCAGCAATCTCCGTTACTGGAACCCTAAAACATAACGCAGCATCACTCGCCGCGCAATGGCAAACCATCAGCACCTTGGACCCGGATCTCGATCATGCCCTCGCCGGCGGCGTTCCGGTCGGCTATGTCACCGAGATCACGGGTGAATCCGGCGCTGGGAAGTCCCAGTTCCTGCTCACCCTGCTGCTGGCCGTGCAACTGCCGCCTCCCCACGGCCTCGGCCGCCCGGCCATGTACATCAGCACCGAGGCCCCCATGTCAACACGCCGTCTCTACCAGATCATGGCCGCCCACCCCGCCCTGAATAGCATGGACCCCGCGGACCGACCCTCGCTTGACAACATCATCAGCACCGAGACGGC
This sequence comes from Lasiosphaeria hispida, assembly GCA_033439745.1. Classification (NCBI taxonomy): domain Eukaryota; kingdom Fungi; phylum Ascomycota; class Sordariomycetes; order Sordariales; family Lasiosphaeriaceae; genus Lasiosphaeria; species Lasiosphaeria hispida. The sequence goes on along the minus strand of JAUIQD010000007.1, from coordinate 2,430,821 downwards.
CGACCTCGAGAGCCAGGACCACATCCTCACCTACCAGGTGCCCGTCGCCATCGAGCGCCGCAACATCGGCCTGCTCGTGCTAGACAGCGTCGCCACCAACTTCCGCGCCGAGTTTGAGCGCTCTGCCGGGCAGGCGTCCAATATGGGCGCGCGCAGCACCGAGCTGGTGCGTCTCGGCATGCACCTCCACCACCTCGCGCGCAAGTACAACTTGGCCGTGGTAGTCGCCAACCAAGTCGCCGACCGCTTCGGCAGCACCACCCTCGGCCCCGGAAGCGGCAGCGGTTTCGGGCCTAAGACGCCCGTCATCCCCGCCTCCTCCGCGGCCCCGCGACACAACCATTACCACGTCATGGGCCGCAGCACCCAAGAAAGCCCGCTCGCCACGCGCAGCCGGCCCATCACCGAGATCACCAACCTGCCCTCCTCCCTCCCACCCCCCTCCTCCAAACCCCCCTCCACCATGCCCCCACCCGCCACCCCCTACACCCCCTATGGCAGCAGCAACCCCGACCCGTCCCCAGCCCCAGCCCTCCTCCTCGACCACCAACAGCGCTGGTTCACCGGCTGGGGCGACGACCCCTTCGCCGACTACGCCCTCAAAACGCCCTCCCTCGGGCTCGTCTGGTCAACCCAGATCGCCGCGCGCATCGCCCTCTTCAAGCGCGCCGTCTACACGCGCCGGACAGGGGGCCGCTGGGCGCTCGACGACGATGACCCCGACAACTACCAAGGCCGGGACGACGAGGATGAGCAAGTGGCGGCGCTGCAGAGCTGGCGGCGGTGGATGAAGGTTGTATATGCGCCGCATGCCGCGGCGTCGGGGCCGGCGCTAGATAGTCTGACGGGGGGTGCGGCCGGGGGCGCGGTCGAGTTTGAGGTTACCATGGGCGGGGTGAGGGCGGTGAAGAAGGGGGGGTAAGGAGTTGGGAGAAGTGCTTTATAGGAGACAGTGCTGTTATGAACATACGCGAGGAAAAGGAGGTGGATTGTTTAGTTCTGGCATGATAGCAGGGACACGCGAAACCAGATAGAGAGATACCATTGCATAAGTTTGGGGTCTGGAGAATCTTGACAACCTAGGAAACCTGCTTGCTTTTTCTAATTAGCAAATCCTCCGCAACTAGGTGAATGAGTCCCAGAGAATGCATTCCGTCTTCTATGCCCATGACTCTAGTCATAATAGGCATTGGACAGACCAATACCTGTCACTTTGTGTAGGATACCTGTGAGTTGTCGTACTCTGATTGGAAAGCACGGACAAGTGGGTTCTCAAATAGATGTTTGGCCGAAGAACCGGGTTTCCTGGCTGTGAAAACGGTTGATGGTTCTCTACTCTCCGTTCCTCCTCGTCAAAGGAAGGCGAAAATACCTTTCAGGAATCTGAAAAGGCATAACTGGGATCTAAAAAGGCATTTCTAGCATCTGGAGATGGCCTTTCCGGCATTCAAAGGGGCATACAGTGTAGCTGAATACGCGCCCATGTCCTAGAAAGCAGTAATATCTTGTGGGCAACTACAAAGGCTGTACAATCCCTGGAAAGGTATATTGAATATCCCAAAAGGGGTTGATAGAAGCTCCATCACCACAAGTTCAAGGCTTCAACTGCCTCTGTAATGGGTATATTCATATTTTTTAGTCTCTCCACCTCCTTTCCCAATCTAGCGCAGCAGCTCCTGCCGACGATATGGTACACAAACTGCTCCATAACGCCCCTATTATCACAAAAAATAAAATTCTACAACCGCAAATTACCGTCTCGCTAAAGCTAGCTTCTACTTAGGATGTGGAAATTCGTCCTCCATCTGCAGCCGCACGCCCACGTTCATGCTGATGAGCTCCTGCACGAGCAGCTTGGCCGCATACGGCATCGTCATCTGCGTCACCTGGCTCGTGCTCTGACACGTCTGGCAATAGCCCTTATATCCAAATAGTCCGCACGACTGGCAGATATCGACCTGCGTTCCGTCCGAGCTGATCATAAGCCGCTCAAGAAGCAGCTGTGAGGCGCCGTAGGCAATCAAACAATCGCGCTCCATTTCACCGAGACGAAGGCCACCGTCTTTTGACCGACCCTCGGTCGGCTGGCGCGTCAGGATAGCACGGGGACCGCGGGAACGCGAGTGCATCTTGTCTTGCACCATGTGCTTGAGGCGCTGGTAGAAAATGGGGCCGTTGAAGATGTAGGCCTCTTGGGGCTCACCCGTGATACCCGACGTGAAGTAGTCCTTGCCCTCCCACGAGAAGCCGTGGCTGACAAGTGTCTCGCCCATGGCCTGGACCGGGTGTGAGCGGAAAGCATCACCGAAGCCGTAATCTTTGCGGCCGTCAACCACCGACGCCTTGCCTGTCAGGCACTCAAACAACTTTCCGACCGTCATGCGTGATGGGAAACCGTGGGGGTTCATGATAATGTCGGGCACCAAACCCGAATCCGAAAACGGCAGGTCTTCATGCTCGACGATGATGCCCACCACACCCTTCTGTCCATGGCGGGACGAGAACTTATCACCGAGTTCTGGCCGACGGGTCTGGCGAGTTTGAACCTTGATGAGGGCATGATCTCGTTCCGTGTGTGAGATCATGACCTTGTCAATATACGCCGGGTCGGGAACCCGATAATTAATTGAAGAGTCACGAAATTCATCAGGCCCCCTGTCAGTACCGATACCCGTAGTGCTCTGATCTAACGGCGACTCTTTTTTTATCATGGTCTCTCCGGCATGGATTTGGTAGCCTACGATCGCCAGGCCGTCCTGATCGAGGGCAGCATGCTTGGAGATTGTATTGCCTCGTTCGTCTTTCTCGATACCTCCCAGTCTGTCCCTCCGACCGTTGGGGTATTTTTGCAACTCGGCGGCATACTTTCGGAAAACTTGACAACGCCCGAACCCCCTGTCGCAAGATGCCTTGTTTAGGACAAGAGCATCCTCGATATCGTAGCCCGAGTATGACATGACAACCACCGTGGCATTCTGTCCAGCCGGAAGCTTGTCGTAATGGATGAGTTGGATCGTCTTGGTGATGACCATGGGCCGCTGGGGGTAGACGAGCGTATAGAGGAGTGTATCGATGCGGTTAAACTGATTATATGCGATGGCACCAATAGCTTGCTTACCCATAGCGCACTGGTACGTATTACGAGGAGATTGGTTGTGGTGAGGGAACGGAATGAGGCCTGCAACGGCTCCGAGGATAGTGAAGGGTTCGATCTCGACATGAGTAGTGGTCAGCGTGATGTCTGACTCGTAGAGGGCCACCAAGGCATCCTGTTCCTCATTGACGTCGAGATATTCCACGATGCCGTGCGTGAGAAAGTCGTCGAAGTTGGCCTTGCCAAGCTGAAGCAACTTCAAGTGCTCCTCCTTTAGTTTTGACCTCCCGTTCTTAACGATAATGTACGGGCGGCAAATGCGGCCTTCATCTGTCGCGATATGAACTGCAGAAAAGTGGTTGTTAAGATTGATGCTGATGAAAGGAGACATCCAGCCACGACGGCGCATGGTCCTAAACCTGGCAGCGAACCGCTTGGGGGTCCGGGTTAGGGCGAACGGCGTGCCGTTGATATGAATGATGTAGGAACCTGGCCTGTGCATTTCGGTTCCCGTGAAGTTCCGGATCGGCTCGACGCCTGGGTCGACGCTGAAGATCCATTTCTTAATGGGGCCCTCCTCGACATTCGTCGTAATGTGTGTCATGAGCGCCAAGTTCTTGACGAGACCGCAAGCCTCTCCTTCGGGCGTGTCTGAGGGACATAGCATGCCCCACTGTGAAGGCTGGAGGGCTCTTGGGCCACTAACTTTTCTCGTCTTCTCAAACTGGCTGCTAATACGTGTCATCATACCGAGAGCAGCGATGTAGCTCAACCGACTCAAGACATGGGTAACACCAGCCTTGTTCATACCGAAACGCCGCAGAGTCCAGTTCCCGCTCTGGATTGCCCGATTGACCCCTTGGGTGATGAACGCGCCCTGACCACTGATAGGACCGATTGGATCGTATGCAGAGGTGCGGTTGGGCTTCTTGAAAAAATTCTCCATGTTCATCTTAAGACTACCGACAAATCCCTTGAACAGATCTTCGAATAGCAGAGACAGAAGTTGCCCAGCCAACTCTAGTCTTTTGTTGCCAACAAAATCACGGTCATCAACCAACTTGGGATTTTGAGAGGCCATCAGGACGCGACGAACCATCATGGCGATGTAGATGGCCTTGGGGTAGCAGTCGAGGCCCTCGATAACAACGTGGGCGACGATTAGGTTGGCAAGAGCGTCCAGTCCTTCCTCGGCGGGACTCCGCCGTGGCGCGTTGCTGAACCGTCCGTTTTTGGGGCCGCCCATCTTGACCCTCACGCCGACATACTCGAGGGCTTGCTGCTGGGTATAAACGCCGGCTTTTGTCGCTTCGTCGAAGTTGATAAGGAATTCGTCCTGATATCTAGCGTCCCCACCAGCTACCATCTCCATGATCTCGTGGTCGGACAGGCCGCCCAGGGCCTTGAGAACGATGACAATCGGGATGCCTTCGACAAGTACGTTGTGTTGAAGGGATATACGATCCTTTTTGAGCACCACATTGGTCTTTGACTTTCTCTCGTGGGTAGAACTGGTAACGGATGCCGACACGCTTCCTGTTTTCTCTTCTGCCTCGACAATAACACGATTCTTGCTAAGCTGTTCCTGGATAAGGATGACCTTTTCGGTGCCGTTGATAATGAAGTAACCTCCGGGGTCGAGGGGGCACTCATTCATGATCTCCATATCGGTATTGTTGGCGCCACCGAGATAGCACTTCGCGCTTTTGAGCATGATGGGGATGCGGCACAGTGGTACGTCCTTGCGAATGATCTTCTTGCGGTCGCGAGAGTACGTAACGTCAACGACGACAGGAGCCGCATAGGACATGTCGCGGAGGCGGCACTCCATGGGGGTGACCTCATTTCGTGCTTTGTAGTCACTGAAGTCATTTCGGGTTGGGGTGCCGACTCGGATGTCGGTAAACTCGAGCCAGAACTTCTCCTCCTGGTCACTCTTGATGAAACGATTGGACTTGACAATGTCCTTAATGTCTTGATTGACAAAGAAGTTGAAGGAGTCGATGTGCTGCTTCACGAGACCTGGGGGACACAAAACATGTTAGACATGCTTCGTTCTTCGAGTGTGACTCCCACGGGGCGCATCGCTGGGGGCGACTGCTTACCCTTGACCTTCAAGAAAGCCGGCAAGAGCTGGTATTTGTCTTCCTTCGTTGAGATAGGGTCGGTGAGCTTCTTGCCGTTGTAGAAGGGCTCCAAGAGGGCCTCAAAACCGTCGTCGATCATTGCCATCCTGGCCAAGATGCGATGCGATGCGCGAACACGCTAACACGCCAACACGCAGTCGGCCACGGTATGGGAAATGCTGTGTGGAGGGGTTGAGGAATTGAGACGACGGGAATTATTTCTGGCCCCGCATCCTTGCGATAAGATAAGAATTGGGGTTGGCGGTGGGGGACGGGTGCTTCTTGATATCATTCTAAAAAAACCAAGTACGATTATACCTTTTCGGATACCAAGGATACCGTTTGAGTGCTAGAGACTTATTTTTGTATGCTAGAAAGGTCCTTTCGAGGCTTCAATACCTCTCTCTTCTTGAGTGCGTAGCACTCAACCAACCTTGTTTGGCACATATACCGTATTTTCCACGAACAATCCGAACTCAAAAGGAATGAGCCCTCTAAACTCAGAACTCCTGAACTAAATCCAAAAAGGACCCAATTGCAAATTTTGGTCCTGTTGGATAGAAAAACGGACTTTTCTGGACGTTCAAAAATGGTTCTTGGTAAAGTTAGGGTAGGTTTACTTTGAGCCATTGGGTGCCAATAAGTGACAGGACAAGGCTGTGTGGGGTTCAATTTCATAAGGTAGCCATCACAGTCTTAACACCTGGCTGTTTTTAAAGATCATATGGCTTCACTTCCGGCAATGGTGTTTTTTCCGTACAAACTGGCCGCCCGTAGAAGCTGTCTTCGCTTCCCTGGTTGTGGTCCGAAACAACACATTGTATCGATGGGGGAAGGAGCCATCCCTACTAACAAATTGTGTCGCCGAGAGAAAAACCCCAGCTTTAGGTTTCATAGCAACCACCACTCGACAAGAAATTTTGTTGTTCTGTGAGTCAATTACGTGTGGGAAGCTCTGAGTCTTCAAAGACATGGTTCTACATCAATTATCGAACTCGAGTCACTACATCGGAGAGGTGACATTGTCAGGGTTTACTTTCTAGTTGTTGCCAACTTACCCAAGGGCAATATGTCCTCGCAGCAATTGTTGCTCAGGGTAAGGAAGGCGGCAGGGTACTGCAGTGCATCTTCGCCAGAACCAGCAGACAGCATGGCCGGGTACACCCTAGCTTCCAGTCGCGCAACGACGGAAAAAAAGGGCTTCGAAATCTTATTAGAGGAGGCTACCGGATCTCCTGTGTACATGCTCATCGAGACGCACCATTTTCACCCTTTCTTTTTTTTTATTACCCTAGCTGCCTTAGTCACAGAGAGAGCTCTCTCCAACTATGCCATGCATATTTGTCATGCAAGCGATGGGACGAGGACCTGACCTGGTTCCCCCATCGAGACTTTCGCCGTGACACAGGCATATCCGCGCAAAGGCGTGACTGCATCCGGTGCATTGATGTGCTGGCAGCACTGACATGGAATGTCAGGTATGGAAGCAAGGGCTGGTAACCTACACTTTCTGTCTTTTGTCTTTTGCACCAACAAGACAAAAAGGAAGAAAGCCAAAATAGCACCAGACTCGTAACATGTCCCTTGCCAGCCCCCACCCCGACCTTCCTGTCCTGACCCAGTTTAGTCGCCGTTCGAGTGCGTGGAAACGGATAGTCCCCCCCGGGATACCAAGTGCGGAAAAGATTCTGTGTCGACTGAATCCTCCACGCACATGAATGGCGTTCATAGACTGATGTTTCACCAATTAGGTGCCAAGTACTGCTGAATTACTGGCACGATTTGCGCAACGGCAGCTGCAACTACATGAGTTCAAGCTCGTGCCATCGGTAGTGCCCCTTGCATCGGAGTTACCGCGCGATATGTCACCGCAACTTACAACTCGATGGCGAGGTAGGGTGGATGCCACTCTCGCGGTGGGTGAATGGGGTGCAAATTCTCGAGTCCTTGGGCTCTAGGGTTATCGAATTTGGCTCTTTGGAAAAGGAAAATTCCAAATTCCTCAGATGTGGCAGTTGGGAATTTGCCTCCCACGTATGGCATACCCATCTGAGGTGTTCACCGACTTTTAACATGATGCTGGAGTGTGGGGTTGAGGCTGACGTAGCGTAGCCCCCTCATTTCGGTGGGGAGAGAGGCAGAGAGAGAAATAGAGGACTCAACGTGTAGGGCAATATACGGACAGCGGCAACCGCCTGAGTCGCCACTGATGACGGGAGTTGTGAGATCCCGTGTCTCTTGAATCGCTTCCATGACCATCCACACCATGCAAGTCAGAATACATCACCGGCAGCCTAGACAGTAGCGACACGCGCACCAACCGTGGTGTGCAAGCCTCATCAACCCTGCAAAGGATGACGGACTCAGCAGGACCCGGGGACCCAGGGTCTGGTCCTGCTCGTCTTTGTGCGGCCGTCGGGCAGTTGTGGGGCAGCACCAAGATCCCCATGTCGTTGGCATTGGTGCATTAGTTTTTTGACCTGTCTTCGTGGGTGAGAGGAATTCTTCAGGAGGGTAGCGCGGCTAGCTCTGCTCCATTGGCTGTTGGGCGGGCCGTTCTCGATCCAAAAGCCATCCTTGCAAAGAAAGGGGGTTGGCGAGGTTGGGCAACACTCGACTCCTCAACAAAACATTGCCATCTGCGTGCAAGGGACTCCGCCCTGGGGGATCTCCCTAGCCTCCTAGCCCGGTTTCCGTTGCAAGAGAGGGGAAGCGCGGTCCGGCGGCTTGAAGGCGGGAGGCGGGGAAGAGCAAGAGGTGACGGACAGCAAAAATCGCTGGCGTTCTGGAAGCTTTTGAGACGACTTCAAAATCGAGGAAGCCGAACTTTCAATCGAGACGAGCGCGTGAGTGCGGCGACTTTTAACTGCATGCTAGCCAACAGGAATGATGGGGCATGTTTGATCGGATTCCCGTCACTGCGGTCTCGCCGCGCAGAGATGGCCGGTTAAATGCAGTCCAAGCTTTTTCCCCTCGCACCACCCCACCAAGCCCACCATCCTTAGGGTCCTGGCCGGGCTTGCCTCCCAGCCTGAGCCGATGAGCCAGAGGTTGGTATTGGTATCATCGAGGAAGAGGGCCCAACTCTACGGAGTACGTCGCAGCCCACTTGTTGTCGTGTCGCCATGTCGCCATATCGCCATCCGCGTCCTGGGGTAACCTGTGAGCTGGGCCCGTCGCCCTCAGTACAGTGCGTCCATTGGCACCTCCACTGGATCGAGATGGATCGAAGTCGAGAGTGCCGAGGGCGCGGGATGCATCGCGATGCGATGTCCCGAAGGTTCACAAGAAGTGGCAGCCCAGCCGCGACCTAAAAACCCAAAGCTACCTTAAAGACAAGACCTAAAGCGCGCTCATGCCGCACACCCAGCTCGAAACACTTTTCCAGGAACCTGCAGCGACAGCCAACCCGGAGACGGAAGCTGTTCGAGGGGGCGGGGCAGCTGTCCTCTCATCCGCACTGACCTAGGCACACTGGGCTCTCCAGCAACTGGATCAGCTCCATCGGCTGGGGCGACAAGTTGGCGACCATCGCCCTGCTGCACGTCGCTGTATTCCGTACCCGTACCCGCCTTGGGAGCTGCCTTGTTGGACGCCGCCACTGAGCAGATCCGTGGCCGAGTATTGGCTTGCTGCTGATCGATGGTGCGGGACACGGTACAGCAGCATCGACATACATGCTGCAACCTGCCTGCTCTGCCTGGATTGCCAGTGGGGAAGCGAGGCCCTCGGGGTTCAGTGAGAGAGAAGAGCGCTGTCCTGCCCGCTTTGGTAGGCCTGTAGGTTAGGTGATTATGTCCACCGGGATAGGTCCCTGATTCGGGGACACGGGGGAGTGCCCTCGCGAGTCTCCTCTGGAGCCTCGCCGCGCAACCCTCCTGCTCGCCCTTCCAGCCCTTCACAGGCACGAACTGCCTTGGGGTCAGGAACACGCGACCGCGAACGACGGCCACTCACGTTACAAACGTATTGGCAACACATTGGTAGCAGGAAAGCAGGGACGGCTGCAGGTGCAGGGACCGGGACCAAAGCTGGGGAACACTTCCTGGTTGAACAGTGGTGGAGAGTGTGTCCTGCAGGCCGTGTTTCGGCGTTGCAGTCCACCGTCCTATGGTGGGGGGCTGCCTTCGCTGTCCGGCTGTCTAGGTCCTTCACCGCCGCTTCGCCGACTCGCAGATGGCATGCCTTGCCTCCTTACTGAAGCCTTTTGTTCAACCGCCTGGGTTGGGTAGGCGGCCGAGGTAAGGGGGCACGGGGCAAGGCAAAGGTGAGTTGTCCCGCCTGTCGACGTGCTCGACATGACGGACGGTGAAGAGGAGGGCTCACCCTAAAGGCAAGGCAAATTGATCATTGGTACACCTCCATGTCTTTGCTGCAAGTGTGCATGATGTACCTACTCTGGAAAGTAAGGTGGGACGCTTGTACCGCAGGCGTCTGGAGGGTTGCAGCTGTCAATCGAGCTGCCGCTTAACAGCTCAAGAGGAGTCACTGGACCAGACTGGGAGCTGGACCCTTAGACTTCTGAATCGCCTCCATCCCGGGAGCGCGCACAAAGCTCCCCGTCAAAGTTGTAATGGGATATTTCTCTTGGGGGCTGTAGGCTTGTTCAAGCTTTTTCTGAAGCACTCAATTCGCGCCGGGTCTCCCATGGATCCGGGTTTCTCGAGTCATTTAATATCAGGGCCAGCTAGGTTGGGCCGTCTTGCGCAGACGCAAAGCGGCATTCAAGCAGCTTGAGCCAGGTGTGGTGTAAGGTATCCCGCAGTTGCAGCGAGAGCAAAAAAAAATAAAAAATAGGCCCGCGGCAGCCCAATCGCAAAGGTGGAGTTGTTTTAGCGCGGTCGAGCTCGCCTGCGGGACCCTTGACTGGCCAGCACTGACCAGCATTGGCTGTGTTTCTGCCGTCGGTGGGTGAGGAGCGTGAGGTGCTTGGCTGCTGCTGGTACTCCTGCTGCTGCCAGGGGCTCGGACCATAGACCAAACCTCCACCCAAGAGTCCCTTTCCACTCCCTTCCTCACCCACGCTCTTTTGTACTACTGCTTTCCACCCCTTTGCTGCTGCTCCTGGCTTCCAGGGCGCAACGTGTGCCAACAGACTTGTTTTCCCAAAGGTAAGCCAACGTCTTCTTTTTGCTGTGCTGCTCGTATTTGCTTGCGCGCCCATTGCCTCGCCCCGTGTGTGCGCCAGCAGCCAACTACCAACCGTCCCAAGGCCGGGCGGAGGGCGCCAGCCGACGCGACCACCGTTGGAGCGATGCGAGCGCTGGAGCTGCTGGTGTCGTGGTAGTTAAGTTGGTGGCCGGAGTATCGGATGGCGGCGGCGTGTCAACGTTCGGGGCAAGTGGAGGAGCAGGGATGGGCAGTTGAGGCTTGTCGCCGCCATTGTGCGCTCCGCTGTCCATGCTCCATGCTCCATGCTCCTCTCTTCCAAGCCCCGCCTCGACACAGCAAGTTGAAGACTTCATGCCCTTCAATTCCCATCGGTCCCCTGTTGCTTGGATTCTGGATTGCTGGCGCGGCATCGCTGACCGCAACCTTCCCCCCCTCCTCGCAGACGTATAGAGAGGGACAGATCGCCCCCGACCAATTCGCCCTGTGTGTACGAAAGTGTGTTGTTGTGTGTTGTTGTTGTAGCAAAAGAGAAAACAAGGAGTGATACGAGAACCAAAAGACGAACGAGATGGACGATTTCTACCGAACCCAGCAGAGCCCGCGGGGCGAGTCGCAGATCAACTCTGTGTTTGTTTCGCCGCCTCGGAACGGCCCCCAGCTGCCGCGACGCTTTACCACCGACTCCGGTCGTGTACCAACATTGTCAACAGTTACTACCACCCAGCGCGGTCCCGAGCCGCAGGAGTTCACTGGAACTACGGTACGTGCTCGTCGTTCGTTGTTGGTCGTAATGGGAGAGGGGCGGGTTGAGGCTGTTGAGGGGGAGCCCCTTTTTGATGTATATGCCATGTCGGTGAACTGTGCTGACCTTGGCTGCGACAGACTCTGCACAAAGTTCAATTGGTATGTTGCTCTCGCTGCCGAGGGGGCGGCCCGGACTGGTGTCTTCGGCCTGTCAGTCAGGAGATGGATGGCGAGGCTCACCTCTCATCTCGGGGGCTCATTTCGGCTGCTTGTAGCGCCTTTTCTCTGAACTGGACGGTTGGCTAACTTCAAGGCCTCCCGTGGCTGCGGCAACAACAGCTAGAGAAGAAGAGAATGGATTATGAGCGGCTCCGCGAGCACAAACGACGCTTCGAGGCTGAGATTCATAAGCTGGATGCTCAGCAACGCCAGGAGGAAAGAGAGCTTCAGCAAATGCAGGAGGACATAAACAGCGGCCGATACGCCGGCCATCAGTCAGAGCCAACAACACCCCCTGAATATCGGGAGACATCTTCAGGATTCCCTACCATGTTTTCGCGGCCAAACCGGTACTCAACGTCGAGTTTGACTTCACCGCCAGGGATATTTAATCGCCCTGGACGATCTGGCTCCCAGCTTGCTTCGCCGCAGTCTGGCATAATCCAGAATCGCTTTGCCTTTGACGATCAAATTCCATCACGCTCGGTGCCAGGATCACGAAGGAACAGCGATGAGGACGAGAAAGAAGAGGCTGTTCGTCAAGACCCCACGAGCCATCGCTCAACAAACGCGTAAGTGACTGTGCTTTTCAGTTAATTGCCGTGAACTCCACTCGTTGTTGTTGTTGTTGGGCAAGTGCCCTCAGCAGATCAAAGACCACGAGAGAGTGTGATCTTATGCTGCATCCGGCTGCTTTGCTGGGAGTTTCTGAATGGGCCGGGTTCAAGCCGCTCCCTTTTCACACCACACATCCCCTTGCTCAGTGATCGATCCTTCCTTGAAAGCCGCCTTCATCCGAAAACCCCGGCCCATCAAATCTCGCTTAGCTCAGCTGCTTGCCGGCCCCTATCAGACCTCGCCGGCCCGGGTCCGGATAGACACCGGACCCGCCTGCCTTATTCACCCTCTCACAATAGCACGCACCTTCTCGATAACTTCACACAATACAGCGGCATTAGCTATTGTTCACCACGCAGCAAAATCACGAGTCCCGGTCAAAAACCCTATTTGACTTTTCAGCTTCTCTGCCCAGAAGATTCCTTCAAACTCCCCCACACCACACCTTACACATCTTCTTTCGCATCTTGCTTCACATCTCGCGTTGCAAGTGTGCCGTTGCGGAAGTAGACACTTGATCCACGAACGTTTCGCATCACGTGCTTGGGACTCGGCGTCTTTTTCTTCGTCTTCGTTTCTGACTTGCGGATTTTCTTTTCTTTTCACGCGGTGCTTGCTACGAACAGTACAAACCCTTAAAGCCGATACCCAGGCCCACGAGCTTAATGCTAATCATCACCATTTCCTTTTTCTAGACTCAACCGGTATTCTATGCCAGTCACCCGTTCTCGGACTTACGCCGACATCGGGTTGGAAGACAGCAACAATACCACAGGTTTCCTGTTTGGAGACGAAGATTCCAACTCTGGAGAGACCAGAACGACACCGACCAACAACCCTGACTCCTTCCCCTCTCTGCTCAGACAGCAGGGATACGCGAATCTGGTGAGTTTGCCATCCTGTTTGCTCGTACTACCCTGCCCACATTCCCGCACGCTGCCCTGCACTTGTCGTGGCCCCTCCAGAATGAAAAGACCTTAAAGCTGGCAAGCTTGTGGGAACCTTCTTTTTCAGGGACCACATGGGCTTCGGTGGGCTGCCCCATTCCGTCCAATCCTGGCATTTAATGGCTGCCGCTGGTATCGAATGGAGGGGGAAGGCTTAAGCACTGCATCAAAAATATCCTTCGCACCCAAACACAACCACCTCCCTCCCCGCATTCACTTTATCAAGACCCTTGCAGTCGCATTTGCCTCATGTAACATATGATGCCTTGCCTCTGTCGAAGCTTGTCATCCATACACTTCCACGAAGTGTTGTAAGACCTGTCCATTAACATCTGTGCTCAGATCTCGACACCATCCACTGCTCTGGATCTTGCTCAGTCGCAATCTACCGTTTCGGAAACAACTTCGACAAACGGCTGGAACAGCATCAACAAGCACCGTTCCCAGCAGAGTATGTCCAACATCGGCTCTACCCAGCTCAACGGAACTAGCTCGCCCCCTGAGGTCAACGCCATCGGCCGCCCCGCCAGCATCCGCCACTCCCTTGACGGTATGAACTTCTTCAAGGAGAGCGCCTCCAACGCCTCGGAGTCCACTCCCTCGAGTATTGTCTCTCCCCCCTCGAACCACATCATGGCCAGCCCGCCCAAGCTCCAGCAGTCCTACTCTGCCAACGACGTGCCGACTGTCAAGTCAAACGGCTCGGGCTTGGGTTCGAACGCGAACAGTCATGCTCAGCAGCACTTTCACAACCATAATGCCAGCCTCGGTCGCATTCCTGCTGGCGCCATGCCCAACCGCCACAGTCGTGAGCTTTCGAGCGACGCCAACCTGGCCAACGGCCGCGAGAACGGCTATCCGTCCATCGGCTCGACCTTGCAGGCCAGCGCTACTCCGTTCGGTCCGACTCCTGGTCAGCCTCAGTCTTCTGGCTCGGCTGCCCCGGCCTTGACCTCTCCCACTTCGGGCAATCCGTACCAGTACTACAACGGAGGCAACTATGGCGCACACAATGCAGCTGCCGCTGGCTACAACAGCCTTCCCATGCTCATGCAGAGCTTGGCGATCGGCAACAGCAACCCCGCCGCCCTCTACCCGCAGCAGAGCTACACCGGTTACGGCCCTCTTTACAGCTCGGCCCCCAGACAGCAGCCGCAGGACAGCCAGGCGCGTGTGATGCAAAGCCGTCGCCAGATTGAAAGTGAAGGTAATCACCACAAGTTCTGATGTAATGTGTGTGTGTGTGTGTGTGTGTATGTATGTATGCTAATAATTCGCTTTTGTAGCCATGGCTCGCTACAACAACCTGCCTTTGGAGCAAGTTGGTGGCACCATTTACACCCTTTGCAAGGATCAGCATGGCTGCAGATATCTCCAGAAGCAGCTGGAGAACCGCATTCCCGAGCAGATCCACATGATCTGGCTTGAGACCAACCAGCATGTCGTCGAGCTGATGACCGACCCCTTCGGCAACTATCTGTGTCAGAAGCTGCTGGAGTACTGCAGTGATGAGGAGCGTACCGTCCTCATCCAGAATGCCGCGAAGGATATGGTGCGGATTGCCTTGAACCAACATGGTACTCGAGCCCTCCAGAAGATGATCGAGCATGTGACCACGCCAGTTCAGATCCGCATCATTATCGAAGCTCTCCGCTTCCAGGTTGTCGAGCTCATCCAGGACCTGAATGGCAATCACGTCATTCAGAAGTGCCTCAACAAGCTGAGCGCTGCCGACGCCGAGTTCATCTTCGAGGCCGTTGGAAACAACTGCGTCGACGTTGGCACTCACCGTCATGGCTGCTGCGTCCTGCAGCGCTGCATTGACCATGCCGATGGAGGCCAGAAAGTCTGGCTCATCGGCGCCATTACCGAGCATGCCGTCACCCTTGTTCAGGATCCGTTTGGCAACTATGTGGTCCAGTACATCATTGACCTCAACGAGGAGAGCTTCACCGAGCCTCTCGTCCTCCAGTTCCAGAGCCGCATCTCGATGCTATCCAAGCACAAGTTCAGCTCCAACGTGGTGGAGAAGTGCTTGCGCTGCGCCTCTGATGTTTCCAAGGACATTATCGTGGAGGAGCTGATCAAGCCCGGCGAGATGGAGCGCCTGCTTCGCGACTCGTTCGCCAACTACGTTATCCAGACGGCTCTCGAGTACTCGACTCCTGTCATGAAGCATCGTCTTGTCGAGCACATCCGCCCGCTCCTCCCCAGCATTCGCGCCACGCCCTACGGCCGTCGCATCCAGGCAAAGATCCAGGCCTACGATGCCCGTGCCGGCCCGGTCCCTGTCGTGTCCAACGGACAGCCCCCCGTCGCCGACATTACTGGCGGCCAGGTTTCGGTTCGACCGCCCCACAACCGTGCCCTGGCTACCACGCAGTCCATTCTCCAGCCTCAGAATGGCTACACCAATGGTGTCAACGGCAACGGAGTCGCGGGCATTGGTGTTGCTGTTGGCGGATATCCCAGCAGCAGCACCATTACCGTCCCTCCGCCGCAGCCTCAGGCTCCTCCCCAGCCTCCCAGAGCTCAGCAGTTCGCTTCCCCGTTCCCCATGAACGGCCCGACCGAGAATGGTGAGACCCAGTGGTTCTAGAGAAGCGGATTTCGCGACAAATTCACGTGGCAAAGGGTACGATGAGACTCTAGCCGGATTTGCATTTGGCATTTGGCTTTGCCCCTCTTGGGCTGCCTACTTCCTTACGTCTCCTTTTCTCTGCCACACTAGTCACGAAGCATCATCCCCTTGAAACGACGGTCACGAACATTCCTCTTTTGCACTGTTACCACTAGCGACGATCAGGCACGGCATATCACTTTATGATGGATGCGACAGAGTACCCATGGCGGCGACGAGAATAAATCTATCGAGCTTAAGCGGCCGGCCTCGGAGACTCATGAAGACTTCTCTCGATGGTCTCGCTTTGTTGTACACTATCACGCTCGATAGGTACGATGGATGGTCGCGACGGCAATAGACCTTTTTTTTTTTCCGGACGTAATTTTCTCTATGCTGCAGCACGTCAAAAAAAGCTTTTCTTTTCTTTCCTTTGTGATTTTCGACTTCACGAGCTGGGACCACCACGAACCAGGATCCTTCCCTCGGGACACATATTTACGACCGGCCTGGCGATCCTAATCCCTTTGGGTGTACATCACACGGGGGGGGCTGCACCAGGAGATAAAAGGTAGTATCAAGAGGTGGATCGGGGTGGAAAGGATTTGTGGGGGGGGGTTGGCAGCTTGCGGCGAGAAGGAATTGAGCAACAAATCTTCGAGTGTTCTTTGGTACTTTTTCGGTGGTTCAGTGTTTGGATTGGGAGGCTTTTTTATTTGAGGCCATTTGGCAAGGGTATTCCGGCCTCCTCGTCCATGCACCGGGCATCTTCTCTTCTTTGGTGGTTTGGCATCATGGATGGGGGACCTGCCTCGAGACATCTAGGATTTGGTTCTCGGACAGCATGAGGTGGGAACCTGGTGTCTGCATCAGCGGTACCTGCCACCACCCATCTTTGCCTTGCGCATCACGCATCGTGGAACATCTTTTAGTTATTCTGCTATCGTCGTGCTAAGTTTTAGTGGTCATTTTCTCTGGGAAATGCAGTCTATAGCTTTGCATCTTTGACAGCAGTTTTACAGTTCAGCAACTTCTTGCCTGTATTTAGAGAGACGAGTCACCAAATTCTAGTCATTAACGAAGGTAACGTGGCCGTGTGTGAGTGAATGGAGTTCATGGAGCCGTTATAATTGAGACGCAATGCAGGGGTAACATGGCCTTTCAATGTCTTGAGTGAGTCGCATCTGCATTGATGTGCGGCACTTGTGCCTAGTTCTAGACCTTGTCAAGTTGACGATGACGGATTATGAAGCAGCTGACAGACTAGCTAGCTGCAGGTTTCCAGGGGCTGACAACATTGGCGTGTGGGACCAATAGGAATCCCGAGCTGGCGATCCTTCATCTGAAAGGCTGGCTCGGCATCGATGTCTTGGAACTAATAGTCCGGGCTGGAGCAACGATCCTTCGACTCCAAGCGGAAGAACATATTACCAGGCTGAGACCACCGAGTGAGTTGGCCAGCGTCAATCCTTTAGCTTTTGGGCGCGATGACATGACCCAATGGTCAAGGCAGGCGCCGCGTTTCCTAGACATTCTTATCGACGACGTGAGCAGCTCGTCGACAAAGTATGTCGTCGTCGCGGCCGTCTCAGCCGTCGTGCTGCTGATGAGCCTTGACCCCGGGCGTGGACTCGCGCGAGCTGCCGGTGATCAAGCCGGCAATTCCCATTATTGGACACATCAAAACATGCTCACGCAACAAGGCGAGTTCCACGTCAACTTCTTGCAAGTCTCCCCCCTGATCTACTCTCTAGTGTGTGAACAAATGTGTCTCACCAGCGCAAAACAAAACCAAACAGCAAGGCGCACCCGGTGCCCATCGCCACGCTGCCCCTGGCCAACAAGAAGCTGTACCTCATCACGTCGCCGGCCATCATCGCGGCTCAGGGACTTTGACGACGGCATGATGTTCATCGTGATCAAAGTCGTCCCCCCTCTTCGCGCACAAGGCCCTCGCCGGCCGCCGGCACATCCAAGAAGCCCTGGGGAGCTACTACACGGCCAAGCACGACCTATCCCCCGGCACGGCCGAGGTCGTCCAAAACCACGCAGCCATCGTGCGCGAGCAAGCACGGCGTGCTAGGACCGCTCATGGGGAAACCTGCCACCGCGAAAACCCGCGGCACATCTCCGCCCAAGTCGTCATGCGCCGCGTCATCGCCGACACCGTCGTCTCGGACGGCGCCGAGACCAGCTACCTCCCCCAAGCCGGCGCCGACGTGCACATGGCCGGGTCAGTAACGCACGACCTCTCCCCCAACCACCATCAACACCATGGGCGCCTTCACCCCGGACCACTTCCTCGAAGCCGAGACCAAGGACGGCGACGACGAGGTGCGCAAGATGCGGCGGACGGGGTACATCCCCTTCGGCGGGGGCAAGCACCTGTGTCCGGGGCGCAACTTTGCGTTTGCCGAGATTGTGGGGCTCACGGTGGCGCTGGTGGCGGGGTACGAGATTCGGGACGAGGACGGGGAGGTGCCGGCGCTGCCGGGGGCGGCCAAGGTGGAGCCGGCACACGGGATCCGGGTGTCGGAGCGGGAGGGCGCGGGGACCGCCGTGGGGATTGGGTGGTGGACGGGGTGGGAGGATGGATGTCGAGTGGGCGCTTGTTGCCTAGAACATACCTTAATATACACAGGTAACGCAAAGAGCGGGCCCCCTCGGTTGGACCATGGTCCTTCACAATGTCAAGTTCATCTTATTCTCTCGAAAAAGCTCTGGCCGGTTGTATCTATCTCCGAGATGTGACAATATCTCTGAGTTCTAACCGAGCAAACCAAGGCGAGGACGGCGCAACGAATTGGATAGCTAGGACACCTAATTCCTCTCTCGAAATATCTCGGTCAACCTTGCTACCTATCACTATCTCTCTAGCCTGACAATAAACGAGCCAGCTCCAGCCCTTGCCCTCTCCCCGCCCTCTATCAATCGCGATATGCAAGCCCCGAATCCGCTTCTGGTTAGACACCAGAGCGGTACGCTGGGCAAAGTAGCTCAAATGACGAATGCCAACCCATTTGTGAGTGCCTGTGTAATTCTTTAAAAGGAGATAGCAGTGTGCTTGCTGCCTGCCCGCCCAGTTGTCCTGCCTAGCCCGACGCGCCAATTTTGTTTTGTCTTACTCCAAGGGTGAAGAAGCTGTAAAGAAGAAACCTCCCGTCTTTCAGAATGAGTTCTATAATGACCGGCCCATAACAACGAAACTCCCACAGACAAATGCAAAGTGTCTTTTTACCGCAATTAGTCTCCCCATGGAAAAGAGGAAAAGCAAATATCCATCCCGTGTTGACGCAGGAAAAGGAAGAAGAAAAAAGAAAGAGAAAAAAAGAGCAAGGAGACGAGAGGGATCTCAAGGAAATTTGACGTTGGGAGCGTGCCATATGTAACCACTTTCCGAGTAAGCCCATCATCTTACTGGGTATAGGAAAGTGTGCTACCACCATGATGGACGCTCCATGCAAATCTCTCTCGTTCCCCCCAGCGCATGGATGGGCAAGGGGGAAACCCAAAAAAAAAAGCGAAAGCCAACACAAGCGCCACAAACCACCCACTATCTCGCCAGCCGAAATGGTGAGAATTCGATGCTGACTCAGAGTATTGCCATATTGAAGGGACCCTGTTTCCTGCTGAATGACAAAGGGCTTGTGATGTGGTTGTCTTTCTTGCTTTCCGCAGAAGCCCAAAGCAAGCCGTCAACAGCCGAGGCAAGATCTGTCCCCAGTATCGGGCAGAAACAGTGATCACACTCAATAAGGCGGCCCCAAGGCTACCTCTTCATGGCCGATCGCCTGAGCGCCTCCTGCAGCTCGGGCCGGTTTTTTAGGTGATCGTAGGCGGTGGCGAAGCTAAACCACCCACGCTCGCGCTTCTCTCTCTCGGGCCAGTCTTCCTCCTGGGAAAGCACGGTGGCTTCGTAGAACCGGTACAGCGAGCGCTCCTTAGGCTCCTTGGACGAGGGCTTGGGCGGGCGCGAATCCTCAATTTCCCCCAGATCAAAGTCGATATGCACCGAGATGCCGGCCTCTTCCCAAGCCTCGCGTGCGGCTGCCTCAGTGCACTCTTCGTCTTTTTCCCAACCGCCTTTGGGCAGCACCCATCCCTTCCGCCGTGTCGACTGAATGAGCAAGACAAGGGTCTTATCCTCACTCAGGGGCACGATTCCGGCAACCAGTCGTTCGCCCGCCGAGCTGTATCCTACGGCAGCAAAAACATGTCAGTCCAACCGATTTCAAGGGCTGACAGAGAGCCACCCCCGGGGCACACTGGGTCCACCCGTCGTGGCTCGAGCGAATGATGTTCCCTCAAATATTTTCAAGAGGGGGGGGGGGAGGGGATGGGGATGGGGTCAGACTCACTCTGATTCTCTCTCCCCTGCCGCGATGTCATCGGCTTTGCCTTGCTGCTCGCCATGGTGTCCGGGATAATTTCCAACGGAACAAGTCCTCGTCTGGGATAGCCGTATAAAAGGTCCTGAGGGCCAAAAGAGGTTGAGGAGTCGCGTTTGGCGAATATGTGTGTGGATGCGTCGGAGCACGTGCCGTCCAAGGTAACGCTCTCAAGACTTTTTCAAGACCTCCAAGAGCCAGGGCAGCGCGCTGCACGGAGAAATATCTCGTTTTTTTGGTGGCTATGAGAGCGACATGGTCGGAATGAACTTGGTGTGAAAGATCTAGAGGAACTAGGTCGAGGTCGCGGGCTGAGGTAAAGTCGTGGGAACCAAGAGCGCGGTGCTGAAATATTTGCTCGAGGGGCCTCTGTTTAGCCCAACAAGTGACACCGGCAATGTGATGCGGTCGGCGAGTGTCTGTGGTTTTGCGAAGAGCACGGGGAAAGCCCTGGGTCGGCGCAGGATGGGTTTGGGGAGGTGTCGTGCTGGCTGAGAAAACGGACGGACGGTGGCCAAGTGAAGCGCGGGCCTGGCACAAGTGGGCTACGGTGGCCAGTGGACAAGGTTCTCGCTGGCGTTGGCAAGATTCCAAGTTTGGATGCGAGTTAAACGCTCAACAAGGGACGACAGAAAGTTCGCACTCGGAAGGGAAAGTGTCCAAGGGGGCGTGAGGCAGACTTTTTGGCGGGTTCGCGAGCTCGCGAGGGGGCGCGGTCTGCGGTCTGAGGTCTGAGTCTGCGGTCTGCGGCCGGCAAGCAAAGCAAAGCAAAGCAAGCGGCAACCTGCGGCCAGCTGCAAAACGGTGAGGCGGACGGTGGACAGGCCAGTCGACGGCCAAGGCGAGGGGAAAAAACCCAGTCTTCGCCAGGACGGCTACGTGGGCAGGCGGACGTGCAGACGGGGCGCTCGATGCAGTTGCAGTTGGGGTGGCAGCCGCAGTGACAGGGACAGCAGCGGCGGTGACAGTGACAACGTCAACGGGAGCAGTGACAACAATGGCAGAACCTCGGACACAGCGGAAGTCGGGAGCAGAGGCTGGGAGCTCTGCTGGAGGGCAGGCCGTTGCATGTCTCGTGCCATAGCAGCAGATGGAGGGGCAGTTCCCGGGGAAATTAGAGTTGGCTCTTTATACTAGATACATGGGGGAGAAGAAAAAAAAAACGACGCGAGCCTGCGAGTCTCTGCCAGACCGGAGCCATCGAGGCAGCGGAGCTAGCGAGCAGCTAGCTCTTGTGTGAGTGGTGCGAGGTGTGCTGCCCGCTGCTGCCGTGACAGGGGTAGCTTCCTGTTGTGTCTGTGCTGCGCGCTGTGCTTTCTGCTCAGTGCTGAGGTGTGTGCGTGGTGTGTGCTGGTCCCAATTCTGCGCTTCCCCACATGTCCATGCCATGACGGGCAGGAACTAGAACAAAATTGAGCAAAAAAAGAATAAATTTTAGACACACAGTGAGGGGGGATGCGGACAGCCGAGCGTGCGCAGACAAGGGCCAACAAAACCAAAAAAAAAAAAAAAAAAAAAGCTCGGAAAAAGGAAACCTTCGAGCCGCTGGGGAGAACGGAGAATTCGCTTGGCTAGTGCGT
This sequence comes from Lasiosphaeria hispida, assembly GCA_033439745.1. Taxonomy (NCBI): domain Eukaryota; kingdom Fungi; phylum Ascomycota; class Sordariomycetes; order Sordariales; family Lasiosphaeriaceae; genus Lasiosphaeria; species Lasiosphaeria hispida. Next base: position 2,409,373 of record JAUIQD010000007.1, on the reverse strand, counting down.
GGGTACGTACCCGTGAAACCGAAAAAGACCAGACAGAGGGCGAAGATTAGCGACAGGGGTGGTGGACTTTGAGCTCCCATCCCGGATTGGCGAATGCGCTTGTTGAGGTGGTGAGATGTCGACAGCCCTCTGGATCGCATGCGGGCCAGTAGATAGGTGCACAGTCACCCAGAGGACATGGAACTTCGGGCAACAGGCTCAGGTTGACAGGAGTGCAATATTATGCCATGTACCGGTGACATCGACCATGCGTGGCGTTGAGATAGAAGGCCGCCCCCTGGCTCGAGTCAGAGGTATCTCGACCGCGGGCACTAACAGCTAGCAGCTTTCCCAGTTGCCGAGATGTCGTATACTTGTCGGCCAAATATCAGCGTCACCGGGGCCTGCTGACCATGGAAGCCTCGGTGTGAGCCAGCAAGCCCGCGAACCCGACTTGCAAACAACCGAACAGACAGTGAAACATGGAACATTGAAACACGGAACTGGACCTTGCACCGCGGGGCCTCGACTCTCAAGGCAAAACCCGGGTGGCCGTCCCACGTCCTGGCAGTCAGCAACAATTAAAGAAAGCTGTCCCGCCTGCATGCGGTACCTTACACAGCGCATCGTCTGACGGTGACACGGCGCCTCTGTTTTCTCCTCTCGGTCTCTGCCCTGTTGTTTCCCTCGGCTGAGCATCCGTAGATTGGGTGTGAAGCAGCCACTAGATTCTAGCAGTCGACGTCGCACCCACCCCTCCGGCGACCTCTTTCCCCAGGACCGCCGTGCCCACCGTGGCCGTGAAACGTCCCAAGTCGCTTCTTTTGCTTTTGTCGACGACGAGGAACTGTGTGACTGCGTAGTGCCTACCGTAAACTTGCTAAGTGCTCGGGAAGACCATATTACCTAAGCAAAATGTTGGTGCCTCTAACGGGCGAATGTAAATCGTTCGCAGAAGGCTCCCATCAGTTCGCACTCCAAAAGCCGGGGGCGAGGGCAGGCGTCGTCGTGGAGCGGGGCAGGCATCAAGGTGGGGGGTTTGTGTGCGACCACCTTCCCACCACGACCTCTGACAGCAGCTTGGGCCCCAAGCTCACCCATCCATCCATGCCATCTCTTCCTGGTTCATTACCTGCAACCCTCAACACTTGGACCCGGTACAGCATACCGCATCATTCCATCGATCTCCTGCTTCTTGCCCGAACGTCTTGCTGGCCCGCGCATCCGACGCTGACCTCGACGTCGTACAATATCAACCAAGTGCAGCTCATCAGACTGCAAGACCAGCTGCTGCTTGCACTTGCTGCAGTGTTGCTGCAGCATCTTGCGAGTCTCGGAGCCAGGGCAAAGCGTGTCTATATTTGCTTGAGCACGACCTGGCTTCAGGGGAACACCGCCTTCTGCCTCGCCAAAGGAGGTCAACAATCGCAAACGAATTCCCCACGTCACACGCGACTCACCTATTCTGCTTCTGTTCTACTTGGGTGGCCAGGCTGCCAGTCTAGCTTCCGAGCTTCGTTTTTCATTTCTCCGCTTCCGGCATTTCCCCTCCGACCCGGCCTACTCATAGGCCCCTGGTCCTCCGCTGCCGGCTCCTGGACTTATTCGCTGCCTTGTTCTCGGGACCTCACCGGTGCCAAACGAGCCGCATTGTTGAGGCGACCCAGTCACTGACCGACCAAATTGCAACCGATCCCAGCCGCACGGCTGTGTGTTGTATGTGCATTGGGGCGTGCCGTCCGCTACGACTTGGGACATCGAGTGACCTCCCCCCTCCCCAAAACCCCGTGGCCCGACTCCAGGCCGTCTACCCCCCCCTTACGTTTCCCCGGCCCCACCTCTTAGGGCAGCAGCATGGAAACAGGCGGCGGCATGCAGACCCCTGACGATGCTGCGGCGCCATACTCCCATATATTCCCAATTGGTGAGTTCTCGTCCCCGCGTCCTCTGACCCAACCATCTGAGCCATGTGCGGCATTGGCACGCTGCCGTTGGCTAGTCTTTCTCTTGTCTCCCCACGATCTGCTTCCATCATCCTGCGCCAAGTGGCATCGGAGGCTGCGATCTTGGTTGACCTGCCTCGATCCAGTGATGTGTCCCTACTGTTTCCGTCTATCTCTGGTCATTGTTCTTCTTTCTATGTCTTGTCCCACAGGAAGGCAACTACCCTCGTCTTTCTTTTTGTTGTGTCAGAGATTCATCCGACTCGGGCTAGTTGGCCTGTCTGATAGAAAGGCCGTCTCTGCAGGTTACGTTGTCAGATAGGATGGTCTTCTTGCATCTCGAACTCAATCGCGTGGGGCAATGTTTCCCGTCTGCTCGAACCCTCCAAGGCTTTTCCTTATCCTCTATGTACGCCATAACACTGGCATCTTCAAAGGATACACACATTCAGATGCATTTCCTATATCGACCCCAGTAACATTTCAATGCTAACACCAGCTTCCAACTCCAAAGGATATAGCAATTCGTCCGAGTGCGGTTACTGCCGCAGCTCTGGTAGTGGTCAGTCTCGAAAACGTGAACGTCTCTTTCTATTATCATCTCTGCAAGCCCTACCCGATTCAGTCATCCCTCGCAAATTCTCCGAACCTTCCCACCCCCCTACCCTAGTGTGGTCCCCGCGTCACACTCCTGCAACCAGTCCCGATATCACCCTTGTCGCCAAACCGCATGCTTTGACACAAGGGTCTCGTGACGAAGCAACCTTCTCAGTCGCTCCCCACGCAGAGTCGAACTCGTGTCTAACACCTTGCATCCCCAGGCTATTCCTATTATGCCGTAGCTACATCCCTCACGCCGGCTTTCTACCAGAAACTGGTCAATCGGTGCTGGAGGCGTTCCGGGACTCTTCTCTATCGTCCAAACCAGAGGAACTCCTGCTGCCCCCACTACACTCTCCGTCTGGACTCGACAAAGTTCAGGCCCACCAAGGACCAACGGCAGGCAGTCAACCGCTTCAACAAACATGTTGTTGGCGAAGCATACAGCAAGGAGGCGGCCCGCCTACGCCCCCGGTCGCGCGAGGAGGTACGAAAGCGGGATAATGAGTTTGACCTAGTTGCGCGGATTCATGAAGCAGAACTTCAGTCACTCGAGACCCCACCTCCACCCGCCCACGAGTTTACTGTCACGCTGGAACCGGACACGTTTACCGAAGAGAAGTATGAGGTCTTTGAGAACTACCAGCGGCTAGTACACAAGGAGCCGCCAGAGAAGATTTCGCAAAACGGGTTCAAGAGGTTCCTATGTGGCTCGCCTCTAACACGAGGCAGCATCGTTGGGCCCGATGGCACGAAGCGGGAACTGGGCTCTTTTCACCAGTGCTACCGCCTCGACGGAAAGCTGGTGGCCATTGGCGTGCTGGATTTACTCCCAGATTGTGTCAGCGCCGTCTACTTTCTGTATCACGAGTCGGTCCACCCACACAACCCCGGAAAGCTTGGTGCCATCCGAGAGATCACCCTGGCGCTCGAGGCTGGGTACCGTTGGTGGTACTCTGGTTTCTATATCCACAGCTGCCCAAAGATGAAGTACAAGGTCGACTACTCGCCGCAGTACGTCCTCGACCCGGAAACGCTGGAGTGGGATTTGCTTGATAAGGAAGCGTTGGCCATCTTTGACAAGAAGCCATATGTTAGTTTGTCAAGGGAGACGCGCTTGAATGTGGCTTGTGGGGTGTCTAAAGAGGATGGCAAGGTTGTGGATGGCGCAACACAAGCAGGTGAGCCAACGGCCAATCAGCCTGGGGGGGGTGCTGCGGGTAGGGCTGAAAGGGGAGTGGGCGGCAGGGCTGAAAGGGGAGTGGGCGGCAGGGATGGCGGGAAAGATAAGGCCGAGCGGGTAGAAGAGGAGGAGGATCTCCTCTTCAACAGCGATATGCCGGGCATCCCTTCGCTAGAGCAGATGGAGCATGTGGTCATGGACAACCTGCTGCTCCGTTCCGACTATTCGGACAGCTTATTTTTGGCGTCGGACTTGGTTGTCTGGGACACGGAGAGTATAGCGGAATACGGCAACCTCAAGTCGAGGATCGCCGAGCTGGTGGCGGCAGTGGGGCCTGATCTGATGAGCGAGTTTTGTGTGGACTTCCGGAAGAGAGATAGAATGTAGACGGCTCCAGGCACTAGATAGCTGTGTTACTCTGAAGCAGTAGTGTCCCGTCCCATGGATCAGTGGTGGCGCGAGTGTGTCGTGTGCCATGTGTTGTGTACCGTGTACATGTGTGTACTGTCTACCGCGAGGTCCCTCAAATAGGGGTGGTCAGATCGGTACCGATGTGGGACAGACTACAGGCGAGCCGCATGGGATGCATTCGAACGTCTCGGTCGACGAAATGGGTAAGGAGTCACATGGGTTTCCTGTTCCGTTGGTCGGTGAGGCATGTGATAACGTGGGGTGCCGCTGGGTTGGGCTGTTGGTGTCGGCTTTGTCGCCTGGTGGTGATCTTTGGGGAGGGGGGAGGGTTGAGCTGGTGGCGTTTTAGGGCTCCGGGGTATCCCGTTTCTGGGGGTCCTAAACTAACTGGCATGCATTGGCAAACCATGCTGTGTGTGGGTTTTCGGGGTAATACCTAAGGTAGAGAGGTAGGTCGTCGTACAGCATTGGTGGGCGGGGGTTTGGTAGAGTGGGTGGGTGGTGTCTGGATGTGGATGGCTGGTTGTTTGATCCTATGCATGGAAGGTCACGTTCTGGAGCGGTGTTTCTGGAGAGCGGTTATGTGGCTTCCCTCATGACAAGAGGAGGTAGGGCGATGGGCTGGGGATGAGGCGTGATGTCGTGCTTTCTCAGGTAGAAGGGGAGTGGACACCCTTGCTGCTGTGGAGGTTAGATGGGGCCTAGGCGGCGGGACTTGAGAGCTGTTTGGATGCTTTGGGCTACCAGTGGCTACTGCGCGGAAGGAATCATTGTCGCTTCGAGGGTTAAGGTGCAGGTTCGCTACGGGCTGTGGGAGTTTTCTGCGTTCTTGGACATATTCTCCGCTGTTGGGGACGGTGGTAAATACCATAGATAATACGTCTTAGGACCATACTACTAGGCTATAATATTGTTCTTATTTCTGCGTAATTTGGTTTTGGAGGGCTCCGGAGGGCTCTGATGCCAGTGGGGCGGATGCCACATAAGAGGCTTGGGCTCGATTTGGAGAAAAGGTTGGATGCTCCTTCTCTCTATACAGATTGGCCTCACCCGTTTTTGAAGAACGGGCTAACTCTTTCCCCATCTGACCTGGCCCTTGCTGCCACATCTTGCACCTGAATTGGTTTTTTTGGGGTTTTTTTTGCATTCCTACAGTACCTGAGGCTCTTCGATGCTCAAAAGTCCACGGATGGGCAGGGTTTTTTACCATGTCTCCTTCCGATACTCCTCTTCAGCGCCTGACGTTATAGTTTACTATCCATGCCATGTCGACAGCCGTTGTCGACCTGGGGAGCATCAGTGTTGCTACAAAACAATCTCTTCTATCACTTACCGTGTCAAGCTCCTTCTCAATCGGACAACCCCTTCCGTGGCCGCAGCCTCCAACGCCGGCCGAGCTGTCCCAGTCCTCCAAGGCAGGAGAGATTTGGATTGCAAAGGGTGGCTCTTGTCAAATCGACTTCCGGGCGATAGTCAACGTTGGGCTGTCTGGCACAGCGAGTTGCGATCCTAATGCTGCCTCCAAGGTGGTTCACATGGCCGCCGAATGTCCAGTATGACTGCCCAATCTTTGTTCTTTTATCTGTTACCTAACATATCAGGTCTGGAAAGAAATCGGGCTGGAGTTAAGAGTCAAACACTCTGTTCCACAGGTCGCACCTGGCCAGTGCCACACTCAGACGTCGTACTTTCTGCATCACCCGGATCTCTCGTCAGAGATGATTGCGCCCTCGCATATTCCATCGGCTCGATTTCAGGGGCTCACATGTGAGCTGAACTTTCACTTACACAACGGCAAACGCGAAGCGAAGGCCATCCGCAACGTTACGGCACCTCAAGCCACAGCAAAGAACTCGGGCCATCGCTATAGTCTGAGGAGAGATCCCAGGTCGACAAAGAAGGTGCTAGCTGCCATGGATGGCTCTCTCAAAGAGTCGATAACTTCCTTCAGACAGGTTGGCGAGCTTGAGCAGGATGGTCTTGATTCCGCATCACCTTTAAAAGCCAAGGTGGGAATAGGAGACATGGTGTCTCTTCTCGACATTGCACTCCGGAGGCTCATAGGGGTTGAGAGAGCCTCGCCAGGGATCAAAACGACAAGGAGTATGCCGTCTCCTTCCTTGATAGACATGGCGCCAGCTGTTTGGAATCTTCGGTATCTGCAGGTGAGAAGCTCGGATTATGCATTATTGATGGCGGCTAACTGCGTCTCAGTCTCTTGAAACACATGCGCGTATAATCCCAACAATTGCTGACGGGATGGCCCGACTCACAAACGCACGATCGGCCAGTCTCCGAGAAAAATTGGGCAAATTCGCTCGCTCCAGAGCGCTAATCAGCGCCAACGAGGGAGCCGAGCAATACAACCTGACTAGCAATGAAATCAAGAAGAGACTGTGGTTTCTATGCCAGACCGGCGTCCGAGCAGAGCCCATCTCGAAGGGCAGAAAAAGAAAGAATCGGGAACTAACCAAACCACAGCAGCAGGTTCCTGAACAGGATCTTTACCACACCAGGATTGAGCTTGGGGAGTTTGAAGAAGCCCAGATGTCCAGTCATCAGAGGAACATCGGCGCTGGCGAAGAGTTCAGCAATGGACTCTACTCACAAATGACGGTGTATGACCCCTTGGATGTTTCCCGAGAAACTTCAGATATGGTAGTGTATGAGGGAGTTGCCAGTTTAAGGAACCCAGGAAGGGTTTTCCAGGATCAGTACACCCAAGAGGTTCTCGAACTGACGCCTTACGACCCCTATCTTCACATGTCACCGTGGCAATATCAAGATGGGACCACCTGGGAGGGGGGCTTTCGTGAAGAGGACGATGAATTTTCCGAATATGTTGGCGATGAAACTTGCAGTGAGGTCTCGACGGATGACGCAGAATCCGGCTATTTTTATGCTGACGGCCAAGGGAACTATTACCCAGTCGAGAGAGATGAAATCGCAGTCTCGGCTGCCTTGGATTGGCCGTCAAGTTCACAACTAGGGATATTCGGAGTGCTCCCCGAGACTCAAGGTGGAGAAGTTGAACAAGATGAGTATGGATGGCAACTCGAACCAAGCTAACTTCAAAATGATAAATTTGAATGGTGCTATTCAGAACGAGGACTTCTCAGCCAAGCACACTCCAGCAGAACTGCCACCGTTCGCGATCCATCACGGCCGGCTTGGGCCGTGGGTCAACATTTGCCGGCAAGTGCCCCAGGCGGTCCTGCGTCCTCAAAAGCGTATTAAAAGGCCCCCCCAAAAGTTATCTCTCCGTCTATGCGGTCTTCGTAACGCCAACTTCCCATGAATGCGCTGTCTTGGTCCAAAGCATGCCTCAACCTGAATCTGACGAAGAGTAACACCGGGATGCTTCCACCAAGCGTCGTAAAACCGGGATCGCCGATTTGGAGGTCGTGGTCATTGAATTGGTCCCGAGATATCTGTCGATCGTCTCTCATCCACCCGTCCCGAATCAGATGCCCGTCCTCACCCCTCATGCGTCCACACTGCATCTCGGCAGCGTTATTGCTTTTCATATCGTGACCCGACGAAGAGGAGACATTGACGTTTATTTCCTTGGGCCCTTTGCACCGCCCTTGGCGCCGCCCTTAGCACCGTCTTTCTTATCCTTCTTGACCTTTTGCTCGGGTTTCAAAGTGGCGTAATGGATGTACCACAGCAGCACGATCTGGAGGATGACGGCAACGAGGACGATGATGAGGATAGTGAAGAGGATGGGCTGGTCGTTGAGGACGGCGACGGCTTGCGGGGTGGCGCCGATGCTGCCGAACCAGTCGAATTGACCCATTTTAGAAGGAGAGTGGAAGGTTGTGAAGTGAACGGTGGGCGCTGGCGCGTAAAACGATATGCGCGGGGTATAAATAAAAAGGTGAGCGGCTTCGCCTGCGTCCGCGAGAAGGAAAGTGATATTATTGTATATGACCTGCACCAGGTGGAATGGGAGAAGGACTGAGAAGTAGTATCGCGAATGACAATCGGAATAGATCGAGATAAAAAGAGAAAACGGACAGTTGGTAGTGAGGGGGAGAGGACAGTTAGGAGATGGCAAATAGGACGACTGGGAAGATGGAGCTCCCTAGGGGTTCATGAAACCAGAGACGTCACAATGAAGCCGAATGCGTCCAATGGCATGGTCTTGACAAACGACGGGCTTGTCAAGGCGGGTGCTCGCCCTTGAGCGGTGGATGAGCCCAGAAGGAAAAAGGGGGTTGAGATCCCTGTCGCACCACGTTTCAGGCCTGCGGCAGAAGTCGCCTGATGCCCTATTAAGTAAGCGGCATTGATTGGCTGGGGCAGACATCAACGAAGTCATCTGAACTGCACCCAGCTTGAGATTGAAGGCGGGCGCTCTGCAGGAGATCTTCCATCTGCTGGAGATGATTCGCCATCAAAGAATTGATGATGCGTGCGGTGCCTCGGTGCCTACGGTAGTTGGGGGCCGGTGGCTTTGCCGAGCATGAGTGGTCATCTGACCCAACACATGACCTAACCCCTGGCTGGGCCACTATGATGTCGCCTGAGAACTCAGGCACGAGAATTTTGAAGCCGTCCCAAAAAAATTGTTGGCTGCACGGCAGCGCGCCGCAACGCCGGGAAGCATTAAATCTTCAAGCTCCGCACCAGCCATTGGGGTGCCGTCAGACACAACAACCCCTCCGAGCTATGAGTGCAGCACGCCCAGCCGCCAGGAGTCTTATCTCCAGGCGCATGACGTCCGCGTCGGTCACCGCGCCGTTGTCGTCGTCGCCGTCGTCGAGGTTAGCTCCCTCGGCGCCCTCGACATGTCACCACTTTCACAGCTCGGCCCAGATGGCCGTGAGGCGGCGTCCGCGCTTCCGCAACATTCCCGCCGAAGAGATGGGCCTGGTGACGGACCAGAAGATCGACAAATGGGCCGCCAAAAAGTTCCCCAAGTACACGCCCGAGGAGATGCAGGAGCTGAGCAAGAACTACTCGCCCGAGCAGATCGCCGCCCTCGAGGCCGGTGAGGCCTCGATAGACCCTCGGGACCTGACAATACAAGGCCGCCTGCGTACCGACTCGTACCGCATGCCCTACATTGACGACTTTGCCGACATCCAACCCATCATCGACAAGCGCCCTAAGAGGCAGCCGCCCCCGGACCCCATGGCCCGCTTCATGAACCTGGACGAGTTTACCGAGGACCTGATTCAGTGGTCACAGGATCTGAAGAAGGGGGAAAAGACAGGCACGCTGAAAAGGCTCGAGGAATTCGTGCCCAATAAGTATAAGAAAGCGCCCGAAAGCGAATGGCCGGCCGAAGTGAAGGCCGAGGCCGTCGCAAAGTTCTCCAGTTATATCGAGGGCGAAGCATTCAAGGAGAAACTCTCCACGACCGACAGGTCGGACGGCCCGTCGGACTCTGACGTGCTCGAGTACATCCTAGAGCGGTCAAGCATGACGGACAACAACTTGAAGAGCAATTCGTTTATGGCGCCGGCGCTGCCCAACAAGGTGCCGGGCGTCGCGGGTCTGTACAAGAACGCTGTCGACCCCGAGGATCGCGGACTCGATGAGGAAGGTGTCTATCAGGACCTCAAGAAGCGGACAGGCATGACGCTCGACCAGATCCTCAAGATCACCGTCAAGACGGTTGTTACTCGCTACGTGACTAACCAGACCCGTCTGGGCAAGATCCAGACCTGTAACATTATAGCCCTCGCGGGCAACAGAGACGGCTGGCTAGGACTCGGCGTGGCAAGTTCGGTCGAGTTCCAGATCGCCAAGCGAAAGGCGGAATTGCTGGCCATTCAGAACATGCAGCCCATCCGACGGTACGAGGATCGGACTATCTATGGTAACGTAGAGGCCAAGATCTCGGGTACTGTCGTGCGTCTAAACGCTCGTCCTCCCGGTATGCTTCCCCCTTTCCTACTAACCGTGGGTGGTATGATGCTAACTTTACCTAGGTTTTGGCCTCCGCGTCTCGCACAGAATATTTGAAATGTGCCGTGCAGCGGGTATCAAGGACCTTGCCGCCACAATCCCACGCTCGCGTAATCCCATGAACACGGTCAAGGCGGTGTTTGAGGCACTCAAGAACCAGCCGGATCCGGAGGAGATCGCTATCGGCCGGGGCAAGAAGCTGGTGGACGTTCGCAAGGTGTACTACGGCGGCCAAGTGTATTAGTAGACAGCCCTGTATGTGTAATCATGTAAATATGTATGTGTACCATAGCGAGGACCACAAGCGCAACACGGCGTGTACAGCTCTCTTTTTTTTCCCCTTTTGTCCATACATTCATTATCAGTCGTCCCATCGTGATACGGTTGCGCGCGGAACGCGGCGTCGCCAGCTCGTCATATTATGTCGTGGGGAACTCGGCCCCGTCGACCCAGCCGCTGAAAGCATGGCATTGCCATCCCGGCCTTGCCAATCCATCCCTTAGTGGAAACTCGACGCCGCTCCGCCCTCAACTTGGTATATCCTCCTTTAACAATCGCCGACAGATAAAACAGCCCCATCACCCCCGCTCCCCGCGCTGCTGCTGCTGCTGCTGGTGCTGCTGGTCGCCCCAGTCAATCTCCTGCTGCAGCACGATGCTGTACACGCTGGCCTTGAGCAGCGTGAAGACGAGGCTCGTCTTACGCTCGAGCTCGCGCAGCCCGTCGAGGATCTCCGAGGTCGGGGCGGATGCGAGGTGGTCGAGCAGGGTTGCTAGCTGTTGCGCGCCGGGTGGTGGTTAGTGGGAACGTTAAGGGGGGGAGGGGGAGGGGGGGGGAGGGCTACCTTTTTCATGTTCTCCGCGAGCCGCTCGTACTCTTCCAAGACTTCTTGCTCTGTTGGGGAGAGCTCTGGTGGAAGGGAGAGGGTGTTTGAGGGGACTGGGACCGGGGCGGTGGTGGGGTCCATTTTGGTGGTGGTTGTGGTGATGGCGTCGTCGTCGCGGGGTTGAAAGGGACGCGTTTCATGGGGCACGCGTTTGGGGTTAGGTGGGGAAAACGTCATGGCCAATCAGGAAGAGCGGAGGATGAGGGGTTCCACTTTTGTTTGACGACTTCAGTTGTTGATGTGAGATTGCTTTCTTGGGGAACCTCTTTGAGCTGCGCCTGGAAAGTCTCTCCAAATTTTGAATCAACAGAGTAGACGCTCTCTTTGAAATAGGGAGGACTCAAGAAGAAGTTACAGTTTGGTGGAGACACCTTTGGGAGGCATGCTGTAATCCGCCCCTAGCGTGTTTTTTTAGCTCGCTGCTAAACCCATATCACGGGTTGAAGAGGTTCACGAAGGCTTGTTTCCTAGACTAGCATGATACCCTTCCCCGCTCTTATTGATCCTAAACCCATGGGCTAAATACACCTCCAAAAAAGGCTCTTTGAAGACATTGAAGCGTCTTTCTGGACAACACAGGGGCATATAATACATTTTGATTGTTGAGAATTCAGGGGAACTTGGTTGCTTGGATGATTCATATGGATTTGAGGCCGGACGCCTTTATTATACATGTATACATAATTCTCCCAGAGGCGATCCCTGCCGAAAACACCGCGTCCGACGCCTTCCTTTCTGTACTCTATCCGGGGAAGGACCTGAGCACGCTTGGGCGCAATGGCCTGGACCTTATTTGAGCCATCGTTCAATTGACATAATCTAGCCAGTGGAACCGACAGATATCAGGCAGGAACCCCTTCCCCTACTTTTGCTGACGTTGAGGGTCGGCTTGGACTTGAAAACTTCCACAGCACCGGAACTCACGCCTCATAGTCACCAATCATCACCACTTATCTGGGCCGGATTAATCTGCTTGCGAAGGTACTTCTCTGTTGCGACAAACCCCGTAAAGCGCTTTTCCTGGATTTCAGTGTAGACCAGCTGGTGTCATCGAAATCAATCGGCTTCCCTCTAAGCATTATCTGAGCAGAGATGGTTGCATTACTGCCTCGATTCTATTTGAGTCGTTGACCTCTCAACGGAATCTATTCCTTTGACCTTTCTTACCAAAACAATTATGGCCAGTACCACCCCCAATCTCTACGTTCGGTCCAGTCGACCTTTTTGCCAAGACTAGCCCGGTATGTTGAGAGAATACCCGGGGAAACAGCCCTTTTGCTGAATCTCCCAAATGAACTCTTCGATGGTGGTTCTGCAACGAGGGGAACTCTTGTTGGCTCCTCGTAGCTTTATCACGGATGGCCGTTCTCGAATGAACACGAATTCGGCAAAGTGGTGTAGGCTCTTCTTCGAGGTAATTTGGTGCTGTCCTCCAAAGGTAGCAACTCTCTTACTCCATCTCGATAGTGCCTATTGTAACCCGGTTAATATGTGTTCATTTGTCTCCTTTTTCGACCTAAGCGACTCAAGGGGCGAAAAAAAAGAAGAAAAAAAAAGAGTAAAAGGCAACTAACCGGGAGGCTTGCTGGTGATGTCGTAAGTCACGCGTGCAATGCCCTCAACCTCGTTGACAATGCGTGTCGAGATCCTCTTGAGCAAACCGAAATCGAATTCGTAAGGCTAAATGACGTCAGTTCCACGCACTATAAACACAAGAGATGTAGTTCGTACCTCTGCCGACATGAAGTCGAGGGTCTTGACGGCACGGAGACTAGGGTTCGAGTTAGTGGTCATTCGTCTCTAATGAAACGTAGGGGGGGGGGGGGGGAGGGGGCTTACATAGCGATATATCCGTAGACCCTAGCGTCGCCCTGGACACCCACGGCTATGAAACCATTAGTCAGGGACACTAAGGTGAAGGCATAGCAGAGTGCGTACCTCTGTCTTGGCTGATGGCAACGTAGGCTTGGCTCATCTCGTCATACACCCCGGCTGCCTTAATCTCGGAAATGAAGATATGGTCGGCAGCACGGGCAATGGCAACCCTCTCAGGGGTCACCTCACCCAAGATACGGATAGCAATGCCAGGGCTGTTGTTCGGCACATCAGCGGCGAATAATTCAAAGGGGAAGCAAAGGTATATATACCCAGGGAACGGGTGGCGCATAACGAGGTCTCTGTGGATGCCCAGCTCTTCACCGAATTTGCGAACCTCGTCCTTGAACATCTCTCGGAGCGGCTCAATGAGTTTCAGCTACGCAGTGCTGTTAGCGAATGTGTGTATGTGCGGCCAGAATATACCGGAACACCAAGGCCGTAATCAAATACCTTGAGCGTATCGGGCAAGCCTCCAACGTTGTGGTGGGTTTTAATGGTGGCACTCGGTCCTACGCGCACGTTAGCTTTACCATGAGACTCTCGGGGTAACTTGAAATCAAGCAAAAGCTCCCTACCTCTGTACGAGACGCTCTCAATGCTAAAATACGGTCAGCTTTTTTCACAAAGATGATTGAAGGCCATTGGTTCAGCATACACGTCGGGGTAGAGCTGCGTGATTCAATGTCAGCGTGGTTTTGATCAAGTAGAATGAAGGGTACATACTGTGCCTTGCAAGAACCATTCGATCGGGCCTGCATTTGGTGTATCCTTGGCATCCCGCTCGATCCGAAGCGCTTCTTTCTCAAAAAGGTCGATGACTATTTTCAAGTTAGCGTCGAGACGACGGTTATGAGTGTCCACGAGTGTTGAGGCAAACGTACAGGTTCCTCCAATAATCTTGCGCTTCTTCTCAGGCTCGGTCACCCCCTTGAGACGGCCCAAAAATAGGTCAGCTCCGTCAACAACCGTCAAGTTGATGCCGAGATGCCTCTCAAGTGTCTCCTTAACCTGCTCGCATTCGTTGAGACGCATCACTCCTACAAGAGGTTGTCAGTACTGCTTTCAGTCTCTTAAACCCAGCCGATAGCTCGCTTACCGTTGTCGACCAGAATGGCGTGGAAGCGGTCACCTGGCTACAAGTCAGCTCCTCAAGGCCATCCACGGTGAGTCCTATTACCATACCGATTGCCTCTTTCATGAGCTTGGCGGCGACGGTTGAATCCACACCTCCGGAGACGGCTCCGAGCACCTGTGCGCGGTCACCAACAAGGCGTCTGATGCGAATAATCTCCTTTTGGATGAAGTCCTTCATCACCCAGCCGGCTTGTGCGCCACAAATGTCGACGGAAAAGTTACGCAAGATCTCACTACCGCGCGGTGTCTGTAATGGCCATGTCAGTTGAAGCGGGGGGTTTCAAATCAAATGCCAGCCAACTTACGTGCTCTAGCTCCGGGTGGAATTGCACGCCTGCAAGCTCTCGAAGTTATTCGATGTCTCGAGAGGTGGTTTTGAGATGGAGAAAAAAGACTTTGGAGCGAACGTATCATGCAGTTGAGGGAAACTTACCATATATTGGCTTCGTCTGGTGGGCAATCGCAGCGTACTCGGAGTTCTTGGTGCTTGCGACAACCACAAATCCCTCAGGCAGCTTGACGATTTTGTCAAAGTGGCTCATGTAGGCTAGAATGGTGTTAGATCTTGTAGCCAAGTAGTTGGTGGCACCCTACTCGGGCAAATCTTACCGTGCATCGTCTCTCCTAGGCCGGCGAAGAGGCGGCTGACGTGGTTGTCTCCTGTGTTGTGAATTATGACGTCGGCATGGCCGTACTCTGCAAGGCCAACGTGTTAGACTGCCCGTCTCCTTTTCGGCAAGTCTCTCTAGATTTCACGAACCTCGGACCTGTCCACGAGCGACATTCTCGGAATTGATTATCCAGGCAAGTTCCTGTAGACAAATGGTGAGCTCTTCGAATGCGCGTAAGAGCATGGGGATAGTTAGTGTATTACCTGGCAACCATAGCTGAACATGCATAGTTAGTATGGGGGCGTAACTCGTAGCAAAAACAACCATACCAAATTCCCAAGATGGGGACACCAAGCTCGAAAACGGCGGGATCAACATCTTCAATAAATCAGCACGAGTGTTATGCTTGGTTCAAGAGAGGAAGATTTACGGGGTGCGCCCTGGTCGTAGACGGATGATGGTCCTACGTATCGTTAGAGAATCGAGACATGCAAAACCCAGGGCGTAATCACATTGCGCAGAATCGTGAAACTCGGCTCAACAGGGTACGTACCTCCAGAGAGAACGATGCCCTTCGGCTTGAAGGGGAGATCTGCCAGCTTGATAGTGCATGGAAGCATCTCAGCGTAGACCTTGAGGCTTCTCAACCGGCGGAGAATCAGGTGGCTGGTCTGGCTGCCAAAGTCCAGGACGAGGATGGTCTGTATCGCACAAGGTCAGAAATCTACGCCATCAGGCGGAACAAATATGCCCCCCGCGTGTGTTTCCTGTTGTTGACTTTGACTGTTTCGATGCCATCCGCCAACCTGCCGCCCTGCTGCCCGCATTGTATAGTGTGTTCGAAAAGGGGAAGAATCCTTGTTCATCGAGTCTTGCGACATTCCGTGCCTGGTGTCTCATGCGCCGGCCAGTCGCAGATGCGACAATTGCCCAAGACGAAGAGTGACGGGTCTACTTTGGGTCTTCCAGTGGCTCATGGCAGTTGTTTATATCGGTCTCGAGGGAAATACGTGGGGGTTTCGTGGCAGATCGGGGGAAATTCGTGGGCAGCTTCGGGCAACAGACTAGCGGTCGGCGATGGTGGTGGAACAGTCATAGCTCCCAAGGAGTCTCGCGGTGGGCATTTTCGCAGGGAATTCAGCGCGCAAGTGGACGTACGTCAAAGGTATTGTGCGGCGCCTCAGCCTCCATAATTTCAGCCATTTTGAATGCTTGCTCGGGCGCGGAAACGGAAGTTGTTGTCAAATCTCGTGAAACAATAAGAAAGCCCGAAATCGACCGATTAAAGAAGCCCTCACGAAAAAAATAGCGGCGCATAGCGGGGGCGGGGCAATTGAGTTTCCTTATCTTATCTTTACAGGGTATATTTCAGGGGTCCCGCTTCCAGGCCGCTGTACGCGTTTCGCGACCCTAACCCTGTTACTACGATGAAGGCAGTGTGTTTGTAGTTCCCATTTCCTACCTTAATAGCAAGACCTCGTATGATTTCTCCAGGACACCTAGATATTCCATGTCCTTATCCATCTCAACTCGGGGTCTTCGATGCTCTAGGGCAAGAAGGCCTCCTGATGCCAGACGGGCACCTTGTTGGCCCATGAGACCAAGAGAGGGCAAGAACGAAAGACGAAGGACGGAGAACAGGGCGGCAGAAAGCGCCAGGAAGCTAGTAAAACTCGTAAGCACTGAGTTTTCAAAGGCAAGCAGGGAACTTGGACAGTGCCAGCTTTCTACGGAATCTAGCAGCGAAGTTTGAATTCAGGCAGCGGGCACACACAGCACATGGCACGAAAGGAATTGAATGTTGCTGGAGTTAGTTTTCTGGTATCGCACTCTTTGTGTAGTAAAATTCCCACAGGTCGAGTATCTCAACATCCCAAAATCAGACCCTCCCTTCCGAGGCGTACCTGCGCTCATCCCGGGTCGCCTTGACGCCGACGTCATCAACAAACCAGCCCATCAGCGCAGTACTATTACTTTGTCCGAGCCTATTTCCTCTGTGGCGATTTCGCAACACGCGGCGAGCCCCGGACCAAGTCCCTCACAGTTTCCTTGCCCGAGTCCTCTCCCGAATCCATTTCCACCCCCTTTCCAGAGCTCGAGTCCGAGCCCCGAGCCAGCTCAGCCAATTCGGCCCTCCTCTTTTCCAGACATATCTTGCACCGGTGCGGGATCTCCTCGCGTCTCTCCCAGGCAAAACTCGCAGTCTTTTCACAGTTGGGGTAGTCCTCGCACCGATTACTCCAGCCTCCGAGGAGGCCCAGCTTCCAGCCATGTGCCCCTTTGATGACCCTCATGTCACGCTCGTCGGAGGTCGTCTGGCTCCTGTCGAAGCAGGAGTAGACCCAGGGGGTGTAGAGGCACATGGTTCCAGTGGTGGGGGCTTGGAATCTACTTTCTTGGTTAGACAGTGTTGGTTTGAAGAAGGTGGCATGTGTGTTGAATTTGCGAGTACTTGCTCGGAAGAAAGAATGGAGAGTCTGGGGAAGTATTCTTAAGTGAACGTCACTGCTTTCGTTGTTAGAATTTCGGACCGTGCAGAGCACCAAATATATGCTTTCAACTTGATTTTGCTCGTTTTCCGGTCTCTTTTTGTTTGCAAGGAGGATTTGTTGCGGCCGAGAGCGGTTCTTTCCCGACTGTCATCTCCAAATATTAACAGCTGTTGATTCCGCAGCAACTGCCGAAGGGAAGAACTACTTGCCTCAATCACATACCAACCCGTAATATAAGGGCGAAGCTTTTCTAGGATTTCTGCGTGAGCCTCCCTCAGTTGGTGTGGAATCAGTGTGGGTGGGCGTTTGGCGATGGACTGGGAAAACACCAGGATGCAGTGATCTTCCAATAAATATGTATGCTACGATGAAAGAATGCAAACGGGCCAACAGCTGTGGTTCGCAACCAAACCGCCCTGTTTCCTGCCGTCAATCCCTTGTCTTGATATCCATACTGGTGCTACCTACGAACCTCGTATTCAGACGCAGCTGAAGGAATTCACAATGAATCTCGTCGTACAGACACTGGCAGCTGATATTTATGTTTTAGCATGGTACCATCCCCCGGTTTTAGTGGTTTTACTCGTTGTTGGAATCGAACAAGATAACACGGCGCCATACTAGGATGTCAAACACCTAACTTTAGTTTTCTTCCCTTGACAGTTTAGAGACGGGTACGTCACCTTATTATCTTAGGAAACTGTTGGGTATCACATAGACTTTTCGGTTTTACTCTAAAAACAGCCCCCTCGGCTTACAGGGCCTCATGGCGTTGTAGATTACTACCCGTTCCTCAAAAATGGAGCACCGGTCACCCCTTTCTCATTAGACCTATGACTCACGTGCCCTCCTGGTAATACAAGGATGAGAGGGATCAAAGATGGAAAGTTTGGGGCTAGATTACCACCCAACACACAGTACTATCAGGGCATGCTGCGATCAAACCTGTGGGATACGGGGTGATGTTGGTACTGGTATTCTCGTCAGTGACACTGAACGACACAATTACATCCAACAACGTTGTCAATACTTGCTGTCACTCGCCATCTGTATCTACTCATGCTGTATACACGATGATACCACCAATCAAAACATACTGGTCCGCCTCCTCTTCGGCCTCTCATATGCCGCCACGCCTTGTGGTGTATCCAGGGGGTTGCAATACCTTGGTTTCTGGTACAGGATCGTCTTGGCTGCACCATACCATCCCAGCCTCTGTCTCTTCCAGGCCTTTGGCTTTCCTCCATCCGAGCGGCGCTCCAAGATTGCCTGGGGCAGCGGCGGACTGGGAGCGATCTCCAAGACCTCTGGACCCACCCTGATAAGCACTGGTAACTCGGCCTCGGCCTCCGTATTCTCATTATTCTCCCCATCCGAAGTCTCCCCGTCAACCTTCTCGTCCGCGGCTGGCGCTGTCACAGTCTCTTCGAGAACGCGACCCTGGGGATCTACGGTATACTCCACCGTCTCCGTCGGCATCGGTTCGAACGGCGGCATCTGTGCCTCCTCATCGCCAGCCGACTGCTTCCCACTCTTTCCATGCCTCCGTCTCCAGATGGAATGCCTCTGACCGTTTCCGCCACCCTCGTCGCCACCACCAGAGGACGAGACGGAAGCAGCGACGACCTGCTCCGCGGCAACCTCCACCCACACCTCGGCCTTGCGGATCGTATCAGCGTAGATGACCAGGACGGCGATGAAGGACAGGGGGATCGATGCCGCCCAGAATATGTAGAACATGGAGCCTCCCGGGCCAAACGTGTCGCCCATTGAGAGTATGCTAGACACGATGGGCAACGGGATCAGGATGCCGCCGAGATAGCTGATGCGGTCAAGAGCGCGCTGGTTCTCATCCATAATTTCTCGACTACTCCTTGGCGCATTCGTGGCGCTGCTTCGTCTCCGAAGGGTGGTGGTGCGCCTGACATTCCTGGGGGTAGGTGGAGGTTTGGGCGCAGCTTTCGTCTTTGTGTTGGGCGGGGGGGCTGGAGCCTTCATCGTGGGTGGGATCGCGGGCAGCAGGGCGGTGCGGTGGTGTATTCGGGAGAGGAGCCTGTCCCAATGGCGAAATGACCGTTTAGACGAATCCAAGTAACCGCGGTCATCGAGGTAGTCTGACATGTCGATATTCTGCTCGAGGCAGTGGAGTATTTGCCAGTAACATGCTGCTATTCTCTCGCGGGATTCGAGCTGTACTGCCAGAGGCGCCAGGACGCCAAACATGTCAAGCCAGTGGCTGTGAGCTATTTGGGTCAGAGCGGAATAGACTAGATTGCCTATATCGGCCACCTCGCTCGGGTCTTCGTTTATCTTCAGGGCGTCGGGAAGAGCATCCCCCAAGCTCGGGATCTCATCACGCCCGGTATCCTTGCTATAAGACCCGGCAGCAGACACTTTCCAACGTGCCTTGCGGAGGTTCGAAACAGGGTCCCTCCATACTGGCCGATCCATTAACAAGACGGCCAAGGGTCTTGAAGTTGCCCAAAGTGATGCCCTGCAGAAGACAGCGGCGAGGGTCTTTTCTTTCTCCGACCCGAGCGTGTGTATTTCCGGGACGGTCACTGCCTCAGCAAAGATACCCCCACCCGTTGGGAGAGATGCTCCCGCATAAAATCCTTCCACTAGTTCCGGGTACTCTAAGTGCATGAACCGTATCTCTCTGTCGCCGAGACCCGGAGGACGGTAGCTCCGGCGGCCAGCGTGAGCGTCGATAAAGGCGGGGTCGATGTTGAGGTGATCGCTGTCTAGCAAAGCCTCTACATAGTCTCTAGGTAAACCATATAGGATAAACATCCTCCGCGGGCCACTCCGAGTCGCCCCTGACCGCAGCGCGACACGAAACGTCTCGGGCGTCGGGAATGTTGTCTTCTTGCACACTTGGTGATCCCATTCCAGCATGTACGCCGGCGTCGCCGCGATCTCAGCCCTGACCTCATGCTCGGATATAGTGCTGGGTTTGCTGTGCGAGGAGCTTGGTTTTGATGCCCTCAAGCTACCACGCTGAGAGGCGACCTGCGAGTGCTCGATATCGCTCTCTACCGCCGCGCTAGTAGCCATTGCTTTCCGTCCTGGCCTTTTCTAATTGGTATTAGCAATGGCCCCTTTGAAAATCGAAATCTTCCTCTATAAAAGCTGTAAAACGGGAAAAAAAAAAAAAAAAAAAAGGGTATGAGCCCCAAGTTCGGGATTAGGAAAGTGGATTAGGAGGAAGACGGCGCTTTTGCCCAACACGAAGGCATTATCAGGCTCAGGCCATTGGCACATCAAGAAGGAATGGAAGAAATTTAACAGGCACTGCCTCTCGAAAATATTGAGCAGCGTACCAGGCAGTCAAGTCAAAAGCCCACACGGCAGGCGCTCAAACGAGCACCTTCCTCGCAATCGAACTTGCGGTGGAGGTCGGCAGGGCGGGAGTTTAATCGAGGCCTGCACTCCCGCAGTCAGCCCCTCAAGCGCAACCCATATTGGCCCATTCATGTCCCACCCGGCTGCTCAGACCAGGAACAGCCGCCCAATGGCAAGCCTCCAAGTGCGACAATCCTGATAAGAAAGGCACTGAATTCCCGGGTTCTCAACTGTGAACACAGACAAGCACCGGGCTGCTGCAGCAACACGATGCACTGCTGATCGCTGTGACGTTTTGATCCTGCAGTCTGGCGCCAGTTCGGGCGCCCAGCTGCCGTCAACGAGCATGAGCGTCTCTTGGCTCTTGGCAAGCAAGAGGAGAGAGTATGAGTATGGGGCCCCGCAAAGTCACCGCTTACCCCTGTTCGGCAGTTGGGTGACAAAGTTGGAGACCTCCTTTTCACTCATCCACCAGCCAGCAACCACATCACCGCAGAAATAGTCGTCCAGCCACTGATACTCAGTCTCATCAACGTACTCGAATTCTCCACCACCTGCCTAGCAATTATCGTTCGCTGTCTTGACTTGAAACCACCCTCTTCCAAAAAACGCCAAACACCCTCAAGACTCCAAGATATGAAGTAAAAGTATGAGCACCATGATAGGCAGAGCCGCCACTATATGATACCATCCAACACCTCCCTCACCTCTCGCCCGTGCCATCACGAACACAAGAGGATATCTCTTATTCCGACCCTGACCAACCCAACTCCACCTCACTCAAGCTGGTCTGGCCCCCCACCGAACCATATACCCCCTCCCATTCCCATGCTTCCCCTTCCATGAACCTGAACCTCACGCCCGACTCTTTTGGCATCGGTCCCGGAGAAGGATAAAAACATCGCCTTCTAAAATGAGAGCTTGCAGGCCAACCAACAACAGAATGAGAGACCAAGAAGTAAAACAGGCAACAAAAAGGAATGAGGTGAAAAAGACCAGTAAACGAAAACAAGATAATCCCACAAATATGCCTTCCACCTCCAGTCCCCACCGATACTTGCTTGCTTTCCTTGCTGGTCTCTCCGTTTGTCGCGCCCATTTTCTTCCGTGGCGTATGAACACCCTCACAGCTGCCTAGAAAGGATCACTCAGCCCTCGGACCCCTCAACAGCAGCAAGCAGGCAAACAGGTGCCCTCCAAAGCTTCATCCACGAGCCAAAAGACGAGGGCTCCAACAAGGACTCCGACAAGGAATCACACTCACACCCGCATCCACAAGCCCCACCAAAAATTCCAGCCCCGGACTTCGTTTGAAAATCGTCCTACGACTGATACCCATTCGTCCCATTGCCATAGTTATGGTGATCTTCACCATCATGATGTAGCGTGACGCTATTAAACTCTTCGAACGGATCTACCACAGATACATCGCCCACGGTGCCCGATGTTCCGGGCGTTGCCAGCCCACTGTCGAGCGGCACCCCTTTCACCCCCAGACCCATCTGCCGCGACCCGCTGATGTCGACGCTCTCGCTCTCTTTGACATTACGGAAGTTGACCGTGTCCACACCGCGCCCCTGATTTGGTACAATCGGCGGCTTCATGTGGCGGATCAGCGCCCACTGCGTCGTCCGGAAGAAGGGGTGGCTCTTGATATCTGACGCGCCCGCTCGTGCTCCGAGTCGGCGGTTCTCGTCCTTGATAAGTAGTTTTCGTATTAAAGATTTGCAGAGGCTGAGATTCTAGTTAGCGTATGGGGGAGTGAGTGGTGGCCAAGTAGCTTACTTTGATATTTGTGGTGCCCCCGCGTGATCTGGGAATGGAATGTCTTCCCGGAGGATGTTTGCAAACGTCGCGTTGCGGTTTTTGCCCTTGAATGGCGTCGTGCCGTACAACATCTCATACACCAGGATACCCAGTGTCCACCAATCCACTGCACTCGTATGCCCGCTACCCTTGATAACTTCGGGGGCGATGTACTCCTCGGTCCCCACAAACGAGTTTGTCCTAAAGTTGGCGATGCAGGACTTCGTGTCAATTGTTGGTAGAGATGATGTACTCGTGCCGTTCTTGCCAATAATCATGGTAGGCTTGCCACCCGGATCCGATTGTTTTGACAGGTCGAAATCAGACAGCATGATGTGACCAGACTGGTGTAGGAGGATATCTGGAGTAACGTGTCAGTCCGGCCATAGGCATCAAGGACATCAGATAAGGGGACCTACTCTCCGGCTTCAGATCTCGATAGATGAAACCCATGAGATGCAAATACTCCAACGCAGCAGTCACCTCCGCAGCGTAGAAGCGCGCATCGTCCTCGGGTATGCATTTGCCAGGCCGTGTTTGCAGCGCGCGGAAGAACTCGCCTCCACTGCAGTACTCCATGCAGAGATACAGGTAGTCTTCAGACTGGAAAGAGTGATATAGCGTCACAATAAAAGGGTGATTACTTGTGGCCAGGATCTCTTGTTCTGCCAATGCCCTCTTGATCTTGTTGCGCTTGATCATCTCCTTTTTGCTCAATACTGGAATTTGTCAGCATGGGCTTACCCCCAATTCACCAATGCGCGATCTGGACCGACCTTTCATGGCGTATAACCTCGAGCTCTTCTTTTCCCTCACTAGATAGACCTTTCCTACGTCTCCTTTGCCAATCAACTTGATCTTGTCGAAACTCTGCGGACCGACCTCGACATTGCGGACCTTGATGGAATTGGAGCTGTAGGTCCTGCGGAACGCTAGTGGTGAGCGGTTAGGCGACGGAAGCGCGCCGAGGCTATCCGCGTCTGGGATGGCTAGAGTGCCGAGCCCATCCCCGTTGACCTTGGGCTGATCGGCGAAGCCCAGCGTATTGGTGTCCTTGCTCTCGACGAGTGGCTCTTTGCTCAGCTCGGCGGTAGCGGGGCGCTCGCCGCTGCCCTTACCCCTAGAAAACAGACCTTGAGCATTAGGAGCGCTGGCAACCCTCCGCAGCTTCCGGGCGAGTTCCTCCTTGGTAGTAGTAACAGAAGGCTGCTCGGGGCCGCCGCCGGGGCCATTGATCTTGAGGATGGGGGTGTCGGGTGGGCTGGGCGGTACGGAGCCCTCGTTGTGATGTCGCAGACCGGGCTGGCCTTGATGAGCAAAGTAGGGGTTCGCATGAGCGGTCGGGCTCATAGACTCGTCGAGCGGGTGGCCCTCGCTGGCGACGGTAGCGCTGCGCAATCGGCCGACGCTGAAGAAGCGGGACTGGCGGAAAGGCGTCTTGGACTCGGCCTTGAGGCTGGAGGACGACGAGCCATCCGATTTGGTCGTGTTGATGCGGAAGAAAGCCTTTAGCCGCTGAGGGAAGTGGCTGTCGCCATTCGCGTTCTTGATAGACGGCATCTTGCAACTCTACCTCTCATGAGGCTACAGCCATGATGCTGAGGGTGAGGGAGAGGTGGAGTGGGACGAGTTGGTGTTGGAAGGGGTGGAATGGAGAATGGGGTAGATGGTGGACACTAGACACTTGCACTCTGGACTTGTGGATGGCGGATTGCGGATGACGGGAGTGCTGCAGCCAGTCGCTGGTCCGGGATCCCAGGCGAGCGCACCTAGCCATGGAACTGCAGTGCCTGTCCTGTCCCGGCCACCGAGAGCACTGGGGAGCGGCCAGTGGGAGGTAGAGTCACGGGACCTGCCGGCGCGCAATTGCCAGCGTTCTCCCGCTGCGCCTTCTCTGCGCTGTGCTCTGTCGCCTCAGCCCTGCCCGATACTTTTCCGCCCCAGCCATTTCCGCTCATCCAGGGCAGGAATCTCACGGTCTGTCAGCAGCTGCTCCTGGCAGCATCGCAGCAGTGCATGCTCTACGACGTGTGATCAGTCCATTGCCTCGATGCCGCCAGCGCATGGCTATTAATCGATGTCTCTCAACTCCTCGGGTGCGGCTTCCAGCATCGACTTGGCAACCGTGGCAGGGAAATCCATATCGTTTCCCACCTCACTTTCCATTGCGCATATTCTGCAGGGCCTAGATCTAGACTTTCTGTTGCATATAGCACGCAGTAGCCGGAAACACAAAAAGAGTGACGGCACGGTCGCCAGTGAAATCGCCGAGAACCAGACCCCATTGAGGACGGGGAAATTTCGAGGAGAGCAGCCGTGAGTCGAGCGGCTTAGCTCTTCTCATCAAGCAGTTTCCACTACGCTGGGACACCCGACGTCCTACATTGCTCCAGCCCACCCACGACCGGAGGCTAAAACACTGCACCTTTCCCAGGTCAGCAAAGTGAGATAATGCCCAGCCCCCGTGTTGCAGCACCATCCAGAGTAGACTGAAAGGGGCAACCTTTGGTATGCAACCCCCAATTCCACCGTCGCCGAACAACTCAACGAAATCACCTCATACGGCGGCGTTATCTTGCAACTACTACCCTCCACCACATAGTTTGGGATTATCCCGCATGGCCTCTCATAGGTATCATTCCAGAATTGCCTCTAGTCACCTTGGGCGCCTCCGGCCAAACCGAAACACCTTCCCAAACAGCCAATGACTTTTCTCTCTTCACCAACGGCGGCAAAATGTTTCATCCTGCCAGTCCCCCAGCCCAACTTAGCTTACAAACCTAGAAATCTCGCCGGTGTGGCCTGTGGCCCTGAGTGCGGGGAGTGCTGCAGGTGGCAACGCGCAATGCGCAACGCGATCCGGGTTTCCGGGGCCCTTGTACGATTACCAAGATTCCACAAACCTGGCCGTTGACGGGTACTTTCAGCCTCCTGTTGCATGGATTACCTATGTTCTACTGCTATAGTCAAGACTCGCTAGCACTACACACTGGCCGCTGACCTGTCCGCTCTCCGGGAAAGCCATAACTCCTCTCCGACTACCCCGTAAACCCGAGGCCATCCATGATGTAGCTGAGACCGCCCGTAGATGCCGCTGCCGATGAGGGAAGTCCGGGTATAGCAAACCAGCCAGCCCGGGATCGCGGTGGCAACGCCGCAATCTACGATCGCCTATCCCCATAAAACCAACCCTTCATCCATTTCGCCCGTCTTGAGCCGTATATTCTATACACAACATCATGCAAAACTTCCGTCTCCCAAAGAGAAGAGACCAGACCGAGTCTGTACGCGTGAGCCAAGAGAAGGAACACCGCCTCTACTAATCGTATACCAATCCCCATTGAATGAAATCATGGCGAGTTCCATCGCCACTGCACTGCCTAGAGGGCCCGTAAATACTGCTCCTGCCTATTCTTCCTCGACATGGGTGTCGGGCATCATGTTTCCTCTCCACTCCTTGCCATATTTCGGCGGCCTACCATCCCCTCCGCCACAAACAGCCATGCGGTAGTCCCTGAACATCTTCTGCCTTGCCTTCTTAGTGTCGAGGGCAGCCGACATCGCGTCCACCTCCTCCTGCGTGCGGATCGGCTCCTCGGGCGCATTGTTGTTGCGCTGCTGGTTCAGCCGTGCGAGCCGCTGCCGCCGCTTGCGCCGCTCCTCATCCGTCTCGAGCTGCTGGTTGTGGAGCGAGGGCGTGACCTGGTTGCCGTGCGCGTCGAAGAGGTAGGCTGGGAGTGGAAGGGTGTCGTCCCTTTCTTTGTCCTTGCCTTTGCCGTTGCCTCCTCGGCCCTTCGTGCTTGCTACGAACGACGGGTTGATGGGCGGGACGGCCGAGGGGTCCGGGGGGTGGCCGCTGTTGTTGTGCGGGCCGTCGCCGAGGTGCCAGGCGTAGGGCACGAGATGTGCCGATTCGATGTGGGCCTCGAACGCTCCGCGCGTCGCGAAGTCGACGGGCGCGCCGTGTTTCGCGGCGCAGTTGGCCCACTTGCAGGTGGCTGATTTGCCGTGGACGATGAGGAGGTGTCGTCGCAGGGTGTCCAGGTTCTGGAGCTCGGCTGGGCAGCCCTCCCACTCGCAGTTGAAGGGGATGAACTTGGGCGTGAGCTTGAGGTAGATTTGCCGTGGTGTAAGGGGCGGGTTTTTGGGAGGACGGCCCCGGCGCTTTACCTCGCTCGTCGGCTTCTTGGGCTTCGGTCGCCGGGTCGACGAGCCGGCCGTTTCGCTGAGGGCCGAGTATGGGCCGCTTCCTGGCCTCCAGCCAGCTGGACGGCCGCGCCTTTTAGGTGCGGAAGCATCCGTGGGGACTGGTAAGGCCGAGGGGGCCGGCTGGCTGCTAAAGTCTGAAGGTAGCACCGACGTCTTGAGTGCTGAGCCTACCACAGCGGCCTTCTTCGCCACTCGAGGCGTGACATCCGAGGTGATGAGCTCATCCTGGTCATCCAAGAGGTGGTGTTTAGGCGGCATGGCGAACTTGCCCCGGTCCTTTTTGGGTCTGGAGTGATGCACAACAGCAGCCTGAGTGGTTCTTGAAGAGTTTGCGTTGGCAAGGGATTGGCGGTTCTGGAAAGGATGGGATGGCCCCGGCTGAGGTAAGTCGACTTCCATCTTCTCGACGCCGTCCCCGCCGCTGGGTTTATGGTAAAGTTCCTCATCGAGAAAGTCCGCCGGAAGACTTCCACTTCGTCCCTCTTGCCTTCCCAGTCCATGCTCCATGTGCATCTGATCAAAATGGCCGTTCAGAGAAAGGCTTTGCTGATCATCAATACTGCTCAATGTGTATCGGACGCCATGGCGACTGAGGTCAACATCTGAGTCTGCTTCATAAGGCATGTTTTATCCTTGTTGGTTTCATGCCCACAGCTTGTTGAGGTCGTGAGCTACGTATTTGAGCAAAACCACAGGCAACAGCTGCGGCTCAAACTGGTTGTTTATCAGTCTTGGAAGACACCACTGCCGCCTTCAAAAGTTAAATATGTAAGATCTGACAGCGCCACCCAAAAAAAAAAAATTTAAAAAAAATGCGTTGCTCAGTTATGGGCCAAAATTGAGTAATCAATGTGGTTGTCCGGTATGTGTGAATGAGATGGCAGACTGTGAAGAACCGCGGCAATGTGGAAGACGCGACACGGACGTAGTCAAGACAAGCCACAGGCGTTCTGAGAACACCAATGGGGCACGGACCACATGGCTAAAGACCCGGATCACACACACATAGCATACATACACTTCAAAGCACGGGATTCAATCTTTCATGGCTCTATCCATTTCTAAGTCAGCTTCAAGTCTTGATGCGAACTTGCTCTTTTCTTTTTCAGAGATCAAGACCATAGCTATGAGGAGCGAACGAGAAAACCGCTATACCGGGGTTGGGGTTGGGGTTAGACCCTGCCACCCCGCATCATCATATTTACCAAGTTTCATCAAGGAAGGCTCTTCGAGGGATAGGAAGAGGAACATGCACTTATGCTTTCCAGTCTAAGAAAATTGTCATGGCTCAGACAACCCTTCTGGCATTTTCAGGCGGCCTTCGTTACCTTAGACATAGATTTTGAGGAGGCGGGGTGGTGGGATCCGACATGTTATGCATGTACTCTGTATTCCAGGACAATGAGGAGATTTTGATGGATGATTAGTGATCAGATATATATCCAAGAGATGTATGTGGAATTATTATAATAATATCACGTCCTTGTCTCTGTGGTGAGGTTCTGTCTTTATGAGGCATGGAGGCTCCTGGTAGGTTGCGAGTTGTCTGCAGGCGGAATCCCACCATTTTGCTGGAAACTTTGCACATGATGGTGCTGGCATTATTAATCACAGTGTGTCAGTCTTGCAGTCCGGCACGCTGACGAAGCCGGGAGCGGGGTCCCCTATGTTCCATTAGCCATTTGACTGGGATCGCCATATCTCGTCATTGAAGCATTAGAAATGCCAAAGCTGCTGGCCATATAAACTCAATCCCTCACCCATTGACAGTAGCTGTTCGGGTGCATTTCCTCCTTAGGTTACCGATTGACTAAGTACGAGGATCTACTTGCTTTCCACACATCAGCCAATCACAAACCAAACCAAATCATGACTTCCAAGGCCTATTACGCAATCATTGCAGGTGTCGGCGCCGGCACAGGCCGCTCTGTCGCTCTGCGGTTCGCCAAGGCATACCCAGTAGCCCTCCTGGCCCGCAAGCCCGAGAGCTACAACGACATTGTTGCCGAGATCCAAAAGGCTGGCGGTCAGGCCATCGGCATCAGCACAGACACGGCCGACCCCGAGTCCGTCAAGTCCGCCTTTGAGATTATCGAGAAAGAGTTCGCGGAGAAGAAGCTGGCCGCGGCAGTTTGTAAGTCCCACCCCTGAGCCCCTATCTCACCCTCGTCCGACATTGACCACCACAACAGACAACGTTGGAGCCGGCTTCGCCGTCAAGCCCTTCCTCGAGCTCCAAGCCGAGGACCTCTCCGCTAGCCTGGCTAGCAACGCGTAATCCCCCCCTGCTCCCCCCGGACCAACGCCTACTAACACCACCGCAGCGGCGGCCTCTTCAACTTCGCCCAGGCCACTCTCCCCGGCCTCCTTGACTCGGTCGAGGACGCGCCCTACCCGCCGACGCTCATTGTGACGGGCGCAACGGCGTCGGTGCGTGGGTCGAACCGCTTCGCGACCTTTGCGGCGGGCAAATTTGCCGTGCGCGCGCTATCGCAGTCGCTCGCTCGCGAGTTTGGCCCGCGTGGTGTCCATGTGGCGCATACCATCATTGATGGTGTGATTGACATCCCGAGAACCAAGGGGTACAATGTCAACGAGGGGAAGGCCGATGGGAAGATTAGCCCCGACGCTGTGAGTGGCATGCTAATGATTGACCTGAGTGACTGTTGCTGACGAGTGAGGGACAGATTGCCGACAATTACTGGTATTTGCATACGCAGCACCGGTCGAGTTTCACGCAGGAGTTGGATTTGAGGCCGTATGTCGAGAAATTTTAAGCGAAGGCGCTGGGATGTTGTAGGATAACCGCGGCGATAATGCAAACGTCTTATTATGCGTAAGGTCCTTTAGACACCTATCGAGGGTTTGTCAGAGTACAAACTGCCACCTGGTACAAATATCGTAGCGATGCTTTGTGTCATTAAAATACCAATCAATGAAATGAATCCCAAAGTAAGCGGTCCTGGAAACAATCTTGCCAGTGTTCTTGTGTGTGCCTGTAGCTCTTTCAGAACTAGACTGGGTCGTAATCAGCTATGTAAGGATAGACTTGATGGCTTCCCCCGCTTCCAAGGAGCGAATATACTAGACGGCTTTCCGTAAGGGATGTTGCTGTCCCTTGATGCATCAAGACGGCTTGCCGTCTCCCCTTTCAACCAGGGACGCGGCTGGGTCCCCGCTGAGGAGGAGCACTCTGATGGGCTCGCTGTCCTCTGCACGGCCATCCCGCGTCGCCGGATTCATCCATGGCCGGTAGGCATTCAAGTATCGGGGGCTGGCTCGGGCACCGCGCCGCCGGTTGCATCGTAGGCAGTTACAGTGTAACCGTGGGCGAGGGCCAATCGTTCCTCCTCCCTCCTGGCCATAATCACATCGGTCTCCTGCCGCAGGTTCTCCAGGTTCCAGGCATCATCATCATCCGAATCATCCGAATCATCGTCGTTCTTCCAGGCGCCACTCTCAAACATGGCACGACCAGTAGCTTCCCTGGCACGCCTTGCTTGTTCCTCGGCGGCCTTCTTGTCTAGACGGTCCTTCTTCCATTTGGCGAAGCTCTCAGGTGTCACTGGTGTCAGTGTGCCTGTGAGTTTGTGTCTCTCCGACTCCAAGAAATCCTCGAGAGTCAGTGTCTTGAGTGGCGATTTGTCCATCAGGGCCTTCTCGGCCGCCCTCTGCTCTCTCGTCTTCAGTACGAAACTGTTCCATGTTAGTATACTGGGCTTTCCAAACCATTCGGGTCACTTACCCAGGGGGGAGTGCATGCTTATACATGCACTTGTCGGCACCGTTGGGGCAAACCCAGAACCAGCCGTATTTACCGTCCTCAATAGCCTCAATAAAGAACTTGCAGACCTTGTCGGTGGAGGTGCGCTGGTTGCCCTTCTTGGACGTGACAACGGAACGCAGCTTCTCTTCGTCCCAGTCGGCCGACGTCTCCTGCTTCTTCTTCTCCTCCTCGTCCCCACGTGTGTCGGTGTAAAGATTCCGCTTCTCGACCCTGCGTTCGACTTCGGGGTCGTGGGAGAACTTGCACTTCTTTCCCTTCTCGCAGTTACCCTTCTTGAAGAATATGCACATGACTGTCTTTGGGTCGACGCCGAAGGGCACCTTTTGGATCTGGGCGGGCTTGTTGAGCAGCAGTTCGGCTTCACGCTTCGCATCCTCGGCCGCCTTCTTATCGCGCTCTCGCTGAGCCTTCTCGGCATCCTTGCGTTTCTGTTCAGCACTTCCACCCGACTTCATCGACGACGTAATAGCGGCAATCTGCTTCTGTGCGACTGAGCCCTTCTTGTTCTTCATGCCAAACGTCTTGTCCTCGAGCAGCTTGGAGCCTGACGGCTTCTTGCCGCCAGCGACCTGCTTGTCATTCTTCTTGGGGGGCATGATGGTCAGCTTATTTTTGCTCTAGCTGGTTTAGTGGTTGCGGTGGTTGCGGTGGTTTGTCAATGTTCGACTTTCGGCTCGATCTTCGATGTCCCGATTTTCGATATTTTGCAGGGGCCAAACCCGCGGGCTCAAGGCGCGGGGGGGTCTCGAATCGATAAACCGGAGGGTGCAGTGGGTGGGTTAAAGGAACTCAGCCAGCGAACGGGGCCTGGAGCCTTGGGTTTTAGCACGACCCACCGCCACAAGACCCCCAGAAGCCCTGACGTCGGGAGGCCATCTGACAAGGATGGCCCGCCACGTGATTTCCCAATAGAGCCCTTGCAAAACAGCCGGCGGTACTGATAACATATGCCTTGTGCCAATTGGCTGTCAGCTTTCGCAGCCGTGCAAGGGGAAAGCTGTCCAGATCCCACCTCAACACCTCACCTTCCCATGCTCTGAATTCTGACGAGCCCAGTTTGTGCAATTGCGCATCAGACAAAAGGTAATCGCCAGACAGCTGTTTACTTTCCCTGAAACACCAGCAAGCCACACATGTACTGACAGCTTCTCTCCTTCTCCAGCCTTTCAGCCGAACACGGCGCACTTGACAGCCAACATACCTGAATCACTCGTTGGGGCCACCCCAGAAATCCGCCAAGATGATTACCGACGACGAATTGTACCGCCTTGCCATCTTCCTGGGCTCTGCAGCGATGGTGCTTATTGTGCTTTATCACTTCTTCGAGGTCAATGCCGGCGAGAACCAAGACGAGGCCGTCAAGGAGAAGTCCGCTAGCAAACCAGCGCCACAGGCCAGCACAGCTTCGACCAAGTCAAGATAACGGCGGTTTGAAGGCTTGTACGACTAAGAGGGGCATGTCAAGTCGGGTTGGTCTCGGAGTCAAATCCATCAACGGCGACTCCGGAGCGGCGCAAGGTCATGGTCGAGGTATGACCTGCTGATGGGCAGCAGCTGGGCTAGACTCGGGAACCCCAGGATTCGACTTTCGGGTGGCGGTTTATCAAAGATAACAGCCCAGCCGATAAGGGGAAAAAGGCGAATACTATTACACCTCAAGGCGGTTCACGTTCAAAATGGTTCTTGGGTCATAAGGCGATGCGGATTCGTTGTGTAGATATATCATTCCGCTTTGCGCCAAGTTTTAGGTCGGGTCATGACCGATGCGAGACACGTTGGGCATTAACAGGCACTGTTCACTTCGGCAGTTGCTACGAAACTCCCCAATCTTCTCATGAATGCTTGTTGCTCTCGTGCTTTCTTCTCATCCCGACCAGCCCCACGAGAGGCTGACTTGAGTTGCGCCTGGGCAGGTGTTCACAGGCGCAATGCAAATGCATCCCAGTCCAGCGGCCCGGAGACAGACCCGCCAGCTGCTGCCAGACGCCCACGCTAAACTGGTATCTCCTGGCAAAGAGTTGTGGCTGGGTTGTTGACTCATCCAAAAACGGCTAGTGGCAGTTGCCACGCCACTTAGATTCAACTGGCTGTCGGTTACTAGCTTTTGCCTGGCTCCCCTTTTTCAAGGCAAGAGCCAGTCATCCAACAGAGGCACCCTCAAAATCTCGCGTGCCTGCACTCTCCTTCCCTCCACTCCCATCCTCGCTCATCATACCAACTCAAACCAAAAACCACCACAAAAAGCCTGCCCACCGCCAGCACTTTTCATTTCTTCCAGGCCTGCATCCAACTTCGCCAGCCTGCCGCCTACCGCTTTCAACCTTTTTACACGCCCTATTATACCTTTGGTCGCCCTGCCGCCTTGCCCGCGCAACACTTTCTACCGTGACGCGACCGAGCCTTCTCAAGTCGTTTCTCCCGCGACAGCCCAGCCAGCCTTTTCCCATCTGCCATCAATCGACGGTCATCAGTTTTTCGTCGATATCTCGGCGTCACGTCTGTTTTTACAAAAAATTTGCAGCGCCAGTTGACCAGCGATCTCCCAATCTACA
Source organism: Lasiosphaeria hispida (assembly GCA_033439745.1). Taxonomy (NCBI): domain Eukaryota; kingdom Fungi; phylum Ascomycota; class Sordariomycetes; order Sordariales; family Lasiosphaeriaceae; genus Lasiosphaeria; species Lasiosphaeria hispida. The sequence goes on along the minus strand of JAUIQD010000007.1, from coordinate 2,376,638 downwards.
CCTCGCACCCCGCTTAGCTCTCTATATTCTCAATCGCCAACATGTCCGGCAAGCTTGACCAGTCACTCGATGAGATCCTCTCTACCCAGCGCCGCAACGCGACCAAGCGCCGCTCCACGCGCCGCACAGCGATTGGTAACCGCCCCGCCCCGACCGCTCCGGCCGGCGGCGTTCACAAGAAGCCACAGCCTACTCGCAACGGTCCCAAGCCGACGCCTTCCAAGGGCTCAGGCTTGACTGGTGAGAGCAAAATCAACGTCAGCAATCTGGTATGTTGCACACACAGTTCTCCGTCTGCTACTTGGTCACGCGCTAACGTCTCGACAGCCCAAGGATGTCTCCGAGGCCCAGATCAAGGTATGTTATTACCGATGAGGCCATTCAGCCTTCGGACTTTCGCTCGACATCCCTCTTCCGTGGCGTATCACATCAACGTTCATGTCCCCGACGAGCGAAGCAAGCGTGGTGGTTACACTTGAATCCCAGTAACTGCTGTCACAAGAAGCCAAGCTCCATCTTGCCGCGCGCGGGCAACCACGGCGTCAAGTTTTGGAAGCTGAGCCCATCCTTTCTCGCCCCATTTTCTCTTTTCCGGGCCGCCTGGCAAGCGACCGCGATCTGAGGAGTTGGGTAGATGATTTCAAAAGGATTGCGGCAATGAACCTGGCAGACGGCATCTGGCGTTCCCGCTTTATCTCTTCCTGGCTGGTCACCAGGACGATGATTTTGCATTTTAGTGAGCTCAGCAGCGAGCCGCAGCACGGCTCCTTGTCCCATGTCGCATCTGAACGGATATTCTGGGGGTGGTTGGCACAATGGGGGCTCCGGAACTGGAGTCTCTAGCATATCTGGCCTTCTACAGGCGCTATCTTTAGTTCAGGTCTTCATTTCGGATGTGGGAGGCAATGATGTTTTGGGTGGCAGGGGTCTGGCATGGCTGTTCTGATGACACGCTCCATCACTGAACGAGGGATTGGTGCCCCAATGTTGGATTGGATGAGTGGCTCCATTGGCTGTGGGAGCCGGCTCACCTGCCAGTCGCTGGTGGTGCCAGATGACATGCCTACTACTCTGCTCTGCTCGCTGCTCTTTGGCTATTCCGCACACGATGGGCCTCCTGCTACTTCTCGATGACTTTCCTGGGTTTTGGATGTCGACTCGTCCCGGAACGGATACTCGCACTCAAAATCACACTTGACGCTAACCACGCAACCCACTTCATAGGAATACTTCCAGCAGTCTGTCGGGAATGTCAAGAAGGTCGAGGTATCATACGGCCCCGGCGGTGTTAGCCGCGGCGTCGCCCAGGTTACCTTTCACCATGCCGATGGCGCCAACAAGGCTTTCTCCACTCTCAACAACCTGTTGATTGACAACCGGCCTGTCAAGGTACGTCTCTATCCGCCCTCCTCTCCACCCAACTCGCCGGGCACTAACACTCTACAGGTCGAGGTCATGCTCGCGAATGCTGATCTGATCCCTCAACCCAAGACTCTTGGCCAGCGGATCTCGCAGCCAAAGGTTCAGCCCAAGTCGGCTGCTACTGTCAAGCACGGCGCAGGCGCCGCGAAGGGCGCTGCTGCCACCACTGCTGCCGGCAAGGGAGCCGCCAAGAAGGGGGCCCGCCGTGGTAAGAGTGTGCGTCCTGCTAAGAAGACTGCGGAAGAGTTGGACTCAGAAATGGCCGACTATTTCGACGGTGCCGCCAATAATGAGAACGCTACCGGCGGAGCACCAGCTATTGCTAGTGGCGGCGATGCCCCGATGGAGGATGAGATTCTCTAAAGAGGTTTTTGAGCATTAGCACAGTCAATGACGGAGGCTTTGGCCGAGGATTATTAGCGGCAAAGAGCATCTCAGTGGTTTATTTACGATCGGTTTGGGATTTGGGCGGAGTGAGACTGGGCGGATGCTACGGGTTCCCATTTTACGGTGCATAAGATTAGGCACAGATTGCCATCGCCCGCCTCCGTCGCTTCTTTCGGGGATTATTGTATGATTCAGAGCGTATATGGATTTTATTATCCCGTCGTCCTCTGCTTTGCCCGTGCTGATAATAGTTGCTTATCGGAGGACTAGGTTTCACAAACCCGCCGATATTGGCTGATCCATGTAGATGTCTAAGGCGGTCAATATTACACCTGTGAACGCCCGAGTATCTTAAATTTGCACCTTCAGCCTTCATTCGTGTTGTTCGTGTTGTACAACAATAAACCATCACTTGGAAAACGACGCCTGGGACGGAAGCAACGCCGTGATCATTTTCAACTCCGTCCATATGAAAAAAGAACGGGTATCCCAGTGCCTACCAGCAAGCTAAGACATTGCTGTAGCCCTCAAATAAACTGGTCTTGATCTCTTGCTTGAGGCCTCATCAGCATCAGTCAACGGCACGATCCCAGACATACTCTTACATCCATCGTGATTCCTTATCGTCCCCTTCCCATATCCCCTTGATCACATTCCACCCATCCCATCCCCCGCATCAGCTTCAAACTCCCTCCCCCCCCTTCTTCCCCTGCGTTGTCGTCGTCGTCGGCGACTTCTTCCCCCCACCGCTCAGCGCGTACTCAACCCCGTGGAACTCCTCCTCGGCCGGCCACGCCAAGAAACACGCCCCGCCCGCCGCCGCTCCCGCGGCGTCCCGCGCCGTGTACCGCTGGGGAGTGGGGGTGGTGGTCTCGTTGGCGGCTACCACCACCACCGTGCGCGGCTGGGTGTAAGGGGGGTGGTGGTAGGTGGGGTAGGGCTCGTCGGAGGGCCAGGGGAGGATGCTGGCGCCGGCGCAGGCGGTTGCGGCAGCTGTTGTGGGGGTGTATTTTTCGAGTTGGGCGGGCATCTTGGACTGGTTTGTTTTGGGTTTGTTGGTGGGAGGTGACGTGGGATTTGGTGATTGGGAGGGGGGGGGGGGGCAAGGTTGAAGTTGAGGGAGGAGGTTGCTAAAGAAGGGATGGGCCGTGTGGGTTCAAAGGTTCAACTGGGGCGGGCGGGACGGGACGAGGGCGCTGTTGGCATGCGAGACATCAGAGACAAACATCTGTGGGTGTTGGTGTGGGTGGGCGGCGGGATGGTAAATGTTTGTCCATGTCAACGTTCTGCTGTTGGCAACACTTGGCTGTCTTCCCTCTCACTTATCCGTACGTCCTAGGTAAGCAGTATGTAGAAGGAGCGAAGGGAAGGAAACTAACGCGGCAGTCATCATCGCATGCGTCTTCGATGTCTGTCCTTCTGGTCCTTTTTCTTGTATTGTGCTGTCTGATCGTGCCTCTTGATTCGCCCATCTTGATCGATGTTGGGTCCTGCAAGCCCTCCCATCGATCCCTTGGGTCAGGGGGCGACAGGCACCTTCAGCCGCAGTTGGCTGGGAACGCTCATGCCGCATCGACTTCGATCCTGCATTTCAGTGCCACCACCGGGGAATAAACATCGGGATAATGAAATGGCAAGAGGGGCGGATAGAAACATGTAAAACAGTGGTGGCGCACAAGATAACGCACTCAAAGTCATGCAAAACGGGAATGGTGGCGCGATCTGGGGGCCTCGCTGGGGATGCTGGTGATGTATGACAGACAGAAAATAACTGGCCAGCTCACTTGAGACCCGAGACATACACCATAGAACAGTCCCAGTGACTCGGGACGCGATGGAAGACGAGAACAAATAATTAATTGCCTGGGGGATGAGACACCGTGTGTCCCTCCATCCAAGTCCAGACCCGATACACATGTCCACGCAAGATCCGATCGGCCTTGGAGTTCGTAGCTGAAGCAGAATTTCCATTTCGCCAAAGGTCAAGTTGCTCCATTGGTCCATCCCCTGCCTAAAGAGATTCTCTCATAAAGCAGTTCGCAATGCTTTTCCACAGCCTTTAGTATTTCCCGACGAAACTGTCGAAGCCAAAGCCCCGGTCGACCGGCTGTCTAGCCCTTGATGCCATCAAACTGCATTCGCGGTTAATTCCTTCATGCGTCCTTGACCTCGGTGACCTTCTTGTCGCCGGCCTCCTCCTCCTCCTCGTTCTCGAGGGGGGGCATGTCATCCTCTGACTCGTCACCCTCCTCCTCCTCATCCTCTTCGCCAGTAGGGAAGCCGCCGCCGCCGCCAAGCTTGGAGAAGTCGATGCCGCCGAAGTCGCCGCCAGCGCCACCTATACAAGCTAGGTTAGCAAAACAATGCCCACAGTGTAATCATCAAGGAGGCCGGTCTGCCGCGTCTCGAATCTGGTCTTTTTCTCTGCCCTCCGTGTACATACCCATGCCGCCCATGCCGCCCATGCCGCCCATGCCGCCCATACCACCCATGCCGCCCGGGCCACCCATGCCAGGCATTCCCTCTGCAGATGCCAAAAATGTTTAGCGAGGGGAGAGAAACGGGGGGGGGGAGCAAGCAAAGTATGAAGATGGCGGCCAATGGTATGCAGTCCAGCGCGCATTATTCTCGAAGCTTGTTTTCAAGGGGAAGACAAAAATACTACTTACCCATGCCTCCAAAGTTGGAGAAGTCCTCCTCGGCGGCCTCGTTCTGCTCATCCTCATCGACCCACTTGTCGAAGTCGGTCTTGAGGAAATGGGACTTCTTGGACTCCTTGAGCAGGCGGGGCCAATAGGCATCATCAAGCTCCTTCTTGCGCAGAATTATCTCGACATCGCGGCCGCTGTGGTGGATCTTGCTCTCAGCGGGGTCAATCTCGCCGTAGAACTCGAGCTCGAGGCTGTAGTCCCGCTTCAGCGAGTCCGAGTGGCCGCTGAAGGTCAGGCCCGTGGGCTTGAGGTCCAGCTTGAGGCTGGACGCGGGCACATCGGCCACCTTGATGGTCAGGTAGATGAAGTTCTTCTCGGGTTCCGACTTGGAAGCGCGTTGCGCCCAGAGGACTGCAGTGTGGGATAACAGGCCGTGATTAGCAAGCTGTCGTGATTTACGGTGAGGAGACTGAGGGGAACCGAGCCAGCCCGTCCGACAACATCAAAAGCCAAAATGCGCAGCGGAACGAGGCTCGCCAGCGCATATCGGGAGTCTCCTGAATCGGAGAAAGTGGCTCGGCGGAATCAGATGGAAGTACTCACCCTCGGGTGTTAAGGAGGCCATTGCGAGAGTTGTGGGGTTGTTTGTGTGTCGTGTGAATACCGAACTTGTGCGTGGAAGGAGGGGTAGCTCTTGGTGGTGCTTTAGATAAAAAAAAAAAACGGCGCTGCGTAACCTTGGCAGACAAGGCGATACGGCGTGGGTAAATTGTGAGAGCGGCGGCGATGTTTTTTGAGAGATAGCGAGGGAAAGCCGATTTTATCGACGGCTTTGCAATTGGGAAAGGTGCGTAGCGTCGTGGAGAGGGAAGGTTGCGAGGGGTGGATTGAGGTGGGACTGAGGTGGATGTTTGTGAGGCTGCCACTGCCGCCAGTGGTTTGCACTGCCTTGCCGAGGGGGGGTGACGGTGGAATTCATAAGAAGCCTAAAGATTCGACGCGCACACGGACCACGACAGGGCTGAAGCAGAGTCCAAACACTGAGCTTTTCGTCCACGCGAGCTTTCTAGAACCGCGCATGAGGGGGATCATAATGCGCATTGTCGCTGGCATTACGCAGGCACCCTTCTGGAAGCCGTGATTCATGATCCATCATCAATTACACAATACACCACAAATGGACGTCCTACACTTGGCATGACGAGGCTAGCTACATCGCCGGAACGGGTTTCTTTTTTCCTCCTACTAATAATATCTATGTCTTCAATATTGGACAATAACAGCCACAGGACTGAGAAGCAAGACTTGCCGAAGCCACCACACACAGCGGACGCACGCACAGGCTGGCCTGGAACGAAAGAATAGTAAGCTGGGGAAACGGTTGAGCAACTTGTTTGTCGCCTTCAAACAGACTTTGGATTGGATATAGTGTACAGTTTCCTGCACACGGGTTTAAAACTAGGATGCCTTACGTACCTACTTAGCAAACTATGTACACTACATACCGTAATCAGTCTGCCAACAGGTGGCAGACAGAGACGAGAGGACGATAGTGAGGCAGAAGGAAAGCCAAGGCAGCGAGCCATCATCAATGATTGAACCCCGCCGATAGCCCGGGGCTGCGGGGTGTTCGAGCTAGTTAGAGGAGAGGGCGGGGCGAGTTCGCGAGCTGTGGGCCGCTCTCCAACTTGTGGCGCTGACGCCTAATGAGGCTCATAGCGAAACGACACTCCCATCCCGTGACTAAGTCCCGTGACTAAGGCCAAGACGCCGCATCCCACACCCTCGGTCATCGCCAACGACGTCAGCGTCCGCGGCGCCATCGGCCGACAGAGCACAACACACTCGAATTTCCCACGACTGCCTTGTGCGTGTGCAGCCATGGAGACATTAAAGGCCATGTTCGGCAAGCCGGATCCCCAGGTTCAGGTGCGCAGCCAACCCCCGGTCACCTCCTCTCCCCAGCACGACAGCAGCCGTGATGGACACAGCAAGGGACACAGACAACGCTAACCCCCTTCCCCAGATCCGGAAATGCAACGCCCTGATCCGCTCCAACATCCGCAAGCTCGACCGCGACATCGCCGCCGTCAAGGCCGTCGAGCTCAAGACCAAGAACCTGATCGTGGCCGCCGACCGCCGCGGCCAGCGCAACCCGAGCCAGGCCAAGCAGGCCCAGAAGGAGGTGCGCGGCTTCGCCCACGAGCTGATCCGCGCCCGCCGCACGGGCGCCCGCCTGGTGACGTCTAAGGCCCAGCTCGGCAGCGTGCAGATGCAGGTCAACGAGGCGTTTGCGCTGCGCAAGATCGAGGGCAGCATCCGGGCCAGCGTCGGCGTCATGCGCGACGTCAACGCCCTCGTGCGCCTGCCCGAGCTGGCCGGCACCATGCGGGAGCTGAGTGTGGAGCTGATGAAGGCGGGCATAATCGAGGAGATGGTGGGCGACAGCTTGCCCGAGGCGGATCTCGAGGACGAGGAGGAGGAGGCCGAGGGCGAGGTCGATAAGGTCCTGGGCGAGATCCTCAAGGACAAGATGGAGAAGACGGGCGCCCTGCCGAGCGTACCGCTGCCTGCCCAGCAGCAGCCGACGCCTGCCCGGGCTGAGGAGGAGGAGGAGGAAGATGAGACGGAGGCTATGATGGACCAGATGCGGAACCGGCTGGAGGCGCTTCGGAGCTGAGCGCGCGGCTGCGGCGGTTTGTTGGTGCATTGGCAAGATAATAGGGCTCACGGCACTGGCCTGGCTTGGGAGGGCGGCGTTTGGGCGTTTTGGTCACCACTGTGCCCCTGGATGGACTTTGTCCGTCTTACATTTTAAGACTGTTGATTTTCTTTGGACTCGGGAGGTATACAGAGTTTGGTCGGTAGAGCCTTGCATGATCTAAACTACATGAGCCTCGATATATGGCGTTTGATCTCTTGTTTTCTTCCTCGGCCAGTTGGCACACTGTTCTTCAAATGTGTTTGAAGGATTGTGCCATTGTCATCTGTTCCCTGTTTCGGTCTTAGGTAACCGGGGCTTGTGTGTCCGGGACTTGTGTGTAGTTGGTTACTTATGTATGCCCCTGATGTCTAGAAGGACCAGGGGCTCTCATGTATTTATTTTTGAGGATAACGCCCACCAGATAGGTTCCATCGGTTAGTGTGTTGATAGGCTTGGCTGGGCTTGTCGGAGTGCGGCTGGCTGTACTTGGGTCCCGGGCCATTGTAGTCATATGCAAAGGCGGTAGGGAGAGCTCCCTTTTACCAGGCATGATGCAATAACCATATATGCTCTCACTAGTCCATCCTCTGCATCCCATGATGTAGCAATCACATCTCCGCTATTGGTGTTGGCTAGGCCAAGATGCATTATAGGTTCAGGGGCGAGGACAAAGCAGAGAGCTGGCGATTGCTAGCTCTTACCACTCTATGCTCGCCGCTTGCAATATTTGCGGTGGGCGATAAGCCGTCTGGTTCTTGTTGATGTGGGCTCATATACCTGAGATCATGGGGTCAGACAAATTAGAGCCCGAATAGAGACCAAAGGTCGTAATACCCGGACTGACAAGTTGCTAAGGAGGTTCGTCTTTGCTTTTGGAAAGTCCAAGGCAACACCGCTAATGGGCCACAGGCACTCTGTGGTAGTAATTAGTGACGTGCGGGCAAAAAATAAGTTCCGAAGGCGGTTCGAACGCCTGACCTATCGATTCCGACCATGGAGGGTGGGCTGCAGTCGATTGCTCTACCACTGAGCTATCGGAACGCAGGTTCTTGTTTGTTGGAGGTTCGGATGGTTAGACTGGGTTTTCGCGGATAGGCGTCTGTGGAGGTGGAGGGGGTGGAGGGGGGCAAAGATGATGTGGGCACTGTGGTGCGAAGGCATGGGAAGCAGGAGCGATCAAGACAACGATGTCCGTGGGTCTCTCAACTTCCTCAGAGGGGTCAGGCTACTTAACATGACAAGACCTTGCTTTGTCTCTCGGGATTGAGTCAAGAAACAGGACCGATAATGTCCTGTAACAGCCAGCGGACTGCTCTCGCTGCTCATGTGAGAACTATATATAGTTTTCTCCGAGTCAGTTGTATACAATAATATAAAGCAAATGTCACGGGCTGGTGTCTAAAGAATTTATCGTCTCACAGCCGATCTGCCCCGAGAGAAACCAGGTTGGGTGAAGGCCAACATCTGTCAACTGCATGCTTTCATTATTCCAATATATTGGTAACTTCCAGTTGAAAGAGTCATGTGGTTTGGCCAACCAAGACAGCAACGTTGGGGCATATCTCCCTCGAGAGCACATAAGTCTTTCGGATTGTGTGTCTACTAATCATACTTTGACGATATGTTCAATTGTCAATTCACCTCACCAAGTTCATAGACTGGTAGTATACCATGACATGCTCCCGGGATCTCTACCGCATCTCACATCATAACTATTGACTTTGAGATCTCCATCAACGCTCAGCAGCAAGAGTGAGAGCGAAAGTGAAAGTGACGGCTCGCTGGTAGACATGAATGTATCACGTACTACCAGAGCCGTTTACATGATGTGGCAGACAAACATACCGGAGGTTTTGTGGGCCAGACACTTCCCTTCGTCACCTAGTGTCATATTCTGTCAGAAGACTTGGGCAACTTGTTTTGTGTTGTTTCCATGTTACTACAAACCGTTGGTATGCCAAATACGGTATCAATGTATTTTATCTTAGTTTAACTCCTATCCCCCAGGAGCTCAGAAAGTGGTTACTGGTGATTACTAGTAATGCAAGCCTTACTTCCTCGACAGCAACTTGCCATCTGTATACATAAACACAATCGCTGAGCTGGTCAGGTACAGTTCAACCACAAAAGGCATCACAAGATACAGCAACGCCGCGGAAAGCCAGCAGTCTCTACCAACAAGGTTTCACATCTTGCCTTTCAACCCAACCCACCCCCCCCCCTCAATCAACTGGCCAACAGCACTCCCCACACAAAACACAAGGCCAGCCAGCCAGCTGGCACAGCTGAGGTGGCTCCGCACAACTCGGCAACACCTTTCTCTTCTCAAAGCAGGCTGTCGACAAGGCGTCCAGTCGAGGCCGCCGATCGCCCCGTCGAGAGATTCATCCACCAAGGCAGTGACGCAGCAGGGCAAAAGCCGGGGAGCGACAGCGAAGCGCCCACGACAGGCCCAGTGTTTGTGGGAGTCTGCATGTGGCGCGTACGGGGGTTGGCCATCCATAGGTGCCTTACACGTGTCTCGAACTTGCAACGCACGAACGCGTCGGGGAAAAAAATACCCAAGGGCGGCCAGCGTTCAAAAAGAAAAGTGCGGGCAGGACTTACAGTGGTGGGGATTTGGGGGTTGCGGTCAGGAACTTGACTTTCGAGCATGAACGGCCGAGAGAGAACAGCGGATAGGTACCCCCGATGCTGCTGGAGATTTTAGCTTCTCACTGCAGCTGTAGCTGAGATAGAGGCCCTGCCGGTTGGGCAATCCAGTTGTCGATTGTCTGTCTGGCTTGGCGGGAGGAGAAATAAGGCGAGTTGTGATTCGACGCCGATGCCGCTGCCGGGCGTGATAGGATTCGAATTATCGACTTGCCCGCGCAGCCCCAAGGGCATTTTACTTGCCTTAACTTGCAGCAGGTTCCAGGGGCCGCTGTCCGAAGCCGACGGGCGGATTGCGCATTTTGCATTTGCATTCTGGTCCAATTTGGCACTTGCATTTGCGAATCGCCGACGAGGACCGCTCTCGGTCACGACAGTCAAATGTGGTATTCTCATGTGCGGTGCTGTATGGATTCTGTATGGACTGGCCGTGTCCCGCTGCCTGCAGTGACAAGACTCGCCTCGACAGAAACAGAAACAAACGCCGTGGTCCCTGGTGCAACCGCCAGCCATTGGCCAGGCCAGCACCGCATCACACCTTCGTCACGAGAGAGCTGTGTGATATTGGCCCTCTCCCCTCACTCCTCCCTCCCTCATCCCGCTTTGAGTTACTCTTATCCCACGCGAAATGCCATTTGTCGCGCAGCGCGGGAGACCCAAAACAAAAATCGAATCGACTTTCAACGACCAGACAGAAATAACGTGATTGCATCGCGATGTGGCCGTAGATTGGGCCCCCTCCCTTTCGCTCCCACACCTCCGACAACCTTCGGCATCCAGGCGGGGCATCTCAGGCTCTGCCCCGTAGCCGCCATCACTTATCATCTTTCTCCTCTCTTATTTTCCTTCCTCCTTTGGCATGAGCCATCAACCTCAAACTTATTGTATATGCTCAACCGTATAAGAAAGAGCCATAGAGGAAGGGAGCCGAGCCCTCATGCAACGTAGTGCTCCCATGGTTCGCATACAACACGACCCAGCGATATGTACGTGACGGGGGGGAGGCATCGCGGCCAGGGTTCATGGGTGGGATGATTGGAGCTCGGAGAAGCCGTTCGTTCGCCTGTTCGCAGGCCGGAGGTTTGAGTTCTATTTCTGAGATGGTAGGGACGGGTCCTTCATCCTTTCTCCTAGATCCCAGTAGGCATGCGCTAGAAACAGTTGTAGAAACAGTTGCTGCTTCAGGTGTGTGGTTCGGCTTCTCAGTGTCAAGGCAGGCCTGGCAGAAAACAAGACAAAAGGACTAGACTACGTCTAATGTACTGTCTACCTCGGCGAAGTCGTTGGCGTCGGGCGGTACTGCGTGGATAGATGTGCCCGAGCCCGTCGCTAACGAGGCCGGGCGATGCATCGGCTTACAATAGCAGTCTTGTATATGAATGTCTTGCACTTTCGAGAGCTGGTGGTCTTGCTATCCGACACCATGTCTGACCTGAGGTGGCCTCTGTGAGATGGGCCTTTTCCAGTGTGTTCCTGTCGTCTAACGTGGCAGCAAAGATGCAATAGTCAGCAAAAAGAGAGCTGTGTATCGTACAGAGCGTGTTGAGTCCAAATCAAGACGAGGCGATGACGATGCCGTGATACATGCGTACACGCTGCGCGGCCAGGCAAGGCAAGGCCGGCTGGTCTTTGGGTTTCCGAGTAAGTGATGAAGCCGCCAGCGAGCTGTTTTGTACATTACCTGTCCCACATAGCAACCTCGCTGCTGTGCCCCGGGCGCACCGAGGTCCCGCGTGGACGGGACACTGGGGAAAGCATGCCGTGGCCGGCCAGCCAACTAGGTCGAATCGCACGACTGGGGATGAGTAGGTATGGCAGCATCTAGTATAACAAAACCGGGAAGCCGGCCTTATTTCGCCCCGTGCTACGGCTGCGTTTTCTTTGGAAAAGTGGAGCCATTTCTCCGGGTGGCGTACCGGGAACCGGCCCTGCACCAGATTGAGTCCGGTGCGCCGATGGCTCCGGTTCTCGGCCCCCCACCGCCCGTTGTGCTCCGTGAGTGTCTGTCTTGTGAGCCGGTCCAGTAGCATTCGAGATCGTTGAATTAGATCTGTACCAATGAGTTTAAAGTATTCGCCTCCCCCTTCTCCCCGCCTCCGTAATCCTCGACGTGCCTCGGTAGGCCGGGCCATATCGAGTAACCGCCAATCATTCAGCAGAGACACGAAACCGCAAGACGATTGGCAGTCGGCCTCGGTGGCACATTCAGGCTGTGTGTGCCATCATGTTCGCCTCACCCAGTCAAACTTGGGCCAAAATACGGGATGTCAGCTTTGCTTGACTCAGACATTGTTTGCAAGTGATTGGAAGCGGACGAGTTATGGGGGGATGGCAAAACGGGAGGCCGTAGGCATTTTCGCGGTTGCTGCGTCTGCGCAACTGCCTTTGGATGATAAAAGCGGCGGTAGACGACGACGACGACATCGCCTCTCGCCGAGCTCCTGATGATGGGCTGGCCCTCAGCCTGTCTCATACCCCTCATTTGAAACCTCCCCTTTCCGGGACTCCCGCTCTACCCTTCGCCCCAGGACTCGAGCATCCAAGTCTGGTGATGCAGCCCGACGTCTTGCAGTCTGCGTGTCAGTCCTAGATCTGAGTCACAAGTCGGCGAGGCGAAGGCCCCAAAAACTTGAAATGGTCCTCGGGCAACACAGAAGCGTGATTCGCGATGCTGGCATGTGATGGGCTCCGGTACAACCACCCCACAACCAGCCGCCCACCACCGAAAGGCCGACAGACTCTCGCGTAGCCTACGACACTGGGCAGTTATTTTGGGTCGCCAACCCTATCGCGGGGCAATCTCGAGGCAATATAAACTGCCCACGAGATGCGACGGTAAGCGGCGATGAGAGCGAGCGGTGCAGTCCGCCATTGCAGCGCAGTCAGCTGCCTGGCTGTGCGATGGGTGGATGCGATCTCTCTATTTCCCTGGCCACTTTCTTATCCAAGAATAGCGCAGTCGAAATTGAAGAAGTCCTCCCCGTTGGCTGTTGCCCCCCCCACCGCCTGAGCTTTCCGTTCCCAGCTGCTGTTTTCCCCAGGTCGCTTGGCTGTGCCAGGCAGTCGGCTCCGCGGGGAATCTCCTTCCACATCCAGGATGAAGTTGGGGGTGGAGGAGAAAACGGGGCGAGGTGAGTGGGACGGGTGGAGGAAGCTCACCCCGGTTTTGCGTCCCCCCGTCTTGTCAAACTGTTCCCCCACACGCCTCACACCGAGGGGCGCTGGGGGGTGACAAAACCCCGACTAAACCCCACGCGCCTTTTGTCTAGATTTTCTTTGGTCTACATGGGATTTTGTTTCCCTCTTCGGGTCCGATGGTCGGCAACCCCCTTTTTCAATCTCGATCTCGATTTTCTGTTGTCAGTGACTGGCAACACGAAAATGGAAAAGTTGCTCACCCCACGCAACACAACGCGGAGCACAAAAAGGTTGGTGGTATATCACAAAAAAAATTTGTTGGGGCAAGTGCAGAAAGGAGGTGAAGAGCTCGTGTTTGGCAGAGCAAACCAACATCGAGGACAGTGCCCAGACGGACGGCCGAGTCCAGAAGAAGCAAAACAAACGAGTGGTCGAAAAAGCCGACGAAAGAGGCGCGACTCGCCGCGGTCGGTCGCGTCGACCTGATTGCACGCACTCCACTGGCTTTTCCTCTTGTCAAAAAAGTTTGGAACAGGAAGGCGCTCGAGCTCGAGCGCAAGCGGCAGGAAGGCGCCCCCCGGTCACTCGCGCGGCCTGCTTCCGGTCAAGCCAGGCCCCGGCACGGTACCGGGGAAGGCACGGAAGGGAAAGGGAACCGTGCGACCTATCAGTCCTCATTTTCCACACCTGGTCTGCCAATCGGCTGGGTCAATCTGGCAGGTTTTTTCATCCTGCCAGGCATGGCAGGCAGGCATGGAAGGACGCTGTGGCCTTTTGCACGGTCGGCCAGGGGTTGCCGTTACCGTAACGTAACCGCAACGTAACCGCAATGAGTGAAGGCCGTTCCGTCGACACGGTCGGACCACGCCGTATATGGTGTGTACAGACCCTAACCGGGTCCTGAAGTCCAGAGTCCCTGGAGCTGACCGCCTCCCGCTTCCCTTCCGCTCCCTTCCCGCCTCTGTTTCGCTCGGAACTGTTTCTTTTTTTCACTCACTCGCTGTTTTTTTTTGCCCTGCTGCCTATCCTCATCAGAGGCGGAAAGGGGCAAAAATGGCCGAAGGAGGAAAAAAAAGAAGAAATGAAGAAGAAAAAAAAAAAAGGCGCTATCGTGCAGTGTGTGGCGTGTGGGGCGCTTGTTTTCTTTCTTCCTGATACTAGCGCATAGGCCAGGTAAATTAGCCCGAACGCCACAGCATTCCGCCAGTCTGGTCTCTCCCCCATGTTTCAACTTCCCCCATGTTTTACGTCTGGCCCAATAGGAAGTGTCCCCTTATAAGCGGTGCTGGGGTTTTGCGCGGGGGTCCGAGCTCGGCCCTTGTTCCTCCTCCGGACCCCTTTCCAGTGCCCCAAGTTTTTGGTTCGCAACGCTTTGATGGACCAGGGCCCTTGCTAGACTCGGTGGGAAACAAAACGAAGGGAAAAAGGAACCGAATGGAAGAATCATAGTACGACCGGGCGCAACAGAGCTAGCTACGGGCTCCAGTAGCTAGAACGGCCCAGAGAAGCGATTGATATTCGGTTCACTTATCCCTAACGGCCCAGACCTCTCCGGTCCGGATGTTTGCAACCAGTTGTTGGTGTTTGACCGGATCCAGACCGACCCAAGAAAAAGCGCTTGCCGCTAGCACAGAAATAATAGAAAAAATAAATAAAAACTGTGCGCAATGCGGGACCTGCCTCCCGGCGCGCCCCCTGGCGCGCCCCCTCCCTCCCTCCCCTCTTCACGCATCCGGGGCGCAGATCGGCGGCCGAGATGCATTTTCTCAGCTAAAATGCCATGTCTGCAGCCGGGCTGGGCACGCCCAATTCACACCCAGCGCGGCCATTGGGCTGGATTTCGCAAGGGAGAAGGCGGTCAGGGAGAAAAAAGGGCCAGGCTAGGCCAGCACATCATTCCTATCGATAGCGCACACACAGGCTAGGGGGGGTAGCGCTTGTTTGCTGTCTTGGGTATTGTACGTTGCAGTGGGGGGAAACGGGCAGATGCAAAATGTTGAAACATCAGGACGGAAAGTTACAGACTTACGTTCGGAGCAGTATCCCGTTAAGTCGGTGAGGATACATGCATCACAGCTTGGCTTCAGTGCCATCACCGAGACACCTGCCAAGATTAATTGGTTTTGTTCCGGTCGTTGGGGCGGAGAGGCAGGAATCGCGATGCCACGCCTGTGACATGGCAGCGCGGCGCTGGCGCCCGAGGGTCGATCGACCATTGTGAAGGCTTCTGCAATGCTCGGTTCGATCGGTCCGGGAACGGGGGAAAGAGGAAGAGGCTTGCGACGAGACGGACTCTACTACGTATCTCCTCCAGATTCATCAGACGAAAATAAGGGAACAAGCGAGAGACAAGGACCGTACCCGGCCCCAGTGACAATGTCGTCAGCTTATCGATAGACCATTACGACTAAGTTCCCTGCTGCTGCTGCGTGCAACCACAGCAGGAATCAGGATGCGACTTCATTTCGGGCGCCGCTCTGCCTGCAAAATGCCACCTTGCGCCGCCGCCGCCGCCGCCGCTGTAAGAAAAAGGACCTCGCTTTTAGGACGGCCAGGTTGGCGAAAAGGACAGTGACCGGTGTAGTTTTATTGTCTCCCAACAACCAACAATGGCCCAGCTTTCCCTTCCCCGGTCCCAGTACGGATAAATTAAAACCATTGCCCCCGTTTGGTGTCCCGTCCCCGCGCGTCCCGTCTCTGTCCAACCCAACCCAACCAACAAATCCGCCGTCCTGGTTGGTATAAAAGCCCGATGGGCACACCGCGATACATGGGACGGAGGAGGGGGAGGCAATCGATGGAGGGGGGGGGGGGATAAGGCCTGGGCCGCCCAAGGATGCAGCCGCAGCCGCACCGTATCCGTCCGGTCCGTTAGTCCCCCAAGTCTGACTCACGGAGAGCCCCATACTCCGTACTATACCACGTCGTACAACTACGACTCTACGGAGGAAGAGCTGGATCCTGTCTGGGGCTGTTCCTATCCTCGCCGTACTGCAGCGTAAAGGGTTCCTACACTGGTAGGCAGCCATGACAGCCCTACTATGTACAATACAGCGCATCGCGATACGGCGGCAGCAACGCTGGCTGCGCCTCGCCTTGCATCATCCATCCCACATGCCCGATCGGGATGGTGGCTTCCTTCTTTTCAGATTTCACAGGTGCTGTACGAGCCAGCCTGTACGCAAGACAAAGTCCGGCCTCGCTCCACGGAGTATTGTAATCGATGCGCATCGCGACGATTGTAGAAAAGCCTCCAAAGGCGAAGACCCCCATGGAAGGGTGGTGGGCTTGGTTGTGAGGGTTACGGGCGCATTTCATTTGCTGTCAGCGCCAGGCACATATGACGTTGCAGCGATGCAAGCAAGCCCCGGCTGGGGAAGAAGAAGCCATGGAACAATGGAAACGTCGCCACACCCGGAGGGGGGGGGGGGCAAGACGTGGGACGGTCGGGTGTCAGTCATGGCGGTCGGCGTTGAACCCAAAGGGCCAACGTCAGCAACACTATTACAATTACTGTATGTACGGTCACACACACATATGCGCGCACACACACACCAACCTCGGGAGGCTGCTGCGACCTGGATTTGGCGGTGTCGGCTTAGCTTCTAGTGTAGTTCATTGTCGCGATCGCAACGCTGACTGACTCCAACTCCGAGTTGGAGACGATCGGGTCGGGGACTCGGCATCATCGTGGCTGCGCTTCCGGTGTCGTCGCCGTCGCAGAAATTGACGGCAGGGAAAAAAGTCAACAAGCAGGTTTTGTGGCTGAGGGGGGAAATCAGGGATGTCGAACAAAGGTTTGCGAGATGGTGATGTATCGGATTCCAAGTTGGCAGAAGCAATCATGGAGCAAGCAGCCAGAGAGTAGGCAAACCGAATGAAGCAAGCAAGCTGAACACGATGCCATGATTATGGTGGTGTCATCCAACAAACCAAGTTGGCTACGATGGTATGCAGGCTCAAAGCGGAGGTGTAACAAAGCTCCAGACTGACCGTACCCAACTGCCGTATTCGTACGAAGCAATTCACTGCCTGGCTTTCGCCCTTGCCGTTCTGGTTTGGGTATGTCCCCCCCCATCCGATTTTGAATCCCAGGCGGTGAGGCGTGCTTTAGGCGTGCTTGAGACGCAGAGGAGCGGACCAGGGTTTGCTCGGGGGACTGGACCCGGGGAAGGGATGGATTTGGGGGGGGGGGCCCCAGCGGGCGTGCTCCTCCCCCAGCACCCCACCCTTGTTGGGCCCCGGTCGAGGCGGCGACGGAAAATGGGGCCGGCATGGAAAGAATGGGGGCCACGTTTGTTCGTTTTGTCGTCTTGTCACGGACCCTGCCCATCCCCATCATTGGTAGCCCCGAGAAAACGGGAGAAACGGGGGCGCGACGGGGGGGGTGCCAGCCTCGACCACGAAAAAGCCTGGGGGAAATGGTGAGACGGGGAAGGGCGAGGCGCAGTGACAGGGGACGGCGGCGCAGGTCGGGTCTTCCTGCTCACTTTCCTTCGTTTTTCGTGTCGCGCTGGGAAATTACGAAACCCAGCACCAAGGCGCTGGTTTGCTTGCCAGGTTTGCCATCGTGTAATCCGTCGCCCCCGGCGAACGCGCGCCTTCCCTCTCTCAGCTGGGGAGTGTTAGGGAGAACAGGGCAAACGGGCGAACGGGCAACGGGCAAACGGGGCTGCGGCCCGCCCTTTGCCGGACGGCGGCGGCGCGAAGGTATACTACTACTAGGCTGGTGCTGTGGCAGATACGTCATGATACGTTGCGAGGCCAACCATCTTGGTGCCCAATCAAGCGGCAACGCGGGCTCCTGGCTGTGTGTAAGGGCGGCCGAGGTAAGCCAGACGCAGGGCAGCGCGGTGGTGGGCGATGCAAGTGTGAGTGCGCTGCGAGTGCGCTGAGTTGTTTGAAGGGCGGTCGACGGGTGGTCGAAGGGCGGTCAGACACCGCAACTCTGGCTTCGGCGTGTCAGCGAGACGGAGGGGGGACCAAGGACGGCCCAAAGTGCGGTGTTTGTCCATGCGCGTGGGGGAGGCCCAATCCCAGCGCGGGAATTTCGCGAATTTGGTGAAATTCGAGCCGGGCCAAGCTGGGGTGTCGGTGGGTGTCAGTGCCCACGGCTGCGGTTGGGCAGGCGGGCGTCTGGGCTTGCCTGTTGCTAGGGCTTGTTGGCGTTGCTGGTGTTGCGTGTCTTGTTTGTTCGCGTCGACGGTGGCCTGGGCGATCCAGCGTCCCAACTTTCCCCCCAGCCTGCCAGCGGCCAGCGTCCCAGCAGTCGTCGCTGTCTCTCGTCTGGCTCATCCGCCCTGGTCCCCCGACGGTGGCCCCTACCGTTAATCACCGCCACCATCCCACGGGGACCATCCCGACGGCGAGCGGCGTCTCATCCGGCTGACTGGCGCGACGGAACCCCCCTGATATTGCAGTGCAATTGCTTCTGCCGCAGCGCGCCGTCTTTTGTCGTTACGGGGGTGTGAAGGGGGGTGGCCAGGGTGTGCTTGTGCGGGTGCTAGTGCCTGTGCTTTCTTTTCCAGAATTTCCCCTTCTCGCGATTAGCCCTGACTTGCCCGTTTGGGCTAGCAGCATCCCAGGATTTAATCTGCCCCACGGGATCCTGTTTCCTGGGTCACCCACCCCCGGGCCCTTGACATCTTTGACACCCACCCACCCCCAGTCGAGTCACCACAGTCACCAGGCATATAAGAGATGCCTACCCACCCTCCAAGCCTCAGCTCCACCTTGTTCTGCCTCAACACCACAGCAGTCGCCTTGATCAACAGTTCCCACGAGGACATCCAAGGACATTCACAGACTACAGCAGCTCCCACACCTAGACTCTATCTAGACAGCTTAGCACCACTGACACCACCACCCACACGCAACCCACCACAGCCGCAGCCATGTACGGCTCATACGGCTCGTCGAGCTCTTCCTACAGCTCCTCATACAACTCGTACAGCTCCTACAGCACAATATCCTCACCGATGGATATCGCGCCTACACCTTTCTCGTCTCGGGGACCCGATGCGAGCTGCGCTTTCCCGTCGTGGCCGCGCCGGTCTTCGCTCTCCGAGTCGGATGCGTCTGAGGAGCGCGCAACATCCTACCTTTCCGACGAGGACCTCTTCCCCACCGACGTGTTCGAGGACGACGCGCGCAGCGTATCCAGCCACGGCAGCTCGTCGCCGATGCAGTCGCCCACCCAGATGACCGAGGCGGACCTTCTCGAGATGCAGCGCGAGCGGGCACTCTACCAGCGCGAGATGATGCGCGTGCTCATGAGCGAGAAGGAGAGGCGGCGGCAACAGACCAAGCGACAACGGCGCAGCACCAGCAGCACCGGTGGCTCAACGTCGGCTTCGGCTAAGAAGGGCCCCAAGAGCAAGCTCAGCGCCATGACGCCCATCGCCGAGGCTGAGTGAGAGAGCCGATGCATCCCGACCTCATGCAACATGTTGCCAGTCGGCAGTTCTACAACAAACCACTTATTAATCGGTAAGGCTGACTACATCTGCCCTCTCCCCAACATGGCTAACAATTTGTGCTTATTAGATATTCTTAATTCCGCCTTCTGAGTCATTCCAGCTCATCGTACATCTTGCGCCCCAACGACAGCGCAGCGCAAACGCCCGCGCACTGCCCCCCCCCTAAGACCGGCCTGGTAATCATCCAGTCCTGTCATGCGCAACCCCAACCCTTCGACTTTTAAGCAAAAGTCTCAACTTTTCTTCCGCCAGGCGCGGATGAGAAGCCTCCCGTGGTCGGAGCCTGGCGGTCCGTCGGGAAGACACCCGATCCAGGTCGAGCCTGGGCGACCATGCAAAGAAACTGCAAAGAACAACGGCCCTCACTGCAACCACGGGCGGAGTGCAAAGTACCTTGCCTAGTAGCCGTGTGCCGAAATTTTTGATTGGTGCCCACATGGGCAACACCCGCCCGATCCGATATGGGATGAGATGGGGGCCAGTTGGGGAGCGAGCGATGCAACCGCGCACACGCAGAGCGCTCCCCAACTCCGCACACCAGCAGCACACTACGCGCACGCACACCTTGACACCGACACATCCCCCGCAATCAAATCGGAAGCCGCCCTACCACCCTCGCTGCTTGCTACATGCAGCCTAGTGCCGGTCCCGCACCTGCTTGGGCGCCTTTGCTTGGACAGCAACATTGCGCGAAAAGGCCGTCCAAGCTGGCCGCTACCGATGCGCAAACCTGCAAATTTTTCTTCTCTTGTTCCGTGCCTTTAATTTTGGGGAAGCGGTGAAGTACTTTTGGCGGTTTGCGAGAACCATGGTCGGATCGTGCGCGATCCGGATAGCTGTTACTTGCGTTTTCGTGTGGAAGACGTCAGCGGACCTCGTCCCGTTTCCCAACAAACCTGCTGTTTTTATCTTCCCCTACCACGACCTCATCCCACCAACCATGGTTTTTTATTTCGGTTCAAACGGTGTTTTACCTTGCTAGGGAGTCGGAAAACAGGACGCATTCCGCACTCATTTTTACATGTGGTGTCTGGGACACCGGCAGAGACTGGGGCATCTTGTTTTTACACGCACAGCACAGGCGGCCACCTGCCTCGTTTTGGTTCATACCACATTTCAGCATTAAGGAGGAAGGGTGCATAATGCATTCTAACGCATTCATCGTCATTGTCATCAGCGGAGTTTTTTGTTTCTCTTATTTGCGCCGATTACGGCTCGATACCCTCTTGGCGGCTTGCAGCATGATACCCCCCGATTATTAGCATAGCGTTTTGGCTTTTATTTTTTTATCATGATTATTAGGTATTCTTTGGTAGATACAGCTTAATATGCACATCCTGAACAAGTAAAAAACTGGTTCTCTGCCTGGTGTGATGAAACGTGATGCCCGACGTGATAGCGCCGACCTTTGCCGCCGACACGGTGCGGCCGAGCACTTTCGGCCTGTCTTGTCTCCCTTGCCTGCCTAACAACTCTGCCCTTCACAAGCAGGTTGGGGGCAGTGTTCAGCAACCCAACTAACTCCCCATCCCTTGCCGGTGGCAAACACACAGTATTTCCCCTCGCTCGAACCCCAAAACGCAAAGCGGCGGCATATATCTGCGGTTTGATTCGGATTTGTATTCGAGGGGGGGGAGGGGGGGGGGGTGTGGCCCGGTCCGGCCTGAACAACAACTGCCCAACACACTTACTTTGCCTGCCCGCCCCCCTTCCTCGGCACACACGACAATGCCGTAGTTTTGCACTGTGAGCTCGGCTCGGCGAGTGGCGGGTGGTGACGGCCTGCCGGTTGATCGGTCTATCTCTGTTCGAGCCGAGTTGAAGAGGGGGAGCTGACGTGCGACGCGGTCCGGTCCGCGGTCCGAGTCGGGTCAAGGTATTATTACGCAGGGCAGGGCTCGTGTGTGGGGAGTTGGGGAAACTGGGTTTTGGGGGGTTGGTGGTAATGCGGGATCGGCTTAGGGGTCGTAGGGTTTAAGGTTGTGGTGTTGTTCTGGCCAGGGTTGACAAAAGGTCTGTCTGGTAAAAAGGGGGTCGTGGGGAACCCTCTGTGCATCTTGCTGCACCCCGCACTCACTCGCACACACACACACACCCGAAAGTGAAGCAAGGAGAGGAGAGGCATGGCATCTAGATGTTCTAGGTTTGGGATTTGATCACACCCAGGCTCGGTTCTGGGGACCTTCAGTGTGTTAGACTGACGTGATAACCAACTACCTATACCATGCGACCAGACATGCTTCTTTGCTGTTGACGGGTCTGCATCCGGATCCACGCCATGGATCAAGCCTGGTGGTCTAGTGATTGTGATAACTGCTTTAGCTCCCACTTTCTGTGGATCTTGGTATTGGAGGCTTGTTGCCACTGAAGGTTCAAGTCAACAGCCAAATTATCTTGGCTCGGGCATAAGAGCGATACTAGGGGCTATCAAAGGTAGATTTGATACACCGCTGCGGTTGGTTTCTCGCTCTTGCAGGCCGGCGTGGATGGGGTGGATGGGGGTGATGAGAAGAAGAGCTTACGAAAGACATGCTCCAGTTGCTCAGCTAATTGCATGCCAATGGGGAAACTTTGTGCGACTTGGAATATGTATGCTACAGCATGATCCATGGCAAATTGAACGGCGTTGGTCGCTCCTTTTGAAACTTCCTCCCTCATCGAAACGTGAAACGTTTGGGGGCGCTTGATCGGAGAAGCATCTATTCGAGGTAAGTCCAGAAGCTGATCGGGGCACATCACGCGGGCGATTTCTCCCACTTCCTCTCATCATTCCCTACAGCAAGTCAGACAACCCCAGCCCCTGTGCCAGGACCGAGAAGCTAAGACCAAAAGGACCAGTGTATAAACCCCAGTTCCGGCACACCGTCTAGATCTCCCCCCTGCCGTGATGTTCCGGTGGCGAGAGAGTATGACCTCGACCAGCCCAACCCGGGCCGCCGACCAGCCGACCGACCGAAAAAGAGGCCCTCGTTGAATCAGGTTCAGCTGACATCTCTAGGCTTTGGGCAACTTTACCCTCCTCTAGCCCTGGAAAAGCGGTCGGGGGGGGGGGGCAAGTTTTTGCACTTGGTGTCCCTGCTCCCTAAACCCCTTTCTCCTTGTCTGTCTTGCACAAGATACCTGCCCTGAGGCACTTGGTGTCATGAGGTCATCAGCGGAAATTTGTTATCTTACCTCTCTGAGTGTCGGGTTTGCAGGTTGGCTTCTCGGTCTCCGAACCTGGTCGTTTGATCGCCCTGCCTATGGCGTAGCTTAGCACATGGACTTGGACTAAGGAGCCCTTGTTATGGGAGAACATGTAAGCCTCGGCAATGAATGTGTGATGGGGCAGATAAACCTGACCACGCTGGTGTACTGGCCGTGGCACAGCTGTCTCACATCCATATCCTCGAGTTGTTGTGCCTGGGAGGCGTCACGATTCCAAAGAGCGGAACGCTTAGGTATGCTGCTGAGCGGCACATATTGATGACTCTACAAAAGGGGCAGAGGGAACAACAGCTTGAGCATCAAGACATCTTCGTAGATCTAGAGTTGTGGCAAGCAATACTATGTAAGACCAGTGGTTCTTACCGCCTACCACAGCTTCTGTATGGCTTGCCGGATGTAGATAGTTAGTTGTGCAAGTCGATAATGTCTACCACATTCGTCCGTGAGATCCAAGATCGCGCTGGAATCTATCCAACCTGCCGCGCTCTGCTGTTCTCCTGGCGGATTGGATCTTGTCCCAAGGCAAGATACTAGTTGCACTACATGGTGTCCTCCCCGCGTGCTGCTGCCGCCGTTGTTTCTGTCTTTATTGTCTGGGTCCGGTAGTGTATAACACGATAGCAAAGGGAACTTGCCTTCGCCACGGCCTCGGTGAAAGACCTCCGCTCCCGCTTGAGGCTGTATCATGGCTGACCAGCACTTCCCGCTTGGTTGATGACACCGTCTCCGTCCCCCTCGGCCCTGAGTCGGTATCCCGTACCACAACCGGTCGTCGACACGCGTGGCTCACAAACGGCCTGCACCGTACCCAGCAACACCAAGCCTAAGATGGATCGAAGGAAGCCTTATGCTGTCTTTGCTGTTGAGCTCCTGTCTCGGTACTGGCAAGTCTCACAGCTTTCGGTCCAGACCTGTCTCAGCTACGCGAAGTAGCTCGAAGGGCAAACATTGACGATGGGAGACTGGGAGCAAGTTTGATACGGACAAATGGACCACGTGAAGGTTCATAAAGAAGGGGCGCCGTCCACGGGAGCGCGAATAGCAAGTCGTGACGTCGTGCCCCCACTGCATTGGGACTATTGCCTGCGGCGTAACCGCTAAGCGCCCAACAACCAACTTTTGGCTGGCGCTGCCACGAACACCGTGGACAGACAAATACGGATTCTCTGGCGTGGTGTTTCGTACCACCATCCTGCACAGAGAAGTATGGTCGTGATCTGAAGTTCAGTTAAGCGGTGGCCCATGCCCCCGATCGCCCGATTGACGAGGCGAAGAAAACCGGGGGCTACGCCGCCCCCGCTTCGCCCCCGCTCTCCGGAGCTGGCGCGAGAAATCCGGCCCCACTCCAACGGCCGTATCCGTCTGCCGGTGGAGTCTCGGCGGGCGGATCCAACATGGATGATGCCTCTTGTCTTTTCTTACAACGGGCAGCCAAACCACTGGCTTTGTCCATTCCTCCCCCATCAACCATCCCCTCGCTGCCCAAGCCCTCACGACGTTCCCCCCTCAGGTAATACAATGCCCTTATCTCCCCCCCGGCCCCCCCCCTCCGCAATCGGATTTCGGGCAGGGATTCGACGGGCGCACCGCGCACGGGAACGTATCTAATCAGTCCGTATCCGTCCGGGCATTGAATTTCCCCTCACTCACCAAAACCATCCCCCTTCCTCTTCCCGCCGTTACGCCTCGACAAGCAAAAGGGCAAATCCAATCTCCCATCTCCAGGAGGAATCCTACCTACATACCATGTGCCCTTGCGCCCACGACACGCGCGCAACGCTGAGCTGCGAAGCGCAGGGGGGTGCGGCGGCCCGATCACGTTCAGGCGATCGCGTTCGGCCCAACGACCTTGACTTATCCCCCAGCTGGTCTGGCACGTCTGAATCGACTTGGCTTTTGCTCCCCCCCGGCCGGCCGTGCCCCCGGTCGGTCAGTCTTGTCGTGATGGAGACTGGGGGTGCTGATGGTCCAAATGGGTCTTGGCGCCCTGTCCTCTTGGCGAGGGGAAGCAAGTGTGTGTGTGATTGATGTGATTGACGATGTGACGGTTCGTTCGGAAAGCATGGGGGACAGGGGTCATTCGACTTGTCGTCTCCACACAAAACTGACAAAAAGAAAAAAAAAAGACCAATGTCAGATCAAGATCAATGCCATGACGAACCTCGAAGGAATCGAGGCTGGAGCCAATCAGCGCTGCAAGCTGGGCTGGGCTGATCTCGGGTACCTTGGTTTGCCTGTCGAGCTCTATCTTGCTCTTTGTCAACCATACCGATTTCGAGTGGCAACTGCGTGTGAACGAAAGTTGAGGCAGTGAGGTGAGGGGTGCATGGATCATGGGTTTCTTCCTCTTGCGACTTGCTGCAGCAGTAGTGTAGCTCGCGTTACACAAATAAAGGGTCCGCCAACCTCAAAGACAAGATGACTGAGACTTTGACATTGGACAAGGAGCAAGACAGGTGGCTTGACTTCTGGACAGACTCGAGACATTCGGCGGAGATTCGGGAGGACAAGAGGCAAAACAGTGGCGATTGAGGCCTCGTGGTCATGTCTCGGAGTTGAGGCGTCGAGCCTCGCCATTTGAATCTCTCGAGTCTCACATACCCACGGCGACGGTAAGCTGCACATGTCGGCGTCAATTTGATGCCGCCCTCATCAGCCCCAGACGAGCGGTGAGGGCAGTCGAGGGAACTGGGCTGCTCGCGACGAAATGAGATTGATATCATCATCTTCATCAGCCCTAGAAAAGAGGATGTCTCTGCAGAGGGGGCGTTCGGCTGTGGCTGTTTACTTCTCGCCCTCTTCTTTTTGCGCGCGTGCGCATTCGAGCATTTCCGCCGCTGTTTGATACTCACCATCACCGTGTCTGAGTTGTCAGTTCATGGAGTTTGATGGATACTCAACACAGTGTAGCGGAGCAGAGCTGCATGAAAAGAGGGCCAAGCTACATGTGGCTTGCCAGTGACAAACTCGTCACATCAAGCCGCTCCTCCTCATCCGCCTTCTCTAGGGGGATTGATTTCCCCATTCGGAGGCTGCGAGTTGGGGAACTGTTGACTTTGGACTGATAGACCTATATATATATATATACATATCCTTGACACTAACCATGTCAGTGCGGTCCTGGCAGAAGCGGATGCACGCTGGGGTGATAGTGACGAAGTCAAGTAAATGCCCGCTGCATACAGAATCTCCGATGGAGTTTGGACCTCGAAGCTATTCGAAAAGTTGCATATTGCAAAGTTCCAATTTAACTTGAAGAATTCGTGGTGAATTGGCATGAAGTTGGGCTCGAGAACCTAACCCGCCGTGGGGTTGCACCTTGTGATTTCGCGACACATGTCGTGATCCAATGTTTTGCTTCAATGCCAGTGTTGCAATGACGCGCTGTGTCTCTGTCTCCTTGCTGACACGAGTTGTGGCTTGCGATTGATGGACATTGCCCAGCACCCCAACCTCCATGACAGGCTAAGGAGGAAAAGATGGCGAAATAGCCTCGTGTCGAAGCGATGGCCTGCCGCCTTTCATCGCGGAATAAGAAACCAAGACAACATTGCGAAATCACAAAATCACCGAGTTGGCCAGCAGGCAAGCCCCCTGTCCGTCGACATGCTATTGACGTGGGCGTGAGTGAGCGCAAGAGCCAGCCCTGCCTGCGCCCCCCCGCCTTTTGCTCGCATGCGGAAATAAGAACAGTGGGAGCGCGGGAGATTCCAGGAGATGTTGAGCGCGCTCTGACACCGGGCTGTAATCCCAGTCTATCAATCTGAGATTTGAAGGACACCAAAACCGCCTCTTTTCCAACGGTGAATAGTCTCGCTAGCCTCATTCTTTTCTCCCCCGTGCGCCAGGGCGACTAGGGCAGGGTTCGGGAATCGCGGGAGGCGGGATACGGAAAGGGATCTACAGCACTTAGGCAATTTGCATCTTGTTTGCCTAGCTTCCTGCTCCTCCCCGCGGGGTCTCCCGGTTGAAACTTGGTGACATGTCGTGGGTTAGAACACGGTGCGGCGCTCACGCCTGATCCTAAGCTCGCCGTAAAAAAAAAAAAAAAAAGAAAAAAAAAAAGAGCGATGACGATAAATGTGCTACCATCGTTCAGCATCAGAGCTCAAGAAACCCCACGCTCTTGTGCAGCATCCGTTAATATGGATATAGCGCTCGTTGGTAGGACGGCATGCAGGCCGGGCATCTGTACCGCAGTACACGAGGAGGGAGAATGTAAGGTACGGGGACTGAAGGACTGCCTCTGGCTCTGAGTCGTCCGGGAGGGCAGGGCAAGCAATCAAAGCAATTGGGTTTGGGCCTGTCCAACGCGACCCTGCCGTCCGTCAAGAGCGTGGCCTTGCAGCTGAGGGGCAGCAAGCAGGGCCACAGCAGGCCACAGCAGATGGTCGCGGGGTAGTTATGTGGGTATGGATGTATGTCTGTACACACATGCTACTACATACCAATGATACAAATGTACAAACGAGATATCCACTCGGCTGTGGTGCATCGAATTGGGCGCAGCAGCAGATTGATGAATGGGCATGCGCTCTCCATACGAAACGATCCGAGATCCGCTTGTTGGGCGGGTTAGGTTTGGCTCTTGGGTTTCATTGCCCGTGCGGGTGCCGTCGCCCAGTCGTCGGCGTCGACTGTGGGTGAGGTGTCCTGCTGCAGGACCTGACAGTCGTGGAATTTGACATGATATGCCATGGGGAACCGTCTCGGAATGTGGCTGCCATGGGGGGTTCTTGGTTCTTTTGTCCGGCCCATCTCACGTCCCTTGCGGCCCTTGGTCCTTCAGTAGCAGCCCACTGCGGCACACAGGGTAAGGGATCAAGGGATTCAATGGTTGATGTGTCTTGCCGTGTATTGGCTCTCAGGCTCTAGCGGCAACCAACGGGTTGAGATGGGAGGACGGCTGGGCAAACCGAGAAGCCGAATCGTTGTCGTAGACCTCGTTCCCGTATCGAAGATGGAAAGGAGTAAAAGACAGATAGGAGGCGAATCGGGGCCCGTGGCGGCAGGGCCGTTGTTCCTGGCACGAGAACTGGTCTCCCGACGAGAGCCGGTCCCTGGCAATGATTGGGAATCGGGTCCTGCATTGACGCAAAACCCTCCAACAACCGAGCTGCTGGATAATTTACTCGAGGGCATCTTTGTGCTCGAAGGCGGCTTGTGTGGCGTGGAGGTATGCGAGTTAATCTGAAGCTCTCTCACTTAGAGTGTGCACCTGCATGTTGCGATGGCCGAAGTGGTGGGGTCAACAGCCAGCAACGCCCTGGAGCTCCTAGACGCTCTCAGGCAACGCATCCATGCCTGTTCCTGAATGCCGAAAGCAGGTCGCCATGCACCACACGTCAGATATCGAGGCGAGGTGGTGCCGTGTATTCGAGCAGCCAGAACCCGAATAGGAAGCCATCCAAGGACGACTCGTCGTTAGACCTCGCCACTCGCTGCCTATATCGTTCAACGGTCGGCATGGTTAGGTCGGGTATCAGTCTCAGTAGCGCGATTCCTCAGTTCCTTCTAGCGTAGGCACGGTTTGAACTAATTGTTCCGAAGCCAGCGCCGTCACGGCGAGTTTGCTGCGGGCGCGGCCCAGTCCGCATCCGGGCTGCACTGAAGATCGAAGGCGAGCATCACCCTGGATGTGGGGACCGCCCTACAAAATGTTTTGCTACGTTCTTCCCCCGGTCCCTCATTCCAGGTATTCTCCATCTGACAGTTGCAGCGGCGATGGCGCAACGGCTTCTCCCATCTGATGACACGACCCGGGTGGGATCAGTTGTTGAGGAAAGCGAGGAGCTTGTCAGCTCCTTTATTATAGCCGCCAGTCTGTCCTGTCAGTCTGCTGTCTGCTGCGTCTGTTGCGTCTGCTGCCGGCCGTGTCCCGTGTCCCGCGTCCCGGCTCCATCGCGCCTCTTGGCCAGAGTGTCAAGAGTGTGTGCAGTCAACGGGTTCCCGGTACGAGTGCGCTGTGGCTCGCCGTGGCTCGTCGTGGCTGTTGAGGGCTGGAGATGGCAGCAGATGGCGCCGAGCCGGGCAAACCAGGAAGCTGGGGGTTAAGAGACGGTAGTATCAAGTACTTTGGCTCTGGCCGCTTTTGCGTCGAGGCACGATTGGCTCATTGTTTAACAGCGGGAAGTTGCTCACAAGCGAACAATAGGATAATAACGCAAGAGGCATCGAAAGATCGAGACGGCATGGGCGATAAAACCCTGGTCGGGAAGGTGATAGCAGCCGTGATTGGTGCTGCGGGGCAACCAGGCAGACCAGTGACAGGGGTCTGCAGGGATGGGCCTGCCAATCGCCAGTGGGCGCTTAACAACGAACCACCCGAACCCGTTCAAGCCCACCAAAGCCTTCGAACCCTGCTGCCCACAGACTCCCCCATTGACACCACCCCGCTATTGCCCAACCACACACCTCGCAAGACCGTACTTTTCTGTCATACACTACCCTGGCTGCCTGGTACTCGAAATCACGAGCAACAGCCGCGAGCAAGACGAAAAGCAGAGACGGACCACGGTGCCGGCTAACTGACATTGCCTCGGGCTTGGCGCGGGTCGGCAAGAGCGAGAAAACGAGATTAAGTCTCGAGGGAGGCAGAGAGCGCGCGCACGGGTCGCAGATCACTGCAAAGCAAAATGTCGATGAGGATGTTCTGCGCCCGGATGCGAAAGATGGCGACAGATGTAACCCAGGTACCGCCCTTACAGGGTCCGAGACAGGGTTCAATCTGCAATCCATCAGCACTGTACGTACACAGATGCTACGGCTGCAACTCCGTACATACAGCTTCGACGTCGGAGTGCTTCGCTAGGCCCGCAGTATACACTACGCAGAAGGGCAGAGGAAGTCTCCCTGCAGAGGCTGCAGCTGACCCGACCTCGTCATTCTCCGCTTCCCTACCGCTTGCCTACACTACTGTCTGCGGGCTGCAATATGCATCCCGCAGTTCTACATTCGCACAGCACTGTCCTGTCCCGGTTTCACGCTGTCTCGCCCTCGCCCTCCAGCGGCGAGTCACAGCCCGTAGGGGCCTTGCGACGCTCGCCAACAGCCCACCTGACACTGGCAGTGAGGGCGCCGGGTCTCGAGGCGAAACAGGCACGACAGGGCAGCCATTGCACTAGAAGGGACAGGAGAGGAGAGGAGGACAGGAGAGGACAAGAGACTCCACTTCAGATATGCCAGTCATCTGGCAACGACGCCTGCGCTCTCACAGCGACTCGCCAGCACCCAACCTGGGAGGCTAATTATGGCAAATATTGGATGTACCATGTACGTCTGGCTGCGTAGGCCAACCAGGGACGTTGGGGCCCTGGGGGAGCAGAAGGTGCTGCAGAGCACTGGCTCGATGGCCTGGTCGTTCGCCGCTCGCTGCCCACTGGCTCGCCTCTGGCAGGCCTGGGTGTCCTCTGCTCCTGCAGACCGGGGGGGGGGGGGGGGGGGGCTTTCTCCAGCATTTGTGGCTCTCCCACTCAACAGCCCGCGACAGGCCCCCCGAGTAATCGTCAACAGGCCCCCGAGGCCCCATACCCCGGCCCGCTGCTAGTGCCGCTCGCTAGTCAATGCACATCTTGCCATCTCCCTTTCCATGCAGCCCCCTCTCGGCCACAGCGGCAGGGCGGTCCAGATTCACGCCCCTTCAAGCAGCACCACCAGAACTGGGAACGACTGGCACGCCTGGCAGATGAGCCGGACCGCATCCGCTCCAGATTTGCGTCGTCCCTTTGCGTTAGAACCAGCGAGCCTAGACAGGCCAGGGCTCTAATTTTATATGCTCTTCCCGGCGACTGTCCAGTGACAGCACGCCTTTGCGAGCGTTAAGCGCTCTGGGGGTTGGGTAGACTTTATTTGCTGGCACACCCTCGCCGTTGAGCATCAGAGCGAGGCCTTCCTTTTGCCTCTCACTCTCCCTCGTTTTCTCTCCCTTCCCTCAGCTGCATTACCGTTTCTTCCCTCGTGGATAGGAGAGTGTGACGCAGTGAATTCCGTCGAGAGAATATTCCAGGCCCGCCTGCGCAACGAGATCCGCCTGCACGACAAGCGCCCGGCATAGCTCACGCCCCCTGGGTTCCAACTCCCGCATCCATGAGGCGAGGCGGGTAACTGGTCGTGCCGCCCCCATACAACTTGTCCCCTCCTACCACTAACACCTACCCCCCCCCCCCTTCCCTGCGTCTGCTCAGCGGCGTCTCCAGCACTTCGCGTGCAACCCAACCGACCCCAAGTGCCCTCCCGTCCCTTCTTCAAACATCTCTTTCCACTCTCCAACCTCCTAGCCCTACGACCACGAGGAACGACGACACCACGCTGTCCAAGAAAGGCATATCGTGAGGCTCGACCATCGAACGCCAGACCCCCGGTAGCTTCCCCCGCCGCTGCCGCATGCCGGATAGCTTTTGGTAGCTCTCTGCATTCCTAGGCGCACTGAGAGGTGGAGGAAGAACATCTCGTCGGATAGCAACAGCAGAGTGCCCCATGTGATGACTAGACCCCGTCTGTGTTGCCTCACCGCCCGTCCTGGTTCGCTCGAAACATCCGGAGGGTCATAATTCCCTACCGCTCGGTATGTTCTACTTCTTGTGCCCCGCCGAGGCCCATGTGCTCCTTCGAGAACGCAGGGGCCTGGGAGCATGGCAACTCAGCGTCTGCGGTTACCATGTTGCGTGCATGCAGCTTCCCGACTAACACACAATTGCTCAAGATCCACGATCCAGACAGAGGAACATAACTAGCCCGCCATGTCCGCTGCGGGCCACCATTCGAGGACCCGAGCCGGGTCAGGCAACTCGGCCCTTGAAGTATCATCCCGGGGACGGACAGCTCACATGCAGGACTTCGCCATGACGCCCTCTTCGAGCTCGCCACCCCCGCCAGCCCGCTTCTTTGAGCCCACCTCGGCCACGGCCTCCATGTTTCTCTACGCCCAAGGCAGTTCTGTCGTATGTGGCCACCACGATAGCTTGACGATAGAGAGGAGGTTCGCACGCCACTCTGAGGAAGTCCAACTATTAGCTGTCGATAACGCGAGCGAGGTCGGCGCTGGGAGATTGGTTGTGAGCTACGATGCTGGGCAAACGGCTATCGTGTGGGACCTCCTTACGGGAGACGAGGTTGCGAGGTTCGCATCCTACGAGAATCTGACATGCGCAGCCTGGATGCGCAACGGCAATGTTGCCTTTGGTGCGTAAAAGCCTTCCTCGCCCTTTTTTTCCTCCGAGCCCCAGGGCTGATGACATGCAGGAAACATCCAAGGCAACGTGATTTTGTTCGAGCCCACCACATCTGAACACATATCGGCAAGAACGATTGACCAAATCTCCATCACGGCCATTGCGCCGGCATCTGACTGCAGAACGTTCGCAATTGGGTAAGCTTGAGCCCGCCCGAGGTGGCACAACACGAATGTCTAAGCTAATGCGGCCCCCAAAGGTACCAAAACGGCTCACTGTTGATTGCAACGCTCCAGCCAAGATTTACAATCCTGCACAACCTCAGCACCTCGCGAGGGCCCTCGCCCATTGTGACATTGGCCTGGCATGCCTCGTCATCCCGCCAAAAGTCGGACATGTTGGCGGTGCAGACCAACGATGGCGACCTCCGCGTCTGGAGTGTATCCAAGGCGTACAACAGTGACGATCCCGCAAAAGTCGTGCGGATACTGAAAAGGACAGAAAACTACCTGACCGGTCCCAATTGGATGGGCTGGTCCAAGAACGGCCGGATTATACAGTTTTCAGAAGGGTAAGCCCCGAGTATATGACTGATTTTGTCCGTGATTGCTAAAGCCCGTACTTTTTTAGCGAAACCATATCGTGGGATGTGCGGACGAAACACGTCACTTATGACACCATCCCAACCTTGGACAATATTCGCGGCTTAGCTGTTTACGGCCCAGGGGCCAGTCTCTTCACCCTGGGCGCTAACAACACAGTTCAGCAGTTTGATCTTAACGCACCAGCCATGTTGGTTGCAAACGTCCAACACCCCGCGAACCTTCTTCCCCCTTCGCCCCCTATCTCGCTGGAGGCTGAAGAAAAGGCCCAGAATTCAAGCCATTCTGAATCAGAGAGTTCGGTCTCAATTGCGATTCACGCAGAGTTGTCCGAGAATGACGAAGACCACTTGTCTCCTTTGGCTCGCCTTGTTCAAGGGGAAGACTCCGACATTGACAAATACCGCACAGCCAGCCCGGTTTCGAGCCGCAGCCGCTCCAGTGTCTCGATTTCTTCTTCAAGCTCCCAAACACCCGCCCGCGCCGGGTACCCTGGCTCTGTAGTCTCCCGCGGTATGACCGAGAACACCTACATCTCGGCTGGTTCCTCGCTTCGATCCTCTGCGGTCCCACATCGCGAGAGGAGCCAGAGGGATTCCTTCTCAACAGGCAGCTCGATTTCGATGGGAAGCTCACATTATCGCTCTAGGCACAAGCCCTCAAGATTACGACACGAAGTTCCCCGCAGCCCAGAAGACTCAAAGGTCGTGGATTTGTTCAAGTTTACCAAGAGCCGTCTCATCGATGTGCCATATAAGACGCCTTACGCAGGAGATAACAGCCATCTCACGAATGATGACCTGCGCCGCCAGATGCTGAGCACAATTTTTGGATGGAACAAGGAGGTTGACGACCTTGTACGCGATGAGATGTCGCGTCACCCTCTTGGCTCAACAAACCGGATTCTCCTCGCCAAGTGGCTGGGGGATATTACGACTGATATTATGGCCATGGGCTCCGAGAACATGACCTCCTCGGATTGGATGCTTTTAGCGCTCAGCGGCATTGGTGGACAGGCGTCTCAGCACAAGCTTGGCCGTGCTTATGTGCAGCGGCTCCTGGAAAATGGCGACGTTCACGCGGCGGCAACCATCATGATTGGTTTGGGCGACCACAACGACGCTATCGAGATATACATTTCTCATAGGAGGTATATGGAGGCTTTGATTATGACATGTCTCTTCTTTCCAGCGGTATGGGAACGGCAAGAGGCAATCGTCAGGAAGTGGGGAGAATGGGCAGTGCAGCATGGCCAACAGCAACTGGCAATTCGATGGTAGGTTCACACTGCACCTCTCAATCGTCCCCGATCACTTGAGTAAACCACTGACATTCGTACAGCTTTGCATGCACCGGCCGCGAGTCCACCGAGCCGTGGACATCGCCATCCGCACAGCAAATCACTTTCCAGAGCATGACGCAAGGCATGCCGGACATTCTGAGCCCCCCTATGTCCCCGCCAAGCACAAGCCATGGGCCTCAGCGAAGCATTGCAAAGACCTCGGCCCTCAAGCTCATCACATCTTTCGGCGACCCGCAAGCCAAATCCAAGTTCTTCTCGGGCGTCGACGATGGGAAAACGCCGATTGCGGCCGGGGCCACCCCCATTGCCGATTCAGCTCTGTCACCCGCCGGAGGCGACCCAGCAACCGCTGTCTTGCGCACTAACCGGAGCCAGTTCACGACACCGGCATCGGCCCGTCCACCTCACGGGTTCAACCGGGGCAGACTTCCTTCTATTGGTGAAGCCCCTGATGCGCACCACCGCGAATTGCTGACTGCAGTGGCCAAGCCCTCACGGGATCCTTATGCCAAGCTCCAGGCAACAGAGCCAGCGCAAAGATCTGGAAACAGCCTGGATATTCCTAGGGCGAGCACTGCGAGTCCAAGGATCAGGAAGGACGGCACGGTCAAGGGCCAGCCGCCCCCGTCCCCGTCTCCCGCAGCGGTAATGGCGCTGATGGAAGGCCCACGGAGGAGGAATGGATCTCGCACTCGCATTCCCGAAGGCCTTGATCTGTCACTGCCTAGTTTCAACGACAACATGCCAGGTGACATCACGTCGCCTGAGCAGTCTGGCACGTCGTCAGTCCGTTACCACTGGCCTTCTAGACGCAGGGGCCCTGCATCTGTAACTAGCTCTGCGACTTCTGCTTCTGCTGCCTCTAGCATTGCTATCAAGGGCCACCGCGGACATCAGCAGGGCAAGAGCCTGGACGATTACATCCACAGCCTCGATTCCGCCGGAAGCTCCAAGCCTGCTCGTGCAGCAAGCCGAGAGGGCCGCAGCCGTGGACGCGAATCTAGCCGAACGCGGACCGGTCGCGAGGAATCATCCAGAGACCGTGGTCGGGCGTCATCGCGGGGATACACCCCCAAGGGCGGGAAGCGATCCCCGAAGTCGCCGGTTCCCATGTCGCCTGAGGATTTGATTAACCTGGCCACTCCGAAGGAAGAGCTTGAGCAATACCAGCAGCAAGTGGAAAGGGGTCAGCTAATTGATATCTCGTTTGAGGATGAGCCAGAGGTGCCAAGCACTGTGAGAAAGGTCTCAGCCCACCGCGATTCTTCAAGGAAGAGAACAAGCAGCCGGAACAACAGCCGAAGCGGCCGAGGCTCGAGTCGCGATGGGCGTCGCACGAGAAGCCCCGAGAGACGTACCACACCAGGCATTGAACTCCGCGGACGCTCAAAAACGCGTGAAAGCTCTGCGAACCGATCACCATCTTCGCCGCTGCCCATGTCAGCAGGACCGCAGCATATTTATGGCTCCGACGATGAGGAGGACTACCGTCAAGCACTTGAAGCTCGGGAGAAGTTTCGCAGAAGAAATGCGCGAAGCACGAGCCGCGGAGATCTCGCGTCTCCTGTATCGGCCCGGACGGGCGGACCGGGTCGTAATGAGCTGTCATCCCCAGCCACGAGCCGCCCGAGCGGCCGGGACCGTGAGAGATCGGAGAGTCGCCGTGGCACCCCGCACGAGGCGGAACGGAGGAAGGTGTCGGTCCCGATGCCCACTCCGGCGCCTATGCAGCTCGTCGCTGACCACGCTGGCGACTTGAGAGTTATCAAGGATGAGAGGCAGCTGAAGAAGGAGGCCGCTGCCCGTGAGCTCGAGGAGCGTCGCAAGTCCCTCGCCATGAGGCCTTCCGCTCCCCCTATCCCGCACCCCGATGAGCTCTCTCCTGCCCCG
The DNA here is from genome assembly GCA_033439745.1 of Lasiosphaeria hispida. Taxonomy (NCBI): domain Eukaryota; kingdom Fungi; phylum Ascomycota; class Sordariomycetes; order Sordariales; family Lasiosphaeriaceae; genus Lasiosphaeria; species Lasiosphaeria hispida. Next base: position 2,341,033 of record JAUIQD010000007.1, on the reverse strand, counting down.
CAACGAACGCCGCCTGGCAATTTCGATTTCCCAGTCCGAGGAGGGGGCCTACCAATGACCTTGGAGCTGCCTAACACCGTCTTCCAACCATTCCAAGCGGAGGAGTTGCCGTCACGCAGTGCAAGCGCTGACCCGACCCAGGGGCGGAGCATGTACGCGAACCGTGATGGGCCGCGGATCGGACTGCCTGCGACTCCCAAAGCCATGCGTCTTGTTCTCGAGTCCGACTCGAACCGACACAATGTTCCTGTGCCGCCAATTCCTGCGGCTTTCGCCCAGTCTTCGCCTCCCATCACCTACTCGAACCACAACTCGCCGAGGACATCGCCAAGGAAGAGTGAACACGGGCAGCCGGATGCTGAGGCGCCAATGAAGAGCCCTGCCCTCTTGCTGCCGTCAACTGTCTACACACCCCCGCCTGCATCCAATCGGCAGGTAGCAGTCCAGATCCAGAGGTCAATGTCAGCTCCGCCCCAAGACCTAGCGCTCCCCCAGGGAGCATCCGCCAGCGTGAGGCACGTCTTCAAGAACAGCATGTCCGACATGAGCAACATGTCTTATGGCCGTCGTCCATCCCACGATGGGCAGATGCCTTCAATCTCGCGCCGTCCGTCTCATGATGGGCAGATACCTCCAGTGCCGCCGCCGCCACCCGCACCACCTGTACTCAAGGAGCTCCAGCATCTAGCCTCCCCCCCACCGCCGCCGCCCGCGCCTCTGCCGCACATTGGAGGTGCCAAGCCAGTTGTGTATGGCGGAAGCTCGGGCATGATCGAGATTGTCATGGATGACGACCAGCAGGTGCCTACCGCGGCTCCCCTGAATGAGACCACGGTCCCGGTTATTTCACCCCCAGTGCCTACGTCGTCGCGCAACGGGCACCACCGCGGCCGCAGTAGCATCGACAACAGCATTGGTGCACGCATCTCGCGGGCCACCGAGCGCATGCGCTCAGCTAGCCGCAGCCGCGTACGGGACAACAGTGCCATTGGCAGGACCAAATCCCCCGAAGTAGTCGCGCCGTACGAGAGCGTACCGCCACCGCCGGGGATGACGTTCCAGATGCGGGCCGATATGGCCAGGTCGCCTGTGTATCAGCAGGTCGCCGCGGCGAATGACTTCCGGACGGGACTGCACCATAGTGAGATGATCTAATCTCGTTCCGTTTCCTTTACCTGAGATGTTCAAGTCTCTCTCAACACACAATACACGACTCATTTTTTTCTTCGGTTCATCATCACAACACATATCAAATCCCCGCACCATTTGATTCTTGCATGGCGACCGGCGTTTTACATAGCTATATCCCGTATATCTTTTTTCGATTCTATACATTGGGCCACTTCCGCCATTTTGCCTGACTCGGTTCCCCACCATTCACCGGAGGAGGGACCCGGGGGGGGCCACAGGCGAAGAAGTGACGGACTGAACAGCTGTCACTGTTGTGTGGAATCTTGGTTGCTAGACCAAGGGAGAGGAGACGCGAACTTCAATTCATCAAACAATATCAGCATGTGTGGCGATACCCGTAACGACCCCAATTTTTCTTAGTTCCTGCTAGCAGCGCAGGATATTTGAAGGGGCCCGTTGTATCTTTCTGCGGAGTGGGAAGGAATTGGAGGTGGCAGCATATGGGGTCAGGCGGTGGACGGAGAGCTTTGTACATTTCGTGACTATCCTTGCATACGTTTTTGCCTCAGCGCCGGAAGCATAACAACAACGAAACCCGTTTCATTTGGCTTCAACCTTTTTTCCTATTTCCCGTTGTCTGGCCGGCCGTCTTGGCTTCTCTTTCCTACGAAATGACCTTATGACCCAGTTCGAACGGGGGTGTGCAGAGAAGTGGGAGGAGAGTTTTGTATTCTATGCGGACGGGTGAGATGAAGGGGATGGCGGTTGATGAATAAGGGCGATGCCGGAATGAGTGGGATGGGGAGTGAAGGGGCAGGGACGACTGAGTTGGTGGTTGGGGAATGCTGGCGGTGAGATGGTGAAGGGAGCCAGGGAGAGAAATGGGAAAAGGCGCGCAAGTAAACTTGGCACGCAGAGAGAGAAAGGTTCGCTATTACAAAAAGTCAGACAAGGGGATGGGAAAGGTTTGGTAATACAATGCTGCCTCACGGCATGTTGTTGGGTTGCTTGAGTTGTTGCTTTGGCAGATGTTTTAGGATGGCCGTTGTCTTTAAGTTTATTCTTCTAGCTAGCTCTAAGTAATGAGTGTGGAGGGGAGTCTAGTCTGGATAGCGAATGGATTAGTGTTGACTATAATTGGTTTTTCTTGTGCGCTGCTTTCATGTTGCGGGTGAGCTTGATTGAGGCATCGCGCTCATGAGTGGAGGGTGTTCGAGTTGGTGTTTCGGCGAACTTTCAACTTCTTTTCTTGTCAGTACACGAAGAACATACCTCAAAAGGATAGTGCGAATGTGTCCGACAATTGACGCTGCTGCTTCTGATAGTGTTACTGACAAGTGGAAATGAAGTGGGAAAGGGCAAAAAAAAAGTAGTTGACGACTCCATCTCAACGCCACATTCCAAACCCCCAGTGATCGTAATCCGGCGCGCCATCTGACGGTGAAGATCTCTCTGCAGAGTGGAACCTCCCTCAAGTATTATCTTCATTGCTTAGGGCAACGCGCAGCATCGCAGGTTACCCATGCGAGTGGGTTGCCACCGCAAGATTCGTACCGGGCGCCACTGGAGGGTTCTTGATTTGGAAATGGAATAGATGCGCTGAGAAAATCAAGTGCCTTCTGAACCAATTTAACCATTACAGTTAAGAAATTGGTTTGGGAATTTGACCTATGACCTACCCCCGCACAGAGCAGTGGACAGGCACTTGGCAAGAGAGTTGGCCCGCGCTTTATCAGTAGCTTGGAGGCCCGATAGTGCGCCAGGAGCACTGGAGGCCAAACTGCCAGGTTAATCTTTCTCGCGACTTGCAACGCCATCCACACATCACCACATTTCAGGACCTTAGCAGACGCGCATCCCTTGTCAGCTTACTCAATCACATGGCCTCTCCAATCATGACGCAGTTCCAGAAGCGGTGACACACGGGAATATTTCAATCTCCTCCAGAGCGTCGGCGCGCGCCTTCCATCGTCATCGTCACGCAACTCTCAAGATATCTCGACGTTCCTACAACCGGGGCACCTGAGCCAGAGAAGAGGGAGGACACAGACAACTCAACTCACCACCGACAAAATGCTCACCACAGCGCCCCACCTCTACATTCGGCGCCCCTCGCCCACAACAGCCGAGTTCACCGTGACGACGTGCCCACCCCTGACCCTCCCGCTCCGCCTCGCCCTCCTGGCCCTCTCGGCCCTCCGCCTCTCCCTCGCCGCCACCGTCCTCTTCGCCCTCTACACCCGCTTCATCACCCCGCCGACCCCGACGACCTCCCCGACAAGCACAAAGCACCACCACCCGCCCTTCCCACCACAAACCTACACCTCCTCCCCGCTCTCCCCCACCGCCTACCTCACCCCGACGCACCTGACCTCCCTCCTCCACGCCCTCGCCGCCTCCGCCCCCGGCCAGCACCTCGCGCGGCTGACGGCACCCCTCCCGCCGTGGCTCCTCTCGGCCCTCTCGGGCGCGCTGCTCTACTTCGCGCTGCTGTGGCGCCTGCACACGACCGAGAGTCTGCTGGTGCTGCGGGGGTTGGGGATCCAGACGGCGACGACGGCGGCGGGGGGCGCGCTGTGGGGCGGCGGCGGGCTCTGGGGCTGGGTGGTTGGGTTTGGGGGGCCGGCGACGCGGTTCATCCCGACCGAGAAGATACGCGATGTGCTGATCAACGAGGCGTTCAAGGGGTTTGAGGTGCGGTACTACCTGGCGGTGGTGGTGGAGGGGGAGGAGGATGTCGTGGTTGTATTTCCGAGGCTGTTGCCGGGGAGGAGGATTGTGGAAACTGTTTGGAGGGGGGTTAGGGGGTGTTTATACGAGGCACCACCAGAAGGGTACGGATACGATGGGCAGTGGAAGAGAGGGTGAGGGTTTGGAGCACACATGGTCACGATGTTAATGAGCGAACAAGATAATTGGTGGTTGTTTAACCGGAGAAATGATTTTCTTTTTGCCTCTCTTCCTCTTTTTCTATTCACCGCTGGTATTTACTACTACGCGCGGCTCGCTGCTCTTGTTGATGGCAGTCTTGTTGGCTTGGAGGGCAGCCTTTTTGGCCTCAATGGCAGCCTCCTTGGCCTCGTCGGCAGCCTCTTTAGCTTCCCGAATAGCGGTCCGCCAGAACTTGTTGCGCGTCAGCTCTTCGCCGTTAGCGTAGCCCTTGCTCTGCGCCCACTTATCGTTGATCTCTTCCACGCTAGCCTGCGACGGCCGCTTCAGCACGGGCATATAAATGCCCATCATCCGGCCCGAGTCGCCGCCCTCAAAGATCCTCTGGCTGTTGGCTCCCTTCTGTTTCTTTGCGGCAGCCCTATGGGCGGGCGGCCTATCGGGGTCAGCATTAACTGCTACGCAATTCAGCAGCTTGCTGGCTAGCAACTCGTCGATCTTCTTCTCCCGCCAGAACTCCCACAGCTGGTTCACCAAGTCGTTCTTGGGGCTGGCCTCGGCAAGCCATACCCAGTCGACACCGTCCTCGAGCTCCGTGTTGGCCTCGGTCTCGGGATCATGCACGTCCTCGTCCAATGCTAGCCCTTCGGCTGCTGTTGGAGCCGCTGTGGCGGCGGCATCAAGCTTGGGAAAAATGCAATCCCACAGAACGAGCGGCACTTCATCAGCCATCAGAAAGTTGGGCTTGCGCGGCTGTGCAGTTGCATCCAAGAGGTCCGCGACCAACGCAGGCTTCTCAAGCCCCTGTCCAATCAGAAAGAGAATAGCGACCATGTGCCGGATCTGGTGCCAGAGGAAGGCCGACCCTCGAACATGGAAGTAGTAGACCTTTGGGTACATCGCATCCGGGTAGTCGCCGTTACTTGGCTTGATCTGGTGGTGATTGAAATAAGGCATGACGGTGTTAGCGTCGTCGACCTCGACAATGTCAGACTCAAAGACGCGGCGCATAAAGTTGGTGATCTGCTTCGTGGGATCGATCTTGCAGAAATTCCGAAAGTCGTGCAACCCCTCAAACATCTTGGCCGCCTTCCGCATGGCGTCGATGTCCAGCCATCCGTCCTTCATTGCACCTGCTGTCCTCGGTTTGCCCTCAAAGTTGGATGGCGCAGGCGGGAAAGCGGGTTGCGTAAAGAAATAACGGTACTGCCGCTCCCTGCAGGAGAACCGCGCCGAAAAGTTTGCCGGCGGATCTGGACACCACGCCAGAATCCGAATGTCGGGTGGAAGGAGTCGGTTCAGTACCTTGCAGTACTGAATCTCATCAGTGATGGGGTCCCACGCTGCCTTGGCCGGCTTTGCGCCGCTCTTCTCCTTCTTCGAAACAGCAGCATGATTTGTCGTTGGTTTATCACCGCCCGCCTCTCTATCCGTTTCTGCGCCCACTGCGCCCACTGCGCCCACTGCGTCCACATTTCCATTTTCCTGCCCGCCCGCCAGTTCATCACTTGGGACAGGCCTGTTGCTCCTCAGTCGTAAGGAAATGACCTGGCCAAAAGCGCTGACGCCCCTGTCGGTACGGCCGCACTTGGCGTACTCGTAGGGCATAAAGTTAACCTCCTCAGGCTTGTTGGGGAAGACGAGGCAGCTCCGAACAAGTGCCTTCCACAGCTCCTCCTCGATGGTCGGCAGGGTGCCGCATGGCTGGTATTCGAAGCCGTTATAGTTCTTGCCGAGGTAGGCGAGCTTCAGCGCAACGAGGCGCGTTGAGTACTTGGCGGGGTCGAGCGGCTTCTTCTTCCTGTCCTTTGCTCTGAGTTTGCTGTCGGCCTTTTCCTGCTTGGTCCGCTTGCCGAGGAGAGCGTGGGCATGGGCCGCCGCCGCAGAGGACGCGGACACGGCTGCGGCGGCGTCTGCTGCGGCGTGTGCGGCGGCGGATTGTTGCTGTTTGAGCTCGTCCTCGAGCTGCTTTACGCGCTCGATCAGGCTGTCCTTGGTCCACCTCACGTAGTCGGCCATGTTTGCTGCCGGCCTTTTGCGATAGGCCCGGACCTGGCGGGGGCCCTGGCAGTGCGCTGAGTGTGTCACGAGTAAAAGACAAGCAGAAGCAGAAGCAGTCGCTCTACACGCTCGCGTAACAGGGGATATCCAGGCTGCGCCGTGACATCTCATTCGCAATGGGGGCATTTACCTATGGCACCTGCAATTTACCTAAGGCTGCCCCTCGCATGCATCCACAACCGCTGCCTGAAGTGACCAGTGTGACCCACGGAGAGCGCGCTCTTGGGCTTCGTCAAAGAAAAAAAAGTTAAGAGTGGAGAAATGCCACCGGTGCTGCTTATCGATAAGCAGTCCCCCCAACAGCGATCCATGTCCTCAGTATCGGCGCGATAACACACACACGCCCCTCAGCGCCACCACGCGCCAGTGCTGCGGCATATTATGCCGTGGGCGTTAGACGTGAGAATGGGGGCGTCTCTTTCATTCCGCCCTGCCTCATCATATCGGATTCCTCATGGAGGAACACACAATCACCATTCTTCTGTTGGGGGATGAGGGGTGCGGAAAGTCGACATTTCTATCGTCAGTGCTGCTTCCGTATTATGTGCTACCTAGTACTCTAAAGTGGCCCGCGAACTAACCCCGCCACAGGAGAATCAGTCAAGGGCGGCAAAACTTCCACGGCATGAGGCCAATCACCCTTCTTAGGGACATTGACCAGCCTTTTGTCTTTGAGATACGCTCTCGAAAAGGGCTGTACCGCTTCGAGTTTTTCGACACCTCGAGCCCTGAGACGTGGAAGCTCCTGCGGCCCAACCTCGTCATCATTTGCTTCGACATCAGCCAGAGGCTCAGCCTCATCAACCTTCAGCGAGTGGTTAGTATTTGCTCTGACTCATTTTCAAGGACACTTGTTCTGACAGCTTTCTCCGCAGTGGATCAAGGAGTTCAGGACAACATTCGCCTCGGGTGATGTGACTCCCGTACTCGTCATGGGCCTCAAAAGAGACCTGCGATCCGAGGAGGACCCCAATGGCATCATTTATCCGCAGGAGGCCTACACAGTTGCTCAAGAGATGCGGGCCGACAAGTACATGGAGTGCTCTGCCATCACTGGCGAGCTGTTGACAGAGGCTTTTGAAGACATCTGCAAGACAGCTGTAGACACAACGGCGCCCGATGGCGGACAGGGCGAGGGGGGATGCAGGGTGATGTAAGGCCTACACCCCAGACATCACCCCCCCCCCCCCCCAATCAGTAGCCGTTACCGTTCTCGATCGAGGGCACGGCGCTCTCATCGTGGCCGGCCTCATTTCCCTCGGCAGCCTCATCGCGGCCGCCAAGAACTTCTGCAATAATGTCGATGATCTTATTCTGCTCTTCCTCGGTATATCGATCCTCCATGTCGTCGACCATGGCTGTCAGCTGCGCGGTGCAATTTGGGCGCAGGTTCAGGATGGCGAGCACTTCGCCTTTGGCCAGCTCGCTGCGCAAGTTGGCCCGTCGCAGTTTTTCGATGAGCAGCTGGACGGCAGCTGGGTTGAAGGCGCCCGTCTCCTCTTGATTCTGCAGCGGACCGGGTTTCTGCCGCAGGTATGAGACCACCTAGCCTTGATCAGCCGGGCGATTCAGTCATTGCAATGAACAGTCGGTAGGAACGCACCTCGGTCATCAGGGTTGCGAGGTTGCCAGGCAACCGCCTGTTCGCCCTCTTGTTTTTTGCCTGCTGCTCAACAATATGTTGATATACCTCATAGTTGGAGAGGACAGCGCTCTGAGACTCAATGATCTTCATATTGTCTGTGGGCTACAAATTATCGGGAGAGAGCCGGCTTGGCTGGACTGGGCAGTGTCCGGCTCGAAGGCCCCGATCTGGAGAAGCGACGTCGGATGGTTGTTTGAGCGGCCCTTTGCTGCTAGCTCGAGTCTGGCCAGCGATGCAGCGGTGGCCAAGGTGGGGCTGCAGGGGTGCTGAGACACGCCAGATGGTGCAAGACAAGGCCGTTGGGGATTTGGATGTCTGTTCAGTCTCAACACGCGGTGTGTCAGCCTTCTGAGGGTCGCCTTGTCTTGTTTTTGCTTCTTCCTCTCCACAGTACGACTTGCCCGCAGCCTGCAAATGCAAACCTATGCAAATCGACGGTTTGGGCGATTGACAGTCGGCGCTCGGGTGTGTGGAGAAAGAGTCAGGTCACAGTTCAGAGCGCAGCAGCAGAAAAGTCACTTCTGGAGAAGACCGTCAGTGCCTGCAGCGCCTGGACCGGAGATGGAAGGCCAGATCCTGACGCCTGCCGTCTGTTGCCCCTCGGTCCCTCTGGTCCCTCTCAGGTGCCCCTCCATATACCGCCGGCCTGCAGAACCATGGCCCCCAATTGAACGCTCCTGGCCAATCGAAACCGCCCTGGCTTAACCCTGCCCACCATCCGAAGCCAATTGCATGTGGGCGAAAAAATGTCGCACCATCCCAACAAGCATGCCATGGATCCCAATGCCACCGACAAAGGCTAGCTGGCTAGGTACTCTGAGCGCTGTGCTCAAAGGTAGGTACCATGTACCATAGCGACGTCAAAGGGCGAGGCGAGAAGCTTGAAAGTGAATCACAGCCCGCAAAAAAAGTTTTTTCTGGGGTCGGTTTTTTTACTCTTCTTCTGGCCGCCCCGCGGTGAATAGTAACCCATTCCATTACCAAATCCACCCACAACTGCCGCTTCTGACGATACAACTCCTCAGAAGCAGCCATGATTCCCTTGTGACCCTCACTCTCCAACATCTTTTTCCCACCTTCTTCTTTTTCTTCTTCTTTCTGCTTCCCTGTTGCCCTAGCGCATCAGCTCCCCTCGGCTACTATTTGACTCGCCTATCCTCGGCATTCCTCGTTGTGAACTCGACTGGCGCAAAACTTCTTCGGCAGGACGAACAGAGACCGGAAAAGCGCCCCCCTCCCCCCTTCTACCGGCTAATAACAACAACAACACCAGAAGGGATTGCCATTGCACCATAGCCTACTGGCCAGCCGTTGAAGCACGCCGCAGAGCCTCAGCCTCAATACCGAGGGAACCCCCCTTTGTCTCCCTGCCGGTTCTCGGTAGCCGCAAGGTTGCGGTCCTTTTTTTGCATCAGAGTCTATCCGGGGTCCTCTTGTTTGGTCGTGACTAGCAACTAGCAACCACTAGCTCACCTTTGGGGCTCAACCCGCGACGTCACCCCCAATTCTCGCTCGCCACCCAACCACTTCCTCCCGTTCCTCCTCGTGTCTCGCCGATTGGTGGTCCCTGCAGCTCCGCCCAGTCAGCAAGTCCAAGCCATCAGTATGGTCAAAAACATTGTGGTTCTTGGTGGTAACTCTCATCCGAAGCTGGTGGAGAGTGTCTGCTCCATCCTTGGCGTCCCGGCCTGCAATCGCATCCTGGGCAAGTTCGAGTGCGGAGAGAGTCGCTGCGAGATCAAGGACTCGGTGCGCGGCAAAGATGTCTACATCATCCAGACGGGCTTTGGCGGCAATGGCGCCAAGCTCAACGACCACTTCATGGACCTGTGCATCATGATATCCGCCTGCAAGACGGGGTCTGCTCGCCGTGTGACGGCTGTCCTACCCCTGTTCCCCTACTCGAGACAACCCGATATTCCCTACAACAAGGCCGGCGCGCCTTTGTTCAAGGGCAACCCGGAAGGAGGAAAAAAGGACTACACTTTCGACAGTGTCCCGGCCACGCCTGGGCCCGGACAACAAAAGAGCGCCGCCTTCCCCAACGGCGCAGACCTAGCGAACCGTCTGCTCAAGATGCCGTTGACCAACGGAAGCGTGCCCCCTTCTGCCATAGGCAATGGCAAGACGAATGGCGAAGGTTATTTCCCCACGAACGGCGCAAATGGCGTGAATGGAACCAATGGTGTTAATGGCGTCAATGGCGCCAATGGCGTTAATGGCGTCAACGGAACTCACCGCTCATCGGCATCTGTGTCATCCCAGCCCGGGAGTTTCACCACGCACGACTATGAGAACCTTTCTCTCGTCAGTGCATTCCAGGCCAAGCCGGGCTACAAGCAGTGGGTTGCGCAGGCAGGAACGTTGGTAGCGAATCTTTTGACCTGCGCTGGCGCCGATCATGGTACGTAGCCCCCTCAGTGAACCTACCTGATGCCGGCCCTGGTCAAAACTCGGAGCAATCCTGCGTTGTTGGAAGTGCTTCCTGGTGGCCTATCTCTGTGGCGGAAATGGGGGGGGGGGGGTTTTTTTTTTTTTTTTTTTTTTTTTGGTAGGTGTTCTCCCTATTCCGTGCACTTGCTAACGGTCAATGTCGCAGTAATCACGATGGACCTACACGACCCCCAAGGTATGTTCGCCCTTGCGCGAATCTCAGATAAGCTGTGCCGTTGGGAAGAGCTTTCAAACGCTTCCGAGACGTCAGCTTCTCTTGGCTGTCCTCACTCTCGTCTGTCGTCATGTTGATAGGAGCGGGGGCAATGCTGACCTCTGAACTGCTCAGTCCAGGGATTTTTTGACGTACCTGTCGACAACCTGTATGGAAGACCGCTCCTTAAGCGGTATATCATGCAAAACGTTCCCAACTACAAGGACGCAGTGATTATCAGCCCTGATGCTGGTGGGGCTAAGCGAGCAACGGCCATTGCAGATAGCATGGGCGTCGACTTTGCTCTCATTCACAAGGTAACATCTCTCACTTTTCCCCGTCTGGTCACTACTTAACCATGATACAGGAACGACGCCCGACCAAGATTACTGAGCGGCAAAACGCAAGCATGATGCTTGTCGGCGACGTGTCCGAGCGGGTTTGCATTTTGATCGACGATATTGTTGACACAGGCAACACCATCACCAGGGCAGCCAAACTGCTCAAGAACGAGGGTGCGAGCAAGATTTACGCCCTGGTAACACACGGCGTCTTCAGTGGGGATGCCATCAGCCGCATCGGTGCGTCTGCTTTGGACAAGGTGGTGGTGACCAACTCGGTGCCTCAGCACGAGCACAAGGCCAGGCTGGGTTCGAAACTCGACGTGCTGGATATCTCTCCGATCTTCGCGGAGGCCATCCGTCGGGTCCACCACGGTGAATCCATCAGCGTGCTATTCAACTACGACTAACATTGCATCATATCTGGGGCATAAGCATATATCGATCATCGACCTTGGCGTTCTCCTTCCCACGGGGCCTTTTTTGCCCATCTTAAACCCGGAAAAAGACAGAAAGACAATGCATCGGCGGCCGCACTTTTTTTCCCCTCTGTTTTAGCTATTCTCATTGCCATGCTTCGGCACATCGACGCACAGTCCTTTTCCCGGCGTTCAGGACTCGGATTGCTTTTTGCTTGGGGCAGACTCAAACTCGGGGTAGAACATCCCGGGCGAACTATTTGAAAGACTTGGGTGGGTCGTCGTCATTTTAAGACTTATGCAACACAAGCCACAACTCTGGGTTATGGTCGTGGTCACTCATGGTCATGGTCGTAGCTATGACACTCGGTTGGTACTATCTTACGTATAACTGCAAGATAAATCTCGGTCCTTGACAATTGCTCATTTTCTGTGTTGCTCTTGCAAGGGTGAGAGGTTTACCTAGTTTGGTGGTTGGTAGTCGAAGCCAGACTTTCTCTCTGCGCACAAATGCTACACACACACACACACACATACCTACACACTAAAAACGTAAACGTCATAGCAGTATAGAGAGATATACTACTACACTAGATGCGCACAAGTGGGGGTGGCTTAATGCATTATGTGCTGATACTCTTGGTTGTGGTAGTAATAGAAATAGAGAAAAGCTCACGCTGAACGAGAAACTGGATGTTGCTGTTTGATGTGATTTGGGTTACCGTGTGGTGCATATTTTCTCTCGTGCGGCCCCGGACTGTACATACTTGCAAAGGTCATGCCGGCTGAGCCGGTGTAACGGTGCTACGGTGCAATGGCCGTGTGGACCGACCGCCAAGATCTTGGGGCTAAGGTACTACGGACCTTTCTCCCTGCAAGAACAGTATTCTAGTTGAATATATTCAAGGCAAGATCTTAGCGATCTACGAGAGCCGTACCCTACTCCGGGTGGGCGTGCGGCAGAGTGACGGGAGGGCAAGCCATGGCACATGCAAGAGAGGCTCGGTGTGTAAGTGTCAACCAGGTGCAGCGCCCAAGACCCCCAAGTCCTTCTTTGCCCATTTTGCTATTTTTCTTCTTCTGTTTATCTGGTCCGCGCTCGTTGCGGCTCCTGGCCATTTTCGGCCCCCCCCCCCACGCTTGCCATTGACCAACAAAGAGAGTTCAGCGGAAGAACCAAAAAAATACAGGCCGGCCCACAACCTACCTAACCGCTGTCTGACATGTCGCTTGCAACCCTCTCCGTGCACCATTGCAGCACTTGGCCTTGCCGCGTTCCCGAGCGTGCTCCGCAATTACGCCCTGTCCTCCAGTTGCTTGCCCGGTCCTCGGACTCGCCCATTTGGCCTTCCTTGGGCACGAACAGACAGCCTCGAGACGATTTTAATTTTTTATTTTTTTTCGCCTAGCGAGAGAATAGGCCAGGCGGAGAAGGCCGACGGGTTAGACAGGAACATCGTGCCTCCTGTGTCTGCCCGCAGCTGACCGAACAGCCGACCGGCTCCCCGGGGGGAGTCCTTTACGCACAAATCCACAGGGCACCTATATCTGATAAGGTACCCATCCAGCCCCGTGTCCGCCATGACGATGACTCTGGTGGCCGATACCCTCTTTCAGCTTATCGTCTTTGTCGCTTCCCTCGTCAACTTTTCCGAGGCGACGGCTAGGCTCGATGCTGTAGGCGAGCCGGGCTTTATCTACATTCTGTTCATTTTCGCCCGTCTGTACACACAATGGCCCGAGTCCGGGGAGACATAGCCGCCGCCCTGCCGCCGCACGGATCCGGCTGCGGCTACGAGTCCCCCGCGGATGACCACTTTTCCGGGGTCCACGCCTCGGGCACATACCGCCAAGATCGGGCCGCCGACCGCAACGCCGACACAGATTTCGAACCCGCGAGTCTCAATGGCATGGTGACCAAGGCGAATAGGGTGAGCGGCCGCAAGATCAGCATTCGGGATCGCATTGGTTGTTTCCGTTGGACCTGGTTCACCATGACGATGGCAACGTTTGTGTCCCAGCCCGTAGAGCTTAGTACCTCGTTCGTAGCCTCAAGCTGACATACCATGTTAGGGGCGGCATTGCGAATGTCTTGTATTCTCGTGTGTCTGTCCAGCTTGCATCCCCTCGCTCGAAACCGCAGACTGACATGCTATGATAGTTCCCTATAGATCGCGCTGGCTCACCGTCGTTGGCCTCGCCTTCTTCTTCTTCAACATATGCCTCTTTGTCATGAACTGCGTTTTGCTCACTCTCCGATTTCGCTTCCGCCCGGGGAGCTTTATGCACTCGTTCACTGACCAGTTCGAGTCGCTGTTCATCTCAGCACTTGTAAGTGTCCCTTCCCGAGCCCTGATGTCGGATGTGAGGCTAATATGTACAAGTTTGTTTCGTATGCACCCGTCCATCTAGCTACCCTGGGACCCCTGAATCTAACCGAGTAGACAGAATTGGGACCATTCTCATAACGACATGCCAATATGGCGTCACTCATACAGGTCCTTGGTTGCTGGCCACCATGGAAGTCATGTTTTGGGTTTACATCAGCGTAAGCACTCTTGTGAGCGCTTGTCTCTACCTAACCTTGTGGTCGACCCAGTAAGTCCAGTTGGGCACACCCGCGTACAGAACACAAGCTGACCGCGTTAGGGTATTCCCAATTCACACAATGACGCCTGTTTGGGTGTTTCCTGCCTACCCGCTTCTTCTGTCGGCTCCGTTTGGCGCCAACCTCGTCGCTGCAGCAAGCAGGTCCGGCCGGCTCTCGAATATCTACGCAGTGCCCATCACGGTAGCTGCTGTAACAGTTCAGGGAACCGGATTCCTCATCAGCTTCATGGTCTGCGCTGCTTTTCTCTACAGGCTGATGACACAGAAGCTCCCGCGCGATGCTCAAAGACCCGGTGTCTTCATCTCGATTGGACCCAGCGGGTTTACCGCTGCCGGTTTGGGTACGTTGGGACTCCCCTCCGACATACATCTGCTACTCCCATAGAACGCTAACATGGCAGCGCCGTAGTTCAACTGGGGAAACAGACGGCGGAGATCTTCCCTCCCGACTTTATGGGTACCGAGCATGCCATCTTCATCCTGCGCCTGATGGCTTACATGGCGGGCTTGTGGCTATGGGGGCTGAGCGTTTGGTTCTTCCTTGTCTCCGTCGGATCCCTCTGGAAGTATCGGAGGTCAGAGAATCGGGCCAAGATGCCCTTTCAGATGACGTGGTTCTCGTTTGTTTTCCCCAACACGGCTCTGGTGAGTGACCCCCTTTTTTAGTCTTGGGATAATGTTGTGCAACACAAACAAACAAATCACGCCACAGCTTGGTCTCAGTTGCTGACGTTTGTTGTGTTACCAGGTGACGGCTACCGAGGCATTGGGCGGCGCATTCGACTGTCCCGCTCTTCAAATCTTCGGTTGCGTTTTGGCCGGTTGTATCGTCGTCGTCTGGTTTTTTGTTTTCACCTGCATGTTGCGGTGTCTTTGGAGAAGGGAGCTGTGAGTTTTACTTTTTCGTCGATGAAGTGGCAAGTCAACCATGGTGGCCCCATATGTCCTCACCTTATCAAACTATCATATCCCCTACCGACTTGGCACTGACGATTCGAAAATAGCCTTTGGCCCAAGGACGATGACTAGAAGCCTCGCCCGAGCCAATCAACGAATACCACCTTGGACGTTCCAGAGAGTATCTTCCTCCATATGAAGTCCCGATATCTCCCCCCGCCACCCATCGTGCGTCATATTATGAGAGAGAAAAGCGAGCGCAAGTAGACGAGAGAGCATGGTTTGGCGTTTAGAAAAAAAGGTATTGCCCCGTGATACACCACTTTGCTTTGGCCGTTTTCTGTACCTTGGGCATATTTCCCCTTCATCACGACAGCGATGCGAGCATGGTTATACCCCCCCTTGCGAATTCAGCAACCCACAAACCGCTAGATTTACTAGTAGAGAAAATGGCGACGCGTTAGATGGATAGGTAGCAGCGGTACCAATACCAACTATTGATTCTCTTTCAGTCCCACATAAAGTATCCAACTATTGATTCTCTTTCAGTCCCACATAAAGTATCCAGATTCGAACATAACAACTGAGGTGCTGCCACCTACATGCTTGTCCCAAAGATCGAACCAGTATCCAAAACAATTAATTGTCCGCAAGAACTAACGGGGAACGGTTTCATTGTTGACCACGCACATAATCTAAGGTAGATATTATTACTCCATAAAAAGTCCTTGACAAATCTCGCTCCCTTTCCCATCCGCTTCACTCCAAACTTCCAGCACGTAGATGTGTGTTTTTCCCATGCCCTTATCATGCGCCGAGACCAGGTATTAGCTACGCAAGGGACCAAAAATATTGTTCTCCTTGATTAACCCACAGAATCTGGAAACTTCCTCCGGTATAGACGACTTGCCGGGCGAGATGGGAAGAACATGTCACAGCCCCCCCCCGTAAATAATTCCTCACAAGTATGCTAAATATGAAGGCGAAAAGGTCGACAGAGGCCGAGAGGACGACAACAGAGGCGCAAGCCTGTCGTCGCCGCCATACGCACTCTGGCTAGTCGAACAACGAGTCCCACCAGTCGGCTGGCCGCTATCCTATTTCGGCAGCCACGGGAACTTCTTTGAGATTCTGGTCGACTCGGACGTGCTCCCCGATGTGGACTCGACCTGGAGACTGCGCTGATAAATATCCTGGACACCATATTAGCATATATATATCCTGCTTCGCCCAGAAAAGAGTAACAAACTTCATCATCAGTCGCCATCCGACAATCCAAGACCAGCTCCCTACACAGATCGTGGCGATGCAAATGCTGATAAGGCTGCCCCTGGCTCTTCATGATGGGCAGCAGTACCTCGCCCAGCACCTCAAACTTCTTCCAGTTGATGCGGTCGCCATTCGGGCCCACAAACGTCCTGCTGCCCTCCTCGGCCGAGACCAAGTCGCGTCGGTGCAGGGGCATAAACGGGATGCGCGGTAGCGGCGAGTTCTCCCAGGCCAAGCGGTACGCAAAGTGACTTTTCTGCGTGCCCATGAGCAGCACGAGGCGGGCGAAGCGCTTCTGCACGTCCGACGAGACGAGGGCGCGCGTCTGCGCGAGGCGATGGATAGCCGTGCCGTTGATGCCGGCTAGCACGGCGGCGAGCCCGTTGTAGTTGTTGAGCTGGCGCAGGCGGTGGGCAATCACCATGAACTTTTCGAGGCACGGCGCGCGGTGCTTGGCCTTGTCGCGGATGAGGATCGTGTTGGCTACCCATTTTGCTACGTGGTTGAAGTGCGACACCATCCGATTGATGTTCCTGAGGCTGCGACATCGGTCCTTTTGCTCCGCCGTCAGGCTGACGTGCCGCACCATGTCACGGATGCGGATCGAGCTGAACATGATCCAGTCGATGCGTGTAATCTCTTCGGCAATGTACTCGGGGTCAATGTCCATAAACATGTGGTAGCGGAGCTTGTCTAGGGGCAGCGTCCCCGCCGGAACAAGAGCTGCGGCCTCGCGGTCGTAATCCTCATACGAGTGAAACTGGAACCGAGCTTGCATCCGGCCGGAGTGCATTTCCGATCCGGACAGCTCTGAGCTCTGCGATGGTCGCCGCTGGTCGGGCACACTCGGTTCCTCCAGCTGCATTGAGCTCATCGAGCCTGTCAGCTCGCTCTGCCGTCGTCCCAACGCATCCATACTCGAACCTGAGAGCCGATCGGCCGCACTGCCGCCCTCCCGGTCGTCGGATTTCGCCCAGACTGTGTCGTCGTCTTCTGCCACCCTTTGTTCCAGGTGCATCCGCATTTGGTATGCGGCAGCGGCAAACACCGGCTCTTGGGACAGCTGCCTAATCAGCTCCTCCATGCCCTTCCTCGTCGCAGGCCGGGCAAAGTCGCCTGGGTATAACGATATCCACTTGGCTACCACCTCCACTATGCGCATCTGTATTTCTGTCTTGGTAAGATACTGCACCGTTCTGTCGTCCCTCACAGAATCCAGCCGCGAGACGATGGCGGCAAATAACTCGCCCGGCGCCGCGAACTTGCGGTACAGGCAGAGAAAGATGTCGCCAAAGTTGTTGTCGGCGCGCGTCATCTTGGGGGCCAGCAGCCTGTCAACTAGTTCGCCAAAGCTGATGCCCGTCATCTTGGCCGGCTTGTCCATAAAGTTGTCATCACTGCGCTGCAGTATCGGTATGTCGTCCGAATAACGGTACGACTCGGCGTCAGACTCATCAATGTCAAGGAAGGACTCTGGCCCGCCGTCCAGCCGAATGCCTGGCGTCCGCAGCATACTCGATACCGTTTGCGAAGGGCCGTCTTCCGGCACGCCCGAGGCGCTAAGGTGTGGGGTACTGTACGGCTCGTGTGCTTGGTATTCGAGCCTCGGAGACTTGGACAAATGTCCCCTATAGTAGCTCCCTTCGCTAGGAGGGGGTGGGAATCCACGCAGGAGCGAGAGGTCGGAGCTTGCTCTGCTGTGCTTACTGTGCTGGCTTAGAGGTCGCCCGTTCAGCGTATCCGCCGGCGCGTCGAGGTTTGCTGCTGAGGCGGCACGCCTCCTGAGAGTGGAGCCGTCTGACTTGTCGGATAGGCCTGCCGGCGGTTAGCTGCGTTTGCCCCATGTGGACTTGATGAGCGGCCACAACTTCTCACCTCTGCGGACAGCCACGGCGGCCCTGAGCATAAACTGGAGACACTCTTTGGTGCTCCCGGGAGCGTTTGGTGATATTTTGTAGTGGCCGGCGCATGCGGGAAAGGCAGCAGCCACACCAGCGGGGTCTAATTGACGTGCCTCCTCGGGGGCATCGTATTTTGTGGCGACCAGAACAGTGGGTAGGGACGAGTTGGCCAGCGCAGCTACAATCTTAGAAAAGCTCCTCAGCGAAGCTGGAGGCACAAACTCACCCAGGGTAGATGAAAGATCCCGTATGCTCTCCTTGTTGGTTACGTCGTATAGGATCAGAGCACCATCCATACGTGGCACCATATGCCCGCCTATTTGCTTCGGCCATTGGATTGGCTGGTTTGGGTCTACCTCGAATACTTCGAGATCGAGCTCTACAAGTGTGACAAGATGGGGTGTTCCGTCAATATCGTGGTGGAATGTTGTGACGTTACGATTGGGCGGTCGAGGGGACCTCAGTACGCGCTGCACGAACGAGGACTTGCCCACGCCGTCGGCGCCAATGACTGCAATATTAATGGCTTCCATGGCGTTTTTGGACTGATCGAACTGGATATGGAGCCGTCAGCCTAGTTCTTCCCCACGCTTATGTTTGTGTGTATGTGTATATGTGTATATGTGTGTATGTGTATATGTGTATATGTGTGTATGTGTGTGTATGTGTGTGTATGTGTGTGTATGTGTGTGTGTGTGTGTGTGCATGTGCCAGAGACGGCATTGGGCGTCATCCCTAGGGGTCTCTAGTTTCTCGCCTTAGTGTAGCCTCTGGTGTCCGTGTTGCCTGTTCTCCCCGGGATGTCCGTCCGGTCTGCGCGGGGTCTTGGGAGAGGTCCACACAGAAGATCACAGATTGAGGGTCGCTTACCCACGGTGTTGGATTGCGTTCGCTCAGTGATTCCTTGCGGGGCGGCGGCCAGGGCTGCTGCCGCGAATCATGGTGCTGATGGGGAGTCGTTTCGAGGCTTGGCAGGCCGAAGGCGGGTGGATGGAAGCCAAGGAAAAACGGGTCGTCCACAATAGAATATATGGAGTCTCGGGGGTCTGGGGCGGGGCGGGTGTTATAATAGGCGGGGGCGGGGGCTGGCGGATCGTCGACGAGCAAGAAGGTGCCCTGCGAGGCGAAGAAGGACGGCGTCAGGCCGGCGAGCGAGTGCGGAGCCGCAGCCGGGTCGCCACCGTGGGACGCCGGGCCGGTTCGACGCGGGGACACGGGGAGCGCACTCAATTGCGCGCGGGAGCGGTCTGGCACGCGCTGGTGAGTTTGTACCCGCATTGCTGGGAGGGATCATACCCCTTCTGGTCCGATGCAGAATCGGAGCTCAGCAGAGGACGCAGCAGAGTACAAGAGGCACGCGCAGGCTCGAGGGTCAGGGGCGAAAGGGAGTGGGAGGTCGGGGCTTTTGGCTTTTTGGCTTTGAATACCGGCCGGGGAGGGGAGGATGGAATACGGGATATGGAATGGGATGGGGGACTGAAAGCACATGAGACTAGGGCGCAGCTCACCTCACGAGCAGAAGAAGTGGCAGCAGCAAGCAACATACAGCAAGCACGCCAGAACTCCACGGCACCAGGCAAGGGTTTCGTTCGGTCGTCACTCGTAACTCGTCACTCGTCAGGAGCAGGATGGGATGCACAGCGCCGTGTTGTCTTGGCTGCTGCTCTACATGGCCGTATTACAGCAGCGCGGGCACTCCCGAGGACGTGCGAAAAACTGGCGGTCGATTGGCGGGCTTCGAGCTGTTACGTCCTCATTCGCGACGCAGGCTGGACATGGAGACGCTTGCTGCTTGTGCTTGCTGTGCTTGGTGACGGGCTGAGGTCGGGTGGCGTGGCTGTCGACTCCAATGCAATTCGACCACACACAATTATGCACCTGGGCAGCCTGGCTTGCTGGGCAACCTGGGTACCAGGGCTCCTGGATAGCACCAGGGCAGATTGCAGCGAAGGACCGCAACGCCCCTGCGCCTGCAGGCGTGCAGCAGGGGACAATTGGGAAATTTGCTATGATTGTGCGATCGTGCGATTGCGCGGGCGAGGGCGCGAGTGCGAGTGCGTTTGTGGAGTGTCGCGCCGAGGCACAGAGCGAGGAGCTGCAGAGAGGGCGATGCGATTTCTGAATTTGTGTTGGGGGAATTGGAAGCGCGACCACTCGTACTCGTGCTCTGCGTTGAGGTGTTTCCTGGTGCCGTCTGGTGCGGACAAGACCAACAAACACCTAGGCAGGCAGGGGCTGCCCAGGCCTATTTCGTAAGGTCCCCCGGTCGGTCCTTGCCATTACCCCTCCGCCGCCCCTCCACATCCGTCTTGTGTCGCTAGACGTCTCCGATCTGAGGAAAGCTCGTTACAGGTGTGTATTATTCGCCATCTAAATGGCTCTGATTCGGACCAATCATCTCAGCACTCTTTCCTCAATTTTACTTTTCACTGAAGGTCGGCCGCTTTCAAGCCACGTCTGTGCTCAGTGAGGAATGCATTGGCTGTTATTGAGGCTCCGCCGCCGTGTCCAATCATTCAAGTTTTTACTCTACCCTCTCTGGCTCTGGCCAACTCTACACCGCAGGTCAGCAACGCCATGTTTGATCGTGTCTTTGTTTGACTGAAGCCACCGTAGGTCTGCAATAAGAGTTTCGGCCTTGGCCCGAAAGTTTGCGGGCTCGGAACTGATGTCGAGCGCATTGCGATGCAGGAGACGGACCACCGAGGGGTCATTACACATTGAGCACGCACTGGCCAGCAGATGAGGCAAGGCAAGCCGGGCGTCTAACAATGGCTGGTCGCCTTGCCGTGTTGCCATCACAGCTCATAGCTTCCGTCACAGCTGACGAGAACAGGCGCGTCCTTTGCCGCGTTGGCTCAGTAGGGGACCGCGTCGCAAGGGGCGCCATGAAAAGGGGTCCACAAGATCCAACAGTATGCACGGTCAACTGAATCTCAACTGGTTCTCATCACTTCAACAGGTACTCCCCCCTTGTACCGGGTCCGTCCCTAGGATCAGAGCAAAAAAAGGTAGGTAGCAGTGCCTCCGCATTCTACTACTACTAGGTGCGGTTCGGTTCTGCATGTCCACATGGCGCAAAGCCCACGGGTCCACAAAAAAAAACACTACTAAAAAACTCAATGTTTGGGGATCACACGAACGACCCGAGTACTAGGTACCAGATTCCAATATGAACAATGGTCAAGGCAGTCTTGACAGCCCATCGCACTTAGAGAGGCAAGACAATTAATGTTACTGAGATATTGGAGGGCAACAGGTTACGCTGGTGCTATGCAGTTGATGGGGTTTGTTGTGGTACTTTTTGGTCGATGCGATGTCTGGGGAAATGGCCAAGTGACGGAGCCAGCGGCAAGCGTGATAGAGAAATTACTGACGGTTGGGTCCTCCCCAGGGCCCACACAGGTCCTTTGCAGGGCGCCTGTCTTACGTGAAAACTGGGGAAGCTGATTGAAAAAGACAGCAGCTTGAACCGGACATGAACCATGCCATTCGACTCGGCCCATTTCCAACGGCCTCGAGTCGCCCTGAGATGGCGTTTCGTGAGCCCACGGTGGGAAAAAAAAAAATAAGGGTCCTCTCCGCTAGACCGCTATTTTCTCTCAAAGTCACAATCCCACCTCACGTTGTCCCCGACCTCCCCTGACCACTGGCACGACGTCCACAAGGCTCCATCCCCCTCCGCACCACTCTACCCCGACTAGCAGTAGTGCCAAGTGCACATGGGCGACACTAATCCGGAGGTCTGCGGTTTGCGGAGCCAATGCCGTGTGTGTCTCTGCCCGCCCACAGCTGGGGACGAAGGGGAGCATCCATGGAGAAAGAAGAGGGAGTGCATACCCACTGACCGCTAGCTGCTGACCGCTGCCCGCTTGTTACCCAAACGTCTCGGATGCAAAGTTCACGATGGGAAACAGCGGGTAAAACGGCCGGCTACTCGTCCTGCTCCTCCGGTATGGATAGACAAAAGATGCCGCATTCCAATGGAATTCCATCCATCCACCCACCTCCGTCCATCCCCACAGCCCATAGCCCATTTTGGAGCCTACAACCCACCCAGCTGGAGGTCGGTGCTCATCGCGAAAGTCAAATGACCTGACTATCTCGATTCGGACCCTGGATTGGCTCAACCAACCCCAGTGTGCGGAGGCACAGAGGCACCCGTCTTCCAGCGATCCAGCTTGCCGGGATCGTTAATCCGGCATCTGATCGCCTACCTTTTCTCCCCTTCTCAGCTGCGACAAGCCGGTCTCGCCCTGTTTCTTTTCGTTGGCCCGCTGCTGCTGCACGAGACAGATCTCGGCCTAGCCTAGTCCTGTACGCAGTAGGCCCAAGCAACAACATGCCCGATGGCGAACACACCCGCTTGCGAGTCGACTATTTGCTGCAGGGGTCGTAAAGCCAAAGCTGCAACCATATTCTTCTCCAGAGTCGAGCGGGCAGCCAGACCAGCCTAGACAGCCCCGTCTGTACATGTATCTACCTTACATATAGGAACAAAGTGCGGCAGCCGTTTAACTGTCAAGACCTAGCGAGCCACTGATGCAATCCTTGTGTGTCCTTGTTGCAGCTTTCGGCTCTTACAGAAATCTTGTCGGCCGAAGCGAATCCCCCCTCCCTCATGTGTCTAAGACACGCCAGAGTGAGGAACAGAGCTAAATACAATCACCATACACTACCGCCCAACCACACTCCCCTACCGTCCCCGAGCTCTGCATCATACGCCGCAAGGCTCAAGCTGCGCTGTCGAACTCCCACAGCAGGAGGAAATTTGTGTTTAAGAGTTCGAGACCGAGCTGTTCAGAAACCCAAGACGCCACCGAACAGATCTCCAGCACGTTATTAATGCTCACCTGTCCACCGCTCACCTGAATTTTGTTTCCCGGCAGTCTTGTCAACAGACTAACTCGACATTGCGGTCCCCGTCCAAGAGAGGTGTGGTATGCAATACAAGATGAGCTATGCCACGGAGCAGGCGCTCGCCTCTTGGCTAGGACCACCGGGGATAGAAGGAGGACTGGGAGGGCCAATGGACCTGGGAGGGCCAATGGACCTGGGAGGAGTTGGGAGGCCCTTTGGAGGTAGCAGACCTATGAAGCCAAAGGGTAAGACATCACACCAGGGTCACTTCGACCCCAACGAGCTGTGCCGTCGGCTGAACATGGTTCTGGCCGAGCAGAGGGCGCACGCGGAGCGGAAGCGCAGGGCCCGGGAGGCACCCTGCAATACGGGGGACCGCGACGGTACGGGGCGGCCACAAGAACAGTTAGGGTCAGAGTCGTTGTCAAGAACCGCAGCAACAGCAATGACAACCGGGGCGGCGGCAGCGTTGCAGTCCCACAGACGCCCATCAGACACCTCAGCCGACCTGATCACCGAGCTAAGGCGGCCACGATCCAACAAGCAACAAAGACAACCCAAGGCGATAGCCGCTAATGTCGATGCCACCGGGGAGCCGACCGAGTACCACCACATGCCCCAAGAAGCCGCCAAGCAGTTTGCTCGGACGACGACAGTGGAGGTGATGCGAGATAACAACACCCAAGTACACGAATTCTCCAGGCGCGCCCTCAAGCTTCACATGGACGGGGGACGAACAATCCGTCCGGTTGGGGCCATGGACATGGCACCCGCCGAGCTCACTCAGACCCTACGGTACAGCCAGGACAGACAAAACAAGGCCCTCGACCGCAACCAATTCCAACGAACCCGCGCGCTCGAGGAGGCTGCGCAGCGCGACATTGAGTGTGAGCGCGAGTATGGTGCTATACGTACAAGACATACGTTCCAGGGCGAGATCTCGCGCATCACCCCCGATAGCTACCACAACCATATCAACTACGAAAAACGCCGCAACAGTACCGGGGGTGTCGCCGCCGACCTTCTCCTTAGCGGCAGCCGCCCCGGCGTCGCCGACGAACCCATGCGCCGCACGCTTATCACTATGGAGCCACTGCTTGACGCGGTCGAAGACGCAACGCCACCCCCCGATGACTTGCCGGGGCTGATCAGCGTAGCGGCACGGTGCGAGCATGCACGCGCCGACTGGACGCAGAGCGACGAGACTTCGCGGGGCCACGGTGGCGGCCGGCCGAAGCTACTTCTGTCACCGCTGCTGCGGAATACAGCTTCTTTGTGGGGGCTGAGGGGACGGCTGGGGAGCAAAGGGGGGCAGGATAAGGAGGGTTCACCACAACAGGAACATGAGCAGGTGCCGAAGTCGCCGAGAGCCAGTTTCTTTGCGAAGTTGTTGCGTTAGCCTGGCTTCCGACCCCTTTTTCCACCAGGAGCGAAGTGAAAGGTTCGGGACGTCTTACCTTCGGTTGGTTCTGTACCATATTTACCTAATATGGGGTGTAAAAGCAGGCTGGCTTATACCTCCTACCTAAGGATAATGATCTTGACCACTACCACTACCACTGCTCTGTCTAGTCGTATTGCAATTTTGCTGACTGCGGAGCCAACCATGCTACCATTCCGTCAGGCTGCCAGTATTTATCCCCTTATTATCCATGGGAGGGCAATGAGAAGCCATTTCTGAACGTCCCGCCTCCGTGGTTTGGCTCAGGATTTTCATCCTCCCTGGCAACAACAGCGGTGGATCTACTGTTTGCTGACTTGACAAAGCAGACGTACACCCCCCAGGGCCTTGGGGATCCTGTGGTCACCAAGACCGGCTGACTGGCACTGCGGGCACCAACATATGTCAAGCAGCCCAGAGCCTTCCACCCCATGGCAGTGGTTCCATTGCAAGCCCCTTTCATCTCAACGTCATGCCCTTCTATCCTCGTGAGGACAGGGGTAAGACGCGATCGGTCACCTATCCATATCCATCCCCCCCTCCTCACGCAACAGCCGTTCAACAGTCCTCGCCTCCTCCGCCATGATCTCCTGCCGGACCAAACTTGTCGCATCAGGCACCTCCAGGGGCGGACCCCTCCCGGGCCTGCTCCCCTGCGTCGCCGCCGCCGTCTTATTCTGCGCTAGTAAGTACAATACCAGCTCACAATACTCCCGCACCCCGTCCCCACGATCCCCGGGGTCCGTCCTCGCCTTGCGTAGCGCCGCGGCACCCTTGCGAAGGCCCACCTCTCGCGTCCACATGGGCTGGCGCTTCCCGCCGCCGCTGCCGCCACCGCCGCCCCCGGGATACTGCTGGGGCAGCTTGAGCGGGAGGGTGGCGCCGCTGGAGATGGAGGCGGAATCAGACGGCGGGAGTGTCGTCTCCTGGATTTGGAACAGCTCGGACTCGAGGCGCGGATACTTATTAAAGAGGCGGTCGAACTCGGAACGGTGTTCGAGGAGGATGCTATAGGGGTCGACGGGGCCGGTGTGGGATTGTAGTGGTGTTTCAGTTGGGTGGTTTGGTGGAGATGGTTGTTGTTCTGTCGGCGGGTGGTTTTCCTTGTGGATGCGGTTGCACGCGACCGAGCAGCTTTATCGATGATGGTGGTGAGTTGGTGGCTCCCCCACTGCCGGATGGTATAGGGTAGAGGTGCTTACTATGCAAGGGGGCATCGCGGGCACTTGTACTTGCCGGCGTCGTCCTTGTTGCAGACGCCGCATGGGGGGGGTCGCCTCCGGACTGTGGTAGTGGTAGTTTCGTCTTCGCGCGCCGTGCTCGAATCGCTCAGCCCGGCCTCGGGGCCGGTAGGCGCCGGGGTCTCATCGGTCCGCACAGCGGCCGAGGGGCTTAGGGGTGCGGCGCCACCATTGCTCTGGGGCGGACTCATTTGTCGCTGGACGAGCCGGTCGGCAAGGGAAAGGGGTCTCTTATTGTGCCGGCCTGATTTGGGAGCTGAGGTTGAAAAAAGTCGGGCAGGGGCACAGCAACAGTGCAGTTTGGCGTCGCCAATCGGGTCGGCTGTTGCGCTGCCGGCAGTTTACCGGGAAGCTGACTGGTTACCAAATCGTCGCAATGGTTCGTCAGTCTGGGGACTGCAGGTGATTAGTCTGAAAGCTGATGCGCAGGTGTTAGCTGTTGGTGGCTATCGCACTTGTCCAGTAAGCTGTTTGTGATGGAATTTTAGGCCATTTTCTGAGTGGAGGGGTCTGGATGGCTGAGAAAAAAAGTGAGCGCGCCGAGAGAGCTATGACGCAGCAGGCGGCGAGACCCTTGACCAACCCTCTCGTCCAATAGGAGGATCGTGACCTTTTTTGTCCGCATTAGAAGCGGCGATGGATTGCGGCGACAATCGGTTACCCACCGTCCATGTTTTGCTTTTGTCCTCGAGTATCCCGACGGCGACCTCAACGCTCCAGTGAGCGCAGTACGACAAACAACCCTACCAACCAATACTTCTACATTCCTATACATATTTAGCCGGCGCCCGCGATGCCGTCAACAAAGCTCCTCCGCGGGCTCGCGCCTCTCGCACCGACAGCAAACCTCTCGCTCCGGCCGACAGCAGCAACCTGCCTCCGGCTCCGGCAGGCCGCCACACGGCATGCCCACACTGCCCGCAGCACACCAGCCGGCCCAACAAACACCTTCCGGCCTCGCCTGGCCGCAACCACCTCCCACCACCAGCCATGGGTCCGCGGCCGACGCACCATCTTCATCCAAACCGAGTCCACCCCCAACGCCGACGCCCTCAAGTTCCTGCCAAACCATCGGGTCCTCCCCGAGACCGTCACGACCCCCTTTGTTGAGTACCTGTCCCCGCGGTCAACCATCGCGCCGCCGTACCCGTCGCCGCTCGCCGCGCAACTCATGAACATTGACGGCGTAACGTCCGTCTTCTATGGCGCCGACTTCATCACGGTGACCAAGGCGACCGACGCCAACTGGGCGCATATCCGGCCCGAGGTATTCGCACTCATCACCGAGGCCATCACGTCGGGGCAGACGCTGGTCAACGTGGTAGAGCGGAGTAAGGAGGGCGAGGAGGGGGCCGGCGATGGGGAGCAGGAGAGCGAAAATGACAGTCTTGCCTACAACGAGAACGATAGCGAGGTTGTGGGCATGATCAAGGAGCTACTGGAGACGCGCATTCGGCCCGCTATCCAAGAGGATGGCGGTGATATCGAGTTCCGTGGTTTTGAGAACGGCTTCGTCATGCTCAAGCTACGCGGCGCCTGCCGGACGTGCGACTCGAGCACAGTGACGCTCAAGAACGGCATTGAGGGCATGTTAATGCACTATGTGAGTATGCCCATTGCTTGTTTTTTACTTTTCCCTATGGCAGCAAGCTAAACGACCTACTTTGGCAGATTGAGGAGGTGCAGGGTGTCCATCAAGTCCTGGACAAGGAGGAGGAGATCGCGATGCAGGAGTTTGCCAAGTTTGAGGAGAAGCTCAAGGCCCAGAAAGGCGAGGCCCCGCCCTCGACTGTAGGAAAGGGGTCGCTCGACACCGTTCCGGGCTAAGCGTCATGTTGTTGACTGCTACTCGGACACTGGATGATGCCTCATGACCAACGCTACACTGTACTAGATTTCCCTCGAGTATAGCAGGTGCTGATATTGCACGGCCGAAAGGGCCCGGCCGCTCTCTGCTGGCCTGTGTAAACATCTCAAGTCTGTAGAGCTCGCGAGCCCAGCCCGTCTGAACAATATATCATGTGTCGCAAATAGCAACCTGTAGATGCCGGGTTTTGGACCGATACAAGCCCTCAGGAAGGCGAAAGTGAACTTGGCATCAGGTCTCGAACATATTGTCCGGTTGCCGGTTTTTACCACAAATGGTCGCCAATCGGAAATGGAGGGGGTTCGTCGGATGAGTGCCGATGCTGGTCCTTGTCGATATTAGCACCACCGCCCAGGTTGTTTGCTTGTTCGGCTGCTCGCCAAATGCTTCACGGGGGCTATAGAAGCGGGCGCTATTGCGCAGAATCTCGAATGCCATTTGGTGTGTCGTGTGAGCGCGCAAACGCCAAGGCAGCTTCACGAGGAGCGGGGAGCGGGGGTATGCATATAGTCGGATCCTGAACTCGCGTGGCTTGATGGTTATCGGTTTAATCGTCTTGTCACAACCAACAAGGTGCTTCTTATCCGCGGCGGGCTGCAGGCGTGTCTGTGAAGCGCGATCATCACTCCGTGTTCGACATTTTTTTCCATTTTGATGTTGCGCAGATTAACCATCTTCGGAGGGGTAATGATCGTCGATCATGGTCTTCAAAATGGGACCCTACTTTTAGACATGCACATCAGAAACTCAATGCTACTCAGTTCGTCACCGCCGGTGTGATGGCAACGACAGCAATGTGGTTGGAGGAATTGCTGGACGGGAATGCAGGGAGACTCGGCTTCCGTTTGTTTCGCCCTTTGCCATTTGGCTTGGTGCAACAGTGTGATCGGCTTGCCTGGCCGCCAGACAGAGTGTGAGAGAGAGTCGGGGCGGAGTGATGAAGGCGGCGAGAGCAATTGGTGGAGCAGCTGGTCGGAGCGGAATGTCGCGAGCGTCCAATGTGCTCCGCTCAAGGACGGCTTTCCATTGGGGGAGAGGCGGGGAAACCAAGGGGTGGGCCGCCTGTGGAAAGTCGAACGAGAATCCGGGGTAAAGCCCCTGGCACCACTGTTTGTGGAGCGCCATGACCATCAGATCAGGGACGGCAATATCCCAGGCCGTCTCGCGCTAGTTTCCATGGCGGGGTACGGATTACAAAGTTATGTAGGTAGCGGACGAAGCCCTGATAAGAGGGAACCACGAAGGCGCGCAAGTGGCTGCGCACTTTCTTGTCTCCAGTAACCTGGCGCCTCACTCTCCCCGTCCTCCCTGCGCTCGAGAGCGCATCGGCCAAATCTGGGGTCTCCCATGCATCTCAACCTTATGGCCAACGTCCCTCTCCATTTGGCATTTAGGCTGATGGATGGGCCTCGTCCGGCGCCCTTCCCTGGTATTGAAAACGCCCCAGGCCGCCCCAAAGCCCCTCTGGCAGGGCATGTTATTTTATGCATGACACTGCATTGTTAGTGCTCGATGCCGTTGTAGCTTGGACGAGCTTGGGGAAGGCTCCATCAGGCGTGGTCTGCCTGGCCTTGTTCGACTGCGGGAGACCTGCGGTATGCATTCCGTATAAGCCTCTTCGCGGTGGATGGATGGTCATATAATGATTGATGAATGACGATGTGCCCGCTCGAGGTGAGGGGGTGCGGCCGAGGTCGCCGATTACCTGATTAACTACGATGGCCATAGCTCTCTCGCGCAGACGCGCTGATATCGCGTCTGCGGGCTTGACTAACCACTGTTAGTGGTGAGAAAGGGAGAAACAGGACAGGGGGCCGGCAAGCCACCGAGGTCTCGAGCAAGACGGGATGCCGTCAATTTCTGGGGCGCGTGATGTCCTGCAGCGCGTTGGACTCCGCAGAGCTGTCCACCATTTCGACCACCTGCCATCGCCTCGACTCCTGCGATTCCTGGCCCCACGAATTGCCCTCCATCACTCGCCGAGTCTAGCCACTCAGGAGACGACCAGTTCCATCGTCGGCAGGGGATTTCTTAGGGAGCCTGTGCCCCAAGCAGGTGCATCATCATGTGCGGTTGCACGACATGGCACGGCATTCTCCCCCTTCTTTTTCTCTCCACCGTCCTCGGCCGTGGGTGGTTTTTTTCCCTTGCGGAGGCGAAGGCAAGGCGGGTGCGCAACATTGACGAGGGTTGGGGGTGTGATGGATGCCGTGTGGGCTGGCTGAGCAGGGGCCATAGACACCGCAGTTACTACCTCCTCTCCGGGCAGGAAAACCTGAGGTGAAGGGCTGTCTGGGGTCTCTGGGGGAGGGTCTTGTGAGGTGCGAGGAGGTAGGTGCAAGGACCACCCGAGCCACCTTGCTCGGTGAAGCTGGCGTCCCGTGGGGCTGCATCTCTAAAGCCCTTTTCGGCCGGCTGCAGCTCACCCAAAAGCGTCCAAAACGTGCATCTGTATCATAAATTGTGTCTGTGGGGACGTCCAGCTTAACCTCGTATGCAGTCCGGAGGCGGGTATGAGCGGGGGAGCGCCTGCTGGCTCTCTCGATCTGATAACCGCCGGTTTTCAGGAGTCGCGGTTGCAGATGACAGACGTACGAAGCAATACTCTGCAGCATTCTGCAGTACCTCCAGGTAAGATCCCCGTAGTAGGGGCTGCCTCGGGGGCGCCTATTCCCAAAATTGAGTGTTGGATCACCGGCAGCGGCCGTTGAAGTTTGTTTCACACAGCCACCTGATCCGTAGCCACGCACTACTTGTTAGTTTGTAGCACATCCCCAACGTCTGAAAATCGCATCACAGACGTCAACCAGAACTTCAACCAGTCATGCAGTGCCGCAGCGTTGTGTAGTCGGCATCTCGGAGCCCAAGATGGCAAGTCCATGGAACCCCTGGATTGGACATCGCGAGCATGGATCATGGTTCATTGGCCTCTGCACAGTACTGGATGCACCCTCTGATCCCAGCCAAGCCGGCGTTGCATTACCGACATCTGTTCTCCCCTGTGATGAGCTGGTGTTATGCACGAGAGCAGCGACAGGACGGGCATCCAGTGGATGACAGTTGGCAGTCGACACTGACACTCGAGATGAATCGGAGATGAATGACGAATCGACCTTGCCGAGTCGCTACCAGAACGGTGCCAGAAACAAAAAAAAATAAAGCAGCCCCCACAGGGGCGGGCGGGTGGCATCGCGGGGAAGAAAAAGAAAACATTGGGCGATGAACAACGAGGACGACGAATTCAAAGAAACGCCCGCCCGCTCGGTCTCGACACAGACGCTGGACCGACCACACCGAAGATTAGGAGGCACGGTAAGTCACTGGACAGCGGGCGGCCTACGCCCCGGTTTCCTCGATCCAACCTTTGAACACTGTCTCCACCCCGGCCCGGAAGGGGCGATCTGGACATCTCGGCGGGAGCCCCAATGCCGCTCCTTGCCTCCATCTCAGACAAGAATGGAAGCCTCAGGCCCCGTACCCCACACGCACGGCTGAAAATGAAGATTAGTTTCTATTATAACCTCTCTCGTTTGAGCATGGGAGGGTTATTTTGCTGTTGTTAAGCATCGCAGACAAGTCAAGTACCCGTGACCTCTGCCAGCAAAAGCATCCTTTGGTGGCACTTGGCTTTTTCCCACGGGGAAAGGGGACTGGAAAGGGGCAGGTGCGATGCAGCAGGTCGAGGTACAGGGAGCGGTACCGCACTAACATGCGCTGAGGGGGAGGGATTCTGGCAGCTCTTTCGAAAATTGCCTGACCCCTGCCTGCCCGGTGAGTGGACGATGCGGCACCACCACTTCACACCCCACCAGACGTGGCTACTCCAGTTGAGAGGAGTGAGAGGGTCTTCGCATTCATCGAGGCACCTCCACAGCACCCACAGCGCCCGCAGCACCACCCTCATCGCCATCTGGACGTCAACCCTTTCCACTCGTTCGCTTTCGCCATTTGTCCCCCCCTGCGTTTGCTCTCCCGAACGCTGTCCCCGCGGCACTTCTGCTTGGTCAGGTTGTCCAGGGCTGCCTCGACAGGCGATGGGATCGGGGGAGGAGTCGATGAGCCGTGGGCCTCTTTGTCTGCCCAGCCCTTCGGCGAACCTATGTAGTATCAGTAGTTGTAAATTAGAGTGTGCCTGTGCCCACCATCAAGATTGACGCTGTGCATTGGGATTCCAGCATGGGCGGGAGAGCAGCTGCCGTAAATTGTAGAGCAAGAACACTTGAAGCTTGCATTGCAACGAAGCCTCGGACGAGGACAAGGACTCGACGAGTGAGAGCAAGCAGCAGCAGCAGCAGCAGCAGCAGCAGCAGCAGCAAGCAGCAGCAGAACGGCCCAGGGAGCGCTGGTTTAGCTTTTGCCACGGCGTCGACGTATCGAAGCGACCGCTGTCCTGGCTTCGGCTAGCCTGGCCAGGTTCCAGCCACTAACGAGTAACGTGCTTCCAGCCTTCCCCGCTCACACCTCGACCCTAGGCTTACCTACAACTTCGCGCATCAATCCCTAAACCACCACTTCACACGCATCTTCTGGACCTTCCCTTCTCTTCCACCCCCTTTACCTCGCTCCCTATTCCACGGCTCGACGGCGGCCAAGGCTCCCGCATCGTGCACTTCCCGTCCTCATCCTACTGCCCGGCCAGTGACTCCAGCTCCCCGGCTTTTGCCCTCGTCCGCTCGTTGTGCGCTTCGCAACTGGCAATGGGAGGGCGCGATTAGAGAGAGAGCTGTCGCACTCCACCGCGGAACTGAGCGCAGGGCACAACCACTGGCTATTTTCGCCCACACCAACAATCGCCAGCCAGGTCGCCCTCCACGAGCCACCCGGCACGAATTGTCTCTGGACCTCTCATTCCCCGCCTCATCCACTCAGCACGCCCCAGGACAGGCCCACCGTCCTTTTGTTCCCCAGCTCCCTCTCCGAGTTCAGGTTCTCGGGTCCTTAAACCTGCAAGGAAGCAGTGCTGCTGCAACTGCGCATCGGCAAGCTTTGGGCCAGACCATCTGCTGAGGGCTGTCCGCCATCAACGACCCGGATCGACCGAGTACTTGCCCGTCTTTTCAACGTTCCTTGGCCACGGCCGTTTCCGCTTGCCTTCAAAGACCCTAGAGATTCAACTTCACCACGATACCCTGTCTATAGAACTAATACACTTCAAGTCCTGTAAGTCATGTCTGCTTTCAGTGTTCGCGACAGTCGTCCATTAAGCTCCATTGCGCTGCGCATGTCCCTCTACTTAGCCCTTTACAGATGCTTGTCATCAACAAAGGCCCTGTTGTTGTCTAAATACACCTTGTCGCGTAGACAAACCACCATGTCCTTTTGGCCCGTTACCTGGGCATGCTCTCAAGCTGACTCGGACCATTTAGACGAGCTGTGTTCATCCACCTGACACAGCTTCTACTCATAAATACTTACCTTGAACTTCCTTGCAGCTTTTCCAACGCGGTGTTCTTCCCCACTTGAATTCACGTCAGTTTTGCAAGATTGTCTGCCGAGTTTGTTCATCTTCGGTTACGCTCGACCGCATCCGTCGTCAGCTCAACGACTGGTGCCCAAATTGTGGCCACTCAGTGAAATTAAACCCGGCATCACGTTCGACGGTGCTGCCTAACCCAAATTTCAGTCGCAAATCTGGACCATGAGCTCTGGCACTATCAAGACTGGCACACAGTCCAAGCCAGGCCAAGGTGGTTTCCCCGTTGCTCCCAGCAGCCAAGCGATACTGTTGGAGAAGCTCAACGCCCGACGGTCTACCCCTGATTCGGAAGCTCTGGCAAGCTCAGACGACGAAGTCGACCCCCATCGTCAAGAGATTTTGCCCACGCAGCCTCCCAAGCCAGTCCGCCGAGCTTCGTGGCTGAACGACACATCCCAACTACAACAGCCGCCACCTCGACCCAGGAAGGGTTCGTTCGCAAGCAGCTCAATGTCGCCAACAACTTCTCACCCAAGCACCCCGTCCGTGGAGTCGGGAGCAAATGCATGGGGATCACACGCCTCAGCGTCTACCGTTCTGGGTCGCGGCCATGGGCCCGGCTCATTTCCCTGGGGAACGGGTATCTGGAACAATGAGCGAAAAGACCCTCCGCAGCGTCTTAGCGAGGTCCTGCCCTCTCCAACATCGGCAGTCCCTCCCGGCGGCTCAAACAACTCATTCTACGGTAACGACGTTGGTTTGACACAGACATCGCCCGCCCCGAGAGACCCGGCAAACTCGATCCCCTTCGCGATCCCTCTCCACCCTACCCCAAAGACGTACCGCTCACAGTCCTACTCTGTAGGGCAACTCGAGCCAGAGACCATATCCACGACTATGGGCGCATCTGCGATCCTCGGTGCCCGAAGCGGCCGGCCTATTCCCCATTCAGGCCTGCAGCATCGCCCCTCTCGGCCTAGTATGTTGAGTGAGATGGCGAATGACGGCACCATGCTAGGGAAGGTGAACGAAGATGACGACGACGATAGCAATGGTTCTCTACAAGAGTCCATGCAGGGTTCCATGCAAGGCTCCCTACAAGGCTCATTGCAAGGAAGCCAGCACCAGCACCAGTCTGCCGAAGCCAAGACTATTGAGATGCTCACCCGTGAGAATGCCATGCTGCGACAACAGCAGCAGTACCAGAATTCGCGCCTTAGGCCCCGCGCTTCAACCGCCGCCGCCTATGGATTAGGTAACGGGTACATGCAGGAATCCGTTCCCGAAGAGTCGGACTATGCAATTGATGAACATGAGGATGTCAACGACGGGTCTGACATGGCGGCCAAGCGGAACATCGCTAGAAGAATGAGCGAGTACGGCGCGGGCCCATACAGGTCGAACTACATGGTCGAAAACAGAAAGCTGGAAAACGTCAAGAAAGCCTTCTGGCAGAGCTCGCTCGGCTTTGGTGGCTTAGGGGATATCCCTCAAAGCAGACGACACTCTTTTGCGGATGTGCCGACTCGACAGGGCTCCATCAGCTCCATCAGCGAAGCTGTCACTTCGCATGAAGCATCATCCCCGGATCTTTCCCACCAGCAAGACTTTCCGGGCGCATATGGGGAAAATCCCAATTATCCCATCCCCAGCCAAGGTACGACAATATGAATTGTCCTCTTATAGTTCCGGACGTTATTAACACCATCAATAGTTTCATCATACTTTACGGGAGGTGCCAACCTGGGTGGCTCACAGCAAGCTTTGGCGCAATCAGCCTACGGAAACCAGTACCCGTCGCCCTATGCCGGCCTCCACAGCACCTATGCTAACCGCCCGACATCGCCGCATCGCAGCATGTACGGAATGTCACAGCCACGGCATAACCAGTCCCTTCATATAGTTCTCTTCAAGTGTGCCAGAGCCGATGTGTTTTACATACAAGAAGGAACGGGGTTGACTGTCAAGCCTGGCGATCTGGTGATTGTTGAAGCCGACCGCGGCACTGATCTAGGCACGGTTGCCAAGGACAACGTGGACTGGCAAGCTGCGAAGGAGCTCAAAGAACACTACGCCGAGGAGCAGTACAAGTGGTTGATGATGTATTCCCAAAATGCTGCGGCAGCGCAAGAGGGAGCCGGTGCTGGCCTTATGGCAGCCTCCAACGGCCTCCAGGGAAGTGCCGTAGGCGGTATGGGGCCGCCGAGCCAGCATCATATGCAGGAGCCAAGCTCGGGCGAGCTGAAGCCAAAGTTGATTAAGCGCCTCGCGCAGCCGCATGAAATACATGCCTTGCGAGACAAGGAAGGGAATGAAGCCAAGGCGAAGCGTGTCTGTATGCAAAAGGTCAAGGAGCATGGTCTCAACATGGAAATTCTGGACGCCGAGTTCCAAATGTGGGTTTCCTTTCTATTTTCGACGATAACCTGTGCTGACTTTACCAGGGACTGGAAGAAATTGACTTTCTACTACTTTGCCGACTCGTACATCAACTTCAACTCGCTTGTTACGGATCTCTTCAAAATCTACAAGACGCGTATCTGGATGTCGGCGATCAACCCGGCGTCATTCGCCAGCCCGACACTTGGCCTTCAGGCGCCGAGCGGAATCGGCCCCGGCGCGGTTGGGGTTGGGCGTGGGGCTGCCGCAGCAGAACGTCGTCCGAACACGCAACAAGAGCCACAAGCCCAATATGCTGGAGCCGGCCAAGCAGGCCGCGGCGCCCAGCCATCGTTTCCAGGAGCATTTGCCTCCGACCGAGCCGTTGTCCCGCCGGGCTCGGCTTATCCCCCCGTGGCCAACTACCCTTACAATCCCTACGGCGCATTTGGGAATGCCGCTCCTCGGCCGGGAGCCTTACCATATGCCCCTGGCATGATCCCAAATCTGGATGCCTACACGGCGGCCGCCTTCCCGCAGGGCGGGGACTATGCTGGACGGGGTCGAGTTTTCCCGACTCCGCAAGCCTCCGGTGCCCAGCACGACCAGACCATTCCGGCTTTAGGACCACAGGCGGAGTGGGTGGGGGCGTTCCAGGGCCTCTCACTCAACTCGCGTTAATGGTCGAACATTACGCATGTCGCAATTCATTGCAATTAATGCCTCTAATCGTATTTTGTTTCATGCATGTCGGTTTGCATTCGTACAAGGGACGAGGCTCGCTCATTTGGACTCGCGATACAGAAAAAGAAAGACTACGGCACGAAAAGAATACGGAACGGTCGATCCTTCCATTACGAGGCTATGGGAAATGTCAGACTACATTACAGTTCAGTGAAGGGGCCATGTTTCACAATAAGGCGTTGGCCGGCATGTTTTGTTGGGGAGGTTCACCTATTCCTCCCCCCCTTTACCTTCGTTTGGGCAGGGCTGAAGCAAGTTTCGCCATGGTGTGCTTCAACCCTGCTTTTCGAACTTAATTCTCCAGCATACTACAGAGGTAGCAGGTGGACAGTCTCTCTTTACACAGGCACCGACTCGACTTTTTTTTTGCACGAATGGAAAACTGGCCATAGACAGAGAGAAGGCTTCGCACGAGCACGGTGTAATTTGATTTACTTAAAAAGGGAACAGGCAGTGTTTGGTTGGGTACGGATACCTGTAAACGGCATTTATACAGACTTTTATTTTCTTGTGTTCTTCTTTTCTCAGTTATTAGTTTTTTTTTTTTTTTTTTTTCTTCATAGCCTTGGTTGGACCCCAAGTAGTCTTTGCTTTGATACTCGTTCGCTTCGGACTTACACTCTTGGTTTCTGATAGTGGCTAGCTGGGCAAGGATGGTTTCTTTTTTCTCTTCCTTCTTCCCATCTACCTAAAGTCGGATAAATGAATAATAGAGGTTTCTTTTTCTTTTCTTCATAAATCCGCTACTGAATGGTGGAGACGGGGTGTCGCTGACGCACTGTGTTTCGAGGCTGTCGGCAGGCATATACATACATCGTGCCTTCTTAATGTATTGTATCTGGGAGGGTGGGAAGGTACGACAGTCAATGGCTACCAAGCATCGCAATTCATTCCTTTCCCTAGTGTGCATAATGTGCTACACAGAACCAGCAACATAGTCGGATTTTTCTACATCGTTGCTTCACTCTTCTACGGTGTTCAGGAGCTCGCGGCAACCCTTTTTTGTGTCCGCACCTACTACTGCCATCTACTATCCTTCCCTCCCAGCATGTCGCCAAAGCGAAAGGTCAAGGAGGCCTTTTCCTTCGAGCCACCAGCCCCTTCCTCCTGCGGCCGGCCTGCTCGGGCGGCTAAAGCCGCGCCGCCTATCATTTTTAGCGATGATGAGGTCCAACCGCCTCCCAAACGACCTGTCAAGCGAGCCCGAGAACCTCAACCACAGCCACGTGCCAAGCAGCCAGAGGACGATGACGAGGTTGAACTCGGCCGGTCAGAGACATATTTGTGACCGTAATCCCATCCGCTGACCTCGTTATCCGTAGAAAAGCGGCTCCCAGAAACCAGGCACGGTAGAACACAAATTGATGGTGCAAACCTCCCGGTCAAAAGCCTTCGTCCAGAAATTCAGGGAGGATACCGCCCGCGACCGAAAGAAAGCACACGAGGCACTAACACGGCACAAGCAAAACCTGTAACCCCCTCTCCCATATCCTTACTCTCCCTACCGTCCTTGTATTTCTAACTTCATTAAACAGGGACAAAGCATACATCGCCCAGCAGAAACAGCTTGCCGACGTCTTCGGCAGCCTCAAGGCCGCTGCCACCGCTACGTCGACGTCTAGCAATAAAGACAATTTCCTGTTTCGGGATACCCAGCTCATGATCCGCCAATGCCGTGCTGTCATCAAGCGCCACCAGGTCGCAGAGAAAGACGCACTCGAGCCAAGGCTGACGCCGCCGCGCGAGGCGTGGAGAAAAGATGAGAAGGAAATGAGGCAACTGTTACAGTACGGGTTGGTGTATGGGGGGAAATTGGCGGAGGGATTGCTGAGTTCAGAGAACGAGGCTGAGGTAGGTAAGAATGGGGGTTTGACCGAGGCGGAAGGGATGGCGGTGGATTTGTTTGAGAGGAGCAGGAAGGCGGCCGAGGGGGAGACGTGGGGACGGGTTGCGCATATGCAGGTCAAGGCGCTTGCGGGCGTGGTAAGGGCTTTGGCTGGAGGTGATGAGAGGGAGGGAGTGTGATATGGGTGGAACTTTAAGGTATGAGGTTGATGTTTTGTGCTGTGTCATTTTCAAGGGATCTCCGGACATGGTTGATGTTGCTTGTAGTGGAAATGGGATCGATTTTGATGGATGGGGTTGGACGGGTGCAATAATCTTGGGCGGGAGTCAATGTTGCGTTGTAATATCAAACGAGATAATCATGAAATTTCGTAGATATCCAACAACGAACACGTATATTTATGTAAATGTCCCAATTTTTTTTGGCCAGTCCGAGCTACCACACACGATCTCGCGATGTCACAAACGGTGTTGATGTACCCGTGTGGCCGCCGAGAGTTTGGGGAGGTTGAGCAAGTGGGGCGGCCACTCTCAAGGCTAGTCCTAAAGAGGCCTAGTCAATTACCAGCCCCACCCACATTGTTAGGGCTTGCTCTTTTCCTACTCACAAACTCTTGAAATTCCCGATTTTTTCGAACTTGTCCCGCGATCACCACCTCGTCAATTCCACTTCACCCATACTAACAACAGGATTCGGCATTTACGCCTTTGGTACGTACCCCCCCATTCATTACAGCAGCCCTCATCAATCGAGTCTCACCTAGAGATTTCGGCCAATTCCATTTTCATTACCTCGCCGCCGGCGAATTTCTGTCGCCAGCAAGCTAACCCGTGGAGCACTGCAGAGTCAAGATGGGTGCTTTGAAATACCTCGAGGAGCTTCAGAAGAAGAAGCAGAGCGATGTTCTGCGCTTCCTTCTCCGTGTTCGCTGCTGGGAGGTTAGTTAACAGCACCCTCGAAATCACAATACATACAATACAATGTGGACGGTTGGCACTGGTGATCCTGCTCGACGCTTGGTCGACAGGGCTCCCACCAGGTGCCCCGTTCTTGCTATACACTCGTTGAACATTTGCTGAGAGTGCATCAATATAGCTCCGTCAGTTGAACGTCATCCACCGCGCCTCGAGGCCCAGCCGCCCCGACAAGGCCCGCCGCCTGGGATACAAGGCCAAGCAGGGCTATGTCATCTACCGCGTGCGCGTCCGCCGTGGTGGTCGCAAGAAGCCCGTCGCCAAGGGTGCCACCTATGGTAAGATTTTTTCTTCATTTCTTGTTGTCGGAAAGCGGGGTTACTGACGATTTGTCGCGATGTAGGCAAGCCCACCAACCAGGGTGTCAACCAGCTGAAGTACCAGCGCTCCCTCAAGGCCACTGCTGAGGAGCGTGTCGGCCGTCGCTGCGCCAACTTGCGCGTCCTCAACTCCTACTGGATCAACCAGGACTCGACCTACAAGTACTACGAGGTCATCCTCGTCGACCCCCAGCACAAGGCCATCCGCAAGGATCCCCGTATCAACTGGATCGCCAACCCCGTCCACAAGCACCGCGAGTCTCGCGGTCTCACCTCCACCGGCAAGCGTTCACGCGGTCTCAACAAGGGACATCGCTACAACCACACCAAGGCCGGCCGCAGAAAGACCTGGAAGCGCCACAACACTCTGTCTCTGTGGAGATACCGCTGAGTGGGGACCATGCGAAGGTGTTTGGACTCTGGGTCCCGTGGTTCATCGTGCATTAGAACAGCTAGTACATGGAACGTGGTCGCTCGTATCATGGTCATGGAGGATTCGGGCATCAGGCTGACGTTCTGGCGCTGTGAGATGAGTTTGAGTTAGCTCAGAAAAATGGACAGGTACCCTAGGGGTACGCATGATTTTGTCCCTGAATATGTTTCCGTAATGCGTTGTGAATGTCGTTTTTGGCCGTGTCGTGAGCAGTGGGATTCTCAATTCCTCACTACTCTCACCAGCCAGTCGTGACCTTGCTTTCCATTTGAGTTCTCCTACTGGCTTCACCACCCAATGCTTGGTCTTGAGAGCGAAGCTCGGGCGAGACGTCCAACTGCTTTCTCCACACCCGTGATAAAAGATTGCGAGTCACCAATTCTAAGCAAGTACTCGATGCCACAAGCCTCAGATCTAAGCAATCAAAACATGCTGTTTTTGTTTGCTTTAAAGTCCATCTTAAAACCCACCTTTTCAGTGTTAATCAGGTCTATCCCACCTATCCCCGCTAGAAGAGGAAAAAAAATTGCGCCAGACGACCCCATCCCAAATCAGCATTCTTGTATGGAGGAGACAGCAAAAAGAAGCTCTCCCGCCGGGAATTGAACCCGGGTCCCGAGCGAGATCCGGAGGATGACAAGCTCATATACTGACCACTATACTACGGAAGATTGGCAGGTGTGAGTCACCTGATGTAGCTGGTTGCTTGAACGTTGCTCCGCCAGGAGTGCCTAAGTACGTTGGGGGTGCGGTTGGGCAGCCGTTGTGGGCCGTTCGGGTTGCGTTATGGATACCGAAGCTCACCCCCCTCCCCCTCCGCAAACAAAACACCCTCAACCTCACTCCCACAAACCTCCCCCCAAGGCATCCACCTCCCTGTCTCTATTAACCCCATCCCCTCCCGGTGGACGCAGCGGATATGGATATGGGAAAACTCACCTAGGTCCGTCCACACCCCTCCCCTCCCGCCCCGGTCATTCCACCACCCCGTCCGACCCCCCCTCGCCGTCGCCCCCGTCCGCGCCTCCAGCGCGAGCGCCGCCCGGTTCGGGTGCAGGTAGTCGTGGAGCAGCACGCGGCCGCCGTGGCCCGGCTGGCGAAACCACATCTTATCCCACCACTCTGCCGCGTCTCTTTGGGAGGAGGGGAGTAGGATTGAGGAGATGCTGCCGCGGGGGACGGCTGTGTTGGTTAGGAATGGGAGGGTGGAGTACTGGGTTTCCTTTTGGAGGTGGTTGAGGTTGGCTTGGGAGAGGGGGGTGGTGGTTGTGTTGATGTGGGCGAACGGGGAGAGGGAAGGGGCGAGTTCAGGGGGTAGTTGGAGGGGGGTGCGGTAGAGGTGGGCGGCTGATCTGGAGGGGGAGTGAGCAATGATTGGGCGGTCGAGGGTTAGGAGGTGGATGTCGTTGGCGGCGAGGGGTTCGAGGGCTTGAAAGAGGCGGGATTCATAGTCTAGGTGGATGCCGAGGTCGGGGTCTGCTGCTTGGTCTGTGTCGTTGTGGGTGTGTTTCTGTTCCTGCCCATGGAAAATCCCAGATATGACGTCCGAAGGCTGCTGGAAGGCTGTTTGGTTCTGCTTCAAGCCTTGATCTGGCTGAGCTTGCCGCCTTTGTTCCTGACGTAGGAACAACTGGCCCCAGATCGAAGATCCGTCTAGATCCATCTCGTTAGGTCCGCTTAGTTTCAGTGCTGCTTTGAGAAGTGCCACTATGTCTCGTGCCTCTCCAATGAAAGCGGCGGGCATAATGAATCTCGGTCGGGAGAATTTCGATGTAGTAGCCAGGTCGTCTTCAAGTGGCCCGTATGTGTCCCGAGGAAGGGTAGACTCTGAAAATACTCGTTTTACGTCCGTGTCGTTGCACCATTCGTAAGGGCAGCTCTTCGCCACTGGAAACAGAACCCCTTGGTGGATGTTCATGAAGGGATATCGTCGCGCTAGCCTCAGATTGATCACCTCCCTCTGCTGCAGATATCGCCTGATGGTGACCTCAACAGGCAGCTGGATCCATGGCCCGCTCCCGAGCCAGAGAATGACGTCTTTCTCTCTCACGCGGAGGCGGTAGTCGGACAGCACACGTAGAAATGCGTCCAGAAGACCAGCAAAGCCCAAAGGGTCACCTTCCTCTTCCCTGTACCCGACCAGAACTGGAGGCGGATACCCCTGGATTACGGCCGAAAAAATAGTCCCGCAGAGGTGGGCATCTTTATGACGGCCGTCAACAAATAGATGGAAGCGCGGACGGGGCCATGTTTTGTTAGAAATACCAGCATCACTAAGCTCATCGGTGGGAGCATCGCCGAGACCATACCCACTCCAGGATAGTACCCCGTTCAGGAACGTCGATGGCCGAGGGACAATATCGGGGACACCGGATAACTTCTTGTAGATCGCCTTGTCCTGCTTGGTTACGCCCTGTTAACGTATGTGGCCCCGGGGACGCGCTATTCAAGGGCGAACCGAAAAATCCATTTGACTTACAGCGCCCGAGGTCAAAACTGCGAAACCAGACAGCAAGATGATCGACCAGGAAAACAACAAGAGCCAAACCCGGCTGCCATGTAGGCTTGGGTTGCAATTAGCCCAGTTCCCCATATCGACCCATGAGCTTTTGACGGTAGCCATGACTTGGTTGGGAGCTTGCCTGCTTTCCGGACAGTATTACTACCCCTGTGCAGGCGGCGTCGAGAAAGGGGGTTGTGGGTTGCCTCATAGTAGATGCAGCATCGAACCTGGGCCAGCGTGTCGAGTTGTATTTGCGACCAAAGGACTAGGAGGGGTGCGACGCTCCATGTGCCCATCAACCGCCAGAACCAGGTGTCTCGGCAACGCACATGGCTGCTCCCCCGCTGAGAGGAAGTCATTTGCCTTATTGATGTTAAGAATTACAATCAGGAAAGAGCGGAAGACATTGTACCACTCACATCGTGAGAAGACCGCTTTGGTTGGTGGGACCGAGCCATTATGGAGACTGCGCATCACACGAGGACATGTGGCGCTCTCATTTCGCGAGCAGAAACGGTGTGACGTATCTGTCCGCTCCCAGAGCTTCAGAGTGTCTCTCAGGCTTCAGCCACCGGTGAAACGGGCTCGGTAGTGGGGAAGAGGCTGGTGGCGTCTTGAAGTTATGGTGCTGGACTTCGTCGACCCTTAGTGTTGTAAGTGGAACCGGATTCCTTTCATACTGCATAGTCGTCCATAATATTGCAGAATGTCACCCCTCATACCTTATTCCAGTAAGTATTTCACACTGAATATGACCCGTCCTACGGTTTTGCTGTTTACTTTCGTCAATGCGCCAATAAGCCATGCCCTTGCATTCCGTAAACAAGGATAAATGTATGCCATGATGCCCAGATCATATTCCACTCCTCAGTTTTTGGAGTTGGCTTATCAGGCCGTAAGCTCCATAGCCTTTGTTCTCTGACTGGCCAGCATCAGACTCCCCCTCGACCCGCCTCAGATTTGGCTCGGCCTCCGACTTGCCTCCGCTTTTCCGGGCCGACTGCTCGACCTCCTTTAGCAGATCTCTGTGCCTCTCCTCCACCATTCTCGCCAGCCCCTCGATGAATTTGGTGCGCCCCTTTTCCTCTGCCGTGCCCTTCCACACCAAACTCAGCTCCTTGAGCTCTTCAATGCGGCGTGCAGCTTCCTCAATGCCCTTGATGGGGTCCGCATTTTGGGGAGCTAGAAGATTGGAAATCTCGTCACGTAGGGTACACAGGACCTGCTGGCCCTTTTCCTCGGTGCTGTGGTTTTCACCGCCGGCATCGGGGGCCGAGACGGATAGGAAAGACGAGCTGACCGAGACCTCAGAGGGTGGGAACACGAACTCCATGGCGTCCCCAAATGTCTTGATGACCGAGTCGAGGCGGGCGCGCACTAATGTCAGGGTGCGCAGCTGTGTGATGTAGGACGGCTCGTCCGGAGCGACGGCCGTCTCGGCTGCGCCGCCTCCAGGAGGGCCAGGAGGGGCTGCGTCGTCGGCGGAAATAGGTGCAGCGACGGCGGCGGCGGCTACTGAGAGACGTCGCTGGTGGGTGGATGTGCTCTGGCTATCCGCAAGGGCCTCGTGGATGCCG
This sequence comes from Lasiosphaeria hispida, assembly GCA_033439745.1. Classification (NCBI taxonomy): domain Eukaryota; kingdom Fungi; phylum Ascomycota; class Sordariomycetes; order Sordariales; family Lasiosphaeriaceae; genus Lasiosphaeria; species Lasiosphaeria hispida. Next base: position 2,297,622 of record JAUIQD010000007.1, on the reverse strand, counting down.
CCCGGCACGAATTTCTCAATGTCGTCGTGCAGCCCCTCGGTCAAGGCTTCGGAGAGACTGAGTGTCTCGCCGCGGAGGAGCTCTACCTCATAGGCCAGGCGGCCACCGCTCCTTAGAATGTCATCAGTGAGCTCGGTCAGTGTGTTGGTGAGCCTGGTAGTGTGCGCATTGAGTTGCGAGAGTGAGGATTGGGCCTGGATGGAGAGTTCTGCGAGTGGCACGGCAACCTGGCTGGACTTGGAGGCCGATGAGGTGCCCGTATGTAAAGGTGGCAGGGTGGCATTAAGGTAGGCGGCGGCATCGAAGGACGGGTTTAGAAAGTCGTGGAGGAAGGGGTCGGCCACATGCGTAGACTTGGGCGCGACCTGCTTGGGTTGCTGTCGTCGCGAGCTTCCTGACGCGGTGCTGTTCTGTCGCCACCGCGCAGGTTTGGACATGATTGGTATTGAATTGGTTTTATCTTTACTATCTTAAGCTCATTACTGCACAAACAGCAGGCAGCATGTGGGGTTGGAGTTGGAGATGGCAGACGGGATGGGTTGGGGTGAGTGCTGATTACCTAAGGCAGCCAACAAGATTGGAACATCCCTGTTCCCAGGCCCCACACGACGACGCAGTCGGATGGACGACACTGCTGTCTCAGCCAGCGGTCTCAGCAACCAAGGGCACCTGCCGTGACCAAACTCAATCTACCAGACAGAGCTTGAGAACATCGTGAGAATATTGGATAGTTCTAGGGCCGCCGTCTTCCCAGCTGTAAGAGAAGAATGCCTATTATCGGCTGGTCACAGAGGGTGAATCTCACAGAAACCGAAGTCTAACCAAGAGAGACAGCAGGTGGCATATGATACCCAGGTAGTTTAGGCTGGGAAAGCGTTTGCTATACTCCCTATGGTGGGAAGCAAGGCAACAATGGTCCCCGTGCCTTGCAGCCTCGCTATGATTCTGCATATTCCATATTCAGGTGCACATTGCGTAGTGTGTGCAACGCCTCCTCCCTTCCCCATCCATCATCACATTCACTGCATTGTTTGCTAACTCTATCTACATCCACCCCCAACAAGAGGGAACGGCCCCCTCGGCCGATTTGTGAACCTTTTTCTCGTGGGAACCAACTCACCCCACCAAAACTTGAACGCTCTTTCCCTTCTTTTCACAGCTCCGTCCCCCCTCCCATACCTAATCCAACCTTCCCCTTGTGAAGTCGAGGGCACCAGGGAGAGTAAACTCTGCGTCCTCAGATTGCTACAGGGACCAGAAAGCCAGGAAACTAGAAAATCCGGCTGTCAGCGAAACCCTCAAAAGCAACCATACCCCCCCCCCCATGGAAAGAGCCCTGCTCTTCTCCAGAAGCTCGATGGGTAGTGTTCTCGCTTTTCCAGGCTCCTGCACTTATCTCAACCCATTTTGGCTAGAGACAGCAGCCAAGGTCTGCACTCGACTACTTTTTACCTTCGATATTTCTCGTTGAGCGCACGACCACCACTTCTCATGCCACTCCTCTGATATTTTGTACCTCTTCACCTCTTCCCTCCCTCAACTTCACTTTTCCCGGCCGCCCTTGGCAGAAAAGCAGACAAAACCGTCAGCCATGGGCCGCAGTCAATTCAAATCCGACCTCGAGGTCGTCGCCCAAAGGGCCGCCAGCGGCAGCATCGCCGGCGTCACGGCGGTCGCCAAGGGAGACGAGCTTGGCGAGTTAGTAGTCCACTATCACAACGATGATTTGCCGACCGAAGTCCGCATCCATGCAATGGCCCAGGATATTGCCGACTATCCCAAAGGAAGCACCTTCATGCTCTTCACTTCCGATGATGAGACGCCAAAACCGGTCACTTGCGCGATCGAACACACCCAACCCTTCCTCCATGGCGTGTCTATCGACAAACTAGTCACGACTCTTTCGGGCTTTCTTGGAAAGAATCCTGATCGCACGCCTGTTGGCACACAAGGCAAGGCGCCCTTGTCCGACCCCGGAAACAGTGGAGCGGGAGAAGATGAGGGCGACGACGACGATGACGGCAGCTTTGCCGATTTCGACGTCGACGAAGACGGCTCTGAGGATGGCGAGACATACAACTCTGCATTTGGAGAGGACTACTTTGGTTTATCGCCATCGACTCACGGCGAAGCCAGTCACAGCAACGAACAGCAGCGGCGCATCAGACATGATCTCCGCTGCGTAGCTGAGGCTGGATACAAGATCGGAATCATCAGTGGATTTGGCAAGAGCGATACTTCGGGCATAGTCTCCCTCTCGATTCGCATGAGCAAGCTGTACCTTTCCGAGGAGACCTTGGAAGCTTGGGACGTAGACGAAAATGACTACCTCATTCTCCTCATTCGCTTCCTCGGCCCCTACATCCCCTTGGAGACCTTGATTGACCGGCCTGCTTCCGCGTCCACTGTTTCTTTCCGGGTTGGGAAGAGCAAAAGCTACAAGCCAAGTCATTCTCATGCACTGGCTGCGTTCGTGGAGGTAAAGAGTCATACCGAGCCAAACGGCACCTCTTCGCAGACCAACATAGAGCAACATTCCAGCCCTGTGTTCGAAAAGCTGTTCATCTCCAGCTCTCTTGGCCAGTACCTCAACGAAAGCTTCATATCCCTGCTGAAGCTCCGCGAAACAAGGGCCTTTTCCTGGGAGATGGCAAATCTCGAGCTAATAAGCAAGACGGGGTTTATCGGAGGCACGGCTGCCGAAGTCACGATTGACCCCGATGCTGCCATGGATATTGAGTCGGGGCCTGAAGATCACCACCTTCTGGTACATGACCACTTGACGGAGGGCTCATCCGACGCACGAAGCCTACCGCTGGTGGCAATGCAATTTACCGTCCGGTACTTCATGAAATGCACCGAGTTCTGCCTACGATGCCACCGGAGGCTCGACAAGGAGTTTCAGGCTCTGCGACCTTACGTCTGCTCTGATCCCTTGTGCTTATTCCAGTACATGGCCATGGGACTTGGCCCCAGCGTCGAGCACGAGATTCTCACCCAGCCATATGTTGTTGATCTTTTGGTCAGCCTCTGCTATGCCGCCATCCAAGATAACCCAGCTCAACACATCCAAGCTGGCAAGAGCAAAAACATTTTGCCCATTCGCGAGTTTCCCGTCGGGCTCTATCTGAAGGTTCCAAACCTCTTCAGTGAACCCCCTAGTTGCGAGGTCTTGGCAGCCATCATAGACCTAGACCAAAGTCAACTTGTTTACGAAGCCGACAAGAAGCAGGACTTGGTTCCCAAACTGGGCCAGTGGATTGCCTTTCAGTATCCAGAGGGGGGTTATATCAAGCACGCGCTCGTAACTGGTGTAGACCCAACATATCGAACAATATCCATCCAAGTCAAGGGCCACTCCGCCTCGAGCTCTGTTCAAACACCGAATGCCGACGCCGACTCCCAAGCCCTAGCGTATGCTGCCAGTGGAAAAAACCTGGTTTACATTTTCCCATACGACACTGACTTTGACTCTCTGACCCACCACAGCAAAGGAGCTGCTATGCGTCACATTCTAGAGACTCTGCCGTCCGTTCTCGCGATGGAGGCTTACTTGAAGGGCAACCCACACTACACCGTACGCTCCATGGACCAGGTTTCGCCCGCTGCTGCGTCGGTTCTCCAGTGGATCGTGTCGTCAAACCGTTCCTGCATCTTCCAAATCGACTGCTCCCATGACGTTGTGGCGTCCGCGACAGACGGCGCTTCTCCGCCGTCGCTGCCGACACAGGGCCCCGCAGGAAACGGAAGGAGCCGTGAAAAAGAGCGCATCCCTGATATGGATGGCTGGGTGCAGTTCCGGTTTGCCCAGGGCACACCCGACAAGGAGCTACGTTTTGCCAAAGCACTGCAGGCCACCGCAGCGTCCAAGAAGATCGCCACACACCCTACCATTTTTGCCTGGCACGGAAGTCATATTTCCAACTGGCATAGCATCGTGCGAAGCGGCTTGGATTTTCGGGATGTCCGCTATGGACGGGCGTTTGGCAACGGCGTCTACTTCAGTCCCCATCACAGCACGAGCACGGGCTATTGTGGTACTACGGGATCTGCGGGATGGCCAGGCTCAGACCTCAAATTCGATTCCTGCATGAGCTTGAACGAGATCATTAACGCCCCCGACGAGTTTGTGAGCCGGAATCCACACTACGTGGTGTCCCAGCCCGACTGGCACCAAACCCGATACTTATTCGTCCGATCGGCGGCGTTACGATTAACCACTTTGACAAACCCAAAGAAGAGGACCGTGGACGGCAATGAGAAGAGGGAAGTCGCCGAGTTCCACACACAACTTAAGGGGCTTGCGATCATTGGACCACGCGGCCTTGAACTTCAGATTCCCTTGTCCGCCATTCCCAAACGAAGCGTCATCGCCGGCCCCGTCACCAAGTGGACTTCCTCGAATCGCAAGCAGGTGCCTCCTGGTGATGAGAAGGAGGATGAGGAAGATCGCAGATTCTTGTACCTGGACGACGAGGATGACATCGCTGCCAGTCGGGAAATTGCCTCTCCATCTTCCGGGGTCGCTGGAGGCGAGAGATGTTCGATGCCAGCGAACGCTGGAAAACCAATGACTGACTTCGTACCAGGATCGCTTGATCTCTCAGCCCTTCCCCGTCTCGACCCGCCGACGGATGCAGCCCCGTTTGCCACGAAGGCACTGGGCCGTGAACTGAGCAAGCTGCAGATCGTGCAGGCCAACACACCTCTTCACCAGCTCGGCTGGTACGTAGACCTCATCAAGGTCAACAACCTCTTCCAGTGGATCGTCGAGCTCCACAGCTTTGAAGCCACATTGCCGTTGGCCCAGGACATGAAGAAGGCGGGTGTGACGTCAGTCGTGCTTGAGATCCGGTTCGGCGAAAACTTCCCCATGTCGCCGCCGTTTGTGCGCGTCGTACGGCCACGCTTTCTTCCTTTTATGAATGGTGGTGGCGGCCACGTTACGCTGGGTGGCGCCATGTGCATGGAGCTGCTGACCAGCTCGGGATGGAGCCCGGCCAACAGCTTGGAGAGCGTGTTGCTGCAGGTCCGTCTAGCCATCTGCAACCTAGAGCCGAGGCCGGCCCGCTTGCAGTCGGTGGTGGCTGCTCAGAGATGGGGTGCTATTAGGACCCTGGATTACGGAGTTGGGGAGGCAGTCGAGGCTTATGTCCGCGCCTGTGCCACGCATGGCTGGAAGGTGCCGGATGATATTCAGAAGATGAAACTTTGAGTGCTGTCCACAATATTTTCTTTAGGGGAGGAAGTGTGATTTCTCCCAATTCTGGCTCAGCGGCTGATATGGGTCGATGGGTCGATACCAGGAGTCTGGCGTTTGGATCGGACTGGGTTTCACAACGACGTGTCATGGACATGGCTGAGGTTCTAGGTTCTAGATCTAGGTCATAACCTGGAAGAAGCGGAAGGGCATCGATAGCTTAGCGCTTGCATTAAATGCAATTTTCCTCGACCAACTGTGTTAGAATATGCTCTGTGAGAAGTGTCGGGGGGGTATTATCTGGAGGGTCGGTTTCTCGTGAGCATGTGGAAAGTAAACTGAAGCTTTCATAATATGTTACAAACGATGCATGGTTTGAGGGAAACTGGGCCCATTCCTGTGACTGACTTGTTCATCCTGCTCGAGCTTACGGATTACCCCTGAAAAGGGGAAAGAGGAGAGATGTAAAGTCAGACGCTGAGCTACCTATACTCCTACCGTGTATGTAGTGTCTCACCCCACGGCAGCTCATCCCTGTCATCTGCAAGCTCTCCGGCCTCACCCCACATCAGCCTCGCCAAGCTCAGGCGCAAAGCTGCGAATCCCAATCCAATCGCCAATCACCAATTGCCCGCCCCTCCTTCCTGCGTCTGCTCCTCCACCTTTTCTCTCCAAAATATTTTGGCCAAAATTTCAGATCGCGGGCAGCCCAGCAATTGCGTTTTCACGACCGCGGGCCACCACAGCCAGCGAATCAAAACCAGCGGCCCGAATCGGGCTTTGACCTCCACACAGACCAAACCACAACCGAACTCGAGGGGACAGAGAGAGAGAGAGAGAGAGAGAGAGAGAAATGGCGTCGACCCAGCACGTCCTCCTCTCGCCCGCCGAGCTTGCGTACCTGCATGAGGCGCTGTCGCTGACGCCACCGATCCGGCCCGACGGCCGCGCGCCGATGCAGTTCCGGCCGCTCGTGGCTGAGACGGAAATCCTGCCGGGGACGAATGGTAGCGCGCGGATATGCTTCGCCGACGGCACCGAGGCGATCGTGGGCGTCAAGGCCGAGGTGGAGCGGACGCGGGGGTACCACGGCGACGAGCAGGAGGAGGGCGGGGAGGAGGAGGAGGAGGGCGGGGAGGAGAGGAGAGAGGGGGAGAGGGAGGGGCAGGGCGAGTGGGTTGAGTTGACGGTGGAGATTCCGGGGTATCGCGACGACGACGCTGGCACGGCGTTTTTGGCGGCCATGCTGAGCGAGGCGCTGTTGGCGGATGGCAGGTTCGCGAAGAAGTTGTGGATCAGTAGGAGGTTTCATTGGAAGTTGTTTCTCGATGTGAGTTTCCCCCCGTACCCTTTCAACCCCCCGAGCCAAGCTAATCACAACCCTCCTAGATCCTCCTTATCTCCCCACCCCTCTCCTACCCACTCCCTCTTCTCTCACTCACAACCCACCTCGCCCTCCTCTCAACGCGCCTCCCTCGCCTCAAGTCCGAGGGCGACGAGGACCCCTTCTTCGACGACGACTGGGCCGCCGCCCCCTACCTCTATCCGCAGGGCACAACCACCACCCGCCCGCCCATCACGCTACTCGTCATGGCCGTAGGGCGCAACATCATCTTCGACCCCTCCAAGGAGGAACTCGCCGTGGCCGACGTGGTGCTCGCCGTCTCCGTCGGCGAGGCCGCCACTAATTCCGCATCCACAAAGGGCAAGGGGAAAGCCATAGGGGGGATGGACATCGACTCGGCTGCAGCACAGCCCGGCCGCAGTCTGCGCCTGCTCTCGGTCCGGACGGTCGACCCACCCTCGCGCGTGACGCCGCCCGGCATGCCGAACGCGACCAACAGCGCATATGGTGTAGCCGTCTCGGTGCAGAAGCAGCCTGAGGCGAGGACGGTTGAGGCCCAAGCAGTCGAGGGCGTGTGGAAGGCGCCGCGCGGCGGAGCGAAGCCGGCCGTTATGGCGGCACTGGTGCAGAAGGTGCTGGAGCGGGGCGGAGTTGCGGATGAGGTTCTGGATGCGCTAGAGGCGGTTGAGTTGGGGTAGATGGGGTGTTTGTGAGAAAGCTTGAGGTGAAAGGGGGGTTTAAAGGAGCCTGAGGTGACACGCCAAAAAAAAATAAAAGAATGGGTGGTAGATTTATTCACAAGCACTCCGAACAGCCCCCCATCAGTGGCATAGTGTACATATACAAGTGCGACAACAAATCAAAAGATACCCAAAATCTTCTTCCTAGGCTCCTGCTTTTGCTCTGGTGCTGCCACCTCTCCGACATCCGCGGGCACCACACCGGCATCCCCAGCCACAGGGACAACCTCTACCACCTCCTTTTTATTTCCCAGCCCAAACATGCTCGCGAAGCCCTGCTCCTGGTTCAGGCCGTGGGCCTTGCGATAGACCTCGCGCTTGGCGACATCGTCGACGTGGCGCTGCCGGCGCGCCGCCACCTGTGCCGACGTGTGCAGCTCGTCGAGCTTGATGACCTCCAACAGGGCGCGCGTGGAGTCGATCGGGTGCCGGACGAAGTCGCCGACGGCGGGCAGCATGTCGGCAAAGGGCGAGTTGCGCTTGAAGTTCTCGGTCGCGGTGAAGACGGCGAGGGTGCCGAGGGTGCCCTGCGGGGGTGGGTGGGTCAGTTTAGGGGCTAGGGGGGTGGGATAGGAGAGGAGAGGGGGACGCACCAAGGTGATGGCCATGTGAATCCACCGGCTGTAGAGGATGCGCTGCGCCCACGAGCCCTTGGGCGGTTCTAGGCCTGGGTAGTCCTTGCGGGCCTGCGACTTGAGGTCGGTCTCGCTCAGCTCGCCGCCAAAGTGGCGGGATGGGGCGCCCGTCTTGCGCGGGAGCCGTGCGCCGTGCGAGGGCGGGTTGAAGCGCTCCGGCTTCTCGAGCACACGTGGGCCGCTGGCGGCGGGCTTGGCGGTGGGGCTGGTGTTGGTGGAGGCGGAGCGGAGGGAGGTCCGGCCAGCGGTGGACCGGGAGGAGGTGGTCTTGATGGCCGTGCCGGTTACGCCGCGCCAGATCTGGCCCGACTGCGGAAGCAGGAAGCGCGGGATCGATGAGGTGCTCGCCATGGTGGATGCGGGATTCTGTAACTAGAAGCTGGGGCCGGTGTCTAGCAACGGAATTGAGGGTGGCGGTGATGCTGCGGACTGTCGGGTCATGGACCACGCCGTGTTGCACCGTGATGATGATAATATGAAAATGGGGTCGACGACGGGAGCTGAGGTTCTCCCGTTGCGGCTCAATTGGCAGCTGCACCAAAAAAAAATTTAAAAAAATACGGGTACCGCTCCACCGGCACTGGCACCACTGACCACTGGCCAGTCCATTCCATGCACTTCACCAGCACCGTACGAATCCGCGTTCATGACCGCGTGCATACTGTTGTGGCTGGTGCGTCATTGATGCAGGGGCGTTACCTAATCAACAGTGGGAATCAGGGAACAGGTCATCGCACGTCTGTGGCTTTGGCGGCCGTTTCCGATTTTGCCCGTCTGCTCTGACCATTTCGCGCCCGCTGATTCGCCATTGCAGACCCTCACCAGCCCCAACTGTGGCTCCCTCAGGGCCAATTTGTCTTGGCGGAGGTCATTCACTCAATGGTGTTCCCTGCCAAAAAAAAATAGTTCCGGCTCGTCGGCCTCGACTCTTGCTTTTCCTTCCACTCTTTTCCCTCTTTCACACTCCTCCTCAGCAATACACACACACACCTCATCTACTCCTACAAACAACCACCAGTCTACCCTCCAACGACATCAACTACTTCACACCACCAAATCCGCCAAGATGCCGTTCAAAGCAGGTACGTCGCTGTCGCTGTCGCATTCCCGCGATCTTTTCCGATGCCCCTGCCCTTCTCGAGGCATCCTCTAGCCACCCTCCCACGAGCCATTGGATACCCGCGCACGGTCCTATGGTGCTGGAAGCTCCTGCCCCAGGAATGGCTTCCATGGTTCTCTCGATATCTAGTGTTATCAAGAGCAGAAACCGCTGTCCACAGTGTCGTTCCCAGGGGCGCGACCCGGCCGCCCGCAGCCAAGAAGGGAAAATACCGCAGGCGGGCACAATTTTCCCACCTTGGCTGGTCGCGAACCCGAGCGCAACACCACCCAGAGGACAGGCAGACCGCCGGGGCTCGACACATTCCTACCTACGGCGTGTCCGGCACTCTTTCTCGTCTTGAGATCACTATTTTGACGGATCGGTCGCTTCACTCGGAACCACAATTTCTGCAGGTTACTAACATCACATGTCTACCAGGTGACTCCAAGAAGGGTGCTGGTCTCTTCAAGACCCGCTGCGCCCAGTGCCACACCCTCGAGGCTGGCGGCGGCAACAAGATTGGCCCTGCCCTTCACGGCCTTTTCGGCCGTAAGACCGGCTCCGTTGACGGCTTCGCCTACACCGACGCAAACAAGCAAAAGGGCATCGAGTGGAACGAGGGAACCCTTGTATGTTTGCCCCCCCTGACGAATTCACACCGCCAATTTGTACTAACACATCCCAGTTCGACTACCTTGAGAACCCCAAAAAGTTCATTCCCGGCACCAAGATGGCCTTCGGTGGCCTCAAGAAGGATAAGGACAGGAACGACCTCATCACGTATGTATACCTCTACAGCTACCAACACAATATTCGGACTAACCATTTTGTGTCCAGCTACCTCAAGGAGGCGACCGCATAAAAAAAACAAATCTAGTGCTTGGGAGTTTGGGGCGGTAATGATAGAGTTGATGTATTAATACCAAAGGGAAAGGGGTGGGTTGGTTGGTTGGGGCTGCTTTTCGAGCATTAGACGGCCAGCGGCTTTGCACAACCTTTGTATCATAGACACCATTAGACCGCATGGCGTGCTCGGCGACCTGGTTACCTAATAATTCTCTGCTCATATTCTTACAGCTGCCATTGCTGTTTTAACACAGCATAGACGTTTCTGCTCAGTCGGCCTTGGTCGACGTTTGCTCTTACATGTGCCGAAAAGGGGGTTTCATCATTCCGAACAGGTACAAGTAGTTGTAAGGGGCACTTGCAGTCGTACGAAGTAAGGTGGCCGCAGGTGGTTACAAAGAGAGCCTTCGTGGGTATTCATTATCTCTATTCCCTGCCCCCAAACGCCTTTAGTTCTATCCTCGACGCCTGTACTCAACCCCTCGACACCCGTGGCCACGGTCTCAAAGACCTAATTATTCTCTTCCTAGGCCTACATGTCATCATACTTCTCCGGGTCTTTAACACTAGGCTTCGTCTCAACCAGGGCCGCTTCCCAGTCGTTCTTGGTAATAACAGGGTCCATAGGGACTCCCAGGGAAGTATGATCGAGGTAGGCACGCTGCAGGCAGGCCTGCGCGGCGGCCTGCATCAAGTTCCCGAGATCCGCGCCGGAGAAGCCGGTGCAGCGCAAATCGAGGGCCACCTTCTCGAGGTCGTGGATAACGGCCCCCTCGATAGCTACGTTGGCGGCAGTGCCCGCCGCCGGCCGCACCTTGGAAATGGTCTGGCGGTACAGCGTCTTGAGAATGTCGACGCGGTCGGCGGCGGTGGGGAGGCCGACGTAGATGCTGGTGCCGAGGCGGCCGGGGCGGCGGATGGCCTCGTCGATGATGTCGGGGCGGTTGGTGGCGCCGATGACGTAGATGCCGGAGCGGTCGCCGACGCCGTCGAGCTCGGTGAGGAGGGTGTTGACGACGCGGGCGCTGGCGTCCGAGAGCGAGTCGTCGCGCTTGGGCACGAGCGCGTCCATCTCGTCGAAGAAGAGGATGCACGGCGCCGACGACTTGGCCCGCGCGAAGAGCTGCCGCACCGCGCGCTCCGACTCGCCCACGTACTTGTTGAGGAGCTCGGGGCCCTTGATCGAGATGAAGTTAGCCTTAGACTCGTTAGCCACGGCCTTGGCCACGAGCGTCTTTCCGCAGCCGGGCGGGCCCCAGAGCAGGATGCCGGCCGCCGGCTTGATGCCGACCTTGGCGTAGAGCTCGGGGTTCTTGATAGGCCCGATAATAGACATCTCGAGCTTCTTGCGCACGTCTCCGAGCGCGCCGACGTTGGCCCACGTTGTGTCGGGGATAGTACTGAAGCCCTCGCGCTTCGACGCCGGTTGCACGCGCGGCACGGCCGTCTTGAAGTGTTCAAAGGTGATGCAGCTCTCGCTCCACGAGGCGTCGCGGTGATCCTCGAGCATCAGCCAGTCGCGCTGCTTCTGCGTTGTGCCCGCAAAGTCGTCGGGGTTGCGCAGCGACCGCGCCTTTTCCAGGAGCTGGTCGAGGTTGCCACGGAAGCTCTCTGAGACGGCGGCCTTGACAACGTACTGCAAGTCGCTACCGACATAGCCCGGTGTCAGCTTGGCAAGCTCTTTGAAGTCGACGTCGCTCGCGATGTTAAGGTCCCGCGATAGAGACCGCAGGATGTGCTCGCGCGCAACTTCGTTGGGCATGCTCATGTCGATCTCGGAGCTGAAGCGGCGCCGGATAGCCGGGTCGAGGAACTCGGGCCGGTTCGTCGCCGCCAGGACAACCACGTTCTTGCCGAGCGGCGTGGTGCGCTTGATGCGGTCCATGCCGTTCATGATCTCGGCCACAATGCGGCCCTCCATGCCCTTGTTGGCATTGTCCCGCTTGCTCGCGATGGCGTCGATCTCGTCGATGAAAACCAAGCAGGGTGCGAGCCGGATCGCCTCGTCAAAGACGTCGCGGATGTTCTTCTCCGACTCGCCTGACGTGCCGCCTACCACAGACGGGGCCGATACGGGGATGAAGGCGGCGCCAATGCTCCCGGCGACGGCATGCGCCAGGGTGGTCTTGCCGCAGCCCGAGGGCCCATGGAGCAGGACGCCGTTGTCGTACCGGTAGCCCATCTTCTCGCAGGCCTCGCCGGCGCAGAGGGGGAACCAGATCTCATGCAGCAGCCGGTCCAGGGTATCGTCAACGCCAGCGATATCGCGGATGGTGACCCCGGCCGGCGGGCTCCGATCGACTTCCGACTTGGGCGCACGCTCTCCTTTCCTCTTCTTCGGCCTCGCTTCGCCATTAGGCTGCCTATCCCCGGGGGTCTGGGCCCCATTCACAGCCGGGGGCACGCTGTCCACATCCATCTTGGAGGCATCGTCGTCGGCTGCGTTGGACCCCTTTTGGTTGAAGCCCCAGGCCTTGGCGATCTGGCGATTAAGCAAAAATGCGTCGCGGGCTTCCCTTGACTCGGCTTTCTTGGCCTCTTCTGCTTCCAACAAATCGTCTGAATCCTCTTGTTCGTCGACCTTTACCTCCTTTCCCCGCACAGCCAACACCCGCTCGATCGCGTCCTCAAGCGGTTTCTTTTTTTGCCTTGCGAGGCTGGAATTGGACTTTTTGATGATACCGTATACTGCACCGACGGTCAACGGCCGCTTACGAGGTTTATCCTCTTGCCCTTCGAGTTTCAGGACAATGCCGTAGACGTCTCGATCGATTCCCAACCGCAGACTTGGTGGCCTGTGGGACATTGTATCTCTCGAGCCAGCTCTTGAACCTGGCGGTTGAGGTCCTTTTAATGTCTGCAAAAAGGCCAAATCCTGGGGTCAAGGCCCTTTAAGATTGGGTCAAGGCCTTTGCAGTGTGTGAAAAGGCCCAGGGTTGCAGGTTGTCGTGAAGCCGTGAATGAGTTGGCCGCATGATGAAAAAGTTTACGGATTAGCTTTGAGATGAATTTCAATTCAACGCACGCCCCACCCGGATTGCGATTTAAACCCCAACCCTAACCCCAACCACTTACCCGTCCACGAGACGCCTTGAGCTCGCATCTGTAACTACCATCATGATTCTTCAGGATCCATTTTCGGACTTATAGTGAGGACTCCATTGGGATGGTAGGGGCAGTGTTCACTCGAAATCTCACCTCACATCCTCAACTTGAAGTCATAGTCCACATCAACTTCTACATCAAGGTATTCTCGCCTTGTATACTTGATTATTTATTCTCACTGCTTCACTTACACAGTACTCGACAACACTCGCATGTTCAGAATGCCATCCTACCGCTTCCTCCTGTTTACGCCAGGGCCCTTTGCTGTTTATTTGTGCCCATATCTCGTCCGCCTCCATGTAAGTTGACAAACTCCAGCCCAGTATCCCCCGACCCAGTCCCAATTCAGTCCGGTCCAACCCATCCCGGAAGTGTAAAAAGAGTCATACAACTCAACAAACGCCGCCGCCGCCGCCGCCGCATCTCTTCCCGGACGGAAGGCTATGTGTGGACCTAAGTATGTAAACTAAAGACAAAATGCAGACCTAACTGTTACCATATGCCGGCCATCCAGCCGAACAACAAAACGAAACACCCGAGTCCCTGGTTCATACACCTTGGGTTTTGGGTTCCCCTTAGTGTCAACCTCAACAAACATCAACGCACACAGCATTCCATCAAACCCAAATTTAGACGTCGTCCATGGCCTTGATGCGCTTCTTCAGAAACTCAAACGACGAAAAGAAGACGGCGTTGACGGCACACGACCGGCCCATTGAGACGCCGAGCCCACGGTACATGTTGCGCCTGAAGAACTCAATCTTCACCGGTTCGACCTTCTGCCCCTTGGTGTACATGAGTGAGTTGCGCTGGTAGATGCTTTTGGCTGAGTCGACGGGATCTGTGGCGTTCGCATGTCAAGTTGGTCCGCGACCCGAGGATAAGATAAGGGCAGAGTACTCACATATCAAGGCCCAAGAGACAATACCACACAAACCACCCGCGACTAGGACCGCGAGCGGGTTGGAATGAGTCCCGTCACCACCAAAGGTCGTCAGCAACTGCTTGCTACTTTCGTACGTCATGAAGTAAGTACCAGTGCCGAGTGTGTCACGCACTAGAGCGGTACCGATCAGATTAGCTTTCACCACCTCTCCGTTCACGACATGCCAACTCACGCAGGTGAAGCTTGTAGCCGGTGTACAGCCCCATGAAGCCACGGTGCTTGATGATGTTTCCTAGCGTCTTTAGGGTCCCCTTGTTCTGGTAGCTCGCAGCAATCGCATGGCTCTCAGGTCGTGGGCAGTTCTTCTTGTCCGCCATGAGGACTGACACCTGGGCACTTAGCTTGGTCAACTCGAACGGGCCTAGGTACGACGGTCAGCTTCAAATCGCCCTCCAAATCACGACCCAACACTTCAATTGACCCTCGGACCAAACCATTTGGCTCGATCAAGACAAAGCCGGCAAAAACTCACAGGCTATGGCCGTTATGCAAGACCCGGCCGTCGCGCCGGCTGCCCCAAATGTCGCGACCGACCACAGACTTGGATAGGACCCCCTGGCGCTGACCTCGGCCATGACATCAACCCCAAAGTTCCGCTTGACCCAATCACTATAGACATGTTTGGACCGCTGGTAGATGGAAAACGACACGGTGCGCACGAGTGTGATGCTGGCCATGGGGGCCGTCACACCGCGGAAGAAGCCCCGCAGCTTCTCGGTCTGGTACGTGTGGCGCACACAGTCGATGAAGCCGGCATACTTGTACGTCTGCATGCGCGTCTTGACGCTGTCGAGCGGGAACGTCGTCAGCGTCGACAGCACGCTCGACGCCGATGCGGCCACCTCGACGCGGTACCGCTTGACCAGCCGCTGGGTGCCGTTTGCGGTGGGGGAGGCGGGGCTAGGTGACGACGCATTGCTGGTGGCGGTGCCGCTGGTGTTGCTGCTTTTCGCAGGTGACGGCGGTGGCGGTGGTCGCTGCTGGGAGTTGTCTTTGCTGTTGTTGCCGTGCTGAGGCATGATGGGGTGCGGGTGACGGGCCGGACCATCTTGGAGTATGCACGTGTGGTGGTCGGTCTGTAGCTCAGCAGGCATTATCTCCCTACCCTTCTCTGTCGTGGTCGGTCCTGCCTGCTCTGCACTGGATGGTATGTCTCGTCCCTTCTTCTTCTTCTTCTTCTTCTTCTTCCTCTTCTTCTTCCTCCGTACTACTCGGGAGACCCCGCTGCTCAGACGGTGGCCTCGGGAGCCGAGACCAGAGTCCTCAGCAAGGTCGCAAGAGGGCCTGTTGTCAGCAGGTGAGGGTCCATCAAGAAGCCCCCAGAGGCGGTTGAGGTTGGCAGTGATGGGGGGGGGATCGGAGATGCAAGGTCGAAGGTGGGGGAAAGATGTCGAACGAAGCGGAGGTAAACTAGGGGCAGTGTACCTAAGACGCTTTGGGTCGGGTGACGAGGGAGGAATTGGGATTGATTTGATGGACTATGCCGGGGATCGGCTTATCGGTTGAGGCAGTCTTTACACTTGGGCAGATGCACTGGGCGTAATGGTGACGGCGTGGTTGGCGAGTTTTGAGCGAAGCTTAATTGCGGGGTCGAGACACAAAGAAGCTCCCTATCGTCGCTGGTTGGTTTGTCGAGCTCAATAAACTCTCCACCATGACGGGTGCTGATGATTCTATGGCTTCAGCTGTGTGGCCTTCCCCAAACAGCGCCAAACCGCAACGTGTGACAGCCGGTGACTACCCAGGTAAGGTAGGTGCGGGGCCGACCTCGGCCTATTGCTCAGTGGCTTGCGCAGTCACTCCATCGCGGCTTCAGTGTTTCTGACTGTGTTTACTGTGATGCCGCGAAGCAAGGTGGAAAAGACAATGAATTATCACCCATGTCTTGCCGGGCGTTTGCTGTCAGCTGCATATTAGCGAAACGGCTTGTCTGGTGCCGTTTGGTAGCCGGATTGAAACAACGTCATTGCTGCAGCATCGCTTGCCTGTTTGAGCATGACCTCCTGCATGCTGGGCTATCCGCGGCCTGAAGCCAAATGCCCTTGGGGTCCACGAGGGGCCCTTAGGCATGTCTGCTGCAGGTCTACCAAGGTCCATCGACCTCCGCGGGTTGCGTATAGGGTCTGATAGACACATACGCGACGATCTTCCCGGGTTTTACTATGTGTTATCCTCACGTTTATCATGCTTGAGATATACTCTGGCCCGCGATGCCGCCCTCGGCACGTATTGGCCCCCCACCCCAGCTCTCTTTCTGGTTGCCTGCACATACACCTCGAGCATATTCTACATTTACATGTATCCTACACGGCAGAGCCGCCACGCTCTAAAGTGAAGAGAATCAGGTCACCTCACAGTACATATGTTCCTCTCGCTTGTAACCTTCCAACACAGACAGCATCATCGAGTTGTGATGAGACATTGGCGACCGTGAGTGAAACTAGCTCAAGGGGACATCGCCTGTTATCATCGAACGACCCCCACGCCGCCAGTTGCCTCACTGGAGCACTGGAGAGGCCAGTCCGCCAGGCCAGTGTCTTCTGCTATCCGTTTGGCTGTTAATGCTCTCTCGGTCCATATTCCGGCCCAAAGCGCCCACCGGTAGTGCGGAGTAAGCACACCGCACACAGCACCCCGTAGATCCCCAAACATCCCCCTTACTCATTTGCGGGGGCACGCACCCTAGATTTCCTCGGCATCGGCCTCCGCCCGCATCGGCACGCCTCTGCCGTTGGAGCACCTCCCCTTCCCCCCCTCCCCCCCGGATGGGCCCGTCCGGCAAGCAGAGTACACCTGCTTGAAGGGGGAGGGGATTGAAAGAGCCGCCCAGTCTCAATTAGCTCAGTATGTCTCTTCACCTTAGACATAGCCCCATAGTGTCGTTCAGCATAGCAATCGTGTTTTCGTAGTGCGTATACTCCGTGCCTCGAATCGGATGCGTCGGCTTCGTTCTTTTTGGGCATTCGCTTTAGCATCCTCGTCTCACCTAGCAACAACGCAAAAAGGAAAACAAAAAACTCACGTTTTCCCCGCCTGCTGAGCCGCCTTCACAATCTGCCCCTTCCACGAAGACCAACGTCCGGCCCTCTTCCGCTCCCAGTGGACTCGCACCAAGTTCTTGAGGATGCGCGACTCCAGTCCGGCCTCCTGGGTCGCCGCCTTGAAGAACCAGATGGTGCGGCGGACCCGCTCGCGGTCAAAGGTGGCGGCTGAGGCCTTGGGGTCGCGAAACGCCGCGCGCAGCTGGTCTACTATCACGTACCGCGACGGCTTGGAGAACTGCACCGCCCGCAGGCTGTGACGGAGCAGGTGCCGGTAGGCAGTAACAAGTTCCTGAGCGGTTACCGGGAGGACAGTTGCTGGGGAGGCCATTTGGATGTGCCGTGACGTTCGCATGATGGGTGATGTGAGATGCGGTCGGCCGTTTGAGAGTGAGAGAGGATACGATTTTTTTCCCCAGTGCTGAACTCTCCCAAACCCAATTGAACACAGCACCTAAAGATGCGGTGCACGGGCCATCCATGACATCGTGGACCTTCTGACTACTACCAGGTAACATGACTTGAACTTTGTAATAAGTGTCAGATACTACAGGTATAGTAAATTGCATGTAATTCGATCAGAAACCGCCTCAATAGAAGCCACTCCGAAATAATACCCGACTCAGATATGTAAACACACTCTACTGCCAGTCACTAACACCATCTGTTGTACGGAGAAGGGGCTGTCACGTTCGCATGTATAAATTGTGCGCTAATAACACGGCAACATCACCTTTTGGTGCCTGTTCCCATATGTCTCCTCGATATCGCCTCCTCGAGTTCACTAGGTGACACATCCACATATCCAAACAACCTTGTGAGATCCGCATCTATCCAAAAAGTTGCCGATCTATCCAGGCCGAAGTAAGGTATACAAACCAAAGATATACCTCTCTAATCAACTCCTCGCTGGTCAACAGGTGCATATTCTCCGCTCCTCCTCCTCATCATCCTCGCGAGCCACCCTCCAATCCCGCCACCCTGGCCCCTCGAGACAGACCTCGGTTTGGGATCCTCATCTCCATCGACCTCGTCAGGCGGGTCAATAGCCAGCCCGGGAATCGCGCCGCTGGCGACATGGCTTCCCAATCGCTGGCGACCTCGGATATCCAGCGGAGGAACGGGCGACCCGGGGCGGACGAGGGCATCAGTCTCGCCGTGGAGAGCGGGTGTCCCGGTGGCCGGGGTGCCCATGGCGGTAGTGGCGTCGCCGAAGAGGGCGTCCATATCCTCGAGACGGACGCCGCACGTTTCGGGGTAGAGGAAGTATACTTTTTGGCACTCAGTTAGATCACCGTTTGTACAGCAGGGATAATAGGCAAGGAAGACTCACCAACAACAAAACTAACGACGCAAAAGAAGGCATGGACGAGGTACAAACGCCACCCAATCAGGTCTTGCAACACTGGCGTCATCTCGCCTACAAGCCAGTTGCACGCCCAGTTTGTTGCCGTCGACAGGCTGGTTCCTTTGGAGCGGATTTTGAGGGGCAAAATCTCGGGCGGGTACAACCACGGAATCGGACCCCATGAGTATCCAAAGGCTGCATTGTAGCTCATGACCATGATAACTACCATGACCGGGGTGGAACGTATGTTGAGATAGATAAAATAAGATATTAACGATAGCGAGATGGCCATGGCGATGGCACCCGTCAGGAGAATGGGTCGGCGGCCCCACCGGTCGACGATGTACCATGGGGGGATCGTCGAGAGGAAGTATGTGATACCATTGATGCCGGTCATTAACACGGCGTCATGTCCAACCCAGCCAGCCTGCGCAAAGACGTAAGGTGCGTAGTATGATATGACGTTGATACCATTCAGCTGAGCTAGGGCCTGGGCTGACATGGCAATGAAGACACGTTTGCGGTAGCGCTTGAACATCTCGCTGTATGTCCTCTCACCCTCCTGCCTCTGGAGGAGGACATTCATCTTGATATCGCGGAACTCGTCCCGGGCACGCGGATTGTGAATATCACCGCCACCATAGAGGTTGGCGATTACCACAATACCCTCCTCATCATGGTCGTTATCTAGAAGCCACCTTGATGCATAGTTAGCACCTTGAACCGCATCACTATAGAGCGGCATCATTTACCTTGGTGATTCAACAATGACCAAGCTCCCCAGGCCCAGTAGAGCGCCCATCACACATTGCATGAATAGGGGAATACGCCAGGATTTGTTTCCTTCGAGAAAGCCGCAGAAGTAGTCCACCCAAACTGACGTCGTATACCCAATGATATTTCCAGAAAACTCGATGCAAGCCAGCTTGCCTCGGTTGTGCGGCGGAGAGATCTCGGACTGGTAGACTGGCACAATGGTGGAGAGCATGCCGACGCCCAGGCCGGCAATTACACGACCGAGCATCATCATAACCATGTTCAGCGCAAATGTTTGCAGCGCACCGCCCACGAAAAAGATGCAGGAGCCGTAGAGGATAGTTTTCCTCCGGCCGATGATGTCGCCGACCCGGCCGACTACCAGGGAGGAGATGAAGGCGCCAATCTCGAGGATAGCAACCATAGTCCCTATTTCGGCTTTGGAAGGCTGACCGAAGTAATCCATGAACTCGGGGCCGCTGGATAAGGGGCGCATGTCAGCTCCAGCTTTGCGGTTATACAGCATAAAACGAAAAGGTGAGGACGACGCACGTAATGATGCCCGACATGACTCCCTGATCATAGCCAAACAAGAAGACGCCCAATGACACGAACACCGACGTGAAATAGCTGCATCGACGGTTAGCATGTAGCTGGCAAGGGACAACGAACTGGACCAACAGTAGCGGCTTGCCTGTGAGGCCATGGATAGAGCTCGTGCCGCCCGTCATGATGGCGGCTATGAGGCGTTCCGCCGACGAGACGCTGCGTGGAGGCGGTTCGGGGATGTAAATGGCTTCTTTATTAACGACTCCAGCGCGGTGGGACTGGGAACGGTTTAGTGACGACGAGAGGGGGTCGTGGTAGCGCACTCGCTTTGTGCTGTGGTGGTGACGGTGATGAATCGGATGGCGTCGAGAGATGCCGGCAAGGATCTCTTCGTCAAGCGTCTCATTCAGTCTTTGCCTCAGTGGGTCCTCCTCGCCGGCGAGCTGCTCGGCAATATCGCCCGTGTCAGTCCACGAGGACTCGGAGTGGTCGTCGTCGGATTCCGAGGACCGTGACGCATCGACTGGGTGCGCGAGACGGTGCGAGCCTAGCAATGACGTCGTCTGGTCTCGTTGGTACCGCGCAGACAGCTTGCGCAGGGGAATGTTGGAGGGCAGACGACCCGGATTTGGGGGAGGAATCTTGGTAGATATTGGGGCTGTTTAGCAGCAACCCCCATCCGCAGCGAATGTACAAAGATGGGATTAAAAGGTGGGAGAGGTCGTAAGTTGAGTTTATTGGAGGCGTAGCGAAGAACATTGGTCAGGTGGAATGCACATCAAAACTTTCAAACTCCAAGCTTCGGAGGTCGGGTTGCGGGATAGACTGAAAACTGCAAACTGCATGTTGCAAGTCGGTCCAAGTCAGGGCAATTCTTGACGTAGGAGGAGCGACCCTGTATCCTCCCGCCGCCAAGCACGCCTCCTGCCGCAGGTGTTGCCCATCCCACCCACTGCTGCCACGGCGGGCCACGGCGGGCCACGGCACCACGGCCGCCTTTCACAGAGCACCTGGCCGGCCAGGTGTACAGCATCCATGTAAATCACTGCACATCACTGCAGAACTCGGCAAGTCAGCACAGGTGTCAGCACAGGTGGCCTCGGTCATCCTGTTCAATCACGTCCCGACTCGAGTCTCGGGAAATGACCCGTCGACGGCTGCCTCGAGCCGTTTCGTCATTCCTTCCTGACTCGTTCGCTGGGCTCTGGTGCCCCCAGTGCGAATTATCCAGGCCAAAACCTGGACGGCACTCTTCCTAGTGCTATGTATACCCATCGACCCTTCCTGCGTGGGTATGGGCAGAAAAACCCGGGAGCAGCAGCTCGCAGTTCTCTGTCTGATGGAAAGACCACATGTGCGCTTGTGGTTTGGGAAGGAACAAAAGGTCAGCAGATGGTTCGAGGCAACAGCACTTCCTATGCTTTTGGTAGTCTTAGTATCTCTCCCCTCCCCCACGTGCCTCCCTCCTGCCCACCTTCGTCACAGGTCTCAGATAAAACGACCTCACCCCAAAAATCGAAACCGTGCAGGCGCGTTTGGGGGCTGCAGATCGTGGCTGCTAGGACACACTGACCACTGACGACGAACTCCCCGCTTCGAAATTCGCGAAAAACAGACGCAAGGATATTCGAAGTTGTTGATCAGAGCGATGGCAAACATAACTCTCCACCTCTCCTTTCTCTACTTTGCCCTCAGCTGTTCTCCAACACCCGGACGGCCATCAATACATTTCCCTCGTCCTTCGTAGGCGCACAAATAGACGAAAGGTAAATGCGCTGCGTTGAGATGAGAGAAATTTCAAGGTGAGAATAAAAGAAAAAAGCGCGGAGAAATCGACGCCCGAGGGGGGTTTATACTCTCGGTTATCGGACTTCTGGAAGAAGGAGCGAGGTCCGGCCCTTCTATTTCGGCCCTTCGGACTCTTATCAACGGATACGCCGGTCTGTTCGGAGGACCCGAAACAACGCTGAATAGATTGAGTATCCGGTGTTGACAAGAGTTTTGTTTCAACTAACGCCCGACATGGTAAAGGCGGGTGCAAACAGCTGAGGTGAGTTGATGAGCTCTACCTCGCTCACCAGCAGTTAGCCCCGGGAACACCAGGTTCTGAGTTGGTGAATAGTAAACAGGCCAAACCCCGTCTCAACGGCGCCCCGCAGATATAGGTAACTTCACGACTACGGCTGTTGGCCTCTGTCCTCCACCCTAGCACCTTATAACTCCGAGTCGTAGGCAACCTTTACGGATGCGGCTGTACAGCTGCTCCTGAAACATGACAGTCTGACGAGTCCCGTCAGCCCCCCGTTGGGGCTGGTGAGCTTGCCCCTGGTGTTCGGCACACATCAACCGTGGAATTAGATGCGGCTCTGAGGCTAGGATTTCTAATTAAAACCACCGACGATGACCGGCTTGGGCACTCACAGGCTGCGTCCGCGGTCTGACGGCGGATTGCTCTTCTCGCATTTTTCTTCCTACTTGGGCGATCAAGGTTTGTCTGTCGACAGACTCCGCGAGAGTGCACATCTTTTGCTTTTGCTAACCGAAAGTTGAGGGCGGTGAGTCGGGATTCGAGGCAAGCCATTTTAGGTGTGGCGTCCGCACAATGACATGGCAACTTTGCAAGCTCCAAAGTGCCTCTGGTTTTGAAGTCAAATGTCTGGACCGACCTCAGCACAGCAGAAACGAAACCAAACCCGCAAACTGAAGCAACCAAGCAAGTCACTCTCTGGCTCTTGACAGCAACGACACAAAACGCATAATCGAATAC
Source organism: Lasiosphaeria hispida (assembly GCA_033439745.1). Taxonomy (NCBI): domain Eukaryota; kingdom Fungi; phylum Ascomycota; class Sordariomycetes; order Sordariales; family Lasiosphaeriaceae; genus Lasiosphaeria; species Lasiosphaeria hispida. Next base: position 2,275,242 of record JAUIQD010000007.1, on the reverse strand, counting down.
CTGGATCACCCTGCACAGCACGCCAATGGTGCAAGGCCGTGTGTGCTGGGCCGCGCAACCCCTGCGAGGAGGTCGGGAAACTCCCCGCTGCATCCCGCACGTGGACCCGTTGGAGAATCGGCGATTTTCTGGCCTTTTGCGACCACTACTTGATGATATTCGCCGTGGCCGAGGAATGGAAGCTCCTAATCCCAGTTTCCCTTAAACTCAATCAAGACCAGCAGTAGTAGAGGTAAACAATTATCAATGATCACGGGAAACACGAATGGCCCGGCCAGATGCATACCTTGGAGATTCCATGGTAGCACAATGCCACAAAGGTGTCTCATACATTCCCGTCTCTCCCGGCGCCATTCACTCGCGAATGCATTGCGCGAATCCCGGAAACGGTTGTGCGTATGCAGCATTGGCGCCCCGGCCGTTTCGCTCGCCTTTGCGTTCTCTAGGCGGGAACCATGGCAATCCAAGGTGTGGGCGGGAAGAGGGGAAGCTATCAAGAAGTTATATGGAGAAGTTTGGGGGGGGTTTTATCCATCTGCCACATTCTGCCCCCGGCGTCCGTCCTCCCGCATCAAGCACGCCTCACGCCTCCTCTCGATGGCCCGATGTGGGGTTTGCGACGCACATTGCCCACATTGCCTTGCATTGGCTCGACGCAAGACACAGCCTAGCTCCCACCAATTGAGGCTTGCGGCGTGGAAGGTGGCTTGAACGTGGGACTGGGGTTAGGGGAGCAGGCCTTTCGAGTGGCCAGCCCAACCTGCCAGCCAACTTCGGTGCGATGGTGTGAAGAACAGAAAGCTGTCGCCCTGGCGTCCACCTCATCATGCATGAATACCCCAAATTGCCGACACCATCGACGATTTCCTGTGAAGTTCTGCGCTATTTGGAGAGCCTCACTCTTGCAACCCCGCTGAGGCATACCCAATTGTCCCCCTGTCATGATAGTTCGCCGGCGTGCCCCTGGTTTGTTCACTGGCTATGTCTCTGTTGCTTCGATGCGCTTGCAGACGAATCTGACACCTTGTCAGGCTGGCCCACTCGGCGCGCCAGCGCTGCCTCACAGCTCCGTACCCCGTGCCTGTGATTACGCCGACATTGAAGTACCTAGACTTCAAACCAACGTAAGGGAAACAAAAAAAAACACGGGTTGTCAGCTGAGAAGGCAGCAGAAAGAAGTCGATGTGACCTCGGAATTTCGAGTCCTGGTCTAACGATCCCTCCATTGCCTGTCATTTCGGAAAAGGACTGGGTGGATTTCCCTGGCGGGAGTGCTCGAGGGGCTCCAGCCAATCTCCGGGTCTAGACGGCAGCCTGCCCCCCTGCCAACCTTTCACTAAAACGAGGCTACTCCGCTCTGTTCCTGCCGCAGCGCCCAGCATTGAGTTTTATATTGCGGAGACCCGGCCAGTCCCCCCAGCTTCTGGCTCTTTTACTGCTTTGGCTCCTCATCACCACAGCAATCACCAACACTGCGAAAGCTCACCTCTCGCACCAAACGTCGCAACCCCAAAACCGAACCAAAAAAAGCTGCGATTGGCGAATTCAAGCTTTACAACCCGAACAGACGAATATTTAAGGTTGTGTTGGACAAGACGGGACGAGCGAGTCCACAACCGATTAAGTCAATCGCCGACAGAAAGAGAGAGGAGGCCCGGCTGGGCAATTTGGTCGTCGGCGGGCACATGAAACCCTTCCGCTTATTGAGTCGCATCACAATTGTTTTCCCGCAGAGACCGTCTGCGACGTGGAGGAACTGCGAAGACATTGAAGGGATACGCGCCAATCGAAGGGATAATTGAGAGGGAGAGCTCGTCGCAAGGGAACCTATTCGCAATAGTATATCGAACAATTCCATCGCCATCGAAATAAATTCATCCACCGTCCACCCGCGACAGCCGGGCGCTGTCACACACTCATAATGGGGTCAACGCAATTTGGCAACTTCGAAGTGAGTCGCCGCTCTTTGCCGAGAGACCACAGTCGGATTCGAATGGGCAGGAAGCTAACGATTGTGTTTTACATAGCATTTTTGTCGAGATTCGACACTCCCAATCTGCAATGTAAGTTTGCGACTCTGTTCATCTAGAGAGCCGAGCGCTCTCCGTCCGAACTGTGACCACGCTAGTGCTGTCTGAATTCTAACATAAGCTTCCGTGCAGTTACTCTCAGACAGCCACAATCAGACGGGGCCATGGGGAGGATGCGCTTTGACTGGTATCCCGTTGTCGGAGGGGAGGATTTTGGGAAATTTAGGTTTGTGACAATCGTGTCGATGAGCAATTCCATTGCTAATGCTACTTAGGGTCCATTATGCTGTCAGGTCTTGCTATCTTGACCAGCATCTACCTCCTGCATCGATCAGAGAGGAAACGGGCGGCCGTCGGACGAAGGTAATGAACCCAGGACCTATTCCAATGTTGTCCGCGATCTAACAAGGACTCAGGGAAATGCAAGTGTTTCTCGTCGGCTATATCATAATCTCGATGTGTGAAATCTTCACTATTGGGGAGTTCCCGCTCAGTGCGAACGTGCGAATTGTAAGTGGTTTTAATTGAAGCCATTGACTTGTAGAACTAACCCCATCGATATAGGCTTTTAGCGGGATTCACATTGGCTTTGTTACTGCGACAATCTGGGCCTTGTTGGTCAACGCTGTAGTAGGCTATCAGCTCCTTGACGATGGAACACCACTCTCCATGGGCGCCCTCATCGGATCGTCGCTTGTCTGGCTTATAGGGACTGGCTACATCGCTCTCGACACGGGGTTCAAGTGGACGGGATACTGGACCGAAGACAGCTACGCCCTGCCGAACCGGAACATCGCCCTCTACGTGCTATATCAGCTTCTACCGCTGGTGATGATTGTGTTATTTTTTGGCTTGGAAGCCATCCTGGTTCTGAGGGTACTCGGAGAGACTAAGCCGATGCTTTACCTTACTGGATCTGCTGTTCTCTTCGCACTGGGGCAGATTTTCACCTACGTCGTCAGCCCATACATCTGCAATGGTACCGTTGGCAAGATCGACGGCTCGCTTTTTGAGACACTATTTACCCTCCTGGCAGTGGTTATGATTTGGGTGTTCTGGTCGAGCATTACGGAAGACGACTGGCCCATGCCTGTCAACCAGGTCAACTACCCTTAGCAGTAACACACTGCTTCGTTATGGGACTGGGAAGCGGAGTTTGGTTGGGGTTTTTCTGATTTGACGGCGGCTGCTGTCGGTTGACATGGACACCACTGATGAACGAACACAAGCAAAAAGACCAAACAAAAAAACAAAAAAAAAACACAACACGAGATGCAACCACGGCATGATTTCTAATTCACGATGCAAACGAGCATGGTGGGATCTTCAGGATCCACCCCCACGAGCTCAGAGGTAGCGCACTGATGAGCATTTATTGGACATTTTCTGGACGAGTAGGGACGGTGGGGAGGGAGGAATTGGTGGGAAGCGTTGGTTGGGAGTAGGGAGGCAATAGAGCAAGCAATTTTGCGATGACGGGGCGGCCGGTACACGGGGACGTTTATGGTGTCTTCTTGGCGGTGGCCCGTACATGATTTTTAGAGAGCATGGCTTCACACAGTATACCCTTGAAGAGGCAGCGGATGCAACAGGTGTAATGGAAGAATAGTCAGGCTTTTAAGCCTTCAAGCTGTTTGGTCTGGTGTGGCAGTGATGGTGTGACTGAATGTTGTCCTTGGGACACGCCAATTGACAAGAGCAAGGGTGACCCAGGCATGAAGGAGACCTACTACATTGGCTTCGTTTCTTTGGCCGTCAGACTCCCGAGAGGCGACGGACCGCGCTGTGAGGCTTCCGCCGAGCATGGGTTGATGAGAGGCGCTGCAATGTGGCGGTTTCAGGGCAACGGGAGGGCTGAAGAAAGTGGTATTAATTGTGATAATAGGTGTTTGATATATGTTTATCCGTTCCAAACGATACAAAGCCATTTGCGTCTTTGATACTAAATACTCGTCGACTTTTATCCGCCGCTCCCTCTCTGCATTGCTAAACTTTGTGACTGCACAACTCGCTGTGCCTGAACCTGCACCCCCTCAGTGGAAACAAATGTAGGGTCCGCTAACCCGCCATCCCAATCTCTCCTTTTTGAAACCTTCTCAGAAGTTGGAGGCCCCGAAACAACGACACAGAGCCCCGCATTCCCTCTCCCTCTTCAGTGCCGAACCCCCAACTTGCTCAGCTGGAGTCTTGGAAACACACCGACAACAACCAACACCGCGGCCGCCGCAACAGCCCATGTCTTCACCCCCAGTCTCCCCTTGACGTAGTCCGTCTCAGCAGCACTCACAACCGTGGCCAGCACCGAACCCAACAGCACATATCCACTGAACCTGTGATACTTCCAGACCGCCTTGGCTTTCTCCTCGCTCCCAAAGACCGTGGGGACCTTCCACATCAGCACGCCGACGACATACTGGACCACAAACAAGACTGCGGTAAGAACTCCGAGGAAGCCGTGCGCCGAGTGGAAATGCTCGCCGTGGCTGACGTGCTTGTTGGTCTCGATGACGGCGACGCCGGCGATGAAGAGGGCGAGGGAGAGCAGCTGGAGGCCGGCGTGGAGCTTGGCGCCGAGGAGCTTGGCCTGCGGGTTGGACGGGGAGGTGGGCTGGAGGATGAGGATGGCGAGGGTGAGGGTGGCGGTGCCGAGGGACTGGAGGAGGGGGTGCGGCGACACCAGCGGGAAGCGCGGGTGCGTGAAGACGGCGGACCAGACGATGGCGAGGAGGAGGGCGAGACCGATGAGCGCGAGCCAGCCGGTGCCTAGAGGTTGTCGGGTTAGGTATGGGGTGGAAGGGGGGAATGGGACCATCTTTTCGAGGGGAAGATGCGAGCTCACCCAGGTAGAGGTTGTTGACTATGGGTGCGTCGGGCTTCTGGATGGCATCGCCTGGACCTCCGAGAAGGGGCTCGTTCTCGGTCGAAGTAGTGTTTTGCACATCGTCGTCTGCGGCGAGCGCGTGTCCCTCTGCTTGGGCGGACGTCATCGTGCGTACTTTTCTGATCGGCACAGAGCTGTGGGTTTATTTGGTGGCAATGGTATAGTAGCTGAACTGGAAGTCTGCTGTACTATTAATTCCGGGGAGAGTCTGAAGGACAGACGGACGGTGGGTTACGGGCTAGGTAACGCGGGGAAGACTTCAGCCCTCGTCTCCCCCCTGCATTCAAGGCACCAGCCCTTTGCGAGGCACAGAATACGTAAGACAAGAAGCAGGATCACGGTTTGTGTTACCAAGCCACTATTGAGAGTTTCCCGCGGTTCCAATGCTGCTCCTGTACAGAAAAAAGGGTTTCTGTTAGCGCATTGGGTTAAATGACTTGTTTTAATTAATGCAAGGCGGCCAGAGAGGCCTTGACTTCCCGATGGCCAAGACCGAAATAAGCTTCGCAACAGCAACGCGCCCCCCGTGGATTGCGTGGGCAGCACCAATAATGACGACGCGCACCTCAGCAAGCTCAGACCTTTGGTTGCCCAACTTCCAGCAGCTTCAGCGAATAGACGGCTGCCGATTTTCAATTCCCCGGTTTTGCGGGGTATTTTCGAGCCGAAGAAGCGGCAGCCCGCTAAACCCGCAGGAGATCGGTGGCTGTCGGCCATCTTATCAGTTGACAACCCCGCTGCTGAGATCCGCCTCCTTGAGGCAAGAGTGGCTTTTCTCAGTCTTGCACAATGAGAGCCCCCAACGCCGGAACATCCGTCATACCGTGGGTAGTGATATGACGCCATGGAGTCTGATAGCGGGACTGTTACTCGATGGCCATTGTCAACAGATTGTCAACAGATTGTCAACAGATTCAGGGGGCACGACGGCCGCTCAGCCCACACTAACAAACACTGTGCCGAGCCGTAAAAAGCTGGACCGGCTGGAGAGAGAGCGATTTCGGATCTGGCCGTCTTCCGCCCCGGAGCGTCGCGGAGTGGAGGTGGGTTTTCAAAGGGATTTCTGTCACCCCCGTGTCACTATCTCTGACCTACAGACACACGTCCTGGCCCGTAGTCCATTGGTTCACTTCTACTGCCTTCTCCCCCTCCTTTGTCTGTTTTCTTCTGTCTCTTCAACTCTGCCTTCTGCCCGCACATTAGTCACGTCAATATCCTAGCTTCGGTTTTTGCAAGCGAACCATCCCCATCCCAAATCATGAGTGACGTCGAGTATACCCTGGAGCCGGTCAAGGCGACCCCGGTTGAGGCTGGCGACATTGACCAGACCTTCCGGTCCAGCTGCATTGGTTTGTTAGCTCTTTTCCGAGCTCAAGTTGACTCACACTGACGAAGTTTTATGGGCAGATTTGGTTTCTGCGGCCCTGGGTGGCAAGATACTCGGCTTTTCGGACGAATGGTTTGCTGAAGCTTCAAACCTCCTCAACCCAGCTGCCCCTATTCGGCAGCCGGGTAAGATGGTCTACACTGGTGCTTGGTATGACGGCTGGGAGACCCGCAGACACAATTCGGCCCCATTTGACTGGGTCGTTGTTCGTCTGGGAGTTGCGTCTGGTACGGTTGAGGGCGTTGAGGTCGATACGGCTTTCTTCAACGGCAATCATGCACCTGCCATCTCGGTTGAAGGATGCTTCAACTCGGATGACGCCGAGGTCCTCTCATGGAAGGGAGAGCGTGGTGACTGGGAGCCGATTCTGAGCACCCAGGAATGTGGCCCGTCGCAGAGATTTGGCTGGAAGCTGGACTCCCCGACAACCAAGCAATACACCCACGTTCGCTTGAACATGTACCCTGACGGAGGAATTGCCAGATTTCGCCTTTTTGGACACGCCGTGCCCGTGTTCCCAGACGACAAGGATGCCATCTTCGACCTAGCAGCCGCCCAGAATGGCGGTGTTGCTGTGTCTTGCAGTGACCAACATTTCGGAACCAAGGACAACTTGATCCTGCCGGGGCGTGGCAAGGACATGGGAGACGGATGGGAGACATCTCGGTCTCGGACCAAGGGGCATGTTGACTGGACCATCGTCCGGCTCGGAGCGCCCGGCTTCATCCAGAGCTTCGTCGTTGACACAGCTCACTTTCGCGGAAACTACCCACAGCAAGTAAAGCTCGAGGCCATTGAGTGGAAGGGCGCTACGGAGCCGGCCATTGATGCCGAAGGGTGGACAGAAGTAGTCGAGCCCATCAAGACCGAGGCCGACAAGGAACATGCGGTGGAGAGCCTGTTCAAGGACAAGGCGTTCACCCACGCAAAGCTCATCATTGTGCCCGATGGCGGCGTCAAGCGGTTCCGCGTATTTGCCAAGCGGGCGGTTTAAATAGCAAAGCAACCAAGCCTGGTTGGATATGACAGGAAGGAGAAACAAAGGGAAACAAAATGCATGATTCAATGACAAAATGGAAGAATAAGAGACCTAGAAAATATACGCGAATTGAAAAACCAGAGAGCCCAGGTTTGTTTGTGTCTTTTATTAGACCTGCCAGTTTGCGGTGGTCAATTTATCAAGACGTCAGCAGCCGAGTTGATCGGTCGATGCCTGTCAATGGGGTTCGTTATCGGTGATGCACGTGCCACACAGTGGGTGGGCTTTGGGCGGAGGTTGAACTCGCAACGGCCCATGCGTGCAACCCACTAACGTTAGCGACCAGCAACCAGTAATTAGGCTTGCGCTGCCCAGTGAACAGAACACGCCTAAACATCCCATCTCCTGGAGAGACTCAACCAAGGCAGCACCCAGCTCCTCGAATTCCCTTGCATTCCTCTTCTCTCGAAATTTTCTCGTCACCCTCTCGACATCGGCTCCTGGTGCGAAACGGCGGCATCACAACGGCGACTCGAATGCGCCACACACCCTGCCGCGTCCCCCGCATGCCACACTCCCTCCTTGGTCATGGATCTCGGGGATTCTGATGGCGGCTTCGACGGTGGCAACGGAGCCTTGCCGCACAAGAGACCCCTACCAGCCGATCTCCCACGATCCCTCGACGACAGGAGACATGTACCCACCGAGCTGGTCCCCGAGACCGAGATGTACGATGGATGGCAAGGTTGGTGCCTCGTACCCCCCATCCTCATCCCTTCACCCCACCATGTCACACACATGATCCCTGGCTAATATCTGCCTTCCCAGGGCAATCGCAATTCCTAACCTCGCCCATGCTCGCAAAACCCCTAACCTTCAGTGACCTGGCCATAAATGACCCGAGCTACGACGACGATGTGACCAAGGGCGGTTCCGACAGCGAAACGCGCCTGATGGAGATGATCGCCGCCCAAGCCGCCCACTCGGCCGGCGCGATATTCGAGGACGAGGATGCTATCGCTACCGACGAGAAGCTATCAAACGAGCAGAAAAAAGATGTGCTTCAAAAGGCCTTTATTATGGCTGCCAGTAACGGCAATGTGGACTCGGTGACAAAGATCCTGACAGGGAAGGCCAAGGAATTCATCGACGTCAACGCGCCCGACGATGAGGGGACGCCAGCCCTCATATACGCAAGCTGCTTTGTGAGTCTCCGACGTGTGCCGATCGAGGAGGACGCGCTCTCGCTAACGCTGTGGGTAGGGACACGAATCTGTGGTACAGGCCCTGATCAGGGCGGGGGTCGACGTGGACAAGCAGGACCGTAACCAGTGGAGTGCCCTCATGTGGGCCATGACGAACCGACATAAGGGCATCGCCAAGCTGCTACTGGACAACGGCGCCTCTCCCGAGGCCAAGACATCTTCGGGAAGGACGGCCTTTGACTTCGTTGCCCCTGACAGCGACATGTCATACTACCTCAACAATAGCGGCTACGGCATAGGGTCTGTTGGGGCCACCGATGATTTCTACAACCCAGGCTTCTCGCAGGATAGGTTTGAGGAGGAATTGGCCGAAAACGAGATGCGGCGACGCATGATGATGGAGAGCGCCCGTGATCTGGAAGTCGATCTCGGGAATGTCGGGATCGATGACCAGCCCGAGGTTTGTATCCATAGTATTCCTCTCCCAAGACTTTTCACTAACCCTTTTCAGCCCGTTGACGAGTTTGAGGAAGAGCAGCAAGAGTTTGACTGGTCAAGGTGTCGGCACGACCAGATGTTTGTCTTTCAGGAGAACGAGCTGGAGCGCATCTTGGACATCATTATCACCACCATGACCCCTCAACGGTCACCTTCCCAGAAACCGGTGCCCGCAAATATGATCTTTTTGGGCGCCAGATACGCACATTACCATTCCAGCCCCGAACTGCTGGCAAAGTTACTCATTACCGCCATGGACAAAATCAACGACGTGGTGGAAAGATATCAGTGGGACATGACGATCCTCGCCTTTTGGATATCTAACGCAACTCTGCTCCTTCATTATCTCAAGAAGGATGCCGGCCTCGTCGAGGCAACGACCGAGTTCCAGGCACAGCTTGCCGAGCTCGTCAACGAAATATTTATCCTCATCGTGAGGGATGCCGAGCGCCGCCTCGACAAAGTTCTGGATGCTGCAATGCTGGATCACGAAACAATACCGGGATTTGAGGACATCACGTTCCAAAACGAGTGGAAACTCTTCAAGCGAAAAAAGGAGGTCAAGGAACAGCCGTTGGAGAAGCGATTCCGCCCGCCTTCCCCTAAACAGAGGGCAAAGCCGTCGCCACGCAATGTAACATCTCTCCTCTCATCAACGCTCTTTGTCCTCGACCTTTACGATATCCACTCGGTCATCACGTCACAAATCATCTCGCAGCTGATGTACTGGCTCGGCGCTGAGCTTTTCAACCGCATCATGTCAAGCCGCAAATACTTGGCGCGTACGAAGGCGATGCAAATCCGCATGAACATCTCGACGCTCGAGGACTGGGCACGCCAGAATAACCGGCAGCCGGAACACTACGAAGGGGGCGAGACCAAGACAAGTGGCGAGCACACAGTCGATGCGGCGCGCCGCCATCTAGCACCTGTCATCCAACTGCTGCAGTGGCTGCAGTGCTTCTCGTCGCTTGGCGCCGACGATCTCGAGGCGCTCGTCGGCACACTCCAGCAGCTCAAGGCGCTGAGTCCCCAGCAGATGATCCACTCGGCGACACACTATCGGCCCGAGGTAGGCGAGAAGGGCTTACCTAAAAGCGCCATGAAGTATCTGGTGGCGATACAGAAGGAGGCTGCGCTCAGGAGAGAGAGAAATAAACAACAGGCTAGCGGGCTAGGGTCTCCAAAGGCTAAATCAGGCGGTGACAGCGTACCGGTGACACCAGCGAAGAAGACGGCCAACGAAGGGAACGACCTAGGTGCGGAGACTCCGCAAAGCGCGCAGAGCGCACCAAGGATCGGCACCGAGGAGTCAGATGACGAGGACGAGGCGCCGGCGAACCTGCTGCTGGACCCGGCGCTGATGCTGCCATTTACACTCCCGAGCGTCACGGACATGTTGGTGAGCTACGGGGCCGGGTTTGGTGGGGTCAATCGGGAGAGGGAGCGCAAATACATACCGACAATCCCGCCCGAGTTTTTAGACAAGATTGAAGCGACAGCTGGGGGCCACGGCGGTGGAGGGAGGAAGGGGCCAATGTTTGGAGAGAAGGATTGGGAGAATGAAGAGGTTTAAAGGGTTGTGGTTGTGCTTGGGATGTAGAAGCTTGCTGTCCCTTTTTACGTGCGCTCTTGATGTGGGTGGTTGGTTGTTGGTAGGATAAACAAGCACATGTGGGGTAGGTGTGGTGTGAAGACGAGGGCCGGCGGGAAGCAGGGCAGAAACGACACAGCATAACGCTATATGCGGGTTGCGAAAAGCGGGGGGCTTCGATAGATGGCCTCGCCGAGTCTGGCAGATATGAATATGCCGGGGTAGCATCTACCAATTACACTAAAGAAATGGGGTACGGGACGGAGGGTCGGGGTGCATAGCGCAAAATGTATTGTAGCGTATTTACCACCTAGGTACTTACTTGCCTTCCTAACTATCAATAGACTCTGGCGACATGGGGGGCGGGTTTCTGTTGTTATGTACATATACCTGTCTACCTATGATGTCATGGTATTAAAGTGTTTCATGGGGGCACCACAGTTACTTGTGGATCAGCCGAGAGTAACAACCAAGGTAGTATGGTAGTAGAGCTATCCAAATATTGAGCAATTTTACATAACCAAAACAGATGGAGTCGCAGCTATCGGATTATTGTCACTCAAGGTTGCGAGATGGAATAACAATTGGAAGATTCAACCGGCAATAAAATGGCAAGAGGACCATCTAGCTGCTTATGAAAGGTCAGTGCTTCCTTCCTTCCTTTGGTACCTATGTTCCAAAGCAAGAATTATCATTGGGAAGTGGCTTAACTGGGAAAGAGCCGCCGCTTCCACTGGTGTGACACTGCCGTAAGTTCTTGTCATTGATTTTCTTGCTGTGGTCGGTTGACAGACAGCATCTTCATTTATCTCGCAAAGAAATCGTCGCCACTATATTTGTTCCCATTCAAAACCCTTAAGACCCTTTTGATTCTTTGATCCTAATACCGCGGTAGACGTGTGAGGCAACCGGCTCATTCCCAACGGTCGTGCGGTTGTGCTGTTGAAATCGGCGGAAACATAATCGCCATTAAACACGGCGCCATCTTTGCCCGCGTCGATGTCGAGACCACGGAAATGATGGCCCTCTGTGTTCGGTGCCACGGCGGCAGTAGCTGCGTCGCCGTAGACGCTGATGGCTTCTCCCCGCCGCGAAAGTCGGAGTCGGAGAACATTCAGCTTCAGATTAGCTGTCTGGAAATCCGTGCCAAAACTGCCGCCAAGTTTGACATACTCGAAGATATCGACGCAGGCGGTGAAAGCTGACGCGATATTACTTGTACCGCTAGCAGCCCCAAATATCTCGAGAACTAGCATCGCACGTTTCGGGTTGTTGGAGTTGGTACAAGCAGCGTTTATGACCGGAGACGCAGTGCGACTGCTATCCCGAAGAATCCTTGCCCGGCTGTTCAAGACGCAAGATTGATCTTGTGAAGAAGGACTACGAAATCAGACAGGGGTCTGTGGCGGGAAACCTGGACGCGCTGAAAAGAGCCTTGACAGAGCGCTGAGCCGCGCCGCTTTCGAGGCGACACCAAAACTGTGCGGCTGCTTCTCGATCGCAGAGCAACCCTAAATATATCCGACTACTTCGGCGACACCGCTCCGAATTACACCACCAAGTCAAGATTCCTACCAGTCACGGAGCTGCTTTTGATCTTCATGGGATGGACGGACAGGTGCTGTTGGCGTGGGCGAATAAGGGCCAGCATCAGCACGTGGTTGACTGCTTGAAAGGGGGGCTGAGATCAACATCAACACGTCCCTCGTCGACTAAATGCGGATGGGAGGTGGTGTCTTCAGCACTACCATGTGCCTGTTGAAATTCAACCCACACTTGAGCAAAATCACACATCCCACTAGATGGCAGCGACAAGCAAATCTACCTCGCCCTTTCAGAGAGTCTCGAGTGGGGGGCGGGATGGCGGTCGACGCGCGAGAGGTGGCAGCCGTGAGGGCGGGGATATTGATCTTGCTCATGAGAAGGAGGGCGGATTTACAGGTGTCGGTGATAATGAAACGAAAAAAATGGTTCAGGCTGGAAAATTTTTAAGTGAGTTGTTTATTAGTGACCGCTGAACGGCGGTCGAGACTAATAGTGGAGCACTGCGGTGGCAACCTTCGGCTTGCCATTATCACCAACTTACGTCATTCTCTTGCGAGCTTTGCAAGGCCAAGCAAGACCTTCACTTATTCAGATATCACGATACTTTTCCACATAGCAACAAGGCTCCCCTGGAGCAGGCTTTGCATGGCTCTGCCGAAGCCGGAGTACCGTCTGAATTCGGCCATTTTCCTTTGTCTATAAGTAGCACTGCTTTCGCACTGCATTGCAGGTGGATGGTCAGACTCTTTCCAATACAACTACATGATCCTGTCCATTGAAGTCCCTTGAATCCGCTGCTCTCCTGTGTGTAACAACCTTACCTACCTTAGGGCCGCATTGCTGTCATTTTTTTAGGCCGTCCGAGGGGCGTAATGTAAGGATGAGGAAGGATACAGAGTTTCTTGATTAGGATACGAACAGGATCATCAACCACTCTGGTTGTTTAGAGCCTGTTTGTGCACTAGTCGCAGTAAAGCGGACGATAAACTCCACACCCAGTTGGTGCAGTGGTTGACTTTTACATTTATTTATAGGCTTGTGTGTCTATGGCAAGATGTGAGTAATGTGGTAAAGGTGTAAAAAAGGGGATTGTGTTGTGTGGCAGCTTCCTGCATTATGAGATATTAGAGTTCGTCATGAATGCGTGAAGAATAAGAGAAGGAGAAAACCAGAAAGAAAAACAGCACAGCAGACGGCAAGTACACATGACACGATCTGTAATACAGGAATAGAAGCGGTGGGCAAAAATGTAGGCATAGATGCCCCCACACGGGATTGAACCGTGGACCTCATCATGTCAGGAGTGGATTCCTACGAGTGATGCGCTCTACCACTGAGCTATACGGGCTTGCTGATTGATGGTTTGTGCCCCGCCTATTTAGGAGAATGAACGGTGGGAACCCTTCGAGATTTCTTCGCTTGCTAACTCCCGAGGTCGGCGGCAACCCGGGAGCGGGACCTGGCAGACGCGTCGGTGGAGTCAAAGATATACTGGAGGTGTGTTCATATGGAGTTAATTCAGGGTTCATGAATCCAATGTCCACTCATCTGTGACGGGGCGGCAAACGAGCGAGTGGTGGAAGTCCCGTTGATGAGCTGCACGCTCAGAGAGCAGAGGCAGACAGCCGAGCAGCATTTTCTTCCTTTCCCCTTCATTTCCCACCACCTCTTCGGTAGGCGAACCTGTGATTCCTTCATCCCGCCTGTCAGCTTGGCAAGATTGGAAAGGGTACCTGCAGATAAATCAATGGCACATGCATTGGCGGGAAATGGGGGATTGGCTCACAGAAAGAAAATCTCGGCCGTTGCGAAAACTCTTGCAGGCTTGCAGCTAGCAGACGGCTTGCATTGTCGAAGCGATGTCGTGGCAGGCGCTCGTTGTAAGACACGCATTGGACGGGGTTGCCAAGCATCGTCGACCAGGCCCAACATGAGCCCTAGCACCGAAACGCTGGATAGCTGGTTGGTCTGGACCAATTGCTGTTCAAGCAAGCGAGGTAATTAAAAACTGACAGGGAACGGGCGATAGGACAACAAACTCTTGAACAGCGATGGCTCGATAGACTTTTCTAGATATTGCTTCATTTCTCGTTACCTGGCGAGGCCCTCGATGTTTCCTGGGAGCTAGTTCCGGAGACCTAGCTAGCTCTGGATGTTGGTGCACCCGAAAAGCCCGAGAGGGCCAGACACCGACAGATGCGGCACACAGACCTGGATCGGGACTTATTGGAGTTGGACCCTCGCCAAAGAGGTCGGCAGCGGCAGGGTTAGCTCCTCTTGCTCCCCTGCGGGGGAGGCTTTTGGTGGGAGACGATGAGAATGGCCGGTGTACTGGCTAAATTGCCACGTCAGATATTACCCCAATCATTTAGTTCATGCCCTTTGTCCAATTGCGGACTCTCGCCTCCGTTTTCGCTCCGTGTGATGGCGCGCAGAGCACGCGTTGACCGACATTGTTCGCTTGGGGGGTTGCGGGTGCCCGCCTGAGCGAATGCACTTGTCCTTGCACCGCTCTTCTTTCACTCGCCTCGTGTGGCAGGGAGGTGGAAGGGCCGAGGGCGGACCGGGGGATCGGGTGCCTCCGTTGTTCTTTTTCCCTCCAGGCGCGGTGGTGGTTCTCATGGAGAAAATATTCGAGTCAGAGTCGCGTTGAGGGGTCGATAATCCATAGCTTGGATAGCTAGATTGTGCAGTGGAAAATAAAAGGGAAGGAGGCAAGAAGATTGGCGGGGCGAGATTTGGCTTACACGGGACGGGACAGCGAACGGTGTGAGTGGTCAGCGAGGGCAACATAGACCGAGTTAGGCAAGTAGAGGTACCCGGCTTCCTCTTTGTAAGTGCGGCTTCATGCGTCCCCAGAAACGCGCTGATCCAGCCCAATCCAGGTTTAATGGAGGTGCTTTTAAGAATCCGCTGTCTCAGTTGCGAACATGGCATTCAAAGGGTCTGCAGTGGTTTGCATGAGCGCTGCGCTCAATACATTGGATGTCTTTTAACTTGTGGCAAACGGGAGGATGCGGGCCTGCAGTCCCGCGGCCAGAACAGAACGTCTGGGGGCGTGGGAAACATCGCAGCTTTGATTACCTGCAGCTGGCTGGGCGTCTGAATGCCAGTCATAGGCAAGTCGAGCAAACGACGGGGGTGGGGCAGCTGTCATTCACCAACCTACCACTCACCGCATCAATGGGGGACAAACAAGAAAGAACGAGAAAAGATAGAACAAATGAACCTAAGGTTTAATTGACAGCTGCTGGTGGCCTGCAGTAGCTGCAGCAGCTACATACCTCGGCCACCTGGCGGGCGGCGTCCAGCAGTCATCATCCATTCCTCCTCGTCCCGTCGAGCTGTTTGCCGAACGGGGCAGGGCAGGGTCCATGTGGAAAGCGTGAAAGATAGCATCGCTCTTGAGGAAGGCGGCCCCCCGCAGGCCACCACGATAATAATTAACCGTCTCTCCCTCGCCTGCCGTCCTCCCTACGGTCCCCGCGTCCTACCCACCCTCACTACGTGCGAACCCACGAACCCACGAACCCCTCAACCCGCGAACCCACCTACCTGCTTTTCCCTCGATTCGCTTGCCGCGTCTAGGTACAAAGCCCTACGCCCTGCAATACCAATACGCGCAGTACGTGCAGCAAAACCGCTGCTTCCTGGCCATATTTGGATAGCCGTGATCGCCCTCCCTGGTCCTGCTCGCATTGCTTACATTGGCCCCAACTAGCCTGCCGTCACCCCTCGAGCAAGCACAAGCAAGCAGCAACAGTTCGAGGGCGTCGACTTCCTCCGGGCACTGGGCACTAGGCACAGCAGCGAGAAAAGAGTCGACGGGCTGCTGCCGATGCCAGGCAGGGGCACTCGGCCCTCTCGCCCTATGGCGCCCCAGCGATTCCCGAGCGTGCGCCACAAGCCTACAACTGCGAGCAGGCCGGCAGTGCGACTCGCTGCATTCCGAGACGACACGGGCCTGATCGCGCTCCGGTACGAGCAGACCAAGCAAGCTGAGCCACCGATTCCGCTGCCTCCTCGAAACCCCCTGCGCCTGCGTACAACGACAGCAGCAACAGCAACAGCAACAGCAACAGCGCGCCCACCGCCCGCCGTGCTCCCCATCACCATTGTGCCCCCGCCCGTCGCTCCGCCCCAGGAGGAGCACCCTCTCTTTCGCACCCAGCACGAGCCCCAGTCACAGACGGACGACTGGAAGCGCGACTCGGGACTTGCCACCGTCTCGTCTTCGGTCACGCTCCGCGAGGAGTACGACGAGGTTTCGTACACGTACCAGAAGATCCTCGACGACATTGCTGACGCGCCCTCGGTGTATCCTGTCGACGAGCAGGTGGCCAGCTCTCCAGCCCCAAGCATACCAGCATCTCCCGTGCCCCTACGCAACTCCACAGTCTCGCAAAGCCCTGCATCCCCGCCCCTGGCTTTGTTACCACTACCCACACGTGCAGCTTCGCTCACCAAGAAACTGGGCAAGACGTTCAGCATCCGGTCGACAAGCGCGAGGCGGCTACGAAAGAAGACGCTCAGCGAGGTTACCAACATTGAAATTGATACAGATATCACCAAGGACAAGGTTGCATCGCCAGATGCTCAAATCGTGACAATGCGGGACTCAGCCAAGTCGTCGCCGCAGCCGCAGTCTCCCTCTCACAGCTGCAGCAGCAACAAGACGCCCCCACGGGCACGGTCCCCTGGTGCCAAGAACGACGACGCCGCCAGGACATCCCAAACCATGGAATTGGATTTCACCCCCATTACCACGTCCATCCCGGAAGACAGCCTGTGGGACGAATTCTCCGACCTGTCTTTCTCCAAGCGGGGAAGCATCATGTTTGGCGGCAAGTCTCCGCTTTCACAGTTCCTAATGACAAAATCGGGAGGGACAGCTGCGCCGCTCGCCGATGCGCCGTCCACAAGCTCGAATGCGCCCGACACGGCGTCAAACGCGCCCGTGGATACCGCCACCATCGCCGCCACCAACGCTACTGCCATCGCCGCAGCCCCCAGCGATGCGACCACCGAGCCGCCCTCCACGCCCGCGCACGAGGACTCGCCGTCGGTACCCAGCATCCGTGTTGTCTCGATGGACATAGAGAGGGAGTCGCAAAAGGTGAGATCGCTCTATGAATCCGGCGATGGCCTGAGTTGGCAGGATGGGGGGCGCATCTCGTTCTGCGAACGTCTCGAGCCCACAAAGGAGGTCCCATCAGACGAGGAAGAGAACGTCGTGTATGGTTTTCCTTTTGATGCTCCGAAATTGTCAAAACTGCCGGCACAATGCTAACCTCGTCTGCCACATCACAGTTTGCCAGATCTTCCTTCCGATATTCTATCTACAAGCGACCTAAATCCCATGCATACGCCGCCTATCACTACGCCACGGTCGGCCAGCTCATTATCACCTCAACGCGATAACCAGGCCAGGAGGGACCATGAGCGCGCCGGCGGCCTGGAGGATTGGGAAGATATAAACGGTGCCGACGTTGACCGATATGGCTTTATTAGCCAGAGGATGCCGGTATCTCGACCCGAGACTCCCGAGTTGAGGCCATCGCAGTTTTCGGCTAAGAAGCGAAACGTTTTGACAAAACGACCTGGCTCGGCGTACTCGTCGCCGACGCAAGGTCTGCGCCCACCCAGCAGGAAGGTCTCGGCCCGGTCACTCAACACCTTCACGTCCGAGCTATCGACAACATCGAGACGGTCCACTCGATCCTCAATACGGTCGGCCGCAAACCGCCTGCCGCACAACCGGGACCGCAGATGGATGGACGAGGCCGGCGACATGCTTGCGCAACATCCCGGTCTCACGGATATCGACGAAGACTCCAAAACGGCCAAGTCCGCCGAGGCAACGAAGCGTAAGGAGGCGGAACGGACTGAAAAGTGGCGCCGGATGGCCAAGGTTATTAAGAAAGGGGAAGACGGCCAGGGCATGGACTTTGAGTTCGATGCCCAAAACCCAAAGTTGATCGAGCGGACTTGGAAGGGCATCCCTGACTGTTGGCGCGCGGCCGCCTGGCACTCATTCCTCGTCACGAGCGCCAAGGCGTGGAAGGGCACCGACGAGACGGATGAGCAGCTGATGGCCGAGTTCAGGCGGTTGCAGGATGTCGCATCGTCGGATGATGTGCAGATAGACCTCGATGTGCCTCGCACCATCAACGGCCACATCATGTTTCGCAAGCGTTATCGCGGCGGCCAGCGTTTGTTATTCCGGGTCTTGCACGCCATCTCCCTCTACTTTCCTGAGACTGGTTACGTCCAGGGCATGGCGTCGCTGGCGGCCACGCTACTCTGCTATTATGACGAGGAACACTGTTTTCTTATGATGGTGCGCCTGTGGCGGTACCGCGGGCTCGAGCGACTGTATGAACCTGGTTTTGCCGGGCTAATGACCACACTAAACGACTTTGAGACAAGATGGCTCGCTGGCCGCAAGGACGTCGCGACCAAGCTAAAAGACCTGGGGATAGATGCGACGGCGTACGGAACGCGCTGGTACTTGACTCTGTTCAACCTGTCCATCCCGTTCCCTGCGCAGCTAAGGGTGTGGGACGTGTTTATGCTGCTCGGGGAGTGCCCGCCTGAGGGCGCGAGCCCGCCTGAGGGCGCGAGCCCGCCTGGCTCGTCCTCGACTAATAGAGGGGACGGGGGGGCTGGCGGGTCGAGTCCCAAGGGGCTCAATGTCTTGCATGCAACGAGCGCGGCACTGATTCATGCGCTCAGAGACGTATTGCTGGACTCGGACTTTGAGAACGCCATGAAGGCGCTGACAGCGTGGATTCCCATTAAGGACGAGGATATGTTGATGAACGTTACGAGGGCCGAGTGGAGGCAGCATCAGCCCGCTCAGGGGCCGCTGGGGAGGAGAAAGGAGAAGGAAAGAAGCAAGCAGAAAGAGAAGGCTTGAAAAGAGCCACGGCAAGGAAGAGGGAGGATATGGATTATTTGGGAGTGTGTTGAGTTCCAAGATATATATGTTGGACTTTTCTTTCGTTAATTATCGCCAGCCTGTCTTGTCCAGCCGGTATCCCTCCCGACTTGGATTTGGGCTGTGTGTTTGGGGAGGGATGGTTTCCATCCCGATTCCAGCAGCTGGTGGGCGGACAAGGGGCTTGTTTTCTTTTGTCGACGAGGTAAAGAGGTGGTTGATGTCGAGTCTACGGGGATGTGGACGAGCAGGCAAGTTTTTACGACTTGGGCATGTATGGTGGGCAGATGATGATTGTTTGGCTGGATGGTTAGTTGTTTGATACCCTGGAAATGAACGAAATTTATATACATCGGCTTTTCAGTGTTGTGGCACTCGAAGTCTTGTAATAGAAATATTCGGTATAGTTTGTTGCTGGGGCATGAGCTGGGTGGCAGTGTCTGTCATGACGATGTTATCCGTGTGTGGACAGTCAGCTTACAATGAGTTCGGGGGCGTGGCTGTTTGCTTGGCTGGGAGATACAACTTGGGCGGCTGTGGGTATTGTTGTGTAGAAGGCTTGGATAGCTGGGGATTTAGTACATGTGACGGTGAGGGCCGTCCTGCGGCGAGGGGGGAAGTTGTGAGGTATGCCAACCGCCCTTTCTCTCCCTTCAGATAACGACATAGATGCTAGGCATCCTCGATGAAAATGTTGCAAGTCGAGGTCCTGCCAGAATACCCGATCCATTGTTGGGTGAGCCTATGTAAGACATGGACCCTAGACACTTCATGTCGAATGGCCTCCAATTCCAATCTCCCATGTTCACCGTGGTCATTCATCGGCCTCATAGTCAGTCAGGTCGGATCTGCCGCCTGACCCCGGCCAGTCTGTAGACTTCAACCCGAGTTTCTCCAGGTAAGTAGAAGTGTTCTCTCTCTGGGGAAGATGTAATATTAGTCACCTAACTCAGTAGCTCCCACCATCACCCATCATCTCTGCACCCTCTTCCAGTGGAAGCAACACAAGCTCAGCCTGAACCTGTTCCCATCACCAACCAAGTAAACAATGACTTGGTCAGCAGGCGCGCCACCCCATCATACCCATACACCCGGAACTTCCGAACTTGGTAGAGTTCGCCTCATCCGGCTTCGTTCCCGGCCAGCCACGCCGAAAAGACGCCCCTGACACACAAGCCCTCCACACCAAAATCTCATCAACCGTATCCCATCATCTCCCACCACCACCACCACCACCCACTCAGTCAAACTAACATGAGACAGCCACACCCGTCGCCCAGATGTCACCGTCCCTGACCACTCACCAAACCCCATCACCCCAACTTCAATATAACGGAGGCGACGAAAAAGAAACAAAAAAGAACCGCCGCGGCCGCGAAATTACAGTTTTCCCAATCCCCCTCCCCTTCCAGAAAACGCCACGGTTGGTCAGTTGACCCTCTCCCGCGAGCCACTGAGAGGCGTTGGGGGACCCTAGCATGAAAATAAAGGAGAAAAACCTCCAGGTGCCCATCCCCCACCCTACCCGCCGGGCACAGCCAATCGCTCCCCCGATCAACCGCTGTTCGCAGAGCCCGTTTGAGCAAGGAACCGGCATCTTGGCGCACGGCGAGGCACTGGGCGACGGGGAAGTTCAGTTGAGTCTGCTTGTCTCTGTCTGAACTCGCCCCTGGTCCTTGTCGATGTGGGTGGCCGGCCGCTTGGTGATATGGGCATCTCATTCCCAGCGAGAGGAGAGGGGCGGGGGAGGGGGGGGAGGATGGAGGTGGTGATTTGTGTGGTTTGGGATGAACGGCCGGTTGAGGATGATAACTGGACGTACTTGAACCTGGTACTTACCTACCCCCCTTCTGCTATTACCCGATCAGGGCAGTGCTTCCGCGAGACAGACATCGACATGGGATGGGCCTAGGGAATGGCACGGGGGGAGCCAAGTATCATCTCTCGATGACTTCTAGAAACACAATGCCTAAACCCTGTACTTCAAGACCTAAATCTCCCCCTCCCCCCCCGCCCCCCTACGCGTAAGCCGGGTCCCTCTAGTTCACATGCCAACCTGACCGGCAGTTGGCCATCCTCCCAGTGAGTGAGACAAAATGCCACCCAACGGCGACACGCCGGCTCACATGTCTAGGTCGTATCCCCAATTCTCGGACTGAGACAACAGAAAAACATGATAGCCAACCAGCCGACGGCAACAAGGGACGCTGGGGAGGGCCGAGAGAGGGCGAACATGGAAGGAGTGCTATCCGTTGGCATTTCCGACTCACCGCTGCTGCCAGGACGCGGGCCTACCTCACCGACGAACTCCAGCTGTTAGTTAGCTGATGAGGCGCGCATCAAGCAATAGAGGGTAGTGGTATTTGCTACTACCTAGCCCGCAATGAACCCACCGGACGGGTGTATATGCAGTGACTCAGCTGCCCGATAGAATGTGTTCCTACAGATACGGCTCAGCCTCCGGAGCAACGGTGGCCACGCACTGTGTCGGAAATCGGGTTGGAGAACCTGAGATAGAGCCTGCGAAATTCCGAGGGCCGCTGTGATTCGTGCCTGCGAGCGATAGAATGACCGGCTGGAGCGCTCAATCGGGGGCTCTCACCCCTACCTATAGAGGGGCAAGCCGTATCTCTGGCATCTTGTGGCGGGGCGGTTTGGCGTGGTATCAAGGAACTCGCCCAGCAGGTTCGCTACGGCGTATCGCAGACAGATGCACTTGCATGCACACACAGCTGGCCGAAGGCAGAGGTGGTGAGCGATGCAGAAGCCACCCAGCCTGTAGCCCACAAGCCGGAGCGCGGCAACCAGACTTCGCGCATCATGTAGAGGGAGAAGGAGAGGCAGAAGTAAGAAGCGACATTCCCAACAAGGATGAGGCGTAGATACGGGACACGGGACCTGCCGCCCACCCACCAGCGCATGCTTCATGCCTCGTCGGACGCAAGACACCAGAAACGATCACAGAGAGGGAAGACGTGGCTCAACTCGCGGGCCTGACGGCGCCGGTCAGCAAGGCACGGACTCCACCTCATGGAAGAGATAGAAGCCACTGATAGAAAAGCGATCAGTGATCGACTCGGCTTCCTTGCACCGCACATGTCCGCCATGCGCGTGTCGGGCATGCCATTCTGGCCGGGCTGTACAGGCTACAGGCTCTCACATGAGACTGAGACATGCGCGATCAATCGGATACCCCCATTGAGGGGTGGGGCGGGGGGGGAACGAGGTGACGGCAACGTGACGATCTAGCAGCGCCGTTCGAGTCACCCACCATCTCGCCCTCGTCGAATCGTTTGGTGGCCGTCTGGCGTTGGACCTTCTGCCTTGGTTGCCTTCTTCTCTCTCGATTTGGCAGGTTGAGTAAGCGCCAAAGCCACGGAACGCCACCGCTGGACGGTGGCGGACCAGAATGGCATCGTCATCCACATGTGTCGGCCGTTTGGTTGGATGTCAATGAGGGTGGCATCAGTCCCGAAAGCCGGCCGGCCCACCCAGCGACGCGTCGGTGTGCGTCCGGATGTTTACCAATGAGCGCGCGGCGGCCCAGCATCTCGTGCCGGGGCCGAAAGCAGCAACCTGGCAAGCTTGGCCTGGACGGAATCGGTTCCAGACTTTTCCAATCTGTGGTATTGGGAAAATAATAACAGACTGGTGCCGTGTGTAGGCGAGATCCATGGATGATGGATGCCAGACGTGGGACCGTGCCGTGGTGGGCGGACGGTCGATGTAACATGGCCGCCGTCTGAAGAGGGATTAGGTAAAATCGGGAAGGAGACTCGTCTCGGTCCGCAGAAGGGATGTGGAGGAGGTCGGGAAAAGGGGGGGGCGGGGGTGTTTCGTTCTTTGGTGGGGTTCTGGACTTCTGAGTTCTAACTTCTATCCCGCCGCCCTCATCGGCCGGGGAACGCCTCTGAGCGGCCTGTGAGATGACCGCGCCGAGGGACCACCTGCGGCTGGCGGTTGGTGGTTGACCCGTCCGCCATCTACCATCTCCAGCCTTTCCGTCACTGTGATTCTCTGCTCGGAGATTAATCCAGAGTCGGGATGGCTGCCCCAAGCCACCGTCACAGCCAGAGGGGGCGCTTGATATCCAGGTTGCCCAGGGTCCCAGAAGGGCTCTCCTGCCGCATTCCGCAGGCAAGCAGCCGGGTCGTTCCCAGCCAGAGCGAGCCCCCGAACCAGCAAACACGAGACAAGACAGGATGCGGATACGGTCAGGCACCTTGGCGCGTCTGCTGAATCCCATCTGCAGCCCTCGGCCGCTGCTATTTGTCTGTTTCATCGAGTCTTGCTTGTGCAACACATGCGTCTCCGTCCATCGGAAGTCCGACCAGCCCCTTCTGTCGCTTCTCTGCCCACCAGTCGTCTCTTCTCGAAGCTCGGCACACGCGGCGGGGGCCTGGCGACCGCCTCCTCTCTCACGTGGGCAACAAGTCAAAGATGTGGCCCAAAGAGGCCCTCAGAGAGGCCCCAGAGAGGCCCCAGAGAGGCCCCAGAGCTCTCCCAAGCCCGCGGGCAATGACGAAAGCACAGCGACGGTGAAGCTTGCGTTGTGTCACGGTCGGAGACTTCTTCTGGAGTCGGGAGAAGATGTCGCGTATCACACAATCCTGCGATTCATGAGCCTCATCGGAGACCTGGATTACGTGTGTGCGAGTCCCTTGCCTGCCCCGCGTACCCGCAAAACAATCCCTGTCGCCAGCCCAGCGGCCTCTAACGCCTTTTTGCTTTTTGTTCCCCGCGACCTTTCTACGCAGTGGGGGAAGAAGACGGCTTTTCCATAGTTGAGTTGCCCACAGTCAACACGCCCAGTCCTTCATTCAACCTATCCCTTGTCAGACGAATCAGAGGGGATCATATGGGTCAGATGGATCGGATGGATCAGATGAACCGTCCTTCTCTTTACGACGAAGCACCCTCTTGTTGCGCAGACAATGTTTGACACCAGTGTTTGAGACAAGATGACGACGGGGTTTCTGTGGCGCTCCTCTCTGCTCCACGGAGCGTATCCGGAGCGGGGCGGTACTAAGCTTCCGCGTCAATAGCCCACCGGGGCCGTTTTCAGCTCTGTCGGCGTCGGCTGAGGCTCAGGTCGCATCCCACTCTCGAAAGGCCGATAGCTTGCTGCCAGTCCAGACCGAGATCACCTCACCCGCGGCTACTTCATGTGCATTTCCACTATGGGTTGTGGTTGGCTTGTTGTAGGACAGGGACGGGGAAAGCCGCCCCGCCCAACTTTCGTCTTGTGCCGTCTGCCGTCTGCCGTCTGCCGTCACCAAGAACCGTGGCCGCAGTTGAGTAAGGTAGGCCGAGAAACACACAACCGTAAATAACAACACCCTCAGTGCCACGGAAAGGAGAGAAGAAACTGCCTCGGACGCTACCCCGCATAGAGTGTAGTAGGTATGTATGTATCTTGACCAGGCCCATGCTTGGTTACGTTTGCGAGACCCTGGGTTGCAAGATTTGCAGGGTCAGAAATGCTGTCGTTTCAAGCTGTCCTGCTGGGATAGAAGAAGCCCCGGCAATCAAGCAGAGTCCTCAGTCACCTGTGTGGCTGCCACTTCAGTCTTGCACATGGGTTTGCGTCCCCAACACCAATGCCTTGGGCGGGGGCATGTGGAATGGGACACTCCCCTCCAAACGACCGAGTCTCAAGCGGCGCCACATATCTTGCGCGCCTATGATTTGTCGCAACCTCTCCCGGTCGCGAGATCCAGAGACCCACAACAGGTCCCTGCCCTGTTTTGCCAACTGTGAAGGCTACTCTTTGGTGCAGCCTTCAAAGGTTGTGTTTGCTCAGAGTGACTTTGCTCAAGTGATTGGTGGGGATTCTCGAT
Organism: Lasiosphaeria hispida; assembly: GCA_033439745.1. Lineage (NCBI taxonomy): Eukaryota > Fungi > Ascomycota > Sordariomycetes > Sordariales > Lasiosphaeriaceae > Lasiosphaeria > Lasiosphaeria hispida. Next base: position 2,250,343 of record JAUIQD010000007.1, on the reverse strand, counting down.
CTGGTTCGGGATTTAGTCGCGGTCGCATGCTGCCCTCGTCTGACCGTTGGATACGTACGCCTAGAACGCGCCAGCCTGGAGTTGTGCTCCAATACTGCATACCCGAGGCAGGCCAAGCAGGCCTCCGCTGCCTCCTAGGGCTCTCCTGGTGTTCTGCCCATGGCTGCCATGTAGATTTAGCATCTTTTGGTGTGCGAGGTGTTTCCAGTGCAGCAAGCCAAGCCCCGCCAATCCCGACAGTCATTGCCTGCACGAGATGAGACCAGCCTGGCGGCAAGAGCCCAAGCATGTCCTACCAGGGATGCCATTTGGCTCCGGGAAAGCAGATATTTGTTGTTCAAATAGCTACACTACGTTTCCTAGCAGATTAAAGCCTCAGCCTTGGGAGCTTTGCCCAAGCTAAGGCCGAGGACGGGGTTTGCGGTTGCGTCGTCTGCGGGAGCGTTGATTGAAGAGTTGTCGACCGCTATTCATGCCTACCTATACGTCTTGGGTTCGGGGTTTGCCATGTGCTGCTCCTAGACGATGTCGTGTCGTAGTGTTGACGGTGCTCTGTGCTGTGTAGGTGATTCCTCTCACTAAGGCGCATGCCATATCTCAGACACTCCCTTGTTTGTTAGAAGTTGATCCTGGATTGAGGAATCTAGCCTAGAAAGGGAAGTCCATCCGAAGGGAGGGCGGGACAAATAAGCATCAAATCCTGGTTGTGTCCTCTTGGCTGGCCAAATCTATGCGCACTGCGCGAGGTTTCTTGCCGTGCCACCATCTGACCTACCTCAAAGCGAGTTCTATCAGATGCTTCAGCATGCGCCACTGTTTGCCGTGGCAGTAGTAGATTCAACATGCATACCTTGAATGCTCGTCTCGCCAGGAGAAGCTCGCCATTCAGTCCAGTTCTTGAGGTGCGAGGTAGCGACTTTTGGGTCTTGGTACGCAAGAGCTGAAACAAAACCGGATCGAGTCGAGTTGGCCATGGCCACGCCGTTGGGCAGGCGGGGACTCTGGGGGAAACAGAGCATCGGAAACGGTTTCTAGAGGCAGATCGAGGGCCGTGAGGGCGAAACACTTGTTTTCGTGAGTCAAGAGGGGTAGTAGGCGCCGAGACCTCGCAGGTCATGCGAGCCCCTTCTTGGGTGCAGAGCTGCAGGACCTGGCACCATCCGTACGTATTCGGCTTTCTGAGGGCTCCCTTCTCGAGAGCAAGACCTAGGTCTAGAACCTACATATTACCTCGTAGATTGGGTCCTGAACGTGCTTCGTACACGATGTGGAATTGGAAAATGAGCCGGTCGAGCTCACAGACCTGACGCATGACGGCTTGTTCACAGCCAAGCCACATCCCATGGACAAACAAATCCCCTGATCCCAGATCTCGATAGCGTAGACGGAGAGATATATATGATCGACGTGCCCCCAGGCAAGGAGGATGTGCCACATGGGCGATGATGGTAGGACAGGGCAGGGTGGACGAGAACTATAGGTTAGCAATGGGCGGAGGGGAAATCTAGAAAGAAAGCAAACTAGGTAGTTGAGCGTCTGGAAGCAGGACCCAGCTGAAGCCAGAGGTTTTCGTCATCGCTGGCGAAATTCTAAGTAGAGCTGTAGTTGCAAACTTGTGGCAGGTGCTCAGAGCAACTGGAGGTCACGTCTTGCATCCCATCCCATGGACCCCACAGACCACCAAGAGGGGACGGTGGGAGAGGAAGGAGCACTGGCCGCCTGCCTCACGTCAGTGGTAAGAGGTGTATGTATCCTACCTAGGTACCTTACATACCTTTATCGCCAGCAGGACCTGGCATAAACACAAACGCAATGGCGCGATACAGCGTAATAACGCAATTTGCTGCTTGATCCCAAACACATCAACCCTGGAGCCACCCAACCACCAGCGCCAACAGGTTGGTCGCCCTGGTCGTCCTGCACATCAAGAGCATGTCCCACCCTGCAGTGTTGTTTATGCTTCGAGCGTGCTTTGGTTGCTTGTGGTGCACTGAGACCTTGAAGGTTCTGCCGTACCGAATAGCTCCCCACACACTGGGCTACCCAAGATAGCAGTGTGTCCCTCTCAGGAAGAGCAGGTTGAAGTAGGTTAAAGCAAGCTGAAGCACGGCCCTCCAGCCTACCCGTCTCTTTGACTTGGGTCTTTGACTTGAATCTGAAGTGTGCGGTGCTTCTCTTGAGGCGAGTTGTGTTCGGTGTTTGGCGGTCGGACCGCCTGACCACCTTATTTTTCCCACCTCTCACCTCGCAACTGCTGCCACCTGAGCGCGAGCGGTAGCCAGTGCCAGGCGCCTGCCGTTGAAACCGTGTGTTTGACCCTCTGCACGCCACCCTGGCAGCACCTAAGGTGGGGACATGGACAGGTGAGCAAGGCTGGTACGAGGGTACCTTTACCTTGATCAGAAAGGTACCTCGTACCCCACCCACACACAACATGACACAAGTACCTTAAATAAACTAGAGTAACTGTTTTTTCCATCCACACGTTCCGAAGTCTGGTCGCGCATCCGAACTTCAGTTCGTCCCGGACTTTTGAGCTCTTAACAGTGCTTGCTATAGCCAAATGCCGGTGTTCTCGTCAGGGACATGGCATATTTCCATCATTCCAAATCCAAACTGCTCTCTTCTTTGGGCCCGCGGATCCGCTCCTGCCTGATCCGATCTGTCTGTCTCTCGCAAAAGAGCGGGAACTTGGTTTTCGTGGCGCTTTTTTTTTCGTCAACATCCAAGCTTCCTGGGCTCTCTCTGTTTCGCGCTTCGGGGACATCCCGCTGCCACCCACGCCGTTTCGGTCACAAGAGAGGTCAGAGGAAGAGAGCCGCAGCAGGTTTCCCGGCAGAGGCCAAGAGGTAGGTTAGGTTAGGTAGGTGGTCAAATGCCACCCCCTTCTGGCGCTGCATTGCACCGCACCATCAACTCGACGGCTGGCACCATGCGTTCGTCCTTGTACAAGTACCTGTACATACCGAGATGCGGCTGCAAGCGCGAGATCGACCACTACCCTCTGGCGACTAGCATCTCGAATCTACGAGTCCGTGAGCCGTGAAGCCCACATCTCCATGTCAAATGCATTACTCGCGCTGTCAAAGCGGCCCATGCGCCCTCTCCCCGCGCATTCCAAGAGTGCAGAACCAATCCCGGAGCTGCTTGCCGTGAAGCGCGAACGAGACTCTCTGAGCAGACTCGGCGAGCTGGCCTCACCCCTCGAGGGCATTGACATGGAGAAATACAGCGAAATATAGGATGCGGAATGCACAGTGCCCCTCTCGTCGTCCCTCGTCGGCGGAGCTCTGGATAAGGTGGCCCGGAGCCTGCCGCTAGATCTGCCACGTTATTGCTGCTCGACGATATCGGACTGGGAATGCTGCCGTCTTTCGACTCGTCTCCGCATGCTGCTCCGGCTTATGTGCATTGGGGGGGGGGGCACACACCAGAGAGGCACTGGGGCGTCTTGGACTTGAGCTGAAGCGCCTCCTCATTAGCCGTTAGACGTGCGGTGCGGTGCGGTGCCGCCAACTGCTTGCCCACCTTGCGCGGTTAACTCGCTCGCATCTGCGCCCGAACCCAACGGCCTTGCTTCGGCTGTAAGATCCCTGAGAGAGCAGCGATGTGTCCCAATTAGTCGCATTGCACCTATTCTGCGCTCGTTGGCTTGGTGTTGAGTCTCCCCTCGACGCGGGGCATGTTGGTCTGGTGCATCTAGCACCTACATATTGGCCCGCTGTTTTGGCTTCTTCCTGCTGTAGCAGGAATACAAATCTACGAAGCAGCTCGAGAGCGCCCTCCCCTCCCGCGGCGAGCTGGACGAGAGAGGGCGAGCATGGCCTGGGAGATCAAGTACACTGACTAATTATGTATGAGTACGCAGCATGCTAACCCGCGGCGTAGGGTACAGGACGGAGGAGGGGGGGGGGGGGGGGTTCTGCATCCGGTATCTGCGCTCTGCGCTTGTCTTGTTCGCCAAATCCCAACCCTGGGACCCACGACACTACCCTCACGCCCCTTCAGCAGACTCTGATTACGCCTATCCGAGTCATCACCCTGTCGTGGTCTTTGAGGATCTGCCCTGCATCAATCTGAGCACACCCCGGTTGCGTTGTGGCCCCGTGCTCTCCACACGGCCCCAAGCCCGCTCCAGGTCCTGTAACAGAACAAGAAGAAAATGACAGGGCCCTACTGTAGTGTATATACTAAAAACAGAAGACTCAACCACTCTCTCCCATCCCCATCACAACAAGCAGCGCCCAGCCTTGTCACTCGAGATCCCGGTAGCATGGGCAGGCAGGCAGGCAGGCAGGCAGGCACTTCACCACACTACAGTCTCCAGGGGTTGGGACGGCCAAAAAGACAAATAGAGACAGACAGCATCAGCGTCAATGGCCAGGAGGGGCTTATTTTCTCACTGGTTCCTGCCAACAACTCGGTCCCCGGATTTCTGCCATCCTAGCTTGCCGGCACCTCTCGACATGAGTCTTGTATGTCTTGCAGACCCACGCTCTCTTTCCCTCGTCCGTGTGCCGAGTCTCGCTGCTCGCTGCCAACTGCTTCTAGTCGTTACCGTCTGCTCCCCTTGCTCGCTAGGCCGTCCGGTGCATCAACATCTTCAAGGGCCGCTTTAACTTACACTACCAGTGATCGATCTTCCTCACACCCTTGCGTCAATCTCTCCTGATACGCCCTGCTTCCAAATGAAATAGCCCGGGACACGCCCTCTCACTCCACATTGTTTCCCGCCTGGCTGCCTGCCTAAACAGTCAACTGTCACTGTTTTCCAAATTGTCACTTTTTCCTTCTTGTCATCTTCCCGTCGTCCCAGCCCCATTGTCCAAGCACACCCGACCCGTATTGCCGCAATCGAGGGCCTTGCTGGAATCCCCCTCAACCATCGTCCGAACGGGCGCGGCCTCCTACAGGAGGAGGCAGATCGGGACGGGGCACCCAAGAGACGGAGCCAGGGGTCCCCTCGCCTCTCCCGCTCTAGCTCCGCCTTGAGTGTAGCTACCATTTTGCTGGCCCTGGCCCTGCTCAACCCTCAGCCGATTCCGCCCTTTCCTACCTTAGCAAGTACTTATATTTGTACACGGCACCAATGGCCAAATGAGGGTGGGCTTTGTCACTTCGACGTTTCATCACCACACGCCCCGCCTGTTTTCTCCCCCGATACCACCACTAGGCTGGCCGCCACATCCAGCTTGCTCCTCCAAAGGTTATTTCCACCTCCCTCTACCTTACCACTCCCCTAGTCGTTTTTTATCCCGCTGCCGCTCCTTACTTCAAAACCCTCGATGTCCCTCGGTCACCCCCTCAACCCAGCCGTCCTGCAACCTCCGCCCACCTTAGCGTCTTTGCCCTTTTTGCCTCCCGTCACCATTTCACTTACACGAGGATGCTTACCATCAGCAAACCAGCACAGTACGGCTACCGGTCTGTCCATGACCTACCAACCCCGCCCAGCACCTCCCGACCTTCACCCCCCCTAATATATCAGGATTCCGGCCAGCCAAAGGTGTCGCTCCCCATCCCCAGAGGCAGCAGCCCGTCCAATCAGTCCATGTCCGCGCCTCACCGTGGCTTGCCCCCGCCGGCGGCCATGACTTCGGTCCAGCCGCCTCCCGGATCCGGCCCCCCGCAGCCGCCGCCGGGCCCGCCGGTGAGCCAGGCGGGCCAGGCACCGCCATCATCACAGCTCCAGGGGTACGGGTACCAGCTCCCACCACCTCCTCCGTGGCAGCACGATGAGTCGATGCGGACCTACCTCATGGCGAGGATTGAGGAGGACAAGAGGAGGCAAGAGGAGGAGAAGACGCGCCAGGAAGGCTTCCGCCTCGAGCAGAGGAGAATGGAGCACGACATCCTGCGAACGTCGCTGCAAGGCGGCATCCCGCCACCCATGGTGCCAGTCGTATTCGCCGGGATGGGTGGAGGAGTTCTTTCGCAGGCGGCCATGGAGTGGGCACGAGAGTATATGCTCTCGCAATCACAGCAGCAACACCCGCCAGCGCTGATGCCGCCGGGGCCGGTCTCGCCAGAGCACCAAAGACGAGATTCGCAGGCGCAAGCATACCCGCAGTATTCAACGACTTCGGGCGGTGTCCCTTCGACGCCAGGTTCGGCACAAGGGCCGCCGAGCGGGTACATGTCTACCTATCCAGGCTCTCCGACTAGGGCAAGAGGGAGCATGCCCGGGCCGATGGGAGGACGAACCCACGCGGGTGTCTCGAGCCTGCCCAGCTTAAACACCAACGTGCCTCCGGGGGGTCAGGTGAGCGCTCCCGCAGCAGGAGTTTCCCACCCGGGAATCGCCCAATCGCAGCAGCAGCAACACCAAACACAACAGGAAGCGCAGCCATCGCCCATCTACTTCCACCACTGGCAGCCGCCGAGTCAGGGATCAGGAGGACGGGGGAGTACTGATCAGCCAGGTACGCCCTCAGGTTCGTCCAAGACCAAACTGCGCTCTTGAGAATCTTGTAGGGCTAACTGGCTCGTCCACAGTAGAGGAGTCTCCGCGAAAGCGGAAAGCACCAGGACCACAACCACCGATACCGCCGCCGAGTTCGTCACAGCGATTCCGATCACCGCCTTTCTCGCACAGCACAGGGTTATCAAACCCACCACCAGGGCGCAGGAGGGGACATTCGCGACAGCGGAGTGATCTGGGATCGTACCGCGGGCGAGGGCGTGGGGGGGAGTTTTTGGGGCGGGAAGCGTCGCCAATGCATGCAGCGGGAGGAGCGGGTGGTGCCTTGAGGGACAGCGGGGAGACTTCGTCGCAACAGCAGCAGCAGCAGCAGCAGCAGCATCAACAACAACATCAGCATCAGCATCAGCATCAGCAACAATCTCAACACCATCAGCCGCACCAGCAACAACAGCCACCGCAGGCGCCGGGACGGAGTGGCGCACACTCCGTTTCGTCACTGCTGTCAGACAATCCGCCGTCTCCGCGAGCGACACAATTTGGGGGTGCAGCGGGGCCATCCTCGGAGGCGAGGCACCAACAATACGGTGAAGGATCACGGAGGAATTCACCTCGGTCGTCGGAAGAAAAAACGCGTGGTGGAGGATCGGCAGCCACGCGACCAGGCGATAACGACTGATGAACCTTAATCTCACCTTCGTTTCAGCCTCCCCGACACCCCCCCCCGAAGAACCCCGGCCGTTACCAACCCAGACGAGCCCCCGTCAACGTGCAAGCCCTCGCTCGCCCACAAAACGCCCCAAACGATCGCCCGTTATTAAGCGGCGGAGGTCCTCCATGGGTACCCCCCCGTCTTACCCCTTGGCACCTGCACCAGGGCAGAATCGACAGTCTGGAGCTGGAACCGGGGCATCGAGCAGGGCTCCGAGAGCGGCCATGGGGTGAAAACTTGGGAATGGGCTTGGGTTTTGCTTTGCTTTGGGTTGGAGCTGCTGGCGCCGCTCGAAACGGAGAAGCTTCGCGCCATTTCACATCATTCTCCGGTGTGCAGCTGCATTTCTTTCAAGGTGGCCAGACGCGGCGCTTCTGGCCCAGGTCGTCCGCCAGCCACATGAGGAAACCCGATGCCAAGGGGTGACGAGAAGGGCCAGAGAAGTCAACGGGCTACCAACTACCAACGAGGCAATGGATGATTTGCAATTGTCTCCTCGCAACGTTTCCCTGAGATGTCCAATCGAGAAGAGTGGAAACGTTGCCTTTGCGCTCTCTCCCTCCCCATTTCACCGTGCCGCGCGACGAGCGACAGGGGGGGGGGGGGTTAACGACACCGATCTTGTTCTATGCGAAACTCGCGCAGGCGAGGCGAGACGGGGGCAGTCAGCCTCAACCCACAGGCGTGCATTGATATTTGCTATTGTGTCCTTCTCTTCTTGCATTATTCCTTTCGGCTGGGTTTTCACTTTCTTTTCTTTTCGTTTTGCATATTTGGCAGTGTGTATTTGAATTGTATTGTACTAAAAACAGCCTCTCTTTCCCTTTCCGTCTCTTTGAATTATGCCATGTACTTTTATGTAATGTCTCACGAAACGAACGAACGGCAGATCGGTACGCGGGACAGGGAGAGGAGACAGGACAAGCAAAATTGGAGAGCTGAGAAGCTGAGAAACTGGGCATCTATCTAGGCATCTGGATCGGCCATGGGAAACTGGGACGAAGAGACGAACCATTGCACAACAGTTTCAGACATGGGGGAGTTTCTTGGGGGTTTGTTTTGCTCTTTCGAGTGCTTTGCTTTTCGAGGGGCGGCGCAACAAACAACAGTCCACGGCTGCACCTTGATACAGACGACGGAAGTTTGTATCCGTACTGTGTAGTAGGGACAGGGCAGGCAGGTCTGAATGTGTTTCTCTTCGGTGGACACTTGGGGAGGGGCTGGGTGCCAGAGGGGGGAGAGAGGGGGCCGTTGGGTGGAAGAGGGGTTGGGCGCTTGGACGGCATGACGGCTTGCAACGTGCTCCAGGCAAATCAATACAGCACAAGGGGGAGGCATGGATGACGCCTTCCTGTCCACCTCGGTGTGACAAAGGCGAGAGGCTGTTGCATCCAGAACTTGGTTCCGCCTGCCTGCCCCATCCGCCTTGATTGTGTAACAATATATACCCATATTCAAAATTTGCAGTAGCATCTCAATAGAGCGCCAGCTTTCAGCATCTAATGTTTCTTATTTCGCTTGCTATATTGCCGCATACAATACCCAAACACCCTTTTCTCTTTTCCCTGTCACACAAGGCTGGTGATAGCTCAATGAGAGGACATATTTGAGCGTTCCAAGTTTCCATCCCCTATCCTAGCTGCTGACAGAGATGTCTCCCTCACGATTATGCTGGGCGTTCCCTTTCGGGAAGGGTTGGTCGATGGGAGGGGGGTTGTCCCAACTGCCCTGGTGGAAGAACTGTGCAGCAGCTTCCATGCCATGCCAACTTTGGCGGGCAACAAGCTGAAAAGCGTGGAAGTCGTGCTCCACCCGAGTCCTGCAATTCCCACAAAACCCACAAAGCCGCGCAGCAAAGAAAGAAAACGAGACGAGGGAAAGAGGGAGCAGAGACTGAGAGCCAGAAATGTGTGTGTGTGGAATCTGGCGTGATCACCAACAAGGAAGATATTCGGCAATCAACAATCACATGGGGTCGGATGGGTTCAAGAAGTTGAACCTGAGGAGCGGCGATTCGACAATTCGACACTTTCTTTTTTGCTTCCCAATGCGTCGCACCCACATGGGGGGGGCCCTGTGGCACGCTGGGCTCCCTAGCAAGCCTAGTCCGGGCTCGCTGGAACAGTTCGCAATTCGCCGTTCGCAGTTCGGTGGCACAGAGCACAGACAGGGCACCGAAAAGGCGGTTGCGCGGGTGTCTGTCCCCCTCATCAACTCGTTGAGCCTATCGTTCGGCCTTCTGGTTCCCACCAAGCGCTTGTCCGCGCCTGTTCCTTACCGAGTCTGGCAATGGACGAACGTCTCACGCAGTGACGAGCTTTGGTCCCTGCTCCCCGCTTGTCCCTTTGAGGCGCCTTTTTCTTCTTTCTTTTTCCCTTTCCCGTGGGGCTTGCCCATCTCCCGCCAAAAGAAAAAGGGGAAAAAGACACGGCGACCCAGTGCGGCCTTCCAAATGTCTCTGGTCGGGACGATCGATATCAGAGAACTGCTAACGGGTTTTTGCTTATTCGTTCTTGTTCTATTTCTGGTGTGTTCCTTGACGAGTGACACAAAACGACAAGAAGCGCAAAATGCGCTCGCTGTGTCTGAGACTGGCTAGGAAGCACGAGCTGATCGCCGACTTACTACTAGCTAGCTCGCCAGGGCACCTTTTTTATCTCTCGCCCATCGCTTCATCGCTTCATCGCCTCATACTGCGTGCTACTAAGTTGAGTGTACGCACTATCGTACACACTCCCAAACATCAGGCAGGCATACAAGGGACATGCAAAGCGCGGATTCTCCTCTCGATGTGGATGTCGGGCAATTTTTGATTTGCTGCGCGCCAGCTGCAGGAGCGTCGCATCGCATTGAAGGACTCTTTCGCTCTGTCTGCCATCCAAGCCCAGACCCGGGCGACAGCAACAACAGGCAGAGGCAGAAACAGAGCTCGCTCAGGGCAGCAACACAGAGCCGTGTCGGGCCTAGCGCACCCACAGGCGCATGGAGAGACGCGACGTGGGAGGGGAGGGGGGTGGATGACGTTACTTAATATAGGGCTGCGCAGACACCTCCTCCCCCTGCTGCAAGCACACCGAACAGGGGGAGCTGGGAGGGACGTTTCTGGGGGCATGGCGATGGCGGGCTGGGAGGGCGGACTGGGGTAGGCCGAAAACGGTTTGGCGCCATCGAGATGAGAAAGAGCACAAGCCCTTGGTCCTTGGCCCTCGCGGCCCTCTCGCATCGCTCACGTCAACCCACCCGTCCATCTTGGATGCTCGCCTGCGCTTGGAGGCTGCACTGCTGCAGGCTCAGACGCAGCACCCGTTCCAGGACCCGTTCCCCCTTCGCCAAATCCCGCCTTCGGGGCACCCCTTTGGCCTTCCATTGCATGGCATTTTTTGCGCGAGCCGCCGATCGATGGACCGCCCAAGCGACGCAGTCAATCTATGAGCCGCACTCGGCAATGCTCGAGTCTCGAACGGATGGGTATCGAAACACCAGCCTGTGCGGCCGCAGATGCGTCAACTGCGTCGGATGCGTCGACTCGCGCAGCCAACCAGACAAGAGACACCCCTCTCCGGTCTGGGGGGAACCAGGCGATCACGAACCATTGAATCCAGTGCGCGGCGCGTCTGCAGCGGCTTTGGGTTCTGCTTCAACCGCACCTTAACCGCACGATGCCCCGCCCGGCGCTTGTTGTCTGTCCTCGGGCCCGAATCCGGCCGGCCCCGGGGTCCGGAGAACCGGGCGATTGTGGCGGTGTTCGCACCGGGCGAACCCCTTCAGAACGGGCCACGAACCATGGGCCACAGGCCCTCCGTCCAGCTAGCTGACCGGCTGCCCACCGCAAGCCTCGAACAGCCGTGCATGAACCATCAAAAGGGTTTTGACAGCGCTGTGATGCGACCCTGCCGTGCCACTCGCTAACATCTAGTGTTCGAATCCAGCATTGGCGGGTGAGCTTCACAACAATGCTAAAGGAAGCCGCCGCCTGCCTCGGCCCTATTCTGACTTATGACACTTGCATGGCGGCACGGGAGACTGAAAGGCCTGTTCCGGTTCGCTCCAGCAGCATCAACGCCGTCACCGCACGGCAGACAGCGGTGGATCCAGTGTCGCTATGAGTCCCACTGGGGAGTGGAAAGCCTCGGGCCACTGGTCAAGCGGCCAGACTGCCAAACGGCATCCTCCAGGCGCTGGACGAGAGGATGCAACGCTGTGAGGGAATGGCAGCGCCAGCCACCAGCCGTCTCTGCTCAACTGCGGCAAAATCCTCGATGCGACACTGCACGTACAGTGTCAGCCCTTTGCAAGACTGTTGACAACAGGCTTGCATGTGCGCTTCTGCGCGTCTCAGCGCCTGAGCGTCCAGATTACGTGTCTCAGGGCGGCTCGACAGTCGCAAGCGTCCGCCATGGTCTAAAATCAGCACTGATTCATCTCTCCAACCCGGGCTATTGTGCAGGATTGGCTAACCACGCGAGGTTACGTCTGCGACTGAATCCGGTGCGGGTCTACTATACCAACGGCTGCTTGATACATATGATGCTACTATATCATATGGACAAGGGAGGTGCCTATAAGACCGCCGGGAGCTCTACCGGCGCTTATACACCAGAGAAAGCAGCACACGAGGGCGAAAGCCAAGGACACACATGCCGTAAACTGGGCCGATCTGGCCGACACAGTCTCCACTCGGCGCGGGTCCGGAGAGCATTGGCTCTACCACGTGGGTAACGCTTCCAGGCGCGGGTCATGTTCGCTCGGCAGGTAATTCCCACGCGGTTGTGTTGGCATATACGCGCGGCACGGTATTTGGCAACTTCTTGCCGTCGGACCTTGTCCCTGCACTTTGGCCGTTCTCACCGATCTACGGGATCGGAGAAGAAGCGAGCGAGCACAGCGTGGATCAACGACAATTTGCAATCCTTCTCAATGCCGTCTCTCCCCTCCCGACTCTCGCGAGGGCAACCCGAACCCCAAGTTACAGATTCCTCGGCAGAAACCGCGCCTGGGAGAGGAGGAACGGAAGGACGGGTGGGGGGAACTCTTTAGCGGCTGTACCATTCCGCTTCTTCGGTTCCAAGTTTTCTTTTTTGTCAGCGCCCAGATCGACCCTTTTCCCCCAAGGAGTTCCAGAAGATCGCCCCGGCCGTGACATGGATATGTCGGATAACAGGCTACTTCTTTCGGGGCTCGAGCGAGCGATGTTTTCTTCGTTAATCCAAATCACGCGATGTCATGCCGTGTCCCGGGGCAGGTTTGAACCAGGTAGGACTGCCGTGATGCAAGAGCTGAAGGATTTGTATTACGCCATCCAGAAACACATGAGAAAGAGAAAAGTCACGGGCTCGCAGTTCCCCAACTCGGGGACAAAGTTTCATTTGACGACGGCTAATCAGGGAGCGCGCTTGGATCCGTCTCTGTCCCGATGCGGGGGGGAGGGAACGCGTGACAACGAAGTACTTCCAAGATTGCCTCATCCGGTTTGATCTCAGGGGGTGCAGGTAAACACTGACGCACGATGGTCTCGTCCTTCTTTTTGCTATGGGAAGGAGAGTAAAGACATTGGGCCATCTCATCTTACTCTGCTGCGTAGCGAACGGCAGCGGCAGGATGAGATGGCGTGCATGTTGTTTGTTGGTCGCGGCTCGATATTGTCCCGCTTAGAGACTGGGACTGGGGTTTAATAGTCTGACGGGGTTGCTGTTGGCTGTTTTGGCTCTTTTGGAGCGGGAGGAGAGGTAAGGTACGCATTAGACAGACCCTCTTGTTTACGCGGTATGTCTCTTTTTTATCTTGTCCCATCTATCTATTCTCGGTTATCTTTCGCCTGCGTTCGTCCTCTTTTTGACAGGGCGCTTGCTTCCCTTCCCACTGTCGACCTCTCACTTCCTACTTGACACCCCGGACCCGGACCCGGACCGCATCAAGGATGCATCGTTCCCAATGAGGAAAGCTACTCGGGACAGAAGTTGATTTGTTCCGCGCGGCTGAAAGACACGGGTGGACAGGATTAGACGCGAGAGGGTTTGAGAGGTTGAGCGTGTGCCGGGGTCGCGGCCGCGGTCGCGGTCTGCTATGGCTGGGTGTTTATCGGTCTTTTTCATCGCTGCGGTGTTTGTTCTGTGGTTGAGTGTCTGTGTGTTGCGTCTCTCTCTCTCTCTCTCTCTCTCTCTCTGCCTCTCTGTCTTTCTATGCTTGGGGGTACGACAACAGGCGCGGCTATTTTTATCGAGGTGCGCGGTTGCTTGTCCCGTGTCTCCTGCGCGAGCAGACAAAGCCAAAGCACGACTTACCAACCACCAGTCTTGGCCGGTTCTAACTACACTGGGGAGTTGGGTGTCCCCCCTCCCCTTCCCTTCCCCCAACGCATTGGTGATGGGCATCCATCCCGTCTAATCGGTCATAATCGAGTGAATCTGAGCTATCAGAGTTGTTTGTCTGTGCATGTGGTCGATCCTGCGGGTTAGGGCAATCAGATGCCAGTGGGACCAAAACAGAAACAAGAGGATACTAATGTGGTGCTGTGCCTCGGACGTACATGACCACAACGGCAGCCGCCATTTTGGGGTCCGGAGAGTGTCGAAGGAGCGGGTGTCCCCCCCCCACCGAGGGCCAGAGCAAGTAAAGCAAAACAAATCCTTGGCTCGCTCGTCGTGGGGAAGCTGTTTGGTTGCTTACCTGCTGCTCTATTGATGTCCGCACACATATACATACGTGTACGGGGGTCGTGTTTGTGGGTGTTTGTCCGAGATAGATGGATGGGACGTGCATTGCATGCGTCTAGCTACGCCTGCCTACAGAGCGAGAATGGGTGGTGTGTATACTGTAGCATGTACACACACACACATACACACACACACACACACACGCACACACACACACACGCACGCACACACACACACATACATACGGCATAGGCTGGGTTGGGGAGGGCAGAGTCGATCGACGGACGGTTCGATGGATTGGATGGGATGGAGAGATCTAATTGCGGCGCGGGTGTTGGCTGGCTGTCCCGATTCGCAACGGCCGCCCCCGGCATGGGTTTGGGATGCCTTGCCTGTTTGGGACTCCCTGAGAGGGGGGTCCCTCCTCTGTGTACGTGTGCGGCGAGCGACCTCTGTGCGCGGATCGAGGGTCCGGCGTCTTCTGTACCCCGGCGGCGTAGACCTCCGGGTGGTGGTGGTGGGGTGATTGATGCCCCGATGCGCTTACTGGCGCGAGCACGGGGTGGCGAGGTTGGGAGTATCCGGGGACTGGGAGAGCATGAGCGGCACGGCGGAGGGGGTGTTCTCCTCTCCGCCGGCATGAAGATACCTTCCCTGGAGCACCTGGGATGGGGAGGCCTGGGATGGGGAGGCGCGGCCTCCCGTGGCTGGCGTGAGTCAGGGTGGCGGTGAGGGATATGCGTGTAGAGGGGTGACGGGAGCTTGTGGCATGACGCGATAAAGGGAGGGACCCTAAAGGGATGTGGTCAATTTACGCCCTGCGACTTCAGGCGCAGAGAGTATTGTTGGTCTGGTAATTCTGAACGTCGGACGTCCCCCTCCACGGACTACCTGATCAAATGTCCTCGTATTCCGAGGAAAAGGGGTGGGCATCTTCATTTGAGGTCTCGCTGTTGGCTGCGCGGACCAGAACACCCAAAGGTCTGAGAGCAACAGCCTGTGACCTGCTGGTTCTGAGCCGTGTAGGGAGTGACACAGCGCGGTTGGCAGCTGGCTCAGTGGAAGAAGGGCTCTCGGCGAGGGGCAAAGGGGGAAGGACCTAGCATTTTGTCCATATATAAAATTCCACACGCACCCTTCTTCCAGCTGTCGAGGCGTGGTCAGTCCGGCGGCTATACCTCAGCCGAGATGACAAGTTCATGACAAACGGTAGGATGAGCTTGCCCCTTTTCCCTTCGCCGTACTTGCTTCTGCCTGGATGACGCTGCCGGGCAAGGTCACGGTTGTCTCTGTCTTGGACTAAGCGGAAGGGCTTGTCGACGATTCCAATGCAACACGGAAACGCAAATACAAATACAAGTGGAAAAATGCAGATATTTACCGTCGGCCAGAAGGAAGACTGCTCACCGGTGTAGAACTCAAGTCGCTCGCTCGCTCGCAAGCATGCCCAGGCCGGGAAAGACGATCATCTTCTCTAGATAACCAGCGTCAAGGAGTAGTTGGGCACAGACAACGGGATTGGAAGTCGGCAGTGAAGGCGGGAAGACAGCAGGGATCCCCTAGGTAGCTGTATCGTGAGGCGACCTGTGACTTGGGCGATCACGCCAAACCCTCCTTTCCATGGCCGTTGCCCCCCAGGTTAGCACCTGGCTGCCTTACCCTTGACAGTTGAACGGAAGAAAAAAGGAATGAAAAGAAGTCGAGCAAAGACAAGACCCATCTCCGGACTTCAGCTCTACGGTCTCGACAGTATAAACACCACTTCAGCATTATAATAAAGTAATGAAGATGTGGTATTTGTTATTTCTGCTACTGAATTCGCCCAAGCCTCCGCTCTATGCTGCATCAAATGCCATATCATGTCCGTTCTTTGTTTATATCCTAACCATGGGCTCGTCAACCCCATTACACACGTTATGAATGCTTTCCCGAGGCCAGCCTTGGTCTGACTGATATAGTTCACAAGCTTCTCTCCTTCCTCTCCTCACCGAGCGTGACACCACGCCCCATCATCAAAATCCACCCTCGTCACGATCCCTCCTGTGCCTCTTTACCATCCACCTCCCCCCTCTATCCCTCTCCGCCCAGGTAAGCCTAAGCTTCCAGAAAAAGGGCCCGATGCATTTCAAGGTATCTTGCGCGGAAACAAAATGAGAATGCAGAGGGACACCATCCACCCAATAGTTACCAAGAAACCAACCAAACAAGAAAACCAAGAGGCCCCTAGTAAATGCCCAAAGCCTACGCCGCCGAATTGCTGCCATCCCATAGATTTCAGTGCCTCCAACGACCGTATATAAATGTCCCGCCCAAATAACGAATCAAGGAATCACGTCCTCCCCATCAAGCATAATCCCGCCACTCTGCCTCGCCGAAGCAACAGCACTCTTCTTCTGGAGCACGGCTTTGGCCGTCGGCTTATCAATATGCACCTCGCTATTGTTGCGATTCTTGGTAAGTTTCCGTGGCTGGCGTTTTGTCCCGCCGGTCGCCGGCAAGGTGTTCGGATCCCCCACCGAGATCCCGTCCGATAGCGTATCGGTCGACGTCCGCAACACCACCTTTGCCGAAGTGTCTGCCGCATCCCTCTGCGAAGCCAGAGCTTCCCGTATCGGCACGGCGAGACCAAAGCTGGCACCAGGAGGAGGCGTCAACGAGCCGTTGTTGTTGTTGTTGTTGTTGTTGTTGTTGTTGTTGTTGTTGACGACGTGTTCGGTGCCCTCCGCATTTTCCACGCTGTCGGCCCGCTTGCGATCAAGAGTATGCTACATCAAAACTCTTGTCAGCTTCACGCCCCACCCTACAAGATGAGACATGCCACACTCACCTGCACCCCAAGATACGTGTCCAACTTCTTCTTCAGCACCTCCGATCGCACCGGCTTAGCCAAGTAGTCATTCATACCCGCCGCCAGACACTTTTCGCGGTCGCCCTGAATGGCCGAAGCCGTCATGGCGATGACGAGCACCTTTCGCACCGATTCGAGTGCGTCGGTTCGCAGCAGTTTGGTCGCCTCGTAACCATCTAGTATCGGCATTTGCACGTCCATCAAAATGACGTGGTACGGGACACCCTTGCGTGCCTTTTCACGTAAGCCCTCAACTGCTTTGAGACCATTGTCGTAGGTATCCACATTTGGATACCCGAGGCGCTGCATGTACTGTGTGGCGATCTTTGCGTTGATGGCATTGTCCTCGGCGATGCATATCCGTAGCTGATCCTTGGGAATCAGCGAAAGATCCGTATAGGTACCTAGCGCGAGCTCCTTGTCGATGAGGGCCGAAGACGCAAATCGCGACTGGGCGGTCTCCGCCAGGAGTGTGGCCGGCGGACCCTGAGCATCGCCGGCAACTACCTCAGGTCTGGCCTTCTCGAACGTGACGGTGAACCAGGCTGTAGTCCCGGCGTTCTCCTGGCTCTCGAGTCTGATTTTGCCCTTCATCATGGTCTCGATAAGCGACTTGCAGATGCTGAGCCCTAGCCCACTGCCGCCGTACTTCCTAGCCGTACTCGCGTCGGCCTGGCTAAAGGGCTGGAAGAGGTTCTCTAGATGCTGCGGTGAAATCCCAATGCCGGTATCCTTAACCCAGAAGGTCAGTGTCGCCGTGTCTGTGGTCTCCGAGTCGACCCGAGCTCCAATGGCGATGGAGCCGTCTTCGGTAAATTTCAAACTGTTTCCAATCAGATTGCCGAGGACCTGATGAAGGCGGATGGGATCTCCGTAAATCAGCATGGGGGGCAGGTTGATATCCTGAACGATCCTAACATTTTTCTTTGACGTCTTCTCCCTGTTGCTGTACGACACTGCACGGACCACTTCTCGCACCATCTCCTCCGGGTTGAAGGCGATGATGTAGAGCTTCATCTTGTCCGCCTCCATCCTCGAGAAGTCAAGAATGTCGTTAATGACTGTCAGCAGCAAGTCAGCAGAGAGTCTGATGGAGTCGGCCATCTCAAGCTGCTCCCTGTTGAGATTGCTGTCCCTCAGCAGCTCCGAGTTTCCAATGACCCCGTTCAGCGGCGTGCGCAGTTCGTGCGAAACGTTGGCAAGGAAGATGGATTTCGTCTTGGCCGCTTCTTCCGCCAGCTTCACATTGCGGATAGCCTCGGCCTCGGCATTCTTCGACTTCGTCTCGGCCTCGATGGCTTTGGCTAAAGCCCGCTTCTGCAGCGCCACCATAGAGACATTCTCCGCCGAGACCTTCTCGACCGCTTTCATAGCGAGGGCATTCGAATAGCTGATTCCGATCTGGTTGACAAGAAGTTGAAGGACGGTGACATTACGGTCAGTAAACGATCCCGGCAGGCCTTCGAGGTAAAGAACTCCAAGCAGAGGCTTCGAGCCATGACAGATCGGGATCGCGATGACCGCCTTGCTAAGGGGGTTCTTCCGGAGCCAATAGTCGCTCACATTGCCAAATCTCTCGTCATTGACAAGGTCCCGGAGAAAGACAACCTCACGGAAGCGCGTGCAGTACAGGATGACATTCTCCGCAACCAGATGGGTCCCGCTGAGCGGAACACTGGGGATATGCGCCACGGCCCCTTTTTCGGGATCACCGCTTGCTGCCACACACCAGTCCACGCCTCCCTCGTCTTGAACAACAATGGCGGCCAGAGTCGCCGACCCGCTGCAGGTTTGGAGGATCACATCACACATGGTCTTGAGTAGCTCGTCGACCCTCAAAACCGACGAAATGACCTGCGACGAGACAAGTATTGCGTGCAAGTCGATCATGTCAAGCGCAGGCAAGCCCGCCCCAGCTTCAGGCTGCATCGACCCTCGCCACGCTGTCATGCGTTCTCCCTTTAGGGCGGCGAGCGCCGCCTGTGTAACTTGCGGTGTCTCTTCCACCCCTTCAGCGTCAACCGTCCGGTATTGAACAGACGCAGCGTCGCTAGCAAAGTCTGTCTGTACCCCGACGTCGGCGGTGCGAGGATTCCGTATCGGGCCGTGAAGTAAGATGCTGTGCTCGGCTTCGATATGGTCGGCGACGCCGGTGGCACCAAATTGTCGGTAAAGACCAACCGCATCGCGAAGAGCTGATCGCGCGGAACGCCTGGCAGCATTTCTAATAAAAATGTTTGCCATCAAGTAGTTCCCCAGTGCCTCCTCAAAGACGAAGTTGTGCTCCGAAGCATGGTCCAACGCCTCTTCGTAGTGCTGGATTGCCGTGCCATGCTTGCCAAGCATCTCGGCGATCTGGGCGTCAAGCAGCTTCGACCAAGAGAGGTAGTTGACGTTATTAACAACCTCCCAATCCTTGATTTTTTTGTTGAGCTGCTCGACCTGCCTCACGGTTTCCTCCACCCGTGTCTTGAAGTCCTCTGCCTTCGGCCGGGGATCCTGTTGCCGGCGAAGAATTATGCCAGACAAAGAAAGTCCGTAGAAGAGCAGGGCTAGCCTCGTGTTGCGAGCTGACCACACCAGGCTAGCATTTTCGCAGCAAGCCTTTCCCATCTCCACTGCTTGTTCGTAATGCCCAAATAAAAACAGTGGCACAAGTTCCATCATCTCGTAAATCAGCACCGACCTGCCGTTGTTGTTCGTGTTAATCTTTAGCCAGCTCTTATACGACACGGTATCATGTTGCTCGTCGCTCATCACCCCGGCCGGGTTGAGCGCCCTGGTTTTCCCTTGCAAGGCGCGGCAAACTTGTCTCACTGCGATAAGAATCGTGCCTCCTCGGGTGTCGAGATGCCAGTTCGGGATTTCCTCGCAGCTGTACTGGCAAAACGCTTCGAGATCAGAGCAATTCTCACTAGCAGAGAACCTGAGCTGCGCCGACAGCCCGAAGCTGAGGATGGTTGAAATGCGGTCTCCCGCTGCAGTAGCATACTCAGCGGTCGTCCCCTCAAGCTGGGCCACCTCGGTCCCTATCGGGTACTGAACATGTCCCACAAAGTTTGCAAAAAGCATGTACCCCCTGGCCATCGAGAAAGGGTCCCGGTGCTTTTCTAAGAGCTCGAGACATATGCCTGCGAGGTCCGTAGCAAATTGTACCAAGTTGAAGCGGGAGAGCGCAATGATGGCCAAGTGTAAGAAGGCCATACCGGATTGGGGAAAACCGCCTCGTTCGAAATGCGTTTCAAGCATCAGAAGGGATAGCTCATAAAAGGAAATGCAGTTTGTCCAGAAGCCGGCACTTGTTGTTTCTGCCAGCACCGCACCTAGAGATGCTAGACTTGGATCACTTGCGAGGACTGGATTGAGCAGCTCATGACGGTCTGTACTCTGGATCCTCACAGAAAGTCGCTCAAATCTTTCGTCGCATTGCTCAAAAGTCGGATTCTCCTCCAAGGTCATCCCAAGTGCTCTGAGACATTTGTTGAGTGATTCCAGCGCCTGCCTCGAATCTCCGCTCTGGGCAAATATCCTTGACTGAAGCACCCAAGCCGGCGCCTTGTCGATGGCGGTTCGCGCCTGTTCGAATATTGTTTGAAGGAGCACGTTGGCTGCGCTCTGGTGCCCCATGTACAGATAGCACTCGGAGGCCTGGAGATAAAGCTGCAGTGTTTCGTCGTAGGAGACGTCTTCGGCGCTGTCGTCCCAAGGGTTGGACTGGAGCAGCGCGACGGCATTGCTATAATACTTCGCAGCAGTAGGTCTCGCTCCGCTTTCGGTAGCCTCTTGGGCCGACTCAAAGAGAAGTGTCCGGTACAACAGGCGATGAGATACCCGCTTCTTTATGATTTCCACAGACTCGCATATGTGAGAAGCCGTGTTGCCCTTCACCGACAACTCGGTAAAGTGGTATTTGAGCAGGGTTTGCGCGATGACAAAGTGCATCTTCCGAGCATTGCACTCCTTCAGCGCCGATGCGGCTTGTATGTATCTGTCGTGAGCAAACCGAAAGCGGTCGTCGCGATCGCTGGGCACAATAATGCAGGCTTGGATGGCCGCTTCGAGGCCTGCAACAACATCTTCCGCCCCGACAGAAAATTCCTTCTGACCGTCAGGGCATTCGTCGTCGGCATAAATAAACTCCCCCTCCATCAGCTTGCATATGAGACCGAATGAGAACGTCTGGCCTAGCAGCGCAGCCCACGCTAGAATCGACCTGGAAGCTGGAGGCAATTCACTCAGGCGACGGGTGATGAAGGCCGTGTCGAGGACGTCGTAGTCTTGCTCCCCTTGGAACTGATCGAAAAGGCGGTCTAGATCATACTTCCATTGGCCAACGTGATAGTCATACCAAATGCACTTTTTCCGGTGGCTGGCAGTAAGCATCTCGCGCATATAAAACGGATTCCCAGCGGTTTTGGACTGGATAACTAGGGCAAGAGGGAGAACCTCTTCTCTTGCGAGGCAAAGCGTTGCCGCAACATAGTGAACAATGTCGTCCTCACTTAGTGGTGCCAAGGTGATTTTAGTGACAGCTAGGCCTCCGTTTCTGGGAGATTCCTCGGATTTGGGGCTGACGATCTTTTGAACTCTGTCGGATGATAGTTCCTCGGGACGATACGTCATTACAATAACCATCTTCAGCCTCGCTCCGATGATCTGGGTGATGAGTTCGGTGGATTCGTCATCAGCAAAGTGTAGGTCGTCTAGACAAAAACAAATGAATTTGTGATGCGTAAACATCCTTAGCACATCGAGGAATGTGTTCATCAACCGGATTGTTTTTGTTGATGTGCCAGCCCTGAGGAAGTCCTGCGAGCTCTGCGTAGATGCCCGCGAGGCGCTCCGTACTACAGACGGACCAGACATTTCAGGCGACGAGCCGCGTCTCTTTAGAGGCACCCGAGCTCCCTGCGGGTTCAGCGAAGTGCGTGATAGAGACCCATCGACAGGCCCCAGCAGAAACTCGGGCAGGCCCAAAACCTTGTGCAGCATGGGCCACATTGGCCGGACGTATTGTTTTAGAGCCTGGTGAAATGGCGTTTCGGTGTTTCTCTCACCCCATACCTGGCGGAACAGCGAAGATAATAGCTTTAGTAGCGGCCCAAAGGGTATTCTCCTTGCCGTGTCAAATTTTGCTGTCGCGCAATAGCCTCTCCTGCGCACATCCGCCAAGACGGACTGGACAAGGCAACTCTTCCCAAGCCCGCCCGCTCCCTCGATTGTCACGATCTCGCAATGACCCTGCCTCCTAAACTTGGCCGAACCGAGCTGCCGTGACAGGCTCGAGGAAGAGTCCGTGGTTGTCACGCCACTGTGCCGTGGTGATGTTTCGGCGGCGACGCCCTCCCCAATACTTGCGGCTTCAAAGGAGACACTCTGATGTCTTTCCCATGCGCGGGTAGCGCGGATCCCCCCCGACAAAACCGAATTGCTGGAGGATATTGTTTCCCCGGATATTGTTGCTGTGTCGTTACCAAGCGCAGAAGGGAAAAGGCTGCTCCTCCACTTCGGCTCGTTAGACACCGTCTGTGTAAAGGAGCCACTCTGCCGGTTGGTTCCATCGGCCGAGCTCGTACCATCACTTGAGACCTCGGTGCCATCGAGGGGGTCGTTTGAAAGGTTCGACATGTCCGAGAACCGGTTCGCACCTCCTTTCTGGCTCATGGCATGGTTCTTAGCCATCCTTTCAATAACCTTTAGTAGCTCGGCCCTTTCCTTCTCCCGCCCTATCATGGCTGACGGAAGCATGAAGAAGGAGGACACATCTCTGGAAGCGACTGGCCAGTCTTTTAATGCCAACCAATCGCCGCCACTCAATAGCTGCTGGACTGTAACCAAATCATACCGGAGGCCACTTGCCGAAAAATACCTGTCGCCTACGTTCTTGGATGTGCACTTCTGGATTATGCGTCCGATGACGTCAGGGATGTCGATACGGATGGCCGAAACGTTGGGTATCCTGCGACCCAACACGCCCTGGACGATGTCAAGCGGCGTTTCTCCCTGAAAGACGGGTTGCTGCGTCAAAAGACTCCAGAACAGGACCCCCAGCGAATAGATGTCGGTGCGTGTGTCGGGCTCAGCAGGCATGCGGCCCGTTTGCTCTGGGCTGATATACTGCAGCTTGTTCATCGCACCAAGCTCTTTCGACAATGCAGACCATCCCATGCTCGTCAGGCCGTGCTCGAAAGACCTCAGTCCCGAACCAAAAGACATCAGCTTGACCTTGTTGGTCTCCTCATTGTAGTGGAATGCGTCTCCCCTTATCTCGCCATGGATGATACCCTGGCCGTGGTGGATAGTTTCTAGACACTGAGTCGCGCCGATGGCGAAGTCGAGAAACAATTGCAAGCTGATAGGGACGTCAAGCTTGGGGTTCTCGCCTGTGCGCGTGATCCACTTGTCGGCCTGCTTCTTGGCTGTGTAGAAGGCCGGACCGAGGTCAAGCATCTTGAACATGTGGTTTGGGCCTGGATACTCGTAGATGATAACGATGGTTGTTCCCCGATCGCCCGGCTGAGGCGGCAGTCGAATGAGATCCAGCGGCTTGACAATGTGCTCCCCATTGGGATCCGTACCTGCTATCAAGCTCCTCGCAATGTGGAAAGCCCTCTCCTCACGGAGTACATGAAAAGACACCTTTGCAATGACCTGCTCCTCCACGACGGGGGCATCGGCGGCAGCGGTCGAGAATGCCGAGGGCGAGGGGACAGCAGCCGAGTGCTCGCTGCCGGCCTCGCTGTGGGCGGCGGAGATGGGGGTGCGGTCGGAGGGCGAGGGACGGCCGGATGAGGTGAGTTTGGTTAGGGAGGATGGACTGGGGGCATAAATTGGGTAAGGGGCGGGGGACGCCGCCGTGGTGGTGGCCGTGTTGGTAGAGTAGGGGGAGACGAAACGCGTGCCATAGACGTGCCAGTTGTCGTAGGTGGTGTGGAAGGGTGGGCGGGAGTCGTCCCAGGCGTAGCCGGCGATTTGGCGCAGACGCTCGAAGATGCGCGACGGGGCATCGAGCTGCGTGTCGTCGGGCAGCCTCGCGGCGGGATCCATGGTGACCGCGGGAGGACTGTGGAACCCTGGTCACGGATCCGGATCGCGGATCACGGGCTCGTTCGAGATGGCGTCGTGTTCGAGAGATTCATGTTCCGCTCATGGTCAGGATCTGATAGAAGGGGGTGCAGACTGTCGGAGACGGAGCAGGTAAGCAGGATGGATTCGTGTATTTCGGCATGCGGGGACAGCGGCGGGGACAGCAGTGCAGACTCAGCGGATCCTGATTCTGCATGCAAAACGGCCGACGAAGAAACCCGGTTTTGTGGGCAGACCAGGTGGAATACCGTAAGATACCCTGGATACCCTTGGTGGTGCGGCGGTCTAGGAGTCGAATCCCCTCTCAATCCAAATCTCGACCTCTCAATGGTGGTGGTTGGAGTGAGCGAGCCAAGATCGGCAATGGGACACTGGGGGCAATGCGACAATGGGGCCCACCTTCCAAGCCGAGCCGGGTACTGGCGTGGGTTTTGAAGCTTGTCGCGAGTTGCCAAGGTCGGATATGGGTTGGTCTTCTGGAACCCAACGGTCTTGTCGCTATTCACACGCTATTCGCAGTGTCCAACAAAAGTCAGTCAACCCTGGCCACCGATCACAAGTGACAGAACGGGTCCTGTGGCGGCAAGCGGCCGGGTCCCAGAACTAGGTGATGCAGCAGTACCGAATGGATGAATGACCCTGCAGAAGCTTTGGGTTTCCTTCCTCGAGGGGGAAGGGGGGGGAGAGCGATGAGGAGTGCGCTAGTCATGGCCCATCCCGCTGTGACCTGACGAAACCTCCCTTCTACGCACTGTGAGTGGCTTCCCATCCCATTTGCCCTAAAGCACCACGAGCACCTAGCGCAGGGCATACCAGTGGTCGGCAAACCGCCCGATGAGAACACCCCCATTATCTACACCGTGTCTTCGTCATCACTCGTACGGTCATGTGTGCGAAACACACCTACACAAGGTCGTCATTTGCGCCCAGTTCGGCATCCCGCGCTGCGGCGCTTTATTGCACATTTGCTTTGGCGCGGACCGCAGGCGGTTTCTTACAGCCTCCATCCGCTTAGTGTATTCGTAAATATATATATATCTGAAGTCTCTCTCCGTCTTTTCCGTTTACGACACGTTTGGCACGCTTCTCCCTCTGGAACATGCTCTGTCCTTTCCGGGTATTTTTCTATCTGATTTCGCTACCTGTCTGCGCCGGCCACCCGGGATTGGTCCCAGCTGTCAACGCCTGCTTTTCTTCTGCGACAGAGCGCCATTGACGTCACACCGTTGACCAAGAGCGCTGGCAAATCATGTCAAAGAATATGAGGTGACCAAACCGCCCCAGCGAATCCCTACCCTCGCTGTTTCAATGTCCAAGCAAACTGCAAGCCGCCTCCATAAATTTCAGCAAGGCCCAGCATGGTTTTTAGACATATTTTGCAACTCGAGTTTTGACATTGGTTGTGGGTTGCAAGTTTCAGTCAAGTGTCCAGATAGCCCAAGAACCAGCCTACCAAGGGCTTGCCGAAAAACGGCTAGCGCACTTTGCCTAAACATCAATAGGTGTGCTCACACAGTGTTACAAGACAACATTTGCCGAGTGGAAGGGAGGTTCTGGTTTCATGCTGAGGTGTGCGGACTAGTGGTACTAATCAAACAACATCTTCAGCCGATAGGTTGGTGTTGTTGCACAGAACAACTTTGTTGGACTGTGTAACACTGAGATACCTTGACCGGCTCACCGCGGACTCATCACATAAAATAGGTAGTAGATAAGGAGACCATCAAGAATGCATTAGATTCTATCTACCTCCCGAAATCCGACATCTACCTGGAAGAAAAATAGTCATGGCTTTCTTGCCTTGCCTCGAATCCATCATCATATGCCGCCAGAACGAGTCTTCAAATATGAACGAGAACCCGCTGTAACTCTTCCATCCCGCTAGTATTTTGCCAATTCCCAATTTCTGCAACGCACAGCGAACAAAAAACCAACGACACTGTACCAGCCCACATATGCAAGTCTGAACTCCCTTGCTTTCTATACCCTCACATTATACCACCAGCAAATGGTTACTTGGCCTGCTTGGACGACTTCCGAGAGTGGCCACCGCTGACAGACGCTTTCCGTTCCCGCGTGGGAAGCTCCTTGGTCTCACCGTTAGCCACCGGTGCAGCAGGGCTGCTGCCCGCAAAGCTAAATGTCTGAGCGAGCCGGCGCTCAGTGTTCTGGCGCGAGTTGACAAAGTCGGGGTAGTTAAGGGTCAGCTCCACAGCGCCATTGACGATGTGGTCGACCGCTTCAACTCCCAGCATGAACGAGTGATCCTGGTTGCCGACCTCGTACCTCCAGCTGCCAAAGCGACCACGAGAGTAAATGTCCATATCCTGAAGCTTGGGAAGGAGCTCCTTGAGAACACCTTCTCGCTCAAGCGCCGGGGTTGGGTAACCGTGGTCAAACTTGCGGTGATAAGTCGAAACAATCTCATCGCCAGACTTGATCATGTCGGTGTTGATGAGCCCCCGGATGCAGTCCTTCAGCAGGTTCTCCTCGTCGACCGGCTTCATGGTTGACTGCGAAACCTCCAACATGATGGACCAGTAAGGGCCCTCCTTAGCCTCGGTTGACTCAGGCTTGCTGCCGTCGGCCAAGTACCGCGTTGGTAGTTTAACATCGGCCTGCGGCTGGTTGTACGGCGAATAGTTTGAGAAGATAGTAGCACGGTAAAAGGGGCAGTTATCCTCAGGGAAGTAAAGCTATGGCGATCAGCATGTCGGTAAATTAACGGGCGAAGAGTTGTGGACTTACCCAACACTTATCACCAATGCGCTCAGGACGCTCGCCACGAATACCGACGCCGATCACGTGTGTCGAAGAGTAGTAGACCCTTTGACAGCGAGATGAGGTCTTGGTTGCCCATCTTCTCAACGAGATGATCGACAGCCATGGTGGTGACCAGCTTATTGTAGCCAATAGTCGTACCATCCGCCAGTGTCACAATCTTCTTTGCCGCGTCGACATTGGTAACTTCACCCTTCTTGCCGTACCGCTTGTTCTTCTCAGGAAGAGTATCGGACACGGCAATCCAGATGCCGCCTGTACCATCTCTCGCCGGGAAGCGGAATGTGGCATTCGGTCCCCAATTACCAGCCGTCTTGTTCAGGATGACATTCTTGGTAACCAGCTTGACATCCGGGGCGGCCACACGCTCTCCGAGCCATTGGCATTGCATCTATAATATATCGTGAGTGCGAACTCTTACGCGGATTGGTGTTGATGTGGGAACTCTGGAGCATACCTTGGTGGTGGGAACGGCCCAGACCTTGTAGTTATACGGCCTCATGAAGATGTCTGCAACACCCTCACCGCACATTCGCAAAATCCATTCATCGAAGTCTTTGGGCTTATTGTTCGCGACGCGGAAATCGAGGGCAGCGTCAATAAGGCCCTCAATGCACTTCACCTGGTCGTCCTTGGGTAGCATCGAGATGTTGTTTTGGAACGGATACGGGACCCAAAGACTCTTGTAGCGCACATAGGAGATGCGCTGGTGGGTGTACCAGTCACCCTCGTTGGGCAGCGCCTCATCGATGCAGTCGTCGAAGTACTTGTAGTGCGAGAAGATGACATGACCACCGACATCGTAAAGCTAGGAGCGCATTTGTTAGCGACAACTCCTCTAATGGATTTGGCGATCAATAGATAGTTTGGGGCAAGCAGGAACTCACGAAGCCCTCGGGAGTGATATCTGTAGAGGCGAGACCGCCGGCCTTCTCGTTCGAGTCCAGGATCAACCAAGAAGGACCATTCTGCCGTCCAAGTCAGCTCTTGTCGCAACATCGCGGGGTCCGATAAGGCGGTGAGCGAACAATGTGGTTGAGACGCTTGGCGGCGCCCAAGCCCGTCGGGCCAGCGCCTATAACGAGAACATCGACAGTGCTGGAGCAACACAGGTCAGCAATCTCGACGCATGGCGACCAAAACTAAAGAGTTTGCGTCCTTGAGTGCCAGGAAACTCACATATCTGCCATGGTAGGAAAGGTCCAGAGCTTAGGTATGATGAGTGTTTCAAAACTCGCAGCACTAAGAACCGATTTGGGAGCTGTTGAGAGATTCGGTCCAGATACTCAATCGACTGTGGGATGGAGGTTGTGGCAGGAGTTGAAGGACTCTGAGTTGCGGGCGTGGTCCAGCGGCTGTTATCGAGGTGATATCTGTTTCCTTGGCTCCTGCTCTCCAACCTGCGAATTTCGGGCCCCAGCAAAATAGGAGTCCAAGATGGAGGGGCTAAAATTATTCGAGCAGGGGCTACCCCTAGTGGCTGGCCAAGGTGGATCCCGCAATTGCAGAATCCTGGCCCGTCAGGCACCCAGAGGCCAGAACGCATCCAGGGCACTGCATGGGTGGAGGAGGGGGGTTGGCTGTCAATGTCATCTCACATCACATCTCTCTGCGACTTCAGTTGGTTGCACCACAGCCATCAATCTGAAGAAGTACAGGGACAGCACAACACAACAGAGCACCAGGAGCACCAGGAGCACCAAAAGCACCAAAAGCACCAACACATTTCTTTCTTGTGCAAACGGCGCCTCTCTCCTAGATACCCTTATAGATAGGCCTTCCCCGTCCTTTTGGGGATAAAATGGGATGCTGGCAGCCGCGTCGGTGAGAAGATGGTGCTCACTCTATCACCACTACGTTAACGACTGTACCTCCCACAGTAGAGCCTACTCCTTGTATCTCAAGTCTCGTCTCTCCAAAAATCCGAATTGTTTCACCACCTGGATCAGCATTGCTCGAGATATGAAGATCATCAGACCCAGCAGATCGCTGTGCGTCGGCGGCGGCGGCGATACGCCATGGGCAGTTATTCGCTGCCATGAATATGTACTACACCATAGTATAGTAGTAGTAGGCGAGCCAGATCGAGTTGTTGGGGGTCGAAGCAACCTCCTTAATTCTAAGTGGCCTTCATATAAACTATCCGTCGGCATCCTGCATCCTGACGAGATGGCTGGGTTTCGACCACGAAATGCCATTTGGCTACTGGCTTCTGGTTGTCAGGTCGTTCCACAGACTCGCCAAGGCACGGCCATGATGCCTGTCAAGCACAACGGATGTTGCGTGCAGGAGAAAGCTTGAGGCTCGTGGGTCTTAACTTTCGGCTCAGCGGTCGGTGGTGACAACATGGGATGTCGCTTCCAAGTCGTACCACACGGATGTTTCAGAGACACACACTAGATATACCGCAGTAGTTATGTACGATCCAGAGCTTTTAATCCGATACGACTCGGGCAGCTTGCGGCAAACAACAAGTACAAGCTCGCAGGGTCCCCCGAGAGGAAAAACTATGCTGCATCCAACCGCACGTCGCACCAAAACCTCCTGTCTATCACGCCTGCAGCTAAACCACAGCTTCCCAAACCATAGATGCGCACACCTACAATCTAGAAACGGTGATGAGAGTGTCATCTTCTCTTGGGTTTCTGGGGGCCGAAGGAAGAGGGGATGGAATTCGAGTCGCAGGTCACCTCTAGTAACTATATGCGATGCTGAAATCTCAACCGGCGTATCACCGGTCCAATCGATAATAATTTCTTGGACGCAGTCTGGTCGAGGTATATTGGCGATGCTGGCGGCTCTGGTGGTTGGTCCTGGGCGAGGAGGAGGCGGTGTCGTTTCTACCCACTTCTCCAAAATAATTCTCCTTCTAGGTCGATCCAGCTTGGCCAAGAGAACAATCTTAACCTGGTGGTTAGATGCCGAAAACCACCATCTCATATCCCCCTGCAAACTTTTCCAAAGACGACGAGTCTCCAGCCTCTATGACCAATGTTGGCCAGCTCCTTCCAATTGGTTGCGGTCTTGGGCTACCGCTCGAATCCCCTTCCCCACGGTTACCACCTGGATGGCCTTGTCGCTGGGGAAATGTTGTGGCACCAGAATATTTCCAAACATCCCTTAGACCCATAAAGACAATTTCGTCCCTCGCTTCATGATAGAGCTTTAGGTGAAGTTCTTCGTGAGGCCCCCCCCGGTATAGGACGATGAGAGTTCGCTCCTTGGCATCATATCGCCGACAAAGCTCTCTCTCTTCGTCAAGTCTAATGAAGTCTTAGGGGGAAACATCTATACATATTAGTATGCAATATAGAGGTTAAATGTAGTCACCTGCCTTGAAACGTCAAGATCTCTTGGTTGGTAGAGTTGACAAGGCGACAAATCTGATGGTTGTCGTCCCGGCGCCTAGCGAGGGTGCTGTCGAATAATCCGACAATGCGGGCGATGCCAGTACAGATGTCGATGTCGATGCCGATGCCGACACCGACATGATTGTATCGGGCGATGCCTCATTCCCGTTTCTGTGATGGGGTTACCTGGGTTGGCGGCTGCGGGGTACGATTTGCGGGGTCAATAGGCTCCATTTATATTTCTAGACCCCAGGGCGTGCATTTTCGAACCTCCCTGAACAACGTAGGCACACCAGGGACGGGCCCAGGCGGAACGACCAAGCACCGAGTCAATGGGGTCCTTACGCGGCCCAAACTGTATTCAACTCGAGTCCTTGCAGACCCATCAACAGGAGGATTGAATCAGTCAATGGGTTGAGTCGTCTTGGGAAAACCCCAGTGTTTGGGAGCCCCCACATATAAAATGTCGGGTCTGAGACTTTCTCAAACCAACCACGCAGTGGCTGCAGTGATTGGTTAAAAAGGTTTCGCAAAAGTTGGAGGGAAAGGTCAGGTTGCCTCCCAGTTTGGGGCACACAACCTGCGCAACATGTGGCCCAAGGACGGCTGCCGATTTGACGATCGCTGCGGTATCTCAATTTGCATATCAAACGCTAGAACCATATATCCCCTTCTATCCACGTCTGGCAGAATGCTAGCGACCCCCATTTCTGGCTCACGGGTGCTCTGGTTGGTTTTGACAGGCCAGCTCGAAATCGCTGTTCCGTCCCTGACTGTTCTGTGGCTTCGTGCTACATGGCGCAAGCGATCTCCAAGGACAAGGTGGGTTCCCCTATTTCTGCCCCTTCCCCTAGCAGAGGCGAGGAGCAGTGAGGAGCGGCGAGGAGGCATGTACCCGGTACTTTTCCTACGTTCGCGAGTATTCGGTCGTAAATCTGTAAAACCCTTCCCACTGATCGCTGAGATTGCAGGCTGGATTCGTGTTGCTTTACGTACCGGCCCCTTATCTTCCATGACAGTGTTTCCCTGGCTCCCAGGCTCCCTGGCCCGTATGTGTGCAGCGCGGTGGACATGCTGGATCCCGCTGCTCCAAAGTTAGTTTCGGTTGCAGAGATACTGGGCGCGGGCTTTCTTGACTTGGTAGCTAGCCAAGGCAGTCAAGCAGGTTCCCATATTATCGTTGACGGGCCCAGTCCTGGCTGTGCATTGCGTTGTTGCGTGCAGCGCGGTCCAGCTTGATTGACTTTCCTTGTTGCGCCCGGTTCCAATTTCCCAGATAAAAAAAATTGATTGGCGAGTCTCCAAAGCCTTCAGACGGAACCAACCCCAAAATTGCGGCATCCCCTCGTTGACTTGGCCACGCCACACCCGCGCTTTCTTTTCTTCCAGCTCCCCCCCTCCGCCCTCGCTGTGCCTTTCTGCAAGCGTCCTCGAACCCGAGTCGACTCAGCGACAGACTGCGACCCGAACGACCAGCACAAGGCACACGCATCTTCCTCCCAGCCAGACGCGCGATCATCTTGCCAACTTTCAGGTCTCAGCAGGCTTGGCCATCCACTCATTTGTTTCGCACTTGTCCACGTCTCCACGCGCCGCAAGAAAACCGTCGACTATCATTTTCATTTGGCCCGTGTCGCATCCCACTGCCTCACTCGAAATCGCTTCTTAATACAGCATACCGGAATACCCCGTCGTCGTAATCCGCGCTCTTCGTCTCCGAGCGCCAAATTCGACAGATAGCCAAAATGGGCGTCGACGAAAAGACACGAGCATCGGGCGACTCACCCCGGGAGGCTAATGGACCAACCCTTCCGACCATCAACCCCGAGGTTGAGAAGATGCAGACACCCAAGTCCAATGGCATCCATCCTGCCCTCTACGTGGTGTGAGTTGAATCCTGACAGACAAGATTCCGCCTTGACACAGGACAGGAACTGACAGACTGCGCAGATGCTGGATCAGCTTGAGCTCGTCGGTTATTCTGTTCAACAAATGGATTCTCTCCACCCTCGAATTCAGTAAGCATTGCCTACGAAATACCAGTCGACAACGAAAGGGGAGACGATGATGCTGAGACTTTACAGGATACCCCGTCATTCTGACCACCTACCACTTGACCTTTGCGACTATCATGACCCAGATCCTCGCCCGCTACACTACCTTTCTTGATGGTAGAAAGACCGTCAAGATGACTGGCCGTGTCTACCTGCGAGCCATTGTCCCAATTGGCTTCTTTTTCAGCTTGAGCTTGATCTGCGGCAACCTCACCTACCTCTACCTCAGCGTCGCCTTTATCCAGATGCTCAAGGTTGGTTTTATCCTGCCGAACGGCGCCTTTGAACGCTAAACTCTGGGACTCTGCTAACTTTTGCGCACCAGGCCACAACCCCTGTTGCAGTCCTCATCTCGAGCTGGGCGCTCGGTGTGTCCCAGCCGAACTTGAAGGTCTTCCTGAATGTCTCTGTAATCGTTGTTGGTGTTATCATTGCTTCGATTGGCGAGGTCAAGTTCGTGTGGATTGGCGTTATCTACCAGGTTGCTGGTATCATCTTTGAGGCTCTCCGCCTCACCATGGTCCAACGCCTTCTGAGCTCTGCCGAGTTCAAGATGGACCCCCTAGTTTCGCTGTACTATTTTGCCCCGGTGTGCGCCGTCATGAACGGCGTGGTTGCCCTTTTCTGGGAGTTCCCCAAGGTCTCGATGGAGGAGGTGTATCACGTTGGTCTGTTCACGCTGTTTCTCAACGGCCTCTGCGCGTTCCTGCTCAATGTCTCGGTCGTATTCTTGGTAAGTTCTTATGTGCGCATCGTCGGTAGTGTGTGCTAACAACTACGTTAGATTGGCAAGACCTCGTCTCTTGTGCTCACCCTCTGCGGTGTGCTAAAGGATGTCATGCTCGTCGCGGCATCCATGGTTATTTGGGGCACAGAGGTATCCGGTCTGCAGTTCTTTGGCTACAGCATCGCCCTTGGCGGCATGGTCTACTACAAGCTCGGATATGAGGCGCTCAAGGGCTATGCCGGCGAGGCCGGCCGCCAATGGGCAGACTTTGGAAACAAGCAGCCCATTCTGCGCCGTGTCGCCATCATCGCCCTCGCTTTGTTGGCCGTTTTTTTCTTGCTAGGAGGCCTTGCACCCTCCAGCGGAATTGATGCTAAGGACATCATGACTGAGGCCAAATCGAAGATGGGCATGTCCAAAATCTAAATTGGAAACATTAAAAGAGAGCGGCCAGGGACGTTAATTCTTGCTACGACCCCCCTAACAATCAATAACAACCAATTACGAAAAATTTAATTGCGAGCCAGTCTCAATTTCTTCAGGTTCTGACCGCCTCCTTGTCTACCGACAGACAGACCAACGTCCATCATCTCGCCTTCTAGCCACACCTAGATAGGTTTACCTTGGGGGAAAGGGAGGGTGGACGAATAATCTTGTCACTCGTTTTCTGCTCCGTGGCCGCAAGCCCAATGGACCAAAAGCATGACTTTTCACAACTTCTAGTACATAGTCTCGCAGCATTTTGTCCCTCCCCCCCCCTTTTCTGTCTCATCGAGTCCAGAGGGGCGTGGGATGGTGTAACGGGCGGAATCTTTCTTTTTACTGGTCTTTTTTTACGCTCCCCTAGCCACTAATACCTAGATGACAACACCAATTATAGACGGAGAGGAGTAGTGTGGGCATGGGGAAGTTGAAGCTCTGAGGAAAAGAAAGTTGGTCTCTGGGCGTGGTTGAGGTTACGAGCTAGAAGGGTTCAAGTAGCAGCGTCACACAGAACAAATGGGTTACTTTATACAGGCGGGCATGTGGGACTATTGGGCCTGCGGTTGGATGTACTCCTAGCAAGTGCAGAGTAAGAGAGATAGATGTGTAAACGAAGCATGTGGGGTTTAGAAGGAATAATATCACGAGTCAGGTGTTTATCTTTTGGCATGTGGCTTGGATCGCAACTAATGTATTTTAATAGTAGTTGATTCGGCAGGGAGAACTTGTCATAGTAGGATTTGTGTACCGTGAGTAACCAAGCGATTTTGTGTTTCAGGGCCGAGTCAGAACCAATGAGCCTGATCCCCAGCATCAAAGCCAGAGTTTCACGTCACATGAATCATCAAATCGTTGCCAAAACTATCGTTCTCTCCTAGATTCCCGCAATGCCAGGACATTGGCCGCTGGGAGGGGACCATCTATTCGATGTCCTCGTCGTGCCTCAAGACGCCATTTAATATGCACATAGGGTTCATAGGGTCCATGGCCAAGTACGCCAGATTATCTTGGTCGTTCATTTGCCGTGAAATTCAGCTACGTGAGCCTCAGATTTTTAATTCCGTGACGAATGCTGTGTCCAGCCCCCAAAAACTTTCGCCCCGCCCAGCCGAATGAGGAAAAAAAATGATCAAAACTCTGTAACTTGTGTCAGTACATCGTTCTACCCATACTTTGGTGTCGCACTCTGGCGTGAAGGGGAAAACGTACTCAGGGGGGTGAAGAACCACCTGTTCTTGCCGCTCGTGTAGCGCTCCTCAAGCACCTTCTTGACGGTCTTCTTGGCATCCTCACGCAGGCTGACCTCCTTGAATGTGTCGGACGAGACAACACCCTTGAGACCCTCAAGCTCGAGCGTGTAGCGGGTAGGCATCAAGTGGTTGTAGTTGATGACCTTGATGAACGGCTTCACCTTGGAGCGCTTGTCCTGTCTTGTCTTGGACATGCGGCGGGTGATCTTGCTGGGGTAACGCTCGATGCCGGCGACGAGGGCGTGGCCGTACGGGTGGAGCTTAGAGCCAGTGTCGACGGGCTGGATGATGACGACCTGGAGGAAACGAGTGTC
The DNA here is from genome assembly GCA_033439745.1 of Lasiosphaeria hispida. Taxonomy (NCBI): domain Eukaryota; kingdom Fungi; phylum Ascomycota; class Sordariomycetes; order Sordariales; family Lasiosphaeriaceae; genus Lasiosphaeria; species Lasiosphaeria hispida. Next base: position 2,215,664 of record JAUIQD010000007.1, on the reverse strand, counting down.
AGCGGGCTGGGCTCCTTTTCCTGGTATGTGCGCAGCCAGGCGGCGGGTGTCCCAGCAGCTCCCAAGCAGTCCTCCAACACCGATGGCTCAATCGCCTGTTCCTCCAATCCAAATCTTGGCCATGCGCGAAGGCGCCTTGGTTTCGACACAATTCCCACTCAAACAACAATCTTCAGGTGCGTCGGGGAAGTAGGGTTTTATTTCGATTGGCATACCTTCTTGCCGGCATAACGGCCCCGGGTGACGAGGCAAACTCGCGATGTCTTGAGGAATTTCATCTTGCCGGTTCTGCTGTGCCGAAGAGTTCGCTGTTAGTGGACTGGAAAACAGTGAAGAACAAAACTCCCAGAAAGACAGCCCGCGAAAGAAAAGGGTTGTGCGTTGCGTACCTTGTTGCCTCAGACCTTTTCCTAAGTCGATTGCTGGGCGTTCAGAGAAGTGAGGACGGGCCGTGTTGGGAGAGGTCTTTCCCCGAAATAATTTCACTTTGTGGGTTGTCAAAATTCGCGTGGGCTGCAAACCACTGGAAGATGACTAAGAATGGGTCTGGGTCTGCGCACGGACGCGGCTCTGGCTCGGCTGCCCATGTGGGGCTGACGCTAACTTGCAGCTGCAAAAGAACTGGAAGCTCCCTGTGTTGAATTGCCCTGTTTGGCCTCAACTTGAACAGTCAGCCTCTCCATCAACACCGAGCCACTTGCCAATATCTCAATCTTCAGAGCGAGATACCTACAATATGGCACCTCCAGCCTACGTCATATCCCGCGTCGCGGACCCGATATTTGCAGTCTTCATTGGTCTTTCAGCTGCCGCTCTGAGGATCAAGCGCGAGGAAGGAGAGAAGGGCAGGACTACACAGCAAACAGTCGACGTGCTGCGCCGGTAAGCTTGACTCTTGCTTGCAAATACTGAAGGCTGCTTGCTAAACGAATCATCTCAGTCGCATTGGCCTCTCAAGGTCCTAGAATACAGCCATGTCACTGTACATATCCACGCCAAACGCCATCAACAAGCAAACCAAAATAGCACTGCCACCTGGAGACCTCAATATATAATGATAGACCTCATATCTGTCGATTCGATTCTTTTTCCGCCCCGCCAGCTGCTACAGCGCACTTTACAACGCGAAATCCGGCCCATATTCCTTCTTCATCGCTTCTCGGACCATTTGCCCACAGAGCTTAGCTGTCGGGTTCGTGCTTACCGCAAGCCCCCTAGCAATCTCATTGCCATATCTTCCACCCATTGCAAAGTCTCGCGATGCGTTCTCTTCGAACTCCAACTTCGTCCAGCCCGCTTCACGTCTTTCCGGAACTATCGATACTGGTCTTGAATCTATCAGCTTCGACGTCATGTGATATATGGCTGCCCTTTGGGTATGTGCCAGTGACAATGTTCGGGCGGCTTGTGGCGACAGTTTAGGAAACCTTCCAGTCGGTGTGAGCAGCAAAATTGCGCGATCAAGGTCGGAAAGAATACTCTGGGCGCTTTCCATTCGCTCAGCTGCATCTTGGCCGTGGAGCAGAGCTTGCGGCAGCTGGGATCCGTCGGAAACCAGCATGGAGTCGCCATATAGCCGCCTCAGGGCCTGCGCCCTGTTGTTGCGAGCACTGGCGTAGTGCGGATACTCTTCGACAAGTTGCCCAAATCTGGAAACGCATTCACGATACCCCTTAATAATGTCAACACTGGCCATTTCACTGGATTGTTGCTTGGCATGCTGGGTCTCGAGCTTCTGAATCGAGATTATGATGTCGCGTTCTCGTTGAGACAACTTCTCGTATAGCTCTGCGTCTCGAATATGGGAATCCTTTGGGAGGGTGGCGTCGATGTACACAGCCAGTGATGGGTCTGACTCGGGGTCTTTGATTTTGCCGAGGACATTCATGTCGCGCCTGCTGAGGGAGACGAAGGCCATGATGTTGGCCTTTGGCTTGGTTGTGGGATGATTATATGATGATGTCAGGTCTCCGACTATTGTTCTTAGTTGGTGACACAAGGGATGGTGCAGCTCAAGGAATTGAACAGTTCGAGAATGCAATGGCGTCGGTTGTTTCTCCGAGGTTGGGGAGGTTTTGGCGATATCAAGTGAGGGGGCAACTTGCTGAGGAGGCTGGTGGATACTATTCAGCCGGTCTACCTGTTGCGAATGCAGGGACCAACTCAATTCTCTCAGGCCGTCGGGTGAGAGGAATGCATTCGTTCTTTTGCCTTTCCTATTATGGCCCGTTCTCGCTGAGTGAGCTCGCATACGAGCTTGGGCCGAGCAACACTAATAAGGGGTGCTCTCGGCTCAGGGCGGCTTAGAGCGGCTTTGGCAGGGCGATCGACGATACGGTCTCATTCCGCCTCTCCACTACGACCTAGCACGAACAACAACGCAAGCAGACACAGACCACAGACCACAGACCGACACAGACGCGTGCCCGCTCAGCTCGGCTTTATCGTCGTCATACTGAGAGGGCCTCATGATTAGGTTCGTCCTATGGCGGCCGGTCCCCCGTTGCAGGGCCCGTTGCAGGCCCATTGCAGGCGCCGTCCCCCCCTGGCACCAGCGAATGCAAATTGGTCAATGGCACGAGTTGGGACATGCCCTCAAGAGCGGACGCTCGCCTCTCTTCTTTTGCCATGCGCAATGCGACTGGCGATGGCCCCGATCAGAACCTTGGCAGCGGGACCTTGGTCGGGATATTGGACTAGTTCCACGTCCCGTTTCCAGAGGGAAGGTTGTTAGACAACCATCGTTCTTAAGCCGACGGCCCTTCCACCCACCATACTAATCCGTCGCTCCCGGCTGCCCTCCCCATATATAGTCTGTCAGAAGTCCTCTCTAGGTCCTCCTCTCACAAACTATAATCGAAACTATATCGATACTCTAATACGGGTCGACGCTCTAGCCATCCCATCGTCGTCATCTTTGTTGTTGCCATCTATCTATTTCTGCCCATCTTGTGTCTTGAGCCAGCAACCCCGAAGCCTGCTGAGTGAGCATGCCACCGTCCGCTATCACAGACACCACATCTTTTTCAGACTCGTACTCCTCGTCCGAGGAAGCAGACTATGCCGTGCAGCCGCCGGGCAACAACTTCAACGGCTATGACCATGTAACCTGGTACGTCGGCAACGCCAAGCAGGCCGCCGCCTACTACAACATCCTCTTTGGCTTCAAGACGGTCGCCTACCGCGGCCTCGAGACAGGCAGCCGGTATATTGCGTCGTACGTGGTCGGAAACGGCGACGTCCGCTTCGCCTTCACGTCGCCCATCCGCTCGTGCAAGTACCTGCCAGCCGACGAGCCCATTTCGGACGAAGATCGGGCCCTCCTGGCCGAGATCTACGCCCACCTCGAACGCCACGGAGATGCCGTCAAGGACGTCGCCTTCGAGGTCGACAATGTCGATGGCGTCTACCACAAGGCGGTTGCTGAGGGCGCCGACTCGGTCCAGGAGCCCACGACTTTCCACGACAAGCAAAAGGCCCTCGGCCACGTGCGCACGGCCGTGATCCGCACCTACGGCGATACCACCCACACCCTCATATCCCGGACGCACTACACAGGGCCCTTCCTGCCCGGCTTCCGGGCGTCGGCACCGAGCCCGGCCACCGTCCCCCTCCCGGCCGCCCCGCTGCAGCGCATCGACCACTGCGTCGGCAACCAGGACTGGAACGAGATGGTGTCGGCGTGCGCCTTCTACGAGCAGTGCCTGTCGTTCCACCGCTTCTGGTCCGTCGACGACAGCCAGATCTGCACCGACTTCAGCGCGCTCAACAGCATCGTCATGGCCAGCGCCAACGGCGTCGTCAAGATGCCCATCAACGAGCCCGCCCCCGGCAAGCGCAAGTCGCAGATCGAGGAGTACGTCGTCTTCAACTCGGGCCCGGGCGTCCAGCACATTGCGCTGCTGACGGCCAACATTGTCGAAACGGTCGGCGCGATGCGCGCCCGGGGCGTCGAGTTTATCAACGTCCCTCCGACGTACTATGCCACGATGCGCGAGCGGCTGCGCGCCGAGAAGAGGAGCTGGGAGCTCAAGGAGGAGTTCGAGGTGCTCGAGAGGCTGAACATTCTCATTGACTACGACGAGCAGGGATACCTGCTGCAGCTCTTCACCAAGCCGCTGATGGACCGGCCGACCGTCTTCATCGAGATCATCCAGCGGAACCAATTTGACGGGTTCGGCGCCGGCAACTTCAAGAGCCTGTTTGAGGCCATTGAGCGGGAGCAGGCTGAAAGAGGAAACTTGTAGATATGTACTGTTCTCATGATGTGATGATACTTTTGCATTTTTTGGGGGGGCCTGGCTGCTTGGATTGTTGGACATGCATGAATCTGTGTGCTTCATGGGTTTTGGCAGGCGGCTGATATGTTCTGTTGAAATGTACTCTATATACTCTTGGTCAAGTTTATTAGCAGCCACAACGATTCCATCACAAAGCTTCAGGTCATAATCGCTGCATGAATTTACCATGATGATGATGCAACAACTTGGGCTCATTTTCCTTCTGTTCTTTTGTCTTGCTCTGTAAGCCAAATCTGGTCGTAACCCGCTATCCTTTATCCACGCAACGCCGAACCAGCAACGCTCTGCATCTATAATATCTCTCATCAGAGAATTGGACTTGGTTTTCACCAAAGCCAGCATGTGAGAGGCCACTAACTGGTACTTCCCTATACTTAATTGTAAAGTGGTGGGTCATGTATCAATCTCCATGGGGCCGCCATTGGCGTGAGAGTTCCCATTTGTCTCTCTGGCGGGTGCTTCTACCCCCCTCGTATCACTTTGACACCCAGGGCAATTGTGTATGACCTCGTGGGAAAACACGTCGCAATCTATACAAAAATGGGTTCGACACACCTGGCAGGCATACCGCCCGCTCTCACTGACGCCCTTGACCTCGGGCAGTTCCGGGGCACCGCCGGCTACGCCATCCTGCTTCCCCTTGCCTTTCAGCTTCGCTTTGGACACAGGCGGAAACGGTGCCAGACACGAGAAGCACGCCGACGACCGACCAGCATCTGTCCAGGGGACTTCGACCCAGTTGCGAAGGGGAAAGAGATGGTGGTAGGAGCGCGCCAAATGGGTGCTCAAGATGAGCGTCAGGCCACAGACTGGGCACTCGGCGGGGAGACGGCACACCTTGGTGCGGCAGCGGGTGCAGGAATAGCCCTCACGGCTTGGCTTGTTGTGGCAGGCGCACAGGCTGATGTGGTCCTCGGAGGCTACTGTGCGGCTGGGGAAGCCCATCATGAGCAGGCTGGCGTTGTGCTGCTCGCTTGTGCGCGTCACGGGGGGTGTTGTAGCAGCAAGGAACAACTCCCGGAAATGCTGTTCGTGGAGTGCAACTGCGTAGTTCCCGACGTCGTCGCCGTTGGTCTTTGAGACGAGCTCGGCGCAAATGGCCACCTGGGCTGAAAGGCCTACCATGGAAACACGGATACGATCATTAATAAGATTTGTGATAGTGTCGTGGATATCACCCGGGTCGCTGGATAGCAGGGCGCCGTATATGATTAGCACCTCACGAGTACCGTGGGACGGGGCGTGGCTGTGGGCAGGGCGAGTTAGCAAGACCGTCGCAATGTCTCAGGGAACAAGGTGTTCGCATACAACAGCGCGCCACGGCACATCTCCAGTGCGTTCTGCAAGCTGGGACTACCTTGGGGTTCCTGCTGCTCTGCCCATTCCCTCAGTTTCTCGATATGCTCGGTCGGGTTGCCGCTCATGTCGCTGATTCTCACTGCGATTCCGTCGCGCATGCCCACGACACCCATTTGACTAATTGGGTTTTGCTCGAAATATTCCCGTACAAAGTCGACAGCGTAGTTGATGGTGAGGAGATATCGGTTTGGCAGGAGGTCCTTTTCAGCCATGGCGAAGCTCATGTCGAGTACCAGGATCAAATGCCTGATGATTCCGCGCTGCAGGGGCGTCGTGTCCCTAAGCAATCGACGGCGCTTCTCGGCCTCTAGGTACTCGCCGACCGTGATACTGCCATCGGCAGTCTCGACCACGTCTTCCCAGGAGCGTTGTATATCTTCCCAGGCCGCCTTCCGACCAGCACCGCCCTTGGCCTTTTTGCCACCTCCTTTGCCCTTTGTGTGTCCTTTGGACCGAGTACCATATGTGCCCCCATCAGCGGCCGAGGAAACGCGGTGGTCGACGAGATCATCGTCTGACATGTCGCCGACATACTCGCCGTCCGAGTCGGCCATGGTGGGCGAGCAGCGCTGTGGTTTGTCTTGGGTTGTCTTTGATGATTATCTTTGGCTGGCGTGCCGTGAATCACCTTGAATAATTGTCTGGATCGGGCGATAGAAACGTGCGCCGAGAGGAACCGGTCGCGGGCAATGCGGTAACAGCAACGATGGCTTTGACAGAAAGAACAATCGCGAGGCTACTCGGCAGCCAGCAGCCAGCAGCCTCGCAGGCTGGCGGGGCCCTTGCCAAGTAGCGTAGCCAATCAGACACGGTCAACACCCCGCGCTCGAGCTAGGGTTTAAAGGGCTGATGCCGAGAGCCAGCCCCCGATAAGATAGCAATAGCCAAGATACAGATCGCCATCGCTTGTCTATGATCGCGCCAGCTTCCGCTTTCTTTGGAGCTGTCGAGTCGTTGACTCCGCTGCGTGCCGGCATGCACCTCTCCCTTCCAAGATACCAAGAGGACAATACGAGCGAGCAGCGAGGTTGATTATGATTATGGCCCCACAGGGGCGAGAGCGCACCACCAGCAACCAATGCTCTTGCCAAGCTAGCGAGCTGGCAGTCAGCGGTCAATGGCGCTCTTGCTCTCGCCTCTGGCCACCTTTGTGATGCCGTAAGACTACACAACACCATCTCCGCCAGAGCCCCAGCAAGCTCAAAAGAACGCCGCAGGGCTTGGCGCTTTGCCTCGCAGCGCTAATTGGAAGCCCACTTTAATATTAAATGTTTGGCATGATGCACTTCTCCTTGCCTCAATCCCTGAGTCCCCAGAACCCGGGCCTTCGAAAGACGGCAACCGGTGCCCTGCTGGCTTGCATGCAGCTTGCGTTGCGTTGCTCGCAGTGACGGGACCAGTGACGGGACCAGTGACGGGGCCAGTGGACCATCGCTCTCATCGGCCGATCCACACCTCTGGGTCTCCGGCCGCCCCAGGAGGATTTCCTAGGCGTTTGTAGTTGCCTGTGCCAGTAGCTGCGGACATCATGTCAAAAATCAGAACGGAGACAGATTCGGGGCATTTGAAAAAGTGTCCGTTCCTGCGTCGCGTCAGGCCAGATCTGGATCTGTGACTGTTGCACACTGTGGGGCTGACACTGTCTCAACCGCTACGCCAGAGCGGGGTGCAAGTGACGGTGACGGTGGGTGGTGGAATGGGGATTAGGGCCAGCGTGGTTGACTAAAGATGAGGTACAGCTTGATCGGGGCGACGGACGCGGCTGCGGCTGCGGCGGCTGCGGCTTAGGCAGCCGCTTTTGGAGTTTTGCGCTTCCTCAGGGGACCTGGCGATCTCGATGGTTGATTACAGCGCGAATCCGCTCCATCCAAATGGAGGCTACGCTACAGAGGCACAGAGGACAGAGAGGGGCACACAGGGCATTGGGGCTCAACGGTGCTGCTGTTGACGGATTTTCAACACGCGCCTGCCGAACTCCCGGGGCGGTAAAGCATCGGTGCAATGGCAATTGACTGGATTGCCATTCGTGCCGGCTCCCCAGCCAGCCACACCATCCACACCCAAAACCCACATCCCTGCCATACCCCGGTCTATCCACCAACGAGACGATGACCCTGCGACGCCTCTGACGTAGTTGCCCAGCCTGCGGAGCAACATGGAGAATCTGCACAGGAATCGCACAGCAATCTGCAAGCGGGGACCCAAATGTTGGTCATGCGCATCCGCACTCGTTGCATTAACCAGGCAATCCAAGCTTTTCCCACAAATCCCCCTCGCGCGCTGTCTGCGACCTGGCCGTCTTGGTTCCCCCCAATAAAAATTATCGCAGCAGCACAGCGTCTGGCGTTTTGGCATCTGCGTGGCCGACCTGCCTGACGGGTCCTTGCATGGGCCTATTCAGGTCAAATTGCGTGGTAGTGGCGGCTTCTGGCGTCTTCTGGCGTATACGAGTCAGGAGTGGGCCCAGAAAGGCGTGAAAGGGCAGCAAGGGCAAGGTCGGGGACAGGGTGCTCGCAGCACTCCCTCTCCCCTCTCCACACATAGTCTAGCCACGTTTAATCGAGTTTGAACAGCTGCGTTTTCTCGACGCTGGATGGTGAAGCGCGACGTGCCTGACGGACGGGCGCTGGCAGCCGCCGCAGATTGGCTCAACCCGAGCATAAAGGGGTTCAAGGGATCATAGAGAGATCACAAGCGATCATAAGGCAGCCAGTGGAAAGCACGGGTACCTAGCTGAGTCTCGAAACCGGTTACCAAGCCAGAGCACTTCCCGACGGGAGCGCGATATATCCTGTCGCGGCTGTGCCCCGGACGTGATGACAGGCTCAACAACACACGCGCCCGGGGCGTACTCTGGAAGGGAGATTCGCGACGTTGCCACCAGGGACCTGATGCCTCTTCTCTCTTGCCACGACCTAGCGCAACCTAACATGACAGACTGCAAGTCAGGTCCCAGGGCTGCTCTGCTTGGGCCCCTCCCCCCAGGCGCTCGAGGCCTCGTGGCTCTGCTGAAGGGGTCTCCGGAGGAGCACCGCAGGAGTGTGCCGCAAGACGGTGGTGCTGGGCAGCTCAGGCTGGTATAGAGCAGAGTAGAGATGGAGTGCGGAATAGTGTGAACCCTAGCGTAATCAAGCGCATGTAGAGGACGGCAGAGGGCCTGTCGATATTGATTGACGAGGCCAAGGGAACAGGGAACACCGGCGGCCTTGCGACCAACCAGGACGGCGCTGCGGTGTGTTACAGCCCGCACCGAAATCCAGGAAATGGAACCGATGAGGGATTCCGGCCCTCCAAGCCCTTCCCTGTGCCTCGACGGCCGGACAGAGCAGTTGGGTTGTCGGTGCATTTGCTGGCGTGCCTAGGTTGGCCATGGCAATGCAAGAAGGATTGTTGGGATTTTGGGATTTTTGAGAAATGAAGATTTGAGAATCGGGCATCATCTCTATCTGCCAGTCTACATCATCGAGTGGTGAAGACGCTGGCTGCTGCTTTTCGAGGGTTCGCGCGTCTCAAGTCGCCGCTGTGCGGGACATAACGTCATAGTCCCCTTTTTAGAAATATTGGGGGCGTTTGCCAACTTTCGAACGCCTCCGCCAACGCGGGTTCATCCACCCAAACTGCCTTCCTTGCCTACTACCTGCCTGCTTTGCCTTGGCTGCCACCCTGCCTACCAAGACACACAGAGTGAGGAGAGAAGAGAGCGCAGAGCACCCGACGCAAATTCAGCATAGCAATCTCAACACAGAACGACGCAGAACTGCTGCACACACTTCCGGCACACACACACACATACACACAACACTGGCATTGAGCATTGAGCATTGGAACACTGAGTATTGAATACTGTGAGCACACACACACACACACACACACACAACCCACCCGACACTACGTGACGCTCTAGCTACCGTCGACCCCATCCCTCCCACATCTATCCACCTACCCTCCACCCGCTCGCTCTTCCCTCGCCGTCGACACCTCACCTCCTCTAGCTGCTCCGGCTGCCCTGGGTCTGGCGCTGGCTAGGCTGCATCTTGCATTGTGCTGCTCAAACACCACCACTGTCCGCCCACACCCACACCCGCTTCCCACGACTGCGCTTGAGCCGAGGCGCCACGACTGTGAAAACTTACGACTAACAACTTGAAGCTCCCTGGTTGGGTTTTGCTAGAGACGAGATATCCAAAAAGGCAACGCCTCGCAGCGCTGCAGCAGATGCGCTACGGCAAACCGAGGCTATATCGCTCTGCACCAACAATATCACCAAAGCCGCCAACTTCGGGGGGTTTCCAAAGAGCCCCAATGCCAATCTTCTTCCAGCCACCGCGAGTTTGAGAAAAGCTTCTCGTCTTCGTACCGGCCCCTTTCCGGGATCACGCCTTTCTTGGTGATGCTGTGACGCTGTCTTGGGCTCCGTCGCCAACAACGCCAGACACAAATGACTGGTGGGACCGAAAGCGGGAGAGGGTCAGAGCCGCTTCGCAATCCCGCTTCTGATATACAGCATCTGCACAAGAAGAAGACCATTGCGTTTCAGGAAGACCTCCAGAGAGAGCGCCGGGACCAGCGCCAAATCATATCGCCCGCGCAGGACTCCGCATCCGCCCGAGCTGGGAGGAACGAGGCCGAGCATCACCCCCGAGAGACCACAGCAGGTAGGCGCTCGGATGAAGACGATGGCCAGCCTGGAACGGGGCCGACTCCCGAAACTGACGCAGGGGACGCGCAACGGCAGCTGAGCCAATATCGGGAGGATCTAGCCCGACAGATGGAGCGGAGGGATTCGTCGGTAAGAGGGGGGCAGGCGTTTGGGCCCGGATCCGGCCCTTTCCGAGTGTCACCCATTCAGGAAGAAAGCTCACCGTCCCCGCGACTACAGCCCGGGTCGGAACCAACTACCGCTTCGACTGAGTCTGGTAATACTATTAGAGGAGGAACAACGCCAGGACTTGTTGCCCGGACACCGTCATATCCCTTCCCGCGCATGACCCCGCCGGCATATCTCCATCAACAGTTCCACCAGCCGTTTACGACCCTGTCGCCGACCACTGCACCGGCAAGACCCCCACAACACCCCCTGGAGAGTGTTCCTGGCCATGACAGCGTCGTGTCGAACCCGTCCACGCCTGCTTCAGGAATGACTTTCCTACCAACCAGTCACGCCACCATGGGAGGACCGCACGATTACCCAACCCCAAATCTCTACGACCTAACCCTGATGCTTAATGCCGTGCCTGGGTTGGATCCGTGGTGGCATGCGGTAGTTCAGATTATGACTGAAGACTACAGAGCGGAGAGGGTGACTCTTGCGATACCCGCCGACTCAACTGATATCGAGAATGTCCCGTGGGGCCAGAAAGCTACCTACAGCGCACGACGAGAAGATGATCTCAGTCTAGGTTACCTGGCCAGGGGATCGAGCCTCATACCGAGCAGCAACAACGACGAAACCCCCGAGACAGCTCCCCAAGTCGGAGAGTCGCCCCAGTCAGAGCAGCCTGCCCGGCCCGGGCTACAAAGCAGACATTCATTCACGTCCTACGAAGATAGGATGGACAGAAAAATCACCCTGGATCGAACACCGCAGAGTTTGCGGCGGCCCAACCTGCCGAGAAGCAAGACAACAAACCCTGGTCCTACGGTTGAGTCAGTATCTAGCGAGGATGCCACTGCAGCTCCGAATCTCAATCGCCAGGCACTAGAGGAACACGATGCGTTGGACGAGCCGCAAAATATCCCAAGCTGGGAGGTACCATTCTCGGGTCAGCGAGAGGGTCAGGGCAAAGTTCTGGATGTGCTACAGGCCCTTGATTATGAAGCCGATCCCCTCATCGACCACAACGGGGTCGTGCGTGTGCTTGAGCGCGGTCGAGTGGTTGCGCTGACCCGGACCTACCCCTATCTCGATCAAGCATCGGCGGAGAACAAGGCCGTCGATACCAAGCCCGTCGCTCGTAGCACCTCGCCCGAGGAGACACGAAAGAAAACCAGGAGGCCGCGGTCCGATTCTGTAACAAAACTGTCTTCCATCCTTGGCAGTGTGAAACTGTCGCCAGCAGCTAGTCGGTCATCAAGAGGTCACGCGGCGGAGAAAAGATCTGGAGGAATTGGATCTTTAATCGATGAAGATCATCCTCGCCCGTCTACCCCGAGGTATGAGGAATACGAGCAAGCGCCGCCGTCTCCGTGGTCGCAATCCCCAGCTCCATCCCCAGCTATGCGTGCCGACCCTAGCGAAAATCCATTCTTTACCGATGCCATGGTCGATGAGGAATCCTTCAACCCTTCGACAGCCCTTCCTGACTATGCCAGTCTGGGACCGCCAGAGGCGATTGGCCTTGACAACTCTTGGACGGTTCTGCATATTCCTCTCTCACACGTCCTTTTATCAAAGCCGAATCCAGCCTTCAAACTTGATGCTGCCTTCTTAGAGCAGAAGATGTTTGCACGAAGCAAGTCCGGAGATACCGCCACCGTTCTCAACCACCATTCTGAGCCCCCCCCCAAGGAGAAACATGCACCAATCGCGATTCTCTCCATACTTAGCCCCATCATCCCGTATCCCTCAAATCTCCGCCACTCACTGGAACATCTAGCTCCTCATCTCGCCACTTCCTTCTCCCTAGCCCGTCACTACACCAATCTAGAGATTGAATTAAATGGGCTACAGAAGCGGAGACCAGCAACGGCAGGCTTTGGTGCCATTGGTCCCGATGGGCGTCCGCTCGCCGACCCGACTGCTCTTGCCTCCCTAGGATACTTCCCTGCCGAGGATGTTGTCTCGCGTGGATCCATGGGTGGCAGCATTACTAGCCCCAGCGACTACTCCCATCCTTCTCGCAGCGCTGCAGGATCTCCCGCGGGAACGCCCAACTGGGATCCCTCCGCTCTGGGTCTCGTGATGGAAAAGCGGGTGACTTCGTCCAGTCCTCTTCCTGTTGCCGGCGATAGCTATTTCAACACAAAACCAAGGTCCGCGGGGGGGAGCGTTGAGCAGCGGACGAGGCGGAATTCCCGAGAGAGTTTTACGGCCGAGAAACGAGCATCGCTGAGACTCTCAGGCGGGAAAGGACCCTGGCAGGACTCGGCTATTCTTAGCCCCAGCGGTCCCGAAAACTCAAGCAGTGCAGAATCTGTTCGTCGGAGCTCAGACGAGCCACCAGTGGCCAATTCGCAGCAAAAGCGTACCCCCTCCAAAGAGCAGGTGCCAGCCTTGAGGGAGGAAAGGGGTGAGGCACAGCGAAAGTTGGGAGCTGCACCCGCATCATCTCAGCACCGGCATACGCAACTTCATTCTTATGGTGCTGATTTTGCCTCGACATTCCAGTCGCTCCCGCCCAGCTCGTCGATCGGCAAAGGCGTTCCTCAAGCGGTACCATCACGAAGCGGGTCGATTTCCCAAGGAGAAATGACACCGCCTTCAGACAAGCTGAAGGGTCTTATACTCGATTCTCTCCCGGCTCATGTTTTTGTGGCACTCCCTCAAACGGGCGAGATTGTCTGGGTAAACAGTCGATTCCTCAGCTACCGTGGGCAGACCTCGGCTGATTTGGCTGCTGACCCTTGGGGAAGCATTCACCCTGACGACCGGGATGAGTATCTCCGGACTTGGGGCCAATCTGTTAGGACTGGTGAGCAATTCTCCAGGACTGTGCGCATCCGGCGCTTTGACGGGGCATACCGCTGGTTCTATGCCCGGGCTGTGGCTTCCAAGGACAAGAGAGGAGTTATCCTGCAATTCCTCGGGTCGTATATGGACATCCACGACCAACACATTGCAGAGCTAAGAGCAGCGCGCCAGGAAGAAATCGAGGCGTCTGAGGCAAAGCACCGCCTACTCGCAAACCTAATTCCGCAAATCATCTTCACCGCCACTGAGGATGAGGGCATCACATTTGCAAACGAGCAATGGCTATCCTATACCGGGCAGAGCTTTGAGGATGTCCTCGGTCTGGGCTTCATGGACTTCGTACACCCAGATGACTTGGCCAAATGTCGGGTTCCCATCGACCGACCTCCAACGCCCGTCCCCAGAGGCGAAAAGAAAGGTCACGACCCGTCAAATTCAATTGGGAAGGCCTCGCCATCTCAGGGTGAGAATGTACCCGGTAATGCCGATAGCAATATCCGTGGTATTCACCAAGCGCTCTCTCGTAACAACAGTTCCAGCGCTGGCTCTGTGTATGAGCTTCCCACCGCCAATCTTACCGAGCTCGCTCGTAAGGGGGTTATTAGAGTCTCAACCGATAGCAACGGTCGACTTTCTTATACCACCGAAATCCGGCTACGCTCCAAGAGCGGGGGATATCGTTGGCATCTTATCCGGTGTGTTGAGATTGACAATGTCGACTTTGGGAATGGTGTCAGCTCTTTCTTCGGTTCCGCGACAGATATCAACGATCTCAAACTTCTCGAAACTAAACTCAAGGAAGCGATGGAGTCAAAGGGGCGGTTCCTGAGCAACATGTCCCATGAGATCAGGACCCCCTTGATTGGCATTTCCGGGATGGTCAGCTTTCTACAGGACACAGCTCTCAACGAGGAGCAGCGGGATTACACAAACACGATCCAAACCAGCGCCAACAGCCTTCTCATGATCATCAACGATATTCTTGACTTGTCCAAGGTTGATGCTGGGATGATGAAGCTCAATCACGAATGGTTCCACACAAGGTCCCTCATCGAAGACGTCAACGAGCTCGTTTCCACAATGGCAATAGCAAAGCGTCTGGAACTCAACTATGTAGTCGAGGAGGATGTGCCAGCCTGGGTCAAGGGCGACAAGGTGCGGATTCGCCAGGTCCTGCTCAACGTCATTGGCAACGCCATCAAGTTCACCAGCCAAGGGGAGGTCTTCAGCAGATGCAGAATTGCAGTGCCAGAGGATGGACAACTTGGAGAAAATGAAATCATGCTCGAATTCTCCATCATCGACACTGGAAGGGGCTTTACGCAGGAGGAGGCTGATCTGATCTTCAAGCCGTTCAGCCAGATTGATGGGAGCAGTACCCGGCAACACGGAGGAAGCGGACTGGGCCTGGTCATATCACGTCAATTGGCTGAGCTCCACGGCGGGCATATGGAAGGGAGTGCGATCCCGGGCAAGGGATCGACTTTTACCTTTACGGCCAAGTTTGGCTTGCCTACCGAAGACGACCACCCCGACCTAGCAGCCTCGACACCCCACCCAACGCCAGGCTTTGTGCGGGATTCTCCTCTGTCGGTTGCTGGTGAGCAGACGCCGCATCCGGCACTGCCCATGGGCATGTTACTCCACAAGACTCCCTCGGAAAGTCCGTTAAACATCAATCCCGGCTTCCGGTCACCGGCGGTAGCTTCTAGCGGAAGTTCAGAACTGTCTGTCAACTCTTTGCGGACACAAGTTACGGAGCGCTCGTCCATGTCCTCGGTAAACTTTGGACTGGTGCGGTTTAGTGAAGCGGCACGCGCGAGTGGGCAAGACCTCTCGCAAATGAAGCTGCAGATGCCATCTGGACAGAGCTCCCCTGGGGCGACACCGCGGCCTAGTGACGAGAACCTTGCCGCTACCGCCGACGTAGCCGACTTCCGTCCACCCATGTACTCGATCCTGATCATTTGCCCGCAGCTGCACAGTCGTGAAGCAACAACCAAGCACATTGAGATGACACTGCCCAAGGACATCCCGCACCAGATCACAGCGCTCGGGACAGTGCAAGAAGCACAGGGGCTGATTGGGGGCGACGACCCGGTGCTGTTCACGCACGTGGTGGTCAACTTGCCGGAGCCCGAGGAGGTAATTAACCTCATGGGAGAAATTATGCGCTCCAACATGGTGGGCAAGGTGGTCATCCTGATCTTGTCAGACTCGGTGCAAAGGCAGGCTGTGATGAAGATGGTGGCGGGTACGCCGTACGAGGAGATGCTCTCGGAGAGCCGGGTGACGTATATATATAAGCCCGTCAAGCCGTCGCGGTTCGCCGTCATCTTCGACCCAGCCAAGGAGCGGGATTTGAGCATTGACCGGAACCGATCGACGGCGCAGAGGTTGGTGGAGCACCAAAAGCAGAGCTATTTGGACATGGAGAGGCGGATGGGGAACAAGGGGTACAATGTGCTGCTGGTGGAAGATAATCCGGTCAACCAGAAGGTGCTGCAGAAATACCTGCGGAAGGTGGGTGTGGCAGTGGAGCTGGCGGCGGACGGGGTCGAATGCACAGAGCGCGTGTTTTCGAAGGACCATGGGTACTACTCGTTGATTTTGGTACGTTTTGGTCTCGGTTGGTGGTGTTTGTTGGATTGGACAATGGCTAACTGGTGTGATGTAGTGCGACCTTCATATGCCGCGTAAAGACGGGTATCAGGCCTGCCGCGAAATCCGCAACTGGGAGGCACACGAGGGGCACACGGCCATACCTATCGTCGCACTGTCGGCCAACGTCATGTCGGACGTGCAGGAGAAGTGCGTCATGGCCGGGTTCAACGATTATGTTACGAAGCCGGTGGACTTTATCGACCTGAGTAATGCGCTGTCCAAGTTCTTTTGAGCGGTACATGGGCAGAAAATATAGGGGTTGACGGTGTTAGTCGTGCTAGATCAAGGCGTCACCAGTGTAGGGTAGAGAAGCATGAACAGGCAGCAAGCAAAGCAATTGGATGATGGAAGTAGAGAGGGGGTAATGAGAAGAGGGAATTGGAGGGGGGATTCAACACCAGTACATAGCCTTTGCGTCTCTTCGTATCCCTCCTCCTCCTCCTCTTTCCCTGCGTCTTAGTCTTATGAGATGACTCTTGGATGTTGCTATTGGTTGTTATGTCGTTAGGCATTGTACAGGCGTTCTTTTCCTTCTCGGTTTCCGTTGTTGGTGTCTTTTAATCATCACAGCGTCATTCTTCATAGGCAACAACTGGGATGGGTGGGGGCAGTTGATTGGCCAGGGCAGAGCATCGCATTTCATGCCTATCGCATCATTTGAATTCCCTTCTTGCATTTAGGATGTGGTGCCGAGTACTATGTGTTTATGATTATCGGGGCGGGGCGGAAAGGAGTTGGGGTAGTAGATGGGGATACATACTACTGGGAGTCAGTGGCAGGATTGGGGAAAACAACTGGTGTATGGTAGCATGTAGGAAACGATATATTTGGGATTACTGAATACATTAGAAGGTCATGTGCCGTTGCATTTCTGTCGGGGATTTCGAGCGTGGTGTGTGAGCAAAGAGGGTGCACGAGGGGGGACTGCCATTGTGTGAATTCTGAAAGGGGGTTCACTACGGATGTTTTGCATGCATGGAGCATCCGTGATGGGAATAGTGAGATGTGTTGATGGTTTTGAGATGTCGTTCATAAGGGTATAGGTAGTGTCTAGTCTCATGCAGTAGCTTGAAGTAGAAGTCTTTCAGTTGCGAGTTATATTGGACTACAAAGTTGCATAAAGTTTTGATGTCGACAGAAAAGGAAGAGTCCCGTCTATTCCCCTGCAACGGAGCCGGAAGCTTGGTTGATCCGAGCCAAGTGTTTGAGACCCCACATTGGGAGCTTGGTCCCAGGAATTCTGAACTTTTTCGGGGGCAAGCATCCCACCTTGAAGCTGCCTGCCTGCGCAACCGACGAAGACTCGCAGCGAACAGCAAAATTCCAGAGACGACCGCCGCTGAAGCCATTCCTAGCTGCACCATTCCCTGCGACCTCCCCCCACCATTACAACCCAGCCCGAAATTTCGAGTTGCGACCCGTAGCAGCAAGCCACCACCCTGAAGTCCAGCAAAGGCACAAACCGCCAAGATGCAGGCACCAGTCGTAATAATGAGTATGGCTTCTCCCCACACCCGCGCGCTCGCCGGGACAGCTAGTTGACATATCTCACAACTACGCAGACACCAACAGCGGTGAGAGGCAGACAGGGCGGAAAGCCCAGTTGTCCAACATCGCCGCTGCCAAAACGTAAACACACCCCTCCACCCCGCGTTCCACATCCCGCACCAGGCTCTCCCCGCTCGACGCGAGCCGTCTACCCCTCCACCCTCCACAGAAGACAAACACATGCTAACCTGGCTGGTTGGAAACAGCGTCGCCGACATTATCAGATCATGCCTCGGCCCCAAAGCCATGCTGAAGATGCTGCTCGACCCCATGGGCGGCATCGTCCTCACAAACGACGGTCACGCCATCCTCCGCGAGATCGAGGTGTCGCACCCGGCGGCAAAGAGCATGATCGAACTGAGCCGGACGCAAGACGAAGAGGTGGGCGACGGAACCACAACAGTCATCATCCTGGGTAAGCCGCAGTCGCTGGGAGGAGGAAAGCCAGCAAGGGAGGGGAGATTTAGCTAACTGGGTGCCTGGCAGCTGGTGAGATCCTCGCGCAAGCGCTCCCGCAGCTCGAGCGCAACATCCACCCCGTCATCATCATCGCCGCCTTCAAGCGCGCCCTCAAGGACGCTCTAGAAATCATTGAGGAAATCTCGCTCCCTATCGACATCAACGACGACAAGGCCATGTACCAGCTCATCTCATCCTCTATCGGCACCAAATTTGTCTCGCGGTGGTCGGAACTCATGTGCAGCCTGGCGCTCAAGGCGGTGCGCACCGTCGCATGGGATGTTGGTAATGGCAAGCGCGAGGTCGACATCAAGCGATACGCCCGCATTGAGAAGGTGCCCGGCGGCGAGATCGAGGATAGTCGTGTGCTTGACGGTGTCATGCTCAACAAGGACATTACCCACCCCAAGATGCGCCGCAGGATCGAGAACCCCCGCATCATCCTGCTCGATTGCCCGCTCGAGTACAAGAAGGGCGAGTCGCAAACAAACATCGAGATCACTAAGGAGGATGACTGGAACCGTATCCTGCAGATTGAAGAGGAGCAGGTCAAGTCTATGTGCGAGGCCATCCTGGCCCTCAGCCCGGATCTCGTCATCACAGAGAAGGGTGTCTCAGGTACGTTCCTCATCCTATTTACTCTTGCGGGTTTGCAGTGGCTAACATGATTGGCACTTAGACTTGGCACAGCATTACCTCATGAAGTCGAACGTGACTGCGCTCAGGCGCGTGCGCAAGACGGACAACAACCGGATAGCGAGAGCGACGGGCGCCACTATCGTAAACCGGGTGGAAGACCTCCAAGAATCCGACGTCGGAACGCAGTGCGGCCTGTTCGAGATTGAGAAAATTGGCGACGAGTACTTCACCTTCCTTACCCAGTGCAAGACGCCCAAGGCGTGCACTGTTCTGCTCCGCGGTCCGTCTAAGGATGTGCTCAACGAGGTTGAGCGCAACTTGCAAGACGCTATGGGTGTGGCTCGGAATGTCCTGTTCCACCCTCGCCTGTCACCTGGTGGTGGTGCGACCGAGATGGCTGTCTCGGTGAGGTTATCACAACTGGCAAAGAGTATCGAGGGTGTCCAGCAGTGGCCATACAAGGCCGTCGCCGAGGCTCTCGAGGTTATCCCGCGCACGCTCATTCAGAACGCGGGCAAGAGCCCTGTCCGGGTGTTGACCGACCTTCGCGCCAAGCACGCTGAGGGCAAGAGCTCTTGGGGCATCAACGGCGATACAGGCCTGTTAGCCGACATGAAGGAATACGGCGTGTGGGAGCCGGAGGCGATCAAGGTGCAGAGCATGAAGACGGCGATCGAGGTATGTTTTTCTTTATTTGGGTTTGATTTAGCATTTTCCTGGTTACTATCTGAGTACAACATGTGTGTGTGTGTGTGTGTGTACTAACCCTTTTGGCAGGCTGCTTGTCTCTTGTTGAGAGTTGATGATATTTGCAGCGCCAGAAAGGCGCAGCCGGGTGTTGGCACCGGCGGTGGTGGAACCGATGAGTAATTAAGAGGTAATAAAGTATTGTGAAACCCGGGAACTCTGGATGGTCAGTCTGGCGAGATTTTGGGTGGTGGTTGGGGTTATGGTGCATTTCGGTGATGTTGCGCTGTGACATATCGAAACGTCCTTTCCTCATCCTTCTTCCCCCCTCTGTAAAAATGCTAGATAGACGTTGCCACGGTAGATATTTTAATAAAAAAACCCCCCGGGTTTTTGTGAACCAAAACCCTGGGTTTGCCATGTCAGGTGTCAAATCCCCCCTTTGCATCCTACGTCTGGTCAGCTCCTTTAGTCGTCGTGAATGACCAAGCCTGTAGCTACCGCTGCCACTGCAGGAGTCTCGGGTCTTGACGCGCTAGCAACTCCCTCCTTAGTCTCCTCTGGTTCATCAGTCAAAGTCTTGGTCTCCCCGTCGTCACTGTGCGCTCGCTTCTGAACCCCAGCCTCCTTCTTCCCCTCGCCGCCTCGACCATTCGACTTGGTCGCGCCTGGAGCAGGAGTCGACGCGCCACCCTTTGCGCCCGTTTTTCCCTTTGTCTTTTTTTTCTCGCGCTTCTCCCGGTTTTTCCGCGTCTTCTCGGCATCCCTGGCCTCCCTTTCCTTTCGCGCGGCCTCGAACTCGGTCGCCGCCTTCTCCTTGGCCACCTCGTCGTCCATCAGCCGCAGCCGCTCGTACTCGCGCCGCCGCGCCGCCTTGTACACGTGGAACTCGCCCGATCCGGCGCCGGCAGAGGATCCCTGGACGTTGGTCACGATCTCGGGAGGGGCCGCCAGCGTCTTGGCGGGGCCGCCCGAGGTGGGCGGAAGTCGGATCTCGGTGTCGGGGTGCGCGAAGAGGTGAGAGAGCTGCGAGGCTTGCGCCGAGGCGGGGGAGAGGGCGCGTTTCTTTTTCAGGGGCCGGTGCGAGCGCGGGTCGGCTGATGTTGGGATGGCTTCGGGGCCGGGGGCGGACATTTTGGGCGTGTCTTATTTTTGTTTTTATTGGTTGCTGTCGCGCGTGATGTTGGTGGGTTTTTGGATGATGTTGGGGAGAGAGAGCTTGAGGTTGGGTGTGGCATTGGGGGATGGGGGGTGGTTTTGCTGATGAGGCTGAGATTATGCCGTGGTTGGTGGCTTGCCAAAATGTCTCGGAGTGTTCCGCTCAACGTTCGCGAAGCTCAAGCCTTGTCCCCTCAGTCCTTTTGCCTTATCTTATCGCAATGGATCCTCAGCCGAGGCTGGAGTTCCTCCTCTACTTTCCAACCCCGCATATGGCATCTAATCACAGACAGGAAATGTTTCAAGATTGGCACTGTACGGACAGCATTGTTCCTATGGATACACTTTGCACTCTTGATCACAAGAGGCGGGCGCTTGACCCGATTAGCCGCCGTTGTGAAGAGGCAAGGGTCAGTCGCGCAAAGTCAAGACCAATGAACACAGAAGCCACAGCGTTTGTTTCGTGGCGCTTTGCCTCACTCAACATGGGCGCAGGGTTCCAAGGGTCCCAGGGTCCTAGGGTCCCAAAAGTCGAAACTGCCGGGATCGGAATTGCCCGAGCCTCCTTCGGTGGCGAGGGGTTTGCCTCTTCAAGTTTGAAGCGCAGGCGAAAGCGAGTTCACCAAAACACCTCAGCATGCCATCCTAGACAGCAAAGACGGGTACGGATAGCACTATAGCATACAGATACTATGCTGCAGAGCGCAACCTCTACGGTCCGCACACCGACAGACGGGACAGACTCGATTGATCGACGAGCAAAAGATATAAAAAAACGCTGCAGCACTCGGCGCATGGCAAACGGCAGATCGATGCCCCTCAGGAAAGCGCGCGCCCAAAGAAAGGAATTTGTGGGGTTGCACAGCCCGGCGTCTTCTTTGCCTGCCCAACACTGTTCCCAACATCAAAGCTTCGCAGCCCAGTTTCGCCTGTGACGCCTGCATTTGTAATATCTTGGGCATCCGGCGAGCGCAAGGGCGAGCGGTATTGTGTGTATTCGTATATCTGCTTAGGTTGGGCTTAGACGACCGATCCCGCACCACGGCCCCCTTCTGCCTTTTTACCCTTTTTCTTCTCCTTTGTGACTCTTTCTCTCCCACAAGCCAAGGCTGTCTGCATCTGTCGATATCCATTTGTACTTCTACACTATTTCCACACTACCACACTGCGCACTGCGCACTGTAGTTGCGCGTAAATATCCCGCTGGTTGCCTCGTCTATCGGGTTGTCTTGTCTTGTTATATATCAAGCCATCTAGCCCGTGGCCCATCACTTAGCACTCGAAATTGATACCCTCGACTTCTGCCTTTCCCCAACTCCTACTACCACCGTACATAAACCACACCACCAATACGACGGTCCGCAACACACAAGCCACCCCATTGAAACCGCATCTCCTTGCTAGCAACCATGGGGAAACCAAGGCTCATTATCCTGATCAGACACGCCCAGTCTGAGGGCAACAGTACGTCAGGTTTCACCCGACCACTGCGCTGAAAGCGAAAGCGCAAGCACCGCAGCCTTACTGACAGCCGCTCCCACAGAGAATCGCGACATACACCAGACCATGCCCGACCACCGCGTCAAACTGACGTCGGACGGCTGGCAGCAGGCTTACGATGCGGGCCGTCGCCTGCGCAAGCTCCTGCGCGCCGACGACACGCTGCACTTCTTCACGAGCCCCTACCGCCGCACACGCGAGACCACCGAGGGCATCCTTGCAACCCTGACCAGCGACGAGCCCGAACCCAGCCCGTTCAAGCGCAACAACATCAAGGTGTACGAGGAGCCGCGCCTGCGCGAGCAGGACTTTGGAAACTTCCAGCCTTGTAGCGCCGAGATGGAGCGCATGTGGCAGGAGCGCGCCGACTACGGCCACTTCTTCTACCGCATCCCCAACGGCGAAAGTGCCGCCGATGCATACGATCGTGTCAGCGGCTTCAACGAGAGTCTGTGGCGGCAGTTTGGCGAGGACGACTTCGCCAGCGTCTGTGTACTGGGTACGCCAGGGTTTCAAAATACTAGGCAAACGAGCAAGGCATGCTAACACAATCACAACAGTCACACACGGCCTCATGTCCCGTGTCTTCCTCATGAAGTGGTACCACTTCAGCGTCGAGTATTTTGAGGACCTACGCAACGTCAACCACTGCGAGTTCCTCATCATGCGGAAGAACGAGGACAGCGGCAAGTACATACTCCAGAACAAGTTACGCACCTGGTCCGAACTCAAGCGGGAGCGGGCGATGCTGCAGGCAAAAGAGAAAGGTGACAGGGAGGAAAAGGGGGACAGGAGCGAGAAGGGCGAGGGAAACAGTAAGGACAGCTCCACGCTCGTGCGCGCCTTCTCCCAGACCACCCTCACCGCACCTCCCGTCGAAAAACGTCGGTGGGGAGGCTGCCCCAACGGATGCAACCACGACAAGAGCTTCAAGATCCGCCAAAACCTGGCTGACCTAGTGAAGAGCGACAGCATCACCTTTGACGCGCCCGCAGCTGCGGGCGCCGCCAAGAACGGCAGCGTTGCCGCGACTGGAACCAGGGGCGGCGAGAGTACCCCCGAAGGTACCATGACTGTCCACAAGGACGCCAGCGAGAACCCCTCGTTCAACGGCACAGCCAACAGCCATACGGTTAGCAGCGGCAGCCAGGTTTCGACGATTGTGAGCCGGCGACCCGCAGCAAAGCGATTCCATTCCCATTCTAACGACAACGACAGCGGATCCTCCGGTCCAGCACCCGTGCAAGTCGTCTCGGGGCCGCAAATCGATGTGACCCGGGCACGCGAGGAGGTGGTCTCGAGTCCCGACGGGACGCCTTCCTTCATCTCCGTCGACGATCGGTTGCGCGGACACCTCAAGAGCCCGATGGCACCGGCGCACGTGCTACACCACGCCGGGCGTCCACTCGACCACGCGCACATTCTGCAGTTGCACATCGGGCGGGACTTCGGCGGTACGTACAGCGGGCACAGCAGTGCCGTACCCAGCGATGCTGACTCGTCCGAGGACGACGACCATCGGCGGCGGAGGGCGAGGATGAATCAAGATGTAACCAGCGGGGGTAGTAACGCCACCCCCAACAGCAGCGACGCCAACAGCATCGCCGAGAGCGTCAAGAAGGTAAACAGCAGTGGCAACGGCAGCGGGCTGCATCACAGCCACCATGGCCATCACAACCACCACGTCTCACGCGACCAGAGCCGCATGGGCCACAGGATACGGGCAAACCGACTCGGCGATCATCCGCACAGTAGTGATGGCGAGCATGAGGCCGATGGGGAGCACGAGCATGATGACCATAGCCACGGCCACGGCCAGAGCGACGAGGACGACGAGGAGGTGGAGAAGGACGGGAGCAGTGAGGAGAATGAATTGTCGAGGACACTGACGGATGAGGCAGACGATGCGCTCCTGAGGCGTGCCGAGAGGGAGGACCGAAGCATCCAGGGGAGTGTATACTGAGCCAAGAGTCGGTGTGTCTTTTTTTTTTTTTTTTTTTTTTTTCTTTCCCTTTTGGTAATTTGTCATGGGCGCAGAGCAAGCGAGAGCATTTTCGTGGGCAAGTTAACGTTGTATTATTTATTCTTTTCATTTTCGGCCGATTGGCACATAAAGTGGGCTTCTGTTTTGTTATTTACGACCGATCGATCCCCTTACTGTAGACTGGTCTAGAGGGTATTTCCGGTTTGCTTATATTGCGCGTTGATATGAGAGTGAGGCGGATATACCTATAGCATGATGTACCTAGGTTGTAAAATACATACTATAGATTGTAGTAGGGGCGTTGGGAAGGGTTCTTCAATATCACGTAAATACGCAACTGGTTGGGATGTCTTCAACTTCGGTTGATGACCTTTGGTATCAAGTCGCTTCGATATTTTTGATAGCTCAGGTACTAGCTCAGGTACTATGCGAACATTCCCATAAGAGGTGTGCAGAATACCGCAACACCTTGGGTGTAGACAAATGCCAGAGGGTTTATCCCTGGCCGGGTGGATGCTTGACAGTGGCCAGCAAACTCTGCAAACGACCCTGTTTCCGCTTTCTGGATATGCGATGCCAAGTACCCACACCGCTTCTCAACAATCCAAGCATTCGCCCGGCTAGCTCAATCGGTAGAGCGTGAGACTCTTAAGACTCACAAGCAGCCAGGCATCTCAAGGTTGTGGGTTCGACCCCCACGTCGGGCTCAATTCCCGTCGTTACCAACGGCATTATTTTTGCTGTCTAGGATATAAGTCTCTTCAAGATAGTATCAAAGCGACGTCTTCTTTTTCGGTGCGTGGTCTGTTGTTTGCGGGGGTTGCCCGAGGTAGGCGAGCTTGGTTCCTATAATCCTTCTAAGAAAGGACAAAGGAACAGAAAAAAAGTCTGGATAATGTCACTGACATGGGCGTACCCAATGCTGCATGACCGCGGTGAGTACTGTGTTCTCTGTTTCGCTTGTCTCTGTCAACGTTTTCGATGACACCAATGCTTGTTGAGATATGCGTGATGAGTTTGTTTACATGGCGATGGGTCCAAGAAACACTGCTGGGCTACTAGCATGAATCCCATATGACCACTTGTCGTACAGAGAGCCGGGCAGAAGCTAGCTGGGAGTTGACGGCCTTGCTTTATTTAAGGTTTGACTTGTGGCTCAGCAAAGTCATGGATAAGTCAGTCCTAAGGAAGGTGCGCTCAACTTGAAGTTACCGGAATGGCAGGCACGACCAGTCAAAACCCCCCTTGCCGGCCTCGGTTCTCCCTTCGTCACTTAGGTTCCTCTAAAATATCTTCCTAGATTGGCTGAATGCGGTCCTACTCAAGAATATGCTGGGTCGCGCAAAACTCATCTCCTGCACAACCAAGTAGCAACGACTTCCAGCACACGACCACGAAAACTTCCATGATAATCCTGACCATATTGGCTTCGCAATCGGGCGGCACATAGATCAACAGCCGGGACAGTTATTGATGTCGGCAGGCCGAAGACGCCAACACCTGGGTCTTCATCCCTCTCGCCATTCACTGGTGCCTTGAACTCTAGTGGTTATCGGGTCTTTTACTGGCGCAACGTCCTATCTCGAAGACCACCGCTTCCAAGCAAGATAGCGAAGGCCTCCTGAACCCCGATCCAAGTTGAAATCGTGGTTTGGGCGGCAGGTCCTCACGAGAGCGAATTTCACCCTGCCCCGGTCGTCCCTCCGCCTTAGCACCGCAGAAGCTTCATATATATCACTTGATGGGCGGCGAGGATTGTAGATCGGCAAATAGTTGATAACCCAGCGTAGTCGAAATTTGCACGAGAGTTTCAGGGCACCCTGAAAGGGGCCAGGAGACACATTCAGGCCTGCCCCCCCTTTTTCTGTCGCTCAACATGGTGGTCGCCGTGTTTTCACCTCTCGCTCCAGGTTTACACAGCATACCTGCCCTGCGAGTATTCCAATACACAATGTTACCCAGACTAACAGACGCAGCAATACACTCCCTCGGTCCCGACTTCGACTTGAGTCTTTGGCACGAGTCTCTTGTTGCCGTGTAGGCAAGAAAACACAGCAAAACAACCTCACATGCTGTCTTGGCCATTTGGTAACACCACCCCACGTCAAAACACCGTGACACCTGTTGCGCGACACAGCACGGCATGTTTAAACACAGTATAACGATGCGTCCCTTGGCCCACTACAACCGCAGTTGACCGAGACATACGGAAAACATACATCGATGGCATCTCATGCGGCGTCGCGTTGGATCAAGGACGTCTTCCAAAGTAGGTCCGACTCCACTGTCCAGCGAAATGACTCTCTACCTGTCTGAATCACTGCATGTCACTCGTCGTCTCCAGCCCGTCGCTCGCCCCTACTTGCTCAGCTCATTCTCATTTCTGACCCCCGTCAATGTGGAAAGGGGGTCATAAGAGCTGCTGTCCAATGTGATTTGCAACCTCCATCCCGAGACAGACAGAACAAGACACATCATAACAGACAAGCTGACAGACACACATTGGTAGACAGCCTGCCGTGTCACGGTGGAGGGGGGAGTGAAGACCGGCGAGCTTACCCAAACCGGGCGATACCGAGACAGACAGACCTCTAGCTACTTGGCTGCTACCTACGCTGCGTCGTCAACCAAATGGAGGCTTACGTTGCCTTCTCCCCCGCTACGGATGCACAATCCTACTTGATCCACGCACATGGAAGAACCGCGGCGACAGTCGGTCATATTACCTCGTCCTACCGAGCTTGCCTGCCCGGGTTTTGGTGGGACTGGGGATGGTGTTTCTGTTTCTCCCACGTCTATCCCACGCCCATCGCCACTCATGGGCCATCCCATTCGCGTTCTCATCCTAAGACGGCCGGATGCATTGTACACCTTCCAGTCTCTCTAGAGCATCAGGCAGGGGGGGCGAACTAGCTCCCAGGATAGGGAGGCAAACGCAACGCTATCCCAAAGGCAGGGTATCTAATAGTGGGAAAGTTGGCAACCAGCGTTGGAAAGAGGGGCAGAAAATATCCGCTACCCTGATTGAAATCTCGATGTTCCTGCAGAAAGGGTACCTCAGGTTGTATTGATTCCCCTCCATCCCAGGTCCACATACACGCCCTCTCCTATTACTCACGGGAGCGTACGGAAATATACCCTTCCAGCTTCATGCCAGCTTCATGAATGACTCTCAGTGGTGAATGTAGGCCTCCATCTACACAGCAGTATTGATACGAGGACACCACCAGCACCACTTGAGGCCAAGCAGTATCACCATCAAGTCAGCCAGCCCAGTCACATGCGTGGGACTTGGCTGCGGGATGAGACCCTGAGATTTCTTCTTCTTACCCTACACACTGCTACCATTGCCTCCTCCATAACCTAACCTTCTTCTACGGCTTGCGCAGCTGATATTGCAGGTACAGCAACCGTCGACCAATAGCGGACCCATTCGGCTGTCTCGTCTCGCAGCACGCGAGTGAGGAGTGTGTGTATGGTCATGGTAGATGGATGGCGTCCGTCTTTCTGCCACCCACCCACACGCGGTTCCCGGCGGTTCCTAGCAAATGGGGACTGCCGATCGCCTCTCTTGGTGGTCTGGTGAAGTGGCTGGGCCAGTGGCCGACGATACCCAAGCCCCGAGACAGAAGGGGGTAATAGAAGGTGGTTGTGTGTGTGGATGGGGATGGGGAAACATTATGCACGCCATCCAATCCACCCTCCCTCCCTCCCTCCCTCCCTCCACAAGCTGGAAGCTGCGCGCGCAACTCCTGGCCTAGCCTGGGCTGGTTATGGCTGGCTTGGGGGCTGGCTGGGGGTTGCATGTGGTGGTAGTGAAGAGACTGATGGTGTATGGAACTGACTGAGCAGCCACTCAACTGATTCTCGCGGTGCTAACGAAACATCAAGCGTAATGCGTGAGTGGGAATAAGCGTCTGTCTCGCCCCTCAAACAGAGAGAGAGAGAGAGAGAGAGGAGGGAGCTGTCGATGCAGCCAGTGTGATTTGGGCACTGCTGGGATCGACACATATACATCATGTATGCCTCATGGTCGGGCGTCCAGCGTAAACATGCCCATCAATGCCCGTCTGCCCCAAGTTCGCAGCACCACCACCGACGGCAACCGCACGAGAGCGCCGGGCAGCTGGGATGGGCTGTGTGATGGGAAAAGAGGCCGCAGATCTGGCTCGGTGCGGGGCCGGGAGGTGCGCCCACGTCTCGTCCAGCGCCGCCGCCGCCCTGCCGCCTCCATCGCCGCCGTCGTGCCCAAGGTTCATGGATCATGAATCACCAGCATCGAAATACCTGCTACACCACACACCATCCCCTGGTACTGCGGGGATGAGAATGGCACGGTGGGATTGGGGGGTGCCGTGTAAAGGAGGAGAGAGCAAGAGATAATAGATTGCTTCGGCTTCGGTTGGCCACTTCGCAACCCTCTGATCCCCCTTGCCCAATATCCATGGGGGTCAACGGAGCATTGTCGCTCGTCTCGCGACTCGACGGCGAGACGAGAGGGAGCCCTCTTTCTCTTACTTGCCCTGCAGCAGAACAATTTAGAGTATGCATTCCCCACGAATGCTGCACACACACACACACACACACACACCACAGACACGAAGTGGACAGAAAACAAGCCAACCCCTTTTGGGAAACCCGCACCCAGCTTTCGCCAGTCAACCCTAAGAAAGCAAGCCGGCCGGAGCGGCAGTAAGAAGCCATCGTCCCACTCACCATTCGCACCTGGGCACCGTCTTGTTGGTGTTGGCTGACACTCTGCTACTGTTCCCTTCCCTCCGTTGCCTCCGCTGCAACCCCCCTGCACCCACACACACATCCACCGCGCTGAAGTCTGCCCATGGGATACCTACTTCTTGGCCTGAGCCCATCAGCATCAGTGCCTGTGTGTGTGGAGGGCAGGGGGATGCATTTGGGAATGCATCTGATGTACAGTGCATGTGGTGGAACCCGGGTGTGAGCGAGCTGGGAAGGGGGATTGCCCTATCGTGCAGTGCCCTCTTACCACTCTCTTCCTCTGCCAATCCATCTCTCCCATACAGGCAGGCACCAAAAGGCACAATTGGGCAAAAAGGGCAATATCAACGCTCAGCTATAGCACGCGCCCCCATCTCCTCCACATTATAGCACCCTGCATAGCGCACGCCTTCTTGAAGGAGAAGGCAACCGGGAAGGACCCCTTTTCTTTTTTTCTTCTTTTTTTTTTTTCCCTCTTCGCTTTCAAATATCATCACCAATTGTTTCGGTCTCTCGTTAGCGGGGTCGGCCGGCAGGCAGGCAATCTCTTTACCCCAAAGGTCCGAGGATGAGTGTATCCTGAATATGTGAGACAGTTTCAACCAGAAGACAAAAACTTGGAAGCCAGGGAGGAAAAAAGGCGCAACTGGGCAGCAGACCAGCTTGCATTTCGCACTCGGGACTTTGCCTCCTTTGCCTGCCCGCAACGACAGCGTTCTACATACATACTATACGGGAATTGCGTACCCTGTGTCTCATCCAGCCCCTCTGAATACGGTCTTCATTTCTTGAAGGGAGAAAAGAAACCAGGAAGCAGGAGAGCAGAACAGCTGCTGACTTTTGCCTGCCCCGATCTGATGGATATCTCAACCCTGTGCAACCCCGGACATAAACTGGGGGCGTTAGCCAGGGGGGAGGGGGAGGGGGCACGTACAAACGAACAACAGTTCGTCTCATAAGCCGTGGGCGTTCGTTTCCGCCCACGCTGATTGGGCTAGATGACAGCAGGACGCGAGAGTGGTGATGATGATGATGAGCAGTAGCGGCCTCTTGGAGAAAACGATAACATCCAATCCCGGTCGCCAACGCCAAAAAGCAAGGAAAGAAGAAACTCACCTTTTTCTCTTCTCCAGATTGTCTCATGCCCTCCCCCAGACCAAGAAGGAGACCGAGGCTTCCGAGAAATGCCTGTCCGCCTGGGCTGTGCCATCTTTTGCCTGCCTCCACAGCTGGGGCCACCGCACGGGGCCTCTTTGCTAAGTGGCGAGATGTGATAGCTCACCTCTGTCTCACCATATCAATTCTTGGATGGCTTCTCCTCACCTCTCATATCAGTGCTTTTTCAAGGTTCTTTTCAAGCTTTGTTGCTCGCTTTTGCACCACAACCCCCCCCCTGGATCACCTGCAACGTGAGATGCAAGCCTCTCTTATTCTTCCCCCTTCCACTGTCATATCTCACCAAACTCGGCGCGCGGGCGTGTGCTGACGACTCGACGCATTGTGGTAGGGGCCAGCCACAGCCCGATCCCTCAAGTTGTTGTGATTGCAAGTCCGAGCCGAGCGAGGAGGGCTTTCTTTTTGGTGGTGTGAGCCCTCCCCCAGCCCTACGGCGGCCAATATTCTCACCTCTTGGCACCCATCTCATCAGCTTGGGCTTTTGGCGTCGTGTGTGCGTGATCAACCCTGCATGCCGATGGGAAAAAGAAGATGAGGCCCTGGAAAAGTCGATGACATATGGTTCTAGCCCTGGCGAAAAGAAACCGCGGCTTGCCTCTTGATGGTAGTTGGCTGCTGATTCGACACTCCCTTTCCACACCCCTCCTCCCAGTGCGATGCCCTCACCCCTTCTCCGTATTAGTCAATTATCCGTCCTGGCATGCCTACCACCAAACGGAGACGGCGCCAGTCCCCCAAGCCCATGAAGATGATCCTTCGACTCCCGGATTAGGCCTCCACGATTGGTCAGGTCGTTCTTGTGTTACCCGAACCCCATAATCCACCCCCCCAGAATCAGATTCCATCGGCCAGCCTTCCTGCCTGCTGGTTTAGCGCTTCTGCGCCTCCCCCTCCCTATGTATGTGATGATGCCGGCGTAATGGGTACGTACGCCGTACACTGTCCGCCTCCAAAAGGGCTCACTACTGCCGCAGCGCAGGTAGGGACCATTGTGCACTGTGCCATACTCCCGTAGGATGAATTGCCCATGCTGTTGCTCGCGCTTCTTGTAACGTGGTCGTCAGCCAACCACCTCCCAGCCGGGACACGCAAACCACACAGAGAAGTACAAGAGCCGGCCATGGTTATGTGGCCAGGACCCTGAATACCTGCCAAGCGACTCCCCAACAACAGCAACCACCACCGCCACACTTTTTGCCCACAGTGCGTCTTTTCTCATCTGTCTCTCCAATTCGGCACGCAAGAGAGGCAAATCCCATCACGCTCCTCCTCCCCTCCGGCAAACCCCCTCTCCTAGCTCGGGGATGCATACGGGGGCCATATGTACGGAACCACGGTGCGCGCACGAATACGGTGGGACCTGTAGCGATGCAGAAAAAAACAAAAGAAAAATCAAGGCCCTCGCGCCCAGCTCACCAGGTGGTGCGTGCATATATCTCGGCTGGTTTGTTTGACGCCTCATCATATGGCCCGGGCAAAAATGGCACCCCACCACCACAACAGCAACCAACGCCATGGGGGTGAAGCATGGGCCATGTGTGGAGGGGGGAAGGGCGGGAAACTCGATCGCCAAGACCTTGTGTCCTCGCAAGCCCACGCAACAAATGAGTGAGAGAAAAGAGGGTTGTGCGCAACGGCGCGCCCAAACCAGCCAGCATCAGATGCGGCTTGGTCTGGACCTGGTCTCCAAAACCCTCACCAAACACTTGTTGCCGGGCGTGATGCTCCTTGCTCTTCTCTTTCTTTCTTTGCTCCCCTCTGCCTTCCGTGTCGCCACCTTGTTTTTCGGTGTGTGAGGGGAGTAAATAGGCAAATCTGTTATGCGGTGCAGGAACACATTGGTTGTGTGGGTGAATCGAGTCACTTTTTACGTTTTACACTCCACACCGAGAGCGCGTGGAGAGCGTGGGCTCATCTCCATGATTCATCAAACTCCCCGCCGCCTCTGCACGCCGCTCCGCTGGTATCCGCCCTCCGCCTCCGCTTCCCTCCACACGAGAAGTCGTGGGGTTTTGGAGTCGTTGGTGGAGCTTCCAGTTGGAGACGGCATTGGAGAGGTAGTCGGTTACCTTGGGCACCAAGTCTGTCATGCTCCATCGTTTTCTCTTCTTTTTACCCCACAAAGTCAAAAGAAAGGGACAGAGTTGCGGTGCAAGGGCCTTAGCGTGCCCCCCAAGGCGTGGTCTTTCTGTAAAATACCATGGGTGGTGGTGTGGCCGTCGCTCGCTGGCCCCGCATCTGGTTACCTTTCCCGTAGCACATTCTTTGACGCTATCAACGCTGCCACTGGTATTGACGCTCTGGCCCGTCCCTTTCATCTGTCCGTATCTCGGTAGCCCGGGAGGGAGGAAGGGAGAACAAAGCGATGCATTGTTGTTTGGTTTTTGGTACGCACTAGACAGCGGGCGTGTGATGATCTGTAGCATAGCGTCAGCGTGCGAACCTGATGCCTGGGCCCGTTCCCGTTCCAGCAAAGCGGCAGCGAATGAGACCGAGTACCAAACACGGCCTGGCTGTCGCCAGCAGCCGCTTTCTGGCACTCCTTTGTGATCCTCACTCGTCATTCAGCACTGTGATGAGCCGAGCCAGCCACACTGTCATCATCCTGCGCCGGGCACAGCGACGGCGATGAGGAAATGCCGGAGTTGGCGACGCTGACAATTTAGTTCCCTCAGATTCTGCCGCAGTGCTGACAAAAGAAAAATTGCATCGGGCTCGTCAATCGTTCAGAATCACCCAACCCTTGTTTTCTGCGTGCGCTACACTAGCGTAGCGTTTTGCTCGGGCAAAAAAAGCCAAGGCAAAAAGAAAAAGGAGGCAGCAAAACGCTTGTCTTTCCCCTTTTCAACTCGCATTGCATCCGCACAGAATGCGGGGGCGGAGCCGGCCTTGGGCTTGGCAAGCCAGCAGGAAAAAAAAAAAGGACCAAGTGGAACGGCCGGCTGTCATTTGACCAAGTTAGTCTTGTCATAGCAAAGACGTCGTCAACGAGAAGAAGCCAAGGTAGGCTAGGAGAGAGGGAAAAAAAACTGGCCGTGTGCATTTCAAAAAGCGATAGTGTCGTCGTCGACAGCGATGAAAGAACTCCACATTAGATGCGGAGGAGGAGCAGGGAAGAACAGCAGGGAAGGTGAGGTAACAGGCTAGATGGGCAACACAGGGGTTCCCAGCCAAGTATTCCCCGTCCTCCCCGGTTTCCCCTGCCTGATGTTACGCTGAGGACGCTCTTGGCATCGAGGTGAACCGAACAAAAGCAATAATGCGCGATCAAGGATTTTTCTTTTTGGCTCTCGATGCTTTGGTTCATCCCGTCTACGCAGCATCGCTGGTCCAGCAGCATCGCTGGTCCACTTGTTGATGGCCCTCCTGAATGCAGTTGAGCCGCATGCCGATAAGATGGCGTCAGAATTGCAACGTCGCAATCTCCTCCTGGAGCCGTCGTCAAGTCCGGTGGCCGTGGCATCAAAGTTGGGGTTGACAACAACGAGTCTGAGTCTTCGGCCTGCAACGGCTCTCAACAAATCCCCTCTGATTCCCCGGCTTAGTCTCGCTCGCTCCTGGCCGAGACCCGATACGCCTCGCCTCGGTTTCTCGGAGACTGCAGGGACTTTTCCATCGAAAAGCTCTGCAAAAACATATCAGACCATCCTATCCAATACTAACCGTACACTACTATACTAGCTAGCCATGGGGGCTTCATCGCTTCGGTGCCTGCCGGACGCCTTGTCAATAGTGGAAAAAGCAAATGCACCTTTTGTTGACGGGGGGGGTTTTTTTTTTGTTGTGGAGTGGCACCCTAGCAAAGATTGGACATCCTAGGCGCCAAAGCCCGGTCCAGATCTCTGAGTTAAAATGCCCCGGGCGGCTCGCTCGTTTAGCCAATCAACGCCATTCAAGCCATTGCAACTTGAGCTCGATCCAACCAGATCGACACGACAGCCGGACTTTTTCTGCGCACCGTAGCCTTGCAGAAACTTCAGAAACTGCAGACAAGGCCTCCTGATTTTCAGCTAGGCATGATAGAGAAACACCGAAGTGTGGGGGATGCCATTGCCTGTCCCGGAACATCCTTCTGTTGTATTTGAAGGGGCCTTTTTGATGTTCATGTTGAGATGAGCGGATTGATACCTCGTGCGCAGCCTGTACACACTAGGGGTTGTACATACATACAGAGACATGCAGGGCCAAAATAGCCAAAGCACTCTACAGTGCTCCCTACATGGCATCGTCTGTGCCTGCGCTTGCTGTAATGCTCTCCCGTGCGGCCATGCCCGGGAAAAAGGGGGCAGACAGAAACATCCATCTCGAGTCCATACTGCTGCACATAATCGAGATTGCCTCAGGACGTTTCAACGAGGTTGCAGACGACAAGGGCCATGGCGGCAGCTATCGCATATGTGTGCAGCCTCGCATGGATCTTGTTGATGCCAAACAAAATTGTTCGCTGCCGCATCGACTTTCATCCCCTAAGCGCAGGGGTCCAATTGCAGAACAGGAGTATGTGCTGTAATGTAGGGAGTATCCGGAGGGAATAGAAAACCACAGGAGTGATGCGACCATCTATCAGGGCACTTTTCTCAGCCTGGGGAAGGGATCGGCCGGCCCGTGCTCTCTGGGGGATTCACTTCCCCAGACTACAGAAAGTCAACACAGAGCCTGCCGGGGGAGCCAACAGTCCCCGAGACGCTTCGGTGCACCTCCATGCTGAGCTGGGGGCTGCAAGAAGGAAAAAAAAAAAAACATCCCATCAGCCTCACGGTGAGCTCAGCCAGAGACGGGCGTCAACCCCCATTGGGAAGGGATGCGGCCGAAGGTTGCAGTTCAGGACAAGCCTTGGACCAGCTGCCGCCCGCTAGGCACAGAGAGGCAAGAAGAAAATTCCCATCTTGACCTTTCACGGCGGCGAGCCCTGGACGTGGGGGAGGGGCCGCTTGGGGCCGCCTGCCGGTCTTCATTCGTTCAAGGGGCCGGGGTTGTCCGCGCTTATTCGGCGACTGCGCGCAAGGCCAGCGGGCAGCCCAATGAGCGGCCCTGCTGGTCCCCAGACGATTCAAAGATACGGCCAAACGCCACTGGGACAGACGTAGGTGATCTTGTCCAACACAGACTAGCCGCTAATTTAGGGCGCGGCCCTAGGCGGTTGTGTAGTTGTACAGACTCGACAAGCGACAACGGCTTGTTGAGAATGGCTCGGCGTCTGGACAATTTCGTTTTCTGTGCGTGTGTGTTTGTGTGCAAGTCTGGGGCAGGAGGCATGAGAGGCCATGATTCGCCGGCGGCTGCTTCGCCAGTCCTGGACCAGTTCTGAACTGTCCTTCTCATTCCAAGATGCTGGGCGGGAGCAGGACCGCAGGGGGGTCGCCGACAGCCAGGGGGAGCAGATGCAAAGAAAACCCAAACCAGACTCGGGCTCGCAGGCCAAGACGGCTGCAGTAACGGCCGCCTGGCAGTCAGTGCCTGGACGTCCTGGCTGATTGGCTCACCCCAAGTCCCCAAGCCGGCGTAGCCTCGCGAGCGCCCTCCAGGTTACCGGGCGGAGGGGGGGGGGTCGTAGTAGTGAGCGCACGGGACGATCGGTTCGGTAGGCGGGTTAAGGATAATGCGCATCATGATAGCATCACGCCCCCTTTCTCTCGAGACGCCATGCCCTCCAGCACCATCTGGCCCTGCAATGACGACGGTAACTCTGTACCGCAGTAATTTTAGCTGACGCTGTAAACCCCAGCTGACACGGCCCAAGGCAAAGACTGCGCCACACCATCACGACGGGGTGTGGTATCGAAAATCTTCAAGCCCTCAGGTCCTCGTGATTGCCGGATCATGAATCAAGGTTCGCTCGCCTGTCTGTGTGAGTGCCATTCCGGAAACCGAGATACCATGAATGCAATTTCAGCGCTCCCGTGACCTTGTTCCAAAGCCTGGTGGTGTTTGAGCGAGACAGCCAGGACAGTCTTGCTATCTGCCTGGTCAAATTAATTCGGCGAGTTCGGTGCACTCGATTGGCGTCGCACGATTGGCCCCTCACCGAGAGACGGGCAAAAAAAGTCCTGTTTGAAACCAACGCTGGTCAAGCTGACACTATCATCTCCGCGAGCCTTGAAGCCGTGTCGAACCCGCAAGGGTCTTCCATTGAACAAACGCAATCGGCCAAGCTGTCGTCGGCGAGGATCAGCGACAGCCATGTTGGGGCCTGTTACTTGCTCTCGTTCGGGAAGGCTGCGAACTGTTGCGGCGTCCACCAGGTATGCGGGAGGCCGATCGGGGTTAGGTCGAGTGAACGTAGGCTGGCTGGTCCATCATGACAACTCCCTACCCACCTGGGCTTGCAGCTTTTGCGGCAATTTAGATCTGTCCGTGGAGTTTGTGGCTGCAAGGACCTCGGCGTACTAGCGCACAAATCCGGGATGGGTGAATAGGACTAGCCTTGTCTCAGATCGCGATAGCAGCGAGCAGGATGACAGCATCTCTCCCCGCCGCAACCTCGAGCTCGACGGCGCTCAAGGCCGAGTGCGTTGCCGTGCCCTGTCATGGCATGCTCCACGAAAAGCTGACGTACGTTGTCGACTCTTGTCTGAAACTGCCCGTCTGTCGACCACAACCTGAATCGAATGGCTCAGCCGTCTCGCTCGTCTCTCAGCGTGGGGGTTTCCTGCGGATTTTTTATTGAGCCCACTTGCGCAACTGATGGCCTGAGGATAAACCAGTTCCATCAACCACCAGCGCATGAAACCTGGGCCGCGTGGGATGCCAATGGACCAGACTAATATCATCTACCGGAGCGCGACAGAATAGGTCGAGGTGCCCGACCTGAATCCCATCTCCACAGATTAGACCTCAAGATACTCATGCGCTAGACATGGGATCTTTTTGGTCGAGTTGGGGGGCTCCCGCAACGGGACCGGACCTTGGGCAGCGAATCGCTGAGCTTCCGGGTTGGCGCCCGCAGAACCCACAGGCACCATGTTTTTGAACGCACGACTTTTGCCTTGGTATTGCGTTTTCTCTCTCAAGGTCGTATGCAAAACGTCGACTAGCAAGGAAGAGGGAGATCAGAACCGCCATACGTGCTAAATTCGAGGAAACGAGCAAATCTCCTGCACTTACCACTCAAGACCGTTGACGTGACGTGTCGTCGACTGCGCATAACTGCCGCGTTGTAACGCCTCATGTGTGAAGACAATGGTGCCACCACAAAATGGACGTCGGCAGAGCTAAGGGATATCAAGACCGTCTGATGACCCACTTGTGCGGGCGTGTGATGTTCTACACAGCGAGCCTGGATGTGCGTCTCGGATAGCACTGTTGGGATGTGCTATCTGCAACGGTATCCGTAGGACATGTCGGCAGAGATATGTATGCTAGCCCCGGGTTTATCAGCTATCACGATATCCGTCTTCCGGCGTTGATTCGTGCAAGCTCCCGGCTGGCTAGTGGGACCGTGTGCATGACTCGGGACGTGGCCCTCAACTACCAAGAGAGCCGTTGCCATTGGCATTCGTCACCCCAGTTATTATATCCTATCGCACGTGAATCTCTGAGGTCTGGCAAATTAGGGGGTCGGGCCATCTGAAAGCGCTGCCTTGAACACCATTGGCGAGTGGTTTGTCATTTGTCCAGAACACTGCTGAAATTCCCGATGTAAGTGCTTCAGGCAATAGGCTAATACTAGTGCACTGCGTACTGCGTACTGCGCACTACGGCCGTCGAGGTGCTGCGCAGGCCAAAGTGTCCACTGGAACGGCGGCGACTGGCACGAGGCTGGTCCTGCAGACTCTTCGGCGAGCGACGGCTCCAAGGCAGGCACAGGGAGCATGGCAGAGGACGCGAGCCCTCTCATGGCTGGTACACACCAATTGAAGAAGCGCGTGAACGTGATTTGTCCGACGCTGCTTGTGGAGCAGGTGCAGTGCTGCAGGTGCATCTGAAAGCGGAATAGACGCTGCGAATCCCTACGGTTGACGAGACGGGAGTGGTACCTCTGGCTGTTGGACAGAGGGAAGTATGTGTAGCTCCCAAAGATCCATCTCTTGAGTTCTATGTCTAGCCCCGTGCCTATGCATATTCTGTGTTGCCAAACATGGCATTGCTGCTAGAGAAGCGACTGCCTGAAAGGGTCAGGCGCATCTGGGCACCGAGCCTGGCACAACTCGGTATCGGCGAACCGTATGGGCCCGGCTCACCGAAACGGGCGGGACTCATACAGCAATGGAATTGCATGGCATTGGCCACCTGTCTACCTCTGCCCTGAGCGTACCCTGCGCGCTGCGGTGACGCTAGCAATGAGGACGACGACAACGTTGACGAGACCACGAATCTGCATGAGAGAAGAATTTCCTTTGAATTGCTGTATTCCTCGATAGTCTGGCGCTGAGCTCGTCATCGGAGCTCCGCGAGCTGAGGGCTGGTCCAGCGGTGCAAAAAATTGTCGCTATTCCAGATGGCAAACTACCCGTGCTGATTGGGTGTCTGGAATTTGAGGGTCGTCTGCAGGAGAAAGCTGAGGGGCGCCCTCGCCAGCGCGGACCTGCGCCCAAGAGACAGAGATTTGCCATTGACCCGTCGTCGAGCCGGCCAGCGACGAGCAACCAATGAAACAGATATCGAGCAGTCTTGTTTCCAGTCCTGCCCTCGGTGCGCGTCCTGCAGACGGCAGGCCAGATTGGTGTACTCTTGGGGGGGCCTTGGTTGGCCCCCTAGCTGGTGGTGGGATGATTTGACAGTCGACTGGAAGGGAATGAAGCAGTGAGGGCAGCCTACCGTGACCTGCCGCAGGTCGCACTGCAGCCTGCGACTTCAACAGTCGCTGTCTCCACTCCGAGCTGCGGGTTTTCATCTTTCCATGCTGGTGTGCGGACGTTCGGACGCGCCTGCCTCTGCCTCTCGGTTCCATCCATTGCCTACCCGCGGATTGGTGCCAGAGATGGGGGAGGGGGCCTCGTTGCGAGGGACAAAATAGAATGCCTAGCCACAGGACACACCCACCAGACTGCTACGCAGTCCGCTGCAACCCGAGCGAGACGAGGGCTACCTGAGCCATGAACCAGAGGCACCTCAGAGGCACCGCACTGGACCTCAGGTGTGCGCCCTCACAACCCCCACGCCAGGTCAGATCCCGTCTCGCAAAGAGCTCTGAACAGGCCGTGTTGTTTTATCCTGGTGTTCCCGGCTGGCTCCTGAATGCCGCGGCAATGCGAGCGCCATTGAATTTGGATTTCAAAAGGATTTCGCTGAGTGCTCGTCCCGGTGCTGCTGCTGGTACCGCTGCTATTGCTGGCCCGGCCCGGCCTGGCGCTGGTGTTGGCGTTGGCATTGGCAAGCACTGGCATGGAGGAATTCAAGAGTGCATCGAGATGACATTTCTGGCAGCAGCACCACAGCGACAAGAGACACTCCAGTCTCACCATGTGGGTTTCGGAACCTGGTCGTCGCTGGTGGAAAAAGCCATCATTGGACTGTGGTGCAGTGCAAAAAGGAAATATTGCGCCCGTCCGACGCCTCAACGCTAGTGGGCGAGAGGCGAGGAACGCAGACAGCGAAACTGCGAAACTGCAAAACGCCTGGTGACCGGGGGATGGGTGGGTGACTGAGGCCAGCCATTTGAGCGAGTGCTCCTTCGTGCTCCTGCCCACCCCAGAGTCGAGCGAAGACCCCCACAGGGCCTGAGTTGCCTTGGCGCCATAGCATAAAAACTCCCCACCTTAACACAGCGCAGGCGAGAATAGCTGAAGTGCGAATGGGGTGCCAATTGCGCACTCGTCCACTCCCTCCACTGCGCTCACACACACTCACGTTGCCAGCCTGCCTCAACCTGCCTCAACCTGCCTCAACCTGCCCAACAATTGTGGGACACTCTGGGCAGCTCTGGCATTGCAAAAAGCTAGAGTGGGAGCAGGTGGGAAGGTCGAAGTAGGATGGGCGTGGCTGCACACCCCTCATCCAAGACTGGCAAGGGAAGAGCCATCCACAGTGCTCGTCGTGGGCTCCAGACGACGCCAGACGACGCCAGACGACGCCAGGCCGAGCCAGGATGGCGCCAAGTTGGCCGACCCACTCTGTTGCTCACAACGGACCAGGGTGGTGCCACGACCAGGCCATGCTACCGATGTGCTAGGTGCACGCCTAGCAGCAGAATTTTTCTCCCACACCACCTACGAGGACCCCTGCCACGGGCCTATCTCGTACAAGGCATAGTGCAGATTGCAGCCTCTGGCCCTCTGCAAGAGTGCCCCACTCTAGTCCCTGCCCATGAGCGATGTGTGGTTGAGTACAAGCAGGTCGTGTACCCTCTGCTGCGCTCCGCGGTACGGGGGTACGCTGCAGGGCTCTCGATGGGGGTACCTCGATGGCGCCAAATGTCTCAGTCCTCATGGGTCCTTTGTGGTCATGGGCATCTGCCTTGCTCTGCTCCCACACCCGCAAGAGTATCGACCAGGGCAGCCACTGCCATCAATACATAACGCTGCCCTCCCCAGCACTTTCAACCTAGATTTGCACATTGGAACCAGACTGCACCATCGTCGACCTCTCCTTCTCTGCCCAGCAACACTTCGCTGTCCCGGACCCGCACCAACAGCCCAGTGCTATGTGCCAGCAACTCAACGTCTTGTTATAATACAGCCTTTGCCTCGGGGGCCCATCCTCCCAGCATCACCACCACCAACAGCAAACCAGTCTCGTTGAGCTCGCTCACCAGCATAAGGCTTCTGGCTATTTCAAACGCTTCTTTTTGTAACACAAAGGCAATTCGGTACAGACGGTCTTGTTAGATCTTGCCTGCGTTCTGCTTCACTCGAAAGCCATCGCTCCTTCAGAACACCCCACCAGCCGCCGCCATGTCTTTCGACTGGACTCACCAGTTCTGCCTTGCTTGCGACAAGCAAACTGACGGCGCCACATACTGCTCCGAATCCTGCCGCCTGGCCGACTACGAGAAAACCTCATCCGCACCCAGCTCGGGGCCGAGCTCACCTGCATTGACAGGACCCTCCCACGAGTGGTCCTTTGCCAAGCCGACGATAACAAGCACCAAGTTCTATCTATCTCCTGCCTACGACTTCAGCAGCCCCCACACGAGCGGTAGAACACTCCAGCGCGGCGCCGGATTCTCGGGAGCAACCACTCGCGCTCCCTCGGGCCCCACTCTCTCGCCCTCGAACTCGCACACCAGCCTTTGCTCGATCAGGAGCAGCTCTAGTGCCGGCCTCGACGCCGCCCAGCTGTCAGAAAAGGCAGCGAGGGAACTTCGGGCATATGCACGCTCCTTCGACTCAGTCAGGCTGCAACGGAGGCGATCATACTAGACACTTCGACGATGACGATGACGCACTCTACACCTTCAACTATTCCTCGCACAGCGACTATACCCCACCTCCATCGATTTCGGTTCATAGAGCACCACACGACTCAGTCACAACTCTCGTTTGTTTTCACTATTTGTTGTAACAAAAAAGGCATACACCGGAGCACAGCATCATAAAAAGTTTGGTCACAATGGGACAGGATTTGCGATTTTTTGCTTTCCTATCTGGTACTGGGAGAGGCGCAATAACCGGGCTCACATTGGGTACGGGCGAGAAACACCGTGTACCACAGCGATACAATTTCGGGATTTCCTTGGGTTTTTTTTTTTTGCAAGCATTTGCACCCGGCTGGTTTGGGAGGAGGTTCTGATCATGGGAATTCCGAGCAAATCAAGCTCATTTGGAACTGGGAACGGCGTTGAACCAAAGGCACAGTATCATCAGTGCCCTGTGCGTGTTCAGAAGTTTGCTTGGGCACTCGGCGATGATGCCATGATAGGAATATGTGTATCGTGTTTTTTTTTTTGGCTTTTTTTTTTTTTTGGCTTTTGGGAGAGGCAGCTCGCTGCACTGGGCTGGAAGTTTAGCAATTTGGGTCATCAAGGCGAGCAAGCTAGCTCGGCCAAGATTGTTCATGATCAAATGGAAGCTTGTCAAACCCCCCAAACCAACTCCATAAGCAGTGATGATGTCGCCAGTGTCTAGTGCATGTGACTGTTTCCAAGGCTCAAGACTCAGTCTCAGGGTCCCCACCCTGTTTCTCTCTGGATTTATGCCTTACCTAATGATCGTCGCCGGCCGGTCTGGTGCGTTGTCGACAGAAGAGGTTTGCTCCTTGCTCTCCCCAGAGCTCCACATTCCAGAGCGGCACACAGGCGGAGTGCCATCATTCCCGTCCCGCACCCGCCCAACCAGACCCGCTTCGGGGTACGGCGGCGGCGGCAAACAACGCAACCTTGTCAACGCCCCGTTTGGCAGCAAGCTGCAAGGAACAAAACCGAGAGAAGCACGGGAAGGACTAAGGTGCTTAGTGACCCGTCCACTAGAAGCCCACGGGAATTGTTAGAACATAGCCCCTAACAGTAAGTACCCAAAGCTCGAGGCTTGCTTTGTTGGAGCCAGCTCATCCAAAGAAATTTCTTCCCTCGGCCCTGGCTCAGGCTGTCTTGCAAGCGCCCATTACAGCATGCATCAAGAAGAAAAAAACGCCATTTTTGCCTCCCTTCAACTCAGGCAGCTTCGGCACCAATGCGTTGGCGCCCGCCCGGGGACGGAAACTTGGCCGGATTTTACAGCTACCAGGTGGGAAGCTAGCTCGGCGTAATCAACCTTTGCGTGTCAGGGCAAGGGAACCTGAGGTTATTTCACGGTACACGCGGCACGGGAAACTTAGGGTTCCTTACCATTTTTTCTTCTTCGCCTTTATCTCTTTCCACCCTTCCCCCAGACTTGCCAAAGGACAGGAGGGTCTCTCCCTGCAACAGGTCAATCCTCCACTTGGACATTGGTGGGCAGGCGTCAGATATGATGACAGGCCGGGCAGCGAGCTTGAGTCAAAATGCACACACGCTTTCGCCAACCAATATCGGTTTAAGCTGTATCTACCTCGCTGGGGATTGGCTCAGTCCTGCTCAGTCAGCAAGAAAACTATGCCACGTTACACTCCGAAAACCAACCAAACAACTATCAGGGAGCTAGCTTTGGGCTTTGGGTGTTCGTGAGAGCAGATCAGATAACAATACGCAGATGCATGGGACATGCGCTTTCGTGGCCAAACCTGATTCTAACTGCAAGACCCTGGGGACCCTTGAGCTCATCAGTCCCTTAAGCCTGGCTATCAGTGTCGCCCTCTCTTTCGCACATACTCCTAGCATTCCCCTCACACCCGCCCGCCAGTTGTGTGTATCGTGGGGTCCCAACAAGTGGGGGAGAGGCCTACAGAGATGGACGGTAGCCACGACGCCACATCGAGAAGGATGCTCCCTTGTGGAGAAGGACGCTCCCTTGTGTTCCTTTGTGAACCTCATGATGTTGGGGATCCAGCGAGGTTCGAACAGAGTTACTGGCCACCGGGCGCTAAACAGCTAGGGCAGACCAAGGCAAAGTCCTTGGGTCCGGAGGTAAGTCGGAGAGACGCCCAAGCTGCCCCCTTGGGCGGAGGGATAGACAACTCAACCTGCGTTGGCGGTTGCCTCTGCATTGGACGAAGGTGGTGAGGAGACAAGGACAACGGACAAGGACGGAATAGGCTTTTTTGCCTCCTATCTTTCCTTTCCGCCTATCTTTCCCCAACCTAAGCTCGCCAATCTATGGAGTCCTTGTCAGGCTCCCGACCAAGAAAAGTCTGGGGAAATTCGCCATCGGAAAACATCCCACTAATGAAATGGAGCCTGTTAAGTTTACACCACATCCTTCGGGTGGACTCGACTCCTCTTCCTTTTCTTCCCTTTGGCCGGGCTAGCCAACGAGGCGAGAAAGCATGGCCCCGGGGGGTTGGCAATGGGGCGAGACCCCAAGCCAGCTCCCAAGCGTGAAGCGTCGTTCGAGAGGTGGATACCCAGCGTGGACATGTTGCCCTCTCTCGGCAAGCGGACCGACGCCTGCGTTAGCACACTGCTGTGACTGTGCTGCCTGTAATTGGTAGTGGATATGCTTTATTTTTTTTCTTCTTTGCACGACCGAAAATCGGGCAACAGCGGTGATTTGGGGGCCGGCCCCCGATCCTGTGCGCTGACTGACTGACTGACCGGCCGACTGCAGACGCCGACTGCGGTGATGTCGGTGGTGAGTGGCCCGTCCATAGGAACTGCAGACGTCGTCCCAGAAGCGGAGAAACCCGACGGGACAGATTTTCTGACGCAAGACACCAGCCCAAAAGAAAAAAAAGGTCTCAACCACACGCCATTTTCCCCATTCTCACGACAGAGCTGTTCCTGTCTCTTTGCCCCCTTGCTTATGAGCTTTCTCCAAGAGGCTCCGAGCAGGTTCAGATAACCACCCTCCAATTGATGGACACCCTGTGGGGTTTTCTCTCTTGTTCCGTGCTCCCATCAGCCCACCTATCACGGCACTGTAGCAAGAGCGACGAGTAGGTAGCCTTACACGGCAGCGGCAAGCAGCCAGCCAGCCACGAGAGGGCATTACGTCGTATATTCCCGTTGCGTAAAACCACTCCAGGAAATGGAGACTCCCGATCCGCCATGAGCCCAACTACTGGTCCGGGTCTGCATCCGTACCGCGCCTTTACCTCGCACCTGGGGCGGCTGTTCCTAGCCCCCCTCATGCTGAAACACGCTCGTCATTCAGCAACGAC
This sequence comes from Lasiosphaeria hispida, assembly GCA_033439745.1. Classification (NCBI taxonomy): domain Eukaryota; kingdom Fungi; phylum Ascomycota; class Sordariomycetes; order Sordariales; family Lasiosphaeriaceae; genus Lasiosphaeria; species Lasiosphaeria hispida. The sequence continues at coordinate 2,171,209 of JAUIQD010000007.1, read as the reverse complement.
GGACAACGGATCCCGGGTTGTGTACGTATGGCTGTGCAAGGGAGCCCCCGAAGGAAGAGAAGGGTGCTGGTAGAAGCCAAAGGAATACCAGGCGGCGGCATCTCGTGGCTTGCCAGATGCGAAACCAAGGCCGCAACAACACGATCCATACGGAACACTCGCTAGAGAGCACGCAATTCATCCACAACCAACCCCGGATGGCCGTGTTTTTGCAGTGTTATGTGTGTAAGAGCGACGATCGGTGCACATACCACAGCATCATGTACAAGTATCCCATTCGAGACATGCCGCCATATATCGCCATTATTATTCCCTTATTGTGACGGGTAGCACACATCCCTTTAATTGATTGTGCATAGGGCAAAACTGGGAAAAATACTATGATTATGTTTTATCTGCAGGACCCTCGCTACAGATACTATACATAACTGCTTTTATTTCCCGACGCGAGGCACTGCGCTGCACAGCAGACGGGCTAAGTACGGATTACTACGGGGGGGTGCACTTACACGCACGGCTGGCCGATCAACCATATGCGCTCATGGGCTCACATGTCCGGACATTCCATTCTCATTGCCCGGTTGACTTAGGTAATGGCATGTTCCCCGTGGAGCCCTCCCGCCGGTGGTGTTTTAAGTCGACCGTTGAGCGTGGCTTGGTGGAGACAGATGACGATGATGACACTGAGAACAAAAAAGGCTCTATCGCATTTTTACCGCGAGAAGTTTCCGCTCTCGGTGACAGGGCAGAGCCTTCCGGCCGCATCGAAACGCGCCACCAGGTAGTTTTCCCTCAGTCAGGATTGCCTGGAACGGTGGTCGATGGCATCTCGAACACACCCCGCCAACGCCCGGCATAACTGCGTTTCGCATTCTTCCCATATCCATAGCATCGGAGCCCTCCCCGTCGCCAGCAGGACTAGTGCAGCAGCTGACGTGAGGGGCAGAGCCAATACGGGGAGATGAATTAATTGTTTTGTTTCGAACCCCCTCGAGAGACGTCAATATGGATACCGACGGCACCTAAGCCACTGCTACCGGCTTTATAAGGTGTGTGTGGTTTAACACGACCTGAGGCATTAACCACGGGCAGGAAAAAGAAAATAATATTTCTAGAAGGCTGATGCCTCCAGCGCTTCCAGTCATCGTGTTTCTCGTTTCTCGGTTCCTCCAATTTCGGAGGGTGTTGACTCACAGACAGAAGCAATGCCAATTTTCACAATCATGGGAAGCTGTGATTCACACACAGAGTGGGGAGGAGGCTCCGTGAGCGTTTCGATGGTCCGTGTTAGTGGCAGCCCCACCATGAAATGGCATCGACTTTTTTTTTTTTTCCTTTGCTCTTTCTGTGCTCTGCCAATCCCTTCACCGGAATTCTCCACGGCTTGGGACCGGTTGGCAACGGGATCTGATCTGCAGCAAATCCGGCCTGCTGCAATCTCGAGCCGCTCCCAAACAAACGGGTGAGTCCAAGGGCGCAATTTGTGTTGTCAAGCGCCCGCTCTCGAGCCAACAAGGACGAACCAGAAAAGAAAATCGCCCATGTTGACGCTGCTCGTTTCAGAAACTGGATTTCATCTATGCCTGGGCGAATCGCAGGCCGTCGTCATCGTGGCGCGGGGTCCCTGATCTCCCTGTGATCCCCTGTCGAGTTTAGGTAATCATGTAATCCAGGCTGAAAGGTGTCAGACAGCTCAGCAAGCCGTGTTTGGGGGGTGGGGGTTGTAAGGGAAGACAAGGGAAAGAGCGCGGGAACAGGGACCCCCCCTAGCTCGTTCGGATTTTATTTTTTCAGTCTGGTCGATTGATTGATTTTCGTTCCCATGGTCCTCAGATTTCGGTCAGATTTCAGCCTGGCGACGGCAGGCGATGCGGGCGACGCTGGCAAGCTGGGACCGAGTGTCACTGCGCTATCCATAGGTGCCCTTGCAACTGGAGAACTGGGCATCTCGAACGTCTCGAACTCCACCGTCTGCGCAACAAACCGAATACGTTGCTACGCTGAACGCCCAGTCGGTCTCACAGTCACACATGCAGCTATTCCAACGCCCCAGCGCCCGCCAGCTTGCTCCAGGCCGTGCCTTGCCGAGGTCGGGTGCTCTTGAGGCAGCGAGGCTTGAGTGGCTGCTTCGAGACTCACCCACTCACTGACGACTACGGCACAGCAAGCATGGAAGGTGATATGCGCTGCCGCCGCCTCTCCCTGTCCCCCTCGCATTCGATCCCCCCTTGAGGTGTGTAATAGGAAATCACTCGCATCATCCTCTTGCCCTCCTCCCCCCTTCAGGGCCGCGTCCTCGTCCCGCGCCGCTTTCGGGTTCGGGTCCGTTTCTGCCTTCCTGGTCTTATCATCCGGCCGAGGAGCCGACTGAATCTTGTTGCTTCTTCCGTTGCCTGAGAGCGCAGTATTGGCTAGAGGCAGACGTGCAACCAGCCCATTCATGCCCGCCTCTGGCAAACGTGCCAGCCACTATGCGATGCCCAAGACGAATCCAAGGCAAACCAGGGCGTACGAGCCGTGCCAAGCTTTGCAGAGCTGTGCAGAAAAGTCTAGGAATCCCGCAGCCCGCCGAGCTCTGTGTATTCTGTGGACTCCGTCAGGCTCTCGCCCCCGGACTCGACCCGCGTTTCCTGTTGGCCGCGGCGGCTCCGCACTTCTCTGGCACCGCTGGCTATTCGGCCCTCACGGCTTGCCCTCCTCCAATGTACTGGCCGGATTCGGGGGCGCCTCTGTCCATGTGGCTGGCGCTGGATTGGTAACTGTTGTCCCCCCCCAGCTTCGTCACCTGCATCCTCTCGGCGGCCCTTCCGCCCGACCCCACTCCCGGGCCTGCCTCTCCCGCTTACTCGCTGACTCTCCCGACCCTCCCGCCGTGCTGCATGCGCCTCGATTACTAGTGTGTAACTGTTTCCCTTCGACGGTCCCCAGAGGTGCAATTAGCTTTGTGTTCCTCTTACTTGTGTTCCTCTTAGGCGCGTCCAAATTGGGGGGGAGGGGGCTACTCAATGTGCGGAGGACGGACGAATCGGGCAAGGCTTGTGCTGAAATTTTTTTAAAAAAAATTTGCGGAAGCCATTGCTGTCTCGTCGATTCGCCCGAGGCCGCTTCCGGACACGGCAGCACACGGCATACAACGGGGTGGGGCGAGTACCGTCTCGAGATCTTTGGTGCCACGCGATCTAAAACCCGCCCAATAGTCAACCGTTCACTGAGTCGATCTTGTGTCCCAATTTCACTACTGTCTTGAACAAGGTTCAGACCCGAGCTTGCCGAGCTGGCGGGCGAGCTTCGGGCGCCGCACAGGAGCACATCCTCAGGCTAAGGGAGAAGGAAATTCAGGACGGGGACAACCGCTCGGAGCTCTATTGGTTTGCTACTACGTACGAAGAACGGCTGTCCCTGCCCTCGTCTGGATGAAACTGCATATTGCCGTGGATAGCCCTTGGATCCATCATTTTCTTCCCTTCTCCCTTCAGCTGAGGCAAGGAAGTTTACTGCACTGGAGCGCTTATTCCCCCTTCACTCTGCTACGTGGACACGCATTCGTCCTCTCATAGCCTGGTAGGGCAAGCCCAGGAATGTGAAGACCCCTGCCCGGGTTCACGTCTCAAATGCATTGGAGACCGTTGATTGGTGATGGCGGCATCGTCTCGGCACGGGTACAACTGGCGAGAGTGCTTTGCTTTTGTGTTGTGCGTGTCGTGCGGAGCACACACGTTGAACTTGGTGTCCTACGATTGGATGCGTCGAGGATCTCAGGATATAACAGAAGAGGGGGGGGGCTCCGAGCAATACTGCGAAGAGAAAAAAATGTCGCTGCACCACGCATTCCATCCTCAACCGTTGACGAGGGAGGTCTAAGGACGAGCCGATTCCCGACAATGTCTCGCAAGGTTCCGTCGACCTGTTTCGTTGCTCACTTTCCCTCTCGCTCCCCGCGGCAACATGGAATATGGATGGTGATCTGGAATGTCCATGCCAGGCGGGACGTTTCTGTCTTGACTAAAGGGGCGTTGTCCAGCCATGGTCATCGCTTGTGTCTCCCTCATCAGGAGCGCTAGCGATCAGGAGCGAACGATGAGAAGCACAGCGGTAACTTGGTGGCTTGCCGCCGTGATCGAGATGTTTCTTTGGGTGGGATTCCTCGATCCCAGACAATACATTGCCTCAATACACGGTATCGAACCGTCAAGGCCCGGTCTAGCCCGGCAATTGCTCCTAGCTGCAATCAGTGCCCGGGCACGGTAGCATCGAATACTCTCTTTGACTTCACCTCTGGGGGCGGCGCGAGTCAGCTAGGCTGACGCCCGCTTCCCTTCTCTCATTTTACCTGCTCAGCGGTGTTGTTTGATTTCGTTAGCTTGGGAAACCTTGTTCCGCTAGTCTCGGCCCACCCGCCGTCTCCTTGTGGTGGAGTTTGAGTTGTAAACTTCATCCGTATAGTGTGGTGGTTGTGGTGGTTGTCACATGGGGATTCTGAACTCTAGGACCCAGACCTTCCCATGACCCCGCAACTCCGGGTACGATCATTATTTTCTTTCGTTTTTGCCCTTATGGGATCTAGGGGATGGCGTTGGTGATGTTGTGTTGGTTGGAACATGCTCGCAATCCTATACTTCAAATTTCGAGCCAGCCCTACAGTCCAAGACCGGCTTGTTTGTTAGCGCGGGACACTCAGCGGTCAGCGACGCGCTAGCAGACAAGCACTGGCAGGCTGGAGTGTGGTTGTTCATTGGCGTGTAACCTTTGCCGCTTTCAAGAGACCAAAGCCACCATAGCGTGGAGACCCAGCTGTGTGCCCCGCCGTCTGCCGCTAGCTGATACGCCAAGGTCGAATTGTGGCGAGTTGAGGAAGGTCACTCGGTCTGCGATGGCACCCGTCAATCGAGGGTGTGACGTTCTGCAGGGTGCATCAGCCTGTCCGAATTGCGTCACGGCTAGCTGGGTGGATGGGGGATGTCGAGCACCGCAGAGTGGAAGCCATGCAAGGGATGGATCGTCGTTGTTGATGATCTGGCATGGCGGGAGCCAGTTAGTCAAGCGGGTCCGTCACGGGCGTTGGACTTGCTCGACAGGTGAGATGGGTTGAGGGCGAGGGGTCTCCTCTGCCCCCGTCATGACAAGTTGACCAGTCAGTTGTGTTGTACATCTTCGCCCCTTGCATGGGGGGGCGCAAGGGAGAGGGAGAAAATGAGTAAAAGCTAGATGAACCCGCGGGTATTGCGGTCCCTGTGGGGGGGTAGGTGGTCTTCCATCGCCCCGAGACAGACTTGTTGGCATCCCGAGCACGCGCGGACAGGTTAACGGTGAGGCGGCGTTGGTGCCACGTTGTTTTTTTGGGGGGAAGGGGGAGGGTGCTGGGGACGACCTGGGACTCGGGTCTGGACTTCGGGTCTGGGGTGCCGCGGGGAGATAGCCGGCGTTGACAGTATGCGAGGACAGTATGGGGTGGCGGGCGCGGGGTTGGTTGGAGTGATGAGCCGCTGTGTGATAGAGGGGTTTGGTTGGCGGACATATGGTTCTTCTAATGTTTCTTCTCCCGTTGACTGGTCTGAATGGAGTGGGTAACGGCTGTGGGTTGTTGTTTACTCGCTGGCCAGGTCGATGGAGTGGTTGGCGGGTAGCTGCCGGCTGTGCTCACTCGTTCTGGCGATAGCTTGAGGGCTGGTGACAGGCTGGATGGACGAAGTTGGGCCTGGGCCCAGACTGGGCCCAGACTAGATGCATAGTTGATGAGTACCGAGTGGCCATTACTGCAGTGTGATGAGAAAAAAAAAAGGGGGGCGAATATGATACTTGTTTTTGTTCCACGCTTCGGTGTCATCCCGAGGGGGGGCAGTACCCGCGCTCCGGGAATGTGCCGCCTCATCGACTCTGGGTGGCTGCCGCTGGTTTGGTGAGATATCGACTGCTCGCCGGTTGGAATACACACGAGCTTGATGCTATCATGAGGACTGTTGGGGTTGATTCCAGACTCTATCTCGGGTTGGGGTTTTCCCGTCTCGTCGTCGGTTGACACGCAAAGGGCGCGAGATGGCCAGATCATACACCTGCCGGAGAGGTTTTGATGGTCGTAGCATCCCAGTCTCCTTAGCTTCATCAATGACGAGAGACAAGACGAGGAAAGGCCGTCCCCTGCCCCCACGAGAGTGACACCAACGCCGGACCCCAAGTCCTACCAGGATTACACTCGAGGTTATTCTCTCCAATACATCCGAATACCTCCCGTGCGAGGGTTCTCGCCGTGAAGCCTACATTGCCATGTGTCGCCCGCGGAGTTGGCAACCTCCTCGCAAGACTAAGCAAGTTTAAAGCAAATACACCAACTAGTGCAACAATTTGCCATGTAAGCAATATCACCAGCGGCTTCAGGCTGATATCTTGGTGGACTTGAGCCGTGCCAGCTACGCAGCATACGCGACACCACGACGTAACGGGGAAAGGGTATCACCACTCCCAACCCCCCAACTACTCACGGCATAGCTTGACTATGTGGCCAAGAACGTCAAGAACGTCAAGAACGGGCAAACTCGACCCGTGGCAAAAAATAGCACCATCCCCGCACAGTCCCACGCCGGAGGGAAAGAAGGGGAGGAAAGCAAGCGAACAGACCCATACTCATCGGCTTCACTACAATCGTGCTCACCATCAACCACACGGCTTCGCATTGGCTAGGCCAAACCGCAGCATTCGCAATCCACATAGCATTGCCATCCCGGGGTCAACGGTCCGTCTGTCCATCTACACCACCCACGTCCTACTAGACCTACATAACACTATCTACGTTCCCACCCTATGCGCAAAACAGAGACCCTATCGTGATGTGTGCCATCCCACAAGCCCTAACTTCTTCCGCTCTCCAGGGCCTTTACCCCTGAAACCTCTCCTTGTCGTTCTCTTCTTTTATATCCATTGCCACACCCATCTCATCAACAGCACCTCAGCTTCATCTCCCTGTTTTCTCGCCTCCTACGTCTTCCATTGCATAAAAAACCACCCAGCGCACAAAGTAAAAAGCCATCCCAATCTGCCTGCTGCACCCGCGATTGCATTCCATAGAAGTGTGGCGTAGTAGTAAAACTTCCTTTGCTGGGCAAAAAAGCCTCCGACCACTCGTACCTTTTTCTATTGGTATCACTACATGTTCAAAAAACAAGAAATCAACAAAACAGGCCAGAATGTAGAGAGAGAGAGAGAGAGAGAGGGAAAGAGAGAGAGAGATGAATAGAGAGTGAAAGAGACTAAGAGAGTTAGTGCCGTAAGGAATCCCAAGGCCCGACCTGACGAGACGGAGGCAATCGGTGGCGGTAGAGCCATCGTGAAAAAGAAGACCCCTCAAAAAACAAATAAAACGCCTTCGTCATAGCCCGTAAAACTCCCAACCGTCGTTTTCATGTCCCCCTGGCCGCGAAGATTCCCCAGGCACCTGACCCGCCTCGTGGGAGGGGGCAAACTCGCTCCTCAGCTCCTCCCGCAGTCACAGCTCATCATCCTCATGCTCCAACTCTGAAGGCTTGAGCAGTCCGCTGACCTTGGACCGGCGCTCAAGCTCGGCGGCCTTGGCAGCAGTGTCTTGCTGTTCCTTCTCGACAAGGTACAGTTCCGTATTGTCACCCGCAAACTCCCTCAGAGCGATGAGGAAGTCGCGCAAAGTGAGACGGAACTTGTCGTATTGAGTGTTTAGTGTAAAAAGACCCTCGACAAATGTGGTGATTTGCCCGCTAAAACCAAGCGTTAATTAACAGTTCAGATATCGGGAAGAGGATGTGACCTACGTCGTGAGGTTGGAAAAGGCTGTTCGTAGCAGATTGCTCACGAAGTTGCCAAGGAACTCCTGGTTTCCAGTTCCCGGCTGCGCCTGATTCGGCTGATAGATTGGCCCCTGGATCTTGGGGGCCAATCCATCGGCCGGCTGAACGAAGTAGAAAAGCCGCATGAGCAACATTGACTGTGTCTTGAATCCCGCCTTGTGATCCTGGTCTGTCAAGACGAAGAAGACATCCTGGAGGATGGTGATGAAAAATTGGTTGAAGAAGGCATTCGAAGTCTGCACATCTGTTTTGTCGGCAATGTTGTTGATAAGCTCGAGGCACATGTTGAGGCCTGCTGTCTCGACATCCCGGTTGTCATGCTTGCTGGCCCAAAGACAAGAATCGATGACGAACTTGAACTGGCGGTTATCCAGCTTCAAGAGCGCTAAACACAAAATATAGTCAGAAATGGGCTGTCTTAAGTTGTTCCGATAGAGCTTGTCATGATATAAATTACCTGGGAAGCAATGCAAATTGATAGCTCGCAAGAGGTTAAAGAACTCGACACGATGTTCCGGGAACTCCGAAAAGTCCTTGTTGATCATCTCAAGCGTGCATTCAAACACGTTCTCCATGATGATGGGGACCTGGTCCTCCATCAGGCTCTGCATTTGGGTTAGTTAAACAAGACCGAGATAGGTGAATGTGGTTAGCAAGTCTTCACATACCATGAGCTTGTTGATCATGGCCGTCATGGCCTTGAGGACCTCGGCGTCGCGGGCACCCGGGACGTTGCGGTTGTAGTCAACCAACACGGAGTCAAGCAGCTGAGGAACCATCTGTGTCCGAACAGCCTGAAGATCTTCTGCTTTATCAACAAAAGTCTCAATGAGCTTGAGGATCTCCTTCTTGATGGTGCGGAGACCGCGGACTTTGGGCATCTTCGTAGCAATTTCACCCTCACGAACGACAGCTTCCGAGATAAGCTGGCTTGTGGCTCCATACATCTGGAGCATGTCGTTATAAAGGCGACCGACTTGGGGAAAGAAGTAGGGGCCGATCGATGAACAGGCAGAAACATTCGTCTTCATGATGTTACCGATGACCTTGATGGTATCGGAATCCTGGAGAATGGCCGGGTTCATGGTGGCCTGCCTGATAATCTCATCCCACGCTTGGTTAGGGATTGACATGAGCTCGGCTAGGAGTCGTTCCTGTTGATTCTGATTTCCCTGTGCAGCCACCATATAGCCACAGGCCTCATAGAATGTGTGAACCTGCTGAGGGGTCAGGTCGCAAGTGATTTTGCCGAGGTTCCTAATGATCTCCTCGATAAAAGGCTCATTTTCGCTTGGCTGGAGAGCGACAAAGTGCCGCCGGCACTGCTTGGCGATCTTGATAAATGTATCACACGCCATGTCCTGGACGCCTAGTAACTGTTAGAATAACGCATACTTTCTGAAGCATTCTTCCCCGGCTTACCTTCATGTGACTCGTGCATAAACTCAAAGAGCTTGTTGACAACGGTCTTCAGAAATTTCCAATGGGCCTTGAGGAACCGCGGATACTGTCCGACAATATACATGATATTGCTGGCGACAACGGCCTTGTTGTCCTTCCCTCTCTTCATCTCCGTTAGTCCTAGCAAGTCCTTGATTACAGTGACTAGGAATCTCTTCTCGGTATCCTCGTTCATCGCTAAGGAGATAGAGCCAATGGCCCAGCAGAGGACATTGCAGTTGTGCCAAGACCACTCGGTCCCGTCGACCTGCCGAGACAGCTTCTCAGTCATGATAGTCTCGGTATCAACCACGTCCAAGTGGGTGAGATACACGAGGCACTCACGGATCGTCTTGTAAAGCTGGACCGTGTCGGTCTCCTTCACAAACTCGCGGACGATCTCGCCCTCGTCATTCTCAACAATAAGCACCTCCTCCGGCCGAACCATCTTCTCGATCATTACGACCCGTAAATTAGAGAGGATTTCGTTATATTTGTGCTTGCGCAGCGGATAATTGGTGAGCAGAGTTGGGTTCGGCGCGCCTCCCGTCTGCAGGCTACCCATCGACATGTTGTTCATATCGGAAATCGGGAGGGATTGCATTTCCTCGTAAAGCTCTTGTACAAGCTTCAGCCAATAGTCGAGGCAGATCTTGAAGATTTCCCGATCATCGATCTGGGAGATGCGGATTAGATAGTAGTGGCCGTGCGTAATAAAGTCGCGATTCGGGAGGTTCTCGATGAGCTGTGTGATGATGTCAGTACCAGCAACTGAAAGGGGTATAGAGGTAGGCTCACAGGTAAGTGCATCCCGAAGAAGTTGCACAAGAAGAGAGCCAGGTTCTGGATGAACTCTTGGTCTCGCGAGTTACTCTGAGGGTAGGTGGACTTCAGGTCCATCGCAAGGGGTATGAAGTTTGAGATAGTTGTCAGAACTTCAGTGAACATCTTGATGAGCTGCTCATCGTAGGAGTTGGGCTGGCCCGGCCCGCCGGTTTGCAGGCCGCCGATCTCGGTCAAGCACTGCAGTGTGATGTTGCGAAATTCGGGCATCTCGAGGAACCGCGTGCGCAGTGTCTCAATCAAGTTTGTCTCGAAGATATAGCCAAGGGGAATCCAGTTACAGAAGCGAAGAAGGGTCTGCAGGGTAGCCTTGATAAGGCTGGGCTGTACTGCAGTATTCAAGATCTCCTGACAGAGCTGGAAGATTTGAGAAAACTCGGCGCACATCGTAGTCTTGAGGTTGCGCGTCTTCGCCGAGGTCATCTGCTCGGCAGAGTAGTCGAAAACCTCCTCGGAGAGAAGCCGGAGGATGATCATGTTGTTCTCACAGATCGAGAGGCTTTGGTGACAAGCCGCAATGATCTCGTTGATGAAGGTCGGCCAGTTGTGGGGCCATTCTTGCTTCAGGACCGATACAAGAACGAGGTTGAGCTTGTTGAGTAGAGTACGCTGAGACTTGAGAGCCTCATCGCTATCCGAGCACTTCAGAATGTAGCCAACAACGAAGTTGCGGATGCCTGGCGCGTGTTAGCCAACCACCAACTTCAGCGCCAGTGCGACTCGGTGACAAACACAGCAGCTTGCTTACCTTGGCACTGTTCTCTGGGCAAGACCTTCCATCTTGTCATGATGACATTCTCTAGGACTTGCAATCCCAGGACTGCGATGTTTTGTCAGCAAACCAGTGGCGACCTCAAGACGTGTTTTGGGCCAGCAGATACAGACATTTTGTTTGCTCGTATGTCGCTCGAGAGAGGATATCGTCAACCATAAGCCAAGCATCTGGATCCTCCTTGAACTGTTGTGCTGGTTAGCTCGGGCTCGATGGGCGGTCTAGGAGGGGTGGCTGGTGGGCACAGCGCGGGGTGGGCGTGCCTGATTCAAGGCAGCTTGAGCAGCCTTTTGCTGTGCGGGGGAGAAAGACAACGGTCAGTTACTGTAATCAAGAAAGCTCTGGGGTAGCCTGAGGTCTGGGATGTACGAACAGTCTCGCCGCGGCCTTCATAGAAGGCCCGGACGGTAGCGTCCAATTCTTCAATGGAGACCGGCATGGTCGCGCGCCGCTCTGAGGCTCTGCTCGCCGAGGCGCTGTGGGTGGGAGATGCGAGTCGAGCCGACGACGGGTGCAGGAGGGATAGGGAGTGGTGGTTGTGCCGGAAAAAAGATGTGAGGCAATGTGAGGCGTCGCGCCGAAAGCACCAAAAGTTGGTAGGTAGTTTTTTTTTGAAGAGAGGGAGGGAGAGTTGCGAATGTCGGTGACAGAAAGTCTGGGAAAAGAGAATTGATGACTAGAATCGGGTTGCAAGCTCAGAAGGCCGAACCCCACCAGCCACTCTCGATTGTTGTGCAACCCCTCCTTGACGGAAGAGGCCCGCGCTTCTGGGCACTGGGAGCTCCGCGTTTCTGTTTCTGCCCAGACAGCACGACCCCCCAAGCTTTGGGCTAAGGTACGACCCGCACTAGACAGCAGCCAACGGCCCTACGTTTATCCGCCTCACAGCGCCCTTCTCACTGGCCCGTTTCAAATTCCAAAGGCTCAGCCGCTTTGGCACAGCGCCCGGACAGGGGGGGTTGTTCGGGAGCAGGCTGCACTGCACGACGAGATGATTCTCCTGCACGTCACTTTCCAGGTCGCCAGCTTGGGTTGGTGGGCTGCGAATATGCAGCCCACAAGCTCTGCTGACGCTTGTTGCCATTCACTGGTGCTGCTTTGTCTACGCGTCGAACGTCGAGCCTTACACTACCTGCTGGAAATTGGAATAGGCACTGCCACCTCACAAGGCGTCGAACCAGCACTGGACTGTGATCCAATGAGCTGGCCTTGGGTCTCACCGTTTGAAACAGAGTCACTTGTTCAATGCCATTGATGCCTCGATGGGATACACACACAGTCGCTGCCACAGTCAAATTTCACGCATTCCCCCCTTCGAGCACCGAGGCACAAGTGTTGAAATTCAATGCTGACTAACTCTGGATGCTATCCCGGTTGATCCTTTTGTCTTTCCAAGCTGCCACAGTTTTCCAATATCCCTGATACTTCCATTGGCCACCGAAGGTATCCCTACGCCTTCTGGTAACCGCACTCCGAGAGCCCGTCTTGGAGGGCCTTGATGGCCCGGTCAATGTCCCCTCTCCTCGGGTCCAACTGTCAAGATGTCATGTCAGCAGGAGTTACGGAATATAAGGACTATTGCTTACCACGCTGACGCCCATGTGGCCGAATCTGATATACTTGGTGGCGATCTCCTTGTGGATGCCGCCGGCAAACACCACACCCTTCTGTGCCAAGCTCGGCAGGATAGCTGTCTGCTTAACCGTCTCTGGGAGGTAGATGGCCGTCATGCCGTGAGCCTGCTCGTCAGGGTTCGCTGCGACCTGCTTGAGACCGAGATCCGCCACGGCCTGCTTGATCCGGTCGGACGCTGCCTTGTGCAGGGCGAACCGCTCGGAAAGGGGCTTGGCGAGGATCTGTGTGAGCGCCGTGTGCAGGGCGTGAATCAGCTGCGGTGAAGGAGTCGCAAAGTACGAGGGCTTCTTGTGCTCGTAGTTTTGCATGACTAATGGCATGTCAGCTAGCTCGTTGTATCGAGGGCCTCTTGCCAAACGTACTGTGTGTCCAGTTGCCCATGGAGGCAAAGTAAGACGCGGGCGGTGCTTTCCGGCTCTGGAACGCCTCCATCGCACGGCCGCTGAACATGGAGATAGAGAGGCCGGCTGGGCAGCCAATAGCCTTCTGGCTGGCGGTAACGACACCATCCAGCTTCCAGCCATCAAAGTCGATCACCTCGCACGCAACACTGCAGACGCCATCGACGAGAATCAGAGTATCCGGGGAGACACGGTGGACCAGGGCCGACAGGTTCTCCAGCTCGCTCAGGACACCAGTGGATGTGTCGACGTGAGTGACGGTGATGGCCTTGTATTTCTTTTCGGCCAGCGCCTTCTCGATCTCGGGCAGCTGGGGCTTGGTGCCCACGGCGGCCCTGAGCTCTGTCACATTGGCGCCATAAACCCTCAGGCAGTCGGCAAAGCCGTTGCTGAAGTAGCCAGTGCCGAGCATGAGGACGTCCTCACCGGGCTCAATCAGGTTGGCGGCCACAAGGTCCCAGCCCAGGGTACCAGACCCGGAGAGGATGAACGGCTGCGAGGCGGGGTCGGTGGTCTGGAACAGCTTGCGGAGCATTGATAATGTCTCGCCGAAAGTCGCGACAAATCCAGGAGCGGTATGGCTCTCGCTAAAATGGCTCATGGACTGCAGCACGGCATCGTCAAACTCGATGGGCCCCGGGATCAGGAGAGTGGGATGGGGGGGTTGCGACGACATGGCGACTGAGTGCGAGAGCTGGCGGGTTTGGGTCTTTGGGAGCAGCGAGGTATCAATGGAGTCTGGATGACGCTCGACGGTATAGGGGGTGTTGATCGGGTAGTCGGGGGCGAGGTGTCGCGAGATTAAGGAGAGGCGCGCGGGGGAGTTGGCCGGCGTCTTGTCCTGGCGGGGCATCGAGACCGGTCCTAAAACCCGTCTAAGCACCGAGCGCGAAGAGTACCTGGACAGTACCTCGGGTACCATATGCACGCTGACGCTTGCTCTCCACTATCGGGCCTGCGATGGTCAAACCTACGGAGGAATCGTGTTTAATCGATGTACCCAATGCGACTTCGAGCCCAACTGAATGTGTATGCAGCGGGATGTATCTACCAGGTTGGTCGTTGAAGGGTTAAGTTTGACCAGATTTCAGCCAATCTGGTGTGTCTGGGCGCTACTTATATGGCGGCTTCTTAGCATTCAGGGGCGTCTCGCTTGAAACCGTGCACTGCTTGTAAACCTGAATACTTACCTCAGTACCTGGGTCCTCGGCGGAATCTGCTGCGTTTGCGGTGTTTTTTCGGTGTCTGACAGCAAACAGCCGGGCGGTGCCTGCCGTCATCGGACCGCTGAAGGAGGTTCCACAAACGGGCCCGCAGAGGGGTGGGGAGGCTTGCTGGGTGGGAGCAACCCCGCATTCAAGCCTCAGCCTCAGCCACTAGGGGACTACCTCACCGCAGCTGCAGGGGGGGGCAGCTCCATGGGCCTTCACTCACCGTGGTCAGCTCTGCTTGCAATCGAACCTCGACGACGAACCAGAATTCCTGCGTCTAATACCACCACGGCTGACCAACTTCCAACCTCGGAAACTCGAACCGCACAGCAAAGGCTCAATACCGTTAAATTTTGTCTGCAGCCAGCCACTCCCCGCCCCCCGATACTCCCTACTATTGATAGCTCAAGCTGTTGGAGCTCCAATCCCAAACCCGGGCAACTCCCGGTTCCCTAGACACACGGCGGCCCCGTCCCCGACGCCGGCCTCTCCAGCACAATGGCGTTCCTAATCCTAGTGATTGGCGATCTTCACATACCCGACCGCGCCCTCGACATTCCTGCGAAGGTGCGCACCATTCTACTTCCCATCCTTCCGGACCATGCCCCTACTACAGCCCTTACTAACCCGCGCCCCTCCAGTTCAAGAAGCTCCTCGCGCCGGGAAAGATCGCCCAGACTCTCTGCCTCGGCAACCTGACAGACAAGGCGACATACGAGTACCTGCGGACGATGGCGCCCGACCTCAAGATCGTCAAGGGCCGCATGGACGTCGAGGCAACGTCGCTGCCGCTGACGCAGGTTGTCACACACGGCAGCGTGCGCATTGGCTTCCTCGAGGGCTTCACGCTCGTCAGCAACGAACCGGACCTGCTGCTAGCCGAGGCGAACCGGCTCGACGTCGACGTGCTGTGCTGGGGCGGCACCCACCGCTTCGAATGCTTCGAGTACATGGACAAGTTCTTTGTCAACCCGGGTAGTGCGACCGGCGCCTTTACAGCGAATTGGGCGGGGGAGGATGATGAGGTGGTGCCGAGTTTCTGTCTAATGGATGTATGTCTGCCCTCTACTTTGGTTTTGCCCGCCATATACTGCCATGGTTGCTAATTCGGAGCGATTAGGTACAAGGCATCTCCCTCACACTATATGTCTACCAGCTTAGGAAAGATGCAAACGGAGTTGAGAATGTGGCGGTAGAAAAGGTGACATACACCAAGCCAGTCGAACCGACGGGCGCGCCACAATAAACGTGCTCAGAGGGGGGGGATGTTATCACAATGACGGGCCAGGGAAGTGCAGCAGGCTCGTTAAAACTCATGAGCTTCCTCGAGAGACGATGGAGTGTTGGGGCCTGGGATAATTTGCGCAGCTTTGATAGGAGGGTTTGATGCGGCGTTACGAGGCAGTTTTTTGTTCAATAGAGCCTTGAGGGCCAGGGCGGGCGCCACACCCATGGCTCTAGCTCATGTGAAGTTGTCCGTCGTCACATACGTATTGTCTTTGGAGCTGGTCTATGTCCCTGAGGAATGAGAGATACCAAAGACAAATAGTCTGAGAAGACAAGATTCACTGCTTACCAAACACCAAGCTCAGTTTGCTCCTGATTACGGCAAAGGCACAATAACTTTTGAACAAAATGTTGGTGTCATCGGTCTTACTCTCATTCAATTCACCTTCCCACTTCCACATATAATTAATATGTTTAGGCCCCTTGCCTTCTACCCCAACACACCCCCGTCCCTATCCAATCCTCTTACATAGCGCCTGAACAAAAACAAAAGCGGATGCTTGTACTGCGCCAGACCTCCCCAGAGAAGAACCCCAATCCAAAGTCAGAACCAACAGGAAATAAAAGGACACAACGCCAAACGCTGTGCATACCCCATGCGGTGCTTACAACATTGACCAAACAAATCAAAACAACATTCTCCCCAACCCTGCTTCCCAGCCGTGGTATCAAAGCACCATGCTCCTCCTCCTCGAAATCTTGTCCTTCGCCAACGTAGAGACAGCCTCATCTGCGACCGTGCTCCCCTGATCCTCATAGTAGTCTCCATCCAGCAAATCCGCCATGGCCGTCTTCTTGGGCGCCAGCATCGATGCGCGCTTCCGTCCGGACGAAGACGCCCGAGACTTGGATGGTGCCGGCGTCTCCTCTTCCAGCATTGCCGTCGTAGCGCCATTGTCGCGCACTGGCTGGGCAGCCGACGCGCGTCGGACATTCCGCTTGGGCTTGGGCGCGACGACGTCATTGTCGGCCTGTGGCTCCGTCTCGCCCTTCATTTCAGAGTGGGGTGGCGAGGCAGCAAAGTCGTAAATATCCGCCGCTACCTCAGCAACAGGGGCATTCTTCTCTTTCCGGGGTTTTGCTGGCTCCCTTTCCCGGTTCAGCCTATCCCCGCCATCAATGGCAGCCATAGGCTCCCTCCTACCAACCGTTGAAGGTTGTTTTTTCCTCTCTGTAATAACGGTAAACGGCAGCTCCTCCACTGTGCCAACCTCCCTCTGCGCCAGTGGACTCAACACACTCTCCCGCCTAGTCGCATCCTCGCCTGCCGAGGCAACCGGCGCCGGCGCTGTCTTCCACTCGTCTCCGCTCGTCCCATCTTCGCGCGGTAGCGCCGCTGTCGACGACCGGTGCGAAAAGTGCTTCTTGCCCTCGCCCGCTACGGCGTCGAATAACTCCTTGGTTGGCCGTCGCATCTTGTCGCGTAGATTGGGTTCGGCGTAGCTGATGGCAGCCCTGGCACGGCGGCCAGGGGCCCGCTGCGTCTCACCCGTGGCTGAAATGTGGGCCGGTGGCGGGGTGTCGCGTGTTGTTTCCCTCGCGGTCGAGTGACTCGGGGTGTTAGGAGAGATTAGAGGAGCAGGCGTGCCGGGCTCGGGCTCGGGGAATATTGTGGTTGTGGTTGGTGGAGGGTCGGGGATGGGGATCTCGACTCTTGGTAGTAGTGGTGGGCGTGGGGCGCTTGGCCGTTCCTTTGCCAAGGGGTCTTTAATAGGCTGGGGTTGGACTTCGGGTTTCATGATTGTGGTGTCGTCTAGCGCCTGGGCTTTTGTCGCCTTCTTTGGAGACGAGAAGTCCTCGTTGGCACTCTTCAGGGATAATGGTGTTCTTGCGCTTGCTGCCTTTTCCCGCCGGTTGGCCGCGAGGTCCTTGATGCTTCTCCTCTTTTGCAAATCGCGGAGGGGGGCAAGTTTGGGGGTCCCCCCAATAGTTGAGTTTTCCTTTGCAGGCTGAGCCCTGACATTCTTTACACCTTCATTCTCGTCACCATATTTCCTCTTGGCGCCAGCTTTTAGCGTGGACACAATAGGGGTCGATGCAGCTGGCTTTATCTGGTCTGCCTCTGGGTCGGGCTTCACCCCTTGGGTTCCGATTGATTCGGGTTCCTTCTTGGGATCGACAGCATTTGGTTGCTTTCTCTGATAGTCCAGTTTGGGGACGGGTGCCGGGGTTTCAGGTTGCTTGCGGCTTTCGCGAACATCACCTCTCAGCTCGGCCTTCTCAACTTTCCTAGTTGGGGAGCCGGGCTTAGCTAGTTCCTCTTCGACGAAGCGAGAGATAGGAGGTGGGCCTATCTCGGGTGAGGTACTAGTGTCGGCCGCCTCGGCGCATAGGGCCATGATCTCTTCGCTACTGTGTGATTGTCAGCAGCGTGCACCATCCTGTATCATAACTTAACCTACTTCATTGTAGCTCGTGGGTATTGTTTATTCTCCTGGATCGGTGGCAGCCGCCCCTCCTGTGCGGCGAGAGCCTCTGGGTCAACCGATGTGTCGCGAAGCTTCTTTTGTGCAGGACTCCGGCTGTTGCTTGACCGGGCCTTCGCTATCCTTCGTCCCTCGGAGGAGTGTCGCTTGGAGGGTGGCTCCGTACCCAAGCTGGCGAGCATCGACCCTAACTCGGCGAGTTGGGCCTCCATCTTGGCTCTGATTTCGACCGCATGGTCGGCTATCCTCTGGGCCTGGTTATTTTCAAGTTCTTTCTCCAGGCGCATCACCTGCCCCCGCAGGTCGAGGTTCTCGGACAATAAGCGGGCGCATTCATTTTCCAGTGTTCGAATGCGATTTGACTGGTTCGAGTTGACCCTGGCGAGGTCTCGATTTTGGCGCAGGAATTTGCGGCGAACTGTAGGATTGGGCGGGTTAGTCGCGGAGATCAGCCATGGGGAAGGAGATCACTGGGGCAGGCCAGAGACAACAAAACGTACGAATGTCAAAGTTGCTCTCCGCAAGCACGGGTGGCTCGTTGAGTCTAGCCATTGCACATGGTTGCAAAGCAGAAATCAGAGCAGAAACAGAGCAAGCAGCAAAGGGCGGTGGGTTCGCGACGACGGCAGGGTAATTGGGCGACAAATTCGGTTCGACAGGCAAAAGGGAGAGGGCCCAGGGAACGCATAGGATAATTTCGCCGTGTCATTTCCAGAATGTTTACTCTGTTCCCTAGATAGGCTTAGCGCCTACGAGCCCAACCCGCCTCTGGGGTCCGGGTTGACCAGCAACCAAGTCCGGCTGCCAAGCGAGTCAAGCAACAAGCCCCACCACAGATTCAACCAGCGGTGCCAGACACGTCTTCAGTGCCTTGTGCATCACGTCAGACCCCCACTACGCCGCGTGGCACCACGAGCACAATCGATTGCTGGCGTCAACCCCACGGCACTCTGCCACCACGTCTCCTGCATCGGAAGTCGACTCAGCACTGCCAACAAACATCAGGATCTCGATCACGATGTCGGGATTCCCGCCCAGGTCATTCTCGTCGCACATGCGGCAGCCCTCGCTCGCGGCAAGCGCATCGTCCTCAGGCCAGTCTCCAGCACTGGTGGCACGAGTCAACGAGAAGAAGGCCGAGTTGGAAAACCTTAGAGAGCTTCGTGATCTGAGCTCGGCAATGGCCTCCCAGATGGAGGCCCTGGAGCAGAAGCTCGCAACTCTGTCGGATGGGACGGAAGGTGCGTTACGCACCGCTAACCACGACTGCACTGGTTTGTTGCTCACCCCCCTCTCTAGCTATTGCTCTTGTCCTCGCCAACTGGCATAATGTGCTAAGGGCGATCAACATGGCATCGGGTAACCCTTCCCCCCTTTTCTATGTCCAGGTCTTGTTCTAAAAAGCAGTAGCAAAACTACCCAAGCCAAGTGCAGAGGAGATGGCCTCGGACGACAATCCCCTTCCCCTTCCACAGACCCTGGTTCGCATACCGACGGAGCACGCTCCAATTATGCAGGCGCATGCCGATGGTTTGGCCGCAGAGGAAGAGCACGAGTGATCTGGTGAAGAAAGGACGCAGTTTTGTCACGAAACTTTGGGTCAAGGCTTCATCAGTCGGGCAAATGGCCCTGGGGCCCACACGAGCACGATTCGCCGAATCTAAAACGCCGCGATGACTTTAATCTGAATACCTCAGGAATACGGTAATCGCAGCGACAACGCAGCGATATACGAAGACTATCCTGACGAAACCAGCGAGCATGGACGTTGAGGGGCATCGCAGTGTCTCAAATATCCCACCAAGCCAAATACTTGCCCAGGCCTGAAGAGGGCTCCGCTTTTGTGTTGCCAGGACGGGAAGCGCAGCAACTGTGCGTGTCCATTTCGCGTTCCTTTGTCAGCCGTTCCATCCCGTGGGTCGCGCCGCGATTGGGTTGAATATCGATGCCACTTTTTGGCTGAGAGGGGAAAGGCGCGCGCGCATTGCACCCTCGTTTCGAAAATAACCTCGGTGCAACCCAAGAATGCAGGCGGGAGAGGCACAGGCAAACTCGAAAAGAGATGGAGAGATCGCAGTACGCTCGCGACGGAAAGAGGCAATTGCAGAGAGCAAGAGGGGGAAGGGGAGCTGCAGCCACCATACGCAGCCTGCAGAGAAAGTGCACGCGTGTTGCTCTGTGGGGCACGAGACGGAAAGAGAAAGTAAACAACACGACGATGGATGCTTCTTGAAAAAGCCAGATCTCAGACCTGGCCTAAACCACACCCACATCCACATCCAAATCTGCATCCGCACTCAAGACCCAGTCGTCTTCTCAATCCCCGACGCTCACAGTTCCACCTCCCATCATTGCTTCGCCTGTCTGCTCATACGTGACCCCAGTTGCTACCGAGCATCATTGATCAATCATACTGAACAAGCTTTCGATCAGCCTTCCCCAGACTTGCGACGGCCATCTTTGTGTCTTTTGCCCTGGGGATCAAACACCCCTCCATCACCCCTCGTCTCTTAGGCACTGCGTCAGCCAATCGCCCCTCCACCGTTTTTTTTTTTTTACCCGCGAAATTGCATTGCTTCGACCCTTGTCAGTGCTTGTCGGTGCTCATTCCGTCGAACCTCCTTGCCCAGTATTGTGGCGTCCCTCCTTCGGGGCAGCGTCTGTGAGCCGTGACAGTGGCCGTGACCTACGACCGGGCTTGGCCTATTTCGGCGCCTGCCGTAACGAGTTCTGTGGAATTAAAAGCCATGGCGACGGGAACGCGCCCTCGACCAGCCGTGGAATTCACCCACGACTTCGGCTTCGACACCCACGAGGACAACAGCCGCCCCGCACTCCCCTCGGTCCTGGAAGAACTTCCCCTTGGAAACATACAGAATATCTCCAAGCCCACCATCGAAGCCCTTACCATAGAGCTCGGCAATTTACATATCCACAGCCCAACCAAAGAGAACTTATACGAGCAGCAGCGCCACCAGTATCAGCTCCAGACGACCACCAAGATTCGCGGACGCAAACCCCGTCCGCAGTTGGAGGCCAGCACTTTCCAAGCGCCGCTGCCCACACAATACGAAGAAGAGGACTCTTTTTGCGACAGCGCGCGGAGATCTTCGGGCGTAAGCATTGCCTCGCACAAGTCTGAGGGTGGGTCAAACTGTGCAATGTTGTGACTACTGTTAACCTATACTAACTGGATAACCTGGACAGAAACTCAAACTCACAACCCACTTGCTATTTCGATCCCCGACCTTCCCAGCAATCCGGAGCAGCTGTCGAAGCACCAGGCAGGTCAGTTTGAATGGGTGCTCTCTATTCCAGCAGCGAGACGGGATTCAGCCGAGGGTGACAGGCGCCTCGATTCATTCGCGGGTGATGACGACGGACGGTCGCCGCGCGAGGAAGTGAGGAGGCTGCTCTTCGGATGCAATCTTGTTCAAACCAAAACACAGTCGGAAGGATCACTCGGCGACGGCGACGACACGCCGGCTAACGTGTTTACACTTCTAGCCACCCGAATCGAGAGTGAGGAGGAGAAGCTTGGCTGTGTTCACGAGGCTGCTGCAGCGGACGAGCAAGAAACCATGGCCGACACAACCATTATCAGATTGACGGAGGCCCAGGTCGACGAGGCAGAGGCGCGGATGTCAGAAGTGACGCTCAACTCAAAGAATAACGATATTATGGAGCAACTCATTGCTTTGCCGCCCGCTCGACCAACTTCCAGAATTGAGGACTCGGTCGAAGCCCTCGATAAGCTCGAAGAGGAGCTTGAGGCTCTTAACGAGGTGACGCGGCTCGACGGCGTGTTATCCCCCGAGACGTCCAAGGCCAGCGCGCCCGCTCGTTCAATTGACAGCGTGGCTCCCAAGACGGCCCCGTTGAAGCGGACCAGCTCAATCGCTGGTAGATCGGGGGCCAGCACAGTCCGGGTCAGGGGGGGGGTCGAGCGCTCCTCGTCGATACGCAAGTCTACTTCGATGACATTCACTAAGGACGAAGAGAAGCCGGCTGCGGCCAAGTCAACGGCCTCGCGACGGTCTATTGTCACGAGGCCTGCGAGCCTCCTCCCGCCGAAGGCCCCGGCCAGGTCTAGCAAGCCGCCGACAGTACCAACCTTTGCGCTGCCCGGAGAGGCGGTTGCACGACGCCTCAAGGAGCAGCGGGAGGCCCGTCTCTCTCGGCAGATCTCGCCCGAGCAGGCGGCCGCCGTGGCCGAGGCTTACTCACCATCCAAGCCGCACGCCAAGTCGTCCAAGCCGCCAACGCGGCCGACATTTGAGCTGCCGGGCGAGGCCATCTCGCGACGCAAGCGCGAGGAGCGCGAGGCCAAGCTGCGGGCGCAGGAAGAGGAGGAGCGCAAGCGCCGGGAATTCAAGGCGCGCCCGGTGCGCCACAGCATCAACCCGGGTTCGTACCCGCGTGGGACGGTTGCCAGCCGGGCACGACAGGGCCACAGTGGCACTGCGGGCGGGCAGTCCGAGGCGGGCGAGTCGTCGGCGGCCGGGCCGGCTTCGGGTGCTGCCGCTGTCGCTGCCGCTACACCGGGAACAGCCAAGAAGAGGCACTCGATGGCCGTCCCATCCACTACGCCCCGGGCATCCCTCTCTATACGCGGGCGCAGCGAGCTGGCGGTGGACTCGGCGGCGGCTACTAGCAGGGCGACGTCGTCTACGGGCAGCGCGCACGGCGCGGCGGCCGGCAGCGTGATAAGTGTGAGCAAGCGCAGCAACCTGAGCGCCGAGGAGGCGCAGCAGCAGAAGGTCCGCGGCCGCGAGATCTTCCAGCGCGACAATAGCTATGTGACGGAGCGCGAGCGGGAGCGCCGCGAGCGCGAGGCGGCGACGGCGCGTGCACGCCAGGAGGCTGCGGAGCGGTCTAGGCAGCTGAGCCGCGAGTGGGCGGAGAAGCAGAAGGGGAAGAGCCTGAGGGGGGGTTCGGGGTCGGGGTCGGGGTCGGGGAAGGCTGTGGCTTGAACTTGGGCTGGGTGGTTACGAGGTGTATTTGCATAGCAGAGTTGGCGTAGGGGTAGGGAGTCTTTGTTTTTGTTGCTTATATATTTGCTCCGCGCGCTACGATACGGCTCTCTACCGCCAAGGTGGTGGGATGAGTGTTGCAGGGCCAGGATGTGTATATTGGGGATGGGAAGCATATATAGTTAGGGGAGTGGTTATGAGGAGTTTTTGTTTTGATGGTTTGTATTTTTGCTACTCCGTACTTGAAGAAACAGGGGCGTGCTAGGCTAGGAGAGAAAAGACAGACTTGTGGTTTTGATGTGCTGTGCATGGGTGTTGTGGCCCCTCTTGTGTCGCCGTGAATGGTGCCAAGAGGCGCTGCCAACGGCCCGCAGATGGTGATCGGTGCCTTGCAGCCTCACACAAGACGGGGAGTGGGGAGTTGGCGGATCCGAAATCTTAACTGACAACGTCGAGCCCACACATAGACTTTGGAAGCAAGGGGTTTTCCTCGTTTTGAAGTCGTCACGGCGGCCTGCACACCACTTGTATTGTGTCAGTCTTTGCGATGGAGGCGAACCCAAAGATGCCGCCAGCCGGGTACCGTTAGCCAGAAGTTAGTGCGAAGCATATGCAGCGCAGGGGAAGAGCGGTGGCTGACAATAGCCGAGAGAAGC
Source organism: Lasiosphaeria hispida (assembly GCA_033439745.1). NCBI lineage: Eukaryota > Fungi > Ascomycota > Sordariomycetes > Sordariales > Lasiosphaeriaceae > Lasiosphaeria > Lasiosphaeria hispida. The sequence goes on along the minus strand of JAUIQD010000007.1, from coordinate 2,147,754 downwards.
AGGGGAGCGACGCGGCGCAGTGCCAAGGCGGTGCGCTGCTCGCGGGGCTTCAGCCAAAAGTCGCAATACCCAGAACCCCCGATTTTGACCAATTGATCCAGCCACGACGATCCGTGAATCCCGCACATCCGCAGCGCTCCTGGGGGTGGGTCTCATCCGCCATCGGGACCGTTGCGTCTCGACTCTCGAGTCTTGGCTGCAGTCTCGGCCATGTGCCCGTCGTTAAAGAGAAACAGCAGCAGGAGCAGAAGCAGAAACAGACCTGGCAGCTTCTGGTTCTCGTCGCTGTCGCCGTCCTGGCTGTCTGCCCTCGCTGTGCTGCTGCTGCTCTGGCTGTACCTGTATCTCGACCGCTTTGGATATGCCGCGCCGTTGCCCATAAACGGTTCTGGTCCTAGTGGGACTCGACCCGTCGCGCTGCCGTCGGACCCCGAGCTTGGCAACCTGCCGCTGCTTAACCCAGGACCACCCACGTCAAGACCACCACCACCACCACCATCCTCCACCGACATCATGGCGACGCCCAACCCGCCCAAGGCCTCCAAGCCCGCCGTGACGCTGCGCCAGGGCGCCTACGTCGGGTCCACCATCCTCGCCACGAGCTACTTTCCTCGGCCCGTCGACGCCTTCCGCGGCATCCCCTACGCCCAGACGACCGCCGGCCAGAACCGCTTCCGGCCCCCGCAGCCGCTGCCGGCTTCGTCCCAGACCTTTGACGCCCTGCGCTTCGGCAAGGCGTGTCCCAAGGAAGGCCGCATCGCCCCCGACACGGGCGAGGACTGCCTCAATCTCAATGTCTACCGCACCGGGCCCGGCCTGGAAGGCACCCTCAGGACGGCCAAGCTGCCCGTCATCATCTATGTCCATGGCGGCGGCTTCAACGCCGGGTGTGGCATTGAGCGCAACATGGCTGCCTTTGTGTCGTGGGCTGACGATGACATGATTGGCATCAACTTCAACTACCGTGTGGGCGCTTTGGGCTTCCTGCCGTCGGCCCTGACGGCGAAGGAGGAGCTGCTGAACCTGGGGTTGCGGGACCAGCAACTGTTGTTTGAGTGGGTTCAGGAGAACATTGAGGCCTTTGGCGGTGATCCCGATAATGTGACCATCATGGGACTAAGTGCCGGTGCGCATTCGGTATGGTGGACCCCCCCCCCCCCATGACAAGGCATTGTGCTCCTTATTAACCGTGCCCAGATCGGTCACCATCTGATGTACTACGCCCGCGCTCCCAAGGGCGCCCCCTTTGCCAAAGCCATCCTCGAATCGGGCGCTACCACGGCCCGCGCCGTGCTCATTCCCACCCACCCGCGCCACCTGATCCAGTTCGAAGAGTTCCTCGCTGCCGCCGGTCTCGGCAGTGTTCCCGAGGCCGAAGTCTTCACCCGTCTGCGCGAGTTGCCGCTGCAAACGATTGTATCGGCCTCCAAGGCGGTCTGGGACCGCTACATCGAAAGCGTTACCTGGCCCTTCCAGCCCGTGATCGACGCGGCCAACACCACGGGCAGCCATTCTGCGCCCTCTTCCCTGCTCAACTCCACCTCCCCCTCGAGCAACTTCTCTACCTCGACCCACCACCCACCTCCCCCCGCCCTGATTCCGGACCTCCCTATCCACTCCTGGCGCCAGGGCAAGCACCTGCGCATTCCCGTATTGACGGGCTACAACACCAACGAGGGCACCATCTTCATCCCCGGCGGCGCCGACACCAACGCCGACTTCCGCGCCTTCTTCACCGGCCTCATCCCCTCCTTCTCCGCCGCCGACCTCGACGCGCTCGAGAAGCTCTACCCGGACCCCGTGACCGACCCGAACCCGCAGGCCAACCCGTACCGCGACGTGCCCTCCGGCAAGGGGCGGCAGTGGGCGCGGCTCGACGCCGCCTACAGCCACTACGCCTACATCTGCCCGGTGCTGCAGACGGCCCACTTCCTGTCGACCGACATCGAGAACCAGCACAGCGTCCACGTCTACCGCTACGCCGCCACCGCCCAGTGGGGCACCGCCAACCACGGCGACGAGGCTCCCGTCGTTGCCCACGACGTCGCCTCCCTCGGCGGCGGCCGCCTGCCCGGCCTCCTCGCCGTCGCCGACGCCATGCACGGCGCCTGGGCACGCTTCGTCGTGTCCAAGGCCGGCGACCCCAACCCCCCGTCCCCTGAGAAGAGCGACGACGGCGTGGTCGCCTGGCCCACTTTCCTCTCCCCCTTCTCCCCCAGCGCCGACGGCGTCGTCCGCGAGTGGACCGGCACCGTCAGGCGCGGCGAGACCCCCGCCGGCGAGACGGGCCAGCTGCTCGTCTTTGGCGAGGGCAACGATGAGCGCGTCGCGACGCTCAGGGCCGGCCAGGAGGGCGTTAGTGGCGTCGGCGGCGGCGGATGGAAGGAGTGGTTTGCCAGCCTTGTCGGGGCGGGCAAGACGGGCCTGAGGGAGGGAACCCCGGCCAAGGTTGGGATGCTGAGTGAGGTGGAGCTGGCCGCGTGTCGGTTCTGGTGGGGGCGGGTTGAGTTGAGTGAGGGGCTTGGGAACAGGGGGATTGAAAGGGAACGGGCGAAGTTGTAAGGAGCTAAAAGACGGGGTTTTAGTTTTTTTTAGTTTACCTTGGGTAGGGGTTAGGAAATTGGAGTGTTTTTGGTTATGGCAGTTCCCGTTGCCGAGTATGTGTGTGTATCGGGTGATGTGACGACGTTGCGGTCTGGGTAATCATGAGGCGTGTCACTTACGAGGGGGATATGTATGTTGGGTTCGGATTCCTGCCAACACCTTCCCCGTCTTGGGGCTCGATGCCCTAGCAACGGTGTGCCAGCTCGATAATCACTTGGCTTGCTAGTACCGTTTCCCGGCCGAGACCGACGATAGCCCAGTCTCCCGCCGCAGTTCGAGTCACGTTCGAGGGGAATCTGGGGGACTTCGGTAGCGCCTTGCCTCCTCTACCCCCCCCCCCCCCCATATCCCGACTGGGAGCCGTCTAGAGGGGCTAGAGAGGGTGAGCTTTATGCCACTTTGCCATTTTCCCCTTCAAGTCAAGACTGCTTTTTGACAGGCAACTACGGCTTACTAGTCCTGTACTGGCTGGCGAATACCTATTTGAGCTGCAAGAGCCCGACGGCCTTGAAACCGAAAACCCGCGACGCGGCACGACCACACAACGGACACGGCACGAACCCGGATCTCCTCTTTCTTCACCAAGCCGAGCAGTTGAGGCTCGGAGTATTGGAAATCCTGGTAGAAAAACCTGGTAGAGACGCCCTCGAGGCGGGGGGGCCTCTCCCCCGCCACGACGCAAATTGATAGTGCGCTCACGCGTTAGAACATGGGGAGAGGGACCGCTTACCCTGCTAAGGGGTAAAGCTTTCAGCCCTATCTGAATAAGATCATATATATTTGAGCTGCAAGATGCCAGGCCGTTGCTAGTAAGGCTAGGCAGCGGAAGGGTCATGTTGCAAGAAGATGGCTGTATAATGGGATACCGGGTAAGGTATATATATACATGCTTGAGCCGTATTGACCAGTCAGCATATCCAAGAGCAAACCAACAGGTACTAGAAAGTCTATCGAGGCTGGCATGGACGTATGCTGCTGTCTGACCGGCTATTGGTATTTCTGGGGTGTGCGTCTGCCCTGTTGTGTCGGGGCTTGGGAGTTCGTTTTGAAGTAGTTGTGGAGTCCTCTCCCGTATATGCGAGGTTCGTGTGGTAGCAATGTCTTACCCCTTCGCTTCTACGTCGTTGCCTGCAATATTACGCGATATTCGGAGCTGAATGATTTGCCGGGGGTAGCATTTCCAGTAAGTGATGTCTACGTTACCACCAAGACACTTTCGTATTGTCTCGCTCAAAACCGTCGCCCTGCTCCTCTGGAAGAGATATTCACTGGTGTATGCTTGCCAAGTATACAGTTTTCTAAGGCAACACATATTTGATCACACCCCGTCAACGTCAAGCCCGGGCCTCGAGTCATCGTGCGATAACCTCAACACCACAAACAAACCACCGAGCATTATCTCAGTCTTTATAAATGAATTCTTGGTTATGATAGACTGCATTATCATAAAAGCCGCGCGTACGGAGACTTCACATTTCACCTCCTCGAAAACATATATCTACAGTGTATATCTCCCTTCCCACTTTTGCTTTTCCGTCCGTCTTTCTTACATGCCCTATCAGATCTCCTCATGGCCAAGCTCTCAACTGATAGCCCGCGAGGAGATCTGACCCTGTTTCTCCTCTTGTTGCCCTAATCACCAACATGCCCACTCATCGAGCAACTAACTACCACACCGAGCCAGCCAAACACTCGGCCTCTAATCCTTCCCAGAACACGGCCGTTTAACATTCAAGAAAATGGACATGATAAAGTACAGCTGGTTTTCTCGACAGGTAGACATTGCTAAACAGGAAATCTCCATATGTGCAAGGGCGTCAAAATGTACACAGTTTGTACGACGCTTGTCCCTCCCCTCTCTGCAAAGACATAAAAAAATAAAAATAAGTACTCAAGATCGCGCGCTGGGGCCAAACACAAGCGCGTAAAACCCCGTGTATTAGGATTGTCAGGTGTGTTGTGCTGCGTGTGTGCGTGTAGTGTATGCTGCGTGACCTCGACCGCGGAACGCCGGGAAGCCAAAAAAAAAAATTAAAAAATTCAGTGCCCAATGATGTATAAACATACAGAGCGGCTCGTCGGGGATGGGTATCCTTATGCAAAAAGAGACGGCGATGCTAGCTTGAAGAAACTTGAGTAGGTGTCACAACTCAGAAATTCTGCGCGATGCCGGCACTCTGCTGCGGGTAGTGAGCTGGGTTCTCGATCCGTGTGTTCCGCCGCGCCGTTACATCACGGATCACCGGTTGACCGCCAAGCTCGGCTGTCCCCCCTGGCTGAGTAGGCAGCAAGCCATCGATATATGGGTTACTGTTGCTGTATTGATCATAGTGCTGCGAGTTTCCTCCGTATGCGACGCCAATCGGTGCTTCTTCGGACCCATCTGATCGAGCGGCATTGCTATAAGAGGACGAGGCATTGGAAGGACCGCGGCGCACATCAGAGCGGTTGCTCGCAGCCGAGGGTCCCATTGCGCCAAGTGCTTCGGCATCTGGTGATGGCGACGGCGCCTCCGCCATCAGCGGCTCTCCAGACCTGGTATCCGAAAGTCCGCCTCGTGTAGGCGAAGTGGCATCCGAATAAGCAACACCGCCGCCGCCAGACATGGTAGTCGACGCCTTCCTCGCTGATGAACCGGCAAGGGTAGTAGTGCCCCAGCCCCTATATCCAGACGAGCCGTCCTCCTTCATCTCATACGGCCCTGCGCCGGCAACCGCTGGTATCGTAGGGTCGGCATTAGGATTGTAGCCGTAGTCCTCGACCTCCTTGCGCCGCTGCTCCTCGGCGTCCTTGCGTTGTTTCCTCTTACGCCAGAAAAAGATACCGGCCAAGATCAGAAGCGCGACGGCGGCGATCGGGACAACGACTGCGATGGCGATCTTACCGCTGTTGGTGAGACCAGCGGTAGAGCCCTCGCTGGGGCTAATGGCAGAGCCGGACGAAGTTGTCGAACTGGGCGGCGAGATGCTTGTTCCAAACGAGGGCGTTGAACCTGGCGCTGTCACCGTCAATACCGTAGTCCTCGTCTCGCCCCCTGACGTGATGACAGTCGTCTGCGTTTGCAACGGTGGTGCAGAGGTTGGTGTCGTGGGCGTAGGCGACGTCGACGTGGGCGGTGTGGGCGTGGTTGGAGCCGAGGTGCTGGTGTCCGGGAGCGGCGTCGATGTGGGTGGCGGAGGTGGTGTTGTCGACGACGTCAAGATGGTTGGAGGCACCGTCGTAGAGGTGTCCGGGAGAGGAGCTGTGGTGGTGGGAGGGTTAGTGGAAGAACTTGAGGGAGTAGGACTCGTCGGCGATGCCGGAGGTTCCGATGTCTGCGGATTTCCCGTACTTGTGGAATTAGACATGACGAAGGTTAAACGCCTAAGCCGTGGTAAGTCCCTGTACCGAATAACAGACATGTTAGCGACAAGGCATGTGGATGCAGAAGCGCATCGCGAGTGGGTTGGAAATGCATGGCAGAGGAAAGAGAAGGTGCGCATCCAGTCATAGAAGCGATAGCTGAGGACTAGGTGCAACAACGGACGTGGCGATGTGGAATATGGGATGTGGGCTGCCGGGTGCCATGACGGGCTGGAGCAGCCGCGTGTGACAAGCGTACGGACGCGGTTGAGTACAGCGCAGCCAGAGAGGGTTCAGACAGAAACCCAGAGTGTCGGGCCACGAACCTTTAGGCTTGGGATGATTCCCCACTGGACGCGCGCGACAGTCGGCGGCGACGAGACGACAGGCGGAGGCCGGGTGGCTAGGCGTTGCGACCGGCTATGGCCGCTGGAGAAAGGGGTGTTTGAGAAGCGGAATCGTGAGACCGAATGAACAAAAAGTGGTGAACTGCTTCGTGTCGCTTGGCGGCTCAGCGGCTATCCGGGAGCCTCAGGGGTCGGCAATCGAGTTCAGCGAGTTTTGACGACTTCGACGGTCCGGTTCCAAGGATTTCAAAAAGAGCGATTGTCAAGAAAAGAAAAAAAAGAGGAGCGGCGCCGAAGGGAAAATAGAGTCAAAAAAGGAGGGTTAACGGCGAGGTAGATGGGGGGGAAATGAACGAACACGGGGAGGGAGCGAGGCCACGAGGACAAAGGCGAGGAAGTGTGAGGTTGCAGTCTACAGGGGGTCGTCTCCGCGAGGAATTGGCTGCTTGTTTTTCTCCCCCAGGCTCGTCCCAGGCTCGTCCCAGGCTCGTGAAGAAAAGAATGAGCAATTTGGCCCAGAAAGGAATGGTGGCTCATAAAGCGCGCCTCCCCTGGACACAGAAGGATTGACGCTGGGCTGTGCTTTGCCGACCTCTCGGAGCGGATGCAAGTATGTACTGCAGCGGCCAATTTCGAGGCGATGGTACCTGACCCTTTGTGTCCTGTGCCCTTTGTGCCTTGGTGCCCTCGTGTCCACTTGCACCAGTTACTCCTGGCAGCCTGCGATCCAATGATCCAAGGTCGGATCGTCCGCCTTCGCTCTTGCCGGTGTGCGGCGGCTATGCGTTTGCGTGCGCGCGATACAAAGCTTCCCTCCGAACGAGCAGATTAGGGAATCGTTGGAGGTCAAATGCGGTAGCTTTGCACCTTTTGCACCTTTGCACCTTGATGCCTCCGGTCCCCAAATTGCGTCGAGCCTGTGCGTTGATGCTGTGCCACGGGCCCGTCTGCGCTGGAATTCAGCCAAATGGCCTATCGTCCCCTCGTGAAATGCGGAATCTGCGAAATCTGCAAAATCTGTCGCAGGGCGCTTTCTTGTGCGATCCTTCTCAAACGTCAAAGCAACCACCCCGCGAATTAGCCAGTTGCTCTATCCAATGTCGCCGTCGATGCGATCTTCTCGTGTTTGTCGTTGGTGGTTGATACACCCCTGAAGAGGTCTGAGGCCGCTTTGCCCCGAAGGAGGTGTCGTTGTCGTTTCGCTCCTCGCTCCTCACTGGGGCGTTGGCTGCAATCGGAGGGGCAGACGAATGGGAGCGTCACGCTGATTTGTTTGTCTGGGCTCAAAGCACGCCACCACTCCACTGCTGTGTCGGGAGGTGTAGAGAGTTTTGCAAAAAGCAACTCAGATGTGTCGAGGGCAAGTCGAGAGTTGGCAGGCTGTCAAAGGGGCGGGGAGCATAGGGTGAGGGCTTGGGGACTTAAGAACTCCAATGGGAAGAGCTTTTGCGCCAGAGTCGCTTTGGTGCCTGCTGCAAGGTCAAGTCGGGTGAGCAGCAGGAGTTATACCAGTGGGGGACAGCGGGTGTTGATCGTCAGGTCTCCTTCCCGGTTCCGGCTTGCAGCTTGCCTTGGTGATGAATGGGTGGATGACTGCGGTGCAGCAGACCCTTTATTCAACGGCGGAGGGTCCTATACGGCAGATATGGCAGGAGATCCCTCTGTGCTAGTTTCCGGCCGAGCCCATCCCACATGCCAGGTTGCTGCACATAATAAATGTAACGAATGATGCCTCTTGCAGCTGAGAGCATGCTGTCTCTCGCTGCACAGCATCCATACAACATCTATAACACCTCCCAAGACCTGGCGGCATCTGTGAGTGGCCGGCTTCAGCTCCCATCACGCACACTGCGATGCAGACCGGCCGCAGACACCTGTAGTGTGTTCCGCATGAGCAGCTCTGTTCTGCTTGTTTGCCTCTATCAGCCCCCAGTGTCATCCTCCCAGCCAGTTGTAAGCAGCCATTGAAGAAGCCGAGAAGCTCTATGTAAGCACCCAAGGCACCGTCCCGCCAACTCATCGGAATCGGGATCGGGAATGAGACAAGGCGGGGAGATGGAGTCAGGCACAACCCAGTGTACATACAACCTTATGATCATGACCCACGTCAGCAAAACCTTCAGATGAAGAGATGCTGCTCGCTGCTGGCAAGCAAGGCATTCTAAATTGCGAAAGATGCCAACTAACAAGCAATTGAGTCTGTGAGTGACGTTTATCCGACAGAACAAGGTTGGAAGCATCTATATCAGCCCGCTGTTAAGAGAGTCTCAACGTCATTTCGTCCCGGACAGCCGTCGCAACCAAACCAAACGTAGGAGGGAAAGAGCCGGGAGGGGGCGGGGTGATCGCAAGGCGCCAAGGATCAGTCCCAGCGACCAGGGAACTTGGCAATTGCTTGAACATGGCCCCTCGGAGAAAGACAGACAATAAGTCGCGCCTCCGCTGATATTTCATTGTCGAAATTGTCAGCTTACCCAAATCGTACTTCCAATAGGCCACAAGAAAGCGACGACAACCTGGAAAATATTTGGTGGCTGTGCCTGCAAAGAGGGACGCCTCCATGCACGATGCGATGCCACTCCTCTGGGAGCTCTTCCACCACTCCACTCAGTCACCCACCCAACTCGAGCTGCCCCACTCCACAGCAGACCCCGATCGACCCATTCGCCATCACTCCCGAGCCAGATGACAGTAACAGAAGAAAAAAATACGATAAAAATAACTCAGAAACAGAACGCCACGTCTGTACCCTGTAGCCTTTTGCATCAGTCGGCGACAAAGCCAGCTCCGAGTCGACAGGAAACAGAATCCCAATGCTCATCACGACCTGACTGTCTGACCTCTCCCAAGCTCTGAACAAGAACAACCCATCACACGTTACAGGATCCAAACAAGTGGCCAATCTGGCTCTTGCTCAGGCACAAAAAGCAGCAAGAGGAAATGGCAGTGCATACCCCGCTAGAAATCTAGCCTCAAAACCCCATGGCACTCCGTAAACAATCCTCCCAACAATCCTCAGACTAACAATGCACTTCCCCTAATCATCCAAAGCGCAACACACTCCAGCGTCCTCGAATGAAAGGAAACGATATCCACCCGCATCGCAATCGCCAAAGCCAACCCCGTGTTATAGTGTTGTGCATAGGGTGGTGGGGGTCGAACTGACCTCTGCGTTCTATCCGGATCCTGCCTCTCGTATCATCGGCACTGCCTTCATCTCCACCGGCGCGACCGCTTCGTTTACATCTCGAGACGAAACGGGAGGAACATAGACAGCTCGTACGTGACTGAGATGGCAAGATTCTAGAATAGACACCGTCAGAATAGACGTTCTAGCATATGACAAACCATGGGAGAGGAACCCACAGACCTGAAAATTAAGAGTACGGATGAACCCCTAACAATGCCGAAGGAAACGTGACCCGGGCGAGCCAAAATGATGAAAGCTCGCCAAGAAATTCTTGTTGCAAGGCCGGTCTAGACTCTTCGCCTCGTCCATCTCCAGATTTCGCACACATGCCGTCTTTTACCCGACTAACAAGTCACTTGTTCAATCACTCTTCCCCAAAGACTGTAATCCTGGCAACCAGACAATAGGCTGGCAAGAATCCCATTAATTTCGTCTTCCCGATCTGCCCAGAACCCAATCCGTAGCCCGATCTCTATATGTAAATGCAACAAACAATTTCATCCTGTGTAAAGGGAGGTCATGAAAATGGCCAGATGCCCGCTTTTTCAAAGACGCCCAACCTGATATGGAACAAAGTATTGAGACAAGACATTACCAGTATGCCAAACGGGCTTATATGGTAATACACGCCAATGCTCGGTAAAAAGACACGGCAAATATTTCGAGACTTGCTTTCGATGTCCGCGCCCATATGTAACAGGACATTGCCCATAGATCCGATAACGACAGATATTCCGGTGCTGTAAATGCGAAAGCATGCCCACCAGAACCCCATAACGACCAAAAGAGAGATATGTATGTACAGGGCCACACCGTACATGTGAAACCCAATGACATGCGCTGATAGCAGTCATGCTGAGATGGAACCTACGGGACCTTTTCTAGTCGCGCATTGTCCATGATGGCTTGAGCTTGTCCTGCATCGCCGCTTGCGTGAAGACTGCATCGCCGGGCAGCCGGCTAACTCTTCCAGCGCCGTTGCGGATGGCGCCAAGTTGTTGCGCTGAGATGCCACTCCTGTTACTACGAATCGAGCCAGTCTCACTGCGGGTATCGGAATCGCCGAATTTGCGGGGAGGCGCAAAGTCGAGTGCTGTAAATGTGGTCGACTTGCGAAGTAAATGTCTAGATAATAATCGGATTAGCAACGACTTTCTCGTCATGATTCGTGAAATCAACTTACGGGCTAGGCAAAGTTGGAAGCTCCTCAAAGGCGTTCACCAAGGGTGAGTGCACGGGAACGCCAAGCTTGTAAGGTCGTCGCTCTCCAGCTGGGCTTTGGGATCGGCCACGAACACGCTCAGCAAAGGTCTCAGGCGGCGCAAACTCAATCGAGTTCAGCAGAGCGAACGAATCATCCTTGAGCTTGGATGGCGTAGGAAGCGTGCTGAGAGCCGACGGAGGGGGGAGGGGCTTGCGAGGACCACCATGGCGGCTTCCTGACATGGCCGATCCTGCCCGGGGCCGTCCTTGCATGCCTGATGCCCCAGAACCGGGGCGCGGGGGACCCATACGGTTAGAAACTGAAGAGCCCGGCCGAGGCGGCCCATGTGGGCCGGGAGGCATGTGCATACCGCCCATGGAGCCGTGGAACGCACGTGGGGGTCTTGGGCCTGCGAATCGTTGTCCCGTAGGGGGAGGTGTCATCGCCCGGCGAGAAACAGGCTGAGCGTAAGGCATGACGAACGAGTTTGACTCGGGGTCAAAATATGGCGCATCTGGCATGTAGCCTTCCGAGTAATCCTCATAGTACTGGCCGTGCTGCTGGTGGGGGGCAATCTGGCGCTGGCCGTTATTATGAGGTTGTGTATTATTCCGGGGCCGGCCGTTGTTCTGATGTTGTGCTGGCATCGGCGGCATGGGCGGTGCGCCCTCAGCAGGCCTGCCATCTTCAAAGTACTCCTTATAGAACGATCGAATACGGTTGGCACGGTACTCAGGGTCCTCTGACTCCATGATCTCGTCTGGCGGAAGAGGGCGGAAACCGACGGAGAGACGGCGAGAGTCTTGGTGGGGAACCCCCAAACCGTGCTCGTCGCCGGCCATGCGAGACTGCCTCTGCATCGTCCGCCCTCTGCCCTCGTCGGCGCCGTGCAGCGCACGGGGGTCTTTTGTCACGTTCTGCGGCTCGTCTACAAAATCGTAATCATAGTACTCCAGTGGCTCTTCGATGATCGGGGCGGCTAGCGGGGCGGTTTGACCGCGTTGGGGGGGCGCAATCGCAGGTAAGCTATCAGTAGACGATGAGGACGAGCGGACAGATGCCTGCATTGGCTCAACATGGCCTACCAACCCAAGTCCAGCGGCGGTTTGTCGCAGCGAAACTAGAGATTCTTGGCTGTCCTCCTTTTCGAATGGATTCTCTATATCATATCCCATCGCCACTCCAGAGTCGGCTGGGCTGGGCTGCACAGGGGAGAGCATCGGCTTGCCACCCATCTTCGTTGCAGCGGCCGGTGGCTCTTGAACTGCAGTGCCAATAGGATAGTCGTCCTCCCATTCGGGGGAGTCTGGCATTGACACCGGCCCGTCTTTGCGGAGCGGAGCAGGGACGTGCTCAAGATCTTCCGGACGCAGCACTTCGGGCCTTGCGTGGGTCGGTTCTGGGGATGACAATCCTGACTTCGGGAGAGAGTTCTGACGCGGAGGAAGAGAGTTGGGTGGTCGGGGGAACTGACCATCCTGGCGGCTGTTCGAACGGGGGTCCGGACCTCTGGGCAAAGAACGAATCGAACCTGAGTCGCTACCAGTCAGGTTGGTAATTGGTCTGTAGGGGTCTTCGGTCTGGGTAAGTGTGCGAGCCAGCGATTCCCGCGAGTTCTGCAGACCCGGCGGCAACAAGTATGGGCTCGACAGGTTCATGTCCATGGACATTTGTTGGCGGTCATAGCGGGACGAATCCTTCTCTCTACCCAGGAAACTCTTCCTCTTCGTCTTGGACGCAGGGTGATCTCCCAGCCCAAAGTCCAGAGACTTGTGAGGATCCATCGAATCCTCACGTCTCTGTTTCTGGACATTCCGTCGGTGGAGAAACAACAAGCATCCAAGTGCGCCAAGGACGGGGATGCTACACCAAGTCAGTCTGTTTGGTCAATTGATACCCGTCTTCGTGGGCTGAGACTTACGCAACTCCCAACGCTATTGCGATTGTCATCGAGGAACCTCCTATGGGCTTTTCACAAAGGTTTGCTTCGACGCATGCTGTAGTTGTCTCGGCTCGTGCGCCCAAAATCCGGGAAGGGACCCTGAACCCGAATGTCAAGCTTGACCCCATTGCGTTGTGTCGTGCTTCCACTGTGCTTGGGATCCGGGACCCCAAGATATGGGCATGACCTCCAATGTCGTCGTCCATCTTCGCTGACCTTTCTTTATCCCTCCCCCTCGACCGTCCGTCCTGGGTTTGAAATAGCAGCCCAGGGCTTTCGACAAAACTGACGTCGTGACAATTTGGTCGGGCTTGGTCGTTGCGGGAAAGGCGGCAGAATGTCGATCTTAGATGCCACGGATTAATGCTATCATAACGGTCATGCGATGGAGTGCTGATTGGTGAAGGGTATATCCTGTTTCTGAACGAGCCGGAAGCGGATAATGCTCTTGTCTGTCCTCGGTTGCGGTCGATTATCTTGGAGAGAAGACGTGACGGCCGGTCGAAACAGGTATTACACGGCAGGCGGTTCGTCAAATGGGTGGACTACTCGAGGTCGGAACCACGAATTAATGGGGAATAAAAGAGTGTCGTGACGGGCAGAAGGTCGTCTTGTCGGTACAGGTGCGAAAAGAATGGCACACCTGCTGACAGTGAAAGAGAGTGTGGAGGTGACGGCGTCACAAAAAAGAATGAAGATCACACGTCGGTCGACGGTGATGCTGGAAGCCGTCTACCTCAGAAGTTGGGTCTGAAGGGCAGGATGGGAAAGAGAGGAAGTGAGGTGTGGACGATTAGGATTAGGTCCGCCAGCTCGAACTCGAGAAGGAAAACCAGGAGGGCCTCGAGCTCAGGGACTCAGGGCCTAGAAAGTTGAGCACAGCATGGCTTGACCTGTCCGGCTGCTCCCAAATCTCCGCGAGGCCAGGAGAGGCTCCTCTGTTGCTCTCACGACAAAGCCGGGTCCAAAAGAACCCAGCAGTGGACGAATAGAAATTGCTAATTTCATCTCAATCAAAAGTGGACGTCGACTTGCTGGCCACCGTGAGCTCTGCCAGGGGTGGATGCGGTTTTGCGGCCTCTGAGTGGCCGTTGCCTGCAAAGGAACCCCATCTTATCTGCAGGCGGTCTGTGGCTTGAACAGCCGACAACTGCACAAGGACCGACAAGGTGCACAACTCCAGCATCCCCTGCGGCTGCGAGCCATTCAGCGGCCAGCCAGCAGCCAGAGGAGCTTCGATGCGACCAGTCAAGGCCCATTGCCAGCTCAGGGATCTGTTTTATGCAAGGCACCACCCACCTGCTCACAAGCCGCGATGGCGCGAATCTGACGCTAGCCCAGCTTCACAGCGCATGGTGCGGCGTGTTCAAGTACCTCTGCCCATAAATTCAAGTGGGCTGGTACAAGTCTTACCGAGATGAGGTGCCCACCGATCTCAGGGGCCACGTCCACCAAACGGTCAGCGATACCTGGTTCGGCAAGTCTCCTGCAATTGAACTGTTAAATGTTTCCTGTTTCCTGATTATGCGGAAGAAGGAAACAATCATATTGAGCCCGTTTCGACAAATTCAAGACTCAAGACAGCTTTCAAGGCAGCGCGAGGTAAGGGCACAGCAAACTCGGCTGAGAATCGCCCAAGCCATTGTCGGGAAGGCAGCGAAAGGGAGTACGCGCCGTCAGCGACAACCCACACAGATCTGCAAATAGGGACCGTGATAAGGGCCGAAATGCTTGTGGCTGCGTCTGGATGTGCAAGTGGCGGCACATCGCGAACCAAAAAACCGTTGTGGTTGCACGACCGAATGTGTGGCTAGGAACTCAACCGGCGCGGTACCCTATTTTCAGCCCCTAGCAGCCTCTGATACCTACCTGACATCGACGGTCCCCTACAATCACGAAGCCTTCAAAGGCCTAGTGTGGGTTGACTGTCAGTTCTATCGACCCGACTCTATATCTACACATTACTAGAATGACAACTTCGCGCGTTGCGCCCGCTCTCATCAAGTCCCCCTGGCATCGTCACGCTCGCGGTCGGAAGGAATTGTCTGTTCAATAGTATCAAATATTTATAGGTGCCTTTCCCGGTAAAAGCAGGGTGAACTGCTCCTGCTGCGTGACGACAAGGTCTGTTGCTGCAGTCAGCCAGCAGGCTGCAGGCACATCCTAAAATGTCTCACCCATGCCAAGCAATAAATCGATGACTTGCGTCCGGCCGCCTTCCTCGAGCACCCGCAACTTCGGGCTCCGAGGTAGGGCACTAGACACAAGCTTCAAACACTTCGGTATCATTTAATTCCATTACTACAGTACAGCTCTCCGTCTCTCCCTTGTATGAGGGAAGAAACCATACCGAGCTCTCGATCTTGGCGCTGTCACCCCTCAACGAGGTCACAACGGCGTTGCAATGTCCCAGTCTGGGCGAGAAAGCCAGCGTGGGCGAAACTCCAGTTCAACCCGATGTGGCCTTTATGCGTTGGTCTTGTAAAACTCGGGGGCGTATTCCAACAGCCAGTTCTTCTCAATTTTGGTGATGTCCCGTATAAACGTCTTGTCTCCAGTTTCCATGACCTCGTGGAATATGACCCAGTCAGCCTTACGATTGAACATGATGGAGCTCGGATGTGCGTGGAGCACCGTCGTCCCAGACACGTTCAGAAAAGTCCCATCGGGTTGCATCCGCGCAGCGTGGGCAAAGTAGCCCGTCGTCAAGCATCGCCTGATTTGCTCTGCCTTGCTGGCACCGGAGACTGAAGGCGTTGCGAGGGACTCGTCAGCGGCGATCCCAAACCTCTCAAGGTACCGCTTGAGCTGCCCGCGGATGCTCACTGCGCGGGTCATTGTCTTAAAGTTGATGAGGTTGTCGTGGCAGAATCGTGCCTCTTTGCGACCCTTTGTGATGAAAGTTTGATAGACGTTGAGTAGAGCAAGATGGTCCCCTTCCTCAACTGCAAACTTTCGCTTCGTGCTCTCTGACTCTTTCTTTCCCCCGTCGTGCTGGATCCAGATGCTCCCGCCAAGACTAGTCATCGCCGCGATCGTCAATATCTCGCTCAGACAGCCAAAGGAGGGGGCAGACAGCAGTGTCTTGGCCATCATTGGCTCAACAGCCAGCTCGGCCATTCTCAGGCCAAGAGGTTTTGTCAGCTTGGCATAGTCGTCGAGGGCGCCGAGGGAGTAAAGTAGCTCGAGAGCCCTCATCATCAGCTCCGCTGGTGGTGGTGTGAGAAAGTCGAACCGCAGGACGTTGTCGATCCCTAGTGCCTTTAATTGGAGGACAAATGGGGCTAGATTCGAGCGCTGGATCTCGGGAACGTTGGCCTCAGATAAGCTTTGGTAGGCCTCCTCGGTGTAGAGGCGAAAGCACTTCCCAGGCTTGGTTCGGCCTGCTCTTCCTGCTCGCTGGGCTGCCGATGCTTTCGAGATTGGTGTTGCCGTCAGTGTCTCGGTTCCGGTTTGGGGATTATATGCTCGTAGTTTGACAAAGCCGCAGTCGACAACGTAAACGATTCCGTCGATTGTTACCGAAGCCTCGGAGATGTTGGTCGAGAAGATGACCTTCCTAAAGTTGGCTGGTGCCTCCTCGAAGACGTAGATTTGCTGTTCAGTAGACAAGCCCGCGTATAGTGGGAGGGGGAGGATAGACTCGGACCCCTGAGGGAGTTGTGCTGAACGCTCAGAAACCGCCTGGACAGCCTGGTCAATTTCCTCCCGTCCGGTTAGAAACACAAGTATGTCCCCCTTTGGTTCATGCGTGTGAATGTCGAAAACGGTTGATATCGCTTTCTCCAGGTAGTCCTCGGCCGGCGCTTCCAGATAGAGGGTGTCAATCGGGTAGGTCCTCCCCTCGAGACTGACAATGGCAGCAATCCTCTTTTCTTGCTTCTCTTCTATCTTTGTTTCCTCGGTAGACTCGGAGAAGAAATTAGCAAAATCCTCCGCCTGGAGGGTTGCGCTGCTGATGATGATCCGTAGCTCTGGTCGCTTCTTTCGAATTTTCTTCAAGAGCCCCAGTAGAATATCGGAGCTTATCGATCTCTCATGAGCCTCATCGACCATGATGACAGAGTACCGAGAGAGCAGGGGATCGACAAGGGCCTCCCTTATGAGGAGGCCATCTGTGAGGAACTTGATGCGAGTGGTAGCAGAGGTGGCATCCTCGAAACGAATCGAGTACCCGACCTCCTTCCCGACCTCACAACCTACCTCTTCTGCAACTCTGATGGCCACTGTTGTTGCGGCCACACGACGGGGCTGGAAAGGTTAGCGCTTGCTTCCTCGAAAGATTGTTTGGCCAGAGTGAAAATATCAAAACGTACCTGTGTGATGCCGATGACCTTCCCATCAGCACACCATCCTGCCTGCTCTAAGTATTGAGGGATTTGTGTGCTTTTCCCGGACCCTGTCTGTCCCACCACAATAGTGACTGGATGGGTCTCAATCATATATAGAAGAGTCTCGCGATGTTTGGCAATAGGCAGAAGGGCTGGCGGTTTGTGCAGCGCAGGAATAAACGCTGCGCCAAGACCAAGGTCGGCCGCCATAATGAAGCACCCGGAGTAACAAGTCGGTCTCTATCGTGGGAATAATTTCCTGGCTTTTGGGTGACTTCTGGCCCCTCGAGAACACAGCATGGAAAGAGTTACGAGGAAAACTGGGCCTTGTTGCCCGTCATCACACCGTGGCCTGACTCGCAGCACTTGGGTATGGCGGCAAGTGGAAGACGGCCCATCTCCAGAAGTGTGGCTAGAGAGGTTTTGTATTATCAAACGTGAAATAATACAAGCTGTAACCAGAGATGTATATGATGTCAAATGGCAGTGCCTCGTCCTGCTGTTGTTGATTGAGCCTTTCCATGCGCGCACGAGCCACTCCCTAACAATTTGCTCCAAGCCCGAAGCTGGTGCGTCTTCCTACCAAGGACAATGCGTACCACTGATTACAGAGTCTTTTCTACGCGTGCAAAAATGCCGCGATAGAAAGAACAGCACCAGTAGGATTCTTGCTTAAAGTCTTCTACATGGTGTTTGAGGGAATCTTTAGTGTTACATTTTAAATGCGTTGTTGGTTCAACTCTAATGGCCTTGCGTCCACAGAAAATTGCTGGAAGTATACGTGAGGTGGATCCAGATTTTAGACTTTGTTGGAACACAAGATGGATAAAAGCATTCGACCTCGCATTACTCACGAACGTGACTTCCTCTTCGCAACCCATAGCCAAGCTTCGTGACTCAGCAGGACTTGCGGAACGCACGGACCAGAAGACACGAGAAATCCAGTCCAGTCTCGAGTGTTATCTCGTCAGGTCAATCCACACTCCAACTGGGCGCTCCTTCCTTCTCCAAAAACACGTCCTCGCCACTGGCAGTGTTCCCTGGTTTACCCATACTGCACGCATTTCTCAACTCGTGCCCGGCCTCAGTGACATACTCGCTGCCATCTGCCGCAAAACGCGACGCCTGCTTCGTGCATCTGGGCCGTGTTTTTGTGTGCTTCCTGGGAATTTTTTCTCCAGTCAACCGCAGGATTTCCTTGCCGTTTCACTGTTGCCTTCCTTTCTGCTTCTGGCTGCACGCGTGCTTCTCTTTCCATTCGCAAGTTTTGGGCTTGCTTGGAAAGACCCCACGCTTGGGCACCTTCTATTCTCTTCAAGGCCTTTGACCTGCAGAGATCTGCCCGTCATTTGAACCACAAACCGATCTCTTCAAGTGCGAGTCTGCAACGACTTCACTCGTCTCTTGCTTGACAACTGACCTTGATCTCATCTCAGCCTTGTCCCACCCGCGCACCTACAAGACACATCTTGTTCCATCACGATGGTGTTGTAGCCGCTGCTATTCAGGATGGGACGAGAAAAGAGAGGCGGTACGGTGGTGCCCGCCGGCGGCCATGCCAAAGATAGGCATAAAAGAGATCGCAAAGGCAATGTTATTGACTGGACAGCACCCTTGCCCCCAGGTTTGGTGGCAAGACCTGACAGACCGCAGCCGAACTCAAAGCACAAGTCCTACTTTGAGTTCATTGAGAACAAGGACAAGAAGAAAAAACTCGAGTTAGAGGTAATAGAGAGAGCTTTGGGCTCACCAGCTGTCGGAGCCCGTCGACGTCGATGATACTGACCATCAGCAGTTCACCTCGGACCACCGCCCTCCCCCCGGCTTCGAATTTGTTCCCATTGGGAACCCCGCTTTGACGACAGCATGCAAAGAGCTCTCCCGTGAGCAAGGAGCTATGATCTTTATTGTCACGGTTTGTTCTTAGCATCAATCCTAGATACTAACTTGGCTTTCTAATACGTTTATATAGGCTGTTACCAATCGAGCATCGAGACAGCTGTCATTTCAGATAAATCGAGTTGGTCACCATATTCGGCAATCGATTGTCGAGCAAGCCCGAGTGTCTCTCGGGGATGACCAGCATGCTGTTTTTGGCACCATCTCAGGGCAGCCTGAGCCCATCCCCGAGAGACAAGAGGATATTAACCGGCAAGCTGATGCAGCGATAAGAGACCTGTTTCCACGCATTCCGAATACCGACCGTCAAAGGATTATTGAACATGCATTCAACAAGGTAGGCGTCCCCCCCCCAAGCTGGTTTGTACCGAATAAGTGATTCAAGCAGGTTTTTGTGTTTTTTTTTCTCTCCCCAGTCGAAGTTAAAAAATGGCGGAGAACCACCGGTCGGGCTTGCTGCCGACCAACCCCTCTCCCGACGAGTCCAGCTGGCTGTGCTTGCCCATATCAGGCATACACACACCAGATACGATCAGCTACTGCGTGAGACCACGTATGCAAACGCTAGAAAAGCGGTGGAACCGCTCTGTCTCGATATCCTGGTCAAGTGGCGAGGAGATGAGGAGACAGGGCGTGACCAGCTGGATGAAATCCTCTGTGAAGTTGTTGTCATTTCCGACTCTGAGAGCGATGATGATGACGATGACGAAGACGAGGATGAAGAGGGTGAATGCTCTGACACTTCTGTACCAGAGGATACCATGGACCAGGATCCCATCCCATCCGGGTCACTAATGCCTCTCGCGGCTGGAAAGTTCGCGCCGCCAAAGGCCACCCACTCTCGTGGAGAAGGCCGCTCACGAGGAAGCCGTCAGAGAAAGCCAACCTGGAAAGCCCGCCGTGAGGCTAAAAAGGATGAGAATGCCAAGAAGGCACAGCGAGGTTTCAGTCGGTACAAAGCTGCTCGCGATCAAGCATGGGAACATGCTGTTGAAAGGCAGCGGCTTGGTAACAATGAGCCTGCACACACTGCTACGTACTTGGAGGGGCCAGCTGGTCGGAACACGCAGCCTTGGCGCCCAACTGAGCTTGGCCATGCACGGCATCTTTCATATGGCGATTCCTATCACTCGCCACAGGACAACCGAACCGAAGATCATCTTGTCGGCAATGGTTTCGGGCCCATAGTTGGGTCACGATCCGCTGTGCAGGTGAATTCTGGTATTGATGGGATGGGATATTCCAACCGGGATCTCAAAGACCACTTGGTTCCTTCTATCGAGCCCTACTCTCCTGGCAGGCCACAGATACCGGAACAGTACCAAAGTCAGTTGTACCACTCTGAGCGTGGTCCTTTCCGTGGCCCTCGAGCATCTGTGGAGGCCACACCACATTACCGAAGTCGTGCGATACCGTACGGCGAGGTACATCCAGCAAGTGGGTATATTCATGAGCATGAAGACTTTGTAACTCTTCCTCCCAGGCAAGAAATCAGCCGAATGCCCACAGCGTCAGATCAACACCGTGGGTCTCTTGTTGCGGTAAGCACCCAGCACCATGGCATGGCGAGAGCCTACACTCCCATGGACACCTCCGGCAGTGTTAGTACCTACCAGCCACTGGCATATGGCGACAGTGCGGCAAATCACCACAGTGGGCGGCGAAACCTTAGGTCGGAGTCCCAGCCCATCTGGATTGATGACGATGGTATCGTTGTTAGATCCTATCGGCCGATTACAGCTTATGTGCAAAACCACGACCCGCGACAGGAGGGTGCGGGGGTTAACCATCATCATCCTGTCGAGGGCCGCCCCGGCGACTTTGAGATTGTGCGGGTTTCTAACAAATTTCCCCGGCGCCATGAACCAGCACAGGCATTTCCAGCTGATACAGGTGGCTATGAGGTCCGGTCACAGGCTTTGCAGTCCTATGAGCCACTACATGGTTCGGTTGATGCTAGGCGATACGAGGTCCAGTCTGAGCCACAATACCAAAGAATCGAGAGGGTCATTGGGAGGGTCGAAGAGCCAGTCTACACTGGTGGTTACCCGGTTAATACCCAACGACAAGAACGAGTTGTCGGCATCGAATATGTTTCCGCTCCTGAGTTGTAAGTTGCTCTCCGGGCTTTTTACAACTCTGTTACTGACCACAACATTAGATGTGAAACCCGGACATACGCTGATCAGCCCCCGCTGTCTCCATATGGTGGAAGGGACCATATTCTATACCGGCCCCGGCCTACTTCGGTGGTACCAGGTTCACACCCGGATGCCGAATACCGACAGCAATACACCGGGAATCCGCCCCAGAGAAGTGACAGGGTGATTATTCTTGATTAGACCTTTACACGGTCGATCCTATCACTTGCTCGATGAAATACTCTAGGGACTGGCATCGGCAAGGAGTGTGTGGTATTTGGCCTGCATAACATTGTACATATCTAGATACCCCTGGCTGTATTTTCGAGGCGGCATGGGATTTTGTGGCGTACGGGGTATCGTGTTGTGTTGGGTTTATCGTGGTTATCAAAGGTTTATTCCATGGTTGTTAGCATTGGAGAGGCGTCAAGCGGGCATTTTCTGCGGTGGCATTGGGGCTAGGCTTAGTGATACCAGGATGGAAAGCATGTCCTTTGACTATTGAAATTGTTTTCTGCACATTGTACATGGTGACTGCGTAATAATGACGAGAGAAACACAGAACGGGTATCTCATTAGAATCGGTTCAACGCACAACATACTACCTGCGGTTTCGTGAGTCACCCACCCAGTGCCCATCTCCGCCAGTCTATGCAAAAAGAGCAAATCGAGCATAGCCTATATATCATGCCAACATAGCCTGCCTCTGTTCTGGCTGTCTCACTTGTTTCGCCGGGGATTCCGCCTCGACTTGCTTCGTCGGTAGTTGTGTGTCAGGAACGTTAGGCAACGATGGCTGTTGTATTTGCGCTGCCATGTTGACTTCGGCCTCGAGAGCAGCGAGCTCGTCCTCGACCTCGTCTTCGTCTTGGTTGGAGATACGGCCGCCGAGCATCTCGCTTACCTCCTGTTTTCGAGCAGCCTGTCAGCACCATCCTAGCCATGCCAACAAGAAACAACAAGAGAATTGGAGGAGACAGACCTGTTGGTAAGCAATCGCGTCCGCCGTCTCGCCCATGAGCTTCTCGACGTGGTCGATACCGCCCATCTCAGCATGGATCTCCTTGAGCACACGCGTGCCCTGCTGCAGGCCGAAGACAACGTCCTTCTGGATCAGGGCGAACTCGACGCTCGACGTCAGCTTCTCGAGCTGCTCGAGCTGGCCGTCCGTCTTGGCGAGCAGCGTCTCCTGGTACTTCTTGCGGCGCAGGGCGAGCAGCGCACGCTTCTTGTCGCCCTGCGCCAGCATCTGCCGCGCAATCTGCGTCTCGCGGTCCGTGAGCACGGTGATGCGCCGTTGGTACTGGTGGAGCTTGTCGCGTTGGGTTTTGAGGTCGAGGATTGCCCTGGTTCAAGGGGGGTTGAGGTGAGTAAGGGGGGCGGGCGATCGGGAAGGGGCGGGCGAGGGCAGGCTGGCAGGTAGGCTTACTTGTCTTGCGCCGTCACACGGCTGGAGTTATTCCCCATGGTGACATAGGGGAGAGGGGAGGGAGGAGGGCCCTGTGGAGGGTGTTTGTTCAAGCAAAGGGGGTGGTGGTGTGTGGTCAATGGCCGTTCAAGGCGCGACGTCGTCGGGGAGTCTTGGAAAGGTCTCAGCCATGTCTTCAGTTGATTAGGGGACTAGGGACTCAGAGACGTCACCAGTGCTCCCTTATCGGACAGCCAGGGTTGCTACAGAATATGATGTGCAGGGGTCGCGTGGGCCAGGTTACACTGCGGGGTTTATCACCACACGGCGGGCGGGACAAGCGAGCGACATGTAGCGAGATTCCTGGCCATCGACTGAGTTGTCTGAGCGAGGCAGGGGGATGCGGCTGTAACACCGTGATATTGCTGAACTTAGTAACCCTGAGATGGGACACGGCAACAGACAGCAAGCGTAAATACAGTTTATTGTGTCTGGTCGGCCCGTCTTGTCGATTGCATTGTCTGTGTGGCTTGGAGGCCTTGGGTGCGGGCAGTGGCGGGGCGACGTAATGACCCTTGCTCACATGCGACACGATCCATCAGAGGCGCCAAGTCGTGCCAGTGACATTGCATCCATCGCTGCTCCCTGGCTCGCTCCTACCACCTCAGCCGATATTCTCAACCTCACCACTCCCTATTCCACTGTCAAGCTGTAGCGGCCGTTCACAGCTCACCGAGTATTTTGGTCAAGCCCAAAGCTTGTCTGTCGCCACAATGTCTGCGCCTGACGCTTCTGTAAGCACCCTCGTTGCCCTTTAAGATGACTTATGGGCCTGCCTCCTCCACTTTATCCGAACCCTGGAAATCCAAAACGCTGCCTCAAACCCATGCGCAACTCTTAACTCTCCACCCAAGTCCATAACCCGATGCCAGTGTTATCTACCTGGAACTAACAACTCGATCTTTGACACAGCTCAAAACGCCCCCAGCCGTCACAGCTACACCCGAGTCCCCAACTACAGCGAGACCTCTCGAGATGGACGACGACGACTTTCAGGAGACGGGCGTATTAGGAGCCGAGGATAGCGCCTCCAAGACAACTACGGCTGCCCCGACGACTGGCCCAAGTGCGGCTGCATCTGAGGAAGCTCCCCCGCCCAAGCCCCCTCGCCCCGTTGACGAGACCCAGCGGAACCAGCAGATCCTCAAGGAGGCTTTCCCCTCCATTGACCTCGCCGTTATCAAGGCCGTCCTGAGTGCTAGCGGCGGACGGGTGGAGCCTGCATTCAACGCTTTGCTCGAGATGACCGACCCCGATGCTGTACAGCAAGATCTACCGCCGCCGCCGCCGCCCCGTCCCGCGGCTGAGCCTCTAGGACCGACTTCAACGGCGCAGTCGCAGCTGGAGGCCGACGAGATCTACGCCCGCCAACTTGCAGAGCACTACGAGAATGTTGGTGCCTACGAGGCGAGAACGGCGAACCGTGGCGGCGGCGTGCCCAGCGGCGGCGTACCCCGCGGCCGGCAGCAGACGGGTCTTTCGCCCAGCGAGAATTACGATGATCGGGAGCGTAGCTTCCTCGATGATGACCTGCCGGAGATCAAGGAGAGTCTGCTCAAGGGTTTTGCCGAGACGCAGACAAAGGTTAATTCTTGGATCACTACCTTGAAGAAGAAGCTCGACGAGCAGTTCGACGAGCAGGACGAGCAGAACGGACAAGGCAGCAGCTCGTTTGTTGGCAGACCCAGCCGAGACCAGACGCGCAGAAGTACCGACTACGACCACTATGACGCAGATCCTGAGCTCCTAAGTGATGATTTTGCAGGCATGAAATTCCACAGCGATGGAAGTAAGTGCAGCCTGTGACATCCCCCATGAACATCACCATCACGGTGAAGCACGAGCATTGCTGACCGGTTAAACAACAGCGCCCATTCAGAATCGGGGCTATGGTAACCCGAATCTGTTCAAGCCGCCGCCGCCGTCCAAATCGCCTCGGCCGAATGACGGCAGGAGAGTTGCATTCGCCGAGTCGGTAGAGGATATCGAGGATGCATACAATGCGTCCCCAAAGCTGCCTCCCAAGGACAGCGTGGGATCGGTAAACACAGGCCGAGCAAGCAAGTGGCAACCGCTGTCAGCGGTCGAGCCCAGCCCGATCGCAGAGAACGACCCTTTCAGCCTGGGAGATAGCGATGACGAGCGAGAGATCAAGGACAAGAAGGATATCAAAGCCGAGGACACGGACAGACTGAGACAGGCAACGGCGGATGCGATGTCGGAGAGCTTGGTAGACGACAAGCCGAAAGCTGCCGGAACCGCTGACAAGTGAAAATACGGAGGGGGCAAAGGATGATGGCGGCTTCCTGTCTCGTCTGACTCCCTTTTTTTTTCTTCTTGTATTGATTGCAGGCGAGCACTTTTGGAGCATACCCGGAGGGAATCGCAAAGGCAGACTGTGTTCAGTTCTCGGCTCTTGGGTTGTGGAGAATGGGACCTAACATGTTTTGATATCCTATTTCCTGTTGCGTAGTTGGTAGGTTGATAGCCGAGGGAAACAAGCATCGGAAAACCTTCCACGCTATATCATCACAGGCAGGTAGGTTCCTTTTGGGGCTCTAGCGATAGGCGGGGTCCATTGGTGACAGCTACCCCTCCCCAGCTGGGCAAGTCTGTTTGCCCCGCACTCTTTTGGAGCTCTCCAGCATCATGCATCTCTGGGCTGTCGTCAGCCTTGCGCATCGACTGAGGAAAGCACATGGTTGAATGCCGGGTTCCCATTGGCCCCTTTGTTCGCCGGGCAGAGGCAGGAACCTGCAAGCTCTGCCAGAGTTTCCTGCTAGACGGGACTTCCTTTAACTTTTTTCTTCCAGTCTCGTGAGATCCAACTTGAGTGGGCGGGTCTCCGCCTGCCAATCCGAGCTGGCGTCCGCTTGCGTGCCCCGTTGAACGAGCTGGCAAGAGCTGTGGAAGGCCTGTTGGGGTATTCCGAGTTCGAGAAATAGTGAAGGTGTGTAAGGTCCAATTCATGTTGAGGTGACATCCACATCCCACCCTTCGTATTCTAGGCCCTCGAGCTGAGCGCTGTAGTGGGTGTTAGTGACGGCTAGCGGACCTCAAGCGCCTGAAGCTGCCGGGGTCTTGGCGCCAATTTTCCGGGGCAACTTACTGATCGCATCCTTGACCCTTTTCTTCCACGCACTGAAGAAGTCGACAGAGGAACAACCACTTGACCTCTACTTTACTCACCATCCGGTCACTAGCAGCTGGCCCAAGCGGCAAATAGGGGCACTTGAACATCTCCGCCTCGCCTGGGGACATTATTGGCACCTACATTGCACCTTGACGGGGCTATCCAGCACCAGCACACGTCGACCTAGCCCTCGGCTCGCCGGCTCGCCGTGTAAGCCTGATCCCGGCCCTCTCGTCCTCACATCACCCAAAGCGAACCTCTGCCCTCCACCTGCTTGTCGAGTCGTGTCGAGTCCCCTCATCCGACCCGTGCCGGCTTTCCGTTGAACGGAGCCATCAGGAGATTCATTTGGTCTGCAGGCGAACAGGGAACATCGGCCCCTTCTGCGTGGTATGTAGTACAAAAGGGTTCTCCCTAATCCGTCCTATGTCCAAGCTGCCCTGCATCAAGCAGTTCTGACCCCCACCTACTGCAACCCGCCGCGGACCAAGCGAGACGTCACTTGCCGGCATCACCTCCCTCCTCCCCTGCGCGCACTCTCTCTTCATCATGTGGGTGGATCGGCGGCCTTGTTGGAACCCATCATCTCGATTTTCTTCTAGATTTGACCCCAGCTTCCCGTTGATATTCGGCGAGACCGGGGCAAGAGCATCCGAGTCTTGTTAGTGCTTTGGTGCCACAAAGTGCGTGATAACCTGGGTTCTCCCCTCTTGGAGAAGTGTCCCCGTCCTGGACTATCTCGACTACTTGGGCTCGGGTCCTGCACCCCTCCCACAGCACCCCACATGCTGAGTACACAATCTAACTCCTAGTTCCAGCCTGTCAACAGCAACATCGAACGTATCTGGGCCAGCCACCGGCTTTCCCTCACCTCGCTCTCACCTCGTACCGATACTCGCCAGCACTGCCTGGATCTGCATGTTGCCGGTACTAGAGGCACTGACCTTGGATCATCTGCCATCGCCCTCGTCGGGGCTTTGATTGGAGCCTTTGGTGCCCAGGCCCTACTGGCCTCCCCGCCTCACCATGTGAGTGTTACCGATCACGTCTTCCTTTGCTTCGCTGTTCTATCCATGTTACGTCCGCCTGAAGCTCCCGGGCCAACCGCTGAAACTTTGTAACAGGAAATTCGGCAAGCAGATACAGAAGCGGCAGCTCGAAGTCCCCGAGTATGCTGCCAGTTTCGTAAATTACAAGGGTCTGAAAAAGGTAGGCCACTGCTGTGCCCTTTTGTGCTGGTGTTTGTGTACAGGGCTCGGGTCTGGCAGAGCGAATCATTACCGTGTTGCAAGGTTAGGCCGTAAACACGAGGAAATCCCCGATGTGTTTGTGATGCCCATCAAACACAGACCCGTACCACTAACAAACTGTTAATTAGCTGATCAAAAAACTCTCCGCCACACCGATCCTCCCTCCGCAAAACGACATACACCGCTGGGTTGATCCTCTGGACTCGCGGGCTACCCTTCAGGCCAACAGGGCTACCTTCTTCTTCCAGCTGGTAGGGACAAAACCCAAATCTTGCTGTTTCGTCGTACTAACCACCTGTGTAGGAGCGGGAGCTAGAGAAGGTCAATGCTCTTTATCTGCAGAAAGAGGCAGAGGTATGTTCACTATTATTATCGGGCTCTGTTGTCGACAGAACCCCAGTTGACAATCTCTCAGCTCAAAATCCGTCTCAAGACCCTCCTCGACAAGAAGAAGGTCTTGCGGTCCCGGAATTATGGCACATCTAGGCGCTCTGCCAAGTTCACAACGCTCCAAGAGGGATTTCAGCAGTTCGCCAACGACATCAACAAGCTCCAGCAATTTGTTGAAATCAACGGGACCGCCTTCTCTAAGATTCTCAAGAAATGGGACAAAACATCAAAGTCCAAGACAAAGGAGCTTTACCTGACAAGAGCAGTCGAGGTCCAGCCCTTTTTCAACGCTACTGTCATCAGCGAGCTATCCGACCAGGCTACAACAAGTCTCCAGGAGCTGGGCGCCTGGGCAGACGGGGACAACGTCAGTTTTGAGGGGCGGCCAGACCACATCGTCAGCAGCCAGCACCTCTTAGGGACCGACGAGGGAGATGCCGATACCCTTTTACTCGACACAGTCCTTTCCGGCAGCTTGGACTCTCTGAGGGACTTGCTCGGCCGCATGAGGGCTGCGGCAGACCCCAGTAACACCATGGATATCTCCCTGATGGAGCGCATCACGCGGACATTCCTTGCCTCCATTAACGAAGGGCACCTTGAGGCCCTCCAAGTGCTGCTTGAGACGGGATTGGTGGATATTCATTCGGAAGACGACATCAACGAGCGCAATTGTCTGCACCAGGCCGCGATCTACGGCAATTCGTTCGTCCTGCAGTATGGGTTGTCAAAGGGGGTCGCAGTCGACAGGACCGATGTGTATGGGCGGACTTCTCTCCACTACGCCAGCGTCCATGGCCGTCTCGACATGATTGAGGCTCTGCTTTCTGGTAGGTCATCCGAACCAGATTATACAAAACACAGCCCGGGATTTAACATGTGAATTGTAGCTGCACCCCAGACTATCAACCTCATCGATCATGACAACTTCACACCGCTTATTCACGCCATCGTCCACGGGCATTATGAGTGCGTGGGCAGGTTACTGGAGAGGTCTGCTCGGATCGACCCGGTGTCGGACACTGATCACGTGCCCCTGAACCTTGCATGCGAGCGCGGATCTGTCGCCATCGTGGAGTTGCTCCTCAAGCATGGGGCTCATATACTGGCTGATGCTGAAGGGCTATACCCCCAGCACCTGGTTGCCAGATCGGGGCAGACACCGGAACTGCTGCTCCTTCTCAAGAACTACGGCGCAGACCTTGACCAACTGGACAAGCTGTACGGTTGGACCCCGTTGGTTCATGCTGCAAGCGAAGGAAACGTCCCATGTCTTCAAGCCCTCCTGAATGTCGGGGCGGACCCCAACATACTCGACGAGAAAGAGCTTCCAGCCATGTACTATGCGGCCTGGGAAGGGCACCTGGAGTGCATGCAGCTGCTCACTCCGTTTAGCAGGGGCAAGGCAGCAAGCCCGCTGACGGTGCAGATATCGGGCTCCCTAGCTCCCATGGGGAGTAGCAGCACCGCGCCGATGCCGATGCCTCTCGACCCGGATGCAATTCCCATCCTCGAGCTCCCGCCTCCTATCATCCCCCTACGGCGCTACGGTCACAATTTCCTAGACACCAAGACTGTCGTGCAGATCACCTTTGGGGAAAACGGCAAGCAGCCGCTGGTTTTCTTCAATGACAGCAAGTATCCGGCTGCTCGGCTGACTATCTCTTCCAAGATGTCCGACCTCATCCCTCGGAACGTCATGCTTCCGTTTCAGGAAGACACTCGGCTCGTCTCCTTCCAGATCGACAACCTCGAGTCTTTCACTCTCGACTTTGACGTCTTCCCCGCCTACGGGGCCAAAGTCATTGCCAAAACGGTGGCCCTCCCTAACACGTTCCGGGCGCTGATGAGTAGCGCGGACAGCTGCTGCCTGCCACTGTTTGACCCCCGGCTGCGGGCTATCGGGCAGATCAGCTTTCACACGCAAGTCATCAAGCCGTTCCGGGGTAAGCCGCTCGAGATCACCGACTTTGAGACGTACTGGAAGGCGACGAGCCAGCTTGACACGGCTGGAACGAATATGACGACCTTCGTGACAGGCTCCAGCCTCTCGGGCGACTTCGTCCGAATCTACGTCCAGCACACGAGCGACGGCGTGCCTGTGCTGTGGCCGCACTGGACAATCTCGTGTGGCGGCATTGCCGTGCCCGTGTCGCGCCTCAACCTAGCGCAGTTCCTCGCCGTCACTGCCTCGTTGTCCAACACCAATACTACCGCCATTACCGACACAGCCAGCGCCCACCGTGTCCTAGCCACTGCCGGCGCCACCCTCCACGACGCCCTCGACTCTTTACTTCCACAAGGCATGCACGTCAACATACACGTGCTGTATCCGACGGCCGACGAGGAGCGCGCGCTTGGTCTCGGGCCGGGCGTCGACGTCAATGCATTTGTCGACGCCATGTTGGGCGTCGTATTTGATCACGTCCGCGCACAGCGCGCTCAGAGTCCTACGGGTGGGGTGAGGAGTGTCGTCTTCAGCTCGTATAACGCGTGCTTGTGTACTGCGGTCAATTGGAAGCAGCCCAACTTCCCGGTGTTTTTGTGCAATGATCTTGGTGGCGGTGTGGGGGAGATCGGGGACATGGAAGGGGTTGAGGGTAATGCGGAGCTGGTGAGGAGTGGTGGGAGGGGATCGAGCTCGATTAAGGATGCAGTGAGGACCGCGCAGAGCAACAACTTCATGGGGCTGATTTGTTGTTCAAGGTTGTTGGTATGTTGTTCCCCATTTTTTGTCTGGTTGGTTGGTTGGATGGTTGAGTTGGGAGTGCTGACAAAACCGAAATACAGGACATGGTACCCGCGCTTGTGGACGCTATCAAATCGCATGGACTGGCACTCGTCGTCGACAAGTCGGGCGAGAAGCAGCCCGAGTTCAACCCGCTGGCGGACCCGTTCCCGCGGCTGCCCAAGGGGGTGGATGGGCTGTTGAAGGGCAACGGGGTTTTGAGGTTTAACGAGTTTATAGATGTGTAGACGAGCATATGGGTTCGAGGATCATGGCATGGGATAAACTGTATTATGCGTTCGGCCATGCAACCATGAGGTTTGGGTGCTGAGTCGATGAATACATGGTGTTTACCCGGATTAAAAAGGACTGCAAAAGGTGCCATGGGTCGATAAAACCAGGAATCATGAATTTAACGCCCGGTCGATCTGCCCTTGACCTGTGCGGTGGGGGATATATCTTGGTCCAAAAAATCAAACGCTATGCTCCCTGCCAACTACCAAATTCCACGCAGTAAAATGATCACCAAATCACCTTTCAACTGAATCAAGCCCCCTTGTACTCATACCTCAACTCATTCAACTCCCTCTCGGGGTCCACGCTCGCCATGACCATCTTCGATCCCAACACCACCGCGTAGATAACCAACGGCAAATTCCCCAGCCCCAGCAACGCATACCTCTGCCCCGCCCCGCGCCGGCTGATCACCCCCGCGAGCGCCACCACCACCGAAAGCACCGCGTTCAGAACAGGCAGATACCGCACCAGCGGCTCCTCCGCCGACGACGCCCCCCCGCCGTCTAGTATCCCCACCCCGCGAGGCCCCCGTAACCTCGACACCGGCACCGGCACCGGCACCGGCGCCGCGCGGTACCGCCGCGCGCCAAAGTCATCTTCCTCCTCTTCCTCCTGTGGCCCCGCGCCAGCGGCGGGCCACACCCCGTCGTCGAGCGCCGCGAGGCCGGTCTTGGTCGGCGGGAGTTTGAGGAGCAGGAAGGTCGTGGCCGCGAGGGAGGTCAGGGAGAGCAGCGGGATGAGGGGGGAGCCGCCGCCGCCGCGGAGGAGGACGAGGAGGTAGGGGATTGTGGCGACGGTTGGGAGGACGAGGAGGGCGCGGGCGAACTGGGCGTTGCGGAGGCGGTTTTGGGCGGAGAGGGTGGCGATGAGGGCTTCTTGTTCTGTGTGTGGAGGGATGGGGGTTAGAGATGGGTTTCGGTGGTGATGGGGGGGGAGGGAGGAGGGGGGGACGGGGACCTTCTTCGTCGAGGACGGGGGGGGTTGAGGGGGAGGAGTCGTTGGAGTCGTCGGCTGGGTAGTGGAATGTGCGGCGCAGACGCGCTGTGGTGTCGGCCATGGTTGAGGGGGGTGGGGTGGTTTTGTAGTGGCGTTTCTCTGGTGGTGGTGGTGGTGATGTTAGGATTGCAGGGCTGAGGCGCGAGCTCGAGCTCCAGCGATGCGTTGCAGGTATGACGGCTGGCTGCCCCACTATAGCTTTGGTAGCTCCATAGCCTGTTTTGTACAAGCTTATATAAGGATATCGCTGTGCCGCAACGCCTGGCCCGGCAATGTGTGCATGTCAGTCATCTAGCATCTCTAGTTGGTAGTTGGACCTGCACTCAGCGTGGACTGATCGCCGAGTCACACAGCATTGTCTCGCTAACAAGGACGGTCCGCAGCACTGGGAGTCGGTAAAAATAGATTGGAGCCGGCAGAGGATAGCGCCTGCCCTGAAATTACCAACAAAGCCGGACAAAGACATGCTTCTTAGCTTAGCTTGTTCACTGAAAGCTAAACTTGGCAACTTGAAACAACTCCAAGGTGTGCATGTACAGCTAGGAGCGAAACCGGCGTCCGTTCTGCACGTCTAGCAGCTACCTCAGTTTCCGCTACTAATCTGTTATACCTGAAGATCCCGCGAACATTAGCCGTCCGCCCACGTAGCTGTTCGCCTTTTCCCGCCGCCGATCATTGACAGGAATAGCTGCTAGAGAGCTGAGCCTGGCGGTCTGGCGCAATGCGGCTCCTGGAACGCGACGATACTGGTGGGATGATCCGCCACCTTCCCATCGGCAAGATTCCGCCGTATGCGATACTTGCACACACATGGGGTGTGGAGAGGTTCTCTTCAGGGACCTGATGGGCGGTACAGGCACAAGCAAAGCAGGCTACGATAAGATTCGGTTTTGCGTACATTCTTCGACCACTTGGCCTCCCTCAGAGCTCTACTGATGCTGAAACGTGTTACGTCGGCGTTGAAGTCGTCTCGGAGGAAAGCGGCCATGTCTCCAAGCCACATGCATGGATTGAGGGAGAGTTGATCGTATAAAGCGGTCAGCATGGGAGGAGCGATGGTCTTGGGTGGGCCAGCGCCATTCCGTGGCGCCGTGGTCGTTCCGAAGCGGAGTAGGTTCGATCGAATGCGGCGTACCGCGCGGGCGGTACACCGGTTATTTCTGCTATCCTGGCATCTTTTGGGCCATCGTCACCTTGCAGCTTACTGTTGATTATGGTCTGAATCAGAGCGCGCTTGTGGAGAGCGAGGTTTGGCGCCATGTGGTTGTGATGCGGTTGATGATGCTGCTGTCAGCAGAGCGGTGGTCGTGATGATGACACATGGCCTCCATGGCGCTGCCTTGGTCCCAGATTTGGGCGGTGGCTCTTTCGCATTGGCAAAATCCTAAATCCGTCTTTCGGGAAAAGTACCCGTCCATGACTCACAAGAACAATGTGTGAATAAAAATGAATCCATACTGCCGTCAGCGCGTCCGTGCGTCTATATTACATGAGAAGGAAGTGCAAGCGACAGGACGCCAATTTCGCTCCTGCTGTACAGATGAAGTCAGACTGAAGCAAAAAGTTCACCAAACCCACCGGGTATTACGTTTGCCATCTATCGCCGCAGATTTTGTCCTCCAATTCTGTCGCCCATGCCTTCCTGCGAGTGCTCATATGTAGTCCAGACATGCAATCATGCTCTACTTGAGATCAGTGCCGTACACATCACCAGACGGGGTCCTTCCGTAGTTTCCTCGGGACTTCCTTGACCTCGCAATCTCGAGGATGACCAGGTCCATCAAAATGAAGTTGAGAAATGAGAGCACAATGATGTTGTACCTCCATCCGCGCATGAGCCGCAGGTTGTGGTTGATAACATTGACGTCGGCGTCGTTGACCAGGTCCAGGTCTAGAACAGCGCTGTACCAGTTCTCCGGAGTCCAGCTGTCCTTTGCGTACTTTTCCGGAAATGAGTCGACAGCAATGTCCAAGTCAATCGTCTGGTGCCGGTGCATGTTGGTAACCACAAAAGTGTAGATAAGAGCCGCTAGGGTCAAAAGCCAGCTCAGGATAACAACAACAGCCCAGACGTAGAATAGCGGCGATGATTTGCCAGACTACAGTTCAATGGCGTTAGCCTCCGATGTGATCCCGCATGTGTAATGGATGGCTTGGGCTCAGAGGGCCCCTTCCCAGGCATATCTTACCTTCTTCCTCGACTTGCTCTCCAACAGCAATGCGATGATGCCACCAAATCCAACGAGAACGAGCGCCGTTCCTCCGGCACCGTTGGTCGTGTGCCCCTGGTCCGTGATAAGGTTTGCTGGCTCGCCGCGTAGCTGGAACGTGCCCCCGGCCGGGTTTTCGACCTCAAAGGGGCCGCCGCCCTTGGTGTGGAGAAAGGCGACCATGGAAGAGACGAAGCCCAGCGAGATGGCCGCGTCGATCGACAGCAGGAGCAATGCTCCGTAGATGTACTTGAGGTATGTCTGAGTGGGCGCCATTTTGTATGGTGCCATGTCAATCTGAAATTGGGAAAGCTATTTCCTGGGGGCCGATGAGATTTATAGGGCCGGACAGAGTCCCCTTCTTTATGGGGCGAAGGTAGCGAAGCTGACCAACAAGTGCCCGCCTAGCTTCTTTGTGGTAGGTTCTAGGTGTAAGGCCAACAGCAATACGCCAAGAGTTGCACTTGCCACCAGAACCAAGTTGGACGGGGAAATGGAAAATGAGGGGCAGCGATCTTGTTGACGGTTACGATTTGACCACAACCAAAGAAAAACGCGAGAACGGCAGGCTCAGCGGGATCCCTCTCGCTTTGTATCGCGGCGCACTCATCACACCCACCTCCGATGCATAGGGCTGGCTGGGACTTTCGAAGGTGCCATGTGGACCAACAGCACGGGTCCGGCTTGGACGGCTGGGACAGGACAATGGCTGCAGAGACCTGACTGTAGCACTCGCTGGACCGCTGGAATTTGGTTTATCGATGCCGGCTTGGGCGCGGATTGGCTCGTCTGGCCCCTGTAGATATGCATGTCAGACCGGCCGCCGCTACCTCCAACATGATTTCGCTGTCTGCGCCACCGTCGGCGCGGACTTCAGCAAACAGAGATCTCCGCAGGATGCGGGGGACTGCCAGACTGGGGGGGGGGGGGGGGCTGGAGCTGAAGGAGCCACGCTTGCGGGCTAACAAAACGGGCGGAAATGGCGGAGACGGTAGGAAATGGGCTGGCTGAAGCCGGACGCCAGCATGGAAAAAGCTGCCGCCTCCATGTCGGCAGTCGGTCGTTGCTGTCGTTGTCGCTGAGCTCATTGAGTTGAACCCAAGTGCGCAATACTACCAAGTGCAGTGCGCTGGAAACGGTATTGAGGGCGACACGAGACGACACCAAATAGGCCGGAACGGCCGATGCCAAAGCAATGGTAAAAAGTTAAAATGGTGTGCCATGGGAGGGTCATGCGGGCATAGCATTGAGCTGAAACGAAACCAAAATTGGAAAATGTCCCGATAAAACTTTGGGTATAATTTTAAAGTAGCTACCCGTGAGACGACTGTCAATGCTAGTTGATGTCAGTCGATGTCGTGCCTTGATGCCTCTAGGACGTCGAATCAAGCTTCGTTGCGAGTCCCAAGCCCAGCAGGCAGTCACGAGTTGCTAGATGGAGACTCGATCATAATTAGCAACAGCCGTGGCGTAGCGCTGTTACCCGTGAGGCCCGGCTAGAGGCATCCCAAGCCCGATAACGCACGAGTCAGTACCTATCGCGCCCCCATACCTGAATAATGGAAATTTACCAATTGGAGCTGCGATGGGCCAGGCACTCGCAGAACGGTAAAAGTGGGCTTCGCTCAGCTCCAAGATCCCATCACCACACCCAGCCATGCTATCCCGAATAGCTCTCCAACGGGGGCAATCCGCCCTGGTACGGAGGCTACGGCCGTCCGCCGCAACCCGACCAACCGTCCAAGCCCCCCGGCGGACCCTCATCTCCGCCCCCAAAGCCGGCGACGGCCCGCTCCTCGAGCGCCGCCCCGACCGCGAACTCCCAGGTAGTTCCTCTCCTCCCCCCCCCCCACCACCCCTCATACTAACCCATACTCCCCTCCCCCCCCGCAGACATCAACCCGCGAACGCACTGGTCCCGCACCCTGCCCATCTTCCTCGTCCTCGTCGGCGGCGCCTCGATCGCCATCTTCAACTACCAGAAGCTCTCGTCGCCCGTGGTGGCGGGGACGCTCTACGCGCTGCGCACGAACCCGCGCGCGCGCGAGCTGCTCGGCGACGAGATCTACTTCAACGCGCAGATCCCGTGGATCGGCGGCGGCATGAACCAGCTGCACGGCCGCATCGACATCCACTTCAAGGTCAAGGGCACGCGGGCCGTCGGGGTCATGCGCTTCGTGAGCACGCGGCCGACGCCGCGCGGCATGTTTGAGACGACCGAGTGGAGCCTCGAGATGGAGGACGGGACCAAGGTTGACCTGCTCACCGAGGGCGGGGATCCGTTCAAGGGCGGCGTTTTGGGGCCGGGGCTGGATGTGGATGACGACGAGGAGGAGAGGAGTAGTGCTGCGGCCACGAGGGGGTACAGGCAGATGCCCAAGTAGACGAGCAGGCATGGGGCATGTGTGTGAACATAGCCCTCCTGGGGGTAGGTAGACCCTCTGGGCGGGGAGTAAGACAAGAGTCAGCATAGGTTGGGTTCTTTCCAACATGTTGATTGTACGATACAAATACATTTTTCCACGTCCGTAATTGGTATGTGTATGATACAGCGAAAAAAACACCTAAATCTTAAGCCAACACCTCAGCCGGCGCTGCTCTGTCGCTTTCTGCCACCACCACACCCTCGGTAAGTAGCAACTCTATCCTACCCTCCTGGCGTGCCTTCTTAAGCTCCATGTGCTTCTTCCGTGCGGCCTCCAGCACCTCCTCGGCGTCGGGGAACCTCGTGTCCAGGACCTTGCGTGTGCGCTCGATAAAGGCCTGTGGCGGCGGCGGCTTCTTGACGGCGTCCTGGATCTTGACGATGCACCCCTTGGGCCCAGCCACGCACCCCTTGACAACAACAATCCCAAGCTCGTTATCGACCATGAGCACCGGCAGGTTCTGCATCGTGACCCGCTGGTTGCCCATGCGCCCGGGCATCTTCTTGCCGGGATAGACTCGGGAACCACCGCCCTGCGACGGTCCGACGGTACCGATGGTCCGGTGATTCTTCGAGTTACCGTGAGACGCCTCCTGGCCCTTGAAGCCGTGCCTCTTCATACCACCGGCGAAGCCCATACCCCTCGAGTTGGCGCGCACGTCGACCCACTGCCCGATGTGGAACCAATCCGGCAGCAGCTGCACGCCGACGGGCAGCAAGCCGGCGGCGCTGCGCACGGGGAACTCGGCGAGGATCTGCTTGGGCGCCACGCCCTTGGCCTCGTAGTACCCCAGCATCGGCGCGCCCACGTTGTCGGGGCGGCGGTCGCCGAGCCCGACCTGGACGGCCCAGTACCCGTTCTTGGCCCGCGTCTTGTTGGCAATGGTCTGCACGCGGTCGAGCTGCAGCACGGTGCACGGGATCCGCGCGCCCGTCTTGCCCATGTACGCCGTCATGCCCTTCTTGACGGCCAGAACGCCCGTCCGCAGCGGCGTCGTGTGGTCGCGCCGCTTTATGGCCGCCGCCGGCCCTGTCGTCGGTGAGGGCAGGCCGGCCGTCACCTGGTTGAATCGGGTGGGCCGGGCGTGCTTTGGCAGCGTCGACCAGCCGTACTTGACGCTGCGCCGCGCCGTGTGCGAGAAGGGGGCCGAGGGGGTGGCCGATGGGCGGAGGAGGGTTGTGGTTTGGAGCTTGGGCGAGGCATTGAGGAGGGAGGACGGTTGTTGCAGCTGCCGCCAGCAGCCGGCGGGCAGCCGGGGCGCCATCCTAGCTTCTTTTTTCTTTTTGGGGGCGGTTGTTTGGTATCAATCGGCCGCCGTCGGTAGTTGTGTACCGTAGTGTATCGATAACTCAGGGCATTTGGCGGTGGTTCGTCGTGGTGGTGGCTGGCCGATTGAAGATGCTGGCGATGGGTCAGTGGCAGAAATTTGAGAAGCTGGTAAAAGCAGGCGCTGCGTACCTACAACCCTAACCCTTCAGCGGCAGTCGTTCCAAATAAAATAAAAACTGGGAAACCAGCTGAAGGGAAACAAGAAAAGTCCTCGGAAGCGGTAAAGGAGAGAGCAGATTTTGTACATGCTCAATACCTCAAGAATAGTTTAGACGATTCCTTGCGGCGTTGTGAATGGATATCGTGGTCGGCATGAAAGGGGTGTTTTCGCCGGAATGCCGCTAGCACCGCCTGTCAGGCCTCGGGCAGGTGGCAAGTATTCGTTGCCAGAGTTCCAATTCGCCCTCAGTCTTCCATTTTCATCTTCATTTTCTCCATACATAACCCCAGCGCAGGAAATCAAGCAGGGACTTGTCGCACCGCGTTGAGGAGGCTATTTACCTTTTCAAAATGGTCTTCTACTTTACGTCGTCGGTCGTTGACCCCCCTGCCTACGTATATGTGGGCAAGGACAAATTCGAGAGTGAGTTGTTGGCCTGACATCTTCTCACTGGCTCTGACTTACAAATCCCGTAGACGAGGAGCTGATCAAGCACGGCTGGGAGGAGGATGTCTGGTGAGTGAGCCCGGTCCTGCTAGCAGAATTGGGATGGGAATGCCTCGTGCTTACGCAGCCCCTTCTTGTGTCCAGGGTATGAAAGCCAATCCCTTCTCACATGCATCTCAACGCTCATGTAATCCCGGCAGTTCCATGTAGACAAGCTATCTAGCGCGCACATCTACTTGCGTCTGCGCGAGGGCAACGCGTGGGAGAGCATCCCCGAAGACCTCCTGACCGATCTCGGCCAGCTGACCAAGGCCAACTCGATCGAGGGTAACAAGAAGGACAATGTTGTGGTTATCTACACGCCGTGGTCAAACCTGAAGAAGGATGGCAGCATGGCTGCTGGCCAGGTCAGCTTCAAGGACCAGAAAAAGGTACCTTCAATGCTTCCTCAACATGCTACGAGAACACAGCCAGGAGCTGACACATGGGATCAGGTCAGGAGGATCTTGGTACCGCAGCGCGAGAACATCATCGTCAACCGGCTCAACAAGACCAAGGTTGAGAAGTATCCGGACCTGAAGCAGGAAAAGGACGACATGCTTAAGGAGCGACGGAGAAAAGAGACCGCGATTTTCCAGCAGCGCGTAAGTGCCCTCCTTGCTACAAACTGCACATCCATCAGCCCGAGCCAAGTCAGGCGCAAAGTGCTGACAAGTCGGCTCCGGAAATAGAAAAAGGAGGAGGCCAAGCTAGCCAAGGAAAGACAGGAGAAGAAGTACCAGAAGGAGCACGCATATGACGAGCTCTTCACCGAGGAGAGCATGGAAGGGATGAGCAACCAGGAGCGCGACGAGACCTGGGAGGACGATTTTATGTAGTCGTCGTTTTGCACGTAGCCCCGTCTACATTCAAGGTCCAAGCATGCGCCTGATACCCCCCTCGGTAGCAAAATGAAAACAAAACAACAAACCCCCTAGAATCCCCGTAAACCAAAAACCCCCCCATTTTAGCCACCTCACCTCCCAACCCCACTCCCCATCTGATTCACATTCGTCCCCTTGACCTTGTGGTCACTCGGATTCGCCGCCGCCTCGTACAGGATGTTCGCCGGCGCCCGGCCCAGCTGCATCCACTCGCCGCGGAAGCCGAGGTACTCGATGCGCGTGACATCCTCGTCGCCGTCGCCAAAGTTGTCGGGGAAGAAGAGGGCGAGGCGGCGGACGGCGCTGAAGCGCGCGCGGCGCACCGGCAGCTCCTGCACCTCGTTGGTGCGGCTGAGCTCAAACGTCTGCGTGCCCTCGCCGTCCTCGGCCGCCGAAAAGTCAATGCCCCCGCGGTTGATAAACACCTTGAGCGTCTTGGGGGCCGAGTCCGAGTCGGACGTGCGTAGCAGGATCGAGTGCAGCTTGACTTGGCCGGTGAAGCTAGGGGGGGTTGTGGATGTTAGAGTGTGTGATGGGGGTGGGACGACGTGAGCGCAAACTCACGGGATGTCCATCAGCAACTGCTCGTCGGCGTCGCTGGCTAGCTCGGGCTCCTCGGCCATGCGCTCCGCCCATGTCTTCTTGCAGATGGCCCTGCCCGACCCTTCGTCGGTCTCGTTGAAGGCTACCACCTCGTCAAAGTTGATATACTGGTACAGCGAAAACTGCAGCGCCGGCGTGATGTCGTCCGAGTGGTCGTGCTCGCCGTCGGCGTGGTCGTGGCCGTGCTCGTGGCCGTGCTCGTGCTCGTCGTGGCAGTGATGTCCTGACATTCTGACGCCTTCTAATTTTATTTTGTGATGCAACCCCCTTTTAAGTGTTTAAACGCCAGACCATGTGGAATATCAAGCTGGGTGATGATGGCCTGTGTCTTGGGTTGGGTGAAGGTGGAGGTGCCTGGCTTTCAATGCATTGCTAACAATTTTAGGGGCCTGCGACGGGCAGCTGGTGACTGTTTCTTGAACGATACCACAGTTTCCACTAACGTTTGAGACCACATGACCTTACTGTCGAATAAACGGACTGTGTTAAAACCCGATTAATCTTAACATTTCTAGCTTTGGTGGGGTATATAGGAGTATGTGAAAATGAATATCTCAATAGGAGCGGTATGAAGGGCATCCTGTCGAGGTTGGCCCAGTACGGTAACCTGATTCACATCCGCCCCAAGGCTATCCACAAAATTATTCTCCAAACATTACATATACTCTCAAAGCATCAAGTCCTTCAAGTTTTATTGCACCAAGCCTTTGATCCAAGGCGATTACCCCACTCCAGCTGCTTCACGTACTCATCCAAATTCCAACACCTGCCATATCTCCCGCCTACCTGAACCCCCCCTTCTTCCCTTCCTTCTTCTTCTTCTTCTTCCCCGACGGCCTCCCACCAAACGCGCCCGGCACGACCTGTGACATGACCTGCCACGGCATCTGCGACGACGACTGTACCAACGGCGCCGGCTCGCGCGGCTGGCTGGTCATGAAGACGGGCTGGCTCGTCGCCGCCTTCTTGCTCACCACGGCTGCCGGTTCGGAAAAGAGCTCGGCGGCCAGCCGCTCGGCCCGCTTCCGCTTCGCCTCGATCTTTCGCTTCCGCTGGAGCACCTCTTCCTCCACGCCCTCGGTCTTCCAAGGCTTCCATCCGATTTCGGTGAGGTCGCCGCCAAGGTCCCAGTGTGACGAGATTTGTGTTTGGGCCGGAGTTCCTGCTGGCGGGGGTTCGATGGCGATGTATTTTCGGAGGTGGACAATGGTTGGGTCGTCTAGTTCTTCGGCGGCGGGGCTGATGATTGGGAGCTCGGGCTGTGATGACAGAAACTGAGGTGGAGGTTGGGATGACTGCATGTGAGACCAGTGAACAGGCGGCGAGCTACGAAAGTTGGTGGAGCTCGAGAACACAGCCTCGAGGGGCTGTCGGCGCACGGGAACCACAGTTTTACTGCCTGCCGGCCTTTGTAGTCCAGCTGAGATCCCAACCGCGGAGAGGATGATCTCGGCAGCCATGCGTTGTAGAACACGCTGTCGACTTCGCTGCAACTCGCTGTCTCCTCGAAAAGGAAGGTCAGGGAAGGTGGCTTCGAGCCTCTCGACCGAATCATCAAGGCCTAGACCGTAGAATGGGTTGCGGGCCTCTTGTAATGCGTGGATATCATCATCGCGCTCGAGCACATCCCGGTGGTTGGTCCATTCTGAGGCAAGTCGTAGGAGCTCTTCCAAACGTCGTCCAGGCCCGATCAACTCCAATCTAGCAAAGCGTCAGTAAGTAGCCTAGTAACCGTAACTTGAGGTGAGCCCACAAAGATCGCCTTGGCATGTATCTATCTTGCGTCCACGACTCAACAGTTTCCCTGATGAAGCCAAAGTTGATGTCCTTTGGGATGTGTTCCAGCCTTGCCGAAACTAGGTCCTCGCCAGCAGACATACGTGAGCCTAAACGGAGGAGCTGTACAGGCTTCCGAGGCCTAGTCCTGGAGGCACCCGAAGTCGGTACCGCAGCCTTTTTGCTATGACCAGCCGCCCCCACGCCCAAGTATTCAACATAGCCATTTGGAACCACAAACGCACTCCCAAGCATCTTTAGCAGCCCCTGCCTCTCATTCCCAACCGGCCCAGCAGCCTTAGCAGCAGATGAGGCAGGCGATCCGCCGATACGCTTATCGGGCGGGGGGACAGCACGCATCAAATCCTCTGACCACACACAAAGTGCACCACTGACATTTAAGTTGTACCCAAGCGTTAGAAATTGGAAGAACTTCGTCTTTGCCTTCGCTAGCGAGCTGGATCCCCCCTGCACCTCGGCGGCGGCACCGACACGCCGGGACACGGGCAGCATACCCACGCTAGTGAAGTTGGGTGGGGTGCGCAGAGAAATGAGCTCGCGGTGGTGCTGGGCGGGCATGCCTGGCTCGGGGTTGATGAGCCAGATGATGGCTACTTGGTTATCCTTTGTCGACCAGATGCAGGCGAAGCATGCCTTGAGGCCGTTGATGGAAGTAGCAGGGGAGATATCGAGTCTGAGGTCCTGGTCTTGGCCAGCTCGTCGGTGGGGGGAGGACGCAAGGATATCGAGGGATATTTTGCCGTTGTCATCTTCCCTGCAAGCCACCCAAATGAGATTTGTGTTGGTGAGCACGAAGCCCTGTGAGCTGCCTAGTGGGGATGGTTGTAATTCTAGGATTCGGTTGGCGCTATTCGGCAGTAATACCTGAGTTTCAGGTTGTGGTTTTCTAGCCTCCACATCGTGCAGATATGCGGCCTTGGTGTTGCACATGAGGAGGAGCCGTGAGCGCCGGGGCTCTCCTTCGTTGGGCTCTGGGGAGGGACTGCGTAGGTGGCTCTTCACTTGCAGCGCATGCCTTTGAGGAGCTAACCAGATGATTTTGTGTGGCAGCTCGTTGGATGCCCCGCTGTACGGCAGAGCTGAAAGTGGCCCGATGGCAATGTTGCCGCACATCTTCAAGACGGGTCTCAACACCTTGGGCCGCACTCCACGACGGCCGGTTATGTCCCAGATGCTCCAGCAGCCAGATTGATCAATGATGACGATCTGAGGCACTTCTCGGCCGGAAACGGGATTGAACGAGACATCAGACTGCGAGCTTCCTCCCGTCTGGTCACTGCGTATCGTAAATAGGGGGTTTGCAAAAAGCTGGCCAGGACCCAACCCTTCGACTTGCTCGGCAATGCTTCTTAGCTCAGGCTCGCATACTGTCGTCGACGTCTCTTTCTGCACGATAAGCCAACGAATCGGGTCATGTTTCCTAGGATCAAGAGCAAACTTGATCAGAGTGATGGGTGCGCTGTCTTGGCACCATTCTCCTCCAAAGCGAGGGTTTGGCGTGTTAAGGCGCACCCTGACATCTTCGGTCTCCCAAGTCCACTCTTCCCGAGTGAGACTGATGAAACGGATAATTTCGCCTGCTTCCCCCGAGGCAACGGCTAGTACTGGGCGCCCTTTCACCTGTTTCGTGAGTTGCCGTACGTCGGAAATTTCCCCTATGGCTAGGAGGCTGGCGGTGGTAGCGGCTGAGTACTGTGTGCTATTTTGGACCGCGTCGAAGATTTCGTCAGCGAGCAATGACCTGATACCTTCGTCTCCGACAAACGCGCCAGGATAAGCCCGGCGGGCCCAGTATCTCTGCGAGTTTGCAGAGTTGTTAGGTTTGGCACTGGTCGGCTGAAAGTCTTTGGTCCTGCTGGGCGGACACCACTGAGTGAAAGACGTGATCTGCTGAAAATGAGGAGCTGGTCGATATTGTTAGCTCGAAGGCGTGTCGAGGTTTTAACGCGAGAAACTCACTTTGACCTTTAGCGCGAC
Organism: Lasiosphaeria hispida; assembly: GCA_033439745.1. Lineage (NCBI taxonomy): Eukaryota > Fungi > Ascomycota > Sordariomycetes > Sordariales > Lasiosphaeriaceae > Lasiosphaeria > Lasiosphaeria hispida. Next base: position 2,104,620 of record JAUIQD010000007.1, on the reverse strand, counting down.
TGCCTCGAAATTCTCCAATACCGTTCTCCGTCTGAGCTGGGACATAGACCAGCCGTCCAAGGATGCCATCCAAAAGAGGGCGACGAGCTCCGTGACGGGTAGCCGGGCGGCCGATTTTGTGCGCATCATCCATTTTCAAACGTGGCAAGGTGGTGAGGAAGCGCGATGCTCGATATCATTCTCTTTGCGGGATGGCGAGCGAAGATGAGGGTTCAAAGTGCAGATGGCGGCCTAAACATGTATGCAATATTTTGGACAAGAGCAAACTCCAGGATTTAGCAAGATATGAGACTGGGCATTGCAACAGCCGGCAGCGAAGTGGAAAATTGCAGGAATATGGACGCCTCAAAATTCTTATTTTGCGAATAAGTCATTGATTCAATCTTCGAGGTGGATCCCGAGGCCGTCTCTCACAGTTGACTTTCGAGGTGGAAGAGGGCTGTGGGAAACCGTTGGAGTGGTACTGGCCAATCGGAGGTGGGGCTGCGCCAAGACTTGGAGGCGTTTGGATTCCCTGGGAAACCAGACCCAGAAGGGAAACGACGTAAACAAAGGACATCTCCCGTTCCCGCTCTGGCGACACAATCTTGCGACACCCACACTACCACCACCACCCCACCACCACCACCACCACCGAATCCTCAATTTTTCATCCACCATAACATCTATCCCAACGCTCATCGTCACTGATAAAGAGGAGTCGCACGCCCATACAATGACATCCGTCTTCGAGCCGTCGCACTCTACGGGGCGCCCGCCCATAGGCCCCTCGATGGCCGACTCGCTGCCCAGCATCAACTTTGGCTTTGACGAACTGCGCGATCGCATGGCCAAGTTCACAGCCAAGTTCGACACCTTCATCGAGCAGGGGCGCAAGCGGGTGCTGGAGGAGAGGAACCAGTTCCGCATGAACGTGGCCGAGCTACAAGGTATGCGCTACCCGCCCCTCTTTGCCCATCGCATACTAACCCATCGCTTTCTCCAGAGGATCAACGGATGAAGAAGAAGGACATTGAAATCCTCCAGCTCAAGACCAACACCTACCAACAGACCATCTCTAAGGAAGCCGCCGAAACGCGCGAGATGCAGGGCGCCATCTCGTCCCTCAGCTCGCAGCGCGACAAGCAGGCGGCGACCCGGGATGCCCTCAAGGAGCAGATCGCGGCAACGCAGAAGGATATCGACGTGCGGCTGGCGGCGCGGCGCGCGCACCAGGCCCAGATGGAGGCGCAGGCCCGCTTCAACGTGCCCGAGCTCGACTTCTGGGTCACCAACCTGTGTATGCGTATTGAGGGCGCCGGCGCCGAGGACCGCCTCAAGTTTGTCTACACCCATGTTGATGAGAAGAACTGGGAGCGCGAAGCCTGGTTTGAGCTTAGCACGGGTAGCCGTGACTACGATGTTAAGCATTGCCGGCCGAAGCTGGAGAGGGAGAAGGTGGAGAGGGTGCTCGACCGGGTCAATGAGACGCGGGAGCTAACAGTGCTTTTGAAGGGGATGCGAGAGTTGTTTGTCGAGGCTATGAAGTCCTGATGTGGTGTTCTATTTTATTGCTGGAGGAAAATAGCGTGCAAGCGGATGGAGGGATAGGATTGGCGGCCTCAATTTATTCATTTTTGTAAACGTCGACGGAGGCGGTCGCACATGGTAAATAGGTTCCTTATAATATACCCGATGCAATGTACTGTCTCTCATGTTTGCACATTTGTCAACTCAGTAATGGAAACGGTCGTGTTTAGGGGGCGCCCGGAGCCCCGCTAGACGCGACCACTGTCGATTGGCCTCAACTATGCGCACCGCGGGGCTCTCTCTCCCTACCGTTCCCACATGTCACCAAGGCAGTTGATACTTCCATACCTTGCCAGCCCACCCACAACACTTTACACATCAAAAGGCGCCAAGGGCCCAAGATGCCACCTCCGGACGAGCGAAGCGAGAAGCAGGCAGCGGCTCAACAAGCCGTCGACATTCTCCACGAGATCTCCACCATTCTGGTGAGCCGAACCCCCCAATCCTCAGGACACAATCAGGTAACCCCCCGTCTGACGCGCCTGGACCCGCAGAACTGCCACCTCGACCGTCGGACATTGTCTATCTGCATTTCCATGATCGAGAATGGCGTGAACCCCGAAGCGCTCGCGGTAAGACAAAACTTTGTCCATTTCCATTGTTTTCAGATCCTCGGCTACACTCGTCCCCGACCCACCCAGTCACAGCTCACTCACCCGCCGCGTCACATCTAGACCGTCGTGAAGGAGTTGCGCAAAGAGGGCCAAGAGCTCGAGGCGGGATCGTCTGCTGCGGCGGCGCGTCGCAGATAGGACGGCCGGACCGGCCGATAGGTAAACGGGAAAGTGGAGGAGGGGATTTCGCTGCACACCCAGAACATTACTCGCCCAGACACAGCTCTCGAAACCATGAAGCGCCACCGCGAAGCTCAGAAGGCTACGGACTAGTAGGGCATTATACCCAACCCGGGAGCGATCAATGGGCGGCCTACCGACCATGCCCACGTCATTATCATGTCTACTGCCTACCATTACAACCATTAAACCGGTTAATTTCAACGGCCGATGAGATTGCTTAGCGACAGCCACAAGATGTGTGATAGCCCACGAAACAAAAAAATGAATGAATATATCCTGTGTATGGTGAGTGTGCGAGTATGCTTTTCTCGGTTGTTGCTGTTGTCATTCTATGTCGTCCTTTACAATGTTCTCTCCCCCCTATTCGCTTGCTGAGGTGAGGTAGACCTGAGCATGTTCTTCGCATCAGAAGTTATTGAGTTGTGTATGGCGTGTGTGACATGTGTGACCTGTGTGACCTGCGTATATTCCCTCAACCGCACCAAGTCAAGCCCCAACCCAAACTATCCTTTCCATGTTCCTATCCCCGTCCTAACCAAACCTGTCATAATGCATTCTAGTCTCCCAACGCAGCCTCGAGGAATGCAGCCGTCCCAACGACTCCTACCCAAGAGCCAGATCATGAACCCCTTCACCTATGACCAAAGAGAACAATCTCATCTTCCTCGTCCTCTTCTTCACACCCATTCCAATCCTCGTCACTACTACTCTCCTCTTCCTCCTCTTCTTCCTCGCCATCAATACCCACCAGTCCCCCACCATCAACACTACTCCCGCTACACTCAGCAGCGCCACTCGTTCTCGCTTCTTCTAAAGCCGCCTTCTTCGGGCTACCTCCACCATTAACAGTAGTAGCAGCCGCAGTAGCCCCACTACGTCCCCAGAAATCGAGCATATCTTCTTCCTCTTCCTCTTCGAAATCTGATTCGTCTGTGTCGGGTGCCACCATCGTCAGTCCACTAATATCAGAGGGAGAAGAAGGGGGGCCAGAATGCACGGCAATCGCAGCAAAATCCTCATCCACACTGGCGCCAGCTCTGGGAACAAGGTCAGGTAATCCATCGCCGTGGGAGTGTGACGTAGCAGTAGCAACAAAAGCAGACGCAGACGCAGACGCAGCAGACGCAATAGCAGACGAAGAAACGGGCGCTGGGTCGGGTGATACGGACCGAGGGAACAGTCGGGACATCATCGATGGGTTGGCGGCACGGTCAGTGACCTGGCGTTCTCTCTCGCGGATCCGTTGCCCCTGAAGGAAGGCGGTCATGTATGTCGTGTCGTCAACGGGTAGCGCCGGGCTGAGTGAACCAAGCTGACTAGGCGGGCTATGTGACTCTGCCCTCGCTTCAGTTATGCTGTTCGCGGCGCCCCCTATACTGGCATAGTAAGCGGGCGGGGTTGTCATGCGGACAATATGAGGGTATGTGGGTATGGCTATTGGGGCGGCCGTAGCCTGAGCGTTGATAGCAGAAGCCAGGTTGATCCTGTTATTACCACCTTCAGCACCAGTTGCGGGGGTAGGGGCCGGAGTTGTTGTACTGCTACGAGCAATATTATCCTGTCGACGCTGTTGATCCTGCCCCGGCATGTTGAGCAGCTGCAGCTGTACCGTATTGTACGAGTTACAAACAGTGCATTTCAGCCCCAGCCAGTGGTAGGCCGTCTGGCTTTTTGCGCTGCAGTCGTTGCATGACACGACCGCGCGGGCGTCTTGGTATTCGGACGGCATGGGCTGCGTTAAGATAGCCATGTCGTAGTTGCGGAATTGATACTCCATATTGACACAGCTTTTGTTGCAGATGGGGCACTTGTAAGATGACCGCATGTGTTCCTCGAAGCAATGCCTGTGGATGCTGTGGCCGCACTGCATAAAGATGACGGGCTTTGGCGAGTTGAACATGTAGTCGCCGCATATGGGACAGTCACAATCAATGGACCGTTCTATACACTTGTGTCCACCCGTCATTGAGATACATGCTGAGCATTTCTATGAGAACGCAGTGTGAGTTAATCCTCGGTGCTGGGGCAGGGGGACGGCACAAAGGGCTGTATCTCACCTTGCAATGAAAAAAGTCTTTGCCCAGGCCCTGGCCAACCCTACAAAGCCCGCAGTCGTTGCAGTGGTATATGGCTTTGTTTGGATCGTCATTCCAGAGTTTGCAGACGCTGCAGAAGTAGTACGCCGCCGACTCCCCACAGCGGGTACAGGTATCCGAGGCCTTCTGGGGGCAGCCGCATAGCATGCAGAGCATATTTCTGGTCTCCTTGCGTGGGAGAACGTGCTCCTCGGCGGCGTCATGGCAAAACCGGCAAGTATACCACCGGCTGCAGGTGGCGCATTGCAGCTTGACGTTCCGCCGGTAGTGCTCACACCCGAGGACCGGTTGGCCATGGTCCTCGATCGCTATCCTCTCTAGACGCTCGGAGGCGTCATCGGGCGACGGCACATTGGGCACGTATGTGGGCCTGCGGTCAGCGTCGGTCGCCTGTATGCCGAGCTCACCATCGCCTGCTGGGCTCCAGAACTTGAGGGCCTGGAGCGGTCCGGCTGGTTCGGGCCTGCTCACAGGACCTCGGCCTAGCAATGTTTCGGACGGCGTGATGACGGCGTGGCGCGCAGAGGTCAACAGTGACTTTTCGTGCCTCTCTGTCATAACCTGGTGCATCAGCCGGGCTTTAAGGCTCTGAGGAATGTCCATGTCCTGAATGGCCAAAATCTTCCGCCTCTCGGGACCGTGGCCGTCATCCTCGGGCAACGGCTTGCTTCTACCTCCCGTATCGGTCCATGCTGCTGGCATGGTCGTGTCGGCGACCGCTGTACTTGGTAGTGCCGTGCCCACTGGGGCCGTACTCGTACTCGGTGTATACGTGCTCGATGGTTCTGCGGTTTGGCTTTGGTTTGGCTGTTGCCGGTTACCGGCTGTGCTGGCGCTTGAGCTAGCGCTGGCGGCAGATCTGGCGGCCGCCATACGATTCAATAAATTCCGAGCCTCTCCTCTCCTCGGCAGGGTTCGTGAGCCGGTACTTGCTACGATACCTTCAACCGGTGGTCCGGCAGAGTGGTCCTCGGCTCTGGTCATAGAGCCTATTATCCTTTCGTCGCCATCTGCCCCATCTCCCTCCGAGATTGCATCCTCGAGGACGCTGCTGTTCTCTCCAGACGACGCAGTCCGGCGGTGCTGTAGTGCGGGCGGTTCATCGGTGGCGAATCCCGACGAGAAGCGGCGGGCTTGACGCAGGACAGGATTAATGATGAAGTCGGACACCAAGGATGACATCGCAATCCATCAGCATCCACCGTAAGGTGACTGTTTCGTAGCAACAGTCAGTCGTCGTCGCCGAATGTTGCAATAAGCCGCGGACACTGGAGAGATGGGGGTTGTATCGGAGGGGGATATCGGGCACTTTTTGTCCTAAGCAGGGAATGATCCAATGTCGTCAATGGCCGCTGGTCTCTCGCTCCAGCGCCTGCCTTACCCGGAACCCAGGCTGTCGGCTAATCCTTACTGAGCTCGTTACCGAGTACCGGCTGGCAACTCTCCGATAACTAGCGTGTTAGCGTGTTCACGTGTTCCGCTGGGGCCCGGGCTGAAGACCCCGCAAAAGGAGACCTAGGGTCTAGCGACTGCGCCAGCGCCCAGCCCCCAAGCGTTCCAGCCTAGCGGGTCGGTTACTAGGCCGAGCCGATGCCATTTTAGAACTTCCATCTCGCTTCTCCATCCGCAAGCATCAGCCAGGCCCATTTTCCGTTGTTTTCGCTCTATTTTCAGCCTTATTTCTGCCGTCCCCAGCCCATTGCCTTAACCTCACATTTTCTCTCTATTACAGCCGCCATCGTTGAAGAGTTTTCCTTCTTCGAGCCACCTTTGAATCATGCAAGCATGTCTCGGACGACGGAGATAGCACGAACTTGCTAGTTTCTTGCAAACGCGAAGAATAGCTAAGACGTCATACGTTGGTAATGTCAAGAATCTGCAAAGCATGTCTGGGTTAGCCGAGGAGCACCACGGGGATAGAAGCTCAGATTAGGTTATAAACTCAATCCACTTTCGGCTACGTCGAATTTCTCCCCAGCGCCGCCTAGTTTTCACTACGCCTGCTTGACTTCAATCGGGACCGGGGCCTTCACAGAACGACCCGAAAATCGGCCCAGACCCCGAGATGATCTGTCACCCACGCCTTCTCCAGCCCCATGGCCATCTCCATGATAAGCTCCTCGGCATCACCGCCTTCGAGCATTACATCCATACCAAACGTCCCAAACGCCTCCACCTCTAACCCCCCGCAGTAAAGAATCTTGTCCATTCTACTCAACCCAAACATTTCCCGTGACCGCGTGGCGGCCATTTGGCCCCACGTCATACCCGCGGGCACACCCTCCTCGCCGCCGTTCTCGAGGTATGCGTCCTTGAGGCCGTTGTCGACGTGTAACGTGTTGTCAAAATCCTCAATCGCGTTCAGGTCGCCCCCTAGGACGCTGGCGTCCGCCTGGTGCATGAACTGAGCCGCCGTGGCAAGCTGCGAGGGTCGTAGCGGTGGTTTGCGCACTAGCGACTCGAGGTGGGTGCTGCAGATGCGAAGGATCTTGTCCTGCGGGAGAGCGACTTCGACGAAGAGGGCGTCGCGGCCCATTGCCGTCTCTGGGTAGGGGACGCGAAAGACGGCTTTGATGGGCATGGATTTGGGGATGAGGATGCATGTGCCTAGGAGTGTTAGTCCCGAGTAAATGTCAATTCTGAGCTTATTGTAGCGAAGCTCACCGTAGCTATGTGTCCAATGCTCAATTGAGACATCCGTGATGGCATAGGTTTGCTGGATCCAATCCTCGCCCTTCATTAACTGGAGGTCACTATCGAGGCATTCATTAAACATCAATATGCTGGGTTTGCCTTCTCTCCTATACAAGGTCTTGAGATGCGCCAAGGCAGCCTTCATCCTCTCATCCGCTAGTGGCCGTGTGAAGTCAATGTTCCAGGACAATATAGAAAACGAGTTAAGTGCCGCGATTTCCCGGCATGGGCCAGACGGGACTGATGCCCAACTCCCCTGATCAAAAATATGGTATTGCTGCATTTCCGGCTGGTATTGTGGTGATTGCTGGTTGCCCATGGGAGCTTGAATTGGTAGCATCACGGGGTTTGGAGAGTTTAGGTTCCCAGAGATCGCGGAAAGCGATTTCAAAACTATCGTCATACGCCCCGCGGCGGCGACAAGTTGCTGAGTGAATACAGAATATACCCCAGGTAACAGAGGACTTGCGATTCTGCCACGTCCAACCAACGGCTCGTTGATGTTGAAAGGTTAAATATTAAACTCGGTCGCAACCCGAAGGTGTGTCAAAACCGTCGCCAAGACGGGGAAGGATCTTGGATACGGGGTTATTGATTTCGAAACGACTTAGTAGGGCTACCTTGGCCTGCATTGGGCTACCAACCCGAGGCTATGACGCCGTGCGTGGTTCGGTGCGAGATAGCAGAGGGGTGAATGGGGCAAGGTGGTCGGAATAATTAGCTTGTATTCGTAGCAAAATGATAATACCACCCAGCTATAGAGATCTTCTCCGCTGACTCGAGAAGCCATTGTCCATTGCTGCACTTGTGAGAAATTAGAAAACTTGCACGGTAGGCGGTGAGATAGTACATCGGGCGTCGGGCGTCATCGTGTAGCTGAATGTAGACGCCCTTCCACTAGCGGCTCGGCTCCGTTCCTGGCTGGAGTGCTGTCCGGGGGTGCGGGGGTTATGTACGCTTGGTGGGGCACAGCTCTTCAGTTTCCAGCTGCCAGCGTATCGCAGCGGGCTCTCATCACGTTGCCCGTGTCTCAAGTTCTCAGCCTGGAAGCGAGACGGGTGACATCGAAGCGGCCGCTGCGTCTCCTGTATATCCGTCTTCAGGGTCCCACGGTCCAACCGCATTGACTCTTTACTTGTGGATGACATTCCATAAGCTGTCGAAATCCTTGGCCGCACATAACTGCAGACACACTTGAGCTTGCCCGCTGTTGCTGCTTGCTACTGGTTATCTGTTGCCCCTACTCCTCTATGTTTCGGCACCTGGCCGCCTCCTCGATGCCGCTCACTCGAGACACCAACTGGAACCCTCAACTCAACCTGGCTCCCGTGCCAACTCCCATCGCCAACATACAATCCAGCTTTCAACTTGCAGCTCCCAGTACCTTTTATTTTTTTTCCTTCCCAACTTCCCAGCTTTTCGGTCCAAGGTGCCAAGGTAGCTCGCCAATCTGCCGATCTGACCTTTGATCTACGGGCCTGCTTCTCGACGTCCCGTTTGCACTGCCGCCTCCCGCGTGTGTGGCTGATATTCTTTATTGTCTGCCGACACGCATTCAATATTGCTCTCGAGTCGCCTGTACAAACCTTTGCAATTGAGGGCGGTCTAGGACACGTCACTCCCACAGAGCTAGTTACGGTAAGAACAAAGGGGGTATAGTCACCGACCGAATACCTGCCTCTTCGCTTCGCCTCACCAACGGGAAGGACCCGAACAGCGACTGCTTTGGGAGCCCCGATGAAGGCGCAACTGTCGCCCCCCACCCATGACTGGTTTCCACCGCGAGCCTCGAGTTCAACATGGCTCCCTGGCCCAACAGAGTGGACTCGCACGACCGTCCAATCGACGTCTCCTCGAGCCAGCCCCAGACCGAGACCCAGACGAATGCGCGGCGTCCCCATGCTAGCTCCATTAGCAGCCGATACGGGAGCTCCTCTCGGATGACCGAATTCGAGGTTTTGGATAGCTTCCAGATCCAAGTCGACTCGAGCTCCTCGGAAGAAGACTTGCACCCCTCTAGGCCTCGAAGACCCAACCACGCGCGCTCCATGAGCCACCCCTTCCCCTCTTTGTTCTCGAGCAAGAAAAAGAAGCCGAACCCCATGGCTGCCGAGCACTCGGCCTCGGAGTCGGGCGACGAAGCTGGGCCCATGCCGAAGCTCAACAAACCGCAGACGCGGGCCCATAGGAATGGCTCCTCGTCGGGGAGTAGAGACTTCGCAACCGGGAGATGCATGACATGCGGATCGCTGGTGCGCTGGCCTAGGGAGCTCCACTTATTCAAGTGCACCATATGCCTCACGATAAATAATCTGCAGCTCGCCGACCGGGTTTCGAGGCGGGACGGCTCACAGGTGCCGCCGACCGTGACGGTGGCGGGGATGGCACCGGCATCGGAGGAGCGATCTCGATCAAATGGTACGGGAGGAAGCCTGGGAGCCTTTACCCCTGACTTGGACATCGGTAGCTAACATGGCCACAGAAAGACCCATCTCTCTCGAATACACAAAGACCTTAATCGCACAGTGTTTGCGCTCATTTTTGACCACTTCTCTAGGGGGGAAGGGGAGGAGAGCATCAGCCGACCACCAGGGGCGAATCGGAAGCTTGACAACACTCCCGGGAAGCGAGAGCAGTAGCTTTGCTCTCGCGACAGGCTCATTCCTACCTTTGAGGCCCAGGGTATCCGACGCTTACGAGCCGCTACCGCAAGTCGACAGTCCCGCAGAGGCCGCTATTCATCGTAACACATTGCGCCAGCCAAAGGCCATGTCCAGGTCATACTCTACATCATACCCAGAGAAGCGACCAGCACTGCTCGACTTCAATCGCCGTGAGCCCGACCAAAGCCAAGAGCCACCAAGTCCAGAGACCGAGGCGCGGCGAATTTTCAGACCACTAGAGGACTATGTAGTTGCCTGTTTGACTTCATTTCAATGCTTAAATTCCTCATTCACAATACATCGCTCAAGCCACCATGTTAGACACCGTGGAGACAGTGGGCGGAGGCGGGCTCCCCCTGAGCCTCGGAAAGAATCGCACACTACCGACTATCCCATTTTTGACTTGGACGCGAAACTGCTTTTGCTAGGCGACGTAGCGGAAAATGGATCTTGGTGGACAGGGGGCCAAGAGGAATTGGTACCTGTCAGAACAGCATCCAGCAGAAGCGATAACGGACAATCGACTGTGAGCTCAAGGAATCCTCGTATCGAATGGACTGAGCTGGAGGAATGGTATGCGGCCGTGGCCGATGTGGGAAAGTCGTGGCCGAGTGTCTATGCCGACTTAGTGAGCGAAGACCCGACCCTTGTTGCCCCGCCGACGACCCTCCAGGAACTCGAGGCACAGATACTCGTTGGGCAGGAACACGCTCAAAGGACCCTGCTGAAGGCTTGCGAGACGGTTCTCAAGCGCCCAGGGCGGCCGATCAGTGGACCTCACGAGCTTAGATTCCTCCTGATCATCTCGGCGAACCCCCTTCTACATGCGTCGTACAAACCATATGTGGGACAATTCAAACACCCAGATGGCATCTACTCGGGGCGGGATACCCCAACTCAGCGAGGCTCCGGCCCCGTATCTGGACGACATTCTGGAATCATCAAGCGCATTGTTGGTATTGCATCGAATTCGCCTCACGAGTGCCACACCCATCTCGTCCACTGGTTCGCAAGGTATCCTGAACCAGCATTTATACAGCTCAAGGAGCTTGTCTCTGCATTCCTCGCCTATCGTCTAATCCGGCAGAATGAAAAAAAGCATGAGGTAAAGATCGACGTCACCGATGGCTTGATACCGAGCGTGGGATCCGGTCGGTCACCGGCCTCGCTTCATGCCGCCCTCGGACAAACGCCCGGGTCGGGGAAAAGACAGAAGGAAAAGCCAAAGAAGATCATCTATCAAGATGACTGGCAGATAAAGGCTGCCGCTCAAGTTCTAGGCTTTTTATTTGCTGCAAATAATATGGGCCATGTCCGTCGGAGCTTGCCTGGTCGTGCAGATAGTGCCAGCAACAACACAAGGGAACGGGTCCAGGCCAGGGGTCAGGTAGTTGCCACGAGCGATTTCTACACTACCTTGCTCGATGACTCTGACCTGGTGGCCGACTTCGAGGCGTGGGAGCGGATGAAGGGCAAGTTTTCATTCTGTCAATTCCCATTCCTGCTGAGTATTGGAGCCAAGATCCGGGTCTTGGAGTACGATGCGAGGCGGCAGATGGAGAATCGAGCAAGGGATGCTTTTTTTGACAGCCTCACGACCCATCGGGTCATTCATCAACACCTTGTGTTGAATGTTCGTCGAGACTGTTTAGTGGATGACAGCTTGAAAGCTGTGAGCGAGGTGATTGGAGGCGGCGCCGAGGATATAAAAAAGGAGCTCAAGATTATCTTCAAAGGGGAGGAGGGCGTTGATGCCGGAGGGCTTCGAAAAGAGTGGTTCTTGCTCCTTGTTAGGGAGGTCTTCAACCCCGACCACGGTATGAAACTCCCGGTTTTGAAAGGTATATCGCCACCGCTAACATGTTCTAGGGATGTTTATTTACGATGAGGAATCACAGTACTGTTATTTCAACCCCGCCTCGCTAGAACCGTCGGAGCAGTTTTTTTTGGTTGGAGTTGTCTTTGGCCTAGCTATCCACAATTCCACCATCTTGGATGTGGCCCTCCCGCCCTTTGCGTTCCGGAAGCTTTTGATGGCCGCACCACCTCCCCCGGCAACGACTTCGCAGCCCCGACAACCAATGACATACACCCTAGACGATCTGGCGGAATACCATCCCCGTTTGGCCCATGGGCTTCGTCAGTTGCTCGATTACGAGGGAGACGTGGAGTCAACATTTTGTCTTGATTTTGTGGTAGAGAACGACAAGTACGGTATCACGGAAAAGGTTCTGCTGTGTCCAAACGGAGAACGAAGGGTGGTTACAAACACAAACCGCAAGGAATATGTCGACCTTTACGTGCGATACCTCCTTGACACGGCGGTAACGCGCCAATTTGAACCGTTCAAGCGCGGCTTCTTCACCGTCTGCGGCGGCAACGCCCTTTCGCTATTCCGCCCCGAGGAAATCGAGCTGCTCGTGCGCGGGTCCGACGAAGCGCTCGATATTGACTCGTTGAAGGGGGTGGCGGAATACGACAACTGGGGCGTGCCGAACCCGGCCGAAAGGGAGCCGATCTTGCAGTGGTTTTGGCAATCATTTGAGCGCGCATCACCAAAGGACCAACGGAAATTGCTATTATTCATTACCGGGAGCGATCGCATCCCGGCCATGGGCGCTGCGTCGCTTACGATACGAATCTCGTGTCTAGGGGAGGAGTGTGGGCGGTACCCGAGCGCGAGAACTTGCTTTAACACGCTGGCTCTGTGGCGGTATCGGACGAGAAAAAGGCTGGAGGAGATGCTGTGGACTGCAGTGTATGAGAGTGAAGGGTTTGGGCTAAAGTGATGGAGAGCGAGTATTCTTACATTACACAGGGTGGCTAAAGAATAGAAAGTACCAGGACGAGTTAGATTAGTTGGTGTGATTATGCATACCGGGGGTTTCTTGGTTTCTGGTCCGGGTGGACGGTGTTTGGTTTCTTGGAGAGTTGCTTAAATGAGGCAAAGAGTTGTCGTCTTCCTAGGTACCTTATTTCAACTACCTAAGGTAGCTGGCCGCTGGAACTTCTGACCAAGAATGGTTTGGGGAGTGGATGTATCATATTTTATCTCGGGTGCCATGGCTGGGTTGGTTCTCTTGGGGTAGGCATGGGTTTAGGGGGATAACACATGGAGGGTCATCAAGGTCGGCCAAATAGGGTTTGGCCTGCACGAATTGATGATGATGATGATAGAGCGTGGCAGAATGGTGGTGACTAGCCTGTGATGTTACAATTCGTAAGCATGTGGTAAAGTTGCGGCTGACTACCTAGTTTCAACACAGCCATGATGTTGATGCTGTGCTTTTCCGTGCCCACCCTCGAGAATAGTCTGAAGGCAACCCCCTCGTAGTAAATACTCATTTAACCTCTCTCTCCCCAAATATTGTGCACCGTCAATAACTCCATAACGCCCCCTCCTCCTACATACACACACTTCTCATTACCCCCCCCCCTAACAATTGCCACCATCCGTTTTGACCCACAACTCTTGTAAGAGCATTTTAGGTGGCATTTATTAATCAGGCTTCTTCTGCAACAACCGGTCGGCGTACTCCTTGGCCGTGTCGGCATGTCGCGTCGAAATGTACCACGTGGCGACCAGGATGCCGATGAAGACTACCATCCACAGGGCGACGAGCTGGCCCGACCGCCTGGGTCGGGGGCCGTAGGGTGAGTAGTTGAGTGAACGCATGTTGTTTTACCCTCTTCGCTATTGTTGGGGGCGTTTTTGCTCAGTGTGTGGGAGTTTTGAGCTCTGGAAGAAGGTGACGGAGCCTTTGATGCGAGGTTTATACAAGGTTGGCTGGGGGGAATGCAATTGAGGTTGCCTTGATCAACAGACGCGTCTGGGTTCGGGTCCTCAGCGAGGTTCAGGGGGTAATTGTGACGTCGCTTACTTGACAATTGAGGTTACCTTACTCCACAGGCACAGGAACATGTGGTCTGTGCAGTAGACGCTTTGCCTCCCTGCAAAACAACCGCAAGGTAGGTGCCCCTTGCTCTTTTTCTTAATAATGCCAGCTCATTCATGATTTACAAATTGCAAGTACAGTCCATCATGCTTTTTCTTCTGTTCGCCCCACAAACCCACTGTGAGATACACGACAAAGGAAAACAGCATCCCTCATAGCACACTCATCTCAGGTCATTGCAAATCTCAAACTCCTTATACTGCATCACACCTCCGTCTCAACATCAGGTGTCCGCCCATTCAAACTGCCAACCTTGGTGAGTCGGCGCGCGGCAAACAAGGCCTCGTCCTTGGCGAACTGCACATTGCGAATCGGTCTCCTGCAAAGCAAAAAGCGTCAATCAGTATGTCTCTCCAGAGGTGCCGGAATATGATAAGGTATCATACCACTGCATGAGGCCACGGTGCTGCCGGTGTAAATCTCTACTTCGGCTGCGGTACTCCTTGTACTGCTTAATCGGGTTCTTGCTGCTGCTCGACTTGGTCGCCGCGCTGACCTGGCTGCCAGCGTCAACCGATGGTCGTCCCGCAGATCCGTTGGCGCTGCCGCTAGCACTGCCGTTGGCGTGGCCATTGGCCCCATGAATATTCTCATCACTATTCTCGGTCGTGGCATCTGTGACTCCCAGATCAGGATTTGAGTCCTCCGTGTCCGACTCTTCCATCTCGCCACTATCGTCATATCCCGAACGATCCATTGATTCATCACTGTTGGCTCGGTGCTCGCTCAGCATATCCTTTGGGTCCCGCCCAAAAGCCGTACTCCAGTCGGTGCCGTCCTTAGCCAGCCACTTCTCCTTATCCTCGTCCGGAGCCTGAGCCAAGACGTCACGGCCGCTGGTTAAGCTCTGTTCGTGTAGCTTCTGGACCAGGGGCGGCACGTCTTGGGTAACATGCTCAGCGCGTACGCCCTCACCAAAGCAGGCCTCCCAACTCTCGATCGTCTCCCGCGAATCATTGTCGCTGACAAACTTGAGGTGGTCACGATCGGTACCCGGCTTGAATCGGCCTTGGAAGCGCAGCCGGCCAACCTCCTCAATGTTGAGATCAGGCACCGTGCTCACGTTGCTTTCGGTAACGTAGTTTTGCGACAGCCGCATGCCGTTATTGCAGCGCCAGATAGGCAGGTCAAACTCTTTCAACTCGTTGTCAACGAGATCCTGCAACCAGACAGCCGCGAAAGTATCGGCGTGTCGCTTGCCCGCGGGATGGAACTCGAAGAACACCGGCGAGCGATACCGGAAGCGCACCGGTAAACGAATCTTCTGGCTTTTTTCGTTCCCGCTCACATCCCAAGAGAGGCCATCCCCGTTCTCGGATTTGGAGCAGACCTCCGACTTCACTACGGCAGAGCTGCCACCGGTACGCAACTTGATCTTTGTTTTGTTTGTTGGAGCATAGCCAGCCGTAGTGATCTTGTCCGACAGGAACTCAAACGTTCCAATTTCACCGAAGCCGAGCTGTGGTGGTGGCAGTCTCAGGTCGACGGAGCGGAAGAGAAGGCTTATTCTAATGCGACCAAATCCGATACCCCCGTCGAGGGGATACCACCGAGTACACTGACTGCTGGCTTGTAGGACGTCCGAGAGCTTCAGCGGAACTACGCCGATGATGGGGTCATGTTGTCGGTTGCGAGAATCCCGGACTGTCACCGTGACAATGGATGACCGCCAATCACGGATGAACCGCTCCGTACCGGCCTCGAAGATGGGCTTGGAAGAAACGACCTTGGTCCGCGTCTTGTAGACCAGCTCATCGTTGAGCAAGATGGTGCAGTATGAGCTCGGAAGTGACTTGCCCTGCTCCTCCTTGATCTCGCCAGCCTCGGGCCGAGCGGGCTCATACTCTTTGCCCTTGCGCTTGCCATTGGAGCCTTTGACGTTCTGCAGTTCGAGGTTGACAATCTGGTGGACAATGATGCTGAGGATGCCGCTCGGCCACAGCGGGTCAGGCGGAGTGTGCACGACGGCATCTTCCTCCGAGTTCTCCAGGCTGCCCTTTTCGTCCTGAAGCTCCTTTTTATCGCGAAGTTCCTTGGGCAGGTTGGGGTCTTTGCCGTCAGTCCGCAAGGCCTTCCTGAACTGAGTCTTACCGAAGAAGCCGACCTCCCAGTGAAGCTCGCCGGGCATACTGCTCTCTGCTTTGACACCCCTGAGCTGGGAAACCTGAGGGAACATCTTTCCCGGATGTTGAATCAGCTTTTGAATACTAAGCTCAACCTTGCCAACAACATCATCAGCTGAGGAGCGATCACTGTCCCAGAGCTCCAGTGAGAGCTGCTCATCAGCCTTAATGATATCCGAGGTCACTAGAAGAGCACAGGACTCGGAGAAGATGGGGTTCAGGTCGTCCTGGATCACCCGAGTGCAATACTGAGGCTTCCCAAACTTGGAAAAGGCAACGCAAATATATGGATCGGATCCTCCACCGTTGCTCCCCTTGCGATCCTGTTTGCTGAGCCCGGTCGCCTTGTGGATTCGGATGAAGAGAATGCCGAGTGCCTGTGTCTCCTTTTTGATATTGTCTCCCTGGAGCATCTTGCCAATGTCGAGTGTCATCGACTTGGGCGCGACATACATATTGGCGGCGGTGGCAATGGCCCAGTTTACAAAATTGGAGATAACGGGGAGGTTAAGGATGTTTGCCCCCTTTTCAATAAGGGGTATGCAGCTGGCCTCAACCTTTGGGA
The DNA here is from genome assembly GCA_033439745.1 of Lasiosphaeria hispida. Lineage (NCBI taxonomy): Eukaryota > Fungi > Ascomycota > Sordariomycetes > Sordariales > Lasiosphaeriaceae > Lasiosphaeria > Lasiosphaeria hispida. Next base: position 2,088,157 of record JAUIQD010000007.1, on the reverse strand, counting down.
GGCCCATGAGTGTGAAGCTGAGGGTCTTGATGAAGGGAGGGTCTGGTGCCAAGGCGATTCTGATCCTGGCTGTTGCGACCAATCTGTTCAGTTCAACCCAGATGGGGAACGGAACACCGAAGAAGCCTTTGATGCCCAGGTAGAAGATAAGTTGCATGCCCATGTTCTTGGCCTTAGAAGAGACATTGTTGGATGATGGCAAGGAGTGGTATGCGATGGTTGCCTCGAGGTTGTAGAACTCGCCGCCTTCTTCATCCGCGGCCAGCTCTTGGGGGTCCTTGACTTTCTCGTCTTGCTTGCGGATCTCGTCTTTGAGGTCCTGGACCTGGTTGTCTGGCAAAGCCCGCAAGCTCAGCACCCGCAGCGGGTTGCTCCCCTGTGAGATGTCATTGACCTTGACATTTTCAATCACGCCAGGGACACTGGCTTGCATCACATCCTGTGCACAGTGCTGGTTAGATTGCTTCTTCCTGAGGGACGGGCGAGACTCACCTCCAGGGTGTCGGCAACAGCGGCGAACATTTCGGGGTTGATCAAGCCCCAGATCAGGCCCAGGGCCGTGTTGAGCCACTCGACAGACTCGGGGATCAGGTTCACGACGGCGGTCTCACCGCGCTTTTGCTCGCTCGTCCACTCGAGCTCGCGGCCTTGTTTGATGAGGTCCTTCATCCACAGAAAGACGACGGACGCAACGCAGGCACCAAGGGGGATCAGTCCCCACAGGCTGCCGCCAAACATCTTGCCGATGAAGATGATGGCGAAGAGGACGGCCAGGCAGAGCACATTGGCGCGAGCCTCGACAGCCTCGAACATGGGCTCGTAGCTGACCGACGGTGTGGGGTGGAAGAGGACATTCGTCGCTTCGCCGTGAATCGGCACGTCGCTCGTGGCTCCGGCGGCGATGGGGTCGGGCGGGGCCGTCACATCCTGGGCGACGCGGTATTCCTCGCCCGACTGGTGGGCGTCGGTCTTGACGCTGCTGTTTTTGCCGAGGTTTGCGTTGGGGATGGTGAGCTGGTTACCCCTGGGGTGAGTTTCTGGAATAGCCAGATTGGATGATATGGTGAGGTGTCTTGTACTTACCATTGGCTGCTCCGCAGCTTTGAGGTGCTGCGAGGTGATGTCCTCGATCTCGACATCGTTTCCTGTGATAGGATCACGAATAACACGGCGACTCTTACCAGGCTTCTGAGCCGGAACGTGGTCTCTAGCTTCGCCGTTCAGCCCACCGTTCAGCCTGCCGTTTGGCCCACCTCCGACCTGGCCCTCCTCGCCAGCATCGATTTTGGCATCGCGGCGCTTCTTGTCGCGGTCGAGCCCCTGCATAAACTGCTTGATGTTGGGGATGCGGTTAGTCCCCGAGTAGGGCTGCCCCGAGGGGTAGGTCCTGCTGTCCGGGCTGCTCATTATTGTAAAGATGAAAATAGAGGGGAAAAGGGGATCATCAGCGGCAGGCACAACTCTGCCGCAAGTCTGCCGCGACGGCGGATTTCTCTGGCAAAAGCGAGAGCTCACAATGTCTGGAGAAGGCGGTAGGTTCACGTTACGAACAAGTGACGAAGGAGGAGAGGGGATCCAGTTATAGTAGAGGTCGGGCAACAGCTTGGAAAGCAGTGGCTGCTGTGCGGGATTACGTAGGAGGCATCTCAATATGTCTTGGCTTGCAAGGCCAGCCGCTGCGCGAGACGGGAATGCCAGCAGAGAAAAAGGAGCTGGGGGGACCGGGGGGTGCCTACAGCGCGATCAGCCACAAGACTGCTCTACTGGGATAGTATGGCTCGCATGGATGGCCTAGGGCGGGCAGAATGGAACGAAGCGAATCGATTTTGGTTTATCTTCCTTGGTGGTACACGAATAAGAGACAAACCGTTTGCAGGCAGCCGTTGAATAGGGGAAAATGTATGACGTCGATGTTGCGGGCTTGGCTCTCCCCCACCTCCCCACCTCCTCCCACCTGAGGCCTGAGGTGTGCGGTGTCACGGTGTGCGCTTGCTGCGGGGTGTTTACTCCGAAACAATGAAATTGATAGCGAGCTTGCAGAGCTATGACGTCTCTCTCCCAGTGCTACCCTGTTTCGCGGCAGCGCCACCCTGATGGCAGCCCCCACTAGCCAATAATTGCTTCGGTTTGTGTCATACCTTCCATTACCTTGCTGCGCGGATGTTGCCGTAGTTCTGAGTACCTATGGTCCTTCTGTGAACCCACGCAATGTCATCAGACATGGGCTGCATGCCATTTGAACTCCACGGGGGGTGGATACATGCAGCAATGCCCTACGACGGCTTGATCTTCTTTCGCTTTCGCAAGAACGTCTAGACAGCTTTCTTCGTATTACTCTTTCCGATGGAGCAGTTACAAAACCGCAGGATGGCATGTCAGGGACAATAGTAAATCAAAACCAGCATGCATTTTATATACGCCCGCTGGACCCCCCTCGTGGTCTCAGCCTGAAAAGTCCGTGAGGAGTTGCAGAGAATATAGTAGACCTGTAAGTATATATGATTGTTTGTTGTATTTTCCCCTTATATCCTTGCTGTTAATGCCCATCCCAGTCATAAATTCATGTCAAACTAGCTATACAAGGTAAGTAACCCGTCCGTAATAACATTACATCCTGCATCCCTCCCCCGGCTCAACCAAAAACTTCCCGGTCAAGCATGCCTCCCAGGTATCAAATATATGCTTGAATGACCAACTCCATCCTACCCCATCCAACAATTTTACGCTATCCGCCTCGTAATGACGGCAACCATGAAAATTTGTGTTTGTTGCGCCCCTTAGACAAGTGTGTTCGAACCCAGCCATAGTCCAACACCAACCACCGACAGGGGCAGCAACCGTCAACTGGATGAGACGATCCACGGGGCCCATCCGCGGTTCCGGCTTTCATCTGTCGGTCCCCCGAACATCATAGGCCTTGCCGTCACGATCGGTGTATCTGAGTCCATATCGACATCACCACCTGCGTCCCCCCCTATCATATCGTGGTCCATATCTGTTAGTTTCCCTGCGGCTGGTACCGTACCTCCTAGCCCGACATGTTGTTCTCGTGCTTGGTACTGGTACTTCGGATGTTGATAGCGGTGATGAAGGTGAGGGTGCAAATCCTCTCCCGCTTCTGACCATATGCTACTCGCGTCGCTAGAATCCGACATCTCAACGTCCCCCGACGCTTCAAACACCGAATCGTGACTCATACTGGTGATTGAGGAGTTCACGCTCAGGCTTGGTGTTGGGGGTTCCACAACTGCCGGCGTTGGCGGTTCGGGCGTAGACGAGATGTGCGAGGCGAAAGAAGGCGTGGGCTCGGGAGCGGGAGCGGGAGCGGGAGCGGGAGCAGGTGTCGACTCTTGCGTCGCATGGACCGGAACCACCGACGCCGGCGTTGATGCCGGCATTTGCAATGCAGTCGCGGTCGCGACCGCCTTTGCCATCTGCATCCTCGTCCTCAGTCTCGGTGCTGGCAGCGCAATGACGGGCACCGACACTGCTTTCCTCGGTACAGGCACCGGTATCGGAATCGCCGTTAGCGGTTTCTCGATGGCTGTCAGCACTGAGCCTGGACTGCCAATGTCGCCGCCTTCCTCGTCCTCCTGGCCAATCGTCCACACCCAGCGGCGCTTCTTTTCCTTCTTCTTGCCACGTTTACGAATGCCACCGCCTGCCGCTGGTGTTAGTGCGACAGGCGTCGAGGCATTCAGGCCAGCCATACGACGGCGCATCTCCTCAAAGGGGCCTGGCGTCTGACCGCCATCGCGCGTCTCATTGCCCGTGTAGGCCATTGTCTGGTCCAGCACATCGTCGTTATCGGCTGATGGCGTTGTAGGAGTGCTGTCCTCAGTCAGGAGGTCGATATGCGACTTGACGTACTTGCTCGTTGTGATAGTCTGGCACAGAGGGCTGTTGTAGGCCACTCGGCGGGCCGCCTTTTCCTGGAGCCGGACCGACTGCCTTCGTGGGGATTCCGGCGACCTCGTGCTCAGGGGGGGTAGGGGTGAGTTGCGGAGGATGCTGCGCAAGCTGCGCGGATGGGTGTATGGTAGACCGGCCAGGTTGACAGGCATGGTTGTCCGCCGTCTTGCAGAATGTGGAGTTTGTAGAGACCGGGATGCTTGAGTGGGTGTGGGGACAGTTGAAGCCTCGAATGTGAAGACGTGGGAACCTTTTTGTTCCTGGGCAGACATGGGCGGTGTCGCGGTCATGGAGCTAGGGAAGCAAACCTCCCTTGTCGCCTTGGTTGCCGCGGGAGACATGGGTTGCGCCGTCAATGGGGTATCGAGATAGGGTCCCAGGTAAGGGGTGTGGGCGCGGCGATCCTTTGCGCTCCCACTCTCCTGTGTTTGGAGGCGCAGTGATGGCTTGCCACCGCTCAAAACGGTCGTCGGCGGCTTGTCTTGGACCGGGGTTGACCGGTCGACGGCGGTAGCATAGACATTGGAGAGGGTATTGAATGCTGTGGGCGACTTGACGTCGACGGCGGCGGCGAGTGTCCTAGATGTTCGGCCGCTGGGGCCGTTTGCGATGGCCTTAATCTGAAGAGACAGCCTTGGTCTCTTGGGGGGGCTTGTGGGGGACGGCGTCGACATCTCCGGAATGGACGGCCGGCCGTGAGCCCGGGGCGGGTGGGTTTCTGTTAATGGTGTGAGGAGACCCCCCGAAGCCGGCTCGAATAGGGGGCAGGGAAACGACCTTTCAGGTGGCCGATGGCGATATTAAAGCAACCTGGGTAGAGTGTGGGTGCGATCGAGGAGGACACTGCCGAGGAGGAGATGGGCGGCTATATAAGACTATAGAGGCGATGGGGAAGAGGCCGGCGGGCTGGCGGCTAGTGTGGCAGTCGAGAAACATTGCTCTAGACTGAGCTAGGAAGCGCCAGGGATTGGAGAGGGGTTTGGCTCGCTCGTTCGAGGGAGAGGCCGGGGGGGGGGGGGGGGGGGGGGGAGCCCAGGGGGGCTAATGCGCCATGCAGCGCCGGGAAACGACATTAGACGCGAGGATGGAGTAGTAGGACGAGCTGTGGTAGGACGAAGGCTCGCAGCACTGCTGCAGGGCGTCGGTTGGTTGGCTGGATGTCGGCAACAGTTGGCTGTGGCCGCGAGTGACAGACCTAGATGGGCCATCCGAATTGGCTAGCCTACTCATGTTGTCTGCGGCATCCCTGTGCCATGTCTGTGCAGTCCTGCTGCACACCGCAGACCACAGGCGCAAGCGCTCACCCAGGCCAATTGCGGATGCTGTCAGGCCTGCGGGCGCATGCGGTTACAAGTCACATCGCGTCTAATAATGCCGCGTCAGATTTAGATCGCTTGGTCGCTTCCAGTAGACGCCGGCTTGGCTCTTTTCTGCCATTTCTGCCCGTCTTGCGTCAAGTTGCGCGATTGTTGGTTTTGCTTGGTCTTGCTGGGTCGGTCGGCCTTCTTCCAGAATGATGCCGTTCCCAAATTGGCGGCTTCCTCGTGGGTCGCTTCGTGGCTTCATCTCATGGCCCATCTCATGGCCTGTGTTTGGGCCACTGGGCATCCTTCCGTCTCGTGTGTCTCGTGCCCCCACAAGCCTCAGCCCTGCCAACGTCACTGGAGAGCGAGACGGTCCCAAAAAGGGTCGTCACCCCCTTGCATTCCTCCTTCTCGGCCAGGCCCAGGTGCTGTCAGCAGGATCCGAGGGCAGAAGTCGACGATGTGTAAGCCTGCGATTCATTCCTGAATTCTTGGACTCCCGACTTCCTCGATTCCTGGAAAGGACAGCGTTACCCCGAGGGGCAATACCGAGCGAGCATGCCGTACAACGTAAAGGCTGCCAGCACCAAGGCAGGACCCGGTTGTACTGCGTCTCCTCTTTTCTGGCCGTGTCGGGTGTTGCCTGAGTTCCATGCCTCTGCATGCCGTGTCGAGTGTGTCCTGGTGGGCGCTGTGATTGAACAAACACTATGCGGAACGTGCCCGTGATTAAAATAGACTCAGCCCGCTTGTTTTGGCCTTCCGGGCCTAGCGGCCGAGTCTTGGCCCGAGGGGTCGAGGGGTCACGGTTTGGTGATCCACAGCCCAGGAGCGTCCACACAGGGGGTGTACTACATTTCCGGGTCGTGCCGCAGGGAATGCCAAGGGACACAGAGAAAACAAACGGCTCGACCGAGATCTGGGTTTGGCAGAATTCATGCCGTGATGATAATAATAATCACATTGTATATGCTAGCGCGATCGAGCTGGGTTTTGCGGGAAGAGGCGGGATAGCCCAGGGCGACCACGCTGAACTCGCTGGCAAGTGCGATTCAAGTTCCACTTGGATTCAGCATTGAGCTTGCTGCGCGTCACTAAAGCTCCACTCGCTGAATCCAAAATAGAAGCACCTCAACAGAGCAACATCCCCGCAAAATGGTCAGCAAAACTGGTCAAGCCCAAAACAGTCCAAAACAGCTCAAAACAATCGCCCCCCAGCCGGCCATCAAACACGGTCAATCTCCACAGAAGACCTAAATAACCACAGCTAGAGATCGGAAATGAGAGATGCACCATGAGCGATGAGACACGATGGAGAATCCCAAAAGGAAACCCCCTCGGCGAAAAGATGACAGGGTCATACTTCACTTTGTACAGCCTCTCCTTTTCTCCCCCGTCCATTGACTAAATGGGACTGTTCTGACCAGGCTCCCTAAATGTATTTTTTAGGATCTTGACTGTTTCTATGCCCAGGTGCGCCTCAACCTCATCCCAGGCATCTCTTGGGCTAACTCGGATGAATGCTCATGATCTGGTACCTTTTTTTCACAGTGTGTGGAGCATCAGCAGCCAGCCCTCAAGGCACTGCCCCTAGGAATCCGGCAAAAGGGCATTCTCGCAACCTGCAATTATGTGGCCCGGCACCGTGGCGTTAACAAGTTGATGACGCTCGCCGAAGCTAAGCGGCTTTGCCCCGACCTCGTCGTTGTCGAGGGCGAGGATCTCACTCCCTTTCGCAACGTGTCGAAACAGCTCTATGCCCTTCTACGCTCCTACTCCTGGTCCGGAAAGGTTGAGCGCCTGGGCCTTGATGAAATCTATCTCGACGTCACCGATATGGTCGCATATAACGTTGAGCTGCTCAACAGAAACTGTCTCAACCAGTCGTATTTCTGCCTCTCGCGGGCAGACCCCGAGCAGGGCTTTCAGTATGATGCGACCGTGTTTTCTGGCTGTGTCTACGGCGACGACGGCGCCGCGTCAGCCGCTCAGGGGCTACATGGTGACCTAGTTGACAATGCCCTATACATACGCCTCTTGCTGGCATCCCATCTTGCGAGATATCTGCGTCTCAAGATCGAGGAAGAGGGTTATACCACCGCATGTGGTATCTCGACTAACAAACTGCTAGCTAAGTTAGTCGGAAACAAAAATAAGCCCAGAAACCAGTCCACCCTACTCGGGCTTCGCGACGAGACCGTCTTCTCTTTCATGGATTCGCACGGCCTCCGCAAAGTCCCGGGGATAGGATCCAAGATTACCCGCATCCTAGAGGGCTTTGTACTCGGGAAGGAGATGGATCCTAACATCCACTCAATGGACTGTTCCGTGACGGCCGGCCAGGCACGCGCACATCCATCGATACAGTCGCCCGCAGTCCTCGATAAGCTCCTCGGCGGTCCTGGTTCAGAAAGGGGTCTAGCAGGGAAAGTGTGGTCCCTCTTGCATGGCGTCGACGACACAGAAGTCAAGCCGGCAAGAGATGTACCCACTCAGATCAGCATCGAGGACACATACAGGGGTTTGAACGAAGCGCCCGAAATCCGTCGCGAGATGGCCCTACTGTCGGCCTCTCTGTTGCGACGAATGCATCTTGACCTCATCGAGGACGATCATGCAACTCCAGCTCAGGGACATGCACACACACAGTCCTCCATGTCCGTCATGGTATCAAGGAGGTGGCTTGCGTGTCCCAAGACTGTACGGCTCACCACGCGGCCCTACACGTCGCCGACCGACGGAAAGCCGTATGATTGGGCACGCGCGAGTCGAAGTGCTCCTCTGCCTAGCTACGTGTTCAGCTTTACCATAACGTCCGAGCAAATCGTGGAGAAACTTGTTGCTGAGATATTGCTGCCCCTCTTCTATAAATTGAACCCATCGCCAAAGGGTTGGAACATTGGGCTAATCAACGTCTGCGTGACAAACATGGCGGGGGGGGACGGTGGAGGGGTTCGCGATATCGGTGCCATGTTTCGGCGTCAAGATGATGTCCTCCGCGAATTCACAGCGTATGACTCAACGGCTTCCCCGTCTCCTTTCGCGGGCGCACAAGCAGAGCGGAAAACCCCTCTCACCTCGGAGAGTGTCTCTGGCGCATCTAGGTTTGAAGCAGAAGACATCGTCGCCGACGGGTCCGGTCAACATGATGACAAGGATGGCCAAGCAGACAACGACATAGCTGAATCTGATGATGACGAATGGGACGACCATTCTGATCAAGGCTCAAGCCAAGGGGACGACATGGAGTTGTGCCCACTTTGCGAGCTTTACTTACCTAGGTTTGCGCTTGCCGCACACGAGAGGTTCCATACCATGGAGGAGGATGGTAGCTGAAGAAACCCCCAGTCGAGCGGATTATTTACGGGGTGGTACCAAGTGAGCGCACTCACTTTCCACGTTGTTGGGGATCGCTTTGGAGTAGTGGGTGGTGGCTGGAGGCAAGTTGTGGATATGTATTCTGCGGCCACCAACTTCGAGGCTGAACACAGAAAGCTCCTTTTTCTCGATTTGCCACCTGTTGTGCTAGCTCCACCTTCGCTCTCCCCACGGCGATGTGAAGGCGAAATCCGACTCAATTGGCCTCGATTCTGAGTTATATACAGCTTCCTCTCCGCCAGGGATCAAGCGCCGCAAAGCACCAGACAGGAAACTCAAATAACTCAAGTTGACTTCCCGGAAGCCCAACACTAGACACCTCCCGCGACTCGCCGCCCTCCCACTTCGATTTGAAGCCAGAGGTCTTGGTGTAGGCAGAGCGTAGCTCACCGACCATATTAAGTGTACCACGTACTTCGTCCCGAGGTACAAGCCACAATTCTGCAAGCCCGTCATTACCTCTCAATGAGGTGTGGACCTTGACGCCGCGTCTTAACTAGGTCTAAGGCAACTAAAACTCAATTCGTTCTTGCGACATGGTTTCTTGAACTCAACTTGGTCCAGGCGAGCCCAAGGATATGAGTCATATTACCCCCCCACTAGCCAGTATGGAACGGATGAGCGACCCACCGTGACCTGTCCCTATTCCCGCCGGATCATACGACGGGACCATGTCCAAAACCCCCATCTCCACCCTGGACCCTCCCCTTCTAGTAATGGCGCTACAGTACGAAGATCCGGCAGTAGCGGTTCCTTGCGCCACTGCCTACAACATACATACACCAAGTAAAACACGGCGGAGGGGCAAACTGGAGAAGAGCCACGACGAAAGCTACCTTACCTACCTGCTGTTTCTCGATCTCAGCTTACCGCATTCTGGGCACAAGAGAAGGGGTGTACGTATAGGTCGGTCATGTTTAGTACACGGACCGCAGAGTTGAACCATACCTTATTCACAGCAACAATTGTCATCGTGAGGCATGTTATTGAACATGTATATTTGTTTGTGAATTGCTGCGCCTGCTCTTCGCCCAAACGGTAGTTAGTAGCTTCAGATCTCTTCAAGCGGCGACACCCAAGTGAATGAATAACTCGCACTCGTGTGTCCCCCTTTTGATACCCTGTTAATCAACGACCCAACGAAGCCGACACCCAACCTTTCCGTAGCCTCGCAACAGTGGTATATCCCTGCCATAAACAAAATGCGCCCCCTTTGACATGCTCCCATAAGACATATTTGCGTGGCCACCCAGACGCAATCACCTGCCCGATACCATTCCCTCGCCTTGCGTCAGATTTTGCGGCCACGCAATATAACAGACAATTCGAAGCCGACCAACCCAAAGCCAATCCAAAACACACTCCAATGCAGAACCCCCAGCCGAAACCCACGAGAAAAATCCGAGAAAAAGAAAAAGCTATACAAATAATAAGCTGCTCGTCACATCGTGTCATGACCCCGACACCCCCGCAGCAGTGTCTCCAGCTCCTCGTTCCCCCTTTTCAACTCCACTATATAGTCCCCCACCGTACTTAACATCTGGCTCTTGCTTTGTCCGCCCGAGGTCAACCCTGGAATGAGCTCACTAAGGTTATCGAACCCATCCTTGATCATTGTCCGCCTCTTTTGCTCACTCTTGATGTGATTTTCACGCTTCTGCTCTTCTGTAAGGTTTTCCCTGGTTGGTCTCGCGGAACTACCTCCGCCATCTTTGTTGGCCCCCCGGCCACCACCCGCCCCAGGCTTGCGTCTTCTGCCCAATGTGGCGCTCGTGGGTTCTCCGCCTCGTCCTGGTGATGTGGGTTTACTCGGGTCCAGTGTGGTGTGTACCGTAATCGCGGGCACCACCTTCCTCCGCTTACTCGGCAGCTGTTTCAGGAAAGGCATTTCCTCGTTCTCTTCGCCTTCTCCTTTGACCTTGCTCTGCCTCCTCCTCTTAGACCCCGCCCCTCCCACCTTTGCCTCTGGATTTGCCTCCTGCTTCGGGTTCGGTGGACGGGCTTGGTATTTCTGGGGGACAATACGTGCGCCGGGATGTAGCTGCCCGTTATGTACGACTGGACTAGAGGCACGAGTCGTGGCAGCGCTGTCAGCCGGCTCTAGACACCCTAGAACATCGGCTTGTTCTTTCATCATGTGTTCTGACGAGTCCCTGTATGACGTGGGTCTGAAGCCCCCTGACTGGTTGAAGCTGGGGTCGGATCCAAAGAGTGCTTCGGCCTCCCGTGGGGTCTGCCGGTTTGTTGATAGTGGGCGATCTGAGTACTCGTTGCCCCAATAGATGTTTGCCAGAGTGAAGTCATGGCTGTGGGCGAGTGAAGGTTGTTTCAAGTCAGTCCCGAACGCGAAACTGTATGCTAAGGCCTGTGGTTGGCTGCGCTGTTGGCCGTGCGGTGGGCCATACTCTATTGCAGGCACCGTGGAGGTTGGCGACATCGCCGCCGCGCCGTAGAAGGCGGACATGTTGGCGCCGCCAGGACCGCCCAAGATGGTCGCCGCCGCGACTACATCAGGGGAGTGGTTCGTATCGGTAGGCAGCGGAGGCGTGGACACGGGGGGCGGCATTAAAGTGGCAGGATGAATAAATTCGACCCCAGAATTCGGCGTTACCGTCAGAAAGTTGTTGCTCTGATGCAAAGTATCAAGCTGACCGAATGAGGTATTGTGGCCGACGACGTGCGGCATCCATTCATGACTGAACTCCATCATCCCGGTTTCACCATATACTGGCTCCGTGGGACCTTTGTTGGTGAACTCGGACAGCCAACCCGACATTGTCTTGTCGTCATTTTCGGAGAAGAGTGGCGTATTGCCCGGGTTTGGCACGTTCGGGTCGCTGGAGTCAAAATCGGGGACGCGTGGTTGTTCGGGTGTCTGATTGACCGCATCTGTAGAGACAGCAAACATGTCAGCTGGCACAACAACGTCGCCACGAGGCCGAGAGAGGGGCGGGGAGTCTCACAGCCAAAAGGCAAGGGGTTATATTGAGGCCTCTGGGACCCCATTTCGGCGCACTTGGAGAGGACAATAGCGACATATGATGCCACACAACAAAGGTTGTTGAGGAAACAACCAAGATGGTAAAGTGGGGGAGGCTAGCTCGTGAGAGAGGGGTGACCGACGGCAATTCCCCGTAAGAACGAACACAACTAGATGCGGGACTGTTCATAGCAGCCTCTGTATCCAACGGAGTAGCACAAGGCGCCCGTCGCCGACCGGGCTAGTCGGGGGGGTCCAAGGCCAGAGCCGAAGTTCCAAAGCTAGCCAAATTCGAGGTGAGTGGGAGAATCACAAAACGGACGACCAGGCGCACCTTGTCGCGTAGCACACTTTGGATACAGCGCAAATTGAAAATAATGGTCGAATGGTACTGTCTAACAAGGCTGTTGTCGGGTTGAGAGGTGGGGGGGTTTGCAAGGCAGGAGGCACGTGTAAGAAGGAAAAAAAATGGGAATAGCTAGCTCGAGACTGGACTGCTGCACGAGTGCAGGAGCGGGCAGGTTAGGTCTTGGGGGGGGGGGGGGTGTTTTTTTGGATCCTGCCGAGCACCGTCGCGGATGCGGGGAACAGGCAGGGTATCAGGTCAGGGGGTCTCCAAGGACTGGGAGGGTCCCAAAAGCACCTCTGGAGGGAGTCAGTCGCCCAGCTGCCGCAGGCTCGGCACAAAGGCTAGAGGTTGCTGGAGCGAATGAGAAAACAGGGAAGGGCGAGAAAGAACTTCCCAGATCGAGGTTACTGCCTGGTATTTCAACTTCCACCGAAGGTGCGCCCCCCAGACAGAACGCAGTCAGGCTGCAACACTAAGACTTGTGGTTAGTAATTGACCTAGCTGCTACCGATCGATGCAACACTAGAGCACCATAACAGCATACAACTTAGAGTACGGCGTGCGGTAAGCTCGGCAATTTAAACAACTTACATTACAAGTTGAACAGCCACATTACCTTCCGCAGGCAACAACAGGAGCTGGGAGAGCAGGTTTGGAGACCTGGCTTGGAGGGATTGGCTCTAGCAGAAAGCGCGGAGAAGACATGAGGGGCATGGGAGGAGCCCGGCGCGAGACGATGACAACTGCACAAACTGTGTTCAGAGAATGCGGCGCTTTACTCGGTAGCCGGCGAGACCCGCTAGACTCGCATTTAATACCGAGTTTTCCCAGATAATATAGAGCTTCTTTTGCTGAGGTTGGATGGAACCTGAGCCGGACATGGACCAGCAAATCGAGGTGGTCCGTGCCACCATCACATGCTTCTCGTTTTTGTTGCCAGCTTCAGCCCCGCGTTTTCGCACTATGGCCGTCTGCTACCTCCCCTGAAGTACAGATGAACGCCGCATTTCCCATGCCCGCGCTGCTCTAAATAAGCGACAAGTTCGATGTCACTCCACTGCGTTCGCTACACCTTTGTCGAGAAACGGTTGAGTGATTGGAACAGAAGACCATTGTCCAGCTATCAGCAAAATACAGAACACAGTCTCGTTCCAAGTTGGTTCAAGTTCACCCTCAAGCCCAGCCAAGTAATGTCCCAGATCCTCGGGAGTGTCTGGGCAATGACCGTCCCATCAACGACAGCCCCAAAGCAGTCACAGGGCCGAAATCGCCGAATGCAAAGCAGCTTCCAGACGTGTTAACAAGGTGGCGTGGCCGGGCAGTCGCGGAAGTCATCTGGCAAGTTCTCAGCGACACACTCATGCGGGCCAGCAAGCAAGCAAGCCACCGAGCCACACGCCACTCTCCCGCAACGCATGTTGTATTGCAGTATGTAAATATCCGTACACTGTGGTCCCCGACACCCCCCAGGTTGTTGGCTCCCTTGCTCCACACACGCCAAGCCGAGGCATCGCTTCACCCCTGCTGTCTGCGCGGCATTGTCTGCACATCATCAAGTGATGGAATTGCGGACGGTTTCTCGGTTTCTGGAAGAACTCTCCACTGCAGGGCAGGAACGTGGGACACTTGGACCTCCCGAGTCCCCCATCTGTCTACGTTCCAGGATTTGATCGGTATTGCTGCCTCAAAGCTTAGTGCCCTCCAAGGCCCGTCCACGTCTCGCCCTTAGCTTCCTCGCGGGAAAGGCGCGCCGAGGCAATGCGACGCGTTCATTTCTAGTCCCATGTCTTCGTCCCGTAGGAGGAAGCTCCCACGACTCGACTAGCCTCTGCCGAATCTCTACACTACCGTGACTACGTCACTCCCCAAGGCACATCACCACTGCAGCATCCATGCATGTCGCAAGTTTGGCGATAGGAGCACAACCTGAACTGTTTTTGCGTCACCCCAACGCTTTGCATCGGCTCCATCTCGACTATCTCTCCCATCTCGACCCTCCCAGACAGAGGGGAGTCTACCTGTCCAGGTCTCGAGAATAAGTCGGAACGCCTGAATTACAAGTGTCTTGTATGCACACGGCTTGTCTCCCTGGCGGTTTGCCCGTTCATTTAAGGTACCGTTATATATATGTCTTAGGTTCAAAGTAGCCAATCCCGCCGCCCCTTTGCTATCTTCACAACTTGAACTCAATCGGTTCCAGTCTCGCCATGGCTGGTACAACGGGCCAGTCGGCGTCCATGACTCCAGAAAACCTTTCAACATCACCATCCTCCTCGAAGCGGCATTTAATCAAACTTCTCGCGTCGCCTGCGAACGCCCAGAGCGCCCAAGGAGGCAGGAGGAGGAAGTGGGATGACGGCATCCCGCCCATCCTGCGACCACTTGTGCGCGCCTATCTTCTAGGTTATGTGTCAGCGGTTGCGCCTCGAGTCTTGACCCTTCTGCTGCAGCACCTCAGCAGGCGGAGGCACAGCAGCCAGGCCGCAGACAAGACAAAAAGGACGGGGAAGACGACTGCGCATGACTCCTTTTGGGAATCCTTGCAGCACATCTTATATACAGGCCTCGACCCGAGACGCTTTCCTGCCTTCTGTGCTCTAGTTGTTGGTGGTAGTACCTTGCTCGAGGTGCGTTGTCACCATAGACGCCCCCTTTCTCGTTGCATGCAGTAAACAGAAGTCGCTAACACGACCTCGTAGGTCCCGTTGAAAGTTTCATTGGACAGGCTGTCCAAGAACCTCTCCGAAGCGGCACGAAAGAGGCTCTCACGATGGCTCGCCTCCTTTGTCGCGGCCTACCTCAGCCTGCGCCTGCTCCAATCCAAGCAAAGCGCCAGTTTTGCTGAAATCGCCCCGGTCCAGGCTGAGCACCCCCCGGGCGTCGCCTTCAGCACCACCCGCTACGCGGGCCGCACTCTGGACTTGACCCTCTTCGCCGTGACACGGGCCCTCGATGTCATCGTCGGCTCGCTATGGGCCCGTCGCCAAACCACCAAGAAGCCGTCCGCCATATCCTCAGCCATCTCCCATCTCGCCGACCCCGCCCTCTTTGCCCTCTCCAGCGGTCTCATCATGTGGAACTGGATCTACCACCCGTCCCGCCTCCCGCGTGCCTACAACAAGTGGATTGCGGCGGCAGCTGTCATTGACCCTCGCCTGATCGAAGCCCTCCGTAGATGTCACACCGGTGCTCTGCAATACGGCGTTGACACCGGGCAAGCCCCCCTCCTCGGGGCCATGTGTGATGATCATGGCTGGCCGCGCGCCTGGGGCGACCCAGCCATCTCGGTGCCATTCCCGTGCGAGGTGGTGCACATGGGAACCTGCGGGAGCTCATGCGAGGGCCATGCGGCGACACGCTTGATCCGCTCCTTCCGCTGGGCAATGGCAACCTACCTCCCTCTCAACCTCGTTGCCGCCGCCGTACGATCACAGACCGCTCCCCGCACCGGGCCCTACAGCAAGGATCTAAAGAGAGCCCTAATATCCGCCGCCCGCTCCTCGGCATTCCTAGGCGCTTTCATCAGTCTCTTCTACTACGGCGTCTGCCTGACGCGCACGCGCCTAGGGCCGCACGTCCTAGGCAAGGACGTCAAGGCGCGGCAGACAATCGACGGCGGCGTGTGTATCGGTGCCGGCTGCGTGGTCTGCGGATGGAGTATCCTGCTAGAGAATGCGGGCCGGCAGAAAGATGTCGCGCTGTTCGTCGCGCCCAGGGCGCTGGCTACGCTGCTCCCCAGGCGGTATGCCTGGGACAAGCAGTGGAGGGAGACGGTTGCCTTTGCGGCGAGCACGGCGGTTGTGTTTACGTGTGTGCTGGAGGATAGGGTACGGGTGAGGGGGGTGCTTGGGAGTGTCCTGGGCAGCGTTTTGCGGCCGTAGGGTGGAGCGGGGATGGAACATTTTCAGACCGTCTGTAAAAGCTATACTTGCATATGGGAGTCGATGGAAGAGGTAATTGCATGGCTGAAGCATAAGGGGGTTGGTTTGCATTGGGTTACAAGGATGAAACTGGGAGAGCAAAAGAGACTGCTGGTGTATAAATGGTGGTTAGCAATTAAAAGATCAGCCTCCGTAGTTGTGTGTATATACTGTAAAACAATTTGTCATGTTGTATTAATGCTGTAATGAGATAATTCGGACATTAAGACCTGGTGATTTGAGTGTGAGTGAAGTGTTGAATGCAACGGAAGAGCTATCAAGGTCGAGATCATACTGTAACAAGGCCACCAACGCCACATCTGCCATTGAGACTAGTTAACGATTGTGAAAAGTGTATTAGGAAGGAAAGGGGAGGAAGAGAAGAGAGGCGAGAACCTAGGCCGGCACCCAAAGTTACCGACCAAGTTGCTGCTTTCTTAACCTCTGCCTAAACAGGAAATAAAACTTCGTTGAGATGAGAGGAAATATTAGTCTGTTCCCCAACACAGCCTAGCTAGCAAGTACACGGCTTGGCTACCTAGAATGCGAAGTGACAACGAGGTTCCCTGGAACTGAGCTCATCCAAGATGGAGGTAGCTACTGGTCAGAGATCAAAGGGGCAGCAAAAGAAAGTAAGAAACTTCTCCTATCAGGGGTCGGACCCTGTAAACGTCTGTAAACATCACACACACAGCTGCAAGTTAGAAAATTCAATCAACCGCTCAGTCCGCCTAAAATGCCGTCATTACTACATCAATCTACCCGTAGGACTCAAGACAAGCCCCATCAGCCCCTCGCCCACGTGGCCACGCCGAGCACAAAAATACACACCAGCACGTCCGCCTTGACCGTCCCAAAGATCTGCCCATACCGCATAGCAATCTCAATGTACCCCCTGAAAGGCTGCGGCAAGAACCCAACCACCATGCCCAAGATGCCGCCCCCGGACGCGCTGCGCGCCCGTCCCCGGTCCATAAAATACCGCGAGGTCAACAGCAGCGCCTCGGCCGTCGCAAACGCATAAAAGAACTTTTTCCCCGACTCCCGCATCTCCTCCTCCCCCTCCACGCCCACCACGCCCACCACCTTCTCGCGCTCCCGCTCCACCTTGGTTCCGCCAAACGACGTCCACAGCGCAATGTACAGCCCCAGGCCGAGCGCGACGGCCGTGTGCAGCAGTCGCCACAGCGAGGCGTACCGATCCGGCCTCGCGAGCTGCTGCTGCTGCTGGGGGCCGCCCGGCCCGAACGGCGGCATGCCCATGCCCAAGGGCATGTTGGCGAAGGGGTTGGCGCCGGGTGCACCACCGGGAGAGGGGAACGGGAAGGGGCCGCTGCCGCCTGCGCTGCCGTCGCCACCGCCGAGCATCTGCATCATCATGCGCATCATGGGGTCTTCAGCCTCGGGGTCGCCGGGGCTGGGGAAGGCACCGAAGGGGTTGGGGCCGAGACCTGCGGCGGCAGCGGCAGCGGGGTCGAGGCCGAGCATCAGCTGGCGGAGGCCGGCCTCAGACATGTTGGGGCCTGGGCCGGGCGGTTGGGGGAACTGGGGGGGTATGCGGGGTGCGGTCTGGGGTTGGTAGAAGTGCTGCGAGATGTCGACCTCGTCGGGATCGGCGTGTTGGAGAGGTCTGGCGGTGGGTTGCGCGGTGGGTGTAGCTGCTGCTGGGGTGGTGGTGCTGGCAGGGGTGGGAGCCTTGGGGGTTGTGGTTTGTGGTGCTCCTAAAGGCGAGACAGCGTTAGTTACTGCCGTACATGGCTTGGTTCACCATGGAGAAGATGTCCTACCTCTTTGAAGCCCGCCTCCGAGGCCTGAAATCTTGTCGAGCCGCGATGCACCGTCAGCTCTGATCCTGGCTTCGCGCTTCTCTTTGATCTCTCTTCGTTTGCGAGCCTGCTCGGCCAGCCTTGCGGCGGCGGCGGCATCATCTGCGTTTTCAGCCATTTTCACTGTCCCGGTTCGCTTGAGATATTAGAGAGAGAGAGCGTGTTGGGTTGAAGATGGTGGTTTTGGCGCATGAAGGAAGAAAATACGAGGCGGGTGGAAGCTCCAACGTGTGACGTCGACCCGTCTCAGTGGTTCAACGTGTTGCCAGCTTCCCAAAACCTTATCTTATCGCGACGCACAAAGGCCCACCAACCAGGCCCCCTATTTTGCGTGCCAGCTGTCCGATGTTGCTCTGCTCTCGGAAGTACACATGAATTTACACTACAGAACAAGGATAGTCTCGAAACACGACTAGAAAGGCGATCGCTACATCATCACGTCTCACCACGGAATATATCGCACTTCTATATCTCCTTCAACTCATACGGATTAAATCAGCACACGCATCAGTGCGCACGCCAACACTGAAAGACAATGTCTCACTCCAAATAATTGACTCAAACTTGGGCACAACGCAACGCTGCATTATCGCACACCTGAGGTCTACTTAAATTGTTTTGTGCCACGGTGCCAACACTCTCCTCATGACTGGCAAAACCAAAATTCCATTCTCATGAGCCACTCAAGGAGTAGCCTTGCTCATACTGATCAGCCGCTTCACACCGACCTATAACATAATAATTAGCTCACGTTCGCACAGTTTCGAGTGTGCGAGGTACTCACCATCCACTGTCCACACTCTTCAGTCTTGTCCCGCTGGATCTCGACCTGGATCTTCGATGCAATCTCGTAATTCCTGGCAGCCAATGCCCCAGCAAGCTGTGCCAGTTGGTCAATCGTCTCCGTCTTGATGAGATCCTCGTTGTTGAGGTGGTCAAATAAAAGCCCTAGCCGCTTCTGCGTATCCTTAACCTGAGCAGCAAATGAAGCCGGTGCCCTGGACGCTACCCTCTGCATGTCTTGATCTAGAATGTCTACAAGCTCCTGAGCTTCAGCCGGGATATGAGATCGGTCGCCAGCAGGGTGTCTGGGCTTGGGCTTTGAGGGGCCTGACGTTTGCCGGGGCGGCGGACCAGCCGGCGGCCCTCTGCTTGCTTGCGGAGGTCCCGCAGAAGGGGGAGGCCCCGAAGTCGGTGGGGGGCCTACCGGTTGCCGTCCGCCAGGTGGTGGAGCGTATCCATGGGAAGTTGGCCCCGATGGCTGGGGAACCGCCGCATAGGGGTTGGGTGGAGGAGGCGCTAGCGGAGAGGATGCTGGCCCGTGGCTAAACTGCTGTGCTGCTGGCGCTGGCGAATATCTGTTCGAGGGGACTATGCCCGCCGGAGGAGGATTGTAGGGAGAAGCCGACCGGGGAATGGTTTGGGGCGCCGTGGGGGCTGACAAATTACCGCCGGACGGTGGCGGAGGAGGCGCGTACGGGTTGGTTGAGGTGGACGCCGTCGACGAAGGCCTGGTTAGCTGGTGGCCAGCTTGCGGTAGCCCGACCGGGGGGGACGCAAAGTTGCGAGGAGGTGCGGATCCCTTGGGGGGGGGAGGGGGCGGCGTTGGCGCGCTTCGCTGGAAGGGGCCGGTCGGCGGTGGTGACTGCAAGTTGGTCTGGCCCGGGAAGGGTGCGGTAATGGGCGCAACAGGCGGCGCGGGTCTGCGGACCGGGGCCTTCGGCGGGAGTACCGGGATATCATTCCAATTACCAACTTCCTTGCTTGCTTTGGGCGGGGGAGGCGTGTTCCGGGGAGGTGCTCCATGTGTACCCGACTGGCCAAAGGTTGGCGCAGGCGGGGCATATGCCTGACCGTGAGGGGCATAGGGAGATGAAGCCTGAGGCTGGTACGAAGAACCGCCCGAGGGATACCCCCCATAGGAGGTTGGGGCGGGACCTAGAGACGGAGCTGGTGGGGCATAGGGATTCAGCGGGCTCTGGCCAACAGAAGAAACCGGTGCTGGCGGCTGATAGGCAGTAGGGGCTGCCACTCGGGATGATGTCCGCGTCGATGGTGCAGTTTGTCTGGTGGCGGCAGCCTGGGGGGCCGCCTTGCGAGATGCGAGCCTGACACGATTCCTTGCAACCTCGGCCGCTGGATACCTCGTAGGCAGAAGATCGAGATACTTCTCCGCAACGGTTAGCTGGCCATGCGCAGCAACAATATCGGCGTACTCTGTGTACTTGTCGTATAGAGAGGCAAGCTTCCATCCGGTTGTGAGATTTTTCTCGTCGTCCGCGAACTTGGTGAGGTGGCGGAAGACGGTCACCTTCTCGATGAATTGTTGAAGGGACCGGGCGTGGACCGAGAAAGTGGAATCGTCGTTGGACTCCTTCATCCCTGCTTGTTCCGCCTCCTCAAGTTCTGCAATCCAGATACCCACAACCTTCTCTAGCTTCGAGCCGACGAGATAGCAGAATGAAGCATCTTTTCTCGATCCCGATTCGTAAATGCGGTCGCCCAGCGCCTCGCAGAGGTCAGGGAACTCCGCAGGGTCAGCAAAGGTGCAGAGGGTAACCATTGCCTCTTTCCAGTTGGAGAGATCTGCGTTGTACACAACATCCCAGAGATTCTTGCCAGTGACTGAGCTGATGAGGCGTAAGTAGCTGGGGCTGCCCCGTTTCTCCGCGAGGTACGCCGTCTGGACCTTTTCCAGCAGATCCTTACCACCGCAGTTAGCGAGAATGAAAGCGTCAGCCACCCGGCTAGCCTTCATGCAGACGTCAACGGCTTTCTCAAAGTTGCCTAGTATAATGGCCTTCGTGACCTGGTCCTCGAGAGTGGTATTGCCGTCGCCGAGAATGTGGAAGGGGTTATCCGTCTTAGCTCCCTTGGTGGCAGCGATGTCAGACAAAAAGTCATCGCCGTCATCAACGTCTCCCCACATACTAGTCACACGCTTATGCCTCTTAGGTGCACTACCGTTGGGCTTCAGCGAGGAAAGCTGATCTGTTTCCTTAGACTCCGAGGGCGTCGAGGGCGACGAGGGCTCCGGCTCCTCGATAGCATTTGATGCATCGTCTTTGGAGTAGCCCAGATACTCCACGATCTTGGTGCGCCCATCCGACTGGATCAATGTCTGCATGACCTTCCATTCCGCCTTCTCCTCTTCGGTTTTGGCGTTCTCGAGATGGGATTCACAGATGCCGGCAATGTCCCCGGTCTTGAAGGCCTCTTCAAACTTCTCAGTCGCAGAGCCAATATCAGAGTCAACGGAGAAGCTGGAGATCTGAATCTTTGAGGTTCTCTGTTGACCGGCGGGCGTATCGTTCAATTTGAAAATGACTAGCTTGCCACCGTAGCCAAAAGAAACACCGACTGGGCGCTCAAGCCAGGCCGGCGCCCTGGCCAAGGAGAATGTGGCCCCTTGGACCTGGGTTGGGGCTTTGGAGAAAAAGTCATCGTCATCCAGATTACTCTGAGCTGTAGGGACAGCCGAGGGGTTAGTGTTTTGCAAGGTCTGGATGGTGATTTTGCCATCGAACGACGCGGTAGCAGTGATGTTGGGATTCTCGGGGTTAAAGCGGGTCGAGAACGTCCAGTTGGTCGCTTCTGGGAACTCGCCATAACGCTCTCCCGTCTGCGGATTCCATATCAAAGTCCGGTTGTCCTTTCCGCACGAGATCAAAATGGCAGGGTCTTGCTGACACCATGACAGTGATAGCACACCCTGGTCGTGCCCTGAGAGGGTCTTTTCAGGCGCCTGTGAGTTTCTGAGGTTCCATAGCAGGATGACGGGAGTGTTGTCATCCGTAGTGGCCGTCAGGAGGCTGGTTGAGTTGTTGGGGTCCCAAGCGATGGCGCTAACAGGCTTTCGGTTGTTGTTCAGCGTCAGGGAGGCCTTTTTTGTCTTCAAGTCCCAGACTGTGACAAAGCCACCCGCACTGCCGGTTGCCAGGATGTTTGCGACCTTGCGATTCCAGGCCACACACTCGATATCGTGGGCGGCGGCGGTACCGAGACGGAAAGCAGTCGAGGTATCGTTGATGTCCCAGACGAA
This sequence comes from Lasiosphaeria hispida, assembly GCA_033439745.1. NCBI lineage: Eukaryota > Fungi > Ascomycota > Sordariomycetes > Sordariales > Lasiosphaeriaceae > Lasiosphaeria > Lasiosphaeria hispida. Next base: position 2,066,446 of record JAUIQD010000007.1, on the reverse strand, counting down.
GAGCTCGCCCTTGGCACCGGCCGTGGCCAGAACATGGGGTCGGAGGGGATTGAATTGCAGTGACTTGATAGGGCCAGTGTGCTTGGCTGTGCGCGACAGGAGCGCATCCTCGTCGCCGCCGATCAACTTCTCAGCATCCCACAGATCCAGCGACCCGTTTTCCATTGCACCAGCAATTACACCCCGAGGGTGTTCCTCACTGGGGGCGCCCCATGCGATATCGTAGAATCTGTGCAACTGTCAGTTTTTGGTCGCCGCGCAATGGACTGCCCATCCCATTACCTAGACTCGGCGCTGATGCTAGTTATCGGCTGCAGCTCAAGGCCTTGCTCAGGTCCATCCAGGTTGAGATCCCATAGCTCGAGCTTGGTCTCGTCTGAGAAGTCGGCATCGACAGCACCCGACCGGGTGCCTGTAACGAGGAGAGGTTTGGCGCCGGGCGACCAAGCGAAAGCCGCCGTGCGCGGTACTTCTCTGAGCCGGACCATGTCGACGGCGTGGATTGTGCGAGAGGCAAAGGGGACGGTAGGGAGTTGTCGAGAGGCTTCTTGCTTGCTTCGCGGTTCGATAGTGGTGATGCGTCGTGATCACACTTGAAAGAGGGCAATTGAGCTGGGGATAGCTCCTGAACACCTAAAGCCCTACGGCGGAGAGCGTTTGGGCCGTCAGGGCAGGTGCTGGCGACGTATTCAAGTCAAGTGGAACTGGCTCCTGCGTGTTGCCAGATTGCACAGGAATTCCCAGGCCAGGAGTCTTCTCAAGGATGCGGCGCAGGGGGGTGCCCAGCCCAAGCCTCGACCCACCACTGGCCCGGAATTTTGGCAGGTGTCCCCTACGTTCTGACAAAGACACCACCAACCCTAACCTCTCCCCCTTTTCTCCAATCTTCAGTGCCAGGCAGTCTACAATAGGTCTAGATATCTTTGAAATTCAACTGGGTCTCTCTGCTAACTGAATCGAGTAAATGTGTTCTGTTCTCAGGTACCTTGCGAGTGTGCCATTTTGTGGGCGGGCTAGAGCAGGGTTGGGCATAAGCCCGTTTCTTGTAGTGTTATAATATGCAACAAGCGAGGTAGGCGGGGTTGAGAGAGCTCCATCTCAATCCGCACTTTGCAGGCCGCACGTGATTAGCTACCTTGTATCTCATAGCACACCTTTACAAGACCGAGCGACAGAGAAAGACATACTAACCACTGGTGCCGGAGAAACTTTTGAATCATTTAAAGCTTGGACGGCAGAACATCTATCTACATTCGCCTCTAGATCTGCATTCAAGATCTGGACTCAGCGAGTTCCTGACCCAAGTCCCTCCACGTCTGAGGTTTGACACTCAAGAGTCATGACCGACACAGCGCGCTGGAAATCGACTGTGTACGTAGGCGGCCTGGCTCCTGTGGTCACAACCGGCAACCTCCACGATGCTTTTATCCCGTTCGGTGAGATCGCGGACGTGGCCCTCCCGAAGAATGAAAACCCCAACGCCGCCGACCCTCACCGGGGGTTTGCCTACGTCGAATTTGAGGACGCCGAGGATGCTAAAGAAGCGATCGACAACATGGACCAGTCGGAGCTCTTTGGCCGTGTGATAAAAGTTTCCGCGGCCAAGGTACCGAAGAGCTCAACTTCTGGTCTTGGGGCTAAAACAGCCCTCTGGGAACAGGTGAGAGGCTCAGCATGAGAACGTCTAAGTGTTACAGCATATTAACCGTAAATACAGGAAGGATGGCTTGCTGAAAATGCTGTCGGCGAAGAAGACCGCCAGGCTGCTGATCAATCGGAAAACACACGAGCAGAGGACCCGATGCAGGGTCTCGAAGGTCTTGATCTCGCGGGACCTAAACCAGAATGAATGGTCGTGAGGTCCACCAATTCTGGCCTACGATGCCAACCTCTGCATTCTTGCTATCGCAGCGCAACCAGACGGGATTTTAGGGAGGGGACACAAAGAAAAATCCATGGAATCGATACCCAAAGGAAAAGCTCGCATAGCTATGGCGTTAAGGGGCGGCTCTGTTAGTTTTACATGAGAGAGGTTATTTACTTTTTATAAATGGGCTCCTTGAGATGACACCGAGGACGGGCCCCGATGCAATGCAGCCAACTTCCAGGTTGATATGAATGAACTCTCCATGTACAAGGGGCGGCTCCCGTCGGTCTATCCGTTAAGTCTTATCGCCCCCAACAAAGCCAACTGTTTCGACTCATCGCCAATATTCTTCCTGTCCCTTAGTGGTGCTCGGTGTGGTTATCCGCCGCGCGATTTTGACGCTTGAGACGGATAGTCTTGTCGGTCAAAAAGTGGCGAAGGCTAGAGTACGCAGCGGCGCCCACGGCAAAGGCAACGACGATACCTGTGGCGGACGGCCTGTGAGTAAATGGCAAAAGGGATTAACGGAGGTCGTATTCATGGTAGCTCACCAAGAGGCCACAGCTCAGCGGGAATCTTGCGCAGGCGTCTCAGACGTTGCGAGACAGTATGAGCTGTTTGAATATAACCGTCGTCAGCGATCAATTGGGCGGGATTCTATGCCTATGGGCCGCCCGAGGAGCAAATCGAGGGTGCCGAAGCTCAATGGCTCCACGTACCAGCTTGTTCCTCCTTCTGTGATCACAGAACCAACTTGTTAGTCTCTGACGCAATCGATGGAATCTCTGTAGGGAAGCCAGCAACAGCAGTAGTCGCGACAGCACAAACGTACCGGCACCGGCGCCATCAGGCGGGCCGTGGGGCGGAACATCCGAAGAGATCGCGTGGCATACATCGTGGGCGAGTGTGGAGTGGAGAGTGTTGACTGAGGTTTCGAAAAGACGGCCTAACAAAGCAAGAGAGAGCTCTGGAGGAGAAGGTCGCAATTCCAGCACGATTGAATGGAGCTCGGCTGTCCGCAAGTGAGAGGCAGAGCAACCCACGGGCCATTCCGACCAGTCAGATCCATCAGCCCACAAGCCCGCGAAAAAGGACGTGCATGCCTCAGGCCACCGTACGCCAATTGATGCAGAGGAGCTCAGGCCCGTGTCATGCTCTGGCAACTGCACCTACGCAGCACCTCAGTCTCAAAGCTTCACCACTTCTCCCTTCCGGACCTTCCACGAGCCATTGAGCTGCCCCGACCACCCCAAGTCGCCTGCGAGACTCCAAATTGCCCAACATGTCCGACGACGAGCGCGTTACCAAGCCCTTCAAGTTCGTCACAGGTACGAAAACCCCGGATCCTCTGCATTCAAAATTCCCTCGGCTCGAGAAAAATGACATGGCCTGATCCCATCTCTTGCATCACAATTGAGTTGTCGCTAACTTTTTCTGATAGCCGGTATGTAAAAACATTCATACCAACCCTCAAGACCCATTCCGAGACCCCGAGTAATTGCTGCGAGGGGGGATTGTTGGCGGGGGGGAGGGATGCTTGAGGAACCGATGTCGCGGACAACCTTGAGGCAATGATGTTGAAGACGGGGACGAGGAGAAAAGAGGCTGGAGCCTTACTGAGGGCGTAGTCTGACGCTTCAATTTCTAGGTGTCGACGCCCGCTTCCCGAACACCAACCAGACCAAGCACTGCTGGCAGAACTATGTCGATTATCACAAGTGCATTCTAGCCAAGGGCGAGGACTTCGCCCCTTGCCGCCAGGTTAGCGGGCCCCCATTATCAGATTTATGAAGGGCATACTAAGTACGTGGCTAATAGTTCTGGCTCGCCTACCGGTCCCTGTGCCCGAGCGGCTGGTACACGCGATGGGATGAGCAGAGAGGCAAGAGCCCCGAGCCACCGAATAATGAGACCACTGATTGCTAAACATCTCGACAGAGGCCGGAAACTTTCCCGTTCGCTTGGAGTAGGGGTGGACTGTCGTGATTGCTGGGAGAGATGTTGGTTGACGCGAGGATTCACTCTCACAACTTATTACACTAGAATCATCGATAGTAAGGGGGGAATGCACATAGAGAACCTGGGTTTCTTACGCATCGTCGAAAAACGCCATGTAGTGATTCAATGACGGCGAGAGACACAACTCGCTGACTGTGTATTCCAGTTTTATCATGATGGTATCTTGATCTGTGCTATGAAACCAACCGCCCCTTAAACGCCAAAATATTAAACATGACATCAAAGTCCTACATCCCCCACGAAACCGCGATTCGCTCAATAATACACATGCCGTTGCTGAACAGCTCCTATCCTTTTAAGCTTCGCCGCTCTCGTCGCCGCTCTCGTCATCCGAGCTCATAAATTCGTCATCCTCATCAAACCCAAAGAACGTCCTCACCTTGCCCTTGCTTGCTGCTGCCACTTCTGGCTCCGAAGGCGGCGTGATGATCCCAGAGTCGCCAACAGCATTGCCTTCGCTCTCATCATCCTTCATGCGCTCATCACTCCCCTGGGTAGAGTCCGGGCCGGGTGAGATACTGAGAATGTTGTCCTTGAAATTGCCTGCCCTCATTGCCGCAAGCACCGCCTCACGCGTTCGCTCGCCCGTCTCTTCCCTGTCCTCGACCCATTTACCATCAAGCCCGCCACCAACACCGCCGCGGCGGATCTCCTCCTGCTTCTTTTCTGAGATATCGACAATCTGCTGCCACCGCTCGCGCCGCTTTTCCTTCTCTTTGCGGTCCATATCGGGCTTAATTGCGAGGTACTCAGCCAGTGCCTTGGCCTCGGTCACGGTGCGCAGCCGCCGTCCGTCAAGGTTGCGACTCGACCCGTTGTCTTCCCCCTGATTCTTTTTGCGCTTTGATGACATGCGCCCACCGGCTGCTCGCAGTTGGGAGCCGAAGCCGCCCTTACCACCGCAGAGCGGCACCGACACCCGGAGGGAGAGGAAGTCATCTTGGGTGCTGGAGAGGAGCGTTGAGATGGTTGCTGTAGGTTCTGCCGGGAGGTGACGGCTTGAGAGTGTGGTGAGGATGAGGCGTGTGTTGAAGTTTGGCGGGAGGCGGCCATCGAGCTCTGAGCGCAGTTCTGATATGGTTGTTGTTGGCGGGAGGGCGAGGGAGAGGGTTGGTGGCAATCCCGTTCCAGCAAAGCTGGTGACGAGAATGTTGATCCTGCTAGGCGCCATTTTGCGAGATGTGGTGTGCGCTGGTAGTAGGTGTAACACGATGTAGTTCTGATGGTCTGTTCTTGGTTGGTTGCCTGGGTGGCGATCTAGAAGTCGAATCGGTGCAAAGGCTGATCTGGTTATCTCCTGAAAGAAATTTCAGACGTTAAACCCAACTGAGGAGTTTGAGGAGAAGAGAGCTGGCCGGGACGTCCCCCTTCTTGTAAGCGCGGAATTGTCGTCGGAATTGGATTTAACTTCCTAATGATAGCAAACTCATGGCAACTTGGAGGTTGAATGCGCCATGGTTCACTAGCGCACTAGCCACATCTTGGGACTACTTGTGCTGCCAAGAACCCAGTGATCACGTGTGGCTGTGCTGCCCCACTAATTATTTTCAACCCTACTACGGGGTAATCGAATTTCAGCACCCCAAGCCCACAAATCACCAAGATCTCGAATTTGAGCTCTCGCCCTCAAACGCCGACACTTTCCCAGACCAACATCGTCAATTGTGTCGACACCGGACAAACCGCCAAGATGCTTATTCCCAAGGCTGATCGCAAGGCGATCCACGAGGTATGTCGGAAATATTGTCATTTTGGGAGGGCTTCCAGAAATGCAGAGGAAACTGTCCAAATAAATTATTTGGAGCTCGAATGGTTTGGGGCAGTTGCTGATAATTGTCCAGTATCTCTTCCGGGAGGGTGTCATGGTCGCTGCGAAGGAGTAGGTCCACCGAATTCCGAGAATAATGCACACAACACGATTTCCCCTCTCGACCGTTCCGTTCTTGTGCAAGCCAGATGCGTGCTAAACCACCGCCACGAGACCACCGACGTCCAACACATGCGCCCGTCTTGTGTCGTCCACCAGCGCAGGATGCTAACAGTTTCTCTCCATTTAGCTATGAGTCAACTCACGAGACCGGTATTCGCAACCTGTTCGTCATCAAGGCGCTCCAGTCCTTGACCTCACGCGGCTACGTCAAGACCCAGTTCTCGTGGCAATACTACTACTACACCCTCACCCCCGAGGGTCTCGACTACCTCCGGGAGTGGCTCCACCTTCCCGCCGAGATCGTTCCTGCGACGCACATCAAGCAGCAGCGATCGCACGCCCCCCCTCGCGGCATGATGGGCGAGGAGGGCCGTGGCGAGCGGAGAGGCGGCGGCTTCGGCGGCCGTGGCCGTGGTGGTGACCGTGGTGACCGTGGTGACCGTGGCGACCGGGAGGGTGGCTATCGCCGCCGTGAGGCTGGTGGTGAGGGCAAGGAGGGCGGTGCGCCGGGCGAGTTTGCCCCCCAGTTGTAAGTTGGAATCCTCTCCATGGAAAAGGTGGCTAATACTTGAGACGCATATTTGCTAACATTCACTCAACAGCCGTGGTGGATTCGGTCGTGGCCGTGGTGGCCGTGGTGAGGCTCCCCCCTCTTAAACAAAGGGATTGCGTAATTCTTTGGTTGCCTGCGAAAATGGCCGGCATGAACAGCATGGCACGACATGTACTCTAAGTCAAGAGTGGAAGGGTCAACCAACAAACGCACCTACTCGCTACGGCCTGAGTGCTTTGCGTGAGGAGTTTGGTGGTTAGAGATCATTCGGAAAACTTTCTGCATTCAGGGTCATCTTTCACGGTCAATACGATTTTTACACCCAGTATTTTCTCGTGATGTTGCATGGACAGCTCGCCGCAGTGGCACAGCATCCTCTTTGTTTTTGCCGAGGAAGCATTGGGACGCGCAGTGACAGTCTAATTATGCTCATCAATGCCGAGCCATTTAAACCAGAGATTTGCTCTTGGAGCAATTGCAGTTTGACAATACCATAAATGAAACCTATCCAGAGAATGCCTAGTGAATGTCGACCTTGGTAGCTCAATTCATGTCTGAGCTGTACGATCAATCTAGGAAATCCATAGATTGAACTATCAAGCTTACTCTAGATTTCCTTAACAGTTCCTACGTTGGCAAAAAGATAAAAGTCGACCAACTGTGTCACAATATCATTGAGGGAAAATGGACAACACGAGGCAAATATCACATCACGGACAAGAGTTAGCTTGTTAGGTAGTCGAAACCCAAACCTTACCTATGCATATAGCCATGCATCGCTGGAGACCCAAGCCGTGTCAGCACAAGATATTGATCATGTATATGATGGAGAAAAGAGGATGGTGTGCACCTTTGGTAATTCCATTTCCCAACTCTAAACGCCTCATCAAGACTGCTTCAAGTTCTGCTAAACCCGGTAGTACGTAGTATCGAGACAACACAAATAGGATACGCTCTCAAGCAAGCCGCACGCCGGCCTCCTTGCGCTTCTTACCCTGGTGGGAAGCGGCTGAGCTCATGCCAAGGTTCTGGCTGGCGTCGAGCATGCTCTGGGACATTCTCCTCTTCTCCTCAGCCAGCTTCTTGAGTCGTTTATCCGTCTTGCCCTTACCGCTGCCCTTGCCGTGGAACTGGTGAGAAAGCTCCTTGAAGGCCTCCTTGGCATCGAGGCTGCGCCCGTCGGCATCAATGTACTTGAGCTCGATATTTGGCTTGTATCCTTCCCGGAAGAGCTGGTCCATGATGCGTGATTGGTGTTGTTCCCGCATGGTGTTCTGCTGCCGCGCGTATTCTTCGCGCTCGCGGATGGACATCTTCTCGTGGCGGCCACTGGCGCGGTCTCTCTCGCGCTGCAGACGTGTGTCCTCGTCGAACTGGGACATACGACGGTTGAGTTCAGTCAGGAAAGCCTGCCTCTGCCGGAACTTTGCATTTTGCTCAGCGCCATTTTGGTCTTCGATAAGGTGTCGGTCTTTGAGAAGGGCAAGGGTGGCACCAAGTCCTTGCGCTACCGTCTTCTCCTCTTCCACGCCAGTTATTGGCACGTCGGCAGGCGGTGATGCCTCGTGCTTAATGTGCGCATCCACCATCTCCTCGTCCTCGTCTGAAGCACCTTCCTCCATCGCCGTGACGGCATTTCCAGGCTTTGGTTTCGGTGCTTTGCGCTCCTCCTCCCGTTCCGCGTGCAAGGCGTCGACAAACTCGCTGATTTCATCGATAACAAGGCCTTTATCAGCTTCGGCATCGTCGGGAGGTTGACTCGCTTCTTCTCGAAGCTGCCTAGCAATATCTTCTGGCCGAGTCCTCTTCCTCTTCTTCAGCGCGGCCTTTCTCTGGAGGGCTAAGGATGTTTGGAGATCGTCATCGTCGACGAAATCCTCGTCAAAGACCTTTCTCTTCTTCGCAAATGTCACCGGACCTGAGTCCACATCCATTTGTTGATCGTCATCGCCACCATTAGGTTCGTCCCCGGGATACAACGCATCCTCATCATCTGCTCGACGTTGTCTTGTTGACTTTGACTTTTTCTTTTTCGGCTTTTTTACTTTGATTTCAGGCGGATCCAAGTAGTCCGAAACAGGTGCCGGTGCATCCTCTTTGTTTGTTCTAGTTAGCATCATGATCCCAGTGATGGAAGGGTGCGTCAACATACCAAGAACATCGAGCTCGACAACCTGATGCCTCCTTTTTTGGATAGGGGCATCAAGGATGTCAGCCAAATCGTTAGCTGTCCCGACAGCGCCGAGAGTAAAGACCTTCTTTTTCTTGCCGTGAATTTCTTCGTCGTACTGTCCCAATATCCCATGTTCGCCCGGCTCGCCAACATCGTTAGGGTCGTATACCGGCTTCTTCTTCTTCAAATCTATCTTTTCCTGAAGCCTCTCCTGCTCCCGCATATCCAAGTTCTCGAGCTCGTCGCCTTCTTCTTCGTTTTCCAAGACTCCAGTATCCTTCAGTGTCAGAATCTGGTCATCGGCGTCGAGGAAGCTGGCCATGTCATGCGCGACCTTGACATCAGCCAGGTCGGCGGACGTGTGCTCGGCAATCGCCTGGGTAGCGGCCTTCTCCTCCTCGAACTTCTTTTGCGCATCGATCTTCTTCTGGCGCTTCTTCTGGTTCTTCAGCCATGACTTGGCGTCGAGCTCGTCGTCCTCATCGAGATCGGCGATGCCTTTGCCTTCAAGTGCGGCAAAGCGCTGGGCCTTGTCGCGGGCCTTCTTGACGGCTGCGGCCTTCTCTTCGCGCCTCTTTTTCGCCTCTTCTGCCTCCTGGACCTTTTTGAAGTTGCCGTAAGCCAGGGCCTCGCGGGTCTCGAGGGTGCTTGGCGCGTCCGGATCCTCACCGGCTGACGCTTGAGAGGGTGCAGCAGCTCCGGGAACGGGCAGGGGCTTCATTCCCATGGCCCTCCGGAGTTTGTTAATCTCCTCAATCGACGCGGCGTCCATGATGGGCAGTTGTCGCAAGCTTGTCGGCAAGAGCTGAGGTCGCTGCAAGGCGGGTCTGACGGAATGGATGTCACAGAAGAACTCAGGCTGCAGAGCCAAGCAAACTGGGGCAGGCAAAAAGCGCCACATTTCTTTGAGGAGGCTGATGTGAGTGAATAGAGCAGTGGCTGAGTGGCCGATAAGATAAGAAAGCAGATTTGTGCGCCCCACTCTGCTGCCTTCGGAAAAATCTATATCAAGCCTGCGGCGGCGCTCCAATCTCTCTTCTCTTTTTTTCTTCTCACCACGGATCTGTGCCCAGCAATCCTCTGCCACTCCGGTGGCTAGAGTTGAATGTTGAGGCAGTTCGGTAAACCAAGGAGCCATCTCTTTCATGATGTCAATTTCCCACCGACAGATCCAAGATCAATCGAATTCTGGGGAGCCACTGTTCGCCGTCAAAAGCTGAGCGGTGGTGAAGCAGATTTTAGAGGGTGCTATATTCCAAATCTCTGCCGAGATCGTTGATCTTTGAGGCTCGAGGCAAACCATAGCCGGACCATATTTTCCCACCCATGTACTTGCGGCTTGCAAGTCCATCCACGCCATTGCTCTTGCTCTTTCCCACGCCTCTGATCGAAACCGATCCGGGGAGCTCGGAGGGCTCTGGTGGCAGCGTGTAAACATTTTATCAGCCTGGAACCCTGCAATTGCTGTCCGTCGCGTGTCGCTGTGCTTCGCCACTCGGTACTGGTGTTATTGTCATGCTTAAGCACACTTCTCAATCTGAGTGTGCTCTGCCAAACCGTTTACGCCACGTTGCCGTCAGTCAGGTCCAATCTCGGCGTGTTTCGCGGTCTTGTGTCTTGCCTAGGCTCTGGGCGCATGCTACACTATCACGTAAAGGTTGTCGAGCCGGACCGATGTGCTTAAGGTGCAAAACAGCAAAATGACTACTTTTTCTAGCCGAGTGCTTGGCTGACAAGTGCTCAACGGCTTGCTCAACGTCAAGCATCACGACTTTGTGCTAGCGATGGGTCATAGGAGAGAGCACAATGTCGGAGCGTTCCTGCGGCGCTTTTTTCTGCATGGCATCTGAAGGGATGTCAGGCTCGTCTGGCTGCAGACGTCAAGGTGGTCTGGCAACTGGAAGCATGCACGCGATTTACAAGCAGCTCGGGCATTATCAGTGTTGTTGCTATAGGCGATTCCACTGCGTTGGACAGTAAACATGCCACTCCGCTTTGTTCGCGACTTCTCCCCTGCTTCCCGGCGCGAACTTCCCTTCTGGTGAAGTGCCCGGTACCCCATGAGCCTTCAAGGCACGATCTTATTGTCTGCCGGCGTGCGGGGGATGGGTTGTAGGGAAAGGGTTGGATGGCCGTGCATCTTGGGGCCATGGACGGACCGATTTGAATCCATAGGGCATAGAGGTTGGGCCAGGGCGACGGAAGGGCCGTCGTAACTAAGGTAAAGTAGCTAGCTGCTGCTGTACGGCCTCGGCCCTGCCGGTGAGAAGATGCTGAGTTTGTATGGGGTTGTGATGGGTGGGCGATGCATATTCTGGACACATTCTGGTACTGGGTACCAGATACGCTCTGGACTGTTGGTTTCTTGTAGCGTAGTCAGGCGGAGGATATGTCCGTGTTTCGAGATGTAAAGCTCTCTCCAAGATTCGAGGCTAAGATCCATGTGCAAGGAAGATTGGGTTCAATGTCGATGTTGGCCTGTGTCCCCGCATCTTCAGATGGTGTACCTGCATCTCTTCCCCGCAGTACATGGGATCATTCAATATCGTGGCTGCAAATGGTTCAAACGCGGAAAGCTCGGGCATCAACCGCGGGCTGTCGAATCATGGCGACGAGAGGGGATGCAGTGACGTCGAGTCGCAGTGCGGCAGGATATCGGTGCTTTTCTGCTCTCGGTTAAAGAGGTCCCACCTGCCTCAATCCCACCCTTGGCAGCCAAGCATCCTCCATCACCCATTCTCCGCGTCGAGGCCCTGGTACCTGGCGCCTGGCACTGGACACCCGGCCTTCTGGGGAACGCATCGGCCAAGCGCCCAGGCAGGTCATACTCTACCCATGGGGTTGCCTTGACATGCGATTGATTGTGCAGAAGCACCGAGTACCACGGCGAGCTTCGATTCCATGTCGGCCCTTTCCCCACACGATCCTACCTAGCGCGGATATCACCCCGGCCCGTAGTGGAATCCGATCGTATAGGCCGGCGTCTAGGGGGATGCCGAGACAAGATCGTCATTGCTAGCATCGAACTACACAGATACAAATATCAAGATGGCCGGCCTCGACTTCAGCAGTTTTGGTCTCCAGCCTCATCCAGCCAACTCCAGCTCCAGCTCCAGCTCCCTCAGCTTGACAGTCGGCCTGCTTCAGCCCGCCATGTACGCCATTTCGTCTCTCCTGCTCTTCGGAGCCCTCACTGTCCAGTCTGTCTTTGGCCGTCCCGAGGATGTTCGCGCCAAGCGGGACGCCGAGATCAACAAGCGCTCTGTCGACTCCTTCGTCGAGACCGAGACCCCGTATGCCTGGCAGCGACTGCTCTGCAACATCGGCGCCGGTGGCTGTGCTGCTTCGGGTGCCTCCTCAGGCGTAGTTGTTGCCAGCCCTTCCAAGAGCAACCCTGACTGTAGGCAGCACCCTGTCCCCCCCGAGCCCCCTAAGTAACACGAAAAATAGACTGGTACACCTGGACCCGTGACAGTGCCTTGGTCTTCAAGGGCATTGTCGAGGCTTTCACTCACAGCTATGACCCGGCGCTCCAGACACAGATCCAGAACTTCATCGCTGCTCAGGCTAAGCTTCAGGGTGTCTCAAATCCATCGGGTAGTCTCTCGAGCGGAGCTGGTCTTGGAGAGCCCAAGTTCAGGGTGGATCTTACGCAGTTCACAGGCGAATGGGGTATGTTATTATTGCTATCACAAACATCCAATACCGTCTAACCATCTGCAGGTCGACCACAGAGAGATGGTCCCCCCTTGAGGGCCATTGCACTCATCAACTACGCCAAATGGTTGGTGAACAACGGCTACACCTCGACGGCCCAGACTGTTGTCTGGCCGGTCATCAAAAACGACCTCGCGTACACTGCCCAATATTGGAACCAAACCGGCTTCGACCTCTGGGAGGAGGTTCAGGGCAGCTCGTTCTTCACCGCCACCAGCTCGCACCGCGGTAAGCAGCCATGACTCTCCGTGTCTAGGAATCGTTGACATGCTGACGGCAATTCTAGCTCTGGTTGAAGGAGCTGCGCTTGCGGCGTCGCTCGGCACCTCGTGTGCCGCATGCACCACGGTTGCTCCCCAGCTTCTTTGCTTCGTCCAAAGCTTCTGGAACCCTGCTCAAGGATATGCCGTTTCCAACAGTGAGTGATTATGAACGAGCTGCTGATGTATGCCACAAGCTAACAGCGAGCAGTCAATGGTGGCAGCTACCGCAGCGGAAAGGACGCAAACTCAATTCTTGCTTCGATCCACAACTTTGACGTGACGGCTGGTTGTGATGCCAACACCTTTCAGCCCTGCTCCGACAGGGCACTGTCTAACCACAAGGTTGTCGTTGATTCATTCCGATCGATCTACAAGATCAACAGCGGCATCGCTCAGGGTACCGCCGTCGCCGTTGGCAGATACGCTGAGGATGTCTACTACAATGGTAACCCCTGGTACCTTACCACCCTAGCAGCCGCCGAGCAGCTCTTCGACGCCCTGTACGTTTGGAAGCAACAGGGCTCTGTCACCGTCACCTCGAGCTCGCTTGCCTTCTTCCGCGACCTGGTTCCCTCGGTCACCACGGGCACGCACAGCTCTACCTCGGCCACTTACACAAGCATTATCGACGCCGTCCAGACCTATGCCGATGGTTTCCTCAATGTTGTATCCACTTATAAGTCCGCCAGTGGTGCTCTCCCTGAGCAGTTTGACCGCAACTCGGGCGCCCCCATCGGTGCTTCCGACCTTACCTGGTCGTACTCGGCCTTCCTGACTGCGGCCGCCCGCCGTGCAGGCCGCATCCCTACCTCTTGGAACGCCAACGGCGGCAAGACCCTGCCCGGTTCATGCTACGGCCTCGTCGTCGCCGGCTCATACACCTCGGCTACCCAGACCACCTTCCCTGCCTCGCAGACTCCCGGCGGCAGCCCGACGGCAACTAGCACCGTACCTCCCCCGACAGCCACCAGTGGCTGCACCGAGGTGCTCGTCACCTTCACTGAGCGCGCATCGACAAGCTGGGGCCAGACCATCAAGCTCGTGGGTAACCACCCGACTCTCGGCAACTGGAACCCCAGCAACGGTGTGGCACTGTCCGCCGCCGGCTACACCAGCAGCAACCCGGTGTGGGCCATTTCTGTGGTACTCCCAGTCGGCACGTCGCTCCAGTACAAGTACGTCAACGTGGCAGCGGACGGCTCGGCCAAGTGGGAGTCGGATCCAAACCGCTCTTTGACCGTGCCATCGAACTGCGATGGAACATCAAGCTCGGATACATGGAGGTGATAACTACATCTCTAACTTCAGGTGGTCCAAGGGATGTGGTGCTGAGTAGGGTGGATTGGAAAGGGGTAAGTAAGGGCTTGGATAAAACACATAACGATAACGCTTCGTTTATTTCTTTTCTCCAGCTGTTTATACTTTGAATGGGCTTCTTTCTGCACATATTCGGATTGAAACATGAACATATTGGTTTTGATATCTTTATGATCACATCTCTCTGTGAAGTTGGCGCAAAATGCAACACACAATCCACACGGCTGAAACGACTACCCTCACTACTCACCCCCCTTGATCATGACCTCCTCCCCCCCCAAGAACAACTCTCTCTAGCTCCTCCATGACCACTCCCACCGCCCACTCCAACGTCTCTCCAAAATCCACATCCAACCCCTTGCCCACCTGCGCCCGAATCCCCTCCCGCTCCAGCGCCTCCACGTCCACGCGACCCGCCTCCGCATCCCCGTCCTCAAATAGCCAGGCGTGCGCCGCCGCGTAGTTGGGCCACACGATGGCGTCGACATAGCCCGGCGGGTCCTTCCAGAAGCCCTCGAGCGTGACGTAGCCGTCGCGGGCCTCGCGACGCTGCGTGGCGCGCGCGCGCGACACGAGCAGGAAGAGCTTGATGTCGAGCGCCGACATGACGGGGGCGAATGCGGGCGGCGAGTAGAGGAGGAAGCCGTCGACCAGGCAGATGCGCGGCGGCGGGGAGGAGGAGGAGGAGGGGCTCTCTGAGAAGATGAGGGAGCCCGGGGCTGAGGGCTGGAGCCAGGCGGCTACGCGGGCTTTGGCGGCGGTTATGGCGGAGGCGGGGATGGGCAGGGTGCCGGTGGTGTTGAGGTCTTCTTTGGAATCGAGGGTTGGCTGGGGCGGGGTGGTGGGGGTGAGTAAGTGGTTTGGTAAGGGGGGGGAGGGGGTTTCGTCTGGGGAGAGACGGGGGTGGAGGGGGCGGCAGCCGTGGTCGCGCCGGCTGGAAAGGGTGGGGGAGGCGAGGGTGCTACTGACTGGGAATGTACCCGTCGAGCGGATGTGCGAGAGGGCTTTCTCCATGTCGGGCACGGAGATGGCTTCGGGGCAGTCCCAGTCGACAAGGCCGTGTTTTACGGGGAGTCTGTGGGGTTAGCTGGTCTGGGTTCGGGCCCGACCGGTCGAGATAAAGGGGGAAGCTCACTCCTCCTCGGGCTTGTAAAAGTCATCTTCGTGAAGGATGAATGTGTTGGGGAATATGTCCCGCAGCAGCCTGGCGAGCGTGGTTTTACCGCTCGAAGAGCAACCGCTGATGCCAATGGTGATTGCGCGCTGATCTTCCATGATTGCTTTATTTTTTTCAATACAAATCCAAAATAAGGGTCGTGTAATATTTTTGTGTAAGCTGTTTAAGGGGTTGCGTCTGAGGTCCTCAGTCGTGTGGAGGTTGAGAAACAATCCTCTGTTTGGTTTCGCGGGTAGATAAAAAAAAATTACCAAGTAAGTAACCTATACTCCAATGAGCGAGAAGGCGCCATGTGAGTAGACATAAGTCGAAATAGCATTCAATTGTGAGAAAGAACCATTCATATTCTGGATCACCAGATCGGAGCCTTATAGGGAAGGTACGTACCATCGGACGGTGGGGAAGCACGGGTTGGCGCTTCGGAATCTGCCGAGCTGTCCGTGCTGACACAGCGAGCGCTGCCTAGCAGTGGTTGGCTGGAGCCCCTGAACGATTCGGCGACTTTTGGATATGGAAGGCTGCGCGTCATTCCTTTCGTGACTTCCGGTCGAGCCCTGTTAAATTTTCGATCTTGGGCGGATGTTAAACACTAAATCTACCAAGAGCCGCCGCCATTCACCGCCGAGCGTTATTCACGGACACCATTGACCGTTGTATATAGACGAGGTCGCATCGATCAACTTTACACCAAATAACCTTCCCTCAACATTTCAGTTCCCAATTTCAGAACCCACCATGTCAGAAGGCACTGGTATTTCCTCGGGGGTGGTAGTGTCGACGAGTATCGTCGCACTCATCACCGGCTTCCTCCTCGGCGTCTACTCGATCCGCGGCTACCTTATTTCGCCCGACCTCGAGGCCGAGCGCCAAGGTGCCTGGAAGGACCCAGTCGAGAGCGAAGAGTCTGACGTCGACGAGGACGACACAATCCTCGACCACGCTCCGAACTGGGACAATGGCGAGGAAGCCGACCGCCGGCAGGGGCTGCGTGCAAGCGCAGCTGCCACTGCGAAACCCAAGACCGCCGCAAAGACGTCCAAGGCCGCCCTCACTCCCAGGGAAACCGAGGAGTGCAAGCTCGTCCTCGTCGTCCGGACCGACCTAGGCATGACCAAGGGTAACCTCCCCCCCCCCCACCACCTCCGACCCATCCGGCCGGCAACTCTCACTAACAGCATTTCTAGGCAAAATCGCCGCCCAATGCGGCCACGCAACCCTCGCCTGCTACAAGACCCTCTTCCGCGCGTCGCAGAAAGACCCCCAGGGCGCCGAGGCCAAGCTGCTCCACCACTGGGAGCGCTTCGGACAAGCCAAGATCGCGGTGCAGATCAAGGGCGAGGACGAGATGCTCGAGCTCATGGGCAAGGCGCACAGCCTGGCCGTCACGGCCGAGGTGATTCAGGATGCTGGGCGCACACAGATCGAATCGGGTAGCAGGACGGTGCTGGGCATTGGACCCGCTCCCAAAAGTGTGGTCGATCAGATCACTGGGCATTTGAAGTTGCTGTGAGAGGAAATGGGAAAATCGGGACCGGAATTTATGCATCATCTAGCGGAGTTAGGGGCCACATCGGCGCATAGGGGTGATATACAGGCGGGTTTACAGGAGGTGTTTACCATTTGAGAGGTGGGCTTCCAGGACTTGCATGAATTGTTTATGTACAATTGACTGGACACTGACGCCGTTGCTAGATACCACGAATGCATATAGACTTGCGGGCATAGAAACGGGAGAATCCAACAGCGTATAAACAGCAGATTTAGCTTCTAACCCGTGGTATCAAGTGCTCCCCTGTGACATCTAATCTTTCTTGGCAAATCTAGCCAGCGCCGGGCCGAGCTCTGCCACCTTGTCCTTGAGCTTCTCGCCCTTCTTTTCCTGCTGATGCTTGTACATTTCCTCCACCTTCAGCCTTTTCTCGTCAATAATATTCTTCTTCTGCTGCTTCCTCAAGTACTTCTTGAGTACGCCGTTCTTTCCTCTCGCCCGATTCCTGATCTCCTCAGCAATACCCGCTGCAGGAGCATCTAAATCTCTTTCGGCACGCTTCTGCTCGTCCGACCGCAAGTCGAGTTTGCCGATAAAGTTGGGATCGAGCGCAATCATCTCAGGCTTCAGCTTGTTCAGCAGCGCCTTGACTTCACCCTCTTGCCTCTGCTTCTTGTTTTCCAGCGGGTTGACCTCGAGCGCGTCGAAGTTGGCCTCGCCCGCGCCGGGGATGATGATGGAAGAAAAGCCCTCGGTGTGGCCGAGACCGAGCACGTCCTCAAAGGGGCACCACCGCACCCGCTCAATGGCCTTGCCCTCGCCGCCCCACGTCATGTAGGGGCTCTGCACTTTTTCTTGTACTGGCCGCTCCTTGGAGAAAAGACCCTTCCAGACCGTCGTCCTTGTGCCCCAGCCAACGGCCGTCAGACCGGTATCTGATATCGCAACCGATGAAGCGGGCGACCGGGTAAAATAGCTGTTAACTTCCTTGAACATGCGAATGTCCCAGACCGCCATCTTGTTGTCCTGTCCTGCCGTCACCATGTACCGGCCCTCGCGGTCTACGGCGAGATCCCGTACGGGACCCCTATGCGCCAGAAGTTTGACTAACGGGTCGCCGGAGTTCGGTGACCATAGCGTAACTGTGCCGTTTTGATGTCCAACGTGTAATACACCGTTAAAGTGGTTTTGTGCGAGAGAGACAGGGGTGCCGAGTTTCGTAGGGAGTTCGGCCACAAGCTGACCGGTCGAGGTATCCTGGTATTTAAGTTGACCGCCAATGCCCTATAAAACATGTTAATAATAGCCCACTTGAACCATGGAAGGATGGAAAAGGCCGTCACTCACCAAAGTCGCCAGGAGGAAATGATATGGCAAGAACTCCATGTGTGTAACCTCGACGTGCTTTCGCAGGCAATGAAGCTCCACACCGTTGGCGTCGTAAATGTAGACGTACTTCTTCTGCGCAACGGCGAAATACTGGTTGTTGTGAAGCCACCTGGCGTCCCGTATCGTCTCACCTAGCTGCAGCTCGCACCCAAGCTTCCCGTCCCGCCAGTCCATTGTCGCAACATGCCCCTTCCGCCCTGCCAGGAGCAGATCCCTTCCTGTCCGGCTGTACTCGCAAACATATGGCCCTAGGTTCTCCAGCTTGAGCTCAAACCCCTTTTGAGCCACGTCGATGGAAACATCCTGTTGGATCTCGTCTTGGCGGACCTTATATGTGCGTTCGAGTTCTGTCTCGGGTTCGAGGAAACCGCTGGAGTTCTCGAGCAGGATTTCAGCCTCCTTGGCCTTCAGTGTGGCGATCTTGTACTTGTCTTCGAGATTGGTTAGGTTGCGCCGAAGTTTCTTGTCTTTGACACCCTTAACGTCGATCTGGCGACCGCGACCGTAGGCTCTCTGGGCTTCCTTCTGGCGGCGGACCTCGACTCTCGAGGTGAACTTTGTCCTGGTATCCGTAATGGCAAGCGCGCCATTGTCGTGCTTAACCCTGGGTTGGGGAGCGGCGGCAATATCTGTGGTCTCCATGTTTGTCGAGGATCGGAGGGCGGTCCAGCGTGGTGGATGAATGGGTGCACTGGAGAAGCCCAGACAGCGTCCAACTTTTTTGACATGGCCCCACTGTAAAGTTGATGCATGCTGGGTGGGGATTGGCCCCACTGATTAGGATAAGATAAGATATGGCGCACAATTCACAAAAAAAAGATGCCCCGCCATCCGCGCCCCCCTCGACAATTATTGATAATTAATTCCAGTCGCACTAGAAATACCACACACTCGACCACATCGGCACCCCCGAAAGAACGACGCGCAGTTCGACAAAGTGGCTTCACTTCCCTTCCGATTCAAAGCTGGCGGAGACAGCAAAATGCCGGGTTTAGTGGCCACAGGCCACTCGCATCGGCCTACGACTAAGGTGCAGAACAAGGCATTCAAGTCGCGAAAGTCAACCAAGGGCTCTGTGCGAGATGCCGCCAAAGGTATGAGTCACGGCGAGATGTCCAATTATATGTGGTTGGCAACCTGTCGCACAGAGGAGCATGCAGACAGGTATATCAACGTGTGTGCCACGGCCTTTGGGCTAACATTGCTTTCCTCACAGGCCGGATCCCCAGCGAGCGAGGTTTGCGAAAGACACCCCACCAACAAGTCATGTCGAAACTCGAGCGACGCAACCAGGCCAAACAACGGCAGATTCAGAAGCACCGAGAACACCAGAATGAGACGTCGGTGTTCGCTGGCAAGGACGGCGCCCCGAGAAACGTGGCTGTCATCCCACTCTGCGCCGACTCCGACACCGCCGCTGCCATCCGTGACCTGAACGCCTGCGTCGATGTGGATGCCGAGGTACAAGACAGCTGCTTCCGCATTTCTGTGGACCGATTCAAGCAGAAGCTCCAGTACATTCCCTTAAAGAGGAACTTCAACGCTTGCGTCGACGCCGCCAGAGTCGCCGACTTCGTGGTTTTGGTCTTGTCGGCCGAGGAGGAGGTGGACGACCTGGGCGAATTGATTATCCGGAGCATTGAGAGCCAGGGCTTGACGACGCTATTCACTGTGGTTCAGGGCCTCGAAAAGATTGAGCTTGCGAAGCAGAAGCTTTCCGTGCTAGCATCGCTCAAGTCCTACATCACCCATTTCCACCCCGGGCAGGAGAAGGTTTACAGCCTTGACAGCAGGCAAGAATGTTCCAACTTGATGAGGTCACTCTGCAATGCTACACCCAAGGGAATCCGGTGGCGCGATGAGCGCAGTTGGATGTTGGTGGAAGATGTTAGGTTCGGCGGTTCCGAATCAGAATGCACAGTGCTCACGGGCGTGGTCAGGGGTAAGGGCCTCAAGGCCGATCGCCTCCTTCAAATCGGCGATTGGGGTACATTCCAGGTGGAGAAAATCACAGCCGCGCCGCTCGCTTCTAGGAAGAAGAGGGGGGAGGAGTCGATGACTGTGGATGAGCCCGAGGCGGAGGAAATCCTCGACCTCCCAACCGAAGATCAGGATGACATCGCCAATCTTGCGCCCGAGGACGCCGCCATGGTGGAGGTTGGCGATGATGACATGGATGCCGACGCTGTCACAACCGTCGGGACATCGAAAAAGGGTGTGCTGCTGGATGACCACCATTACTTCTCAGACGACGACGGTCAGGTCGTACCGAGGAAGTTGCCGAAGGGAACCTCGACATATCAAGCTGCGTGGTATTTGAATGACGATGTTTCCGAGTCGGGCTCTGACTTGGACGATTTCGATATGAAGGACGCCGATGAGGAAGAAGCTCCCAGGCCCGAAGATGGGCTGGAAGGCCGTGTGGCATATGCTCAGACGGAGGGCGGACAATCAGAGTACCCGCAATCAGAGATGTTCGTCCAGCCGGACGAGGACGAAGATGCGATGGAGCTCGCGGCATTCCGTAAAAACAAGCGCACCGAAGCCGAGGACGACATGGAGTTCCCTGACGAAATCGAGCTGCTTCCAAACGTGCTGGCGAGAGAACGGCTACTCAAGTATAGAGGGCTGAAGAGCATAAGAACCAGCCCCTGGCAAGTGGAGGAGGATGTTGCCCACCAGCCCGAGGATTGGCAACGGTTGCTGCGAGTTCCAAACTACCAGGCTTCTCGGGTCGGCGCGGCTCGGGAGGCTCTTGTTGGTGGTGTGTCTCCGGGAACCCGCGTTCACATTTACATCAAGGGCGTACCAGTCCCCGTCCAAAAGGCCTACCGTCCGGATCAGCCCGTGACGGCATTCTCTCTTCTGAGGCATGAGCAGAAGCAGACAGTTCTGAACTTCTTGATCAACCTCAGCTCTGACTCTCCATTTTCCATCAAGGCGAAGGAGGAGCTGATCATGCAGGTCGGCGCCCGGAGGTTTGTCGTTAACCCCCTATTTTCCCAAGGTGGTGCAACGCCCAACGATGTGCACAAGTACTGCCGTTACCTGCACCCCGGCCAGTCGGCCGTTGCAACCTTTATGGGCCCCGTTACGTGGGGCGCCGTACCCGCCCTATTCTTCAAAAGGGTAACCCCCGGGACTGTGGCCGAGGACGGAACAGAATCCAGTCTGCCGTTAACGCTCATTGGTACCGGCACAGCCCTGCCTCCCTCAACAAACCGCGTCATCGCCAAGAGAGCCATTCTTACGGGCCACCCGTATCATATTCACAAGAAGATTGTGACCATTCGGTACATGTTCTTCAACCGGGAGGATGTCGAGTGGTTCAAAGCGCTGCCGCTATGGACCAAGAGAGGCCGGACCGGTTTTATCAAGGAGACGTTGGGTACACATGGGTACTTCAAGGCGACATTTGATGGGCGGATCAACCCGCAAGATTCGGTTGGTGTCAGCCTGTACAAGCGGGTGTGGCCCCGTCCTGCGAGATCGGTTGATGGACCGCTCCTCGAGGCTGAGGAGGCGGGTGGTGCGCAGGTGGAGGCTATGGATGCGGATATTTCGTAGATTGGATGTCGATAGACGGGCTGGTCCGCTGATGAGGCTGCTATGAACGACCATGATGGGAAATGGTAATGATATTACATGTACTGGCTCATTACATGCCTTTCGCTTAGCAGATGCGATCCTTAGATTCATCAGTCATGGGAGGCCTCCTTTCTGTTGCGTACCGTTCCCTCGCCCATGGCCAACGTACAGGTTGCTAGGCCGCGAGATCTTGTTTCACGACTCGAGCTCTTCCACCCCTGGTGTCGGCCTCGGGCCCCCCGCGGCCTTGCACACCTCCTCGGCACCGCTCGATTTCCACGCGCTCAGGATCAGGTTGACTATGTGGTCGACAGCCACGCCCTTCTTGACCTGGGCAAACACGGTCGGCCCGCCCTCGCGCATCTTGCGCGCGTCCCGCTCCATGACACCCAGGTCAGCCCCGACGGCCTCAGCCAAGTCGGTCTTGTTGACGACGAGCAGGTCGCTCTGCGTGATGCCCGGCCCGCCCTTGCGCGGGATCTTGTCGCCGCCGCTGACGTCAATCACATAGACGATAAAGTCGGCCAGCTCGCGGCTGTAGTTGGCCGCCAGGTTGTCGCCGCCGCTCTCGATCAGCAGCAGGTCGGTGCCAAAGGCCGCGTGCAGGTCCTCGAGCGCCGCCAGGTTCACGCTGATGTCCTCGCGCACCGCCGCGTGCGGGCACCCACCCGTCTCGATGGCCCGGATGCGCTCCGCTGGCAGCGCCTTGTGCCGCGTCAGGAACTCGGCGTCCTCGCGCGTGAAGATGTCATTGGTCACGGCCGCGAGGGAGACGCGGCTGCGCAGGGCGAGGCAGAGGGCCAGCATCAAGGCGGTTTTGCCGGAGCCGACGGGGCTGGTAGGTGGTGGGGGGTTAGTTTGGAGGGAAAAGAAAGAGGGGGGGGAGGGGGGGGAGGGGGGGTTTTACCCGCCGATGCCCACAGTGAAGGCGCGCTCTTGCCAGTTGCGCCCTTCGATGATGGGCGGCTCGCGGCCGAGGAAGCTGCCAGGCCCGTCGAGGATCTCGTGCGAGTGGCCATGCTCGGCGGAGTTGAAGCCGTCGTGCGAGTGGCTGTGGCCGTGGGCGGCGTCGTGGGAGTGGGACATTTTAAGGGTTGGGTTTGTATGGAGGGTGGGGAGGGATGGATGTCAGGGAGGGAAACCCAAAGAATTGGCTTTCAATCTGGTGCTGCTATCTACGATAGTCTACGGTACGATAACAGGGGCCATGGCAAAAATCCACATCGTCCCTGGGGCCTGGAGGCAGACCCCACGCAATGAGGGGTAGCTTTCTCCTCGTCCGGTCCGGCCGGCTCGGTGAGGGGCAGGGAGGGGGGTGAGGTGAGGTATTTGTCGGGGTTTCAACTAAAGTCAACATATCTAAACCCTAACCGCTTTCTCGTCTGTAGACCAAGGCTGTGGTGTAAGCTGCAGTACAGTGGTTATGGTTACACAGAAATATTCGCTAGCACGCTTGAGTGGTCAATATAAGGCACGGAGCGGTTCATCCGTGATTGGCGGTCATCCATTGTCACGGTGACAGTCCGGGACTCTCGCAACCGACAACATGACCCCATCATCGGCGTAGTTCCGCTAAAGCTCTCGGACGTCCTACAAGCCAGCAGTCAGTGTACTCGGTGGTATCCCCTCGACGGGGGTATCGGATTTGGTCGCATTAGAATAAGCCTTCTCTTCCGCTCCGTCGACCTGAGACTGCCACCACCACAGCTTGGCTTCGGTGAGTGTTTAGAAGAAACTGGAGGAGACTGTGCGCTCAGCAGACCGGTCCTTCCCGTGGTATCTTTACAGATACAAACAAGTCGTGGTGCCATTTCAGGAGACCTCGGACTCGATAACTCTCTGGTATTGTCTAGGTGCGATGTTCATACCGGGTACTTAACAACAGCTAGACCTTTCACTGCTGCTCAAGAGGCAAACTGAGCAGCCTGACCAACCTGAACACTCCTTGTTGTTTACTACCCCTGACCCTTCAAAGCCCCGTTCTCGGCCAACCCAGAACCCGGTCAACATGCCCCCCTTTTCCACCACCACCCTCCTCACAATCCTGACCCTCCTCATCCTCACCACCCTCGCCACCCCCTCCCCGCCACTACCATACGCCATCTTCCTCCTGCGCGCCTTTGGCCCCCTCTCCCCACTGCAGCTCCTCGCCCGCCACCACCTGCTAACTCTGCACCTGCCCGCGCGCACCCTCGCCCCGGTAACCACGGCCCCGGCCCTACCGTCCATGAACCCCCTGAACTCGTCCGTCTAGCCCTCTCTCGCACGCACCCACACCTTCGCCTCCTTCCTCGCCGACTTCGCCCTCGGCGCCATCGACGTGCTCATCATCCCCGGCGGCGCGCGCGCGCGGTCGCCCGACCTGGGGCCCGAGGTGGACTTCATCCGGCGCGTCGTGGGTGCCGGCCAGGTCGGCCATCTGGTGACCATCTGCACGGGGTCGGGGGTGGCGGCGCAGGCGGGGGTGCTGGATGGGCGGCGGGTGACGACGAACAGGGGGGCGTGGGCGACGGTGGGGGCCGTGGGGCCGGCTGTGAAGTGGTGAGTGTTGAGAGCCCCTAGGTTTTCGAAGTGAAGTGGTTGACGGTTTTGGATTCAGGGTGGCGCCGGCGTGTTGGGCCGTTGATGGGAACATATGGAGTCCCTCGGGGGTGAGTCTTCAAGTCCCCGGGCCCAGGCTAATTGACGCGAGACTGAACCTCTGACACTTGTCCAGGTATCGGCCGGCCTGGATCTGATCTTTGCCTTCATCAAGGGAAAATACCCAGACGGCCCTGCTCTGGCCACCAAGTTCTCGGGCTTGATCGAGTACCAGCCCAACACCAACTCAAGTCATGACCCTTGGTCCGGATATTTCAATATCCCAACACCGAACCAACTATGAACGATAGATTGCGCTGCCACCCTGGTTACGATGCACGGAAAATGATAACCAGAATACCAAACTGTCGATTTCATTCATCGCGGCCTGATCTCGCGCCCGAAACAAGGCGGCTGGCTATGGTCAGAGTCTAGGAATCGAGAGTTCCGCCCTCGGGGCATGTATGTATATAACTAGAACAACGAACAACAGAACCTCCTCAGAAAGCAGGGATTTTTATCAACAACACACCTGCACATGCTTCCCCCATAATCAATCCGACGAGATTTGATCTGTCTGTCCCAGCGCCATTTTCGAAATGATGAGCGTCCGACTTGCAAATGCCGCTTCTCTAAAATCCCAGAACGCAATGCCTCACGAAAGCAGATATGACCCAAAGAAGAGTGAAACATGTATGGCTCCAGAAGCCAACAGGAAATATCCGACATGCAGGGAACTTCTCCTTTGCCTTCACCGTTTCCTGAGGGAAAGATTTGTCGACCGAGCCACCGGCTTCTAAGCGGACGCCGTCGAATCTCTGCGGTCGCTGGTCGAGGCCGTACTAGTTTCTAGCGCAGCAGACTTTCCGATTCTGAAGTAGTTGAAGATGCTCTCCCAGCAATCGACATTGATGTGCTCAAAGTTACGCCCCTCGGCCCTTTGCTCTCCGTACCAGTCTAAAGTCGGCCTGAACTGGTACGGCATGTGTGTCGCCGACGAGTCCGTACTCCGAGCTCGAGCGAGACGAGCGTCTTCGTGGAGCTTGTTGGTACACTTGGACTTTTGTCCCGGGGCTACTTTTGCTCCGCGGGGTGGGTGGAAAATGATTCGTGTATCTCCACCCTCGTCAGACTCATTTCCGTCACTCGAGTCATCCAGGTCCATGGGCACGTCCTCGGCTTCGCCCCCGTTTGGTCTCGTAGCTTGATCGCTTAGATGCACCTTTTTGAACCCCCTTTTAGGCAAGTGCCTCTCGAAAGCTGGGAGAAACTCCCTAATGTTTCCTAGCAGCCGTTCCAAGAAATGCATCGTGGAGTCAAATGGCAAAGACGGGTCGACTTCGTTTCCTGGGCTATCGAAACCTCCGAGCCACACCTGATCGATCCATGTTTCGGGGTTCAGAGCTGGCCCGTGCTCGCGAATGTATTCAACAACACGGCGTTGCATTTCAAAGAGATCCCTTTCGGCGGGCTCTTGAGCGCCGGGGAACCTCATTTTCGCGGTAGGGTCCCAGATGATGACCTCGCATCGGGTGAACGGCCTTCCCATGTGCGGATTGACTGGCCGGTAAATGGCGAGCCATGGGTCTCGTCGAAGTCTGTGATGCTTGGGGAGATTCTGAGGATCCTGGCCGTCGGCAACCGTATAAAAAAACCCGATATATGTGTTGAAGTGCTTGTTCCTGCTCGACGAAAACGACCAGGTGAAGTCGAACCAGTCCTTGATCCGCTTCTGCTCTTGACGAAAGCCACCGAATTTGTCCGCCATCTGAATGTTGGCCCAGTAGACGGGATACCTATACAGCGTCCACGGAGACCACTTCTGGGACGGATTTCTGTTGAATATCGTCTGAATATACCCCTCAATGTCGAATGCGCTATCTGATTTGATGAGATCGCTTTTGAAAGTCCAAGGCGGTCCTGGATCGGCAGTTTGTGTTTGTGTATCAACTACTCCGACCCTCTTGTCCTGGGGTATTATGGAGCTGCTCCCCTTGACCTTGGGCGGATGCTCGGCTAAAGTCTGCTGATATGTATCCAATACAAGGTCAGGGTAGTTGATTGTTACCCGAGTGTATGTTGGGATGCGAACGAGCCGCTGGCCCCTTCTGGACCCGGGGTAACCGATAGTCGAACTGGACCCGACAACATAGAACTTGCGAAACTGGTCCGCCCGCATCGTTGACCACCAGCCAAACCAGTTTACGAGGCTTTGCTCATCGTTGGGGTCGATAGCCGGGTCCGCGTAGATGAGCGAACTGTTGCTGTCTTCATCCTCGCCGTACAGACCTGCTCTTCTTGTTCGATAATGGTCAAGCTCCGAAGCCTGGGCCGCGACCTTGAATCTCAGCTCGCAGTCGCTTTGACTCAACCCGCGTAGGTTCGCCTCGATTTCCATGTTTATTGAGCTGGAATCCAAGCGAGCCCTTACACTATCTCTCTCCTCCGATTTCTCCAAGGCTAATTCCATAAGGTAGTCGGATATATTCGAGGCGGTCACCAGTCGATACTCGGTTCTCTTTGCCCAATTTTGTAAGAACCATTCGAACAGCTCATCGGCGCGCTGAGGCTCCGAAACCAGAAAGCTGGGGCTCAGTAGGATTGCCGTACGAGGCCCCGGGAAGAGTCGGTTCAGCTGAATGCTCCCTGGCGGCAAAGGGCCCTCTCCCGTCGAAATGGACGGATATATAGGGTACGGCTGAACGGGTTCAGATAAACACCAGTACTGATCAAGTCTTTTGATGAGGTAGAAGGCCAGTCTCGGGAACCGCCTTAAGCTCCAAGTGAGTAGCTCGTGCACAATCACAACTCCTGGCGCGTTCTCGACATTAGCTCGGAATGCTTTCCAGCTACCGGCGTTGTGGTTGGTGTAGATCTGGCAATCAGGTTTGCAAGCGCGGAGCCAGTGGTACAGAGCTTGCATCATTGCTCCTCTTGATTCGGGAAATACGAGAAAGAAGCTGCGGGCCTCGGTTCTTCCGGGCGCCCGGGCCGGGAGAAGCCGGTCGAAATCAAAATTGAAGAAGCGCTTCATTATGATTTCTCGTTCAGACGCAATCCCTGTCTGCAACTGCATTGGTAGCGTCAGGGGTCGGAGCATGCGCGAGCAGTCGAATGTGGAGGCAAAGATGAAATAGCGAAGTGCGACATCTGAAGGGCTCGGTGGCTCAGAGCCGAGGAAGGCCATCTTCCATTCGTCGCACTTGGTTGGGTATACCAGAATGTTGTAGCTTGGATGGGGGTGGTATAGACCAAGCAGACGAGACCTCAAAAATTCTGCGATTTCCTCCAACCTTGATTCGCTGCCTGGCTTGGGGGTGATTGTTCCGGTAGCCAAAGGCATTTGAATCAAGGTCTGCAGCTGTTGTTGTACACTCTGCGCCAGACAAGTGTGGCCGAAATCCAGTGTCTCTCCCGCAAGGAAATCTGTGAGCGGCTCCGACTCTCGGGGCAGGCCATTGAAAAACACTTCCGCGGTTGTATTTTTGCCTAAAATGAGCTTCTTCTCTGAGCTGTGAAACAACTTTGGGAGGTACTCGTTCAGAGATAGCTTTTTTGGCGGAGGCGGTAGATTCTCGTTAAGAGAGTGCTTCTTTGACGGAGGTGGGCTCTTGAAACGAAGTCGAGCTGCCGGCATATCAATATCCATAGGTTCTGGATCTTGTACCAAGTTTTCACTCTCATCCAGGAACCTGACAAACTTGCGCTCCTTCTTTGACCCCCCGCCAAGAATGCTATCCTGTGATTTGAACGCTGGTCGTGGTACCAAAGCCGGCCTTGGGTCTGACACTGATCTTAGCTCCCCTGCCGACTTCGAGCTCATCGGCAGACTTGAGCTTTCTTGACCAGGTAGAAATGTCGGTGATACTATAGTCTCCTTGGACGTTCTGCCGGTTGGTCCCCTGGAGATGTCAAACCCCTGCATAGCCTGCAAGACAGCGAAGTCGGGAGCGCGATCTTCCTTATCCCGACTTCCCTTCTCTGCTATTCTGCGGAAGCGAGCTTTCTCAAAGAACTTAGGTTCCTTAGTTGGGTCAGACATCACAGCTGCGAGGTTTTGCCTCGGTTTCCTCATCTTTCCACCAGAGAAGATGTTTGAGGCGGGCCGTTTTGCTACCGCGCTTCTCTTCGCGGTCAAAACGCCCTTTACAGGTCTGGAGTTCATATTTGTGGACGGACGAGGAATCGAAGACCCTGAAGCTTGCGCGGACCTTGGTGCCAGCGGTGCACTACTAGTAGACGGTTTACTACCCGAAAGCTTCCGGGCGGTTCCTTGGTATCCTGTAGAGGAGGGGCGCTTGCTTTGATTTCGGGACACCGGCGAGGCTCCGGCTTTTTGCCCTGACGCGACAGCATCGGCTGAAGTTGAACTTGAAATATTTCCGGAGAAGATCCTCTGCTGTTTCGGCCGCGGGTGTGGCTTTGATGATGCAGGCGCTGGTACAGGCTCCTCGATATACGCATCCTCTGCTGCCTCCTCGTCGCTCGAGTCCAAGTCATCAATGTCCGTTGTGGCTGTAGGCGATTCAGGGAATGGGGAGGTCAAAGGTAGACCTTTTTTCATGCGTTTCGCGTTTCGACGGCGGTGGCGCTCTTCCTTCTCGCGCGCGGCCGTGTGCCGAGCCTCGTAGAATGTATTTAGTTCAAACGCCGGTTCGTCGCCACTTTTCTGCCTTCTTTTGGTCACCTCCCAAATGGCCTTGAGCTCATCCCCGAGGTTTGTTTCAGGCTCCCAGGTGCACCGGTGGAGTGAAAAGCCGGTCCATTCTACCAGGTAGTACATATCACCGTCGTTAGATTTTTGTTCGGCAAGGATGCCCTCAACGCTAAACTCTTCATCAGAGTCATGCTGATCATCAACGGTCGACGTCAGTGAAATGTCATCATCGCTGTCAGGCGCATTGGGAGAGAACGCCTCCAACGAAGGCCTTCGACCGACTTGCTTGAACATGTCGAATGAATGATAGGCAGAGCCAATCTCTTGGCTTCCGTCGTAAACCCCGCGCTGGCGACCTCACACTACTTGATGTGCGTATGTGGGTCGGCAGCCGTTTTGAGTGATTTTTTGCGATAGTGAGTCTTTGATTTCAAAAGTGGCGAATATGTGAATGCTGGCAGGTTTGAATGTTGTTGTTTTGTTGACCCCAAATCTGACCATCGGTAAGGTTGGGCATCAACAAAGCGCGGAGCGCAATCGAGGGGAAGGAGCAGGATTTCAACCCGGCCAACACTGGAGTGTCGGGCAGTTCCAAATTTCCACCGGGCCGTATGAGATATTTTCTCGATTGGCAAATGCCAAACTTGGTGTCGTTCGGCTATAAGTTTGTCGAAATTGAATGACCACCCAAGCCAGAAAGCCTGTGAGATAATTGTTCTTTATTGAATCGTCTCTTTCTTATGCGGACGGCGTATTCTCGCTTTGGTGGAGATTCGCAGTTCTGACGTCGAGAAGGGTCTGAAATGAGGAGTGGTGATGCACCGCCGGACTGGTTTTATACCGAATGAAATCCTGGGTAGTTGGGGTAATGGAAGGTGCAGCCCGAAATGTGACTAGTCGGAAGGTGTGAAATGACCCTGAGAAGGGGTTATCCGGATCAAGTCAACAAGGTGAGAGAAAATGGTTATGCAGAAGGAAGGCAGCATGTGCGAAGACACGTAGGAAGGAGCTTTCAAGTACCCATCCACTCCTTGTGACTCGACCGAAGATCAGATCAACTGAGGAAAAGGGCGTAAATGATTATTTGGAGAGAAAGCAATTTCAAGGGCGGAAAGAAGCAACGAAAACGCGCTTGTGAGCTGGAATTTTCAATGTCTTGGACATCGCCTAAGGAACGCCGTTCATCTCTGGTGCACGGACTTATTATTGCTGGTGGATCTAGCACGTGATTATGGCCCCTGACAGGTGGTCTGTGCAGCTTGAGACCCCGGCTCTTGAATTCCCGAAAATTGCGGTCACTTGGTTTGGAGAGCGGCTTCCGCCACATCATGAAGCCGGGCGAGCAAGTCAAAAGAATGTACTTGCTTTTTGCACTGTAGGCACCAACATAGTTGAAAGAATGCATCGTGTCTAAACTTTGAGGCCTGACAGCTTAAACCTACCCATCACCCGCAGTAATTCCTCCTGAGACAACCATCTGTCTTGCTATCTGCTTGCAGGGACCTGCTTCTGGGCTTGTCGCTGCCTGTCCGCGTCACAGGCCCCCCAACACACTGCCACCACTTCTGCCCACTCCTTTAGCTGGCATTTGCACTAAACCTCTTGAGCCGCACCGCACCGCACTGCTCTCCGTCTGCCTCTCGACATCGCCGGCCTTCGTGCACCTACAACACTGAATCACCATTCCCTTTCACGACCACCAATCTCCCGACGCCCTTGACATCCAACCGCAGCCATGGCTAACGACGAGTACGATGTAAGACTCTCGACCATCGCCCCTCCCTCCTCCCTCCTCCCTTCTGCCGTTCCTCCCGTTTGAGCCTCCCTCCCTCCCTCCACCTGTTTTCCCTCGTCCTAGCCCCGCGGACATGCGCTAACCATACTCTTCAACAGTTCCTCTTCAAAGGTACTTATACAAACACCCCTTTTCCCCTCCATCTCCATCGCTGGCTCCACCGACGCAATTTTCGGATCTAATCATTGCTAATTCTGTGTCGCATCAGTGGTGCTGATCGGTGACTCTGGTGTCGGAAAATCCAACCTGCTGAGCCGGTTCACCCGCAACGAGTTCAACCTCGACTCCAAGTCCACAATCGGCGTCGAGTTCGCCACGAGGTCGATCCAGGTTGACACCAAGACAATCAAGGCACAGATTTGGGACACTGCGGGTCAGGAACGGTATCGCGCCATTACCTCTGCCTACTACCGCGGCGCTGTCGGCGCCCTCCTTGTTTACGATATCAGCAAGCACCAAACGTACGAGAACGTGACGCGGTGGTTGAAGGAGCTGCGTGACCATGCCGACAACAATATCGTCATCATGCTGGTGGGCAACAAGAGCGATTTGCGGCATCTGAGAGCCGTGTCCACAGAGGAGGCCAAGGCTTTTGCCAGTACGTTTGCCTTTGTCAATTATGTCCAAACGGTAGACCCGCCCACTAACGAGGAGTAGGTGAGAACCACCTGTCTTTTATCGAGACCTCGGCGCTCGATGCCAGCAATGTTGAGCTGGCCTTCCAGAACATCTTGACCGGTACGTTTTAGCCAGACTTGCTTCCCCTTTGTTTGATCTACCAGGCTCTAATGCTCTGGGCTAGAAATCTACCGAATTGTATCCAGCAAGGCCCTCGAAGGCGCCGCGCAAGAGCCCAACCTCAAGGGATTCACCCTCAGCGACTCGGAAACAGGCACCAAGGAGAAGACAGAGAAGGGCTGCTGTGCATAAACCTAGGTTCGGATGGATACATCGGCGTCACATTTGTCTGGTACGAAGGGAGGGGTTCTTTATGAGCATCAGGGACACGGGAAACGGATCTGGCTCGCGTCGTTCTTGATGGGCTTTATGGGGAGTCTAAGCATCTCCTTTGTTCTGCTTCCTTTTTTTTTTCCACCTTGTGCTGGTTTTGGGATCTCTGAATGGTTTTCCGATCATCAATCGTGCATGGGTTACGAGGTTAGTTAGCTGAATGAATATGGGGGGGTAATGCCTCTTTTTGCTCCTGCCGCACCCGAATAGTGTCTACAGAGTAAGTGGGAGCCTGTTGGGAACTGGATAACGGCCAACTACAACTAGCCTATTACAACCAGCGCTCAGGTAAGATGATGCAGAGGTGCCCGGCCTTACTGGTTAGGAGTGTCGAAATTCATGTCCCCTTCTCCATGATCAACTTGCATATTGTGCCAAATACACATGAAAATTTCCTGTTGCACAACATCATGATGCTGGTCCTCTTGTGGCAATGTTGGCGCCAAGAATGGAACACAAGCAAGGTGAACCACTTTGGGACCGTGGCCTGCAGAGTGCGGGAGAGACACACTCAAGCCCCCTCGCCCACTGCCTTGCCACGCTAAGATAAGGCTTAACATTATCGGAAGTGGGGCTTCAATCAATTGCGAACTTTTTTTCTGGGTTGGCTGTTTTTTGAGAAAGCAAGCCGACCGAAATTGGAGAGGTTCGCATCCGCGCTCCACCAAACAACATCCTCACCACCTAATACCACACGACAGACAAGATGGCGTCCGTTTACAAGTCGCTATCGAAATCCAAGGTCAACAAGCCTGCCGAGGCGGATTCTGCGACTAATGGCGCAAGCGCCGGCGGCATGAGGAAGAACAAGCAGAGAGTCCTCATTCTCTCATCGAGAGGCGTAACCTACAGGCATGCTGGCCCTCTGTGCTTCCCGTCGCATCGCCGCTCGTGTCGCTAACTACAATGGTGAACAGACACCGGCATCTCCTCAACGACTTGGCGGCCATGCTGCCCCATGGGCGGAAGGATGTTAAGTTCGACTCGAAATCGAAGATGTACCAGCTTAACGAGCTGGCGGAGCTCTACAACTGCAACAATGTCATGTTCTTTGAGGCGAGGAAAGGAAAGGATCTGTATATGTGGTTCAGCAAGGTCCCCAACGGCCCGACAGTCAAGTTCCACGCCCAGAACAGTAAGTCATGGATGCGATTGTTGCCTGCTGCATGATGCTGACAATGGACCGGCAGTGCACACAATGGAGGAGCTCCACTTCACAGGAAACTGCCTCAAGGGCTCCCGGCCAGTCCTCTCGTTCGACCTCGCCTTCGACCAGGAGCCACACCTCCGCGTCATCAAGGAAATCTTCCTGCACATGTTCGGCGTTCCACAAGGCGCGAGGAAGTCGAAGCCGTTTGTAGACCACGTCATGGGATTCAGCGTGGCGGACGGCAAGATTTGGGTCCGGAACTACGAGATCAGGGAGGTCGAGAAGATCAAGGGCGAGGAAGAAGAGGAGAGCGCAAACAAGGGGCGCAAGTCGAAGATGGGCGACAAGGACACAGACGTCAGCCTTGTTGAGATTGGGCCGCGCTTCGTGCTCACGCCAATTGTGATACAGGAGGGCGCATTTGGCGGCCCCATTATCTACGAGAACAAGCGGTTCGTGTCGCCGAACCAGGTGCGGTCAGACCTACGGAAATCGAAGGCTGGACGGCATAACGTGAGGGCGGAGCAGGCGCGGGACGGCGTAGCCAAGAGGGCAGCGCTTGGCCTGCTGATCCCCGGTGGAAAGAAGGATGAGAGTGGCCTAGATACCCGGCAGCTTTTTGCTTAGGTTGTTCCAATATGGATTGGTTGGTAAAGAGATGCGTTTTGCCGCCGTGAGGCCTGCTTGCTTTGGGAATCTTCTAGCCACCGAAGGCGCGAATTAAACTCCCGAGCCGGGACTTTCCCTTTATTATGCGAGCACTCTTCGAAACAATCGACCAGCAGCTTGTAGATTATTGGGCCATATGCCAGGAATGGCCCTTACGTTGTTGATACCAACCTAGGCCCTGTTGGCGAGCTATGATTATTACTGGTATCTTCTACAAATGCACGCACGCAGCTCCTACCCGCCAGCCGCCGCATCGGTGCCTCTGAAGCAAAGTGCTGGAGCTCTGTCTCTGTTGCTCCACTGAGAACGGATACTCTGTTTCTGAATCTAGGCCTTACCTTAGTCTATTGAACATTGAAGACTCCGCTTTAGCAACCAACGCTAGGTGACTATAATTCGACCACATACGTACCCTATCATTGAACCGCGAACTCATCTTTCGCCAGCCCTGCTCGTTGGAAATGCCCAAGATAAGTTGCAATCTTTCTTGGCGAGTACCAGCACGGGCCTTCGCCAACCAGGAAAGGGCGATTCCATCCCCCCAAGCCCCGTCACACCTTGTCGGGAAATGGATCAAATGTCCCGCCGAGGTCCATGCTCCCGGCCCTGGAATGGCCCAGGATTTGGCAGCCTCCAATCTTAGTCACCGAAGTGTAAACAGAGCGTCATCCGTCAACCTCTGTTGCTCTTGCTTCCTTCCTTCGACCACACCGTTTGACAAATGGCAGAAACACGCCCCCAGCCCGCCTTGTTAACGGCGACAATGGCAACAAACTTCAATCACCACGCGCTCACGGCGTATCGCGTCACTTCGTGTCGCTCCTCCAGCCGCTCTGGCTCCCAATCAACTCATAGCCCCAGCGCCGGGGTGGGCGCATCTTGAGTTCTCCAAGAAGCTGACGCCTCGGCTCGTCGAGGTCTGTCTGGGTCGTGAGAGCCAAAAAGGTTCTCTCTGCCCGGAGAGAGAGTGCATCTGCACTTTGTCCTAATCCTGGCTGTGTGTCGAAGCTGCTCGACATCGCCACCCACTGTGTATCAAGAGGGACCCTGTAAACTCCTCCTGGCGCACTGCCCCTTGTCTTCCCCCCGAAGACGACCAAGACCAGCAACGGTCTGTCCCGCGAGTAAGAAAGAAGCCGATGCCGTGTCCTCGCTTTCTCACGATAGTCATGTGTGCCATGATCCAAGAAGATAACCAGAAATACCCCCAATACAACCTCGTTAGTCTTCTCCGTGTCGTGATTGTGAGATTTCCGCTGACCTCATCCAGACTACGACTCCTCTGAAGGTGTGCGCGGCTTCTTGACGGTGTTTCGTGTATCACAGTTTATAAGGTCGAGCACCTCAGTGCTCGCTCGTCCTTATCTCAGCGATTCTGAACGTCAGCATCAGTTTCCACCACTCATCTTCGAAAAGGGATCACCATCTTGACCTGTACAACATCCTACCTTGTGCCCTTCCCCTTGCCCAATAACACCAACGCTCCCCCAATACTCACCGTGATATACAACCCATTTGGTACCATTCCACCTCGTACGCTCTATAATCCAAAGTCGCATCGAGTCTCGAAACACTACGCTCCGCCGCTGCCAACTCAACCTGGATATCCCTTACCCCCCGTGCAACTCCGCACATCCAATTTCTTATAAACTCAGCCGTCCATGTTACAATTCTTCCCAAAACAGAAGATGGCACCCCTAAGCCTGAATCCCGAGGTTTTGCCTGTCGAGACCGTCGTCGAGATCCTGCAAAATTTGGATATTGAGTCTGTTTGGGCGATGACTCAAGTCTCGAAGCGGCTTAGACACATCATCGAAGCCAATTGGACTGTCATCATTCGGCCCATTATCAACAAGGAGATGGACCCTATTGATGACTTTCTAGCGGTCTTTGGCCTTGGTATTCCGTCAGGCTGGGCCGAAGCAGACGCTTCTGATGATGAGGACGCCACCTCCACTGTCGAGGACGATGATGATACCTATCGCAGCGATGATGGTCTTGTTGGCTTCGGCCGTGCCTTCGATATGATGGAGAATGACGATTGGGCCCATGCTCGACCTAGAGCTACCACCAGGACCACCCTTCCTGACATATGGGAATGGGATGTGCCCTTCTTGAAGATCATGGAGGTATGCCGCACTGTCAAAGGCTGGGAGCGAGAATTCCATCGTCTCCGATTCATGAACCCCATCCACCGTCGTGCCCTGCAGGAACATGAAATCCGGCGACTGCGCCGTAGTCTTTATGCTTGGTGGTCCTACTCGGGATATTTCCACGAACATCGGTCTCCGAGAGGGATCTTCAAAGTTGCTTGGGCAAGAGGGACTGATGATCTATATTGTCGATCCCAAATTCTGCGAAAGCTGTCGACGAGTCAACTGCACGAGTTGGAAGATATGTGGGAGACTGTTAAGTGGGCCGTCCAGACCGAAATCTGCCCGTCGGCCGACCTCGTGCAGTCGCTGTCGGTAAGTTGCCATCTCCGCGTTGAGGCCAAGTCGTTGTCAAGATACAATCTCTAACAATGTGCTCAGAGCCATAGCCTTACTCTTGATGAAGCACAGCGTGTGGGCTGGAGCGACGGTGATGAGAATAGGACAATTCATGGTACCATTATGAAGTTGCCACCAGATGAACTCCTCTACCTCTTAGTCAACCGCCATCGTTTTGCCACCAAGAGAAGCATCATCGAATTCATCCGCGGAAAGAATCCGTGTATTGAGGATAGTGTCGAAACCTTGACGGACACGATCCAAAGAGCTCTCTGGGAGCGCGAGAGGATGCTCGTGTCCGAAAATGGACCAAGGGCGCTCAACCACCGTTGGTACTTCCCTGAATATAACTTCTTCAAATTTCATTCATGGGGCGGCATCCTTGACTACAGGAAGCCCAGATGGGAGCGTGTTCGTGATGAGCACAGCCGGGATGCCGGCATGGGGATGTATGACTGGGTTGAGGATACCCGAGGACCACAAAGGCGTTTTAGGGAGGAAGTAGAGGCGGGCCAGTTGCTGCCTACCAATGTTTTAGCTTGAGATTGTTCAGGGGAGCGAAATGGGGGCCAGTTAGTGTAGGAGAAGATGTAATATTAGCTGTTTGAACAAAGGAAGCGACTTGACTCGATGTCTTGGTCAAACTTGCCCTCTTTGTGTTCCATCAGGCCCTCCAGGCTTTGCCCCTTGCAAGGCGCACTGCATCCATCCAGGGCATCCCTGCAGGTCTCACATGGACACGCGACCGCAGGCCAGGCTGGACCCGCCAACGCTATTCTACAGCACCTTGAGAATATTGATCATATGGAAAGATTGATGGCTAATCTAAAAATGCATGATGGAGACTGGTAGTCTTTCAGTGCGATAGCTTTTGTCACTGACTTTTCTAGCTGAACATGTCTGTTGCCGGTTTGGCAGCACAGAGAGTTGTGGGGGCTGCCGCTCAATCCCTTTGCACGGATTGGCTGAACTTGCAAGGGCTGGTGCAGAATAGATAATTTCGTGCAGAGGAATAGGGTTTCTTGTTTTATTTTCAGCCTTTCAGACTCGCTGGGAATGGCTCACTCGCCTGTCGTCGCCATCTTTTGAGCGTTTATTACCCTTCACAGCAACAAACCAGACATCTATCAACTTGCTTCTGCACGGCACGCCTCCGTCGAGGCCGGAGCTTTCTTGCATTTCAGGTACGTAGAATGCGTCTATTGGATTGTCTCATGATCCTTTTAATTATTTTCCTCTCACTTTTTCCTTGAAGTGGGCTGGCCTTGGAAGGCCGTCGGTTAGATGCACTTGAGGTTTGCTGGATCACAGACATCGCGCCCTCGAGTCGCTCCTGCTACCGTTTTCCTCCACCAAGTGGTGCGCAATCTCTACCTTGAAATTTGAAGGCCCTTTCTTCGTTCTCTCTCTTTCGTATTCGTTCCGTCCATCGCAAACACAGTAAACAACACCTACTGTGGGGCCCCGGAGCTTCACATCAGTGATAGAGGTCTCATCCTAGAGCCATTCTTCTTGGTTCTTGGAAGCATCACCACCAAGCTCTAAGAGCCTATCGGGACTCGTGCGTCACAGGATACCCAATATCTCAGCCCCAGCCACATAATCTTGGTTCCCTTGCATGGATCTGGATCGTCACTTCCCACTGACATATGTCAACTGGCTGCGTTTTCATCACGACTGCCTCACCTACCACGCTGCTACCCTCCGATCTCACGCTCCACCCTGCCTTCACTTCCTTCACCTACCGTCGGACCATACTTACTAGCTTTTAGTTTAACACTTGACGACGTTTCTCGCAGTCGATCTGGCCACCCTTGTCGGCCAGGCCTGGTCTCAAGATGGATGACAACGACAATGACGTTGTCATGGATGGCGCCGACCATCCCATGGCCACAATCGACGACCCTTCGACTACCAATGGCTTCCGCGACTCGCCGGCTTTAGAGGATTCGTTGGAGACCTCGAATGCCCAGAGTCTTGACAACGACACAGCAGATGAAGAAGACGAGTCTGATCCGACTGCGTACCCCCCTTCACTGAAACGAAGGGGACTTCTTCCAACCGGATGCTGCTACGATGATCGCATGAAGCTGCATGCTAATGCTGACTTTGGCCCAAATCCTCATCACCCAGAAGATCCGTCGCGCATTGAGCACATCATGAGAACCTTCAAGCGGGCGGGTCTTGTGTTTACTGGGTCAGATGCCGACCTCATTCGGATTATCCAGAACAATCCGACAAGATACATGTGGCGGATCCCAGCACGAGAGGCGACCAAAGAAGAGATTTGCACGGTACATTCTCCCAAGCATTATCGCTGGGTTGAAGAGCTGTCTCACAAGCCGACAAACGAGCTTCGCAAACTATCTGCTATCCTCGACCAAGGCAGAGATTCTCTTTATGTTGGGAGCATGACATACGATGCCGCCCTCATTTCGGCGGGTGGTGCCATTGAGACATGCAAGAGCGTGGTTGCTGGGCTTGTCAAGAATGCCTTTGCTATTATTCGACCTCCTGGCCATCATGCCGAATTCGACGCGGCAATGGGATTCTGCCTTTTCAACAACGTCCCGATAGCGGCCAAGATCTGCCAGCTCGACTATCCTGAAACATGCCGTCGGGTTCTCATTCTAGACTGGGACGTTCACCACGGCAACGGCATTCAGAACATGTTCTACGACGATCCCAACGTTCTATACATCTCTATTCATGTCTACTTAAACGGCGAATTCTACCCCGGAAGGCCCGAGAACCCCATGATACCTGACGGCGGCATGGAAAACTGCGGCGTTGATAAGGGAGCAGGCAAGAATGTCAACATTGGATGGCACAATCAAGGCATGGGTGATGGGGAGTATATGGCAGCGTTTCAGAAGATCGTTATGCCAATCGCTCAAGAGTTCAATCCTGATCTCGTCATTATTTCGGCAGGTTTTGATGCAGCAGCAGGAGATGAGCTCGGTGGTTGCTTCGTAACCCCTAACTGCTATGCGCACATGACGCATATGCTCATGTCGTTAGCTAGCGGCAAGGTGGCGGTTTGCTTGGAGGGTGGCTACAACCTCGAAGCTATCTCAAAGTCGGCCCTGGCGGTAGCCCAAACCCTTATGGGCGAGCCTCCAGCGAAGATGGATGTTCCTAAGTTGAGCAGAGATGCTGCAAGGGTACTGGCCAAGGTCCAATCGTACCAGGCCCCGTACTGGGATTGCATGAGGCCCGGCGTCGTAGACGTCCAAGAGCTGCAGGCTCAGGGATCCACACGTCTGCACGATGTGGTCCGAACGGCACAGAGACAGGTGCTGTCGGAAAAGCATGGCATGATCCCGCTTTGGGTGCAGCGGGACGTCGTCTTCAAGTCTTTTGAGAATGAAGTGCTGGTGTCCAGGGACATCCACACGGCCAAGAAAATACTACTGATCATTCACGACCCGTAAGTCCTAGCAAATCCAATTCTGGCGGTATGAGACAGCTAACAAATTATTATGAAGACCAGAGTTACGTGCGCAGCCGGACCCGCTGGACAATTCCCTCGAGCCTCACAACTCATGGGTGGTTCGTGAACTCCATACTAATGTCGTCTTTTTTAAAATTTTAGTTTTGGAGTTGGCTAACATGCAGCTAGACCGATGGCGTGCAGCAATACATCGATTGGGCCTTTGAGAAGGGCTTTGGTGTCATCGACATCAATGTCCCGCACTACATCACCCATCCGGAGGTATGCACGGTGTTTTATAGTTTCGGTCATCATGTTTGCTGACCTTTGTGCCAACCAGGACACGGACTCCTTCATCGCAAAGACAGATGAGAGAACACTTCAAGCACAGGTTCAAGACCTCATGTGCTACGTCTGGGACAACTATCTACAGCTGTTTGACAGGGCAGACGATATCTTCCTGATGGGTGTAGGGAATGCATACCTGGGGATCAAGGTTCTGCTCATTAACAGAGGTACGTTTTGGACACTTACCTGCTTTGTCCCTGTCTTGCTCACATGGATGTCAGATGTCAAGTCGCGGATTTCGGGTGTGGTCAACTTTGTCAACGGAAACCTGCGGCCAGTCAAGTCTGACGTTGATCAAGAGCTTTCGTCGTGGTACAGAGACAATTCCTGCGTTTACGTGGCGAATGACCACGCCTGCTGGGCTGATGAAGATCTCAAGCGAAAGGTTAACAAGCGGCGCTTTGGAAGCGTCATCCGGAGCAAAGTCAACGGGCTTACGAGTATGATGACCGAACACTCGGCGGATGTCCATAATTGGATTCTGGAGAGGGTGAGCGATGACCAGCACGGAGACACCACGGAGGATGAAAGCAGGATGGTTTAGGACTGCTTGGGCTTGGACTGGGGGAGAGAGTTTCTCCTTGGTTGTTTTACCAAGGAGTCAGAGGACTGGGACAGGGTATATTTGTATAGTATCGGAGCATTTTGTTGCGCGATTGCCGGAGTTAGGTCGACGAGCATTTGCAAACTGCCACCCCAGGAAAGCTGGGTGGTTTGCTTTTCAGATTTGCGCTTGCTTTATTAGGAAGCTAGCACAGCTGCCATGGAGTCAATTAAGGTCCCTTTTGTCCTAAGTAGTCGGTTTTCTGCTGCTCGTGGACCAGCTGTTCACTCTCGCATTGGATCAGAGTGGGTGGTTTGTTGCCATTTTCATATAGTAAACCCTAACCCCTAGATGTTGCTTTTCAGGTTGGAAAGAAGTTGGGATGAAACATGACGCCACATCCCACATTGGCCAAGGGCACATGTGGGTCATTAGCGTGGCCGCGTTCTCACCTGGGGCCGAGTTTTAGAGCCGCGCTTGGACAGGAAGCGTCAGCCTTTCTTCCCAGAAATTCTTCACCTCGTCCATCACTTTTACCTCGCCTCCCCCGCGACGTGTCGACAGTCCGACGGGCACACATAATGGACCGTGAACGAAGCAGAAGGTCAGTTAAAATAGCAGTATTTACTCTTCACGCTCAAGTGAGCTTTCCTATTGTTATGCGCAGAGAGTGATTTTGCGGTCGGATAAATGATTGGGAAAACAAATGGGGCCTGCAACGGCCATCACGAACACAACAATAGCACCCCCCTCCGTTCGCTAGATTTCGAATGGCCGAGCTATATATTCCCTACGACTTACGCCTCTCTCTCTCTCCTCTCCTCAAACCACACTCTCCGTCTATGCTGGCGCAATTCTTCTGCTCGACCGGACCACACGGCCAACAAGAAGTATCTCGAACCTCGTCCTCAATCAGACAGCCTCGCCAGACGCCAGAGTTCGACTTCTTCCCAAGCCTAGGTACTACCTTCAACTACCTTCGGCTTCTCGCACTATTTAGGGCCTTTTAGATCCTCTCCCACCAATACTATTTGCAACTTTCAATCGCTACGACCCTCGCTCCTTCCGCGATCTCCTCGGTCGTCCGTTCACCACAATCCACCTCATCTACCATTCCTCCCACTCCGCCATTCGCAGCGTATTCCCCAAATCGCCATTACGCATCGGTCTACAACCACTGCATTCTCTCTATCTCTCCCAATCCTAACAATACGAGTGCTGGGACATCCAACTTTCTACAGCATAATCAGCGACGCAGTCCACGAGCGCGACAGACACCACTTTCGTATCTACAGAATTGCGACATGCCTTCCCACTCAACGACCGAAACTGCCGATCAGTCGACCCTGCTTAGAATGGCTGAATATTCCACGATCAACCCAGGCGACACTGAACGCAATTTCGCCAAACTAGCCACGGGCGACGATTTCCTTTCCGCTGTTAACAACCAAAGACATTTTGCCTGGATGATGACGGCCGTTTACCGGACAAAGC
Organism: Lasiosphaeria hispida; assembly: GCA_033439745.1. Classification (NCBI taxonomy): domain Eukaryota; kingdom Fungi; phylum Ascomycota; class Sordariomycetes; order Sordariales; family Lasiosphaeriaceae; genus Lasiosphaeria; species Lasiosphaeria hispida. The sequence continues at coordinate 2,024,791 of JAUIQD010000007.1, read as the reverse complement.
CCCAAAAAGACGACGGCGGCAAAGTGAAGTCCGACCAGACTGGGAAGAACGTCAATCATGTCGACCTTCGAGATACCACTTCATCGTTGGCTTTCCAAAAAGCTTCGCACCATCCGCATCCCGAGCAGGGTACTGGCGCTGAACCGGCTGACGACCGGGGCCAACCATTGAAGTCTTGGGAGCTTTGCTCTGAAGATGATTTCTTTTTTGCTGTCGATAATGGCCAATATGAGAAGTGGACCACTTCTTTCTGGACCATCGCGGTTGAAGCGGGCATGGACGAGAAGGAAGGGCAAGTGGTTGTGATGGACGCCGACTCGTCCGCTCCTCCAGCTGCCCATGCATCGGCCAACGTTCTTAACACCGCTCCTTCATCGCCTCACGTCCTTTTACAGGCGACTACCCAGGCTGAGAAGGGCGACGAACAATCCGCAGAGAACGCCGACAAGGAGCACGATGTGGTCGAGGCTACTCCCTCGTCTAAATTGGAAGCAAATCGGGGGCCTGGCTTTTACATTGAAACGCCTGGTGGTCGTAAATTCATCCATGCGCGCAGAGCCAAGAAATTCAACAAGTCAACTCGCCAGTTTACGGCACGTTTCCCAATAAGTGATCCAAACGAATACTATTGGGACGACGACGAGTATGCCAACGAGGAGATACTGGACGATGATGATTACGAGGAGTTCGTTCAGAATTGGAGAAGAGCGCTTCTCACTGACGATTTCCCCGCTGGTATACGGAACTGGATCCGAGACGGTGGCAGCGAAGGCATGTGGCAGATCTGCCCGTCGCTGTTTCATGCTCTGTTCGGAGTTCGCCGGGAGTCATTGCAGTTTGGAACAACACCGGAGGGGAAGCCTTTTACCAAGCATTACTCCTCTCAGACCCTTCGGCTCCTCTGGACCATGGCCATCTACAAGGGCAAGACAATCTTGAATCACAACGACAGGATTGGGGCAAAACCAATGAAGGGTGCGAAGAGGCACAATGATATTCAAAAGGGCATTTGCTTCTCGCAGAAGCCCAGCCCTCTCCGACAGTCGCTCAGCGCCGAGCTCAGCAGCGGTGGTCCGCCCTAGGAAGCAGCCATCGCCGATAACTCGGACGCCGTCATGTTCTCGCTAGAAGGAGCTAGTGTTCTGACACCGCCCTTCGATCAGCTTGATGTCGCCGGCGAGACTCTCGTTTGTTCTGCCGACCATGATCTCGGTCACGATCTCACGAATGCAGACACAAAACAGACTGAAGGGTCTTGCATACCCTTGTCTGCTCTGAACTATGAACCATCGCAAATCGAGGATGCTTCATACGACGAAGCTGTGCAAATAATCAAAGGATTTTTGAACCAGATCGAAGAGTCCATCTCACTTCAGAGATCAGCGCCGTCGCAATTCCCACCCCCGCAGAATAATATGGATGCGGTTTGCTCCATCCTTGCGGAGAGAGGAGAGCTCGGAGGAAAGGCGAAGTGGCCAGTTTCAGAGACACCTCAGGTGGTGAGGGGCGGCTTGTTCCAGCTTGCCGAAGCTTCCAGCTCCTCTTTGCTCGCTGCACAGATGGATGGAGCCTTTGACGATGGCACACCAACCCTACCGCCATTTTCGTTGCCATTCGCGTCCCCCAGCAAGCGAACTCGACCACGTAGCCAAGCTCTCCGCGAACGGCGGAGTAATGGCGATGTCGATCGGTCTCTAGCTTTCCAGCAATTCCCAGGCGTGATTACACTTCCTTTGCGTCCTTACATTGGTCCTAGTGAGCCAACGCAGACCATGTTTGCTCAGGGTCAGGCGAATTTTCAAGATACTGACAGACAATATCTTAGGTATGAGGACGGAGAGGTCAGACGATACGGCGCTGGCGAATCTTACCGCCCTTTCAACCGCGACCGGTCACCCCGGCCAGGCGGCCGATCGCCTCGACCCGCTCGAAGCCCCGTGAGGGATAGAGGCCGCACTCCACCTGGCGGTAGCGATAGTTACGTTCCCGGCAGATCTCCACGTCGTCGATCCCGTAGTGGTGATCGGGGTGGCGATCGGTACAGACAAAGGGATCGCTCAAGAGAGGCAGAGACCTGGCGGCGCGGCAGGGATCGCAGTCGGAGTCGGCTCAGAAGCCCGCTTCGCCGCAACTCACCACCGAGACGGAGCCCCCCTCCCCGGAGAAGTCCCCCGCCTCGCTATGTGTCTCCGCGGAGAGACGACCGGATCGATCGCGCGAGGTCACCGCCGCCACGCCGCGACTACGATAACAGGTGAGACAGGTGGCACTTGAGTATATGGGCCAGCACTAATAATACTATGAAATAGGCGACGATCTCGATCCCCTTTCAACAGAGACCGCCTGAACAGAAATCGTTCCCCCTTGAGGCGATCCCCGCCGCCTATTGCTCTTCGGGCAAACACATATCGCCCTCGTTCTCGCACCCCTGAGCGGCGAGACCGCGACGAACGGTTTGTGAGCTCCACCTACCGACCTCAATCACCTCCCCGTGATTCGGTCAACTCGTCTGCGATCAACTCTCGTTCTGCTTCGGGGAGATCCTCGCCTCGCCCTAGCTCACGCCGAGGCCGAGAGGATCGATCGCGCCCTCAATCTCCGGTACGCTCTCCCCGGCCGATAAATACTGCCCCTTCTGCACCTGCGGCCCCGGTCCGTGATGCTGCTCGTGAGACGCCTCGGGCTCCACTTCATGAAACTCGCGAGCCTGTTCGTGAGCCCACTCGTGAGCCTATTCGCGAGGCTCCTCGCAATAGCCCTCGTGAGGACACCCGCGAAGCTCCGAGGCAGCCCACACAAGACGCAGTTCCTACGCCAGTAGCTAAGTCACCGCCTAGAGGCCCTGCAGCCCTTCGAGCGCCCCCGACCGGGCCTTTGGCGACCCGTAACTTCACGGCGCCTGTAGTGTCGCAAGGCAGCCCGCTCAACCGGCATCCGCCTACCCCGACCGGCCCCTCGCGGCCTGACGTTCAAAGCCCAACTGTTCCCCCATCGGGTCCTCGCGGGTATGTCCCCCCCCGAGGTGGAGGCTTTGCTCCGCGCGGTGGGCGAGGTGGCTGGTCAGCCATGCCACCGCGCCACTTACCAGGTGCATCAGTATCACCCACGATTCCTCCCACGGGCCCTAGCGGTATCCCGACAGGCCCCAGAGCCGCAAGCTCATCCTCGGCGGGCGTGTCTCCATCGTTGGGTGCCAAGCCCTTCAACCCGCCTACGGGTCCTGCAGCACACAATGTGGCACCGCGGCCGACGCTGTCCCAGAGCTTGATGTCGACAATGTCACCTATCCTTCCTGGCGGTAAAATCGATCCTACATCGACATCGATGACGACAGGGGTGATCAAGGATCTTGATCCCCACCACCGCAAATTGAAGGAGGAGGAGGAGCGGATCCGGGATGAGCTGAAGAACAAGCAGGAGAAGCTCCGCAAGTACTTGCGGAACTGGGACAAGCTGGAGCGAGAGAGCAAAGCATTTGAACTCAAGAGCCACTTGAGTGAGAAGAGCCTAAAGAATCTGGCGGGTGAGGGTCTAGGCGGTGCTGCGTTTTGATGAGCTATGTATAAACCTAGGTGGATTGGTCAAAATATTAAAAGCATTGACAGGGGGATTAGGTACGATGTATCTTGTGGTGTAAATAATTTGGGCTGGTTGGCAGGCGGATCCGCGAGACTGGTACTTAACATCCCGGGATTCTGGTGTCTAGAGCGGGCCGGTTTTTGCTTGTTTCATTTCCACTATTCTTACCGGGACTAGAGGCACCATTATGGCGGCAGCGTTGGCTTCTTTTCGAAGACGGGCGAGCAGATGAGAAGCGGGATGCGGTCATTACCTGTTTGATTTCTCCTTCCACTGTTTGCCATCTTTGATGATACCCTCTCAATGATAATACTTTTGAGCAGGAGCAAGATAGCAGAACAGCGCTACATGACATGAAGGCTTGCAAGTTGTTCAGGTGGCCGCCGTGAAGAGTGGCTGCTCGTGTTGAACTACGATACAAGGGCCAGGGTTGAAAAGGGGCCAGGCTAATTCTGGGCTTAGTCATCAACCCCACTGCAGCAATTGACAAGGATGCCGGGCGCTGTCGCGTCTGCCGTTGCGAGCCGGCATCTGCTCTGTAATTGCCACAGCTCACTAGGGCACTCACTCATCGACACAGTTGTCCGAAATCCTCCTTCATTCGTTGCTTGCTTGATACGAGCAATTTGTGTTTTTTTTTTGTACGCACATGCACACCCTGAATGCCGCGTCTCCCGGGATCCGCCCTCTGCAGCAATGCCACGCCGGGCAAGCAAAGCGCCTGCTAGCGGCGGCGACCGAGCCGCCGACACCAGCCCGCTCCTCCGTCCCTCCTCGGCCTCTTCATCCTCCTCGGACATCGGAGATGGCGAGGTCATACCCATACTGGCCCGCGCGGGGGACCTACCGCCGAAGCGCGTCATCCAGGGCGAGAGCTTCACGCTGCGCGGCGTGCTGGTGGGGCTCGCCGTCGGGCTGGTGATATGCTTTTCGAACATGTACTTTGGCTTGCAGACCGGCTGGGTGAGTTCGATGACGATGCCGGCGAGCTTGATGGGTTTTGGCTTCTTCAAGACGGTTGCGAGACGGCTGGACTTGCCGTTCTCACCTGTTGAAAATGTGCTGGTGCAGACGGTGGCTGGGAGCATGGCGATAATGCCGTTGGGTTGTGGATTTGTCGGGGTGGTGAGTTGGCCGTCCCTTTGTGTGTGAGAGAGGGTGGTGCTGACGCAAAATAGATGCCCGCGATGAATTACCTCCTCCGGGAGGAGGAGCAGGGGCCGATTGTGTTGAGTCTGTGGAAGCTCGTGCTGTGGTCCCTCGGGTTATGCTACTTCGGCGTGGTCTTTGCCGTCCCACTGCGCCGCCAAGTCCTCCTCCGCGAACAGCTCAAGTTCCCCTCGGGCTTCAGCACCGCCGTCCTCATCTCCGTCCTCCACGGCCAGACCCGCACCACCTCCCCCGCCGGCCGCCAAGCCGGCGCCTTCGCCGCCCTCGTTCCCACCGACGACGACATCGCCACCGCCGCCGAATCCTCCACCCCGCGCGACCCAGGCGCCTGGCGCCGCAACGTTCACCTGCTCCTGACCTGCTTCCTCGTCTCTGGCCTGTTCACCTTCGCCACCTACTTCCTCCCCGTCCTGCGCAGCGTCCCCATCTTCGGCCGTGTCGCCGCCTCCGCCTGGCTGTGGACGCTGAATCCCAGCCTGGCGTACGTCGGGCAGGGCATCATCATGGGCCCGGCGACGACGCTGCATATGTTGCTGGGGGCCATCGTGGGATGGGGGGTGTTGAGTCCGCTGGCGAAGAACAAGGGCTGGGCGCCCGGGGCGATAGATGATTGGGAGAGGGGGAGTAAGGGGTGGATTGTGTGGGTGTCGTTGGCCATCATGTTGGCGGATTCGGTCGTCAGCTTGGGTCATCTGGCGGGGCGGTCGGTTTGGAGGTATGTCCCCCCGAAGGGGGATTGGGCGGGGTTGGTTGGGGGGAAGGGGAGGAGGGGGTACACAGCCGTTGGGACGAGCGAGGGCGGCGATGGGTCGGTGGCGGGGAGTTCGGCGTTGGAGTATGACACGCCAGGTGATGGGGACGGGGCGGAGGTTGACGAAAAGGACGAGGGCGATGCCCCCCCTGACCAACTCATCAGCGACCGGGTCGTGGCGGTTGGGTTGGCATTGTCGATCGTCTTTTGCATCTTTTGCATCCACGTCGTCTTTGGGAACCTGGTGCCCCTCTACGCCACCATTACGGCTGTGTTTATGGCCTTGATTCTCAGCATTATGGGCGTCAGAGCGCTGGGCGAGACGGATCTGAATCCCGTCTCGGGCATCAGCAAGCTGGCCCAGCTTTTCTTTGCCCTGATCATCCCCCAGTCGAATAAGTCGAGTGTGTTGATCAATCTGGTCGCGGGTGCTGTGGTATGGACTCCATGATGTGAATTGGTATCGGGACAGGCTTGCTAACAGATGGTGGTTTGTTGTGTAGTCCGAAGCGGTATGTACCCCAACCGATGGCCGATGTGGCTTGGCGCGACTAACACTTCGCAGGGGGCCCTACAAGCCGGCGATCTCATGCAGGATCTGAAGACGGGACACCTCCTGGGCGCATCGCCGAAAGCCCAGTTCTGGGGCCAGGTCATTGGTGCCACGGCCGGCGCCGTCGTCAGCGCCTTCATCTATCGACTGTACACGGCGTGAGTTTGCCCCTTTACACACCACCACAAGACCGGGCAGCGTTAATGATCCAACAAACACAGTGTCTACACAATCCCCGGCGACTTGTTCCAGGTCCCCACCGGCTACGTCTGGATCTTCACCGCCAGGCTGGTCACGGGCGAGGGGCTGCCGCCCATGGCGAGGGAGTGGGCGATTGGCTCGGCGGCGCTGTTTGCTGTCACGACAGCGCTGCGGATTTCGGCCACGGGCAAACGTTGGCAGTCGCTGATTCCTGGCGGAATTGCTGTTGCTGTTGGTGAGTAACCCCCTTTTTTCCTTCCTTTTTATGGGATCGGGGAGCTGATGATGTTTGGTTGGTTTTAGGGATGTACAATGTGCCGTCCTTTACGCTTGCGCGGACCATAGGCGGCTTACTCGGATGGTGGTGGCGGTCCGTTATGGGGTGGCAGGATACGCCACTGGTTGTTCTTGCGTCGGTAAGTCTCGTGCTTGTGTTTCCGAGGGGTGGCGGGTTGCTATCAGTAGTAGGGCTGTTGCTAATGCATTAATATCCAGGGATTCATCCTCGGCGAGGGTTTTTTGAGCATTGTGAATCTGATTATGCAGAGCGTTGGCGTTCCTCATCTTTGATCTTTTAGCATACACCAACAACACCATTAGTAGGTTAGTTAGCATCAGCATTGGGCATAGTGGTCAACAGAACATATCGGCGCATCAAAAACATGGGCAAACAACAAAGCTCAGTCTGGGAATCGAACCCCCGTAGACACTGTAGATTATATAGCACAGTTATTTACCAGACCTCTTTGCAATAGGGGTTGGGGTTGGATGTCAATGCACGTGGTACGAAGATCAATTCTTTCTATTTTCGCTACCCGAACGCCGTCAACGGGCGTCTTTTTCTTTCCCCTAGTTCAACGCCCAAACCTGGTCCTCCTTCTCCCCCCCCTCTATCCCCCAGGCGATCTTGATCTTGAGACCACGGGCATGGCCCTCGGCGGTGATGTACTCGAGCTCGCCCGAGATCTTCTTGCCCGCCTCGGCCTCGCCGAGCTGCTTGGGCGCCTTCTTCTTATTGTCGATGAGGAACAGGATCTGCTTCCAGTGCGTCTCGGTGCCAAACGGCCCCGTGGTGAAGGCCACGCGGTCCTCCTCCTTGGCGTCGCGCCCCCCCGCGGCCGCCCACTCCTTGGCCGTGATGGAGGGCGTGATGCTGGGCTCGGCGCGCGACTGGGCGAAGAAGCAGTCCCACCAGATGAGGAAGCCGTCGAGCGCGCCGCCCACGTCCGCCGCCAGCGTGCTCTCCCACTTGGCCGAGAAGACGAGCTCGTCGACGGTGACGGTGTGCAGGTCGAGGGCGCGGAAGGCGCTGGGGGTGCCGCACAGCGAGGCCGGGTTCATGGTCTGCACGCGCGAGTCGGCGTAGATGTCGCGCTGCATCGGCTGCATGTCGAAGCCGTAGACGTCGCGCCAGAAGGCGATGTGGTCGGCCACGTACTCGGCGTCGGCTACGGGCGCGACCCACAGGTTGCAGTGGCTGGGCACGAGGAGGCCGTCGGGCGCGAGGTAGCGGTCGCGCGCGTAGAGCACGCTCGGCAGCATGGCCTCGTACAGCAGGGCGTAGCCCATCCACTCGGACACGATGATGTCGACCTTGGCGACGGGCAGCGCCACCTCCTCGATGCGGCCCTTGAGGCAGGTGATGGTGTCGGACAGGCCGTTGGCAAAGATGTTCTCGCGCGCCTTGTCGATGATGTCGGACTTGTCGACGGCGATGACCGTCTTGGCCCCCGCCTTGGCGCAGAACATGCTGAGGATGCCGGTGCCGCAGCCAATGTCGAGCACGACCTTGCCCGCGAACAGGTGCTTGTTTCCGTAGATGAAGTCGCGGTAGGCGTCGGTGCGCACCGCGTCCTTGAGCATGACCTCGTGGATGTCTGGCCCGCCGTGTTAGCGAGATCGTCCTCCCCTGATAATAGACCACACAGTGGTACAAGAAGGGGCCGTACCGTTGTGGGCATACGACTCAAAGTAGTAGGCCGAGTCATCCTTCTTGAGCTCGTCCTTGGATGGCACATCGCTGGGCTCCTCGTCGGCCTTCCAGCGCTGGTCGAGCGTCTCCTGCACGGCGAGGCGGTAGCTGGTGAACTGCTTGGCCAACTGCTCGATCTCGGCCTGCAGCTCGGCGTTCTTCTGCAGCAGGACGTCGACCTGGGGGGGCTCGGCAGCACTTGCTGGGACCGCTGTCTCCTCCTTGCTTGCCGCCGCCGCGGATGCTGCCGGGGGCAAATCATCTAGACACAAGATCAGGGCATCATCATCCAGCACGGGCTTGAGGAGGCTGTCGTCCTCCAGGTCCGCCGCGCTGATCTCGGCCGGAAGCACCTTACCCTCTTGCACGCTCTTTCTGACTGTTTACCAGCATCAGCCCGCACGCTCTCTACCTCTTCCAACGAGAAACACTCACTGAAGCTGATCAACTTCACCATGCCGTGGAAGTCGAGACCCAGACGGTCCCGCACGGCGAGGAAGTCGAGTCCGCGCTCGGCCTTGCAGTACTCGAGCATGGACACGGCATCGGGGAAGACGCGGTCGTCGACGAGCGAGATGACGGCGGGGGCCTCCTCTTGCTCATCGCCACTGTTGTTGGTGTCGAGCCACTCGGCCTCGTCGCCCGACGTCGACACCTCCGAGTCGCTGCGGGGGTACGACTCTGACATTTTGTTTAATTTTTGGTCAGGCAATTTTTTGAGATTCTCAGTTTTTGGCCTTGGCTTGATAACCTTCGTCAGGCTGCTGCTACAAGTCACAAACGTCCCTGTAAATATTTGGCTCTGGGCTGGTGGATTTTTTGTAAGTGTGTATGTGGGGGGGTGGGCGTTAAATCTGGAGAACAGAAAAATTTGCCCGACTTGGGCATTGCACCAAATGCCAAATGCGGGGACGACGGTTTGTTGCCTCTGTCTGCGGGAGCAGATGCAAGGCGAATGCTAACGATGCATCAGGCACGGCCGCTACGGCAGCAGCCTGCCGTTTCCAAGTCCTTTTACTTTTTCTTTGCTCCCCTCTTATTTTCGTGGCTATCTCAACACGACGACGTCCCTGTTCAGATCCCGTCATAATCGGGGGGAGGGGGGGGGGGCAGATCACAGGCACAAGCTCACCACATACAAACCCATTGATTTGCGGCCTTTGATAATTCGAAGTGTTCTGCTATGCCATCTTACTCATCCTCATCGTCCTCTTCATCATCGTCCCCTTCCTCATCATCATCTTCCCCGTCAGAGACGGTTTCACCGAGAGCCTTGAGCCGGTCCTAGATCATTATCAGCAAAACAACCCCACACGGCTTATACCCATACCATGGTCAGGGGAGAACATACCTTGTAGCGCGTGACCTTCTCTTCCAGGTCACTGAACACAATGAGCAGGTCATCCAGCTCATTCTGCGTCGCTCTGCGCTCCTCCTCCTTGGTCTCCAGCTGCGCCCTCGCCTCAGCCAGCCCCTCTTCGGCTTCGCTCGACTTCTTCTGGGCCCCGCTCAGTCCCTCGGCCGACGCTTTATTCGCCTTCTCCAGGGCCTCCTCAGCCGCCGCCCAGGCCTTGTTCGCTCTTGCCAGGGCCTCTTCGGCCACCGACTTGGCCTTGTTTGCCTTCATCAAGTCAACTTCCAGTCGACTAATGGACGCCTTGAAGTCGGCCTTTTCGGCCTCCGACCGGCGTCGCACGCGTTCAGCATCGATCTCGGTGCTCCGACGAAGGGCGTCCATCTGCTTCTGTAGCGCGTTCATCTCCTCCTCGTGGCTTCGTTGAAGACCTCCGTTGACGCTCTGAAGGCGAGCCACTTCGGTCTTGATACCTTGGTTTTCGGCCTTGAGCTGGTCGTGGGCGGCCTTCACCTGCTCGTACGAGGTCCTCGTCTGCTCGTGAGACGCTTTGGTGCGGTCATATGAAGCCTTCGTCTGCTGGTATAGAGCATTGGTTTGTTGGTGTGACGCCTTCTCGCGGCTCAACTGCTCGTTCGCCGTAGCCGCCAAAGCCTCCGCATTCTTGAGCAAGCGGTCCTTGGTCGTGAGTTGGGCGCGCAACTGCTCCGCTGCGGCATTTGCACGCGCCAGTTCCGCTAGCCCATTCTCCTTTGCACGGCGGTGGTCCGCCTGTTCCTGGCCCAGTTGGCTCGCGAGTGATGACTTGGCAACCTCGGCGTCCTGCAGCGCCCGGTCCTTCTCGGCCACATGTGCTCGCAGCGAGTCAACAAGTTCCCGGGAGATACCCTTTTGCACTCCGTTCGTGACGACGGATATCTCAAGCCCCGGCTCCCGGTCAATAGCCCGGAGCACGCGGCTGAAGTTGTCCTTGAAGAACTCGACAAATGTATCATCTAGGAAAACATCTGGTAGTTTTGGGTCTAAGCCGCCGTCCATTAGCTTCTGCGGTAGCACCTCAAAGTCACGCATGAACGGGTGAGCGCGCAGCTTAGACAGCTTGTCAACGTAGCGATCGCGGCCCATGCGTGAGATGATCATCTCGCGCACCGTCGCGCGTGGCACGGGCGAGTCCTTGGTCGAAAACTCGTAGACGACGCCGGCAAGCATCGCGCTTAGACCCTGCACGATGACGTCTCCATTGGGGTTCTCGACGGCCGCCTGGATGAGTCCCTGGAGGTTGGTGAACTCGCCAAGAAAGTCGTTTACGCCGTCGACGTCTTCAAAAAGCCAGCACAGGAGGAGCATCAAGTAGCCAATGACGACACGCGTGTCTTCTGACTTGGCGACGCTGCTGAGAAGGTGCGCCGCAATCGTCTGGATGCTGGTGACGACCTCCTCGCCGCTGGCCTCATCGCCTTCGGTGACAGCCATGGCCAGCGCTTTGGTCTCGGGATTCTCGTGGATGAGGTGGAGCATCAGTACGGCAGCGAACCAGTACCGGTAAGGATCTGCAGCGGCAGCCTCGGGGAGAGGCTGCAACAGCGTCGTAAACACATTGGTGAGCTCGTCGGCTTTCATCTTGTGGCCGTGGATCGCCCTCGTAAGGAAATGCCGCCGGACCTCTGCGTGCTCGTAGAAGTAGGCCTTGAGACAGGTGCAGGCGGCCATGCGCATGTCAAATGCTTGGACGGTATTTTCGGCCAAGATTATGTCTAACAAGCCATCAATGACAAAGACGTTGGGCACGCCGTTCGTGTGAGGGTCATGTCCGTTTGATACCAGGTCAGCTAGCGGAGAGGGCACCTCTAGCCCGGCAAACCTCTCCTGGAGTCGGGGGTTGCCTCTGATCATGTCGGCGCAGGCTACCAGCGCCTCTGACTTGATGGGAAGCTCTACTTCATGGGCAAAAGCGAGCTGCAGCGTATTCTCAAGCACGCGGTCACCTAGAAAGGCGACCTGGTTCTGGTGCGTCCCTACGGCGCCCGCCACCAGGAAAAGCCGTATCACGGCGAGCAGGGCGTATATGTTTCTGTTGCGCTGGGCCTCTGCCCACTGCGCCACCTCCTCGCCGCTCTCGTTCCCCATGTATGCCGCTCTGAGCAGGCGGCCGAGCTGCGCGATGAAGCCCATCTCACGGAACATGGACTGGTTCGATGAGTTGAGACGCAGCAGGTTCGCCAGCAGGATCAGACAGTCCTCCACTACTCGGGCGCCGTCCACGAGCCCGCCCTCTTCGCTGATGATGCTAAAGACGCGCTCGAACCCCTTCTCAAACGCGACGAGCTTCTGTATATCGATCGAGGCGGGGGTCAGGTCGGTGAGCAGGGTGATGGCCTCGTCGCGAATGGCCTCCCTCCGGTCGTCGAGGGCAGCGACGAGGCGAGGGATGCCCATGGGGGCGACGAGGATGCATTCCTCGGTGCGCTCGGTGCGGGCGGAGAGGATGGCGGCAAGCAGCTGGAGCGAGTAGAGGCGCGAGTAAAAGTCGGCCGTATCGAGGAAGTCGAGGAGCAGGGTGATGTTCTCCTGGCGCTGGGTGAACTCGTCGGCGAGCCAAAGGGCGATCTCCTCAGAGGCCTCGGGGCTGTCTTGGTTGGGACTGAAGAGCATCAGGAGGGTCTCGAGGACGACCTTGACGGTGTCGACATCCTCGCCGTCCCGGGAGAGGCTGCCGATCAGGCTGCGGAGGGCGCCCGAGGCGACCGAGGCCGGGTACTGCTTGGCGAAACTACGGAGGCCGAGGATGGCAGCGCGGCGGTCCTCGAGGAGGGTTGCCGTGCTCAGGCGGCCACTGAGCACGGCAATGGTTTCGCTCACCGACTGCTTGGCCGGCGCAGTCGTAATGGTTGAGAACATGGTGTTCGGTGAGACTGGGCTTCAGATGCCATGGAGGCTGGCCATGGATCGTTGGGCGGAGCTGGTACTTCGAGGCTGATAGGGGTTGTTAGAAGTTGGAACTTGACCTCGGCCAGCACAAGCCAGCTCTCTTGGCAAGGATCTGGACCGCGAGTTCTGCACAGATCAAACTTGTCGCCGAACTAATTGGGAGGTTCTTCTGGAGCCAAGGGTCCAGTGAAAGGGACAGGTGTGCCTCGTGCGAAAAGCTGGTAGCGATAGACAAGGAGAACTTGCTACTCGTAAATTGAATACGTACCTCACTGCTGGGCGCTGGGCTGCAGATTTACGTTGAGGCGTGGGGCACCAACACTGTGACTCTCCGTCTTGCACTTGAACTCCAAGCTAGTCCAACGCTCCTGGCCTCTTCCCACATGCATAGAAGCCAATTGCTCTGCCATAATGTCTTCGAGACACATCAGTCTATAATCTTGCGTTATTTCTCCTGGGATGAGCTCTGCGGTGTCTTCTTGGCCCCGACTCTGTTCAGCCAAAGGTAGCTGTGGATAACCGAGCTACCCCGTACGGATAGTCCCAGAGTCCCCGGTGGGTTCCCAAGTGGCTGTCCATGAGTGGCTTGGTTATGCGAGTGGCGCCGAACACCTGCCTCGTACAAATGTGGCGGTGCAGTAATTTTCCGCTCTTTGTTTCGGCGGATTGCGAACCTTTACAGTCCGCGAACCTTCGATTCTCCTTCATTGCCCGCGACAAACCACGTCGCGCCGTGGTTCTCGAAAGCAACACCACTCTATCCGGCGAGGCAGTCAACCCTCAACAAAGGCTGCTCTTATCCCGCCCAACCAAGAAGCAGCTCGACGATTCCCTCCTTGCCGACCGGCATTCTTTTTCCCTTGTCAACGACTGCCTAGTCCATTCAACTGCAGCCTTGTCTTGTCGCTCTTTGCGCCATCCTTTTGGTCATCGCTAAACCTTGCGCTCCCAGATTTCCGCCGGCATTTCGCCATTCACACCACATAGCCACGCTCCAACATGGGTATTCCGGCTGCCTTCAGGTGGCTTTCCACCAAGTATCCCAAGATCGTGTCAGCCGTGGCAGAGGATCTTCCTCTGGAGATGCCAGATGGCACCGTGATTCCAGTTGATACAACGCAGCCAAACCCTAATGGCGAAGAGTTCGACAACCTGTACCTCGACATGAACGGCATCGTGCATCCCTGCTCCCATCCCGAGGACAGGCCGGCCCCCAAGGATGAGGAGGAGATGATGGTGGAAATCTTCAAGTACACTGATCGCGTCGTCAACATGGTTCGGCCCCGGAAATTGCTCATGATTGCAGTTGGTAAGTTCAACTTCCAGTCTTCCCAATCAGAAAAGGACGCTAATGCGTGACAGATGGTGTTGCGCCCCGTGCCAAAATGAACCAACAGCGATCCCGACGATTCCGCGCCGCCCGGGAAGCCCAGGAGAAAGAGGAGGACAAGCAGGAACTCTTGAAGATCCTCAGGAAAGAGAAGGGCAGCACCCAGCAGGAGGAGCCCATCGAAGAGGTTGTCCACAAGGCTTTTGACTCTAACTCGATTACACCTGGAACCCCATTCATGGACATTCTAGCGGCAAGTCTGCGGTACTGGTGTTCCTATAAGCTGAATACCGACCCTGCTTGGGCGAACATGAAGGTCATCATTTCTGATGCCACCGTCCCTGGTGAGGGTGAGCACAAGATTATGAATTTTGTTCGGTCACAACGAAGCTCGCCCGACCATAACCCCAACACTCGCCATGTCATTTATGGTCTGGATGCAGATCTTATCATGTTGGGCTTGGTAACACACGAGCCACATTTCCGCGTTCTCCGAGAGGATGTTTTCGCTCAGGATAGCAAGCCCAGATTGTGCAAGCTGTGCGGGCAAAAGGGCCACGACGAGAAGAATTGCAGAGGTGAGGCGAAAGAGAAGGAAGGCGAGTTCGGTGAGAAGGAGAAGGCGCTTCCCCTGAAGCCTTTCATCTGGCTTCATGTGTCTATTCTGCGTGAGTATCTTGCCATTGAACTAAACATCCCTGGCCTCCCCTTCAAGTTTGACCTCGAGAGAGCTATTGATGACTGGGTCTTCATGTGCTCTTTTGTGGGAAATGACTTTTTGCCCCATCTCCCTGCTCTGGAGATTAGAGAAAACGGCATCGACACTCTCACTGCCATCTGGAAAGACAACCTCCCCCATATGGGTGGATACGTAACCAAAGACGGTCATGTGGACCTGGACCGAGCGCAATACATTTTGAGTGGGCTCGCCAAGCAGGAAGATGCCATCTTCCGAAGGAGAAAAGAGACGGAAGACCGCCGCGAGGCTGGCTTCAAGAGACGCAAGCTCCAACAGGAGCAGCGAGATCAACAGCGAGACCAGCGTAATGGACGAGGTGGCAAAGGGGGCCAAGACAGCAACAGAGGGTCACGATACCGCAATCCGGAAAATATCCCACATGCTGGGCCGCCGCCAGGACTACAGCTGTACTCACTGACTCCAAAGCCAGTAAAATCACTCCTCACCCACGATATGGTGGTGAACCGGCAAGCCATTGACCAGGCCAACGTAGCCAACAAGAGTGCGGCCAGTGTGCTCAAGAGCCAGATTCAAGGTTTAATGGCCCAAAGCGAAGCCGCTCCGGCCGTTCCAACCACCCCAGACACCAAGGGAGAAGTCCAAGAGGGAACAACATCTCCAGCCTCCGCTCTTGGGAAACGCAAGGCATCCATCATGGAAGAGGAGAGTGCTGGCACGCCAGGAGCGAACTCGTCAGACGCCGAGACTCCCAAGACTCCTGTCGCTGAAGAAGGCCAGGAAGACACAGTCAAGCTGTGGGAAGAGGGCTATGCTGATCGATACTACGAACAGAAATTCCACGTGGACCGCAACGACAAGGCGTTCAGGCACAAGGTTGCCCGCGCCTATGTTGAAGGTCTTGCGTGGGTTCTGGAGTACTACTCTCAAGGCTGTCCATCGTGGGAGTGGTTCTACCCATATCACTACGCCCCCTTTGCCGCTGACTTTGTCGATATTGGCAAGATGAGCATTTCCTTTGAAAAGGGGAGGATAGCGCGTCCCTATGAGCAGCTCATGAGTGTTCTTCCGGCAGCCTCCCGCCACTCCATCCCAGAGGTCTACCATGACTTGATGACCAATGAGAAAAGTGAAATCATTGATTTCTATCCCGAGGAATTTGATATCGACCTCAATGGCAAGAAAATGGCCTGGCAAGGCGTGGCCCTTCTACCTTTCATCAACATGCCTCGTCTGCTGGCTGCCATGGAAACCAAGAATGAGTTGCTGACCCCCGAGGACAAGGTCCGAAACGGGCTAGGCAAGGATGTTCTCATTATCTCAGATTCTCATGCCAATCTCTACGACGAAATTACGACTCACTTCTACTCCAAAAAGCAGGGCGCGCCATTCTTTACGCTGGATCCCAAGACCAGTGATGGTCTGGCTGGCAAAGTCGAAAAAATTGAGGGCTACCACCCTCACGGCTCACTAGTGTACCCGCTGAGCAGAAGTGCGATGCCCGACGTCGAGTATGACCGCTCGCTAAGGTGAGTTGTTTTTGCCTCTCCTAACAAATACGAGCCTGGACAGAGTTGCTAACGTACCAAAAGTGTCCATTACGAGTATCCCAAGAGTGCCCATGACCACAAGTCTATGCTCTTACGTGGTGTGAAAATGCCCACACCTGCCCTCGACAGGAGTGACGTGGAGATTCTGAAGAGTAAGGGACAAAATGCCGGAAGAAGCTATGGTGGTGTGCCTCTGAGTGGGGGGAGAGGAAGAGGTGGCGGCGGCTATAACGGTGGTCGAGGAGGCCGCATCGATTACGGTCCCGGCGGTCATCAGAGTGGGAACCGCCCAAACCAAAATCGCGGTGGGCCGTACCAGCAGCAACCGCAGCAGTCGTACGGGAATGGATACGGCAACGGTAGCAGCAATGGCCATGGCTACGGTCATCAGGCACAGCAGCAGCATGCGCCTCCAGCGGGTTGGCAACCGCCCCCGCCGCCAGGCTTCCCGGGCTTCGGCGCGGGGCTCCCCCCTCCTCCCCCGGGCGTGCGTATCGCCGGTGGTGGTGGCGGCGGCAATTATAACCAAGGAGGCTACGGCGGTGGTGGAGGCGGTGACCGGTACCAACCCGGCCCGCCACCGCCACAACACGGCAGCTACGGAGGGTACCAGGGCCAGCAATCCGGACCTTACCAACCGCCGCCAGGACAGGATCGTCGGTACGACAGGCCGTATGGTGACAACCGCGGCGGTGGAGACTATAGAGGAGACTATAGAGGCGGCAACCGTGGAGGAAACCGTGGTTATGGTAGATAGGCGGAACGTTGGAGAAGACATCTTGGATGCATGGGTTTACTCGAGTTTTTGTTTTGTTATAGGGATATGCTGTATTAGATTAGGACTAGGGACTAAGGACGAGGAAAATGAAATATCTGTGTGGCGGCTGCACATTCATTTGGTTTGGCGGCCGCATGGCAGTCCTGCAGGCAAACGAGCTTACCCTCAACTAGTGATGCACATTGGCGGATGTCATTTGTTTCTTCTGTGACCCTTGTCCCCTTGGTGCGATAATTCCAGATGAAATGCCATATTTGACAGCATGGGGTACGGGTGAAACACCGTTATTGGAAATCCAGAGATGAGATTGCATTGTTCGACCTTGAAGTCTCGGTCTCAGCTTTTGGCACGCTGCGCCGTGAGCTGGCGCAGGCGCATTGATAGACGGCAGAGACAGCGTGTAGCATGTGCAGCAACGAGAGCGCATTACGACTGCATTGAGCGACGTCTTTGGTCGAGACCACCCTGCATTGCACGGCCCACCAACCCTGATTCCGCGCTGCGATAGGATGGAATAGGACGAGCTAAGGCTGGCCAGACTCGAGAGACAAGCGGGCAAAAGACGGGGAGACGGGGTAAGGTCCTCACCTCCTCGCCTCGCTGGAGTCAACTTCCACACTCCAACAGAGCACACCTAAGGTAGCAAGTCGCAAGTCGAAACATGGAAAGGATCCCGCATCGAGCTATCTCGGGCAGAGCCGTAATGATGAATATCTGATATCTGACTAGCGTAATGAGTTCTCATATCGTCCCTGGTGGCGTCGTGAGAGCAAGGAGTAATTGGAGGTGTGTAGCTACCCGCGAGAAAATGAGACAGTGACGAGGAATTGGGGGAATTCGCAATTAGCGGCCAATCAAAATCAGAGAACCAAATGGCGAGGCAGTATCTACGCTGAAGAGCGCTGCGTTTGCACGAATCCCATTATTGTTTTGCAGGTCTGCCCTGCCCTGGTGTCCATTTGTCTGGCTGCCTGTGATGTTTGTGCCCCCCCCCCCCCTTCCAAATCCCAGATCCCTTGGCCTTCCCAATTCAGACGGCTGTCAGTGGCCGAGGACTGCTGCTGTGGCGTGCGCTTTCAAGGGTTGTGCCTGTGTCCATGCGCTAATAAGGCAGTGGAGGGAACCCCGCCTTACCGCAATCCGTAGACGGCAAGTGGAAAGCGCAACCACAAAGCGCATAGAGAGAGGGTGTTCCCGTCGTCCTAGTGCAGTGCACTGTCAACACCAAGACCCCAAACCGGCGACATCCCCCCATCCCTCTCCAGAACCCGATCTCGTACCTCCGCGCCGCTTCCAGAAGGCACCTGACCCCGCTCATACATCCTCCCGTGCCCTGACTCTCATCCGGTCCGTTCGGCGGCCCACCGCGAGGAATCGAAGAAGCAAAAAACGACCCAATCATGACAGGGCGCAAGCTCGTCAACGCCTGCCATAACGCCCACGCCAACCGAAAATGAATGGCGATGCGGGCCTTCTGGTGGGCTGCCTAGTGGAGAGACTCACGACCAGGGTGTGTTCAAGACCCCATTACTTTTCCCAGTCCCCCAATCGCCCTCCGTCGTTTTTTCGTCGTGCTGACCATCTGTGATCGTGCTCCCCGACTCCAGCTGCCCCATCGAACCGGCACTCCAGCCCAGGACCTCTCTCAAGACGACATTGTCGCCATTACACGCTCGACGCTCGTGAAGATCAGCGCCGCCTCCCTTGCCCTCGTCCTCGACTCGCTGCTGGCTCTGCTCGAGGACCTCGCCCGTCCCTACAAAACCGTTCTCTCCCACCCGCCCCACGTGCTTCTCTCTGAACTTTATACGCTCGAGCTGATCGCCGACTGCTGCGCCAGTCACTGGGACCCCTCAACCAGCTCTGCTGCTCACCCAGCCTCGGAAAAGCCTCTCTCGCTGTCGCAGCGCGCTGCTCTCCCCGTGCCCCCGCCCCTCGACGAGTCCCTAGTGAGCCGGACCTTCGAGGCAACAAAGATCCTATTCGAGCCCATCCCCGACGGCTATATCCTGCCGGCCAAGACCATCTTGGACGACTCGTCTGCCAAGCACATCGCCGCTCAACTGCTTGAGGAGTCGGTGCGAACCCCCCTCTCCACCCCGTCCAATGCGTCCAACGAGCCGCTTGAGAGTGGCAGGCTGCTCCAAACACATGCTGCCGCTATCGAGTCCCACGTCAAGATAATCGTCGAATACGCAACGGCCTCGAGCTGGTCAGCCGCGTTTGACTATTTCAGGAACATCATATACACGGTGCGGACCACCATCCCTGCCCAGGGCGCCCCTATTCCTAATGCTAGCACCGCTGAGGAGGAACGGTCTGCCCTCGTCATTTGCCGTGCTGTATCTTTCTTCTGGGTCGATGCCCCGAAGCTTAGCGCTGTGATTCAAGAGTTTTGTTCCAGTTTTCTTCACTTCCGCAAGTCGTTCCAAAATGCGGTTGCCATCGTTACCCCGTTGCTCATTACGCGATGGCTCGACCGGTACCCTAAAGAGTTCGTACAGATGCACACGATACAGAAGCGCCGCGACAGCGGTCCCGATACCCTCTTTGATATGACACACACCATCGTTGATAATGGCAGGAGGCGGGCTGTGCTATATCCGCTACAGACAACGCTCCTATTCCTGCTGCCCGACGTATTCGAGGTGGCCAGCAACCTCCGAGAGGCCAAGAGCGCGGGCATGACCAAGAAGGTTCAATTTCTGGACGGCCTACGAAAAGCCCTCAGGAACCGCAATGAGCAGGCGGCTTACTGTCTTGTCTCACTACTTCGCGCCGCGCGTCATTTTGACGCCGAGAGCGACTCTGCCTTGATGAGCTACGCTATGGACGTGCAAGACGAGGTCAGGGATGCTGTGTTCCGCCGCTTCTCGCCTGGTGTCGACGGCGTGTTGTTCGAGCAGGACATCATGACAGCAGCGTTTGTGAGCCTTTCACATCTGAACTTTGAGACCTGCGTGAAATCACTCGCCCCGTCGTGTCTTGCTCCATCGGCACCACATTGCTTCAAGATCTCGGTTGTTCAGGCTTGCTCTCATTTTGCGAGGCTGGGTAGCAGTCAAAGGTATCAGATGCTGTTCACGGCGGCGTCTGCGTTTATTCAGGGGCAGTTACAGGTGAGATTGTTCCACCCCGCAGAGATTGAATCCCTCAACTAATATGTATACCCGAAGACCATGGCCGGTCTCCTCGCCGAAGGCTATGTCGAGGATCAAAGCGCTCAGCGCAAGGCCGTGGAAAGCCCGTCTTCGGTCAATATGATTTGCAACATCCTGAGTTTCCTGGATGCGTCGCCTATGACTCTCTTTGAGGGCCCACCCAACGACGGGGACGAACGCGACATATTTTACCAGGAGAACCTGGAGTCACTTGTTTCCTGCGTGGTTGCTGCAGACGAGTCCGTCCGGCGGCTTGCTACCGGAGTTGCTAGGCGCTTGTTTGCAAGGGAGCAGGTTCTGGAAACGCTGAGGGCTTCAGAGGGCCTTAGCTCCCTGGAATTCCGGACGAGTTTCTGGCGTTTGACGTACGTACTCATAAAGTGTGTCGTTGTTTGGCGGGCTTGCTGACATGAGCGACTAGTTCTCTCATTCTATGTTCGATATGTGACAGGAGCGGACTCCCCGGCACTTCTGATGGTCTCAAGTCTATTCATGGATATCTTGAGTCGAGGCTATTGCTCTTGACATCGATACCGGTGAGTAAACAATCACGAAGCTGTCTTCAATGAAGCATCCCGCTAACGACGTGCAGGAGCTATCCGAAATCACCGAGGACGTGCCTGAGCGGACCGCTGCGTCTACGAAGCTAGAGACGTTGTTGCTCGTATCACTCTGCTCAGCGGACATTGAGGTTTGCCAAATTGTGACATCATGCTTTGGCACATTTCTGGAAGAGTGTCGCGTCATCGAAGCGGCCTCCGAAACGGTTAGGGCCTCATCGACCATTTTACGAAATGGCGAGATTTTCAGCGAGATATCTTCACGCGCCTTCCGGTTCACGGGTCTGGTAGCGTTCCAGAAGAGAATTAGGACGCTCTTAAGACGTCTTCAGTATCCAAGTGCTGGTATCCTCGACGCCTGGGAGATTGTCTTTGACAGGTGGCTCCACCTATCGAAGGATGTATCCATGACGACCGCCGAGGCAGTCGCGGAAAGGACTGTGGCTGAATGGCGCAACTTTTCAGGATTCCTTGCCTCGCTAGGTGGGATTTGTACGGCCGATCAAGCCGTCATTCTTGAGGAGCCTACTATTAGCGGGCTGAGGTGGATCGACAGGTTGTCGTCAGAGAACCACGAAGAGCCTCTGCTGAATCGGTACTTGAGGCTTAGCATCCAGCTGTTGGCGTGCTCCAATGTCAGGATCCGCGAGACCATGAGGGAGGTTTTATCTACCGAAGTGCCTCCCTCGCTATACCAGCCCCTCTTCAAGGCGCTTGAATCAGAGCTCGACGTGCTATTCACCGGTGCCCTGGAGCCAAGCATCAAAGGCCAGGATAATGAAATCATATTCGCAGAGCAAGCGGCATCTCTACTCAAGGCGCTGGTGGAGAGGCTAGACACACCATCGGATCTCGGTGCGGCGTCGTCGCTCCACCTTGGCTCTCTGACGTTGAATTTCGCCAAGTTCCTAGACGGTGTCCCAGATACACCCAGCAGTCTACGGGTCAAGATCAAGATTTGCAATCTCTGCGAAGCGGTCACGAAAAGGAAGGAACACCTTAACCTTAGGGATGATGTTCGGAACCGGAACCAGCTGCTCGAGTACATATTCAGCTGGATCGCGAGGCCACGGTCTCCGCGCCCCGAGGGTGTCGCCTATGGAACCGGGGCCGTTGGTCGAGGTGGACAACAGGACGAGATGGTACGGGTTCAGAGAGACCTTGACAAGGCGTGTCTCAGGTCGTTGGCCGAGCTTACCTTCCGCCTGCCCTTGCAACCGGGAGATGGGCAGACGGATGCGGGCACGAGTGAGCTCAAGTCCCAGATGTTCCACCAGTACTTCAACCGGTTCCTGTCGCTACTCAATCTTGAACCGTCGGAGCTGAGCCGGAGTGAGCACCTAGGTGGCTCGGGGGCCCGGGACGACCCGCCGACTATGTCAGACCTCGCGATCACAATCCTGTCGAACCTGCTGAGCGCAAATATCGACGTGGGGCTGAAGCATTCGCTCAGCATTGGGTATCATGAGAACGTGGAGATTCGGACGGCGTTTGTGCGGGTGCTCTATAACATCTTGGTGCAGGGCACCGAGTTTAATAATCTTTCGGATGCGGCGGTCAATGAGAAATATGACGAGCTGCTGGATCTGCTTACCAGCGACACGACCTTGGCGACTGCCATGAGCGCAGTCTGCCCCAGCCACGAAGTCGACGAGTTAACGATTTCCTTGTTGAATATATTTGAGACGAGAGGGATGAGCTTTGACCTGCTTGAAGCGCTAATCAAGCAGGAGGTTGAGGATACGGAAAATGAATCGGAGCTGCTGCGGAGGACTTGCGTTGCGACCAAGATGCTTTCGATCTATGCGAAGTGGAAGGGGGCCGGGTATCTCAAGGCGACGCTCCAGAAGGTGGTGGATAGAGTCATCACGGCATCGAGCGACCTGAGTCTTGAGCTGGATCCCACAAGGGTCGCCTCGCCCGAGGAGCTACACAAGAATGCGGTGCAACTGCAGGTCGTGGCGAAGGTTTTTATCGATGACATTCGGGCATCGTCAGCGAGTATTCCGCCGTCGTTTCGGAAGATTTGCAGCATTGTGAGTTTGAAAAACCCCCCAGCGGATGGATGGATGGTGGTTGCTGTTTGGCTAACGAGTACGTGTACAGATTTCCGAGGCGGTGATGCCGAGATTTTCAGAAGCCAAGTACACGGCTGTCGGCGCCTTCATTTTCTTACGGTTCTTCTGCCCGGCGATCGTTGCACCTGAAGTTGAAGGGCTGGTCGCTACGGCACCTTCCAAGGACATGAGGAGAGGCTTGCTGCTCATCGCCAAGGTCATTCAAAACTTGGCCAACAATGTGCTGTTTGGTGCCAAGGAGCCGTACATGTTCCCGTTGAACCAGTTCCTCGCTCAGAATATCTACAAGGTCACGACGTTTCTGAGGGAGATTTCCGTAAGTACCCCGGATGGCCTAGCTGCCGTAGTCTTGGTTAACAGCATTGCAGGTTGAACCAGCACCGGAAACGCTCAAGAGTGCCACCGGCGCCGAGTCGTTCGACTTTGGCTCTTGCGTCGCGCTGCACAGGTTTTTATATGATCATTGGGACCACGTCCGGCAACGGCTTGTTGCTCAAGAGAGGAGGGACTTTGTCAGGTCGCCAGCCGAATCGACCAGGGGGCGGTCTCCCGTGCTGGAGCCCCTGAGAAACCTGATAATGAACCTGGGGCCACCACCGCTGGCCGTGACCTGGAATAGGCCGCTGATATCGGCGAACTCGCCCCCGTCATATTCGAGGTTTCAGAACTTTATGCTGCGAAACGCATTCCGGAGCACGGAATCGTTTCTTACCGCTCGGGCCGTGTACGATGGCGGCGAGAGCAAGGACGGACTGTCCATTATCTGCATCATTTTGCGCCATATCGATTCCGAGTCGATCGACTACGATACGCTACTCTACTGCTACCTGAAGATAGCCAGTCGACTGTGGCATCGCCCTTTTGGGCTCCTCATTGATGCTACGTGCTACAATGGCCAGAGCGAGCCGCAGGATGAGCTATTCCAGAAGCTAGAGTTGCTTACGCCCAGTGAGCTTTCGAAGCAGCTGTCGCGTGTTTACATCTACAATATGAACAGCGCGACTAAGAAGTGCTTCCGCCGAATTCTGCGCTTCTCGACAAAGAACGACAACAGTGTCTTCAACCCCAGAAACGTGGACTACCACCTCATTGGGAGCCTTCAGGATTTACAGACGCACTTCCACCTCAGCCAGCTGCACCTACCGAAGGAGACCATCAGTGTTGTTACGGACACGCGGTACGTCTTCCAACCTATCACGCGACTGTCGAAATCTAAGGGAAAGATCGAAGTCGTTATCAAGGTGGGAAGCCAGTACGTGCAGGTGACAACAACAAAGAAGCAGGAGGTGCCGGGGTTCCGTCTTAGCACGACGGTCAACGATATCTTCCGACTCGGAGATGTAGACGAGGCTCCAACGTCGATACAGACGGAGGATGACTCGGCTTTTGGGTTGAGGGCAGACAATGGCAAGATTGTCATGTACTTCACCAGCCCTAAGAAGACAGATGTGCTACAGGCCATACGGGCGGCGAAAGCAAAATACGGCAAGGACACACGAGCTATGAAGTCGTTCGAGAGACTGATCCGGCCGCAGGATGTGCCAGGAACATTGTTGAATCTGGCGCTGACAAATTTGGCAAGCCCCGATGCAGTGCTGAGGCTGTCGTCCTATAACTTGCTAGGGGCCCTGTGCAAGGCGTTCAAGTTTACGGCCGCATCAGGATTGATGGCCACAAAGGACATTTCAGTGCCACTGGACCCGTCGCAGTTCATCATCAAGATTAGCAAGAAGCTAGCGCAGGCGGAGCCTCAGCTGACGTCGGATTTCTTGAATGAGTTCTTCGTCGGCTGGGATAGTTTTTCAGACGAGCAGAAGCCGCTCAGCCTTGCGTACATGGCGCCGTGGATTCCTGGGCTGCGGACGTCGCTGTTGGCGGGCGAGGCCGAGAGCGATAAGGGCAGGGACAAGATCGCAGCGCTATTCAGAAAGCTCATCGACGTCACGCTGTCGGACCCAACGCTGAACTTTACGCTGGAACAGTCGGTGTGGCCCGTTATTCATCAGGACGAGGTGCTCCTGGACATTTTCTTGGAGGAGATCATCAAGACGGCGTTAAATATCGGCTTCAACGATGAGCAGACCGAGACCTTGACATCAATCGCGAGCGCCATCGGCACCATCACGCTGCGCGGTAAGATAGTATCGCGCTTGCGGAAGGCTCTGAACCGCACGTCGCTGCGGCCGACTAAGTATCTGCCCGACAATGCCGTGTGGAACGAGATATGCGTGCTTCTTCAGTTTTGCCTCGCGCTATCATTTGACAGTGGTGTGCAATCGCAGCTATACCTGCCCGAGATCTTCCATGTCGTCACGATGCTCGCAAACACGGGCACGTCGGATGTGAGGGTGCTGGTGCACAGGTTGCTGATTAACTCGATCCACTCAGCGTGCACCTCGTTCGCACTGGACGAAGCCAGGCTGAACAAGCTACGGGCGACGCTGGAGACACTCTCGGACCCTAGGAGCGAGATGTTCTCTCACTCTACGCCCTTCGCGCGGGACGGGGCATCAATTTCAACGAATCAGGATGCTGGCCCAACGCTGGCCGCGACGGAGACCTTGGCAGCTCTGCTGTTCGAGGCTTGCTCCGTCGCTGCCCCCTCCGTGGACGTGGCGAACGCCTGGCGCTCGCGGTGGATGAGCCTTGTCGCCAGCACAGCATTCCAGAATAACCCGGCAATACAACCTAGGGCGTTTACAGTCATGGGATGCCTCGCTCGCGAGGAGGTTGACGATGACCTCCTTTACCAGGTGCTGGTGGCGCTGAGGAATAGCGTGGGCAGGTTTGGCGACGACAGCAACAGCGACATGCTCGTGGCGATAGTCACGTCGCTGTCCAAGATGATGGCCAAGCTACCGTCGGCGTCGCGGTACGGACTCCAGCTATTCTGGCTCGCCATGTCGCTGTTGCGGCTGGTGCCACCGAACCTGTTCAACTGCACGGCCATGTTTCTCGAGTCGGTCCTCACCAACATTAGCACATCCGGCGAGATGCGTGGTGACAAGATGGCGCCTTACCTGCTACAGGGGCGCAACCAGCTCGACGATGCCGCGCTCCCGCTTGACGATGCTTATGGAATTCACTTCAACATTGAGAACTTCCACTTCGCCGCGTGCGCGTGTCTCGTGCGCGGGCTAACAGACACAGTGACTAAAGCCACAGCGCTGCGGGTGGTCTCGACGTTCTTGGAGATGACGTCCTGGACGCCGGCGCCGGCAGCAGACAAGACCATCCGCGACTTGGCAGCATCGCCGTACCTGGCGCTGATTCTGGCAAGGGCGGCGAGCCTTGAGGAACTGAGGGATAGCCTTTGGGCCGGCGGCATCAACCCCAGCGGGGTGGTGGACATTGCCGGGGCAAGAGCAGCGTCGCAGGACCTGGGAGCGATGAAGGATAAGGACCTATTGCTGAACACGGCCATAGAGCTAGTGGATTTTCAGTACCTGGAGGACGCCGTGCAGAATCGGACGCTGCAGTGGTTGAACGAGGTGGCGGCTGGCAGGCCGACGGTGGTCATGCACCTGTGCAGCCCCATCATCTCGATTCTGGACGACATCCTGCTGCACTGCCAGAACTCAGCGACGCTCGAGTCGGCACATACGCTGCTACAGACGCTAACGTCGAATCCCAAGTTCACCAGCGCGCTGGAGGCGCCGGGGATGCTCAATGAGATCCTCGACGACATGGGGTTTGCCGGGCTGTGGAAGTCGTGCTCGTTGAACCTGTCGCAGGAGCAAGATAAGCAGTGCTTTGGACTGACAGAGAAGTTGATTGAGGTATGTTCATTTTTTTGTTCCCCACCCCTGTCTGCCCCCTTTACCAAATGTGATACGGTTTGCTAATCTGTGACCATCTAAACAGCTCATCATAATCTGAGCGTTGATAAATGGCGTGCGTACGCACGGGTGAGGTGGTATTTGGGGAGTATGGGAGATCAGAAAGAGATACCATTGTAGGAGGAGAGGGGGGAGGGGAGCGGCGGGGAGATGTGGAGATTTGTGTTGTATGTACATAGCAAGTGCATGTGGTCCAATTCGGTGAACTAGCACGGGTGCACATTGAGAAGAAGAATACGGACCAGATTTCAAGTCGAGATGACAGATGACTGATGGGTGAAGATGGGTCCTAGGGGATTCGATGCTATATGCTAGAATAATCTACTGAACTGATACATACGACCACAGCTCCCATATATAATATAGCCCTCACCTCACTGGCTTATCTATGGGAGAGCGGACTGCCTGCGTGTCGGAGCTGAGCCATCACCCAGTCGAACCAGCCTCGAGGAGCAATACGGATTGCAGCTCCACTAAACTCCACACATTTTTCATAACGCCGGGTATATGGCGTTGCCCCACCACGGCTTTTTTTCTTCTTTTTTTTTTCTTTTTTTTTTTTTCTTCAGTTTTTGGTCATGTACGAATAGATAATTCCCCTGCCATTAGGGTAAACTTTTTAGCTTTTGATCTAATGTACAGTTTATGTGCCCCCATGTACTCCGACGCCTCAGGACCAGTCGATTGTGGTATCTTTCCTACTCTACCGTGGTAGCAAAAGTAAACAGGAACATGCCAGTAGGGGGGTTTAACTCACGTACTTTGTCGTGCTTATGCATCGTCCGCGGATAGGACCTGGGTGGGTATTTGGACGGCCGGTATTCCAGCCGTTTGCGAAAAGACGCGCTTCCAGAGGCCGGCCCGAGATTCTGCACCAGGCGCTTCTCCGGTACCGTTGGCGTTGCTCAGCTTGATGATGATGTCGTCGCAGCACTCCTTTTGGCGGCGGCTAAGCTCATCCATTCCGTCTGGCTGCGTGCCCAGACCCGAGCGATGCTGTGACGATGGAGGAGGGTTATTTGCCGCCATGGTGTCGGTTGAGGTGTAGGTACAAGACACCGAGAAGTATTGGTAGAATACACATAACCGGGGTGTTATTGCCCTCGTACATTTCCAGCTCGGTAAACCTTGGTGCGCGGTATTCGCGAATTCGGTCTGCCCATGAGATGCTATGGACGCCATCGCCATTGGCGGGAGCATTAGCCTTGCCGATATGATCGACATGATTCTCGTCGTTGTCGGGTGGAGGTGGTGGCTCTTCGTGGGTTTGCTCCGGAACACCTGTTGCTGTTTCCTCGGGGTCGGAAACACACAAACACCTTTCAGTGGGGATTTCCTGGCTATCGACCTCCGTTTTATTCGACTGCAGGTCGTCGAAATCTTCCGAATCGTCCGGCATGACCTGGGTGGCGACCCATCGACGAAGCCAGTTTGTTCGTTTCTTTACATCCACCATCTTGGTGGTAGTGGTGCTTCGATCTGGTGGTTTGATGTAGAGATGCCAAGTTAAGTTAGCCAGCTAAAACCCAGGGGGAGCTTGTTATTACAAGTGGTGGGAGGGTTTGATAGATGCTACGATACGGCCGTATAGCTTATACTTTTGTATACTTTTCTCTCATACCATCGTCGCTCGGTGATATTGAACCCGCCTAATCCATCCGGCTCCTGGTCCGCCCGCTCATTGTCCTGGCCAATATGCCCATGAGGTGTCCCCTCGTCGAAAAATACATTTGCCTGCGCTCATAAGGTTTGGAAGTCCTTTATTAGCCAGGTTATTGACTTGGTCGCGGAGATCCATCCTCGACGCTGGGCTGCCGGGCTCACGCTCTCAGGATCTACGCCGTGGATGGCCTCGTCGTCAAGAGGATTCGTAGAGCTCTTGTCTTTATTCTCCCTCCTCTTGGTATTTCTTGACTTGCTGGAGCCCGCTCTATTCCGGGTATTGATCGGGAAAATTCTTAGTTGTGTGCAGTGACGGCCTCTGAACGGGTACGTGAGCCGTGAGCCGTGCGCCGTTTAATAGCGCCGTTTGTTAGCAGAACGGAGAGTAGTTCCAGTTCTAGACTCCGTCGCACTTCTACCAAGCTATGTGAGGGCGGCCAGACTAGGAGTTGGGTCGGTGACGACCAGCGAATCCCTGGTGTTGTAAGTCTTTTGGTATTCTTTAATACCTGTTGTCTTATCTTCTTCGTATCCGACACATCCCCTATTTCTTGGACAGTGCAGCAAAGATAAACAACCACGTCAGTAATTTAGAGTATTGTTAGGGGGGGTTCATATCTACAGCTCATCCTCTACATTTTTTATACAAAACCTGGTAGCGTCTAGTTTGCATCGAAGCGATACATTCTGCCACCACGAGACGGCGTGCGATCGTCACCCAATCGTGTTGGTCAGTGGGGCACAGACACCCCCATTCGACGGCCCATGCGAGCCGCCATGATGCTATCAATGACGAGCGCAAGCCCCCATCTGCCATTTCTTCCCAGGCGCATGAAATAAAACTAGCGAATTGGGGGCGGATTTTGAGCCGTTATCAGTTCCATCATACGATCGGCGCACTAGCGCGCGCACACACGCATACACACACACACACACACACACACACACACACACACACACACACACTGGCAGCCGGCACGGCATGGTCCAAGGAGCTCTTCCCCACACCGCAAATGGATCCAGAACGGGGCACATGTCTGGCCTTGGCTTACATCTATCATTCCATAGTCTACCCACTTTTAAACCCAAAAAAGGATCTCGATCAACGGTATAGATTACCACTGACCCGGCTATGGGCCATCCAAGGACCACAAGGCCTCTCATATTAGCAGCTGTTATTGCTCTCACCCTCCCACATCCACGCACACCCCATGGGAGAACACCTCATTAATCAGGCCACCATCGCCGCCGTCATGCCCCTCATCGCCTAGCGGATACAGGTGCGGTCATCATCACTTGTCACTAGTCCAGAACAACATCGTATTAGTTGAGCCGGTTTTGGATAATTCATTTCACCTCAGCTTTGTGAATACATTGATTTGGATCATCATACAACTTTGTTCATTCTCCCGCCATCCAAATTCTGACGCCATGCTGCTTCGCTTCGCAATGCAATGCCATCAGTGTAGGATAACATCCAGGATGTTTTAGTTTTGTCTAATGCCCCTCTCCATTTGCCAAGTTTTTGACACCCGAAGCTTCAGTTTATCTAAAACTCATACACACTAGTCGTAACACGCATATCTCTTCGCATCATTCCCCATGTCTAAAAAAGGTGGTCGTGACAAGGAAAAAAAGAAGAAGAAAAAAAAAAGCACAAGAAAAGAAAGGTCTGCGCACTGAGCTCATGCTGAATCCGATGAGACCGGTCTATCATGCCCGCCCCCGTAACCAATCCCCAGAACCCCATAAACCGTAACCGTTGCCCCGAAGCCGCTTCTTTAGAAGGAAAAAACGCCATAATCAAAACGCTGTAGAAATGTACAAGATAATCCACTCGCTAACTACCATCCCGTGTAGCCTTTTCTTCGCAAAAAGCGCAAGTCGATAAAGAAATTGCAAACACAAATGACGCCAACGTACTAGCCGGACCGGCCAGCCAAAGGCCCAGAGTAGTAGAGGGTGGGGTGAGAGATGGGTGAGAGATGACGTTGATGCGCGATGTGACGACTAGTTCCGTAACGACAGTTGTTACCCCTGGCGCTTTTCCCAGATCAAGAGATACAATATACAATTGAAAGAAGATTAACAAAACCGGTATAGAGTGCGTGGAAAAGCCGCCTGCTGCGCTCGCGAATGCAAAAGAGTCAGGTCTGAAAGACAAATTCCATGACCACAATCAAAACGACAAATGCAACGATGAAGTTCCATCAAAAGCCAGCCGAAAGGGAAAATGACGTCACCGCCGTTGTCGGTGCCGGTGCCGGAAATGCGTTGGTCGTGAAGAGAACGAGACAGACGAACCGAGGGGTCCTCTCTCGGGGTGGGCGACGATCCAGTCGCCGACGAGAGAATTGTGGGCCCGGCAAAAGAGGGTTGCCGCAAGAGGAGCGAACCAGCATGTTTGGACCCTGCAGGGACAACGCCATGGCGGGCATGATGGGGCCCTGGATCTTCGCTCGTGTGGTGGGGGAGCGCCCAATGAGCGGGCACAATTGGCTTGTCGATGATGTGCTGGACCCCTCCCTGGCGCAAGCCGCCCGCAACCTCCGACGTCATTGTCGATGCATGCAACCTATTGCACCCCCCCTCTGCCCGTCTGCCCCTCCCCACCGCCAGCGCGAAGGGCAGCGACCAAAAGTTGGAACTTGCGATGCACGCCCCGCCGCATATAGCCCAGCGATAACCTTTTTTTTTCGCTATCTATCTTGTCTCGGCTTGTGCTGGCGCTGATCGGATCGGCAAGCCTGCAAGATAGGGCCTCGTTCGGGCACCCATCATGATGTCGCCGCACCCGATCGGGTCCTTTGCTGCTCCCTGATGCGGTCCGTGTCCAGGACTAGACTAGGAAATGTGACCTCATCCACTGTGTCCACCGCGCCTGCGCTGCTTGCCTGGAAATTCGACATCGGGATGGCACACGCGGAAGTGTCTTGTGAGTGCGTCCGCCCGACTGAATGTCTTCTCGTCCGTGCACAGATCACACCGCACCTTCTGCTTGCGTGCATTGTGGATCGTGTCCTCGTGCCTGGTGAGGTCGTAGGGCCGAGAGAAGATGGTGTTGCAAGGCTTGCCAGTGCTGGGGTTGATACGGTCACAACGGTGAGGCCCGGCCTGGCTATTCAGGGGTGTTGATGTCATGCCTGGCGCTCCAACGCTCTCAGCCCTCCGGGAACCACCCAGGCCGTGCGCCTGCCGGTGGCCTTCCCTCTTGTGCTTTTGAAGTAGCGCTGGTGTGTCGAAGCGCAAAGTACATCCGTGGTATGTGCATGTGTAAGTGCCACCATCTGCAGCGGTACTCAACGGCCTTTGAGGGCTGTTGTTGTGAGACGAGTCTGCTGCTCCGGTGTCGGTAGATCCCATCCGTGACGGTGCCAGTGAGCCATTGGTGAGCGAAGGTACGCTGCTTTGCTGTCTTTGCGAGATGAACGGGTATTGCTGAGGTAGTTGGGGTATTTGGAGGCTTTGAGGCAGTTGAGGGTTGCTGAGGTAATTGTTGAAGGCGCTCGTGTCCAGTGGCATGTTATCAAAAGCTTGTTGGCTCTGGGCCACAGCCTTCGTGATAGCGTCATGATGATACCCTCCTCCCGTGTTCTGTTGAGGGAAGAGCGGGAAGTTGTTGTCCCCGTCGGCCTCGTGAAACTCGAGCATGGCGTCCTTGGGTGATATCGTTTGAGGAGTTGAGGTATCTGCCGATCGCCCCATCTGTTGCTGCATGGCGCGAGCATCCTGAAGAGCCTTGTTCTGTTCCCGAATTTGGGCACCCGTGCTGAAAGGTGATGGGAACTCGTGCATGGCGATAGGCGCAAGCGGCGAACCGTGGCGGAACGGCGAACGATCCCTCGACGAAGCCGACACCGGGGAGTGGACTGCGCTTAGATGCTGGTTGGCGGCTTGTAACCTTTGCGCAAAGAGCTCGTTGCTAGGCGATGGTATCGTCATCTGCGTCGGAGCGGCGGATGCGATGGTGAAGCTGGGGCTGTAAAGCTCGTCGTTGTAGATGTCTGTCATGGTCCGGTCGAGTTTCGGGATCGTGTTGATGGCTGCGTCATCAACGATACGTAAGTTATAGTCACTTATTAAGCGGTCGAGAATCGCGGAGTCCTCACCATTCCTTTGCCTCTCTTCAGGCTCCCCAGCTGGCGTGGCGGGTGAGTCACTCGTGATCGAGCTCGCCACCGACACTGGTCTTGATCCAATGGGAGCTTCTGGAGGGAGTAGGCCTCGGTTCTTACGTCTCGGCGCTGCGGCAGAAACGCGGGGATATGTCCCAATCGCCGAATGATCAGCCGCCGAGGTATAGTTTGGATAGCTCGTGTAAAATGTGTCGTGCGTGATCATTGGAGATGACTTGACAAGTTGATAATTGTAATCGTCAGCGCTAGGCAAGCCGTGGAATCCATCAGTGCCCGAGTCCGTGACCGCAATGTACGGATTCGACGTGTTCTGCGAGTATGGCGATGCTGGGCCGTTGGATCCCATTGATGAGAGAGACGACTCGCGCTGGTGCGACGAGCGGCCGGCGGACCTGGGGGTTAAATGGCCGGTCGCGGGGTGCCAGGCATCGGTTTGCATCGAGTCGCTGTTGGCGAAGAGAGAGGCAGTGTGCTCGGGGAGGGTCGTCTGGCAGCTTTGTGAAGCGAAGTCGAACAAAGAACCCCCGTTAGTCCCTCGCGCTGCCGCGACCGTCGGTATGCTGTCAAAGGTGGACAAAGGCGACGAGTGGATGCCCGAGTACTGCGAGAGCAGCGACTGGGTCGATATCGGGGACGACGACGAGCTGTGGTTGTTGTGGTCTTCGTCGATATCCAGGTCGTAAGTGTTGGCGGTTGCCTGGTCTGCACTCTCGTAGAACTGCTGGTGGTGGATGGGGTAGTGAGATGATGTTTGGTGGTAAGGGCGAGGTTGGATAATGCTTCGCGGTTGTGTTTGATTTAGTAACATAGTTGCGGCTGAGCTGGGTGAGCTGGGTAAGAGCGAAGAGTTTTGGTGGCAAAAATATTATCGAGAAGGTGATCGAAGTCGCAACTCGATCCTTAAAAGGACCGGACGGTGCGGAATATGTGACTAATAGGATAGGTCGTCAGAAAAAGGTGCGTGATGTCACAAGAGGGAGGGGGGGCTGTGCTAAAGCGGGGGGTGTGAGGCTAGTATACTAAGGTACGTAGGTGGGAACGCCGGAAAGGTGGGAACGGGCCAAGAGCCAAGGACCAGGGTCGCACTTGCAGGCGTCCCCTCGACCTGCAGGTGCCTGAAAGGGGAGGTGTGGTACGTACCTGGTGCGCAAAGGGCCTGGGCACTTGTCTGGCTCGACTTTTTGGTGATGCCTGGTTCAGCACTTGTCAAGGTTCGCGGTGGCCTTGGGCTAGACTTATAGTCGTCGCAGTCGCTCTAAGGTCAAGAAAGTCGACGAAGACGAGAAATGGGCTGAGTCATGGGCCACGTCAGGATATGTCAACGGTCAACGGCTGCCCCAAGGTCGTGTGTATATTCGGACACTTGTTGGATCACACGGCAGTCGACGGTCACTGGCTGTGGAATGAATGGGTATAGCTGGGTATAGTTTCGTGGGTGTTGTGTTTGTTTGGGTTGCCAAGTTGGCTTGGTCAGGGCGGGGTCGGGACCTTAATGTACTATTTGAAATGACGCAGCGACTATGGGAGAATGTCGGGGACGGATGACGGGCAGGGTGTGTCTGGTATCTGAGCCCATCGTGTATCGGCCCTATGGCGCGGTTGAAGCTGGACGTCGAGGGACGACCGCCGAGGTTGCGCGCTCCGCAGGCCGCATGGAGCTGGAGATAGGGCACTCACGGGGTCTGGCGAGCCAGGCGACTCGTCGAGATCCGGTCCCAGGGCCTGCAGCGGGCCTGCACATGCGGCTAAGAGATGCTCTCTGTGCAATAGCACCCCATCGCGCTATGTCGGGAAAATACAGGCAAAGCTGAACGCTGGCGGCCAAAAGCCTGAATCGTCGTGGCCAAGCTGGGTCGTCTGGGTTGGTGAGAGAAACTGGTCACCGAGTGCCAACGGCTTAGCTCTGCTTGACCCTGCTGGACCCTGCGAGACTCCGCTGGACGATGCCAGAAGCGCACGGTCCAGCTGACAACGTTTCATTCTGGTGTACAGAAAATTAAGAGCTTGCACCCCCAGGGCGCAGCAGCTTTTTAGTAAATTGTCCCGTGGGGCAAGCCCTACCTATCCCACTTCCCCGCCATTCCATTCCTTGAAAACCAGGACATGTTGCCCATGACGGGTAACCACGCAGCAAGCGGCAGCGGGCGATGGGCGAGATCGAGCACAGCCCGCAACGGGTGCAGGACCACCATATCTCTACCCAACCGAATTCGATGGGAGTCTGAGTCGGGATTATTCTCACACACCCAGCCATCCCGGCAGGTCGGATGGTCACATCTCTCTTTTCATGCCAGGGACAGTCGATGGCAGCGATGGGAGCAATGACCCCGGTCTGACCATGAGGTGGCCTTTTTTGCTCGATTCCAGATGTCTCCGGCTTCCACCGGCACAGCCCACCACCCACCCTCCCGGCCCACCTTATAGGCCTAAACGAACCACCCAGAAGCAAAGCTCAGCAGACAAGACACGGCACACAGGGTGCGCAATGCAGACTTGGACTTCCTGAGCCGGAAGTGTGTGCCCACCAGCCACACTTGCACTGTACAAAAGGACCGGAGAAGAAGTCCGAAGTTGGCAATAGAACCCCCCGTTTCTGACCTGCTGCGTACCCATACCCCTGCTCGTTTCTTTTACGCCCCTTTCCGCAACCCGTACCCAAGAATCCAGGGACCTGCAGTTGAGGCTGTTCGATCCATTGGTTACTGGCATTCGGGTTCGGTACTCGATAGCACTCGATGGCACTCGATGGCACTTACACATGCGACCCTCGATGGCTGTGTCGACAGGACAGTCGAAACGAGTCCAGCTGGGACAAATTGAAAGCTAAAAAGTCGTTGGCCAGAATGTCGGATCGACGGCGACACACCCACACACTTTTCTTTGACTGCCGTACCGTACAGCTCATCGCTCGCACAACACACTGGCACCTACGTAATGGACGGATTCGCTGGCGGCTGGCGGCCACTGCGAAAGTGAGAGCGAGAGGCCGCTCGGGGAGATGTGGGAGTGGTGCGACAAGGAGAAGCGGAATAGCTCGGGATCGGCACAAGTGTGGCGTCGATCAGTGTGGCTTGTTCGCGGGACCTGGGAGTACGTGTATGCAGACGTGGACTCGCATGCCCAAAAAGGCCAATTTGTTCTCAAACCTTAGACAGAATGCATCAAGCCCCGTCAAACCTGACCGGCGCTCAGATGTGCAGAATACAAGCGCGCCTGTGTTTGCTTTGCTTCCCTCTTTGTCGGCCATTCTTTACCAGATTGCTATAGCCAGAAGCGAGAAAGCGGCCTCGGCAATTTCCTGCCTCATCATGGGACGGTCTCGAGTCTTTTACAATGCGGCTCACGCGATGGCATCACATGATTCTTGGCCCCAGGTGACTGACATGGCCCAAGATCGCCTCTTTATTCCGCAAACACACGCATATAGCCAAGCGATAATATAACGGCCCAGCAAAACGGACACTGTGTTACCTAGGCCCAACATTCAAACACGACGGCCTGGGTTAGGTCAAGGTGAGGTGAAATGAGTCAGATATGGGGCGGGCATGCAAGGGCATCGCTTTCGCGTTGCTCAGACACACACGGCCCAGTTTCGACACACCTTGAAGTCAGCACTTAGCAAGCAACACCCAAGGGACTATGAAGTTCTGTGCGGGCGGCACAGTAAGTAGAGCGCTGGATGCGTCCGCGGGGAGCGGGCGCGATGGCGAAGAGACGCAAAAAGATGCACCGACCGACTCCGTAGTCTCCGGCACGCTGCCCCGACGTCCCGCTTTTTCCGACCCAGCGGCCGGAGGGGTGGTGGGAGGGCGATGTGTGGGTTGGTGGGTGTGTGGTGGGCAGAGACAACGATGATGCACTGCAGTGAGCTGACAGAGCAGAAGCCCAAAAAGCGAGATCTAGATTCCCGAGTCTACATGGAGGGACACCCACTACACCATCGGGCTTGCTACTCCAGTCTCCTAATTCCAGAATTTGCAGCGTTCTAGGCCCGAATATTTTGCGGGCGTATACCCGCATCACCCTGCTTCCGCCTTTTCTGTATTGCTATTTCTGTCTCTGATGCTACCGCCGTGCCGCCGTGGATTTGGGTGATTGATGCCAGCGATGCCTCGGGTGGACTTGTAGCGTCGCTCCGGGCCTGGGCCTGGCACCCTGGAGCCTTGGCAGGCGGGCAGGCGGGATTTTGGCGGGTCCCTTGGCCGCTCCCCGCTCCCGTCGGATCCGTCACCGCCTACCTTCTGCGGCTAGGTTACCACGTAACTAGTAGTCGCAGTGTAGGTGGAGACCTAGCTGTAGATTTTAAATATCGCCGGCCGATATACGGGGTTAGTATGTATCGGAGTCAGTGATATGAATAACAAGCGACAGCCGAGGTTCACCTTGTTCATGGCTCCACCTCGCCGGCTATCCTTCCGAAAATGCAATATCCCCCTGACTAAGGCCCGTATATCTTCTCGAGCCTCCCCCCCCTCCCTGGGTAAGGCGCCGGAGATAAAAGTGGTATACCCTCGGCCGGGGATATGGAGAAGTGAGAGCAGGAAGCGAAAACTCAAAAGCCCCGGCCGCAGTTTTCGGAGCCGGGGTGTTCGCGGGTCCCACTTCTAGTCGGTTCGGAGAAATGGAGCACAAAATAGTGACGACACGGATTACTAACCCTGGGCTAACTATGAATTGCGTCCGCGGGGGAGCATTGCCAAGTCGCCAAGTCGGCCGCCCTGTTTCTGGCGCAGCTGAGCAATTCCTCACGCTTACACTATAGGTTTTTTTGCTCAGCAGCTTCTCAGCGGTTGCTCAGCGGAGATGCGGGTGTGCACAATGGAACCCTAGGTCACGGTGTGCACTACATGCCCCGTTATGGTGTATGTCTCGTCTTAACACTGCCGGCAGGGGTTCTCCGACCACAAACCTAACAGCGAAACCCAAAAAATGCCATGTCTGTCAGCCATGGCATTTTTGCGACTACGACTGCAACTGCGGCTTTTGTCTCGGCCCTTTCTTTCTGTGCGCCCCATCCCCTCCCCCCCTCCCCCCCCAGGCTCAGGCATCCGTAACGTTAGCCCGAACAACGCTCGTACCTATCTGTCTTGCCTAATTGTCTACACGTACCCGACGTTTACCCATGCGATTACCGTCCTTTCAGATAGACTTGCGGTGCCCGATCTCGGCCTCGAGTGACACAACATCACCACGTCTGTGGTACGGACCTGGTATGACGCAGACACACACCGCCCTGACTGACAGGAGGAACCCAAAGGAAAGAAGGGGAGGGCGCCAGCCACAAGCAAATCTTGTTTTGGGCTGGTATAGCTATGTCTACATACATGTGTGCCTGTCAGTCAGTCGGTCTGCCTTTCTGCTGTGTCCAGCGTGGCTGCCCGCATTGAGGAGGTGGCCTCGAGGTTGGCGCTTGAGATAACTAAGGTATGCAAGCGGGGCCACTCGCGAGAAGGGCGTATCTCTTACAGAGGCGTTGTTGCGGTTACTGCGCAACAGCATGGAAAATGTCGACTTACGTGGTTAGCGTCCAACGAGACCTAGGTCCGACCTATGCCCAGCATCGAAGCAGACACGATGGGCTGAAATCTGAGATGGCTCATGCGGCCAATGCGATGCGGCCCTCCATCCCACAGCTCACTTCCCACATCTTCCACGTGGGAAGTGCGGGTGTGGGTGCCCTCGTGCGCACTGCGTACTGCGGTAACCCAAAAAGAAGAATTGGTGGGAGTCGAGTTCAGGTCGGCGGCGGCATTGGTTGAGCTCGGCGTTGCACAGCGGATGGTGAGTGGGAGGGCCGTCGGGGCTGTTCAGCTGTCAAGGGACCGGACCCCGTCTTGCAACTTGTTTTCTCTCTTGTGCCCTTGTGTCCTTGTACCCTTGCGCTCAGGCAAAAGATTCCCCAGCTTTTGCCTTTCCCTCCCGGTGTCCAAAACCAGATCTGTCGGGTCGGTGGGGGACCTGGAAGGACGTGTGTTCGGGTGCGACCAAAAGCTGCGTGTCCAATCAGGGCGGGCCCATTCGAGGAGATGCAAAAAAGCTGCAAAGAGCTGCTGTGCCACACAGCTGCCAGCGGCCTGGGTCGGCCGTGTCTAGGCCCCCGGCGAAAATGTCTCAGCCAATGAGCCGGGAGGCAACCCCTCCACCCGCACGGAACAGTGGGCAGATATCCTTTTGGTGTGGCTGTTGTGTCTAGTGGCTTCATCGGCTCTCCCGGACGCTTTGGCCAACACTTGGCTAGTGCTTGGCCCTACGGATACTACCAAGGCGGCTAGCAACCAGCGCTGAAGCGCATAGCAGCAGTTGCGGTGGGTGTTGCAAGAGCACTCTGTTTGCATTCGCATTCGCATGGCATTCGCTGTTGTGTCGGGGTTTTCAGCAGCAGCGGCCGTCACGAGGCCACTTGTATGGTACCGGTCAATTGATCACGGGAACAGCGGCCGACGCCCCGCCTGTGTCAGCTCTCCACCTCATGGAATCTCGCTCAATGGCCTTCCCATCTCCAAGTTCGTCTCACGCCCCGTGAAACAGCGGAACTCCACGAGTTC
This sequence comes from Lasiosphaeria hispida, assembly GCA_033439745.1. Lineage (NCBI taxonomy): Eukaryota > Fungi > Ascomycota > Sordariomycetes > Sordariales > Lasiosphaeriaceae > Lasiosphaeria > Lasiosphaeria hispida. The sequence continues at coordinate 1,985,947 of JAUIQD010000007.1, read as the reverse complement.
AGAGGCCATGGGCGACGGCTATTAGATTTCCCGCTGAATTCCCAAGCAACATGCCTGGGTGCGAGGACGGGATGCTCAATAAGGCCATCCTCGTGCTTCCAGGGAATGACAGTGCTCAAAGCCCGCCATCGGAATGGCCGCTTTCGTTCGCCCTTTTCTCGGCATGCGACTTAGGTGCTACGATGCGAGTGCGATCTAAGACAGACAGCATGGAAGAAAGTTATACCAACACGAGCCTCTTCCATTTCTCTCGCCACACCCCTCCCTGAATTACCAAGTGCTACCCTATGTCTCCGCGGGATTTTCCTTGCAACCATAGCGAGCCATCGACATCGTTACATGCAGAGGCAGGGAAGCAAGGTGGGAAAAAACTCTTTCCCCTCCCCTCTTCCAGTATCGTGTTTACTGCATTGGGTGCCAGGTTCGCGGGAGATGGGCGCGGCGCAGCAGTGAAAAGGCGGCTCCAGAGCTTTGGGGATTGAGTTTTCACCAGGGGGGATCTCAACGCTAATGCAAGTAATTGGTCTCCTGGGTTGCGACACTGGGACGCTGCGACTCCAGAAGCTGCCCCCAAAAAAAGCCACTCCCTGCTCCCCCCAGCCGTCCCATGCCGTCCCTCGTGTCAGGGCGCTCCCCCCTCGACTTTTTTCCCTTTCTGGGATTAGTCAGGCTGGGCAGATGGACGGGTCTCGGCAGACGCCGAAGCGTCTCGAATGGACGACTCGGCCTCGGCCCCATACTTAAATTATTTCTCATATTTCTCATTGATTGCTCATTCTCCCATCGGCCTAGCTACATAATCTAGATTGCCTTAGTCTTGCAGCATGGCCTCACAGCTTCTCACATTCCAAATTCTGGACTGCCTTGGACTGCCTGCCTGTATGCAAGAGCAGAAACACCGAGTCACGACAGGCGTCTTTTACTCCAACTAGCGTGCAGCCATGATTGATTAGACGTGCCCGAGATGCGATGCGATACGAGCCCTGCACTTACCGAGGCTGCAACTGCAACATGCCGAATTACCTAAGTTTTGATTATCTATTTTCCTGGTTTTAATTCATACTGAGACACCCCGTATGCGACCAGCCCTAGGCACTTCGGCCTCGTTGCATTGGCCGCAATTCGGTAGCTCGAAATATACCGCCTCATCCCCTCAGCCTCCACCCCTCTTCCCCGTACCCGTATGTGCCGTATCCTCTTCTCAGCTACGATGCCGAGCTTTCTGGGCGTGCCCGCCCAAGTATCCAAGTTTTATCGTGCCAAGCCTTCATGTCTAATATCCGTCCACGTGTGTAGTATTCCTAGGTAGCGTCCTTGTATTTTCCAACTCAGATATTGAGCCTTTTGTCTTGGCGACGCTGCACCAGGTTCAGTCGCGATAATGCACTCAAAAAGATATAGTACTCAGCTAATCTTCATAATGATACACGTAATAACGAGAGCAGCCAGCCAGCCAACCCAATCATCGGAGCTGGCCGGTAATTACCCATCTATACCCGTAACAACCCCAACCCGTCCCAGCAAGCCGCCGTTGGCCGCTTCCGTCGCTGCTGCCCTGGGTTCCTGGGTCCCTGGGTCCCCTTGAAGCAAATTTTCCCCATTCGCATAGTATGTATGTAGTAGTAGCCGGCAACGGTCACGATTTTATGTTTACACCCCCCTCCCAATCCGCTCCTATTTCCTTTCCCTACAGCTCCCCTGCACCAAACAAAAAAAACCACCTCAAACCTCTCGAGTCACCACCCATGCCCATCCCCCACTCACTCAACTCACCCACACCCTCTTCCCCAGTCCAGCCCAGACCAGTAATAACCCCCCACCCCCCAAAAGCACAGACAGATCCACACGTGGGAGAACCCATCCAACCCGCCGCATCACCGATTCATTCTAGCGGCGGTTCTTACTCCTCCTCCACTTCCCCGTTGAAACAAAAAAAACAACGTGGCAATGGTCCGCGAAAGGACGGGAAACGGCTTCCCCGTTCCACAACACGCTAACCAACGTAGCCTCGTCTTTCCCACAAGCCCGGCCTACTGACAGACAGCTTGAACGTGTTTATCACGTGTGGAGGTCTGTATCATTAAAACGGGTATATCGCCCCGGCGCCAAAGAACAGGGTTAAGGCTAATTACAAAAAGAAGCCCCCATATGTGAAAACAGGACCATGAGTTTTCCAATGAGTCCTTCTCTTATGTACAAAGTATGCAGAATGCGGAAGCTTGGGACTTTATATGGAGTATTATAGCCAGCTCGCCCAGAATGGTAGGCAGCAAAGTCGAAAAAAATACAGGTACTGCAACATTTCGGCAATAAGGCCATCCTGGAGGAGACGGCGGTGAAGGCGATTCGACAGGCGGTCCAATGTAGGAGCAGGCAAATGGCCAACACTAGTCATTGAGGCTGGAGATTCCGAAACATTAGGCGAACTTCACAACGACATGCGGTGGTGGTTTCAGGCATCAAACCACAAAGTCAAGATTGTCATTCTGGCGAAATTTGACCGCCAGCAACACCATATTTTGCTAGAGAAATGGGAGGAAGAAATCTCGCGTCCACAAGGAGCGATCACGCCGAGACGGACTGCTGCTATATTGCAGCAGAATGGCGTTCTCGAGCCGGTGAGAAGGCAGTCAATCACCATCATCCGCGATGAGACGACAAATCCAGTATCGTACATTGTCACTAGGGGGGCATTAGTACTAGGATTTCGATTTCTTTTTCTTCGCGATCTAGACCCGCAAGAGGGGGATTTTGTACTTAGCATTCAGGACCTGCAGCGGTATGCAGAGAACGTCTGGGCTGAATCAGAAATCGGCATAGTTGACCTCACCTAGAGCCCCACTTATGTGAAAACACGACCATGAGTTTTCCAGTAGGTATGGTTCGTATGTAAAAATCTACGTTGTGGAAGTACAACATGTAGTCACGAGCAGAGATTTGTCAGGGGCAAAGAAGCAGCGGCCTCAACACTACATGAGTAGACTCTTCTAGCATTGTCCTCACATCGTGATCTCTTAGGGTACTTGGAGTAGTCACACCGCAAAACCCATAGGATTTTTTTCATCTTGCCCTCGCCCGCCAACATCCTTTTCCGGATAGACCTACTCTTAGACCCCGTCCGTATCCCTCGCCTCCCTTCATCGCCTCCCTTCATGACCGACCTGCACTGGGTTGAGCAGTGCCCTATCTCTCCAACGCCAACCTAACATCTTCCTAACTAACCCTATCTGTCAAATCATAACTCATTCACTTCCATCCCCCATCACGGCCTTCCTCGCATCCGCATACAGCGGCGTGATCCCGGTCCAGAGTTGGAACTATCAACACAAGTTAGCATCTCTCGTTTGAGGTTGAAATTTGTGACCGCTGACCTGATACCATCCCTGCGCAGCAAGCACCTCCAGTCCAGGGATCGTACGCCAACCCGCGTCCTCGGCCAGCTGCATAAGCGGCGTATGCTTTGGCGTATACGCCATCTCTAGCAACACCTTGGGCGGCTGCTTCACGGCCACCTGGTGAGCAGGATGCCGGAGGGCGGCAACCAGCACTTCGCGCATGTTGGAGTCGATAGGTTTGTCGGCAGGAATGCTGCTGATCACAACTCCAGGTAGTGCACCGCCCTCGACAGCGGCGGCGGCCGTCACCTCCTCGGGCGTGCTGAGCGTCTGAATGTCGTAATCGGCTGGGAAGGACTCCGAAACCGCCTTGGCGCGGTCGGCGCTGCGCGCAACGACGTAGATAGGGGCGTAGCCAAGGTCGTGCAGCGCATAGATGGCGGCACGTGTAGTACCGCCTGAGCCTACAACCATAGCAGCGCCGGGGGCGTTGCGAGTGCGACGGAAGAGGCCAGCCTGGCGCAACGCGAAAACCATGCCCATCCAGTCCGTGTTGTCACCCAAGAGAATTGGCTTGTCACGGCCGGCCGAGGGGATCGGGGTAACGGTGTTGACGGCACCGATGATGCGCGCCGCGTCTGACACCTCATCAAGCAGCGGCATGATGTCAAGCTTGAGCGGGATTGTCACGGAAGCGCCGCCAAAGTGAGGAGACCGGATCAAATCCTGAGCGTCCGATACACTGTCTGTCTCAAACAGGGTATACTGGTGCGGCAACCCGCTCTGCTCAAACAAGGTGTTGTGCAGGGCAGGCGAGCGCGACGCCGAGATAGGGTTTCCAAACAAATAGAACGATCGCGGCTCGATCTCGCCGATAAGAGCCAACGCCCGCCGAATCTCTGCGGCCGAAAGTTGTCCTGGGGCGGCCTTGGAAGGCAGCGCTGGGTGTGATACGGGTGTCATGAAGCCATTAAGCACCCTACTGAGCTTCCCAGCTGTGCCCATATTCAGTGCAATAATGGGTTTGTTGTGGGCTGCAACCATCTGTGCCTTGAAGTTTGCCAGGGCGAAGTTGTCGACCATCTCGCGAGCCACGCCGACGAGCTTGATGATGTCGCCATGCTGCAACGCCTTATTATAGAATGGGACCCAGCCGCCGTTCTTCCAAGACAGTTTTGCCTGAGGGTCATGGTGGGATGCAACAATGCGCGTGAAGCCCCTTGCCTCGGTCACAGCCTGGATGATGTGGTCGGGCATGACCATCTCCAAGTCGAGATACTCAACACCAGCCCGGAGACCGACTTGATAGAGCTGAAGCGCCGCTTCGTAGTCACTGTCGGGGAACTTGCCGCCCTGGCTGACAGTCCGTACAGTGTAGACGATGGGGATCTTAGCGGCCGACCGAAGTAGTGCAACCTGGGTAGCAACGAACTCCGGGTCGAAGTCTTCCAACAAATCCACGCGCAGCTCAACAGCGTCAGAGCCTACAACAACCTGGGGGATGATGTCCAGCGTCGACGATATATTGGGGATGGCTAACGAAACAAAAAAGGACTGCGGCTTCGCTTTGACAATGTCGAACCGCGAGGACTGGCCGCACATGACCGAAATGAATCGGCTGAAGTCGGCAGGAGGCTCAAGCAGGACGTCGGATCCGCCTGGGTGGGGGCTGTGATACTGAAAGTTACTGCACTCCTCGAGCCAAGGCTTGCGGCGATCGTACACGCCGCGGATGTCTTCGGAGTAGGCAGGGCGGGTCTTGTCTCTCATGAGATACTCGACGACCTGGTCGGTATCGCGATGGACTAACAGAACACAGCCGCCGCCGCGGTGGTAAGAGATTAGCAACTTGCGGGCTGCCTCCGTCTCGACGATACCACCACCACACGAGAAGATATGCCCCGTGGACTTATTCTTAATCATGTCTTCCAGGACCTCAAGCTCGGCAATTCTGAAACCCTCCCAACCCCGCTCGCTCCGGATGATGTCAGGAGTCGGCATTCCCTCCCTCCGCTCGAGCTCGTCGTCGAGGTCGAGCAGCGGGCGCTGCAAGATCTCGGACATCCACCGACCCGCCGTTGTTTTGCCCGCACCCCTCATGCCAATGATAAAGACAGAGCGAGCACTGCCCGGTGCTGAGGTCTGTTTGGCGTGGGCTGTGTGGGGCTCCTCTTCTCCCTCAAGGTGAACATGGAAGGACTGGGACATGATATCCCACCACCCGGGCCAAGTCTTGCCAACACATTCCCGTTCCAGAACAAGTACGGAGTGAGGGGAGACTATGGACAAGACACCAAAGCTCATGGCAACACGATGGTCGTCATAGCAGTAGACGCCGCCGACGGGATCCTGCAGCTCCTTGTAGGGGCGTCCCGTTACCTTGATACCATCTTCTAGCTCGGAGCAGTGCACGCCAAACTTGGCAAGCTGATCCTTCATAGCCAATATCCGGTTGCATTCCTTGACTCTCTGGTTGGCAATGCCCGTGATCCGGGTTGTGCCTGATGCAACGGCAGCAAGAACGGACGCAGTAAGGAAAGCATCGGTCATGGGCTCCATGTCAACGTGCTCCAGGGCCTTAAGGGTCCCGATGGGCGGGCCGGTGACAGTGGTCGACGTCTCGGTCTGCTCGACGGTGCATCCCATAGGCCGGAGGACGTCGACGGCAAATCGGGCGTCTCCTTGGAGCGAGGTGAAACCAATGTTTGGGATGGTGCATGTTGTGCCAGTGATGGCAGCAACAGCAAGCGGATATGTCGCAGAGCTCGCGTCGCTCTCCACGACGTAGTTCTCGGGGTTATGGTAGATACCCTGGGGGATGTAATATGTGTTGGGGTCCTCCGCCGACCTTTCCACCTTGGCACCGAAGGACGCCATCATAGCGATGGTCATGTCGATATAGGGTTGGGAGATAGGCTTTCCGCCAACCAGCTTGAGGGTGACGGGCTTGCGCGCATACGGCGCAGCCATTAAGAGCGAAGAAACATACTGCGAGGAAATGGTCGCAGCTAGCTCCATCACACCGCCCGCAAAGCCGGCGGCGGCATCGACCTGCACTGGCAGGCTCTTTTCCTTCTCGAGGTACTTGACGGCCACACCATTCGACCTCAGGGCATCTACGAGAGGGCCAATCGGCCTCACCTTCATTCTCGAGTTGCCTGTCAGGACAGTCGAGGAAACACCGGATGGGGAGCAAAGAGCAACAACGGAAGTTAGGAAGCGGGACGCCGTTCCTGCGTTCCCCAGATACAAAGGCTCCGAGCTCGCCTTAAGTTTACCGCCTCTGCCCTTCACCACGAGAACCTCACCGGCATCCTCCCAGGTATAGGTAGCGCCCTGGAGCTGGCCAATGGCGGTGAGCATGTACTGGGTATCATCAGAATGTAGTAGTCCACGGATACGCGTTGTTCCCTCCCCCAGGGCGGCCAACACAAGAGCACGGTTGGAGACGCTCTTGGATCCGGGAGGTGTTACGCTGGTGGCGAGGTCCTTAGGAACGCCAGGTACGACCCGGATCGCGGGGGAGAGGACGATGCGGATAGCACGATCCTCGACCACGCTAGCCTTAGGCTCGTAGGTCTTGCCGATGGCTGAAAGTAGCACAATCTTCTTTTTCCGGCCATCATTCTTTTTGTCAACACCCATCTTTTCCAACAGCAAGTCGACCGGGCATTCTTTTCCGGCCGTCAACTTGACAATTCGCTTGTCGCTCAGCGACGTGGGCAGATCGTAGCTGGCGATGCACTTGGTCAAACGGGCTACGGCACCAGGTCGCAGAACGCCGAGGAAGCGGGCGAGCTCAGCTTCCTTGACCATTCCAATGGCGACAGCTTCGCCGTGCAGAACCTGGGGCGTAAGGATGGCCTCATAGGCGTGGCCAATGGAGTGGCCAAAGTTGAGCAGGTTGCGAAGCCCCCCCTCACGCTCATCCGATGACACCACCTCAGCCTTGACCCTGGCAGAGCCCAACACAATGCGCTTAAGTATATGACGGATGGGAGCGAGGCGGGTTGTGGAAGCCGTTGGGGTGGAGCGGACGGCCTCGAGGATGGCAGCCGCATTCTCTTCGAGAGTAGTGAACTCGGTCGCGTCCCAGATGGCGGCGGTCTTGATGACCTCGGCCATGCCGTTGATGAACTCGCGGACGGGCAGAGTCTCGAGAAACTCGAGATCAATGTAGATGCGGCGGGGTTGCCAGAAGGCGCCAATCAGATTCTTGCCCATGGGGGTGTCGATGGCCGTCTTGCCGCCGATGGACGAGTCGACCATGGCCAGCAGGGTGGTGGGCACCTGAACGAAGCGCACACCTCGCATGAAAGTAGCGGCGACATAGCCGATCATGTCACCGATAACGCCGCCGCCGAGGGCAATAATGACGGTGTCGCGGGTGCATTGCTGCGAGAGCATCCAGTCCTCGATCTCGGCCTTTGTCTCACGGCCCTTGGAATACTCGCCGGGCGGGATGGCGTAGGTGAGGAGGCGCACATGGCTGGGGGCAGCCTTTTCAAAGGCAGCCTGGAAGCGAGGGGCATAGAGGGGGGATAGGTTGGTATCGGTGATGAGGACGTAAGTGGACGACTGAATGTTTTGGAGCAGATCGTGAGTCACGAAGCTGAGCCAGATGCCGTGGTCGACGATGATGTCCTCGTTGCCGAGGATGGCGATCCTGGTAGGATCGGAGCCATTGGCGGTGGCCATGATTCTCAGCGCGGTGTCGAGAGCTCAATTGGGGCCCCGCATGTGTTCTTGGGGCGTTGATCAGAGCTTCGAGGAACCCCGGTTTGCGGATGGTTGGGTTTTGGTGATAGATGGTTATGAAGAAAAAAAAATTACGATGCACAAGCTCGAGCTCCAGCAGCTCCGCCGTTTCTCGGCTCCAGGTTCTACCAGGTCCCAGTACCTAGCTAATCATTTCTTCTCTATGCTCTTTGGTGGTTTGTGACCTGTGCGCGATGTACCAGTACCTAGAGCCGCGAAGCACGCTATGACAAGTAGACAGTGCCCTCCCGCCACCGCCTGCCACAAACAGAACTGATCCAATTAGTTACCCAGACCTCGACGCCGTTATTCACGCCTCTTTCAGACATCTTTTTAGGAACCCGACAAACAGGCAACGCAGGCGCATCTTCACCGCCTAGACTACGGTTAGTAGAACCTAAAAACCAGCATACATTACACTACGTGCAGTCACAACGGGCCGTCCCTGGGCGTCGCTAAGACCGAATTGGTCAATTGCACGTCTTCTCTTCTCCATTGACTTCCATTGAAACTCCGATCCCTGTCTCTAAGAGGTTCCCGCATGCTGCTGCTGCCTTGCCATGGCGCCCTGCATCTTCAGCCCCTCGTGTCCCAGCACATGCACCAAGCACGAAGGGCGCAGGGAAGCCTATCTCAGGACATGATGTGACTCAGAATATCTTCTGATTCGATCCACAAGCGACTCCCAGCCTGTTGACAAGTCAGTGTACCATTGCTACACTGTGCTCGGGGTTTAAGTTTTGTTGAGGATTCGCTTGGCGAAGCCATCCCGAGTTGGATATATAAACAAGGCGTGAGCTTCACTTGGAATACAGTCAATTTCTCGGTGCAACAGTACATCGTTCGCTAACTAACTTGTCCACCCATCATGGCCACCCCAACATCTGTCTTGTCCAAAACTCTACAGAGCATCACCTTGACAAAGATCCGCGAGCTTGAGTCTCGCCGTAATTCCTACGAGACTCGCAAGCGCAACTATCTCAACAAGGCCGACACCGCTGCTGACCAGCGGGACCGTCTTGAGTGTCTCCTCGAGGCTTTCAAAGAGCTGTCCCCGGCTGCTGCAAAAGATGGCTCTCTCACCAATATCGAGCGTTGGCTGACGCAGTCGCGGTATGATGCCTCTGTGCCTACGTCCAAGTTGGCCAGCTTCGATGGCCGTCTTCGGACAAAGATGGATATCCAAAGCCGGAAGCTGGATATGGCCCACCTGTATTCCCGTCTGCTGACTGGTATGCCCTTCCAAAGCCCCCCCCCCTGTGTCCCTGGTCTAACATAGTCCGCAGAGTGGATGGAGATGGACCAGCTGTCTTCGGCTCCCTCGGCGAACCTTGCCACTGAAACGGATGAGGACGCCTTCGAGGTCGTTGTCGAGCGTCAACGCCAAAGACTAAGCCAGCTTGTCGACAAATTCGAGGCTGTCGTCTTCGAGCCTCGTGAGACAAGTGACTCTGAGATCCGCAGCTTTTTGGACAACTTGTTCCCGGACGAGGAGAGCCAGACGGCTCTGGAAAAGCTACGCGGCGACATCGCTGAGGCCAGCGAAGATCTCATGAACGAAACTGCGCCCTTCGACGACGAGTCTCTCACGAACTGCATCAAGGGCCTGTTGACAGAGGATATCCTCAGCGACGAGAAGCAAGCCATTCTGCGTGACTTCTTGGAGAGTGATGTGGCCAAGGTTGAGATTTCCGATGTGCTCAACATGCGCTATTCAGATTTAAAGCATTGGTTCGTTCCCTCCCCCCGCCTCCTCCGAAATAATGAAAACCTGGGAGCTAACAGGGCGGATCCAGGCACTGGGATGCCGGAAAAGATGGCATTCGCGTGATGCCGCGCGCGGGCCTCAATGGCAAATACCGTATCTGGGCCGACGATGATATCTTGCAGATGATATTTGTGCAGTTCATCGGCATCAGGCTGTGCAACATTCTCAAGCCAATCCTGACAGAATTCATGAAACAGGTGTGCGCCCGAGACCTAGAAGGCCACAGAGCTCCGTCTCAAGCAGACCTCGATCGACGTCAGTACTTCCTCACCGGGTACCGGTCTCCAACGACTGTCGAACAACACCGAAGGTCATCATACTTTGATACCTTTTTTCTATCGCAGCTCCCCGGCAGTGAGACGGCACTGTTTGATGGCGACTACAATTACGACGGCGAGGACAGGAACGACGGCAGTTCCGAAGATGACGACGACTGGGCTATCAGGCGGTCGAAGCGGAACAAACGCTCGTCACAACCAAAAGAAGCGCCGCCCAAAAAGTCTGGAATCAAACAGAAACTGTTGCGTCAGTTGACTACCGAGCTGATCACCCATCGTCTTCGCGGTAAGACGTACGAGTCTCGGACCGAGGCTGCCAATGGCGTTGCCCTTATTCAGACCGATCTACAGTGGTAATGCTTTTTTGCCCACTCCCTTCTCAGCATGAATGTTTTTGCTCACAGCCCCCAAAAGGTACGCAACCAGTATCTCGCACAGCACCATCTACTCAGTTCTGGAATACGTCGGCTTCGGTGAGGATTGGATCTCGTTTTTCCGCAAATACCTCGAAGCCCCCCTCAACCTCGACGCCGCGTCCGATGACCGGCCGCAGTTAGGCCCCCGAATTCGGAAAAGAGGTGTGCCGATGGCTCACGCATCGGAAAAGTTCATTGGCGAGCTAGTGCTCTTCTTCATGGACCTTGCCGTCAACAGGAAGACGGGTATTCTCCTCTACCGGCTACACGACGATATTTGGATCTGTGGCGAGCCAGAGAGGAGTGCACAGGCGTGGACTTGTATGCAGTCGTTTGCCAAGGTTTTTGGTCTGGACTTCAACCGGAGCAAGACGGGCTCCGTCTATCTCCCCGGAAGTGGCAAACACGATGCAAAGATTAACGAGATCTTGCCCAAAGGGCCCGTGACCATCGGCTTCCTACAGCTTGATCCATTTTCCGGCAATTGGGTTATCGACCAAGCGCAAGTCAAGGCTCACGTGGATCAGCTAGAGAAGCAGCTCAACAGCTCAAAGAGCGTACTGTCATGGGTACAGACCTGGAATAGCTGCATCGGCCGATTTTTCTCCCATACATTTGGAGAACCGGCGTATTGCTTTGGGCGGGAGCACATCGAGGCGGTGCTGGACACATACTCGAAGATGCTCAAGAGGCTTTTCCCCGGATCAAACGGGAGTGGCGGAGATGTGGTCGAACATCGTAAGCATCACATCCCCTATACATCCCGAATCATTGCTAGACTAGACCCATCTCGAATACTGACCAAAAAAAAAAAATTAGTCAAATCCATGATCGGATCCCGCTTCAAGGTCGCAGACCTGCCCGACGCATTCATCTTCCTGCCCGAGCACCTCGGCGGCCTGGGCCTTCGGAACCCCTTCGTCTCACTTTTCCTGGTCCGCAACAACCTGAAGAAGACGCCCGACGACATCACCGACGGCTTCCTCAAGCGCGAGCGCGAGGACTGGCTCTCGGCCAAGAAGACCTTTGAGGCCGAGAGCGAGGCTGCCCTCCGCCGCCGGCTGCTCCATATCTACCCCACGAGCGATGCCAAGATCGACAAGGACGAGCCGTTCATGTCGCTCGACGAGTACTGCCGATTCCGCGAGAGGACCGATGCTGCGTTTACAAAGACGTACGCCGAGCTGCAGTCTACGCCGGAGACTGAAGAGATTGTGTTGAGCAAGGAGGTCCAGTCTGGACTGCGCGAGCTGAGTGGTTCGGTGGTGTTGGACGAGGAAAAAAAGTGGTTCTTGCAGCTGTATGCCGAGGAGCTGCTTGAGGGTTTTGGTGGGTTGAGCTTAGTGGACAAGCAATTCCTGCCCGTCGGCGTTTTGTCGATGATGAGGGTGAAGAAGGTGACATGGCAGATGGTTCTGTGATTGCTCGGAGAGTCTTGGTGGAAGGCTGGTAGGTTTGGTTTCATATCTGTCATGACATTATGTATACATGTGATTCCAAGCAACCAGATTGCTCTAGCCATGTTAGTTCGTCTACACAATATTATCAATCAATACCTTTGCAACACGTAAGAATGGAAACCCCTCTATCCGTCATTCCTAGAATACATATCGCTACCCACTCTTACTCAGGTATCGTCCAACAAACCCCAAATAGCAACACATGTATCCTACAGCCTCTCTGAACGCTCTCCAGGTCTTAGTTCATCCCCCTCCTCATTATACCTCCCTCTCACCAGATCCGCCATGTACGGATCGACAAACTTCTCCCGGAACACAAGCTTGTGTCCCACCCATAGCACGACAAACAAGATCAGGCTAATGTACGCCGCGAAGAAGTCGCTCGTCGCCCAGCTGATGAAGACGGTGAAACCCTGCGTCAGCGCCACCAGCGCGCAGAAGAAGACGCCGTACCAGGCCGTGTACGGCTGCCACAGCGACACGTACGGCAGGTGCTCGCGCGAGATGCCCTGCGCCTTCATGGCGCGCATGAAGCCGATGAACGAGGCGCACGTCGACCCCCACGTAACCAACCCGGCGACGCCGCTGATGTTGAGGAGCCAGTTGAAGGCACGGCCACCCTCAGAAGAGAGGTTGAGGAAGGCCAGCAGGCCGAAGGCGGCCGTGAGCGCCACGCTATACGTCGGGATGCCCCGCGCGTCCGTCTTCTTTAAGATGGCGGGCGCCTGGCCCTCGTCGGCGAGGGCGACGAGGATGCGGCTTCCTGAGTATACGTTGGAGTTGGCGGCAGAGAGGACCGCCGTTAGCAGAACGGCGTTGATGATGTCGGGGAGGATGTTCACGCCGGCGCGTGTAGCAGCGATGACGAGGGGCGAGGCCGAGGCGTTGGACGCATCGCTCATCAGGTTGGGGTCGTTGGAGGGTACGATCATGCCCAGCAGGAATATTGTGCCAACAAAGAGGATCATGATGCCCCAGAAGGTAGTCTTAATGGCGCGCGGGACCGTCTTGCGCGGGTTGCACGCCTCGCCGGCACCAACGCCGACGAGCTCGGCGCCCTGGTAGGCGAAGGAGGCCTGGATAAGCACAGCCCAAAAGCCGACGAACTTGCCAACGGCGCCGGTCGCCATGTATTCGGCGAACAGCCCCGGGTCGCGCCAGTAGGTGAAGCCGAGTCTACCCTCTTTGCCAACGCCGCCGGCCATGCACATGCCGAAGATGATGAAGCCGACGATGGTGATGACCTTGAGACTCGACAGCCACATTTCGAGCTCGCCGTAGATCCGCACGGGCAGGAAGTTGACAGCGGTGAAGACAACCCAGAAGATGGCGATGATGATGCCCATATTGAAGTCGGCATTCCAGTATTGGATGATCAGCCCAGCCGATGTGAGCGAAAGCGCATACGTTATGGCCCCTAAAATTCAAGAAACGTCCACATTAGATGGCCTGCCAATAAATCACACCACTTGAGCCCCGCTCAACCTGCGAGGGGGAACATACAGCTAAACCAATACAACCAGCCGACGGCAAACCCCAACGACGGATCCAGATACCTAGTCGCATACGCCGAGAGGGCGCCCGCCGTCGGGATGTACGTGGCCATCTCGCCGAGCGAGACCATGACGGACCACAGAATGGTGCCGACAAAGAGGTATGACAGCAGGCAGCCAAGCGGGCCGGCCTTGCTCAGCGCCGCGCCGCTGCCCAGGAAGAAGCCCGTGCCGATGGTGCCGCCGATGGCGATAAAGTTGAGATGGCGTCCCGACAAACCGCGCTGCAGCTCGACGTTGCCGACGCCGGCCGACTCCGGCGTCGACGCGGACTCGGCGGGCTCGCCCTTTTCAATACCGCCATGGTCCGGATGCTTCTCCATCATCCTATCTGTGTATTTGTCGTTGTGCGCGTGTGCCTTGGACCCTTGCCTTTTTGGCTTGGGGCTCGTCTCGTCGGCCCGGGACCGAGTCGGAGGCAGAGGGCAGAGGAGGTCGCGCGGGGGGGAAACAAGATGTCCTGGGAAGAGGGGAGGATGGGGGAAGAAAAGAAGCTTCTTCGGGTGGAGACGAAGAAATATTAATCCTGGATTGAGTGCGTGGCTTTCGACATAGAATGGCGGTTGGGAACACGGGCTCTATCCAGTCGGCCCAGCTCTGCATGGGACGCCGAGGAATCCGCAGCTTCTATGCACACGGGGGACAACAAAAGAGGTCAAATCAGGGGAAGCAGGGGAAGTAGGCGTAGCAGAGCAAGGAATCCTCACTTCGTTATTGCGAGATCAGGCCAAAATCCACACAAATAGAGATTGGAAACGGGCATTCTTCGAAGAAAAAATCCAGTCAGAATATAAGCATCCCGGAAAATGGTGGGATCGGTGGGGAAAACAACGAAACTAGCTGCGGGACCAAAACATCGAAGCTTCCCAAGAAACTCGGGCCAGCCGTGGGTTCCCTGATTCGAAGCGCTACCGTTGGACGTCATGACAAGCCGGATCCACCACTCACCAAGATAAGAGTAGGAACCCAAGGTGTCGGACTTCAAAATCTCACTTTTTTCTCCCCGCAGGAGTGCCAACGCAGATAAGAAAACAGAAACCTCGGGCTTCGGCCTGTCGCTTGTCTCAACTATCGATTGTCATACGTCCAGAGGATCGAGGTTTGGCTCACCAATTCATCATATTAAACTCCTTATGCCTTAATTACTCCCCACCCCTTGATACGAATGACTTTTTCCCCTTGCCAGAGAAACCAAAAAGGCAAATCCTTGGATATTGACCTCAAGCATATCATACACTTACGCGCGCTGAACCATCTTGCACCCGTAAAACCCCGTACAAAATGATGCGAACAGTTGACAAGCCCAGACGACGCTGGACCACCCAACGCTCAGCCGCGGTCCCTTTATACCACCACTCCCTTCTCGATGTGATCGGCCCGGTCCGAGTCCTGAGCTGAGTCTCTACCACTGCTGGTGGCCGTGTCCTTCGCCGCATTATCCGGACGCCACTTGGCGCTGCTGATGGGGTTGACCCTCAACAGATACATGGTATCAATCTCTTCGAGAGTCCGGTCCTTGCTCTCCATGACAAAGAAGAAGACGATGAGAACGAGGGCGCCGCAGCAGCCGGCAAACACCAATCCATAGAGATAGCCGATCGAGTCCGTGATAAAGCGGGTAAAGAAACTCATCATGAAGTTCCAGAACCAGTTGCTGGCGGTCGCGACCGCCATAGCGGGGGCGCGGTATCTGGCCGGGTAGAGCTCAGCAACCACGGCCCAGACGAGAGGACCCCACGTAGTAGCAAACGCCACGATGAACAGGCATGAGAAGGTGACGAGGACAGCTCCCGCGCCTGGGGTGTTGGCCGGGTTGGTGGAGTCGAGGACGAAATGGCCAACAAACGAGTACACCAGGAAGCACATCATCATCCAGGCAGCGCCGATCATCAGTGCGTTTCTCCGGCCACAGTTCTTAGCAACCCACAGACCACCAAAGGTACAAAAGACGTTGACGGAGCCCAGGATGATCTGCGTCACATAACTATCGCTGAGACCGGTGGACTTAAAGATGGTGGTTCCATAATAGAAGAAGAAGTTGACTCCCGTCAGCTGTTGCCCGGACTGTTTATGAGTTAACGCCATGATACCCGAACGAGGTACATATGGGGGACACCGACCTGGAGAACGACGCCAAGGAGTGTGCGGTACAGCATGCGAGGGCCGGTAAAGATCTCCCACCACTTAGTCTCGGCGCCAGCCCTCTCCTCATCTAGCTTCTCGCGGATTTCGTTAATTTGGAGGTTGACAGAGGGAGCATCGGTGTTGAGGCCGGCAAGCTTAGCAATGGTCCGGCGAGCCTCCTCCTCGTTGCCGATGCGATAGGCATAACGGGGCGACTCGGGCAAAAACAGGATACCACCACCAAGGATCAGGGCCCAAAGGAACATGAGGCCGCTGGGAATGCGCCACGAAGCTGATCCCTCCATTTCGTGGGTGCCGAAGTTGACCATTTCCGCTACCCAGATACCAAGCGTGATGAAAAGCTGGTAGGTTGAGATGAGGACACCGCGGATGATGGCGGGGCTGGACTCGGACTGGTACATGGGGACGAGCACAGAGAGCGAACCGATGCCGAAGCCGGTGACTAGACGGCCAATGGCGTATTGGGCCCAGGAGGTTTCCGATGATATCTCAATGATGGTGCCGATCATAGTGAAGAGAGACGACACCGAGATAGCGATACGACGACCCATAGTATCGGCAATTCTGCCAGCAACTAGGGAACCAACGAGGCAGCCAGCGCAGAGCAAGCCAACGATGGCGCCGTTACGAGCAGGGCTGAAGGCCCATTCGTGCTTGACCTCGTCCCACACGCCGAAGCGCCGGCCATAGTCCTCCATGGCGAAGAAGCCCGAAATCTGACCACTGGGCGGGGTTAGCAGTAGTCAATCGACTCGCAGCGCGTGTGGGGTCTGGGGCTCTGGGGCTCTGGGGCTCTGGGGATGCGTACCCGACATAGCCAAACATGAAGCCACCAATGCTGGCAACAATACCGAGCAGGACGGCCATGAAGGTGATCTTTTGCTCGGCCACGATAGGGGCCGGAGACGGGTCGTGCGAGGCATTGGGCTTAGATGATGAAGTGGACTCGCTGGCGACGGCAGCCGACTTCCGCCTAAAGAACTGCATCTTGTCGGAGGCCGCACTGGTGTGCTTTGATGTTCTTTGATCTGCTTGGATGGTCTGACGAAGGAGATAGGCCTGGCGGTCTATGACGGTGAATCTAAGAGTTGAATCAGAGACGACATGTGCTGGCAATAATGACTAGAGCCCCAAAGTTTCAAAGACGAAGGGGGAAAGGCTCTGGATTTATTGAACGAGCGGTCATTAGGTTTGCGTCTACGTGGTGGGCGTAGTGGGACAGCTTGTGTGAGGTGGAACGAAGGCTCGAGGCAGGGTCTAGGGCTATTGCAGTCCACGCGGGTCCGAATCAGGTCCCCTCCATGCTGGCGATGCTAGAAGGTGGGCTCAAGAGGTGGGCAAGCGCAAGCCGTTGATGGAGCCATGGCGGCGGCGAGAAACCTAGAGATGCGGAAGGTACGTTCCCCCCTTTTCAGATGTGTTGTGCAGGCGCTGAGCAGGAACTCTGAAAGCTCGATCCAATCAAAGATAATCACAGCTCCAGCGCTGCCAGTGTATACCCCAGAAAACATGATTTCAAATCCAGATTAATTGGCAGATATGGGAGCTCCGATCTTCTTTCCACTGTCTGCATTTTGCAACCTTCGCTGTTGCTTGGGAGTCGAGTGACGTTGATTGGAGGCGACATGCGGGTCGCCAGAGCTTACAACCAGGATGTGCGGAGCTGCCCCATTCGTCAGCAGCACATTTTGATTTGGCTTAGGAGCCCACCGCCATGAAAACCGTTCTGCTGCCGCCCCCTGCTCTGGAAACTCCGACAGTGGTTGCGGGAGGCACCGCGTGGGACTGCGGCATGTCTGTTTTGTTTCATTTCAATTTGTTTCCCACAGTTCTTGTTTGGGTTGGCTGGACTGCATCGACACTCGTCACTGCAGTGCTCCCCTTCACGTCTATGTCATTGAGGTTCCGCAGATAACCGGCGAGATGCGGAAATGAGGGACACAGCCGCGAGTTGGGCGAAACCGTGAACCTGGCGCACAAAGTTAATTGTGCCTGCCATGCCTTCCCGACTGCCTCACATTACCTCAGGAACAAAGTGCCACCAGTTGCTAGTGTACCTAAGTGACAGGAAACTGCTTCCCATACACCAGGACTCCCTCTCTGGCCATGCCACTGCCGAGGACGGCCTCCACTCCCATCGGGTTCCTCTTGGGCTCGTCTTGGATCCCGACTACCTAGAGTCGGATAGACGACAAGGCGCCCCCACGACGCCGTAGGCACTTGCCTTGTTGCCGAGCAGAACGGAGCCGAAGTGCAGGTCGGCGTGGGGTGGTTGAACACCTGAACAGGAAAAAGCGGTGCATCCCCATCTGGTACCACCGAAACCCACCAAACTCAATGAGAAAAAAGAATATCGGGCCTTTTTGTGAGGATTTGGTCGTCTCACCGCGGTGCTTGTGGGTGGAAGAGGGCCTCTGCGGGTCCCTCCAGATATGCCTCCAGAGAAGGGAGAAACCACCCCATGCCGACAACTCGGAGAAGAAGGGGGAATAAGGGGTAAACCCCAACGTGGAGGGCATGGGGAACAGCTGCCTCGTGAGGGGAACAACGTGGGTGAGCAGTGTCCAGCACCGGCGTGAACTGGTGAGGTTGATGCTGAAGCCGCCCAGCAAGCTAGGTAGATGAGCTAAGATGGCGCCAGTGAGCAAGCTCCCGAGAGCTTCCCGAGGATGCTCCATTGCAGCCTTGTTGGGCAAAGCGGCAGCACCAATTTTGACAAGCACACCTCGTTGAAGCGAAGCTCGGCTTGTCTTGAGCCGCGACCTAGGCTCTACCCAGGCACCCCGACGCCAGATAGGGGGGCAAGCGGAATTTGGTGCACCGGCCCACTTGGTGACGGACAGCAAGTTAGCAACGGCCGACGCGAGTCATCACCGACTCCGCCGAGACTAACGCCGTCATCGCGGCTTCCTGTCAGGGTCGAAGGCGCGAAGAGCAGTCTTGCAATTTTGTTGCCCTGTTTTTTCACCAATACGGTTCCCAGCCGCCAAGTGGTTAGTTCAGGAAGCATCAAGTCCAGAGCCCGGAGCTCAGGGCCCAAATGTTCCCTGCGATTCGAAAACTCCGTGACGGAGTGGATGGATGCGGTTCTGGTTTTTGGTCAAACAAGACGGGTGCAGCCCTGGGGAGGGCTGGGCAGAAGAAACACAGAAGGAACAGCCCGAGAAGGATGATCGGGAAGGTGGGTCCAGAAGGGTGGTACTCCGTACCTTGCAGGAACAACCAGCCTAGCCAATCAAAATTAGCCAGGGCCCCTCAACGCGCCAGATGCCGCGACTTTTCGTGTTGAGGTGAAATCAGCGCGACTCTCACGGAGCATTTAAACTGTGCCAGTCGTCCGGCTCTCTTTCTTTCTTTCTTTCTCTTTGCTCTTATTTTTGATTCTCTTTTCCCCCTTTTCTCTTGTATTTTTGTTCTCCTTTCTCTTTCTTTCTTTCTTTACCAGGGCCCAGTTAGTGCTGGGTCAGTGCTAAACCATCCGCTCCGTAGGCTTTGTGGGGCACACCTGTCAAGCGCCAGCCATCTGTGGACCATCTGTGGACCCCTCCCAGGGCCTCAGTTTCTCCATGTCTTCTCCATACCTGAACATCTGCTCTGCTTCCTAAGCACTCTTCGTCCATGCTACCCACATGCAGCCAACACATCACCGGTCGGTCCCGTGGATGACGCTTGCCATCGAGCCGCGAGTGTGAAGCCTAGTCCGATGCATCGTGTCATGTATGTACCACAAGAACAGTGAGCTACCGACTCACCACAGGTCTTCCAAATGACGTCAAGAAATACCTCGACGGAAAGCCTGCTTACAATCCATTCGCAAATCCAATGCCACGCCCCACGTCGGCCGGGGCGGAAGCTCGCGGTTCCGTTTGCGATTGAGTCGGGAACCGATGCCCGGAGCCACCAGCCCGTTCAGGACACATGGGTTTGGATGCCGCGGCCCCTTATACCTGGAATGCCCCCCTCCCCAGGGGGGGGTTGAGGATAGCAAATTTCGGTTCCGGCATGCCACAGCGCACCGTCCACACGCCATCCCGCTCCGTCTCCCGCGAAGCTACCACTACTCCGCACACTGCTTGACTCTATCAAGGAGAACGGCCCGGGGGAGTATCGATTCGCGGCCTTTGACAGCAGCATGCTTCCAGTCTATGAGTGACAGCCGCGACACAGCCATCAATGTAGGGTTACATGCGCTCAAGTCAGGATGGCCTCCCTACACTGCAACTGCAAGCAAACCATCTTCGGCGACTGGTGGTGGATCTCACTCGTCACCCACATGTAACAGCAACAATGTGACTCAAGCCAGCCGTGGCCGGTGCAATAACGGTCAAGCTAGTTCCATTAGCCGCGATTGTTGTGCTTGCAGGCAGGAATATCCTGTTCCACTCCATGATATGCCAGTTTGAGGGACGGCATGCCCCAGAGGGGTACGACTTGGTCCAGCAAGCTGTCGTAGTGAAGGAGATAATAGAAACGCCACCTGTCCCTTGACAGGTGCAGTGCGCTACCGTAGCTCCTCTTGGAGGCAAGCTGTGTTGGTGGACTGTCCATGGAGTTGAGGAGGTTGTCAGCTGGTACGAACTGTAGGCGGCCTGGGTTCTTGCATTGGCCGTGCAGTTGAACTCGCACCCGGCCGTGATGAATCTGGTTGCTATAGATTGGTGGGCGCATTCTGACACATACGGTGGTGCTGCGGTTAGTGTTGGTGTGCCGTCGACTTGCTCGGGGAGTATGGCCCGGAAGGGGGGGTTGAGCTTGGTCTGAGTGCAAACATAAAGGCTTTATCTTCTGTCCGGATTGTTAAGTGGTCGGTAGATACTGAGTGGGGAAGGACGTCAAGTACCCGAGAGCCAGAAAGGCTGTCAGATTGAACAAGATGTGCTTCATTGTCGAGCTGCATTCTTTTCTTTGCTTGTGTTGAGTGTGCACTGCTAGTAATGAGGTGATTATAAGACGGCTTGTAACCAGGTAACTCCATCAGTCTGACATACGTGTGGACATTTATCCTTTTTAAGGTGTGTTTTCCTGCTCGTGTAGTACTATAGTGTGTTTGTGGTTCGTGTTCAAGTTGGCTTGCAAGTAGCTATATGCTTAAACGAAGCAACACTCATACTCCCATCCAAGTTATATCGAAGGGTTGTAATTACCCTATTGGTATGTCCTAGTCTTGGCCGCCAATGGCATACTGCGTAGTATTGTGTCTATACTTTCTATGAAGACTCTCCAGTTCGCTTATAGCAGCACTCAATTATATTTTGCCAACCCCACTTGCAAAGCGAAATTTACATCCCCGTCAATATATCGATAGAGTCTCGGTACACCCCCATGACATCGACTGGAGTTTCAAGACACCACAGTACCTCGGGAATACTAACACGCAATACCTCCTACAATGACCTCCGTTGTATTCTGTACTGTTCATTTGTCTTGACTGTATTAAAAAAATTTACAGCGGGTCTTTCAGGGCAATTGCTAATATTCAGTGATGAAGAACAAAGGTGACACCTTATTAACGTACGATTCAGCTATGCCTGAATATAAGACGTCGTGGTAAACCCAATCCTTAGGCGGACAAAGGAGCCAGACGCTAAGAGAACTCCGCAGTTGGGGCATTGCCTTACGGCAGAGGCCGAATGTACATAGTACCACATGTAAGGCCCACTTCAGAGGCCCAGGGCCAGGATGCGGGGGATACATGCCGGATATGACCTATTTCAGGGCCGGCGATGTATAAAATGTTCTCTTGGTGTTCTGAGATATCATATCGGCTTTGTTTTGGATAGTATGCGAAGTTGTCCATATTACTAAGTAATCTCTAGACCGGCCGTGTTTCATCACTACTATTGCAATAACATACCGAAAGTTTCTCAGTGACCCTCCCTAACAACTAGTAAACTCAGAATCAGTGCTAATGAGACAAAACACGCTGTCTTTAAGTATCGTGTGTAACGGGAGTTTCTTCAGGATTTCTTCGGAGACAAGACCTACCAGAGGAACAAAGTTACGTTGACACAACCTGAAGGTGTGCATCAACGCAGCATATAGGCATTGGTGGAGGACAGATGGTGGTCCATAACCTGCTCGTGTTTAGCAAAACCGCCAATACTGTTATCATATCGGGTTACTACCATTGGGGTGGTTACTACGTTACGCGCCCACCTTCTCAACTAAGTTACGCTTGCTCGTCAGCCAAAAAGAAAGACCATAAACTTGAAGCCAATAGCTCTGGATAGCATAGTGAATTCATCATAGTAAATTCATCTATTAGACAGTAAGAATAAATTTTGATTGTAGTGCATATCAACTGAGGTGAGATTAGCAGCAACGTGAATACCAGCCGTATAGTGCTCGGCGTTGTCCAATTTATGATGAAGATCTGACCGGATGAAAAACCAAAAGTTAATATTATATTTTAGACTGCAAATACCTCCCCAAGTCGCATACCCACAAAGGCAATCGCATGAATTCCTCGGCACATACGGCACATCAACGACCACTCCGGGCCTATACGAGAGTCCCCATCATCCATAACTACCTATCTTGTCGTGTGAGGTCACTAGCACGGTCTTATTCAAAGTTTCCATAAACCATCATCCGACGCTGAATTGAACATGTTGGCACAACGCACCTTCAACCTCACCACGCGTAATTAAACCATGGCAAAGAGACGGTTGCGTCATGGAATATGGCGGATGCTTAGGTATGATGCCTAGGTTGGATTTCGAAATTACAAACTTTCATATATTCCTTATCAACAATTAAGTGAATACTCGAAGGACTAAAACATATCACAGATTGGAGCTTTACATCGAAGTCATGCCTTCTCGTCGGTGCACATAGCCATGCAAAAGAAGACATGCAGTGACTCGGAAAATACACTGTCTTATTTTTTTGGGGAAATGTGACGGAAGAAGAGTTTACCACTGTGTTATGTGGAGTTTCAAGTTCTACTGCAAACCACAAACACAAACATATAGATGAAACCCACATCAAAATGTAACACCGACGTATTCACGAGTCCCCTGTCAAATAACCGGAGTATGCAAGTCGGACAGTCTACATCAAACTAAAATAGCCAACTTCCGAGTTGCGTGGTTCTGAAGATTTGGGTGCAGAGAGAAATGTCGGCTTTTTCGCCAGACTCAGGACAGCAGAGACCAAGTGAAGAACAGAGCACGTCCCACACATGGCGAGATACATTATAACTTATGCGTCACTGTTGAAAGATTTCATGGTGTCCCTGGAAAGTAATGGACTTCAATTGTCAATCGGCTTCTTCAGGTGGCAGCCTCTCCAGCTACACTATGGTATCATGCTCAAATGTGCATTGCAAGATGAGTCACGGGCGACTGGGTTGGTCACAAGGACAGCAAAACTCAACATTCACGCCTGGACACTGGGTGGGGTTACTTGCACGCCGCGCATATAGGAAAAGACGGCACGCCGCCCGTAAGGACATTGCCGAGTAGCGAAACGTAAACAAAGGCGCGTCGCGTCACGTCACACCGCGAAAGAAGCGAAAGTTTGTTCAAAGCGCCCTCCAGAATGGTGGAGGGCAGTCAATTATGTGATATCACCCAATGTAGAACACCCATGACCCCATCCCCTCCATATATGGTACAGAGAAACCCAAGTGCAAAAGCCATTTCCCATGAGAGTCATCAAGACAAGACCGACCAAACCAGTAAGACCCGTTCCCGGCCCGCGTGTTCTCTTGACAGCGAGGCGAGAAGTAAAAGGAAAATCGACACCCGACTGCGCGCTGCAATCATCAAGCCATGAATCATGCAGAGCACGCTTAACCGCCGAAGCCGTAGAGGGTGCGGCCTTGTCTCTTGAGTGCGTAGACAACATCGAGCGATGTGACTGTCTTGCGCTTGGCGTGCTCGGTGTAGGTGACGGCGTCACGGATGACACCCTCGAGGAAGGACTTGAGAACTCCACGGGTCTCCTCGTAGATCACTGCGAGGTCGGTGCGTTAGCGACATGGATTCAACCCAGGAGGTAGGGCTGCAACATACTGGCTGAGATACGCTTGACACCACCACGGCGTGCGAGACGGCGGATAGCGGGCTTGGTGATACCCTGGATGTTGTCACGCAAAATCTTTCTGTGGCGCTTGGCACCGCCCTTTCCGAGGCCCTTGCCGCCCTTGCCGCCTGGGGAGAGAGTTAGCTTGCTGCATAGCTAGATGAAGTGCAGATGCATCTCAGAGTAACTTACGTCCAGTCATGTTGGTAGAGGGGGGGGTGGGGTTTGTGTGAGGGTGTTTTTGTTGTGGTGTGGTGAGGCTGAAAGAGGGCAGGCAGCTGAGAGGATGTTTGGGAGTGAGATGGTGGGAGAAAGAACGTGGGGAAGGGCGGCGGGTTTAAGTATGGCGGCGCGGTTGGGGGCACGCAAAGCAGCCGGGAATCAAATCAGATCAGTGATTCTGGCTGAGCGTGCGTTTCGCGCTTGGCTGATTTGCGCGGCTTTTGGGGCGGACGCGGCACCCCAGGGGAGGGCCCCGGCATAGGGAACGCGGGCGGGCGCCCTTGCAGACCCCACCAGCTGCGCTGCCGAGAAACTGCCCCACCGATTTTGAGCGTGCTTCTGGCAATTTTTAATACTTGTTTTTACACTGGCGGAGGGGCCCGAATTTCTATTGGCCAGATTTTTGCCAGATAAAGCGCGCTAGAACTAGTTTGTATTTTCTAGGCCCTCGATTCCACAAGCGTTCCGGCCACACACTTGGTGTCTTTCCTGACTGGGTCCACAAACATGATCTGGTCGCGTCGCAGAGATCCGTCCTGGACCGCGACCCGAGGCGGGCTCCCCTGATAATTTTGATGCCTGATGGATATCCGAGGATGGGAGGCTGGGCAACGTATGGATCCCATTCTCGCCCATCGCTGTCATTCGCTGTATGTCGCCCATCGTACATACATTGCGGGAACTGGGATGAGGCGGGGATTACATCATCCACTTTGCTGACTTTGAAGTAACTTTCGATTGTATCGCGTCCTCGTGCGAGCAACCTCAGCCCGCCTGCGATGTCAGCCTTGGGTTGCCCATATAGTTCCAGTGAATCCAGTCAGGCGAGTGTGAGATGCAGGTTCGTGGAGTACTTGCCCCGGCCAGCTGAGGCAGGAAGGGCCTAGCCCCACCCTGCCGGCAGTGAAGAGTCGGGACACAAAGGACAGTCCAAGCAGAATAATTTCATCCTTCTATTCTGGAGAGCTATGGGGCCGTTGTAGGAGAATTGCCTTGTTGCCGCAAGCTTTCACGTAGTGAGGCCTTCTCTCCCATCGTAGATCGCGAATTTCAGCCTCGTCTGCAGCGGGTGTGGTCTGGGACTTGGTCACACGTCAATTGCAGCGTCGCATTTGCCACAGCCAGCAGCTGAGGCAAGTACGTACCTTATCTGCACTTCCCGATTACTGTTTGGCATCTTTAGCTGCGAACGTCAGGCGGCTAACCAAGTCGAGATTCCACTGGTGGCCCTTGCGTCGGTTGCCGCAATTTTGTGGCCAATGGAAATTGCGTAAATCTGGAGGTAGTGGTGCACTCGTCAAAAACACGGCCAAACCAAGCGCTTTTTTGCCAGCTCAAACCGAACCCCAAATCCCCCTGCAAAGGCCCCCCAGTTTCCCTGCGCATCAACAAGAAAAAGCCAGGCGCAATCAATCCAAAAATTCGGCCACCCACACACCCGCACAAATCAGCCG
Organism: Lasiosphaeria hispida; assembly: GCA_033439745.1. Lineage (NCBI taxonomy): Eukaryota > Fungi > Ascomycota > Sordariomycetes > Sordariales > Lasiosphaeriaceae > Lasiosphaeria > Lasiosphaeria hispida. The sequence continues at coordinate 1,960,530 of JAUIQD010000007.1, read as the reverse complement.
GCAACGTGACTCCTGCTGCAGCCTACTTAAACCTCCCACCCCCCACACTCTTCCTTTCCTCTTTCAACTCACACACCACAACAGTCATCTCCGCACTCCATCCACTTCATCAACCCACAACGCAAAATCATCTCGACAATCATCAACAATGGCTCGTACTAAGCAGACCGCCCGCAAGTCTACCGGTGGCAAGGCCCCGCGTAAGCAGCTTGCTTCCAAGGCCGCTCGCAAGAGCGCGCCGTCGACCGGTGGTGTCAAGAAGCCTCACCGCTACAAGCCCGGTACCGTCGCTCTCCGTGAGATTCGTCGCTACCAGAAGTCGACTGAGCTTCTGATCCGCAAGCTCCCCTTCCAGCGTCTGGTAAGCACTACTCCCATCCAAACGCGACCGTCGCGACGCGGTTCCAACCGCGACTGCCCCGAATTTTGAATTTGCTAACGCGCTTCGCTACAGGTTCGTGAGATTGCCCAGGACTTCAAGTCGGATCTCCGCTTCCAGTCGTCGGCTATCGGCGCTCTCCAGGAGTCGGTCGAGTCTTACCTCGTCTCCCTTTTCGAGGACACCAACTTGTGCGCCATCCACGCCAAGCGTGTCACCATCCAGTCGGTAAGTCTACCCACGCACTTGCATCCTACACATTGCACCGTGCTAACAACCATTGCAGAAGGACATCCAGCTCGCTCGTCGCCTCCGTGGTGAGCGCAACTAAGCGCTCCGCTTCTGGGAATGGATTGGGTTGATAGGTAGCTTGGGGTTAAGGCGGTCATGACTTTCACATATTCTGGGACGCTCTGAATTGATGATGGATCATTCACGGCACAATGGGGGCACTCTGGCGTTTTGCAACGGATTTTGATGGCTTGTACATTACACAGCGGCACACTGGGATGCAGCTAATACCGAACGGCGGTGGTTTATGATCTGAACAAACACTGTTCCCTCCCAATGTGACTGCTTGACGTGCATGTAATTCCCGCTGCAATACCAATGCGCCCTCGACGCGCTTTCCGCCTGTGATCATAACAAACACGGTCATTGCTGCGCGTCAGCTTCGTAATACCATTTCCCTTCTTGGTGTGGATACTCCATCCCGCTCCCCTTGCCAGTTACCCAGTTGAGCGTCTGGTAGTCGAAATACGGAGCAGCTCATCTTGTAGATAATTAATCGAGATATGTGGAATTAATGATATCTAACAACCTCCTCACAAGACAGACTTCCACCCTGCCTGGCCCTGCTCCAGTGCACTTTTCCCCAGATCCAGCTCGAGAAACTGTGCCATCTGGCCAAAGTGGTCCACACCCCAGAATCCCTCTTTCTGGCCCGATGCCGACGTGCACGTCATCCAGGGCAGGCCAAAAGCGCCGTCTGCAAAGGCTCGTTCGGTGTTCTCCACGAGCAGTTGCTTACCTTCTGCGGCTGCAGAGGCGAGGACTATTACAGAAAGCGTCAGTATCCTACTAGTCTGAGTGGAGTCATGCCCGTTGAATAGAGAAAACATACGCCTCTCCGCCTCGGCGGCCCCAAACACCTCGCCCAGCACCTCCCTCAGGACCTCGGGGCGGTGCGTCGGGACGCAGTCGACCCAGTACTTGGCGTAGAGGACGTCGAGGGCCTGGATCAGCCGGGTCTGGTCGCCGCCTTGGCCGGCCAGAGGGGCCAGGGCGCTCAGGGCCCGGGTGATGGGCAGCGTCATGGCGGGGAAGTCGGGCGGCAGGTCGGTCGACATGGGCACGTTGAAGGCCTTGGCCCAGCGGAGGCGCTCACGGCCGATCCATTTGTCTTTGTCTGTCGGGAGGGGGAGGGGGGGATTGTTAGCTGGTGGTTGTCTGTGCTCTTGGCTTTGAAGGAATATCCTTTTCCGGGGAGCATGGGAGAGAAAGGATCAATTGGGGGGGGGGGGGGGGGGGTGAAGGGGTCTCAGAGGTGAAGGGTGAAATCAACGTACTCTTGATCTTAATAGGTGCGACGTTTCCACACTACCAACACCAAGTCAGTATCCCCTATACATCGCCGGCATCGGTTTTACTCGGGATCAGACTGACCTTGTGCATCAACCCGCCAAGGAAGACGGGCACGTAGGTGACATCACATTCCTTGAATGCAGCATCGTGCTATACACAGGTTCTATTAGATCCCGTCTCTTTTCGAGCCATCTACGCAAAAGAACGGATAGAAAAGGGAGAGAGAAACATACCCTCAAGATATAATACGCCGTGTACGCAAACGGGCTGATGGTATCGACATACAGCATAATCTTGGGCCTCGCCGTGGCAGCTGCAGTGATCGGAGCGGCCATGGTGACAAAAGTTCTTTGCTGCAGTCTTCCCAGTCGGACAATCTCAACCCACGCTCTCATGAATGACCTCCCAAATATATAATCCCACCCACGCAAGCCCCTTTCCAGTCCAAACAAGGCCAACAATTCTTGTGTTTCGCGTTGGGGTCAACAACTCGCACTCAGTCCATCTCTCAGGTCAATTGATCAGTAAACACCAGACTCGCGATCCATTTGTAGGTCCGCTGCAAGGGGCTGGATTGGGACTCCCCCCCCGGAAGAGGAATGGGTCCTGGTGGGCCCCTCCCCTGTGACACTTGAGCTTCGGCCCTGCGCTCTGCCCGTGACACTCCATTTTCCCACGCAGCTATGGACAGCTATGGAAGGACAGCACTTCTGTCCCGCTTTTAACTGCGGGGCCAAGAATGGAATGATTCAACATCGTCAACACATCCCATTCAACCATATCTCTACCTCCTTTAGTCCAACTACCACTACGCCTCTACACGAGCCTTAACATGATTTTTTATATCTTCCTGTAGAGTACGGATCCGTGCAACTTCCGACAAATCTAATGCAATGCAATCAGTGCCATCAATGCACCTTTCTCCCATTTGCTGTCTTGTGACACGTTATATTCACCACACCGAGTTGTCCTAAAACCCACTCGAGTGATGCGCCGTCGGCACGCTGGTGAGCACATCAAATGAGCCGGTTCCTATCCCGCCCAGCTTACCCACTACCAGCCTACTCGACGGCGTTGCCAAACTGTCCCAGTCGCCGTCCAGTACAGCGTCCTTGAGGAAACCCACTGTGGTTTCTATTGTAATATTCGTATTAGCCTGTGCTTCCATGGTTGTCATGGGGGGGGGGCTGGGAAACATGCCGTAGCTCATCTTTGTAAAGGGGCTGACGTTGCCGGTCAAACCCATGCGGTTAAAGGGCGAGAAACCGCCATTCCTGTGTGTCGCCACAAGTCAGCATGTAACTCAGACACAGACACACAAATCCAAAGCAGGACCCACCTGGTCATGTAATCGCCGATGAGGTTCAAATGTCGCGGATCGACACCAATACCGTGGCCCTTGAACACATCGCCCAGCTCCTTGACGATATTGTTGCGACACGCCTCGACGCCGTATATCTCGAGGGTCTGGGAAATGTCGTTGGTCGCGATCCGGTTGGGATTGATGTAGTCGGCGTACTGCTGCATGGCCCGCAGGTTGGCGCCCGCCGTGTGCACCACGCGCGCCTTCTCGTTGTCGCCCGTCAGCGGGTTCGAGATAGACTCGTCGGGCACAAACGTCGCCATGCCCAGCCTGTCAATCTGCTGCACCAGCGACTTCTTGACTGCTTCCTGCACTAGGTTAAGCATCAAAATCTTGGGTATCCCTACGTCGAACTCGAGTGTGAACTCGACCCACTCGCCTGCCACCTCGTCGCACCGGAAGCGAGACACAAGGTCGTTCTTGTCCTTGACGCGGGCCTCGCGCGACCGGCCATTGGAGTCAGCCGACTTTTCAGCACCGGCACCCCCAGCGCCATCTTCAGGCTCTGGGCTGCCGCCATACGCCTCGTCGTCAAACACTAGCCTCTCCTCGCCTTCCTCGTCTGGCTCCGCTTGCCTCTGCAGCCGCTTCTGGATAAAATCATCCTCGTCGTCGTTGGGGCCATATGAGACGATCTCAGCCCTGTTGGCCCGCTGCTTTGCGTTAGTGGCATCATCATCACCGTCGTCGTCATCATCGTCCCCATCGTCATCCCTGCCACCGGCTCTGCGCTCACTGGCGGGCGGCGCCATTTCGATATTTCCAGACTTGACACCAATTTCGGGGGTTGCCGCAATGTTATCGCCCTTCTTCTTGATCTCCTTCAATGTCACTCGGGAGAGGAGTGGGATGAACTTGCGCTCTACCGTATTCAGGACGTCCGAGATATCAATGGCGTACGTCTTGATATACTCGGCCGACTCGAAGAAGCGGAGTCTGATCTCGAAAATCTTGGCTACCGGGAAGGCAATGCCGCGTCCAACACGCTCCCTCACCGTTCCCTCCTTCGTGACATGTGACAACGGGAGGACGCTGATAGACTTTGCAAATCGTTCGCCGTCGTCATTGGTGAGTTCCTCGTTAAGGATCAGCGTCATGGAAGGGGTCGAGATGTTGGCGGACGCCGTCATAAGAATTTCGCGGAGACGGGGGATACCAAGTGTCACGTTCTTTGCCGAATGGCCTGCCAAATGGAATGTGTTAAGCGTCATCTGTGTTGATGGTTCACCAACGGATTGACCAGCCACGATGCCGACAGCCTCGCCGGGCTCGACGAGGGATCGTATGTACTTGGCTGCCAGAATCTTCTCGGCGGTCTTGCGGGTGACCACGCCTGCGGCTTTGCCCCCGCCCTTCTTCTCCTTGATCAAACCATCCTTGTTGGTCTTGATATAATTCATCATGCTGGTGAAGTACTTTTCTGAAGTTGCGAAGCCGAAGGTCGAGGGGTCGACTTCTGACGCGACGGGATCCAGTGCGGCAGAGCGGCTGGTACTCGACTTGATAGCGCTCTTCATCCTCTTGATGATCTTGTCTTTGTGCTCAAACAGCCCTTCGGTGCCAGGGTCGCCGTACCTGATTTGCGCCAGTTGCGAATCCAGATTGTTGAGGGTAAACTCGTAGTCCTTCAGGTACTTTTGCTTGGAGATATCGATGCCATCCTCTCCAAACAAGAACTGAACCACCGATCCGTCCGAGTCCCGCACCGAGGAATCGTAGCTGACCTTAAGACCTTCCATGCCCTTGATCAAACACCTCTGGAGGTAACCAGAGCGAGATGTCTTGACGGCCGTATCAATCAGACCTTCACGACCAGCCATGTGATGGAAGTAGTACTCCTGCGGTCGGATGCCTGTCAAGAAACGACCCGCAATGTAACCACCGGCTCGGACATCTGTTTCGTAGGGCCTGAAGCTGGGCAGAGTTTTGCCGCTGACCATCACCGGTACACGACGACCCTCGAGAACCTGTTGGCCCAGGTTGCATGAAATGAGATTGGCGTTGACGGGGCTACCCTTTGCACCCGAAGTTGTCATGGCCTGCATGTGGTTCTTCGGGAACTTTTTGACGAGGCCGTGAGGTAAGCATGTTTCGGTGATCTTGCTGGACACATCCTTGGACTGTTCGTTCATGAGAGCATCCAAGACTTCCTGTTTCTTGTCGTCTCTCGTGATCTCTTCAAGTCGCTCAAGAAACAGAGGGTCGTCCTTTGACTTAACTTGGCCCTCGAGGGAGACATACTTGGCCGCCACTCTGAGGCCAATGCCGGCTGCGGCCTTTAGCTTTTCCCTCCTATCGGCCTCGCCCTGAGGCGTCATGCGAAGATCGTCCATTCCGCAAGTAAACGCAATCATGGCGAGGTATCGAGTCAAAAGTCGTCCCATACTACTGAGAAGTTTTCCAGCACTTGTTGGCCCATATACTTCGTGTATCGCATGAACAAGACCTCCGCCACTCGGGCCAAGCTGCGACTTGTCAAGAATGCCAGAGACAAACTCGCCATCACGGAACATCACTGTACCTTCTTCGCTTGCTGAGGCACCCCAAGCGCGAGCCTTGACAGAAGAGCTGCCGTTCATCCACAGATCACCACAGTTTGGTGGCTTGATGTTTTTTAGGATTGTCGTAATGATTTGCTTTCCCGTCCACCTGGCAACCGGCTTCATTATCGCTGGGGGCACTAGCTCAATCCTCTCACCCACGATGTGCCCGCTCTCAGGCCTCAGGGCAGCGTAGAGGAGTTGTTGGTAGGCACCTTGGTCGAAGAATGTGTCTTTGTTACAGAGGGTAACTGAAACTGAGATGTGATCCTGAATGAGACCGCGAAGGGGCTTGCCTGCGGTCGCAGAGATATACTGATGGTCCGTATCGGCGATCTGAAGTGCCTCCGCGCGCGCAATCTCATTCTGAGGGAAATGCATGTTCATTTCATCTCCGTCGAAATCGGCATTGTAAGTGTTACAGTTTGCGTAGTGCATGCGAAGCGTTTTCTCCCCGGGCAAGACCCGTACTCGATGGCCCATAATAGAGGGCTTGTGGAGTGTCGGTTGCCGGTTCATCAGGACAACATCGCCGTTGGTCAGATGCCGATGTACCTTCTTGTTCCGCATATTACTGAAATTGTTTCCAGTCGGGGCCAGCAGTTGGTTTGCTAGTGACACACGGTCTTCGAGAGACTTGTTCCGCAGGTTTACAATCTGGCCGTTCTCGTTCTCGATCGCGGCGGCACCCGGCCATTTCTCGACACCGTTGATAACCGCTTGTTGAAGATCCTTGAAATTGTGGCTGGTCACCGGCTCGGGGTAGGTGAGCTTCACGGCGAAAACCGGAGGAACACCGATTTCGTTCGTCTCGATGTTGGGGTCGGGGGAGATGACCGATCTGGCGGCATAGTTGACACGCTTGCCCATCATGTTCTTTCGGAACAGGCCTTCCTTCTTTTCGAGCTTTTGCTTGATGCCGTCCTCGTTTCGCTTTCCCGCTGCACCCTGGACTGGATTCTTGTCGCTGTCGATAAGAGAATTGACGCAGTCCTGCAGCTCTGTCCACGCTTGGTAGAGGGAGTTCATATCCCTTACCTTTCGGCCTTCATCCTGGGGGGCGCCCTTGATCGTATCAGCCAATTCCCTAGAGATCTGTCCGACCATAGCAGAACTCCTTAAAATCAACTTGTAAAGACTGTTTTGTTGCGACTCGTTGATTTGCGAGTCACCCATACGAGCTTCGGGCCGGTAACGATTGGGCGGGACTAAGAGCGTTTGGATGAAGAACATGTCTGCCGATATAGGCTTGGCGTCCTTGGGCCTGGGCTTCGAGCTGTACAAGAGGGTAATGATGTCGCGCTCTTTCTCGAAAAGGAGGTTTATCCTCTCCTTGACCTCTAGAGCACTGAGAAACCTTTGTCCTCTCACAGGAGCCTTGGACTTTTGTGCTTGGGCTGTGTGTGCCTCGGACATGATGACATCGCCATTCTCATCCAGCTCTTGGCCCCCACCCTCACCCTCACCCTCGCTCTCAGGCTCTACTTCAGACTCATTGGACGACAAGTCAATGTCGGCGATGCCCTCATCCTTCTCAAAATCGCTTTTCTTCATTTTTCGCGCCAATGCAAGCGCATCAGACCGCTTCCTCCCCGCTTGAGCCATGGCGGCCTTCTCCTTGGGTGTCAGGTCGCGCTCGAAAACCTTGACGAACCGATCTTTCCGGTACACGGGTGAGATTCCATCGCAAGTGCGACACCGCTTTTCGGCAATAATCCTGGCCAAGAATTCCTTGACGGCTTCTCTCCTCATCTCCGAAGCGCCCTCGTGTTTCCCCTGTCTAATGTTGCCGAGGTTGACCTTGCCCTTGTACTGCTGGAGGACCCGGCGCACATAGGCCTCTCTACATCGAACGATGTTGTCCTGGACATTGTTACCCTCCTCTTCAGCCTCGTCGTCCAGCATGCCGGGCACATTACCCAGGGTCATATTCCGCAACTCATCGCCGAGTTCGCTTTCGTTGAATGAGTCGATCAATCGAGCTTCGTGGAGCAGGCCGACTTGAAGCAACCGGAGGATGCAGGTGTAGCGGTGGAGCTCTCTGCGCGGAACCCGGAAGCGATGGCAGTAGACGCATTGCGATCGCAGTAGGCGATAGGCTTGGTCCATGAACACGGGGTGGTAAACGGGAACAGGGAGTTCAATGTGGCCCGGATGCCCGGGGCATTGCGCCTGGTTAAGGTTACATGTTGTGCAGCTACGCTCAAAGTTAGTTCACTGTCGCTGGCAACGAAAGCAAGACAAAAGTTCAGGGTGAGGCAGGACGGGGCACCCACAGAGAGTCGCCCCAGGATCCCAGAGCCGGGTCGTATAAGCCCCCTGGAACGGGGTTCAGGAGAGTGTCGAATGTGCTATCATTCTCAATCTTCCGGACAGAAATTGATCGGATCTCCTCGTCGGTGAGGAAAGTAAACTCGACACTCTCGAGTGTCGAGGCCACGGGCTGGGAGATATTCATGATGGAGAGATCTGGAGGGCAGCTGCGCTACCAAACTCCCATGGCGAATCAGTCCCCAAAGCAGCAAGTTTGCTCTAGAAATGCTTCGAGAAGGCGGATTCGTGGACCGAGGCTTTGGGTTTGCGACGCAGCGGCGTGGAGGAAACCGATCAATCAGCATGGGATTCAGGCCTTCGAATTGGCGGTTGGCGGGGGATTGGAGACCAAGCTCGAGAATATTTTTTGGCGGTGAGTGCCGGCAAGAATATGCAGTGTGGGGCACACCCTCATGCCCCAAGCATGCGGACATGGGTGTGCAAGGTGGCCCAGGCTCTCTCCGAAAGCCTGAAGCGAAACCTGGGTACGGATTATTGGTTCGCGGATGCAATTGCCGTCGCGTCACCTGTCTCATCTTTACCTGTCAAACCTCTACCATCATCAGCACACTCTCCCTCCATTACAGTCACATCGCTGCCCAAGCCGCCAACACTTGTCGCGCACGCAGTGACTCTGTCTTATATTGCTGACCGACCGATCGCTTCTTCTCGCGCCCCTTTACTTCACTACTTGCGATCTCGCTCATTTCTTCTCACCTCTTCACACAGCGCATGCCCTGACCATGGATCGGGCCCAGCAGCTCGGCGGGCTTGGTCCCCGCCACGACCAGTCCTCGAGGATCCAGAAACCCGAATCCGCCGCCGACCGGATGGCGGCGCTCAAAGCCCGTGTTGCAGCCGCTGTCGGAACCGCTAAAGCCAAGGGCGGGCTCAACACACCCCTCCACCCCGCTCTCGCCGACCTCAACGCTCCGGCCAGCCGATCGAGCTCTTTCAAGCCACCCTCCAGCCGCCACTCAGCCCAAGATGGATCAGGGGTGTTGAAGAAGAAGCCAACAGAAACGACAGGTCCCGATGGCGTCCGCACCAACCCATACCTCGAGCCCATCCATGGCCCCCCCGGCAAGACAAGGCCATCCAAGCAGCTCATATTTAATCAGAAAGGCAAATACATTCAGCAGGCAAATGCGCTTCGGAGACAGGCGGCCCTCGAGGCCATGAAGAAGCGTATTGCGGACCAGGCGCGGAAAGCGGGACTGGACGAGGACCGGGACGTAGAGAAGGCATTCACAATTGAGGCTCCCCCCGACTTGGAATGGTGGGACGAGGCTCTGGTAGACAGCAAGGACTACAGCAACATCCCCCACTCGCTCAAAATAACGACTCCCGACAGCATCGTTACCTTATACATACAACACCCCGTAGCCATCGAGCCCCCACAGGAGAAGCTCGCCCCTGAGCCAAAGCCCATGTATCTGACACCCAAAGAACAGCAGAAGCTCCGAAGACAGCGCCGCATGATGGAGTTGAAGGAGAGGCAAGCAAAGATTAGACTAGGTCTCGAGCCGGCCCCGCCACCAAAGGTCAAAAAGTCAAACCTGATGCGCGTGCTCGGCGAAGAAGCCGTCAAGGACCCAACGGCCGTCGAGGCGCGCGTTAACCGCGAGATCGCCGAGCGGTTTGACAAGCACATGCAGACCAACGAAGAGCGTAAACTGACCAAGGAGCAACGGCACGACAAGCTGGCAACCAACCAGGCCAAGGATGCCGCCAAGGGCATCCACATCCTCGTCTTCAAGATTGGCAGCCTCGCGAATGGCCAGCACCGGTACAAGGTCAGCATCAACGCGAGCCAGAACGGGCTCAACGGCATCTGCATCATGCACCCTAAGTTCAGCCTCATCATCGTCGAGGGTGGCGAGCACAGTATCAAGAATTACAAGAAGCTGATGCTGCGCCGTATCGACTGGGCCGAGGCGCTGCCGTCGCGTGAGAAGGACGCCGCGGCGGCGCCCGGGGCCGCTGCGCTGCGCGACTGGCTGAAGGCCGAGGACGAGAAGGGCCAGCTCAAGGACATGTCGGCCAACAAGTGCGTGCTCCTTTTCGAGGGCGAAACCAAGGCGCAGGCATTCAAGAAGTGGGGAAGCAAGGTGTGCGAGACGGACCAGGAGGCAAGAGAGTTCTTGGCGCCGAGGAAGATGGATAATTTTTGGACGCAGGCGAAGAATACCCCGTTGTAAAAAGGGGTAGTCGCCCACAATATTGTTGTAAAAGGACCGGGACTCCCTGGTTTGTATTATGCTATCTTGATGACGCCGTTGGTGCTTGGTAGACTGGCATACAGCTCAACTTCGGCAATGTGGTATATGGATGGGCGCTTTCGCGGCGAGCTAAATTCGAGTGCCGCAAAATTTGATTGTAGCTGATACTCTACACGTATAGATGCCAAGATGTTGTGAGAAAAATGCAATCCAAGTATGTTTAACCCGGCGTTTCCATGACACCCGACCTCTTGGACTTCTGGCATGGATAATATGCCTTCGACTCCAGACAGTATGAACCTCCTAGTCTCTTCCCTGGTGTTCATTCAAATCAGGTAACCAAAGGACAGTCCTACTCGAGCCTCTGAAGAGCCAGTCACACACGTTTGTATGGGAGTGAGTGCCAGATTTATATTGCGCTAGGGCTAGGAAGCTACGCGCTAACAACCAACTCAGTATAGAGCTCTTCAATATACTCCAAGCACTATCTACCCCCATCTAGCCTTAGATTCATCTGGGTACCCCTCTCTAAATCTAGTTTGCATCCAAGGCCATCATCTCCGCCTCATCGTCGTCGTCCATCTCATAATCACTGTCCGGTCGCTCTGCCAGCCGCCGCGCTTCACTGACCCGAGCCGCCAGCGTGTTGCCCATCTCCAAGTCGCGCTGCGCCTGCAGCTCCTTGATCTGGTCATCAGCCATCTTGGCCTGGTGTGTGCGCAAGTCCTCCATGCTCCAGACACTGACACCCTCCTGGTCTCTGGCACGGAACGGTTGGGCCATGCTCTTGAGGAAGCGGCGTGCGCTACTGACAGCCATATCGGTACTGAGATTAGTATCGCTGTCGAGTAGGGCCTGGTTAATCCACTTGGGCAGCTGGACGCGCTTCTTCTGAAAGCGGCGGTCGGCGAGAACCATTAGGCCATAGTCGTCCTTGCCACGAAGGACACGACCAAGACACTGGGCGGCGTGACGCATGGCGTCGAACGAGAGGAAGTCGTTCTCACGGATGCGGTATGTCTCCCTGAGAAACTCGAGGCGGGCCTTGAGAATTCTCGACTCGGTGTACTGGAAGGGAACACCGATGCACAACACGGTGCGTCCGTACTGGTGGTCAAAATCGATACCCTCCGAGACCTTGCCGCGAGCGACGCAAAGAAGGACGGCGCCTCGGCCGTTGCAACAGGCCGTTCGGTACGTCTCAAGCGCCAGGGATGTCTCCTGCGCATCAGGAGTCTCCACGAGAATGAGCTTGTACTTCCATACCTCGTCGAGGATACCCATTCCCTGCCACATGCTGATGATCGACTCCATATAGAGGTACGAGGGGAAGAAAACGACCATGCCATCAGGCGTGATCCGTGCAAACTCGGTAAGCAGGTTCCCATAGTTTCGAACCACGCTAGGCTCGTTGCGAACCTGGAAGCTTGTAGATATCGAGGCTTGATCGCTACCGCGGGTTACAATCATTGGCAAGAAAGAACGCCGAGCGAGCGTCATGCTATATGATTCTTGGACAACGGTGTTGAACCCCAACATCTTTGGGTACATTTCGAGGGGCGAAATGGTACCAGATGTGATTACCACCGAGCTGAACCGGTCAAAGACGGGTTTTATGGCGATGGCTGCATCTAAGCAGGTGAAATGGAGGACAGGGTTAGGCACCTCTGCCGTATCGGACTCGTATGGCTCAAGAATCAGGAGAAACCCCTTCTCGTATGTCGCTACGAGCGTCGCAAATGTCGCAACCTCCTGAAGGGGTTGATAATCTTCAATGTTTGTGAGTTCAAGCGTCCTGACCAGCGAGGTTAACCGCTCCGAGCAAAACCTAAGGGGCTTCTTCTCGATAAAGGTGTATTCCTTGAGATGAGCAAGGAATGATGGTGGTGTTTCCGAAATGACCTGCCGAACTTTCATACGCGTCTGCAAGCGGGTCAGCGGTATGTCCAAATAACTTGTAGAGAAGAGGCAGGAAGCACTTTTAGGTACTCGATGAATCTCCTGAGGAACGCGACAAAATGTTCAGCTCTCCTGATGTTACCAGGAACAGCTTCCTTGAGGAGATCATCAGGTAAAGCTAGCAAAGCGATCAGCGAACTGCTCCATATTAATCACAATTGTAGCCAGGACAACTTACCAGGGTTGGCCATGAAGGCATCCTCTTGCCGCGACTCATCAGCGCCCCTAAGGCCCTCAACAAGCTTCTCGTACTCATCCTGCAATTTCTGCTGGTCGGAGTCCCGCATTTCGCTTATCTTTGCCTCGAGGTGTTGTGCGCCTCTCGTAGCCTTCCTTAAGGAGTCCTCGGTGATATCCGTGCTGAGAGACTCGATGCAGACATTGTCAATGTTGTGGGCTTCGTCGAAAACGACAATGCAGTCCTTCGAGAGATCCTTGGATACGCGTTCGGCAATCTTGGGATCCAGCAAGTAATGATACGAGTAGATGATGACATTGCAAAATTGCATCTGTGGCAGGTGTTAGCCGCCTACAATCGAGGATACGAGGTGCGGCGGGAAACGCACCATCCGCCGCGCAGTGAAATAGGGGCACTGCTTATGTTGCTCTCCGTATCGTAAGAGACCATCTAGTGTCCAGACCCCATTTGGTACCAGGTTATGAGGCTCAAGGAGGTCAAGATTCTGGAGCGTCCGTATTAGTACATTTTCAGGAGCAAGAACTGGGTTACACACGTCATGGTAGACACACAGGTCCACATCTTCCCCCTTCTCCTTCTTCTCCTTGACGAAGCCGGCTGTTAGACTCCGGCAGCGTGCATCGACAACACTGCCACTCTTTTCCCGCTTAACCGACGGATGCAAGCAAAGGTTCTTGCGACTTGTAAGGCCAAGACCTCTGAACTCTTCCTCGTGGCCAAGTCGTTCAGCCCGGAATTTCATTAGGGCTTTTAGCTCGACAAGAGCCTTTTCGATCTCGGACATTGTTCCTAAAGGCCAGTGGTTAGAGATTCCAAGAAAATGAATGTGCAAATCATGGGTGAAAAGACGTACGAGAGCAATATATGAGCTTGCGATGCTCGGGGTAGTACTGTTGGTAGGCCACGATAAGTGAGAGTAGGGTGACTGTCTTTCCCGTGCCCGAAGGCATCTCAAGAACGCAGTGGCCGCCTGCATCGAGCGTTTCTGCAGAATGTCAGGTACCAGTCAAAGGAGTAGCTTGTTTGGACACGGCACTTACTTTTCAGATCCACCATGTAGCTGATGGATCACAACCGTGTTAGCAGAATACATGAATGAGTACGGAACAAGCTCCATGTTTTACATACGCATATTGCTCTGGTGTAGAGTTAGCTTGCAAACAAGGAACACACGGCAAAGAAGCAGGTACCTGGATATATTCGAGGGTAGGGAAAGAGGACGGGCAAATCGCTGTTGAGATGTGGTCAATCGCTACCAGATAGCCAGGGGGCATGGACCATGGCAGCGGCTGGCTTACTCGATGTTAAACTCCATGATGGGCAGGGCGACTTCCCCGCGGGGGAGCTATGGCCGACTGGAGGGATCTGGGGGGATGGTGTGCACGATGGCCCGGTGCACGACAGTGCCCTGACGGCAGGCCCGGCCAATCTGGGCTCGGCTCCGGCGCAGGTGTCGTCGGGTCTTGGTCGCTAGCGCAGTATGTGTTTGAATTGCCCCGTTTATAGTTTGTATGCTAGGAGTATTGCGGTGGCTGTTGTCCCCGTCTCGAGATGTCGGTGTCGTTGTTTGTCAATGGAATCATCAAAATCACGTGGGCTGACTGCCTGGCAGCGATTTAAATCGTGGTGTGCCAAGGTGAGTCAAGAGGAGCTAGCACCTGTGAAGTGGGGCCGAGGTGCTCTGAGCGAGCTAACGCAAGTGAATGGGGCGGACCACTTCGTGACTTCCATGCCGAACTCAGTTCATCGCAATTGCAATGGCCAGTTTCCATACAGCCCGCTCTGTTTTATCCGGCAAATGTCTACAATTCTCAACAAATTTGCATCTGTCGAACAGTAAGGTATCTATGATCTGCTTGAGCGCAGATTTTTGAAGCCCCTTTCTTCAGTTGTTTTGCAGCCCTTCCGCATTTGAGACTTGTTGGCAGATCTAACGTGGCAATAAGTAAACATTCCATGAGGTGGGACTTTTGTCGCTTTTTCTCAACTAATATCCACCACTCCAGACACTAGAAATTAGAATTTACCTCTGCTCACCGCTAATGTATACCTCGTGGGGCGCGCTGCCTGATAGGTCGCTGACTGACCCTGACCAACTCCCGAAAACCCACCGATATGCTCGCAGCAAAACCACATCGCCAACCTCAAGACGAGTTTCTCGCAGCGAAGAGGGATTCGCGCTTGTCAGCGACTAGGAAGCTGGGCAGCTATCCGCATACGCCTGGCCAGATCGGTTCATGATTCTTCGGCCATCTTTCCGGACCAGGCAACGGCCGAACAGCCACGTAGAGAATGGCCGTCTCCTGCATTCCACCCCCTTGGATTGAAGTCTATTGTGCATCCATAGCGCGGTACGTTTCTGCTCAACTCGTATGCTGTATGGCCGCCTCCTCGGCAGCTTGCATCACTTTGAGAAACGGTAGGAGCGATTTGCGGCCGTTCTTGAAACAGCCTGCTGGTCTGTTGCATCAAGCACCAAGCCAGTCAGCACCCACAAGGCTGTTTTCTGCCAGCAACTGCAATGCCGCCCTTTGTTACTTGACCAATATCGGGTGGTTTCGAAACAGCCCGAAAGACAGCAAGGCGGGCTTCGCGATAGGCCGCCTGACAAATGGATTCTCAGCCGCGATGTCAGCCCTCAAACAAGAAACCACGACGTCACCGCCGCCAGCCCATCTGGGGTAGCCTTCGATTCGAGGTGTCCTTGCGGCGTACACGTTTTTGTGTAAATAACTCGAAATGACTCGTCACTTGGAAGCGAGAGGGCGTGGTCAGAGTGAGCGTGGCCCTGTCCGCAGTTTCACGCCAATGCACCCAGCAAGGCGACGGCACAGCGGGATGCACAGAAGGCTTCCAGAAGCCATCCAAAACGTTTCCAGGCAGGGGTGTGGCTAGGCCATCTAGAGGGCTAGCAACAGTCCACAGAAGGGACAGAGGGTCGGCGACCCCGCTTACCACACTACTACTACACCACGCTAGTGCTCACTGCTCATACACGATCCCGACATACAATGCCTGAATGCCTACCGCGAAGTGCTAGGGCTATCCATCTTAGATCCTAAAGAAAACTCCCGGCCTGGCCAATCTCCCGTCATCGTGTCGCACACCGGGACACGCCATGTCAGCCGTCCATCGGCTCCGCAACCGGGTCTCAGCATCTCTGGATCTTGAGCGGCGCGCAGGATGATTACGAACGGTTCCTCGCGTGTTCGTGCGGGTGCGCAAAGGGACAGCGTGGCGGCGAAGCAACAAATCAGGGCATGAAGAGGACAAGTTGTCGCGATGATGATGGCTGCCTTGTCAAAGATTCACTTGCATGAGCGCGCGCAATCCCGCTGTCTGTGCGCTCTGCACACACCTCCTCCCACAGCCCGCTCTATGATTTGCTCAAGGCGCTCTAGAGTGATCTAGGTGAGGCCGAGGCAGCACCGGAGGCTTGCGGCTTAAACCGAACTTCCCAAGCCACACTGCCAGACTTTTGGCAACATCTCACTCTCGCAAGGCTCCCACTTATCCAATCGTGAGTAGTATGTCATGCGATGAGAGGGAAATCCTACGCTACGCAGTTCATTGCGAACGAAACCGATAACGGCCAACGCTGACCCCCGCTCGGGTGGTGTATACACGAGGTAGCGCTGCGCTGTATGCCACTGTAAGGTAAGCCCCTGGAAGCCAGAAGGTAGGATCCCCAAAATGAGTATCCCGTCGGTAGGTAAGCCTGCGCAGCAACCTCTCACCAAAACCAAAAAAAACCATGCCCCCCCTCTACACCCATGCCGCCCCTAACACTAGGTTCCGGCGGGTGCCCCATGACAGGAGCCCACGCCTGAATCTCCCCCGCCACGTGAGGGATCGGAAACGGCTTTTGCTCCCGACTCCCGGCTCCCGAGTCGGCTCCACGGCTGTGGAGAGCCGGAACTCACCTCGCTTGTCTTTGCCTCGACAGGCACGTCCCCCATGATGACTACTTGCGCTGCGTGAGCATGCGTGGGTTGCGTTGTGTGCCTCTCTTCCCGCTAACCAGGGACGGGGACAATATCCCCCGTCAGCCGAGAATGTCCAAGGTACTCTCCAGAGTGAGCGCCTACCAGGGTACAGGTATGTACATACGTCTGCGTATACCATTACAAAATATTGTTTCTTTTGTCTCTTTGTCTTCCCTCTGTCACACTGGATATTTCCCATCATATTTGACGAAAATAGACAGATGGGGCTTGTTTTTGTTGGTCTGGTCCTTTTGCCGTTGGTGAAGACTGGTTGGTTTTATCTGGGGGCCTGTTTTGTCACTTTAACGCGGGCTCTCCCCATGACGGATAGGGCACACTGTCGACCAAGCCACGCTGCATAACACCACGATAAGGTTCGGGTTAGCTTAGCTCACCAGCCACCGCCATGATCGTCGTCGCTGGGCGCATCTTCAGACGGCGGAAGGAGCCTTGCGCCGCGCGCCTTTCTGCGTGACGTGCGCGGCTAGGGGGTGGGGAGTGAGTAACACTGGCGAACGAGTACGGCGTAGGATCGATCATGGGGGGCGTGAGGAACGATGAATGAAAACGGTGATGCTTGCGATAGTCAAGCTAGGTTTTGTTTGGTCCTGTCTACGCGGTACGATTGACCGTTTTCAGAGGCGGTGATGATCCAGGGGAGCTAAGTGCATATTACACCTATTTCGGGCAAAAGGTATCTGCAATGTGAACTATTATCAACAAACTCAAATTCACCGACGCTTGCTTGTCAGTTTCCTCTGTCGAGATATCACATCTCTCTTCCTGTGTGACACCGCCGTCTCGGTTCCAAAGACCCCTTTTCTTTTTCTCTTGCTGTGCCAAACCCCGAAACACAGTGGAAAGGGGGGTGACTAAGACACAAATAGGGCGGCTTGGGCATGTTAAACAGTGTGTAATAGGCGCCGTCCAATCAAGTTCGCGTGATACGAAGCTATTTTGGGCGCTGCTTTTCCAACATCCCCCACCAAAGCTACTCTACCACCCGCTCAGCAACCACCCCCAAAACGTAAATATATACGCGTGCGTATTTGCTACGTCTCGTCGCTGGTATTTATTGCTGGGGCCATTTGTGTTTTCTGGATTTCATCGAAATACGAGGATAGATACTAGGAATGAGGGTCGTGGAGGGTGTATGTTCAGGGACAGGAACGGGGTGGCAGTGGAAATAGGGGGTCTATGGCTGTCGAGTGCATTGATGGGGCGGGTACGTGGATCAGAACCAACTTATCCGCCATACTACACCACACTATACCCCATCACCACAACAAAACCTGCCCAGGATCTTGACGTATGCCGTCAACCCCCGTGCCCGCCTTTCTGGTTCTATTCCTCGTTTTTTCTCCGCCCTTCCCGTCTCCATGGGTGGCAGGCATGTCTTGTTTACGTATTCTGTTCATCTCAGGAGAACATCCCGACGGCGGCACGTAAGGTTTGTGTTTCATCGTTGCAAAGGACCCCCCCCCCCTCAAAATGTATCCCGCGAAAACAATCCTGCACGCCGTGAGCGCGACCTACCTTTTTCGTCGGCCTTTTCCACCATAAGCTTGGGAATAACCGTATTGTGCCAAGGGGGGGAGGGGGTGGGAGTGATTGGAAAGGAGGTGACATGATATTGGTAACGAGCCGGGCGCCGTCTACCGCTGCCAACCATGCATAATATGCGTGTGGACGCGGTAAGTCCTGCCCTGAACTTGGCGTTTGCTGTTTGCCCACCCTCAAGATAGGCAGGTAGTTCCGCGCAACTTGGGTGGCTATGAGATACTACCTGATAGACCGAGATATCAGTCCCTAATGGGATTGTGTAGAGATGACTGGTGTTTACAGGGTGCAGGAAAAGGCCCAGGGAGGCGGTAGACGGAGAAGGCGGTGTCGCTATCAAGGTCCCGCGCACAAGGACCCGGTAAGCTATAGTTGCCGTAATCCAATATACGAGGATAGTGCGGATGGTACTTCCCCTCTTCTTCTCCGCCCTTTTCACCGTATTTCCTTTCCTTCTAGACCACGGTGGTCGCCCTTCGATTGCAACCCTCGTGCCGCCCGTCTGCCTGGCTTGGTTGTTTTGCGCGTCCGTGTGGCAGACGACCCCAAGCGTTGCAAACTGTTGTAAGCTTGAATGTGCTTGTACGCAGATACAACGGTGATAGCTTTCCGGAATCTGCGCCAGCTTGGATAGAAGGATTTAAGGTGCCGAGGCGCAGCAAGGCTCAACGGTGACGGATGATTGGGTCGACTTGTTGCGAAATATGCTGAGATGTGAATGCCATGGGCCCGGGCTCACAAAAGTGCAGTGCCAGCGGTCGCCTGAAATCGTCCAGTGCCTTGGCCAAGATCTGCTCGACCCAACCATGGTAACAGCGCGAGCACAGTATTGCGGTTTCCCTATCTTATCTCGGCGTACGACGTTTGCGAGGTCGGCGAAATGGCTTGGAGAAGGCCCAATGGGTTCTATCTTGTGGGGCTTGAGCTGGCGTGTCATTGTGTCATTTAGCTCCGACAAGGCTAGCCCCCCAGCCAACCCCGTATGGGGAAGACTTCCACGTTCTAACTTGATTTTGCTCGCGCTGTTGGCACAGCACGCAATGGAAACCGGGGAAGCGGGGGAGGCGCCCTCGGTCTCATTTGGTTGCTCGGAACTTGCCATAGCTTCAGCTTCATGGCATGATGGATTCGAAGGGCACACACCCACAGCACCTGACGGGTCCTTCTTTGATAGCAACATGTGTTGTGCTGTGCTGTAAGTGTCCGTCCCCTGGCGGCCGCGATCTCGGATCAAGCTGTGGACAATGTGTCCCATGCTCTGATTGGTCTCACAAGTTACATTTCGCCAAATTGAATTCGGGACCCAAGTGTTTTGGACGCTCGCAGCTCTCCAGCAGGTGCCAACCGCTGGCCGCATTGACCCGCAGGATGGAAGTTGCGACAGACATTGAAGCCAGGGTAACCACGAGGACCCCAGAGTCGGTCGATTTGGACCTTGCGCAAGCTTGGACTCGCTCCCTGTAGGGCCAACCAAGCTAAGGCACCTTACCTTTAAGGTAGTGCTAAGGTACGTGTACCAGGTAGCCAGCGGGAACATCCGCGCCTTAAAACTTAGGAGGCCGGGCGCTTGACAGGCTTGGCTGAGCTGAGGGTCTCCAATGACGTTTCGTCTCGCTGCTGTGTCTTGTTGGAATAATAATCTGCACGCAATAATAACAGGCGTCTCGTAAGGCGCACTTGCGCAACTCGGCCTCGAAGAGTCATGCGGTCCTTTTGGTTATTGGGAAGAGCCTTTGATCGCGACCCCGAGGATGTTGTTAGCTCCCTTGGCCGGATGACGCGGTGGGCATGTTGGCGCTGTATTGGGATGGGGGAATGCCTCCCTGGAGATCAGGTGGTGATATTCGCCACCGAAGGAGTTTGTCCCGACCTTTCGCACTGGGCCACTGAGGAGACGACAATCGGGTGGTGCGCACCATAGTGCTTCGTACCTGTGAGAGAGGCGTGGTTTTGCGGGAAGCCATCCTGTCAGACATTGCGAATGTTTCAAGACAAGCACCTCCTTCGAGATTCTTGCATGAACTCTGACCAATTTTGGGCCTGGTCCAGCCAGGAGAGCCAATGGAACCCAGCCCAATCACCTCCCCAAGAAGCCCCCGACTCCTTCGGTCCAAAACACACTCGCTTTTGGTTGCCGTCTTTTTAGGACCAGGGACTCTGCAGAACCTGACTGCATTCCAAAGAGATTGTGACCGATCAGAACGCCTCTTGTGCCCAAGTTCAAATAAGCTTCTGCCCGGGGAATGTGGCGTGCGATACCGGGGCTGCCACACCTTATTCCCTTGCGCACCTTTTGATTCGGTCTGTCGGTCTGTCTGTGTGTTTCCCGAGCTCTGAAGAATCGAGGTCGAAAACGTTGCAGATGGGTTCCATATCGAGCCAGCGGACGGTTCACTCCCCCGTTTCATCCAGTGCATAATTGATCTCCAGGTTAAGGTTGCTGGTATTCCACATTGTCAACGGCAACGCGCCCGAGAAACGAGCGGCGGCGATCCGTTGCAAATCCCCTTTCTTTTCTTTTCTTGCGGCAGGGTTCGCTCGATCCCGACGGAGCCATCTTGAGGAAATAGAAAAGCAACGGTTGCCGGACCCCATGGGGAACAGTGGTGTAAAAGTCCCCAGAGTGTTTCGGCGGAAACTATTTCGAGAAGTTCGGTGTCCCTCCAGCACCTGTTCAGTGAGAATTCCCGCGATGCCATTCCTAGTATAGCGAGCGAGTGAGGTGACCGATTGTTCATCTGAAGTCTGACGATAGTGAGATCTGACATGCGCCGAGGCGACACTCACAGCGAGGGCCGCAGCGAGTTCCTAGCAGGTCCGTCTCTTTTTTTGGCACCTCAGTGTAGTACACAAAGTGTCCCCCCCCCCCTCCAACTAGCCAGCCCACTCTAGTCTCACGACCAAGTTTGTCCGTTTTGCAACAGGCATCGGCTTATTATCAGCATATTGCTTTGCAGACGGGCAGCGCCTGATGCTGCGCTTTCGCCGTTTCCCACATTGCGAGGCGGTCGGCTCGCACTGGGTCACTCGTCAGATCCCGTAGCGTGCTGTATGTGTTGTATGGATGTACCACAGCCGAGCCATCAACTGATGCTACTTTCCGGAATGCTGTTGCCTGGAAGCCTGGAACGGTCCTCGCGGGTTTCGTCTACGAGTCGGGGATAGGTCGTCGCGCACACTGCATCGCTCGCCAGGTTTTCTGACGTCCTCTCCAAATTCATGCTATCATTGATGCTAGCTCGCGGGTATTGGTCCTCCACGGAGGCTCCCGCTCGGGGTGGTCAGAATGGCGGCGCCATTGGGCTGGGGTGATGGATGCTCGCCGCTGAACGACATGAGGATCCATGTTTCGCCATAGACGAGCGGCGTTCGAGAAAACAGATCGAAGAGACAGAAGTGCGACGGCTGGGCTCCCGTAGCGATTGCGACACCGTGCCCTTGCCCTGGTCTGTCTTGCGTCTTAGCGGTCTTCGCCCGACGCCTCCGCCAGATGAACCTATGAGACCTGTAATTCCAGCACTCCCCGGGTTTCCTCCCCTCTCCATTTCTGGCCCGTTTCTGGCTCATCTTTCTTGCGCGAAGGCTGCGCAGCCCTTCATTTCTAGCGGTGTATTATGTATGCGTAACCGATGAAACCTCTCTACTTTCCTGGGAAGACAGTCCCAGGCGGAGAAGGGCTAGCCAGTCGTAGACGCAGGGCAGCCCACAGACGTCCCTTGGGTGACTTCGTCGAGTGTCACGCTGGACGAATCCGTATCATGGTCGCATATACAGCCAATACGTCCCGCACGGTTCGCAGTACTGTATGCCGCAGGGAACACAACTTAGCCTAGGGCTGAGGTTTGCTGGTCGCCTAGTGCGTGCCAATGGCTGGTGTCACACACTCTATCATACACAACCCGCTAAACGGACTGGTTGACCTGAGGGGCATTGGCCAATCAGCGATGGGCTGCGGAGCAGATCAACAGGCCCGATCTGGGACTGCGTCTGCGCCTGCCCAGGAAATCCATCCCAGATATTCCCCCTTCCAGCCTCCACTGACCACCACGCACCACGGCCCGCATCCTTTGCATTTCACGACAATCTCGACGCCATTCAGAACTGTCACCAACGCCGGCAAACTGCGTCTTTTTGTGTGGCATTTGAGCCGGCATTTATTTCAAATCATGCCAGACCCATTGACCCCCCTCCAACCGACCTGAGCGCGCGCAATCCCGCCATTTGACCGGTTCAAAGTTGGGGGCCAAAAAGGTACAAGATGCACAATGCGGGAACAATGCGGTACACGGCCATGTCCTCGCACTCGCGGTAGCAAGCCGTGGATGCCCCGTCCTGCGCACGCGGGATGAGTATCCTGCATGTCTCATCCTACTCCGCCGGTGTTCTGCTTTGCTGCTGCGACTTGCTGGCGACCTGCTTGCCCGCTCTTTTCTCCCCTCGCTCGCCGTCGCCATCTCGTAGCACACCCATCACACCTCGTCTCGATTCCGGCCATCGTCCTTTTTGCCCGGTCGCTCTCTGAGAGGTCGGCGGGAGACCAAAGTGGCCCCAGAAGCACCAGAAGCACCAGAAGCCTCCCCCCCCCCCCCAGCGGCCGTTTTCCTCAACCAGATCTCCCGAGCTCTCTGCTCTCTGCTGTCTCCTCTCCTTTGGCCCGCCTATCCTGCTTCATTGTCACCCCGTACCTTGCTCCGCGTCGCATCGCAGAGTCGAGGCCCCGACACATGCACAAGTCCCACTCATTGACCGGTCCTCTGTTCCGTTCACAAACGGAAGACGTACGGTACTTTCATCCCGAGGCCTTCGCAGCAGAACGCAGCGTTCGTTGCCCTCTCCTGCAACCTGGGCCACTCAGGCGCACATCCGCCAGCAGACACGCGCGCAAGCGCTCGTCCTCCCCACATCATCACATCGCAAACCAACCACGGCACTGTCCTTTTCCAGCAGAAGCAGTCTCGAGTCTTTCGGTCTTCATTACGCACTACAACCAACTGCACCTAGCTGTCCCTCTTGGGTTGCCTGATCCCGCGAGTGGCAGCCAGGACCACACTTCCGTGAAATGGGGGAAGGCTTTGAGAGAGAGCCCGCGCTGCACCGCGATCGCCACCACGGCCCCTCCACCATGGTCCTCGATGTTCGCCCTGGAGACAAGGTGCTGACGGGCCCGAGACGGATCCCCTCACTGCTGATGTTCTCCTGCTTGCTGAGTCTGGCCGCCGCCTTGCCGTCCAGTGCCTCGTGGCTTATGGCTCGTGGCTTGAAGCCATGTCTCGACTGGTTTCCGAAGGTCTGCTCGGCGCAGATTCCCGCTTCCTTGTCCCGGTCGCCGAGATGGGACGTCGCCCACAGCGCGCGCGCACACACACACGGGCAGGGGGCACTAACCCAAGTGAGTTACAGGCCTGTCAACCTCGGACGCTCACACCAACAGGGCCTGGGGTGGTGCAACATGCTCCTGTGTGACTGGCTGCCAGCCCTGTCGGTGGCTCCCCAAAACGGTTGTCCTTCAAGGGCTTGTTGGGGAGCAGGTGGGTCCACAGCAACTGGAAACGGACTGAATCCAACTGACTGCAGCACTGAGTACCCTGCCCTCGGCATGTACCTTATCCCATCCCCTACCCTGGTCCCTAGGTATACTTTTAGATGTCCTGCACCCTTGATACGGTACCTAAGGGTGTACCCAGCATAGCGGTCGTTTCTATTTTCCAGTCACATCACCTATTTTTTCCCGAGTGGGATGTCCATCTCTTGCATTGGCCCCCCCCCTGGGCCGACCTGGATGGACATTCTGCCTCCTGCCCACCCCCCCTCCCCCCAAGGTGCCAACGTGCCTCCTCCAACTAACCGCTCCATTTCCTGCCGATGGCTCGTCCTGCCAGATCCTTCCTCATCGGGGTGGTGCGAGCCAGCCCTGTCAGTTCATGTTGACGGGTGTTTTGTGATGGAGACTAGCGGGACTTGCCAGTGCACGCACGGGGGACGAGGTATCTCCCAAGTCTTACCCCATGCAGCCACGACTGTGATCCATGTTGCTCTCTCTCTTTCACTCTCCGCTCTCTCCTCCTCTTGCATCGCTAGCTACGCACCCCTTCCCTGTCATACTCATGCCCCCCATGATGCGCATCTAGCCCCCAGGGACACTTCTTAACGAACGCGTCCCTTCTTCCCTTATACCATCGCCTACCTCCATTATTAGCTAGGCAGAAACCTGGTTCAATTTACAAATCTTTATAAGAGACCCTGGGAGTCTGCCTTGTTGAGCATAACTCGCGACCTAACGGTGCTTCCACAGCCTACCTTCCAATTCATGGGGCAATCAAGCAGGTGAACCTTGCTACTAGGCATCTTGATACTAGTCAGTTGTCGGCACACACGCTTCAACAGTCTCGAGGTTCAAGACCTGCACCAACGCCGGCCGTCATCCATATATCTGACCTGCCTCCCACCCTTCCACGACGGGGACTTTTCGACGTTAACACCCAATCGGACCCCAAGCCCCAGCTTAGTGGACAGCTTTTCGGACCCTCTCTCTTCCAACAAGGCCAACAACCGTTCGTGCATCGCCGTCTTACCTGCCTGCCTGCGTATATAAGCACACACCAGCCACCCAACGCTTCGCCCCCCTCCCCACCAAGACCTGAGCATATTCAGTCATGGATCTCACACCACCGTCCCTTACAAGGTCGCCATCATCCCCTTCAAACACATACTGCCCCTCAGAGAGATCTTCGCTTGACTATCCTTCGCCCGGCCTTGTAGAGCAGCAGTACAAGATCTCTTCGATATACGGAGATCAATCCTGCTCCATGAACCATTCCTTGGACCCAGAGACATCGCTGCCCCCGCTTGACTCTATGGGCCACTCCGACTGGAGCAGCTCGGCGATTATTAACCCAGTTTCGTCCGCTTCTGTTATGCCCAGCATTATCTCTGGGGAGTACGACACGTTTGGGAATTATCCCTACAGCCACGACGTTTACCACGCCCACCCCACTAGCCACGCGCACACAATTCACACATCGACACCTCCGCCATCCCACGGTAACTCCAGATCACCAATTCAATCTGCTTCGCGAGCGGCGCTCTCATACACCTCAGGAACGTCTCTGCCCGGTTCCCTAACACCGCGCGTCAAGATGGAGACGGCACCCGAGTATGGGCAAGGCGTGGATGTGTCACATTACCCCTCGCCGCGTTCAGTGCACACTTCTTACCCCTCGGATGGCGGTGCTTACGGCAGCGCCTCTGGCGGCTACCTCTCGGACGGTGGATCTTCGGGGTGGCACAAGTCCGACTACCAATCTGTCGACCAGGACCACTACTACCCCGGGTCCGGGGCACAAGCATCAGCTTTTCTGCAAGATGGGCGGAGACCATACCGGGTGGCGCGTCCGCGGAGAGCCCCACGGCGGCTGACGACCAAGGAGGAAGCCAATTTCCAGTGTGAGGTCAAGGGATGTGGCAAACTGTTCAGCCGGAGCTACAACTTCAAGGCGCACATGGAGACTCACGATGAGAAGCGCGAATACCCATTCCCATGTTTGGTCAACGACTGCAACAAAAAGTTTGTACGCAAGACGGACCTCCAGCGGCACCACCAGAGTGTGCATATGAGGGAACGCAACCACAAGTGCGACTACTGCGGACGTCTATTCGCGCGAAAGGACACCCTCAGGAGGTAAGCTTTGACGGCTTAATACCACCGCCTCTGGCTTCGTCAACTGACATTATATTAATAGGCACATGGAAGATGGCTGTTCTAAGAGATTCGACATTGGCACACTCGACCTTCGAGCAGACAGCTACGACAGCCTCAACGCTGGCAGCTCGCGATCAATGGGCGGGTCTATGGGCCACCTCCAAGTAGGACCGCCAACGGGCGGCCTACCTCCAATGGCAATCCCTCCTCTCGGCAGCAGCGGCCTCCTCGCTTCGATGGCACCGTCGCTGCGGAGCAGCAGAGACTTGATGGTCGGCGGTGGTGATCACAGCCAAGGCCATCATGGCTGGGGGAGGTGAGCGGGGGTGAATGGCGTGCACAAAGCTTTTCTTTCTTGATTGTCAGGTCAAAACATGGGAGTAAGGGGATATATACCAAGGCAGGGGCGTCAAAAAAGGGCGCGAGGTGTCTCTAGATGGGATGACGGATTGGGTCGGGTGGTTTCGTTTGGAACCTTCTCTCATGTGGTGTATCAGTAAATGTATTTCAAAGATGGGAGTCGGCAACACTGGGTACTGGACTTGAACTTTTGCAGGCTAGCCGGATGCCTATTAGAAGGGAGACAGGGGGCTCTCAACATTTTCGGAGGGTTTCTTTTCTTTTCACCATTTCATGTACGATTTACTTTTTGGTCATCATCATTTTGGCGGCGTTGTTCTCGGCGGGGATTTGGAATATAGATTCGAGCAAAGCGTGATTTGTCACGGGAGAAATATCTACATTTTCTACAGCATTTTCTACTTGGTATTCCTGAAATGAGGCTGGACAGACCTTGAAGGGAGGTTGAAGATGCAGATTGTGTGATGTCAGAAGAAGGTAAACACCAATGCGTGGGCTTTGTGAATTTTGTGATGTCTCGTTTTTCCCCCTCTTGAGATCTTGCTGGCGTTTGTTCCTGCGCCGCAGCCCCGTGTCTTGGCTGTCCCTGTCGTGATGACACGACGCGGGGGGGGAAACATGGAGCATGGATTGGATCGACAAACATCGGAACGGGGGCTAAAGCTCCACCATTGACGACTATCTCCGCAGTATGGCGAGGAGGCCCAGTGATGTCAACTCCACTGTCCATGGCCGTATTGCGCACTGGAAGATGAAGAGAGGATTTCTCGGTCTGCCCGTTACGACGCATCGCAGCGAGTCTTGATTGCGATTTGACTCACGATCCTGCAACTTTCGTTCGGTCAGGTAGGCCGCATTCGGTCAGCTGGCCCCTCGCCGTCATTCGGACGAGGGCCAAGGCCAGGCGACAGAGCATTCAGGGCCACTGGTAGTGGGCGAGTGAGCGATAGCGACGAGGAAATAACGGGCAGTGGGCGGAGTGCGAATCCTTTCAAACCCGCCAACGGGACAAACACGATGAGAGAGAGAGCACAGCCAACTACGATTGAAGGACCTCGTTCTCGCCCTTCGTTCCAGTGAGTTCCCCCCCCCCCCCCCCCCCCCTTTTCTTCATCCTATCTTGAATTGGCGGGGGAGCAAATCGCAAGTCGAAGCCGCTGGGGGCCGGGGACTTTTGTGCTGGCTGTGTGCTGACAAGTTATTTTATTATATTTCACAGGGTTCGTTTCGCTTTCCTTTTCTGCATTTTCCAAAGAAAATGCCACCCAGGTCGGGAAACAACCTACCACAAGACCCGAAAGAGAATTGCAGGCTATGTCGCGCGTTTACCAGCCAGTCACGACTCAAGTCGCGAAACGAGGCGCTCGATTACGCCCGCGTTGTGTGACGTGACGAGAAAATAAGGTAAGGGGGCACTTCGAGTTCTCTCCCAAGTAGTTACCGTTATGGGTGTTGGTTTAGGCTAGCTCAACCGGCACGCGATAGTTGGAGACCTAGCAAGAGCTTGTTTTGTAGACGAAGGTTGGGGGAAGATTGGAGGTTGCGTGCTAACGGCCCTCGCAGAACACCCGCAAAGAGTTAGACTTGACCCCACCAGGTCGCCCTGTCTTGTCGCTGCCCCAGTTCGTCACCGGTTTCCTCTTCGCAGTAGCGTCCCGTACTCTACGCCGTGGCTTCCATATTTTTCTATGCCTAGGCGTTGAGTCGCGGCAACAAGCGAGACCCCGAGACTAGGATGAAATGGTCCGTTAGTTTTTACCAGGGTATTATTGCCCAGCCCGAGCGCCGTCTTGGTCGCAGCGTTTGTTCAATTGCACTTCTGCCGTTTCGATAATTGATGGATGCGAGGTTGTTTCATTTCGATTCCTGCTTCCCAATCAAAAGTCCCCTCTTGACTTTATTTCACAGCAACCAAAGGACAGAGCATGCTGTCAGCATCTAGCTCTGGTTGCACAACATGGCACAAATGTCGAAACTCTGCGTCAAGACAGCAACGACCTAGTGACTCAAATGACGACTGGGCAACACCATGCAGATGAGCGGACGCAGCCTTACAGTCGCATAGTTACACGACCATCTTTACAAGAAATGCTGCGGCACCCTCTGTCTCTATTGGGTCTGGTTGAAGAACAAGCCCCCTTTTCGCCGGTCCGACTCGAACACACACCCACACGCTTGTTTCCTTCCCTATCCCAACTTGGTGCTCCCACGCGCATATACCAAGACATATTCTATACAGTAGCGCGACGGCACATCATCCGGTGAGTGAGGGCCTTTTGGCATCGATAGAACGCCATGGACTTTCCACCCCCCCCTCCCCCCTCCCCAATAATGCCACTTTCCATGCACCATTCTCCCTCCGCGTCTTCTTGTGTTACCCGCAGCCGCTTACCCTGCCTGCTACTACGTCCCATTCATGCCCGCCATATCCCGGGACGGGGATAGGCTCGGCCGAGAAAACGCGCTAAAGGGTATCACACGCATAGCCGAATGAAGAGTTGAGATAGCTGAGGTAGCACAAACAACCGCGATTTATCGGGGATGCTGATGAAAAGGGTGTTTTCAGCCCCCAAAGACGCTTCTCCTCTCCCTACTTACTACAGGCCCCTCGGTGCCGAGTATGGTTCTAATACCCAATTCGACCTCGGGGTGCAAAGTTCCCCCACTCAGTGCGGGTTTTGTCGGCGGGGCTAGCGATGCTGTCCCATCTTTTTTTTTCCCACCCGCGTGGCGATTTCGTGATACCTCGCCTAGGAGGGAGTGAGGCTTGGGCATCAGCTTCCTCAGCTGAGGTGTTTCAGTTCCGGTCAAGTGGGATAGGGGGTACTGATTGGCTCGAGTAGCCGCTACGTGGCACGGCATTGGGTTTATGCTCTTCTTTCTTTGTTGAGCAAGAGCTAGGTTTCAGTCTGACCGGCTGGCCGGCTAACCCAGCTGCGCGGGTTTTCCGTCCTATGCTGTAGCTACCCGGGCCGCCGCTGGCAGTTCTGTGGCATGGTGGGATAAGCTTACCTGCCTACGTTGGGTCATTTGTCTTACCCGTAGTAGAGCGGGCGAGGGTTACTGTCGCACGTACGTCCAGGGTGTGCAGACCGGATCTCATCAGCTGTTAGTGCTGTTGGACAGAGGTATAGAGACTCGACGACGACCGGCGTGATGAGAGAAGGGGGGTATGTTGGTAGTCGTTAAGATCGTCTGGTTACCCCTTTGGGTCAGAGGCCGAGGCACCCTACATGATTGTCGACCATCTGGGCGTGCTGGATCATGGGATCGACGAGCAGAAACCCTTGGTAGGGGGTGTGGCAATGGTTGGGGGGATTGATGTTACTTGCTGCTGCTGCTCGCTACCTCCAGGCTTCCAGGCCACGGCAGTTGGTCCAGTGAAGGGTTGTAGCAAGCGGAATTATAGGTGAGCTCAAACGCACCTACGCGCCAGGTGAGTCTGTCTGCTTTTGGCACACCGGCCGGCGATTCTGGGGGAGACGAACGGCCCTTGGGGGCCATAAATTGAACGGTCACAGATGCCTCGCTGCAGGGAACTTAATGGCGTTCACCGTCTGAGTGTTTGTGGCTTTACCCAGGACTAGGGCTGGCCCCAAAGCGGCGCCGGAAGGAGGTCTATCCGGGTGTTGGCCAAGAATTGTCTGTCTTTCTTCTTGAATAATTGCCCGTGGTGGTGTTTCTGGGGGATTAGTGTTTGCGTTGTGCTGTGTATGTACTGTGTGTATTGTATGCTGCACATATGCTGCTGCCATGGGGGCTTTTTTGACCTGCTTGCTTGGCTTCCGCATTTCCACGGGCTCTCGGGCCTGGTTTACAGAACTCGGTGGAAAGATGGATTTGGGGGGGGGGGGGGCTGGGTGGGTTGCGCGGTGGAAGTCCGCCAACCAACACGGCTCCGATGTCTAATTGTCCCGGGAGGATATTTGCGCAGGCCCGTGATATACCCTTCACATCAAGGGAAAAACGGCAGCAGCCAGCGTTATCTCGCAAGGCAGATTTTGTTTCCTTCGTCGTGCCGTCTACAACGTGGTCTGGGCCGCGTCCGGTGAAGCGCGTCCCCCTGTCGCCCGTCGCCTGTCGCTTGTCACCGTCGCGGTTTAATCAGCGGTCAATGCAACGCGCTGCCAAGCCACGTCGAGCTTTATGGCAGACTCACGGGGTTCGTGGCTATGTCAGGGTTAGTGGATGATTACCCCGAGATAGGTATTCTTGAGATGAGTATTCCCGGGTCAAGTCCGCTCGGGTGACGGCCCCGCACCGGTGCCTCGGGCCCGGCCCCGTCGCTAGGGCCTGGCAGCCGGCATCAGGCAGCCATTTAGTCCAAGAGAGGCGCCTTTCCCTCTTGAGTAAGCACTCAAAGGTGTCGTGAGGGGGGACTGTGCGGTTGCAGGCTGCAGACACAGAACCGATAAGGCGGCGACCTTGGCTTTTGTTTACGTGGCCGCGCGCCTCTTCGCAAGCTTGGTCGCTTTGGGGCAGACGCAGACGCAACGGGGCAGCTTTTGGTTCTCATGCGGGCGGTGTGATGGGATGAGTGGTGCGATGGTTTACCCAGAGAGCGAGGGAGCGAGATTCCTGCAAGAGGGAAGAGTTGGCAGGACCGAGACAATGTGGAAGAAGGGGACAGCGCGGGGCATGGGGAGCTTGCATTCCGTGGCGTTAATTCTGGCTGGAGACGCCGGGCACCTCGTGGCCGAGACAGGGAAAACGAGGAAACGGAGGGCGTACAGGCCGATTGACAGGCGCCATGTCGTGGGGAGATGGGGAAGTGGGGAAATGGAATGGGGGAAGGTGCGGGGGGCAGATGTGTGTGCTTCACATCTTGCACATATTTGGTCTTTTTCTTGCAGGCCTTGCAGCTAAGTTCCCTACATGACATTATCGACAAAAATACCGTTGGTCAGGTTCTCTGCCTTGTGTCTGACAGTTGTCCGTCAGTTGCCTGTCGATCTGGCTGATGCTAAGTTAAGGTTCTGACGGCAGTGACTTCGATTTGTGGACGAGTCGTTTCCCTGAGCCTCCCCACTGCAGCATCAGTGCACTTTCAACCCACTTTTTTGGCGGGAATGCCACCCTGTCCGCGTACATTTGCCCCGTTCAATCTCATCGTCTCGTCCTTCCCGTCGCGTGGAATTCGAGCCGTTTCTAGCATCAAATCAGGACGAGAACGACGCCAGAACAGCATCAGAATAGCAGCAGGTGACACACACACACACACACACACACACACACACACACACACACACACACACATCCCACTGCCTATTACCGTCCCCGTCAGACCGAGAGCATCGATATACGCCTCTGTCCCGTACCTTGTTGCCCATATCCCCGTAATTCCGGGCGCCTTACTGACCGGCCATCCGTCAGTCTGTTCCGTCTGTCTGTGCCTTAATCTCAGCATCCCAATCCATCCCCGCCCTTCTCATTTCTCCCTCGTGCAGATAATGATGGCCTACACTCGCTGCAGCTGCAGGCCAGGCCAGTCTATATGTCGAGTCTATATGTCGACCTTACCAGGCGTACTCTGGAGGACTTCAGGATCTAGGTTGGGCCCGGTAACCGATATGACAGCCAACAATACAAAAGTGGACTTCGCGGCTCGCCATACTACGTAGACGTGGGCGCCTCTGCTTTCGTACCGCGTTGCATTGGGACACGGCAGGATTGGTAATGCCTTACTATAAGGAAACAATATCCTAAAGTCCGCTACAGGTGCCTACATGGACCCGTCGGTCACGGGACGTAGACGTGGCATGTCCTGAGGGCCCTCCAGTGCCTTAGATTACGCCTATTCCCACGCTCTTCCTATCCTCTCATACGCCAAGGGGCGTCTATATGTGGGATATGGGCAGTTCCGCCGTCTAGTCCTGCCACCCCTCACCATGCTCCCTACCATGTTGACAGCCCTCATCGGCCGGCACATGGTCGTTGAGGAGGGTGTGTACTGCCCACCACTGCAACAGAAACGCCACCTTTCCGCAACATCGCGCAGTGCCTGGCAGCAGCAGGGACAGCCAGGTGCCGAGTGGCTGCGTACTCAATATACGAGGCGCAGCTTGTCACCCTTCTGCCCTCTCCCTCTCTGTATATCTCCGCAGCAGGCCGGTATGCCTTGCCTGCCGAGAAATCCTGGGGACATCCTGGGGACTGAGTGGCTAGATCTTGAAACGACAAGTCATGCACAATCGCGCACGCAAACAGACGATGTTTTATGAAGTGCTGTATTCCGCACCGTCTTCCATCCGTATGTACACCCCCCCCTCTCCCGTCCTCCTCCCAGGCTACCTCTCAACGCCCCCCAAACCGGTGAGTGCAGTGCATGGGCTTGGTGATGGGGGCGGTTTCTCCCGCTCCCATCGTTCGTTCAGCCGAAGCACCCTTGAAGTGGGTCGGGAGATGGACCGAACACTCGGTCTCGACGTGTTCTCGACCATGATCTGTAGCCGGGAGAATCGTGACCATTGCCGCGAGTCCGGTTATCGCGGCTTAGATATGTTTCGTCGCAAAGGCAATGCATTTGCGGACGTACATATATATCCAGGCCGTAGGTTGATGGCGTGTTTGAGAATCCGTCGACTGCGGTGGGACTTTGAGGCTTTGGGGCCATAGAATTTGAGTAAGGGCCACCTTTACCACGGGGTTACGGGCCTCGAAATACGGAACGTGTTGTTGTTTTGTTCTCTCACTGGGCTCCCTGAGCATTGGTGACATGATAGGTACATCTCAAGTAATGAAAACGCACTGTGGTGGCTTCCAAGCTAACATCGGGCGCCGAAGATCTCTCTGAACACTGGCTCTGTTTTGATTTGTCATTACCCCTATTCTCACCTCTGCAGAGTTGGCGTTGGACCATCTCACATGGGCATACCCTCGCCTATGTTAAAGGAGTAAAGATGTCTGAATGCGAATAATGTTTTGTAGGCGACCACCGTACCCCCTACCTGGCTATGACCCCTGAACATGCTGATGACAACCCATAGCAGCTCAAAACGGCCAGGGATTCGAATCGTCGAGGAAACAACATTCCTTCCCCGGGCCACTCTAAGAGGGTAATTCTTGATGAAGAAAATATCGATACGGGGCTCAGTAAAACACGCTGCCCAGTATTCCAGGAGACGCTATACAATCCAACCGTTGTTCCCACCCAGAGTACCTGCCGATATCACAAAGACTCACGATCCTAGAAACTGCCCCCATCCCAAGATCTAGACGGAACACCCCCGCGCCGCTCACCAACGCCACACCGTCTATATTAACAGCCCCTTCACCACGGAACTCCCATCACGATATCCAAAAACCAACAGCAGCGGCGACAACGATGGTTGGTCCCGCGGGAAGATTAAGTTGCCATTCCGAGCCGCCGGTTCCAACGGAGGTACCTACAGAGTTGGTACTTGCTGGGAGAACGGTACTTGGAGATCCCGTGGTTTCTTTTGCTCGCCACCAAACGAGTTAACAGAATGATATACGATGGAGGATGGATGGTTACCTTACCACTCACTGCACTCACTCGCCTGGCGCGGCGAGGACGTGGCACAAGCTCCCTGCTTGTCGCTGATCCTTCTTCACCGGATTTGGTTGGATTTGAAACGGCATCTATCCCCCTCGACTACTCCTTCAAATGTTACCGAAGAGGAAGTTGAGTCGTACTGCTGAATCAATAGGCCCGTATCCCGGTGATGAGAGGCCTCCCATGCCAACAGTCGGCGGTTGGACTGTTAGCTTAGGAGTTTGCATCGGGATTCGAGTGTTTTTGCTGCCTTCTGACATTCTCCTTTTCAGGCCTCCTTGAATGCCGGAGGGGCCTTTCCAGGCTTTAAGGAGTCCTGGACGGGCAAGTAGAGTGTTCCCAGGTCAATACATACACCCGCAAAGCATCAAGGCACTTGGCGACCGAGTAGAAGGAATCGTGGGATCGCTTGCCCATAAGCTGAAGTATTCCTAAAGACTCGATAATCGCCCAACACCCCTATCCCAAACATCCCAAATCGTGTAGTCTAATCACTCGCCTGGCAGTCTATCCATAAAAATCTCAAAGGGTATCAAGCATCCACAGTATTACACCAGATACACACGTGTATCCAAACGCCTGCCATCAAAGACAGCAACAAAAGCATGTTGAGTAGGCACCCAGCAACGCGTCAACCAAAACAGTTTTGACTCCTTTCCCAGTAATCACCAACCCAACCACCAAAATAGAAAGAAAGAGCCGTTACCCTCTTGTCACAAACGCTCTCTTACCCACCTTAACGGCCCTCATAGAGGGCAGCGTATTCTCCCTCCCGGGCTTCCGCCCCACCTCCATACACAGTAACCTAATCAAGTCTTGGTTTGTCCAATAGCTTGTGTGCGCACTCAGCATGTTGAGATACTGCACGTCCAGCGGGCCACCTCCCGACCTGAGATACCAGTCAATCTGCCCATTGTCGTTGAGCAAAAAGGCCTTCTTCTCGGCCAGCTCCTCGCGAGAGAAGTCGTGAACCTCAAGCTCAAGTTGCGAAGGCAGGCGTTGCATCAACGAAGGTTTCTTGTTACTGCGGCTCGCAAGGGCAGCTGGATCTGCAGACGGCGACGGTGCAGGCTGCGGCGCGATGCCCGCCATACCGCGGATCGTATCGCCGACTGACTTGAGGAAGGATGTGGCGGTACTCGGGACATAAGCTACCTTGAGACTGGCGGCGTAAACAGGGTCGATGGTGCCATTGAGGAGGTAGGCTATCGGATCCTCCTTGGCGAGGATGTTGTAGATATTGTCGACCGCAATACAGCCAAAAGTTCCCACATCCGAAACAATGTCCTTGGCCACCGTGTCAACTGCATCAGCTCCGGGCTTGAGACGCCCTCTCCGTGGGACCAAGCCGCCCCGCTCAAGCAGCAGGAAGAATGCGGCAGGGCTACCAAGTAGGAACAGATTGGTTGTGTCAAACTCGAAGAACATGGTATCTTGTGAGCTCCGGGTGAGATCAAGGCGCGGAACGCGCGTGGGCTGCTGAGACAGGACTTCGACTGCCATGGCACTGCCGAGCGAATGTCCGATGAGATGAACCCGGCCGTTTTCCGCGAAGCCCGGATTGTTTCGGCACCACAGCCGAAAGACGCGGTTGGCTTCACCTACTAGGGCCGCTATCATCTTGGGCTTGTGGTGGGACATGTAGAAGGGAATGTCAAACATTACGTCTGATATCATGCTCCGAACTGCTGGGATTGTGGTTGGCTCGATGTCCTTGAGGGTGAAGCCGTCGGGCGCATATGAGGCTTTGTCTCCTTCGTGAGTAGGGCCGCCATCCTCGAAACTGAGGAGGTGGCGCCAATTGACGGGCAGGACCATGATTCCGTTCTGGTTAGGCCGGAGGACTGGCTTGATCACTGGGTTTTCGAGCTCAACATTGACTGCCCTGCGGAACGCGTTGACGGCGTGGGTGAAATGGAAACTCTCAACACGCTCTGCAAACTTCTGGCCGATGCCGTGGGCGATCAGAATCAAATCCGTCACCTGGCCGCGGTCCCTGTCCAGCCGACAACCTGGGCAGCCAGATTGCTCGGCCCCGGAGCCGTTCAGGCTCTGCGCCTGCGCTGTGTGCCCCGTTTTCTTGGGATGGTCGGATGGCCGCTTTTCATGGATTCTCTCCCATGTGGGAAAGTCAAACCCGCGGATAACAGGAATGCCAACCGTCATGCCTTTCATGATTTTGGATACGGGTTTCCGCCCGTAGTATGCCGAGGGTTTAAGACTTGGCTTGAGGAGAAACGCGACAGCGCCGTCTTTGTAAATAACGTGGTAGTTTGCGAAACTCCTAGACTCGGGTAAAGGGGTAGACGCTTCTTGTTCCGAGTGAACAGGTTCCAGTGAGCCTTCGGCCGCCGCCTCACCACAAAAGCATCTCGCTGCGCAAAACGGATCGCTAGATATTGGAGGATCCTGGGGATAATCTTCTTTCGATTTCAGCCGTTTGCCTGTGATCTCGGGCCATAGACGATGCGACACTTTCTCTTCGCCGAGCGGCCCAACATTCAACGCAGACTTGATTTCATCGCCCCAGGTTTCGGTCCAAGGCCTCAACTCCCGATAGCCAGCCTCCAGATGATTTGCCACGGCGGGCTCTACCGGTATCATCGTATCTCTAAATATTGTCAGTATCAATACTCGTAGAGGGCACCTTCACATTGCTCACCTATAAAACCACGTAGCTCTCAGCACAACCGAAATGTCATTCACGGGGGACCAGTAAATCGGCTTCATCTGAAGAACAGGCAGCGACACCATGTGTAACCTAGAGATGCCGACCGGTATCTCGACCGATTCCGTCCCCTGGTCAGATCCTTCGAGGACCCCTTGTCCTACTCCCTTAGCTTCGGTCTTTCCCTGGGTAACATGGCCCGGTACTGTTCTGGTAGACTTGTCCTCAGGAGTCGTATTGGATGATCTCGTAGCCGGCTCGACGCGGACAAAGGGCTTCCCAGAGATCCCATCATCTAGCACGGGTGGCCTCGTCGGCATCACACCGGTGGCAAGAGGCGGAAGTTGTCCATCTCCCGACGCCGTGGATGGCCGGGTCTCGGCAGCGGTAATGTAGCTTTGTATGGGGCTTGTTCCAAGTGGGAGACTTGTGGGTTTCCCGGCTTGGTCCGTTTCGGAAGCATTCAAGTTCGACCGAAAGCGCTTTAGCTGGGCCATGACACCCTGTATGACTTGGTCATGGTCGAGAGACTGTTGGCGCCTCCGAGTGACGGCGCAAAACTCCTTCCTGAGTTCGGCTGAGGCGTCGATCACCAGCTCCTGGCAGCACACAGCAGAAGCATATGGGGATTGGCCTTCGCGGTCGTGCTTCTCCTTGTGCTTTGTGGCCAGCTGTGTGACGATGGCAGCAAGTTTGACGGCATTCTCTTTGGACAAGGCAGGACTGGGACTCCTATTCCTTACTGCCTGCCGGTGGTTTCTACCGTCGCGACCCGACGCAAATCCTAGCCAAGCTTTCTCAAGGGCAATGTTGTCTCCTGGGGAGAAAGGTCTAAGCGGAAGCTTCGAAGACTTGGCGTCCGAGGACCCAACTATTGTAGCTGCGGAAAGGGGATCGTCGATAGGGATTGGCGACGAGTAGAAGAACTGGGCCTTTATTGGTGGGATCTCCTCGAGCCCCTCGATAGGCTTAGGGTAGGGGATTGGGGCCAGCCGGCATGCGGGCCCGTAGTTGTGCGTCGTCGCGTTGGAGGCCATGGTGGGTAGCTATTTCTGGGACGGCAGACTGTTGCTAGTCAGCGAGACTGTATAACGTCATCAGAGAGGGTAAATCTGGCACTGCAGATCGATGAGAATTGTTGGGATGGGAGCCTACCTTGCCAGCAAGAAACGAGCGCACGTCGGGAAACTGCACAGCACAACACCACAGCAGCTACCTCGGGGATACGGGATCATAAAGACGGCATGAGGGGCTCCCACGGTCGGAAAGGGAAGAACTAATCGTAATATTATTGTTTCGAGTAGAAGCCCAAGACATGGCGAGCGTTCAGGTTGGGGCCAAAGCGACAGCGCGGATGAAGAAGGAAAAGGAAGCCTTGTTCGCTCTGTCTGTTGTGCTTGTGACTGATGACGTGGTGCCCACCTGGAGGCCCTGGCTTAACGTCCTGCAGCGGGTGCCTGCCGCCAAAGCCGCCCCAGATGCCAAGCCACCAGTTGGCCGCTAATTCCCGACGCCAATTCGCCGCCCCAACTCCTTGCCAAGACTGTCGATTGCCGGAGCTCCACAACAATGAGATGCAGTTGCCCCAATAGCAAACATTGAGAAAGTACACTATGCCAGCAAGTAAGTCTAAGTACCTAGGTATTATGGATTCACCGAATCAACGCCGACTATGCCTTGCAGCCATACCCTGTAACCCTGTCCCGAGCCTTTAGATGATACAGTCAGTTAACAATGCCACTCCAGCCAGCCAGCCTCAGTCATCATCAACGCGGTATCCGCTCTTAATCTCGACAACCAAGAAGACAAAGTAGAGCCCCAGCATAACACACCCCATCCAGCGCCGGCCCCCAACCATGACAATAACAAATATCAAGACAGCCGACAACCACACGACAGCTACCTCAAAAAGCGTGAATCCAACCTTCAACTGGCCCGCATCTCCGCCTAGAAACAAGACTCCTCCGCACAGAGTAGCCAGGAAGATGTTTGAGCCCACCGTATTAGCCACCATGATCCCGGGCTGATGGCGCACACCACCCAGAACAGCCACAAACTTCTCCGGTAGCGTTGTGGCCAGCGACAGGATTGTCGTGCCCACTACCGTGCCGGATAGCCCGAGCTCGCGACCGATAGTCGATGCACTGTGCGCTATAATGTAGCTCGACACCAGTAGAGCCGTGAGGCCGAGGGCTAGGCGCGAGAGGTGGTATCTCACCGTCCTTTGTCGGGGACGGCTCGATACTATGACTTTTTGTTTCCCTAACGAAGATGGCGATATGAGCTTCTTGGACGGCGGCGTCTTCGACTTGTTGAGAAGACCAAGCTGATGGCCCTTATCCGAGTCCCAGCGTATCTGGCCCTGCTCCTCGTCATCTTGGCTGTCCGCATCCCCGGCAGAATGGCGGTCCACATCGCTCTCGCTGTCACTGCCACTGTCACTGCCGCTCTCCTCGCTGTCGCCATCGCTGTCGGAGTCATCTTCAGGGGCCGTGAGGGTGCCCCGATATATGAGTGAGGCTACGGACCCAACATAAACGACGAATGCGGCGATCAACAGCGAGCCGGCGGCCCATTTCAGAGTCGGGCTGATGGTGGCCAGGAGGATCAGAAAGGCGGACGTGCTGGCCAGCAGAACAGCGCTGTAAATCTTGGAGCTACGATCGAACTCGGCCTTCTTCATGAACAGCAAGCCCAGCGAGAAAGATGCCAGGATATTGGCTATTGATGATCCCACCAGGTTTCCAAGCGCAAGATTCGAGTTCTTTTGGCTGAGTGCGACGGCAATAACGACAAGCTGTCAGGGTAAGCTAACTACACCAAAACTATTTGGATTACAGCGAAACACACCTCCTCCCATTCGGCGCCACATGTGAGAAGGCCAACGAGGGTGGGAGAGACATTGAGCCGCTTGGCGACGATAGCCGTGTGGTCGATGAATTTATCGGCCCCATACTCGAGGAGGAAGAGGCCGGATAGGAAAGACGCGACGTTAAAAAGGAGGTCGTCGACGCCAACCATAGTGCCGTTAGCGGGCCGAAGGCGGCGTGAAATGGGTGACAGGGTTGTTGGCGTTTCGCGGGCCGTTGGCAAGAGGTTGCCGCAGCAGCGCAGACCCTCACAGAATGTATCAATGCTGGTCAGGCATCGATCTTTTCTACTACTACCATTTCTGGGATATTGTAAGGGAAACAGAAGAGGACACACCACTTTCCCTCGACGACATTGTCGGGATGGGAAGAAAGAAATGACGGTAGTAGTCACTTAAGGTCTCGGAGCGCCCAGCCGAAATGGAAATCACGGGGAATGGAGGCGCGATCCATGATAGGAGACTAACTGAAAATAGAAGGATATTAGGTATGTGGCGTAACTCCCCAAAGTGCTCACCTGGGTCAGACACTCCTGCGTTACAGTGAACCATCGCGGCACAGTGGCGATATTTGAATATAAGGCCTCAGCTGGGAAATTCTGCTCAATCGACTGATCGATGGCCCTGGAAAAGGCTTGCAAAAGGTCGGGTAGGTAGCACTGAATGGATGTCTTATTGGGATCTAGTGGAGGGCGGAGGAATTCCATGCTGATAGCGCCTTTGGTGTTCCTACCATGGCGCACGACGCATTTGTAATAGATGCTAGGCTTATCAGAGCATGAGGGTACGGCTATCTAATTAATGCCCATGGGTGAGCTGCGTGAGCGCTTCAGGAAGGTCCAAACAACCCCTCAACTTCCCGCAAGTACCTGGTATCAGGCCAGTGAGCTAACAATCGGGGCACGGTCCAATCAGTTGGGGATTCCGGGAGGGGCCGAGAATCCTTTGGTTTCGTCCCAACAATCAGACGAACCTCGTTCTTGGCTACACCCACCTTCCATAACAAGACATCAACGGCTGCCACTTATGAGTTGTGACGGTGTCTACCTTGGAAAATACACCCAAAGCAGAGCAACAGAACGATTAACTGGACCGGTTTAGCATTGCATAGGTAGGTATGTATTCACCCCTTTCAAGTTGTTCGTTGAGTTGCTCACTGTCCAGATAGACTAAATTCCTTACCTAGTGGCCCTACACCCTGCAACAAGTGGTCGCCTTGGCAAGGTCACCGCTTGTTTTCCACACGACAACCTCTCCTCGCCACGCAGTGTTACAGTGCTAACTCAGCTTGCTCTGTTCACCTCGGCACATGCTGTTCCGATCTGTCCAGGTAGGTTGAGATATGTACACTTTTACATCTTTACGATCTCGGCCCCAGAATGGGACCCCAGCATGTCTTGAAGTCTGACTCGCTGTATTTAGGGAGACATCTCCCTTCTAGACGTTTTTTTTTTACGGCTCGTGTGCACTGCGGATCTTTACCATTCTGCTCTCAATGAGTTTGCCCGAGTCTGGACACAACATGAGGAATGCAACTTGAAAGCGCCAAGCGGCACCACAACCAGGAACACTAGCCGTGCTAGATGAACCTCCATTCTCCAGTTGTGTGGCGCATCCCGTTCTCGCCAGACCATGCGGCCTGCTCGATGGGATTCTATGGTATCAATCGCAAGAAACACATACATGGCGCCAAGTGCGGCTCTGGATTGCAAACACGGTATATCCATCCACAGCCCCGCGAGAAAGCCTTTCTCCTCATGTTGTCAAGCTAGGACTGCCAGTTTACCTGGCTAGCCATATATCAGTGTATTTGGCCGTCCTGTTGCTTTATCCACGCCAGCCCTTGCAACTCGCAGCAGATATTTCCCAGTGCGGCGCCGAGGAGTATCGACACGGGTTGGAGAGCGTTTGCCCAGTGACAATGGCCAACCCGCTCAACCCCGCTATTCAGGAGGCCCCTCTACCGATAGCGGCCGAGACCAACTACGATGAGAAGAACATCGCCTCTGTTGGCGTTTCCCCTTCCGTGCACGTCCAGCCGGCCCTGAGAGGCTGGCTGGCCGGGTTACAGTCTAAGATCAGACTTAGAAACAGGAGAAACCAGCATGGCTCGCCTCCTATTTCCCAACCTCGTGGAGCACAGCCATCCGAGCCCAACTCGATCAAGGCGAGGGTTTGGAAATTCTTCAGGTTTCTTGGACCTGGCGCCATCATCACCGTGGCCTACGTCGACCCGGACAACTACCAGACTGCCATTGCCTCGGGTGGCTCGTTCGAGTACAAGCTTCTCTTCATGGTTTTGGTGTCTAACGTCATCGCCATGTACATCCAGGTAAGGCGGCATAGCTTTGTGACCTCGGGCGGTTTTGACTAACTGCACCATGCAGTCTCTTTGCGTCAAGCTCGGCACTGTCACCGGCCAGGACCTCGCCCAGTTGAATCATCGTCACCTCCCCCGGCGGCTTGAGCTTGCGATTTATGTTGTGGCCGAAGCCAGTATCATTGCGACTGATCTTGGCCAGGTCATTGGCACGGCCATCGCCCTCAATATTCTCATTCCCAAGCTTCCGTTACCCGCCTCGTGCGTCATCTCGGTGGTTGAGACCCTGTTGATCCTCCTTTTCTACACAAACACCGGCGAGCTGCGCCGTGTGCGGCTCTTCGAGGTCCTCATCGCAATATTGGTCGCTGCTGTCTTCGTTACCCTCTGTGTGGGGCTCTCGATGATATCGACGTCAGCCAGGGATGTCCTCCGCGGCTTCGTCCCCTCGACAAAGGTTTTTGTCGACACGGGCTTGTATGAGATGTGCGCCATCCTCGGAGGTACATTGATGCCCCATGCGTTATACGTGGGCACGTCGCTGTCACGGACTCGTCTTTACGACTACGACGCCAAGCACAACCTTGCGCCCCGGGAGAGCCCCGACGCAAGCACTGACACACTCAGCAGCTATCGCCCATCACTACGCGCCATCAAGTCATGCCTAAACTACTCAATCGCGGAGCTCTGTGTCACCCTCTTCACGGTTGCCGTCTTTGTCAACTCGGCCCTGGTCATAATCTCTGGTGCAGCCTTCTACAAGGGCGGCGGTGGTGGCGACGACGGCGACGGCAGCGGCGAGGGCGAGGTCAGCAGTGATCTCTACGACCTATACGATCTCTTCAGCGAGACCATCTCACCCGTTGCGGGCGTGCTGTTCGCCGTCTCGCTGCTCTTCTCGGGCGTCAGCGCAGGCATCGTGTCGACCATGGCTGGGCAGATCCTCATGGAGGGCGCGTTCAACATCCGTGTCTCGCCGTTCCTGCGCCGGCTCATGACACGCTGCGTCGCAATTATCCCCGCCTTGGTCATAGCCGTGGCGGTGGGACAGGACGGCCTGTCGCGTGCGCTGGTTGCGTGCAATTATCTGTTAGCGATTGCGCTGATTCCGATTACGTTTCCGCTGATTTGGTATACGTGTCTTTCCAAGTATATGCTGGTGCCGTCGGATGATGGGACAGGTATGGTTAGTATGGAGAATAGCCTCCCGACGGCCGGGATCGCGTGGATATTGTGGCTTTTGGTTGTGGTTATGGATGTTGCGACGGTGGTGTTGGTTGGGCTGGGGATTACGAAGGATGATGGGTGAAGTCGAGGGCCCGGGACTAATGTAAGGGGAGATAGATCTATATGAACTTTTGCTCTAGTATAATTCTTCCTATTATTTTGGGCGCTTGCCAACAAGGAAGATAGATAGATGACTACTAGTATGTCTCAATACTACTACCGCTCGAGTTTGTGATCTCCTTCTCTCCGATGTTTCCGCTCGGCACTGTCCCGTCGCTCTGACCAAACATTACCAAACCACGCAGTCTCCCGCCCCGCGCCACCGATTACTACTAGGAGGAGGCAAACACTTCAATTCATAGGCTAGGCGCATCCGCACCTCTGCGGCGTTGGGTGAGCCTTTACATGTATAGATGTAACGACTATACAGTGGAGGTTTACCTTGATTCAACCTCGCACCCTGCCGGCTCGCAGCA
Source organism: Lasiosphaeria hispida (assembly GCA_033439745.1). Taxonomy (NCBI): domain Eukaryota; kingdom Fungi; phylum Ascomycota; class Sordariomycetes; order Sordariales; family Lasiosphaeriaceae; genus Lasiosphaeria; species Lasiosphaeria hispida. The sequence goes on along the minus strand of JAUIQD010000007.1, from coordinate 1,917,290 downwards.
TTTCCAGGCGGGCGAGAGCACCGTTTGGAGAAACGGCAGCTAGCTCGGTCGACAATGCATGATGTGGCATTTGTTCACCCGCTACCACCTTGGCTCTCCATCATGGCAGCGACAAGGTAGCGGCAATGCAACGCTTCGACGCGAAGGGGAGCCAACCAACCGGTAATTGGAACCGTGTAGGCCCGCGAAAGGATCTAGGACGTCCTGATTTAGGGCGCGCTTGGATTCGCTAGCTGGCGCCCGGCCCTCGGGAAACGGCAGCGTCAGACTGCTGCGAATCCTTCACTTTCCCGTGCAACACACGACCCCGACTCCAGCCGAGAGATAAATGCAACTCGAATCCCCAAACCTGCCGCTCTTTCGTGTAGACCCCCTCATGGAAAATAAGAAAAAGTCTGGCAGCCGTTGAAGGTTGTTGCTGCCTCGACTGCCTCCCACCGTCTCCCATGTTGCGTAACCTCGAGTTGAAGCTCCGGATGTAATAGGCCAACCCCAACCACTACTCAATCTTCGTCTGTAAATCGAGAAAATGAAGGTCGTTGTAGTTGGAGGTGGCGCTGCTGGGCTTGCGAGTCTCAAGTATTTAACAACGGCCCATCAGTTCTACCCTGACCTGGACCCCATCGAGGCGCAGCTCTTTGAGGCAGAAGACAGCATTGGAGGTGTCTTTGCCTATCGTGCGTGGAAAGGGGGCGAGGCAAGTCTACCTAGCTCACCTATCTTGGGTGCCGAGCAGTTAGCATGGAGGGCTAACATACCGCATAGCTCGTCTCGTCCAAGTTCCTAACCACCTTTTCTGATTTCCGCCTGCCCGAGGACGCCGCAGACTTCCTAGGCCTCCACGAGTTCAAGGAGTATCTCCTGAACTACGCCCTGCACTTCAAGCTCTACGACTACATCCGATGCAAGGCCGCCGTCTCCAACGTCCGGCCCCGCGACGATGGCGAGCCAGGCCACATCGTAACCGTCTTCTACCGCGACACGCAGCAGTACTCGGAGCACACCTGCGACGCCGTCATCGTGTGCTCGGGGCTGCACCTAACGCCAGAGTTCCCCGACACCATCCCCGGCCTGCTCGCCGCGCCCCCTACCGCCACCCCGCCGCGGTGGCGGCGGGCGACCCGGCAGACCCCCGCCTCCAGCTGGGTCATCCCGGCCCAGGGCGCCGTCTTCGCGCCCTCGGGCCCCGACGTCTCCTGGATGCACTGGATCTTGTCGGCCAAGGCCCAGACGCAGCCGGGGGCCGCCGCGCCGCCGCGCCGCACCTTCCGCCTCCTCCACTCGAGCGAGTTCAAGAACCGCGACGGCCCCGCCAGCGAGTTCCTCAACGCCGACGGCACCCCCAGCACCGTGGTGATCCTCGGGGGCGGCGAGACGGCGCACGACATTGCGTACTTTGCCGTCAACAACCCCAGGGTTGGGCGCGTGGTCATGAGCACGCGCGACGGCTTCTTCCTGGCGCCCAAGGTGACGCCCGAGCCCATCATCCTGAGGGTCTGGGGGCGGCCGTATCCCGGCAAGAGACCTAACAAGCCGATCGATACGACGATTGCGAGCTTGTTCGATACCGCCTATGTGCCGCCGCTGCTGCAGAGGAGTATGCTGTTGTGGGACTACTACGATGCCTGGGTTCGGGGCATGTTTGCTGCCATATGCGGTACGACCGGGGGGTTTGATCAATGGGTTGGGAGGGTGTCGGGTGAGAGAGATCATGTCGATTCTTGTAAGTGGTTCGAGCGCCTCTGACGTTGGTGTGTGTGCTGACAATGTATACCTAGTTTTTGTCGTCAAGACTGATAAGGCTATTCCCTACATCTCCGCCCCTTACCGTGGCGGCTTCTGGAACGCCATCCGCGCCTTCTTCATCAATATCCCCATCAAGGACAACCAGGGGCGTGTAATCGAGCTTGCGCCGTGGCCGACGTCCATCAAGAAGGTCGAGGGCTATGAGAAGGAGGTCATGGAGTTTGCCGACACCGGGTCGGCCGAGAGTGAGATGTTGAAGACGAAGGAGCCTGTGCAGCCTGACGTGGTCATCGTATCAACCGGTTATCGCAGGGAGTTTCCCTTCCTCGATGACAGGTATCCCAAGCTCCGAGAATGCCGCGTTCGCGGTGTGTACGACAAGATCGAGGACGGCATAGCCTTCGTCGGCTTTGTCCGCCCTGCCATTGGCAAGTCCACCGCTTTATTTCTTTCCACCCCCAACCCCTAAATCTCCTTGGCTAATCCGCCCCAGGCGCCATCCCCCCCCTTGCCGAGCTCCAAGCCCAGCTCTGGATCTCGCGTTACATCGAGCACAGCCTAGCAACCAAGCAGGGTGCCCCTGCCTCCGAGAAAGATGGGCTCCTGTCCTCGCCTTATCCCCGCCGCAGCAAAAACGCCGTGCCGCACTACGAGCTCGACTATAAGATGCACCCGCGCGGTGGTTACGACCTCTCAGGCAATCGCCATGGTGTAGACCACGAGAGTTATGCGTACCAGCTCGCTGTTGACATGGGAGCGGCGCCGACGGCGACCCATGTGCTACGTCGCCATGGATGGAAGGTGTTTTATACCTGGGCGATGGGCTCAAACTTCAACATCAAGTTCCGGCTGGTGGGGCCCTGGGCGATTCCTGACCAGGCCGGGCAGATTATGAGGACGGAGTTGTGGAGTGTGGTGAGCAGGACCGGGGGTATTGTTTGTGAGTATTTGTTTGTTGAGTCTCGATGTGAGGGGGCCGTTGCTAATGGGTGTAGTTATCGTCACGTATACAATCGTTCCGCAGATACTTTTCGGCATCTTGAGTCTGCTCATTCTGGGGGGGATTCACGTCCGTCGGATTTTGCGCAGCCTGGTAAAGATGCTGAGTGGTTGATCATGATATTCATGCCGAGTTGGATAATGCTCGGGATATCTGTAGGGGTAGTGTTTGTGCCCAAGATGTGTTTTTGGTTGTGGCCCAGATCAAAGGCCGAAGAGGTGAGAATCCGTCAAGGACAGGACGGGAGATACCTTGGGCAAAGAAAGCATCATTCCTCTTCCTGCTGTTCCGTTATTGAAGTGCGAGACGACTCCGTCTTAGCGAGGATCGAAAAACCCAGTGATATTCAATTTGTCGACAGAGCTCAGGTCTAGACCTTTGACAAGAGTTTTGGGAAAGATGGGGTTGCCCTGGCTGCGTCCCAGGAGAACCTGAAACGGCCCCTGTGGAATCATGCAAAGGCTTCCCTGAGCCAATCAGCATCGAGGCGCAGCACAAAAGCGGTAACTCGCGGCCAGATCAGTGACGTCACCTCCAAAACGATGGACAGATGGGACGCAGATCCCCGAATCCCAAAATCAGGCCCGACCCGGCTCGTACACGTATGTGCATTTATTGCTGGATCCACCATGGCCCAGGCCCTTTTCAGCAATCCGCACCAGAGGGATATTCCCGTGGGCTGCGCGAACACCTTTCCAAGCGAGGGTTGTTAATAAAACGACCTTTCCGTTTCCGAGCGCAGTAAAACACCATCCCCGGAGACAACCAGCATGTCGCCGCCATCCCAACTTGCTCTACTCTGGGCCCTCCCAGCGGTCCTCGGGCTTCCCAACCCAACTCCCCTGGCCACGCCAACCCCCTCGCCCGTTGAACAGCGCGACGTCGCGTCCCTCGTCGGCAGTGCCGTTAGCGACGTCGGACGGTTCTTCCAAGATCTCCCTACCGGATCCGCCGTCGAGAAGGCTTTGGGGATTTCCGACAGCGACCTCGCCGCCGAACCGACCCAGGTCCTCAACCTGCCGTGAATGCCCCCTCCCCCCGTCTACGCTCCTGAGCACTCTGCTAATCCTAACCATCAGGTCATACGGCAACTGGACCGACGATGGCTGGAACGTTCTGGTCCATGGGAATGTGTATAAGGTGCCCGATGTCGCCCAGTCAAAGCTCGACGCCTTAGCCGATGTCTTCCTCATCGGGACCGACATCAAAGACCTACCCCCTGCCCAACAGAACCAAGCCAGGAACCTGACGGCGTCCATCTACGTTGTCCAACAAAGCGAAGTCAACGTCACTATCACTTTCGTCAATGATGTTGATGTTGATCCCCAGAGCGACGGGGGTGCTGTCAATGCGGTAAGCACCACGGCGCCACTTTTATCGTTGTCGTGAGTACTGACAAGTCGTTAGGCTGGCGGTGCTCAAAGCATCCGGCTTCCGGACGAGACAACCTCGCAGGGAGACTTTGGTGCCTGGCTCTTGCTGGCAAATACCACAGGCCCGGACCCGAAGGGCGGGTACTTAGTTCCCGGCAACGTGACGGACCGAGTCCAGACGCTCAACATGCACGCCAACGGAACCGACACAGGAAACGCCACAGCATACCTAGTACCTCCCAAGGGCGTCACCGTCATCTCTGATATTGACGATATCCTGCGGATAACCAAGATCTGGGACCCCAAGGAAGGCCTGCTCAACTCGTTTGCGCGGCCGTTCACCCCTTGGATGAATATGCCTGGCATTTACTCGGACTGGTCTCGGACGAACCGGGACTTCCACTTCCACTACCTGACGACAACTCCAGAGCAGGCGACGAGGAACTACATGGAGTATGCGACTCTCTCCCTCTCTCCAAGCTGTTGTAGGCGAGCCCCGAGCTAACTTCATGCCAGGTTCATCTTCGCGAACTACCCCATCGGCTCATTTGACACACGCCCCCTTAACTTCTCCGACGTCTCTGCCACCATCTCAATCCGCAAGTTCCTGCTTGATCGAATCTTCCAGAGCTTCCCCGAGCGCAAATTCATCCTCGTCGGCGACACCAGTAACTCAGACGTGATGAGGGCCTATCCCCAGGTACTCTTTCCCTCTGGAACCATACCCCTAATATATTTCCACCCAACTAACCACTCACCTCCTACCCATAGCTGAACAAGGACTACCCCGATAACGTCCTCTGCATCCTCCTCCGAAACTCATCCTCTACCGATTCAACAGACCACTTTCCCTATGACACCTCGCACTTTGAGGGCATACCGCAGAGCCAGTACATGTTCTTCAACGTACCCGATGACCTGCGCGGGCTTGATGTCGCCAAGGGTGAGTGCTACAACGCCACGGTACCTCAGAACGTCACGTTCGGTCTCCAGGGCTTCTCGCTCGATAGCGGGACGGACGTGCCGAGGCCGAGCGTCTGGGGTTTAGTCTTGGGGCTGGGTGTCGTTTTTGGATTAGTGCTTTAGTGTCTGTTTGGGGCTTGTTTGTGATTTGGTGTTTTGGTGTTGGTGGACGGGTTTCGGGACGTGGTGTTGATGTGGGAGTGCTCTTCTCTTTAGACATGGGATGGTCATGGCACGGGACGGGTCGGAAAGGGGGCGGATGGAGCCGAGACGGATCCGGAACGGGTTGGACAACTGCCTTGGATAGGTAGCGAGTCTTTTGAGAACCAAACTACAATGAAATTTGGGTTCCCAGACCAGCTCTTTGAGCTGTTGAAACCGGCATACCTGCGTTCTAGGTGACATCTCGGCCGCCCGGAACCTGGCTCGCGATACCGGAGTCGAGTGACGGATTACGGTCCCACAGAATGGGGAAAGCTCAATCATCAATGCGCAAAACACACTGAGCAAGTAAATGGGGGTCACATTTTTTCTTCATCCCGGCACGCGATAAACATTCCATTCCGAAGTCTGGAACCACGGCAGGCAAGCGTAGCGAACACGCTCCCCTCGCTCAGCACACACACACAGTGCGGCTGTAACCCCTGTCTCGTCACATCATGGCAAACAGATCCCCCCCGCCGCCGCCGCCCCGCTACTGATGCCAAAAAAAGGCAGGAAAGAGAAAAAAAGAAAAGAAGAGACGGTGAGTGCGTGTCTTTCCCACGTGGCGGTCGGACCTCCCGCCCCCTGTCGCCCAACGGGCTCAGGGGAGAAGGGGCCTTGGCGAAACGACCGAGCGAGATCCGGGGTCCGGGGTCCGGGGCCTGGGGCGTCGCTCTCGCCGCCAATCACGCTTTTTGATTGTGCTTGGGCTCAGGCTTCAGGTGTTGAGCCTTTGCGCTTTGCGCTTTTGCTGTGCAAAACAGTAAGGCTCTGAACTCGACTACGAGGCCACTATGCCACTTTCGTGATGAGGGCGCGAGAGGCGTGAGCTGGCGCATCGGGTTCAAGCGGCGATCCTGTCAGCTTGTCGGCTTGAACCGTGGGAGAGCGAGAGGACTCGGACTCGGACTTGGGGCTTTGTGGCGGCTTGTGACGGATGAGATGAGATGAGAAGGTTTCCATCTTTACCACAACTTCACTACTACACATATGGAGTACATGAGATGACGGTGACTAGCAGTGGGGCCCGACCTTGAAACAACCCCAGGCCTCCAAACCAGACCCCAGACCCCACATCGCTTTGCCAACAACGTCACTGGCGCCAATTGGTTCGATGTCGCAATCCTTCGAGCCTCTTTCTAATTCTTTTCTTTTCATTCCCCTCCAAAAGCCGTTGCCAACGGTTTCGGCACGGACCAAGCTAAACCGCTCCACCAACACAACATCATCGGCTACTGCTCCCACCCTGATCTTCTAGCGCCCTGGCAAGTCGCAAAAGTCGCGGCGGCGGCGTTCGCAAGTCTTTGGCAGGGCTCATGCACACTTCCTCTCGCTGCAACCCTCTGCTACTACGACAACCTCAAGGAGCAAGAGCAGTTCAATTAAAACTGAAAATTTTCTTCTCTACCCCCAGCCCATGCAGCCAACTACCTTCCTCGGTATGCTACACACATTCCGATATGCAATGCAGACGCCCCGTTCTACCCCCCCCCCTCCATTGGGCAATCACATCTCAGGTCCCGTCCCTATTAAGTCACGTCGTTTCCGGAAGCAGCCGGCCACTGCCCCGCGACACCCTCTTCTGGGTGAGCTGTCCCCTGACATGCTGTGCTCCCCGCTACGTGGCTACCTAGGTACTCTAGAACTCGGTTGGTTGGCTCTATCCCGTCTGTAATCCGTGCTGGGGCTGGACTGCGTACACGCAGTATGTACTATATCGTAAGCCAGCGAGTGTAAGCCTACCGTACCATCCATCCACCCGTCCCATTCAGGCCCCCCCCCCCCCCCCCCCCCCCGCTCAATCTCTCAGCTGCCTTTTTCCTCCTCCTCCTCCTCCACCACGATCGGGGATCAACCCAGCATCGACAATGACGTGACAGGAGTCAAAACGCGTTATAGTAACCTGCTCTGGCCTGGCCCTCCAATCAGGCAAAACGGGCAATCATAGTTCGCCCAGCTTTCCCCTTAATCTTGAGACGAGAGCGATGTCGGCCCTGGCCTCGCTTCTAACCCCCCACATACAATGACGGCCCTGGGAAGCCTTCTGACCCCATCCCTTCCATTGGTAAGGCAACTCAGGTACGGTGCTTTGGTCGACACCACTTCAATTTTTTTTATGATGCGGCATTGCAGCTGCCAGCCAGCCAACCTACTACGGAGTAGCCTATCTCTCGCCTTCGCCCGGCACAAGCGAGTGGATTGGGAGCTTTGTGCATCCTCCCGCCTAAGCAAGTCGGAATCGATGGCGGGGACGGGAACAAGCCTGAGGCAAGGTACATGCTGTGCCATGTACGTACGCATGTATCCCCCCCTCCCCCAGAATGTCTCAGCTTGAAAACATTCCGATACCACTTGTTTTTTCTTCGTTTTTTTCTTCTTTTTTTTTTTCTTCTTACTGGGTCGCCGCCCTATCGTACCATCATTAACAACACCGCGGCTGTCGTGGCCTCCGTCGTCGTCACCACCTCGGCACATTTAATTTCGTTCCAAGAAAGGTATCAGATTCCCATTCTCTCATTTCATTCATGTTTCGCTACCCAAGTTTTCCCGTTTTATACAACCTTTGTAGTTACTGCCCGAGTCTCCAAACCAGACTGTGACGCCGCTGAAAAATGATGAAAAAAATATGAAAAATTAGAAAAGGCAGAATCTGAGACTCCTAACCCAGAAAACCCAAAAAAGGATTCGTAAAGCTGTGCCGCGAGGTAGCAGGTCGTAACGCCTTCCCGTGCCGTGTTTGCAGCCCAGACCTCCCCCCCATGCCTCTCCGAACTGCGCATTACCACCCCCCGCCAAAGTAGGGACGAAAAAAAAGAAGAAAAAAAAAGGTAAAATGAAAATAGGCAACCTTCATCCGATGCCGAAGCCAAAGCCATAGCCCATTCTGGGTTTTCGGTATCCCCGATCCTGCCTCCCAAAATTTTGTCTCCGTTTTGTGTGGAAAAAAAAAAGAAGAAAAAAGAAAAGGGAAAATATGGAGAGCGGAACATGGCATCCGCCTGGCCGTTAGACCCATCCCTCGAGGGTTGTGTCCAGCCTTTTTGTTGCTCGCTCTCCGCCATGGCCCTCGAAGCCTCTAGTCTTCACCGCAAAGCCAGACGCCGCAAAAATTCTAGGACGCAGCAAGGGGAGAAGAAAGCACTAATACCCCACGGGGCCCATCTGCACCATCTGCCCCATTTGCGCGGGGATGCCCGTCGTCGCCAGGACGGGGCGCGGCGTGTCGGACGTGGCCCCCGTCGCCGTATTCAGGGGCTGCGTCGTGATCTTGTGCCGGACGGCCCAGTAGTTGCCCGCCTCGACAAACTCCATCAGCGTGTACTGCAGCGTGCCGTCGCACACTTGGGGCACGCAGATCTCGCGGACGGCGCGCCATGCCATCGACGGCGGTGGGACGTCCTCGGACTCGCGGCCCTCGGCCTGTTGAAGGGGGGGGAGAAACCTGATTAGCCTGGTTTTGTGGCAACCAAAGTCTCTGTGTCTCTTTTCTCTCCCAACTTACCACGCAGTAGGCGCATGCCGAGAGGTTGACGTAGACCCAGTTGGTACAGTTGTGCGTGAGGAAGTACTTGCACCGGTACTTGTAGAAACCGCCGCTGCCGCTCATGATGACGGTCGTGTGGGTGGTAGGGTAGAGTTTTGGTTGGAGGTTTGTGGTGGAGGTGGTGTAAGTCAGGTGGAAATAAAAATCAGCTGCCCGCTGGCAGTTTAGCGATTCGTATAACAACAATGTTCAAGTTCACGATGCGGCTTCGTGATAATGTTTCCTTACCGGATGAGTGCTTGAACTTGATGGCCAAGTCCAAGGGGGGGTTGAATGTGTGTGGGTGGAAAAAAAAAAAGCAATATGATCGACATGCGGCCGGGAATCTCGAATATATAGATGTGGTGTGGACGAGGAAGGTAATGCCGGGGTTGTCCACCACAATGATGGCCGGGGAGCCAACATGAGGTCAGGGACCCAACTTCCTGTGGCCAGGGTCCTCGATGGGTTACACTAGCTAGCCGGAGAGAGCTTTGGGGAGCTCGGTTGGGCCTGTTCGAGCGTGTGTGGCTCGAGCAAGTTGAGGACTGTAAACCACACATAATTGTTCACACTCCCCGGGGCTGGGAAATTATTGACTGGGTGTGCAGCCGGGCTATCGTATGTGAGCAATTACGAGGCACTACCCATCATTGTTGGTCTATTCCATATAGCTTGGAAATCTAGTTGGTCGCGCGTTTGGTGCCCCAACGAGTAGGTGAAGCACCGCGTCTGACTTAACGGAAGACAAATGCACGAGAAGCCAAGCTCACCAGAGAGACCAGCGCGGCTGTCAGACCCCTACCGTGCAGGACAAGGGGGGGTGCAGCAGCCAGGCTGCCAGGATTCGATTCGATGTGGCGTCGTTTCCAATCGGGGGTCCTAAGCTGTAATGAGAAACGCGCACCACGAGCATGTGGCCTCTAGCACCGCGGGACCGCGTCTCGATCATCGTCGTTGAACCCCCTCAAGGGCCTTGAGGGCACCTGCAAATGGGATTGGTCCATTCGTGCTCCGTGCTCCATGCCCGCCATCTCATGACCGATGCCCGGTGCACCGTGGGCTCGACGGAACAGGAAGCCCAGGCGTTAGTTACCTACAAAGGCATGATACGGGATTGGCCCTGGAGCAGGCTGGTCTGGGGGGAATTCTTCGCTCAGACAGACAGCCCCGCCGGATATGCCAAGGTCCATGTTAGTTTCCAGATGATGAAAAATCGGGTCGGGGGAATTGCAAAGGAGCACGCAGCTGCCCTGTCGCTGTGAGGCGACCCCTATGCTAGTGTACATACGTGCTGCCCTTGCCCCCACAGCGCTTGGGGCCGGGGTGGAGTGTGGGAGGTGGACGGTGGGAGAATGGAGACAGGCTGGGGCGTGTTGAAGGACGTGCTCGAAACACCAGCGACGTGACGGGAAAAGTGAGATCTGATAGCGAGGACCATGGCATCCATTCATCGTTCGCTCGTCGCTTGATGCCGCTTGACGCTCCGGGCATGGATGTCAGCCGCGCGCTCAAAAGCCCGGCCATACCACTGCCATCGGCATCCTCCATAATAAAATAGCTATCGATGCTAGCAGCGACCTATAGGGTTTGCTGATGTGCTGCCGTTGCACCCCCACTGCAGAATAGAAGGACTCGGAACGTCAGCCCAGCTGGGGCTAGAGTCGTTTCAATCAGAGCCAGCGCCATAACTGTGGAGCAGACACCAAGACCTACAACTCCCTCACCCACGCGTCCACACGTCCATACACCACGCCAGCATAGGCACACAAGTCTACTGCATCGACGCCGTGCATAAGACGGCCCGCGGAGACTAAGCGGCGGCCGAGGTCGTACACGCATAGATCGTGAAGCGTACCGTTAATCGACGTCAATCGACGTCAATCGATGTCCTCGCTCTTTACGGGTGGGTTGTTGTTGGTTGTTGAGGCTCAACAAGCACCGCCGTTCCTGATTCGTGCTTCTCGGGGGAAAAAAAAAAAAAAGAAAGAAAAAAGAAACAATGGAACGTCGAGGTGGAAGCTCTGCCGTGTCTGTCAAGTCTTGTCGCCGAGAGTGTGTGCGTGTTTCCGAGACACTTGCTGTGAGTGGTGCAAAGCAGAGCAGCAGTGCAGCTAGGCGAAGCAGAGGGGGGCACCGATGAGATGCGATGGGACCTTGGGCAAAGGGCGGTGGGCCCTGGGGGCATGGTGGGTCCCGTCTGGGGTGTCGGCGGGGGCTTCGACGGATGGCGTATAGGCCCGCCCACTCGCACAGTGCGCCAGTGGAGCTCCCCATCTCAGCCCTGGCCGGCTCTTAACTCCACCCGTGGAAGCCGCAGAACAACTGCGGCAGCGTTCCGCTAGCATGGACGTTTCTTTCCACCTCCAGGGGCCATCTGCCACTGTTTTCATCCTCTTCTTCTGAATGACAGGGCCCAAGCTGCATGTGCATCTGATCACCCCTCTCATCAGCGGTCGGCTTGCGAGTCTGTCCAATCCTCGCCCTCTTGTGATAGCCAATTCTCCGCAACCCCCTTGATTCGGTGATTTGTGGATGCGGGAAACCGCAACGGTCACGGCTGGCTGGATTGATTCCCATTCGTAACTGCCCGACGCAGACACAACGTGGTGGAACCATGCAATCAGCTGTCTTGGGAGTTGCAGCATGAGATCTGAGCTTTTGTTCCTCCGCACTGATTTCTTTCGATCTCCTCAAGTAATGTATCAGCAGCGTGGCTATTTCGGACATGGTATACCCGTATTGGATAACGTATTTATTCAGCTTGTATGTGGTGGAGGTGAGTCACCATTGACTTTTGAGAGCCTGGAGGAGAGGAAGCGAACAGCTGCCACCCCTCTGGTGTGAAGCCAACCGCGAAACACGCATACAGATATGTCCCTCCGTCTATCATATCAGCTCATCCTACTCCGTAATTTCCAAGCCAGATTACCAACGCGTCATGCACCAAGCTCGTTGATATTTGGCGTCTTCGCAACTTCGAGTGAAGAAGTTGCAGGCCCGCGCCCAAATACCCGACCTCTCCCGCTTTCTCCTTCCACGACCCCGACGGAGCTGGCTGTACAGTCGAGCGATGCGTCGACCGGTGAACATATGGAGAGGCGCCCAGGAGCCGATTTCGCAAGCCCTGCTTGATCCAGAGCGTTCTTTTCCGTTGGGACCCCAGGTTGTTGCTCGTCTGCATTCTTCTACTGGTCTGTCAGGCAAATGGCACGCGGGAGCAGCGGTCGTCATCTAGAATGATGCCACACGGGATTTTCTGCACGCCAGAAGTTGGCCCCTCTTGAGCTTGCTTCCCTTTTCTGGGCGATTCTACTATCGTAGCAGTACTAGTATAGCATGCACGACTGCGCAACCATACGAACCCGACAAGGACCACTTCACCGGTATCCAGGCATCCAGGAACTACCACGGGGGTACACTGTGCATCCACCAGCACTGCAAGCCATCAGTTACACAACAGTGTCTTCCCCTGCCAGGCTTGCCCACAACATGACAACGCTCCGCAGACCGACTCCCCGTCTCTCAATACCAGCAACCGCCACGGCGGGAACGTTTACACACACCGAAAGACAGCAGGATCTCTCCTGTGATTGTGGCGGCGCGGGGCTAGCTGCACTGAGCATACCCCGGGCCTATGGCCCCTGGAGGTATTAGTTTGTAGAGCAAGTTGCCCTATTGTGTAATCCAGTCACATTCGTCATCCCAGACGTTGGGCAAGCAATTTCACAAAATTGATCAAGTATGACTTGGACCTAACCCATATAGTTTTGACAGGAAGTGCCGACGAAATATGACGAGGGCGGATACTCATTGAAGCGACTATTGTTGCGTTGTGCATAGCGAGAAGTTCTCTGCTTCAGAATGAGGCCATTCTTACCACGCTTAAACTCATCACCCGACGCTGTATCACTTGCCCTTTCTCCTTCCATTTATCGATGGTTCCCTTTGAGGGACGGGGAGAACATAGAATACGCGAGCTGCATTACTAATTGGGGACCGGTACAAGCAAGGCTGGGCTGCACAAGATACCCTTTTGAGCCACATGCGTGTGGGCGGCTTATCTGCAAATTCGATGATTTGTGGAAAGGGGGGTGATGGGATCTTTTGTGTCATCAGACTCGAGTAATGCCGATCGGTTCCGGCCCAGATACACAGCATACTCCTGCCGCCAGAAGGCGGGCTTTTCGCTTTTTCAGATGGGAGTTGCTCGGATTACCATCTTGTTGGGTATGTCGGCGGCCAACACTGTCCGCCACCAAGCCAGTCGGACACCCAAGTGTGCATATGTACGCCGAAGCATAAAGACCGCATATGCTAGCGGCACGTCTGACTTGCAGGCCGGGAGGCAGCTAGACACTTGGTTGGGTTTGCCCAACATTCCTTCCACTCCCTGCTGGCGCCGTTCAAGGTGCAGTACGGAGATGATAAGGGGGGGTGCTCCCAGTCATCACATCGCAGCAGCCATCGACTATAACTAACTAGTTGGTTGTCGATTGCCTACAGCTCAGCGGGGCATGCCGGACTAGTAGTGTAAGGGTCTTTGTCGGCGAGTGGGGGGGGGGGTTGATGATACGTCTTCGGGCCGCTGGTTCGTGATGTCCCCATCGGCATCCAAGAGCGCCCTCCGCGGGGAGTGACAACAGCTCGCCCCTCACTTCGTCACCGTTTCGCATACAACGTGTGAACATGTGTTGTGGCCAGCTTCCCACACGTCGTGGGACATGTATGGCGATGGGGCCTTCACTGGGAATCCTTCCATTGTCAAACAATCATCCTCCCCCCACCTAAAGCGCATCCCTTTGCCGGCTCGCCAGCTGATGGTCCCCGAAATCCCAGACCATGTCGCTCGCGGCGGCAACGGTACTATGCCTAAAATAGCCGACGTTCGATTTTGGCCTCGGGAGCAGCGGCGTCCGAATCCGGGTCATCTCGATATAGGGGGTGAGCGGTCACATTCTCCAAGGCCACTCGAAGGAGCGGATATCCACAAAAGTACTACTGTTCTCAAGACCACAAAGTCAAGGCGGGGAAACCCGAAGCATGCTAGAATTTCCCATAGAATAACAAATGTCACCTTCCTCTGCGCCTATCTATGCTAAGCGCCAATAGCTTCCTTCCCTCCCTCACGGTTTACCATTTGCAGTAATCACCGCCTTGCAACAGAGTGAGGACGAACCAATCCACATCCAAGGCAAGACACACGGCAGGACATCTGACAAGAAATCTGCCTCTACGCACCACCCTTCATCGCCTGTCTCCGCCGAATCTTCTCGGTGATGCGCGTGAGAGCTGACTTGATCTCGCCCTTGTCGAATGCTTCGAGGTCGTAGTACACGGGAGCAATTTCCTAGTTCCAGTTGTTAGATCAAGATAATATCAAATTCAGGAAGTCGGAACATACCAAAAGCCACTCGGGACGGATATTTGTCACGGTCCTGACGTATTGCTTGGTCGTGAGGACGAATTCGTTGTACATAACCCAGTCGTAGGGGCTTGTGATGACGGTACTCGGGTGGATCATGACGAGCTGGTCGTCCTTGACCGTCTTGTACACCTTTGAGTTGCTGCTCTCGCGCATGGCGACCTGCATGAAGAAGCCGGCCAGCAGCGCACGCCGGATGTTGGTGTAGTAGTTCTTGTCCTGGAACGGCGTGCTGATAAGCTCAATGTCGTGCGTCTCCATAATACGCTTGAGCTGCGCGCGCACATTGTCGGCGCTCATCAGGTGCCGCGGAGACAGGAAATGCTCGTGGCACCACTGCTTGGCATCAGCGCCGCTCTGCTCGGCGCCCTTGAAGGCGTGATACGCGTTGAGCAGCGTCAGGTGGTCACCGTCGGGGTGCGCAAACTGCTGCTTCATCTCGTCAGCGCGCTTACGCGCGTTGTTCGGCCGCACCCAGATGGATGGGACCGATAGGAGTGACGTAATGGAAAGAATCTCGTTAGAGCAGTAGAACTCTGGCGACGAGATAAGCATGACAGCGAGTGCCGGGTCGAGTGGAAACTCGGACGCTCGGCTGCCGAGCTCGGTCAGCTCGCCGTCATCGTCAAGACAAGCGAGGTAGTTGAGCTCTTCCAGAGCACGCATCATGGTCTCGGGGGCTGGGGGATCCATGAGATCGAAATGCACCAGGTCCTCGACACCAAGTTTCTTTAGCTCCAACACGGTGTTGGCCAGGTTAGAGCGAAGAATCTCGGGGTACGTCTGCTCAATCAGCTCCTTCTTGAAGGCCTTCTCTGTGTATAAACGGAAGCACTTGCCGGGTCGTGTACGACCGGCACGACCGGCTCTTTGTTGCGCCGAGGCCTTGGATATGGGAGAAACGAGCAGGGACTCGACACGAGACCGGGGGTTGTAGATTTTTTGCTTGCTAAAACCGGGGTCGACGACATAGACAATACCGTCGATTGTCAAACTGGTTTCGGCAATGTTTGTTGCGACAATGCACTTCCGGCCGGGTCGCCCACCCTTACGGAGGGGCTCTGGGGCTTTATCGAAAATGCGCTGCTGCTGGGCGGGTGGAAGGGTACCGTAGAGGGGGTATACTCTCATCGGTCCGGCATCTGATTCCCGAACCATATCGTCCACCTCCAGGTTGATGCGCCGGCAGGCGTCCTCAATCTCTTCTTCGCCAGTGAGGAAGAGCAGGATGTCGCCTTCAGGCTCGGTCGCGTGAATTTGGAGAACCGTCCGCACAGCAGCCTCGACGTAGTCCCGCTCGGGCTCAGGGGTATAGAAGATCTCAACGGGATGCGTTCGGCCGGGAACGGCGAGCAACGGCGCATCAAAGAAGTATGTCTGGAACTTTTGCGCATCGAGGGTAGCGGACATGACAATAATCTTCAGGTCCTTCCTCCGCTCGGCAATTTGTTTCAACAGAGCCATGAGAATATCAGTGGCTAGCGTACGTTCGTGGGCCTCGTCGAGAATAATCGTACTGTAGCGGGACATCTCGTGGTCGTGCATGGACTCGCGCAAAAGCTGACCGTCGGTCATGTACTTGAGCATCGTCTTGGGACCCGTCTTATTCTCGAAACGAATGCTGTAGCCGACCTCCTGACCTAGCTCGACGTCCAACTCGTTGGCAACACGCTGGGCAACCGACATGGCGGCGACTCGCCGGGGCTGGGTGCAAGCAATGAGCTTCCCGGTTTGGTGGGGCAGTTCGTCGTAGAGGACGTATTGCGGGATCTGCGTGGTCTTTCCGGAACCGGTCTCGCCGACGAAGACTAGGATCTGGGTGCTGTGGTACATTTCGAGGAACTCCTTGCGCTGCTGGCACACGGGTAGGTTGCGGCGCGTCTGGAGGATGTTGAAGTATTGTTGCGAGTGCGGCTGGCCCGTCCAGGGGTTGAGATCTGAGTCTTCGCACTTGGTGGCCTGCTGGGTCGTTGTCTTGTGGCGCTCGAGCTGATCGAGGGGCGAGCTGAAGTCATTCTGGGCCTGGTTGTCGTCGTAGTGGGCGAGATACTTGTTGTACTTGGGGTCCGTCTTCGCCCGCTTGGGGTCGCTGCTGCCGTCGGTATCCATGCTCGATCGCTTGATGCCCTTGTCAGCCATCACGGGTATTACGCGCTGTGTCTGTGTTGGGAAAGACGAGGGCTGCGTCGTCCTGGAGCGAGTGTTGCGCCTGCCTTGCCTGCGGTCTGCGAGGCTACAACTTTTTTTTTTTTCGCTCGTCGGAAGGCGCTGCAAGGATGCTTCTGGTTAGGTGGGATGTGCCCAATCAATCATGCCGCAGATAAGATCTTGGTCTTGCTTCGCAATTGCATGGCGTTGGTACGGATAGCTGCATATTTTAGCGCCTGTCTCATAATTCATTGGCTCTGGTTGATCGAGGCTCAATGTGCAACGAACCTCAAGCTCTGGTCCAGCTGAGGCGTTGTAATTCATGTCGAGTAGCTCTGAGGCTTTGCGTATAGTCTTTGCGAGAATATGAGATAGTTTGTTCGAATACCAACAATTGACACTCGTGTCTTTGCACTTCCGTAAGTTGATTCAGCGGCTGGACTGGCACTACACAGATTATGCCAATAGCCGAAGCATCGCACCCCACACTAGACCCTGATCGACCCTAACTGTTTTTTTCCGCTGTAAAAAGGGAACCCGACGCCGTCGGCCGAGACAAATCAGCTTGTGTGCGGGCAAAATGTGTGTCATGGCTTTCTGATTTGGTGATGCTGCTGCTAATGTTTAGAGGCAGACCCTCGATTGCAGGTCTTATCCACCACCATGGCATCCAGTAGCACCCGCATCGGCACCTCCTTGACCTGACAGTTCCATTCCATATTTTTCCTTGGGCTGAACCATGGCCGCCTGAGAAGTCATAACCCCACACCACTGAGCCGGAGTCAGTGTTGCGGTTCTATAAAATAAAACTGCCAACTTCACCCATCCTGGTCCGCGGTTCCTGGTCCCAGCAAAGTCAAAGCCCTTCTGTTTCTCTGGGAACTGCGACGATGTCGTCAGACGGGCACCTCAATCCCGAGTCGGATAATTTCGAGATGCGCCCCAGCTTCTGCATTGGCCAGCACGACTCGACGCGCTCTGAGACGCTCACCGATGGGCAGTACAGCCATGTTCTAAACAGTGGTGTAAGTCCTGCCGCTGTCGCCGAGATGCGCGCGTGCGACTGCGAGTGCAACTGACAACACCGTAGTTCCACTTTGTCACAACGCCCATCACCAATCAGCACTTCCGAGAGCAGGTAGTTGAATTGTACAGAAGCTTCCTCCAGGAGCGGGACGCATGGGCTCAGGAACGGGGCCTCACCAGCAGCCAGCTAGCAAACCTGTCCCTGCCGGGCCCCATTGTGCCAACCCTGACTGACGCCGACACCTCGTACTTCCCCAGCAGCTACGTCGGGAGTCTCATTGCCTACTCGAGCCCGTGGATCGACCTGTGCTCCCCTAACCCCGACATCTCCAGCATTTCTCGTCAGGTCTTGAATCTCGAGCTCGCATATGCCAGTTTCTGTGGCGCCAGGAGTATCATCATCCCCGGCCCCAGGCAAGATGAGAGCGGTCGGGCTGTCAACCAGTATGCTCGCGCAATCCAGGAGGCTCTCCTTGTAGCAAGCCGTATCAACCTCATTGTACATGTGCCCATGTATCGTGAGCCGGGCTTGGAGGAGAGCGCAGAGACGCTTTCTTCGCTCTTTGGCGAGCCTAAAGACGCCGACTCCAACGCCCAAAAGGAAATCGATCTCTTTAGCTCGTGGGATAGCTGGAACACCATCAGATCCGTCTGCACCTACTCGGCCAGGTTATTTGTTGGTATGTTGTCCCGTCCCCAATTACTGGTGACAATAAGTCCATACTCACATGGAAACAGCTCTTCGTGTTCCTCGACGAGTCCCTGAAAAGGATCTCCAAGAGCGCTGGTTCGCCGAGCCCCTGCACTATATGTCCATCAGCAGCAAGGCCTTCCAGGGGAACCGAGCAGGGTACCCGACGCTAAGCAGACACCACCAGGAGCTGATCAATCGCTATATGCGACTCAAGAACTCGCCGTGGTTGATTCTCTCGGATGTTGGCCCTGATGCGGAGAGCCTCGTTGATCCTCCGGGCGAGATGGACATAGAGTTCCCCTCTCTGACCGAGGCAACCCAAGCGCTCAAGGAAAGGCGCAAGCCGCACATGCCGCCCACGAACCCCTTTGTCACCTATCTCAAGCACGTCGAGCGTCAGCAGCCGCCATATTCGCCAATGGAGAGCCCGGCTCTTGTGAGCTTCCAGGATTGGCTTCAGTCGCCTCTGCAGCCGCTCGCAGACAACCTCGAATCGGCAACATACGAGGTGTTTGAGAACGATCCGGTGAAGTACGACCAGTACGAAGAAGCCATTGTTCAAGCAATGTTGGAATGGGCCAAGCTTGAGAAGCCCACATCGTCTGCACCATCCCCAGAGTGTCCCAACCCAGAACTCATCGTCGCAGTGGCCGGCGCCGGCCGCGGGCCCCTTGTCACACGCGTGCTCCGTGCTGCCGAGCGCACCGGAACGGCCATCCAGCTCTGGGCGCTAGAGAAGAACCAGAACGCATATGTGTATCTGTTGAGGCAAAACAAGCTCGTCTGGGGTGGCCGTGTGACGGTTGTCAAGACGGATATGCGAGGGTGGGAAGGCCCGCAGCCGAGGGGCTATAGCAACGTATACACCAAGGTGGACATTCTTGTGACGGAGCTCCTGGGGTCTTTTGGCGACAATGAGCTCTCGCCCGAGTGTATCGACGGAATCCAGCGACACATTTCCCGGCCTCACGGCATCTCTATTCCGCGCTCGTACACGGCACACCTGAGCCCGATCTCGACGCCTCGCATTTTTGCGGACCTCAGCTCCCGTATGGTGGCTGACCCAAACGCCTTTGAGACCCCGTGGGTCGTCCGCCTGTTCGCGCTCGACTTCGTGTCGCAAAAGGTGCCCGGCCACCCCCGGTTCCAGCAGACATGGGAGTTTACCCACCCGGTCGAGGTGTCGCGGGCGGACGACTTCACCGAGGAGCACGGCCAGGCTGCCAAGTTCACGCCGCCCGGCGGTGGTAGCATGTCGGGATCGAGCGGCAGCAACGAGCACAATGCGCGCCACTGCCACTTGACGTTTGTATGTCGCACCCGTGGCGTCATCCACGGCCTGGCGGGCTACTTTGAGTCAGTGCTGTACTCGCCGCAGATCCCCGGAAAGGAGCCTGTCGAGATCAGCATCTTGCCAGATCAGATTGACCGCAAGAGCAAGGACATGGTTTCGTGGTTTCCCATCTTCTTTCCGCTCAAGGTAAGTTCGAATTTCATGCGGTCTCTGTTTAGGGGCACTACTAACAGCCTCTTTAGAACCCACTCTACTTTCCGCAAGACTCGGAGCTGGAGGTTAGCATGTGGCGGCAGACGGACGACACAAAGGTTTGGTATGAATGGATTGTCGAGGCATATGCTTGGGTCGGTCCCAAGACTCGGATCAAGGTCGGTGGGTCAGATATGCACAGCAGCCGTAAGGTTGGCTGTTTGATGTGAAAAGGGGATGCACACAACGCGGGTCGAGGACTTGTGTTTGCTGGTCCCCTGCTTCCTAGTTCGCCCGCCAGTTTCAGTTCCAAGAGGGGGGGCGCAAGTAGTAAAAAGTTCCCATCATGTAGTCATGACATGACCGTAACGCCGACTCTTTTTAGTCCAGAATAACTAACATCTAGTTCCCCATCATCTCGTGATTTTTTGCAGGAAGGAGAATATCCTCAAGCAGCCCCTGCCACTCTTAGCCGGTCGTATTCATGACGGTGTGTCCTCCGCGCGGTGTTCATCGCGACAGATGCCTCCATCTCTCTCTGCCCTTGCACGTAAGCACTTGCTCAACCCTCCATCTTGGTATCCCCATTCTCTCCCTTATCCGCCGCCGTGATCCATAGTACGTTGTTGCACCTATCCAGACACACCAGTCAGCACCTCACTTCCCCCAACATACCCAGACACCAAGAAAAAGGCCATACCGTATCAAAACCTGCCCAAGGGCACCAGAGAGCTTCTGGTCAATGTACTCCTCCGTGTTGCTCAGCTGCACGTTCATGTAGCTGTCGATGCTCTATCGCGGGTCCGACACAAATTAGCCTCTGCTCTCTTCGTCCAAACAGGAACAGAAAAGGGGGGAGAGAGGGAACACAAACCACCAGCCTCCCCTTGTACTCGGTCTCGCCCCACTTGAGCCGCACAATCACGTCCTTGTTGACGAGATCTTGGAGGTAGGGGCGGGGGTTGACGGGGACGAAGCTCATTTTCGCCGCGGCTTTTGCTGCGCTGATTTATCCTCGGACGCTCAGTGCGGTTGCGGTGGTGGATTTGGGTGTGGGGGGTGCGGGGTGCGGTGTAGAATTGCAATGCGATGCGATGTGTTTGTGTTGCAGCCGTCGTTTTTTGCGGTGCGCGGTTGCAAGCAAGGCTGAAGGTTTTGGCCTTGTTCGCCCGTGCCCAGCCATGGACTGTGCAGCCTGTTGGGTGTGTCGTTGCGGCGGGACCCACTTGAGCCACACACACACAACCACTGGGGGGCTGACGGGCGGCGGCGGGTGGCGGCCAGGTATGTGTTCTCAGCTCACCAAATTGGATTTTCATGCATTCGCTTCACTCACTCACTTGAAGGTTGTGGCTTGCTTACGGAGTACAATGCGTTCTTCTTTCTAAGTTTGGTGTCGCTGCCTTTCCATTACATTGAGCAACCTGATTCAATAAAGATATGGTCTATCAAGTGCGGCCCGTTTTGAACCTCGAAATTTGTGAACAATGTAATCCGTACAAGAACATGAATAACTCCCAAAAACCCCAAAACACCGCTATGCCTCCAACAAAGTAAATAAACGTGTGATCGTTTCCTACCGGATACCAGTTTCGTCCTCCCAGCCCAATGAACCCCTATATAGTGACCCAAATAAACAAAAATAAGTCGTGTCGTCGAGAACCAAATATCGGCCTTCCTTTTACCCATCTATATCCACCCCATCTTTAAATCCACGGTGTCGGCATCACACCCTTGCCATCCGTTTTCCTTACCGTCCACGCCGAACTGACCTGCGACTCCGCTATCGACCCCCTCGTCCTCAGCGAGTTTCGCCTCGTCGACGGCGACCTCAGTGACGGTTCTGGATTTTCCAACGGTGGCATCGGCGGCATTGGCACCGCACCAG
Source organism: Lasiosphaeria hispida (assembly GCA_033439745.1). Classification (NCBI taxonomy): domain Eukaryota; kingdom Fungi; phylum Ascomycota; class Sordariomycetes; order Sordariales; family Lasiosphaeriaceae; genus Lasiosphaeria; species Lasiosphaeria hispida. The sequence goes on along the minus strand of JAUIQD010000007.1, from coordinate 1,895,814 downwards.
CATCCAGCTCCGCTCTCATCTTTCCGTCATCGCCCGCATCCAATTCTTCGGCATCCGCCACCACCCACTGACTGGCCCTCTCTCTTCCCCTCTTCTGCACCGTTATGCTCTCCAACTCAGCATCCCGTTCTCCCGTTTCCTGCTCCCTCTCCTCGCGTACTTGCCGTTCTCTCTTCCAATGCTCGCTCCTCTGACTCTTGCTTGTTGGCATCGCCTTCATCGATACCTCATCAGACAGCTCATACGCGGGTGGAATCGTCACCGTTGTCGTCCGCATTGTCCTTAGCGTCCCCGCATATGTGCTTGCGCGGCCGCCGAATATGCTCGGGTCGATGCCTGGTTCTTTGGGCGGTACAGGTGGGCGAGCGTGGCGTTTCCGCCGCCACCGCAGGAAGAAGAATAGCCCTACCGTGCCTGAAATAATGACGGCGGCGAGGGCCGAGCCGACACCGATGCCAACGGCGGTGCCGGTGGATATTCCCGATTTGGGGTTTACGGTTTCCGTCTCCGTGGGAATGAGTTGGGTAGGGAGAGAAACGGATGTTGAAGCGGAGTTGGAGTTGATTGCTGTCGTCGGGGAGGCCGTTTGGGATGGGTTCTATGGGAGTGTGAGCTGTTGTACCAGTAGATACGCAGTTGCTTTTTACATACAGAATTTCCCGTGAAAGCGGGCAGGGAATCTGATGCCCCGAAGCGAACTTGAATACTGTGCGCCGCAAAGCCCCCGTCCGACTTGGTCACCGTCGTAGCCCCAGCAGCGGTGCCGTCTTCGACAATGGTCACACCGACAACCGCGACGGCATTCTGCAACGACGTAGTACATCCATATGATGCCTGGGCGCCGCTCGCGAGGCAAGTGTAGCTTAGGGCTGTCGGGCAGCAGATGAGTGCCGTCTCTGTCACCAAGTGAAGACTGGTGCATGCTGCTGTGTATCCAAAAGGACAGAAACCGGGCGAGTAGTAATTTGATGGCGAGGCGTCATATTTATTCGGATAACAGTTGGATCCGACTGTGAACAAAGGTCCTTGAATATATTCAGACTTCTTTCCTGTGATTATCTGATATATTTGCGGCGTGTTCGTGGTACAGCTTGACGGAGCTTTGAATGTTGTCGTCAAGGGACCGAGGAGCGTCATGATGGAACTGCTTTGCACATCGTGTCGAACTGCCAAACCGGAGCAAAAAGCCAAACCGTCATCGAGAGGACAGGGGAAAGATCGTTGAGGGAAAGCCACGAATAATAAGGGAAAGGGGCTTCAAGCCTTTTCGTCAGCCCAGCGGGGGGGAGGCGCCCGGCCCTGTTGATCAAGGGCCTGGTCACAACCCGCATGTGCAATCTCGGCAGCAGTAAGCAAAAGGAGCAACGGCCTTCGGAAAAAATGGCAGGGCATCGCAGCTCTCAATAAACTATACTAGTATAATCCAAAAGAACTGCTTTATCATAAGCGCGTTTCGTATTTCGCCGTGTGAGTTGCTGCTGGCCAAAAGATCAAGCGACTTGTGGAAAACGAGACGCTGCCGCGGGACTTGTAGCGTGTGAATAGGGGATTGACCGCTGGGACTTCCCTGCGGAGGATCTAGCGTCTGTCACAAGCGTACAGTCCAAGAGTAAGTTGGACACAAAAACTCCTACGGGGATTTGTCTTGTGTTTGACAACAAGTTCCCGGCTCGTCATGGAGTGATCGTGATGTTTCAACTTGCTGGCATCGCTGCTGAGCCGGCTGCGAATGCGATGCAACCATTCTGCTCAGCCCGTGTAAGCCGTAAAATAAACATCCAAACTTCAAAGCGCCTGGGCGAGGGGTCGGCAAGGCTCACCCTAATCCGACGCCTCTCCAAAAGAGACGCAGCGCGCTTGACTAAAATTCGGATGATTGGGGAACCTTCAAGAAACCGCCTTTTCTGAACCTTCCCCACAGCCAAGATATCTAGTCTCGATGTCATGGTCCGTGACGGTCGATAGGCTTCTCTGTAGTGTATGCCCTGTCGTGTGTGTGTTGTGAGCTGCACCTGAAAGGAGTCGGGATCTTGGGAAGGATTCACGCTTCCTTGGATGCCTTGCAGTCTGTGGGTCATTTTTCCACACGGCTCCCATAAGCGGCAACATCTTACACTGGCGGGGGGGTGTCCGCTCATTTCCGCCTACGTCAATATTTCGTTTTTTTTTTTCGTTTCGCGTCTCAACTTTCGAGCGGGCGGGACGCATCCGGAAAGAAGCAGTGATTGCAGATCGCGACCGCGACCGCGACGACAGAGGGGCAGTGACGGAGGGGGATCCGAGACTTGCACTCGCGAAAATGTATTCGGGCGGTATGTAGGTATGTATATATATAACTACACGTATGGATGTGGTCATGGTCACAAGCGCGACCCTAAACTGATGCAAGAATGCCGCCAAGGCGTGGAGAGTAGCAGCGTCCAGTGAGGGTGTTCTGCTCGGAGGCGTCTTCCGTTGTATCAAAGTTCCTGCTGGCGGAGCGACGGGTGTTGGGTGGGCAAATGGTGGTCCCTTTGAGTTCTTATCGGCCGGATAGATAAGGCGAGCGGGCAGGCGGGTCACACCTGCCAGCCATCCGGGAGGTCAAGTGCGGTCAAACGGGCAGTTGCGGGGTGGATCAACTGCAACCACTCAGCCAGGTACGCGCTGATTGGCTGTGCTGAGTCACCCTTGTCTGCCCAGGCGATTAGTTGTGTGGGCGGTGAGCAGCCGATAGCAGCGATAACAGCTCGAGCTGGACAGCTTTATCCTTATCGATTGCCCCAACTGCCCCTCGTTCGAGGTTCTTGGTGGTTGTCTTGCTTGTGATGCCCGGCGGGCTGCCCCTCATTGGACTCCCGCCTTCCTGCTTCTGCTGCCCGCTACTGCCCTCCGTGCATATGATGGCAGATGGGTTGTCACTCGCCGTACTCTTGGATTCCTGGTGGCTGCAGGCGGGCAACACCCACCAAAGCCAGTCGAGAGTGACGAGGAGTGACACCATCGCAGCTAGCTGCAGCTAGATCTGGGTGGTCCGCTCCGTCGATAGCCAGCCCGGCCAGCCAGACAAAGGACAAAAGAGCAAAGAGCTGGCAAGCTCCCCGCGCCGGCAGATTGGTGAGGCTGCCTTTCTCTCCTCTCTTTCCTCCCCCCGTGTCCCTCCCCCGCTAGAGAATAATAGCTCTCCGCCCAGGGTAGACAAGTCTACCTCCTATGTCCTCGTTTCTGAACTCTCTTGCCTTCTCTCTGCTCTCTCTTGTTCCATCATTCCGGAGACATGACTGTCTTCACCGCAGCTGTACTCGCCCTGCTGGCGGGGGCTAGCTCAAGCTCGGCGCAATCCTCGAGCGAGCACATTTGGGCCTCCGTTGGCTGGGTTCTCCACGGAGAGAGAACTCCTCTCTTTGGGGCGACTCCGCCTTCCCTGACTCCGGTCGGAGCTCAGCAGATGTTTGCTCAAGGCGAATTACTTCGGAGTCGCTACCTGAGCCGTTCTACGGATAGCGATAATGACGATGACGGGGTGAACCGCCATGCGCCCATTGTGGGCATTGAGGCAAATGCCATTGACAACACCCAGCTCAATATCATTACCAATACCGATCAATACATGGTCACCAGTGCTATAGCCTTTACCCAGGGTCTCTACCCGCCTATCAACCAGGCTTTCTCGGAGAATTCTGGTGGAATGGCTGCTGCCCAGCTCGCGAACGGTTCGGTTGTGAATTATCCCATGGGTGGCTACCAGTATCCAAGCATCCGGACGGCGTCTATCCTTGACTTTGAGTCTGTCTGGTAGGTTTACGAATGTGCGGCATCTAAGGAACGGTGTTGCTCACTTACTGCAATAGGATTGGAGGCAACGTTGGCTGCACTTCCTACACGGAATCCCTTCTTAACTTCCGGAATGATACTATTATCGCAACCGTGTATAATAACACGGTTAACTTCTACCAAAATCTCTGGCGCCAGCTGCTGAACAAGGCATTCCCGCAATCGATGGCGAACTTCGGAAATGCCTACCTGTTGTACGACTACGCCTCTTTCCAGTACACCCACGATAACGAAACCCGGGAGAACATTACCGAAGGTGAGATGAGCATGATGGCGCGATTCGCGTCAACCGAGCAGAGAAACAAGAACGCCAACCTCTCGATCTCGGGATCTACCGAGGGCGACATGATCCGCGCCATTGCTGGGCGCACGATGGCTTCTAAGACGGTAGCTCTGTTCATAGAGAGCATCCGTTCCGGTGGCTCCACAAACAAGCTCAACCTCGCTTTCACCTCATTCGAGCCTTTCGTCGCTTTCTTTGCCCTGTCCAAGCTCATTGTCGGGGACCACGCGGCCGAATTCAAGCCCCTTCCCGAGCCGGGCGCGGTCATGCTGTTCGAACTGTTTTCCATCGGTGGCGGCGAGACCGAGTTCCCCTCAACAGACAAGCTTTGGGTGCGCTTCCTCTACCGCAACGGCACCGACCCCGGCGACGAATTGACCACGTATTCCATCTTCGGCAACACCGAGACCCGGATGCCCTTCAACAAGTTCGCCAAGGCCGTACAGGACTTCGGCATCGGCACCATTTCGCAGTGGTGCCGTGTGTGTGATAGCGTCTCGTTGTTCTGCCAAGGGTTGAGCTCCAACACTGGATCCGGCTCCAGCCCGACACCCTTCGCCGGCTCGGGCCACACCGGCACCGTCAGCCCCGCCATCGCCGGAGTTATTGGCGCAGCCGTGACCGTCGCGGTGGTGGGCATCGCAGTCCTCGCCGCGATCCTCATGGGCGGCATCCGCTTCCACCGCGCCGACCCCAAGACGCGAAATGTCACACTTGGCGGATTCAAAGGCGCTGAGAAGATGGCCTCCGACACCGACATTGCCTATATCGAAAGTGGCTCGCGCCACGAGAGGACTGGGAGTTGGGAGCTGCGCGGCGGCGGCAAGGAGACCGATGTCGAGCAGAGCGTGACGCAGGCGGATACCCCGTCGACAACCAAGGTCGGCGTGACAGTTCAGGCACGAGACCTGACGCACCCGTCCAAGAAGGATATCGATGATGATGCTATCAGTGAGATGGGGCATTCCCCAGTAGACCCTAGGGAGTTTTGAACGGAAGGAGTAACACCCCGTCAAGACTGATTTCAGGGTTGTGGTATATATAGCTATATGGATGGCGTGGTGACGGTGGGGTCTCTTTTTCTATCTCTTCATCTACCTCTCATTCTGGCATTCTTTGATACCCCCATTTTTGCAATTTCATACAATCGCTCATATATCGTGGTGTTTTCTCTAGTCGGCCCGCATTTATAGGTAACATGACTATCGGGGAGGCGTCAGGGTGGTTACTTTGTTTATTGGGCGCACGTATCCGGAGGCTGGGTGGCAGAGTTCTTCTGGATAGAAGAGCGCAGAGACTGAGGTCCTCAATTTGAATATTTACATGGATAGTACACGGTACAGTCGCGTTCGAAATCGACTTCCGGTTCTTTGGGTCGTACATTTCTGCTGCGCACAGACTACCTCATCTTGGCGCTGACAGGTACATTGCATGGCCTGCCAAGTACTTCCCCAGCAAGAATGAGTCAAAAGGACCCTTGTCATCGGTACAATGAGAACGCGATTTATGGCTGGAATCACTGACCAGTACGTGATATCAGCATTTTCAGTGTACCATATTAGTGCTAAGACCGGGCAGTAACTTTAAAGTACAGTACTGTAGTACCTAATACCTATGCTGTGATTACTATATCCGTCGCACTTTATCCTCATATCCTCTGTGATTGCATATAATTCTATACATATGCGGTTATCGCAATGTCTCTAATATTAGCTGCTTCCAGCTCAAGCGTCTCATTAGTCATCAACTCACCAGTACCCACATACATGAACACGGCATTCGACTACGGGCAGCCGGCCAGTGCAGTGCAACCAGATTCGTCTACATATGGTGTTGTATCTGCCGCTTCGGAATGAGCAGGCAGCCCCGAATGAGGTCGAAAGACATCGAACCATCATATATCCCATGATGGCCGTTTTGTAAAAGCTGAGAGAAAGCTGTTTGCAATTGAAGACGAGGGGGAATTCCAACGACAAATACCGATGTGACAGCAGCTCGGACGACGTGTGTCGGAAACAAATTAATGCGTTGCATACTGTTCTTGTGCCGTTGTAGGGTGAGGGGGTAAGGCACAAAGGGAAGGAGGATCGCTTAAGGGGCTAGACGTGCATTAATTGAAGGTATCTACACGCCGGCCGCATTCCTAATTTGCGTTGGCATTATTCAGGCTACTGCTAAGCAGCTTCACTGCGTCGCGCCCGTTTTCTACTACCTATACCAACGGCACCCGACTCTTTAATCCACGTTGATCCCGCCTTTCGCGAGAAGTTTCACTACCGCCGTGTGCCCATTCTCCGCCGCCAGCTGCCGCGGTGTCCGACCATTGTTGTCCTTCGAGCTTTGGTTCACGCCGTCCTTGCCGAGCAGCAGCTTTACCACCGCCTCATGACCCTTCTTTGCAGCCCATGCCAGTGGCGTCTGACCGTACCTAGCGTGAGCATCTTTGGAGTCTGGATCAACGCCATCCCTCCCGAGAAATAGTGCCACTACTCCGTCGTGCCCGTTTGCTGCAGCCCACAACAGCGGCGTCTGACCGTACTTGTCTTTGGGGTCTGGATCGATGTGCTCATTCGCAAGCAAGGGCTCAACCACCGCCCTATGTCCTTTCTGTGCGGCCCATGTCAAGAGCGAACAGCCGTGCTCACTCCCGATGTCCAGGCCGATATCGTCCTTAGTAGAGAGTAGCTCTACAACCGTCTCAAGTTGGTCCTGTACAATTCGTCTTAGCAGCGAGAGGTCGCCCGTGTTTTTGGTTCCCTGCTTAGCGCCATCCTTCGGTAGCAATAGCTTTACTACGCTCTCATGCCCGTTCTCCGCAGCCAACAGCAAGGGCGTCCGACCATGCGTGTCTTTCGAGTTAGTATCGACCATGCCTGTATCAAGCAATAACTTAATAACGGTCTCGCACCCGCTCTCAGCAGCGTATGATAACGGCGTCCGGCCCCATTTATCTCTCGAATCGACCTTGGCTTTATCCATCTCAAGAAGTAGTTTTACTGTTGCCTCATGCTTGTATGCTGCAGCCCATGACAGCGCTATCCGCCCGTTGATATCCTTAGAGTCCGGGTCAGTACCGGTTTGGATTAGGAAGTTGACAATCTCAGTCCACCCTCGATGTGCTGCTACTATAAGGGCGCTGCCAAACACCTGCACTTGGAGAGACATGTCTGCATCCGTCCTGGGCTGGACTAGTAGCTTAAGAAGCAGGGTCATCACTTTTTCCCCGGTAATGGAATTCCCTGCTGCTGCCTTTACCACCTCCTCAGTGACAGTGATCTGGTCTCCCCGCTGGTTAAGGAGAAGTGTCATCACATTTTCCCTGTTGCTGGAATTCCCTGCTGCTGCCTTTACCACCTCCTCAGTAATAGTGATCTGGTCTCCTCGCCGGTCAAGGAGAAGTGTCATCACTTTCCCCCCATTGCTGGAATTCCCTGCTGCTGCCTTTACCACCTCCTCAGTGATAGTGATCTGGTCTCCTCGCCGGTCAAGGAGAAGTGTCATCACTTTTTCCCCGCTCCTGGAATTCCCTGCTGCTGCCTTTACCACCTCCTCAGTGATAGTGATCTGGTCTCCTCGCCGATCAAGGAGAAGTGTCATCACTTTTTCCCCACTGTCAGAATTCCCTACTGCTGCCTTTACCACCTCCTCAGTGATAGTGATCTGGTCTCCTCGCCGGTCAAGGAGAAGTGTCATCACTTTTTCCCCACTGTCAGAATTCCCTGCTGCTGCCTTTACCACCTCCTCAGTGACAGTGATCTGGTCTCCTCGCCGGTCAAGGAGAAGTGTCATCACTTTTTCCCCGCTCCTGGAATTCCCTGCTGCTGCCTTTACCACCTCCTCAGTGATAGTGATCTGGTCTCCTCGCCGGTCAAGGAGAAGTGTCATCACTTTCCCCCCATTGCCAGAATTCCCTGCTGCTGCCTTTACCACCTCCTCAGTGATAATGATCTGGTCTCCTCGCCGGTCAAGGAGAAGTGTCATCACTTTTTCCCCGCTCCTGGAATTCCCTGCTGCTGCCTTTACCACCTCCTCAGTGATAGTGATCTGGTCTCCTCGCCGGTCAAGGAGAAGTGTCATCACTTTTTCCCCATCCCAGGAATTCCCTGCTGCTGCCTTTACCACCTCCTCAGTGATAGTGATCTGGTCTCCTCGCCGGTCAAGGAGAAGTGTCATCACTTTTTCCCCACTGTCAGAATTCCCTGCTGCTGCCTTTACCACCTCCTCAGTGATAGTGATCTGGTCTCCTCGCCGGTCAAGGAGAAGTGTCATCACTTTTTCCCCGCTCCTGGAATTCCCTGCTGCTGCCTTTACCACCTCCTCAGTGATAGTGATCTGGTCTCCTCGCCGGTCAAGGAGAAGTGTCATCACTTTTTCCCCGCTCCTGGAATTCCCTGCTGCTGCCTTTACCACCTCCTCAGTGATAGTGATCTGGTCTCCTCGCCGGTCAAGGAGAAGTGTCATCACTTTTTCCCCATCCCAGGAATTCCCTGCTGCTGCCTTTACCACCTCCTCAGTGATAGTGATCTGGTCTCCTCGCCGGTCAAGGAGAAGTGTCATCACTTTTTCCCCGCTCCTGGAATTCCCTGCTGCTGCCTTTACCACCTCCTCAGTGATAGTGATCTGGTCTCCTTGCCGGTCAAGGAGAAGTGTCATCACTTCTTCCCCACTGTCAGAATTCCCTGCTGCTGCCTTTACCACCTCCTCAGTGATAGTGATCTGGTCTCCTTGCCGGTCAAGGAGAAGTGTCATTACTTCTTCCCCATTATGAGAGTTCCTTGCAGCTGCCTTCACCACCTCCTCAGTGATGATGATCTGGTCTCCCCGCCAATCAAGAACCACTGCCATTACTTCTTGATCGAATGATCTTGCAATCTTGATCATTCCGTCTACTGTAATCTCCATATAGTTTCCTCTTCGTCCGAAGAGATCAGCCATCACCTGCATCTTCTCAGCATCCTTTGTGTTGCGCTGGGCGCCCTGATTGCATGTCATTGCTAGGTTGTCCATAGCTACCAGCATGCGTGTGTTATCGCTTCCAGCTACCTTCTTATAGGCCTCCGCTGCTTCTTGGAGTTTCTTGATTGCTCTTTGATACTTTCCCAAGTCACTTAGAAGTAGACCGATCTTCTCCAATCTGGCTGCCTTATCCAAGGGATTTCCCAACTTTGCCGTCGCGTAGTTCGGCATTTGGCTGTTTGCGAAGTATTTGCTGTCTACTCCGTCTTCCGGACTTCCCAGAGAATTTTCCCAGTCCCATATAAACAGAAAATCACGGGAAGAGGTCGCAGCCGATTGTAAAAGGTCTGCCCAGTTAACATCTAACCCCTTGGTCTGCTTGCCGTTCGGGGTAACCTCGATTGCGATAACAGCACAATAATCCTCGTATAGTCTGACAATCATAGGCTTTGATGCCCCTTGTAGAAAACAGATGATGTCATCCGCCCGGATAGTTTTCGCCGAAGCTTGTAGAGTCCAGCGGGGGGTCCATCCTCGCAAATACCCCGGTATATCCTTTAGAGCGACATTAACTTCCTGTTGGTCGTCCCAAGCACTGCCGCTTGGTACTGGTGATACCGTGCCAAGAATACAGCCCTTGCTCTTGATCACGGCAATTTCCTTGTTATCCCAAGTCTCCACAATGGCTTGCTCACCAACAAAAGACTCAATAAGCTGATGAAAGAGGTCCCTCCACGGAGTGTCATAGTTGGGCGATAGGTTAGCTGGGATGTTGGAACCCATGCCAAGCAGTGCATACACTTTGTCCCGGCGATCAGTAGCCTCGCGGTTGTGATACATATCTATCAGTTCCCCTAGAGGCCGAATACCAAGCGAGAACCTGTCTGAACGACCTGAGCGACCTGAGCGGCCAGTCGCGTACTTGGGCCGGAGGATGGCGCCTTTTATAAGGTAACCCGCTGAGCAGATTCTACTCTGCGTATCTGGATCTGTAGCGGTGAGGCCCAACGCGTCCAAGCCCTCCCAGAATGCGTATCCTTCGATCTCTGTGGAGCGACACATGATCAAGACGTGCCGAGCCGCAGCAACTTCCTGGAGTACCTGAAAACGGCTTTGTTAGTAACGTCTACGATTCCGCTAGTCGTCTGGTGTCTTACCCAGATACGCCGAAACCACGACCGCTGAAGCAGCTTGAGGACTTCTTCCTGGCTCTTCCCGTCCGGGGATCCCGTAGAATGGCTCTCTGCCGCAAAACTTATTTCCTTAAGCGCTTGATCGCCATCAGTACTCCCATTCTCCGTCGCCTCCTCAAGCCAAACAACGACACGACTGGCCCTAGCGTAGATCTTCGCCATGAACTGGACCTGGTGATTCCTTTCGTTATTACTATCTTGGTCGATGCAAATAGCATCAGCCCATACGATCCGTGGAAGAGAGCGATCCCGAAGACGTGATAGCGCTGCGTAAAGATTATCCCTGACAAGCAGATAACCCTCGTCTGTAAAGACAAGCCGAGGCTTTCCTGGGGGACCCCATACGTAAGATAAAGCTTCGTACAGATCAGTCCCTTTCCCTAAGTCTAGAAGGGGGTATTCGAAGAGTTGGCACTGTATCGGGGCGTGTTCGTCTCGGTGCGGCATCAGTCGAAGCAAGCGAATAGAGCCATCCGGCAGGGGAGAAAAGCGGTATGCAGACGCGTTGAAGAGAGTAGGCGGTGCGGACGACGTACGTTTGTCGGCCCCTCTCGAGCTGATTGCAGTGGGCCTTGGCTGCCGGGGCAGGTCCGCGATCGTCTGGGAACTAGCACCGCAGGCCAGGGTCCCTACTATAGGCAGGGTTGAAGTGTTGTCTGGTACGTATTGACTTCTACTCCCTGGAGGACCTGACTCGCTCTCCTCCTCACACCGCCCGGAACGGTCTTGGTGCAAGTTTCCTGGAGCCATGGTTCGGCTTAATGGTAAGATAGCAATGTGCAAATAGAGTCCAAACAGAAATCCTGCAAGGGTCTGGAACTGTCTGCAAATGGCTTGGCTGAGGCGGTTTGCGAACTCCCAAGATCGGAGCATCGTTGCTATCGTGCGAGATAGCGGCAAATGATGGAGCTGCCGTCGGTGAGCTCCTTTTCTTCGTGTGTGTTGAGTTACGTTGGGTCGCTTTGGGCTTGGGCTAACGTACTCGCTGCTGATAAGACTTAGTAAGCCCGCCCCGCTTTAGCGGGTGAAAAGGACCCACAAGGACTCATTAGAATCCTGATGTGTCCCTGTGGGTCTACATACATACTGCCGCCAAATTATATAAGGAGTACAATGTTAAGCTACCATATGCCGCCCAACTAGACAGCCTCAGATAGGCATGGTGGCCTTTGTTCTGAGAATCGCAACCGACGCCGCAGAGTCGATGCTGGCTGGATTGATGAGGGGTCGGGCTCCGACATTTTGGGCGTCCTGACCGCCCCGCGTCGCTTCACAGGGCCAATGAAGAAGCGCAGTGCGAGCCGCTGCTGCGAGCGCCAAGCGCCTGCGAGCGGCTGACGTCCAACAAAAAGGTATTGGTTGAGGATGGCGCCGTGGATGATCGCTCTGGTGGGATTTAACTAGCCGCCGCATCAGCTTCGGCTTTCGGCCGCCAAGGGGCGAGTTGTCGCCTTCCGCTGCGGGAAGAGAGACGTGTCTTCGCCCCTTGATCTGCCGCGCTCGGGCCGGTCGGTAACGAGTGTGCTATGAGGGTCCTCCGGGTTTCTTCCAACGGAGCTAATTTTGGCAACCACCGGCTAACCACGTGGCCACACGGACAATCAGCGTCCAAAACCCCAGAGGCCCCGCTCATCTCGCAAGGCACGATTCGATCTGGGTAGTCTTAGTATTGGGCAACGGATAACACCGTGAGTTAACGATAGGATTGTAAGGTAACTCCAGCCGCAACCTGCGCATTCTAACAGTTGGTTCACAGTACGATACTCTAGCTCTTTACGCAAATGCTCTGAGGACCGTGTTGGGTGAGGTGAGAGTAAACCGACCACAAAAATTTTAGGCTTCGATCAGGCAGCGAAGAGGCGATATACACGTGACTAAAGATGCTGAATTTCATTTGTCAGCCAATCAGGGCGCGTATAGAAGACCCACACCGACTCATTAGGATTCCGATGAGTCGCTGTGGATCCGCTACGGGGCTGTGCCTCGCATCTCGCCCTCTATGTCGCCTGGGATCTCTCAACAACTGCCCAAGGAGTTTACCACAACTTCGCGATATGTGCTACTGTACTACTATTGTCAAGCATGGCAGAATACGACTCGAGGAGACAGCTTGAGGCTGTAGCCCAAAAACCACCGTTACCCACCACCGACAACTCAAGTACAGCCTCGCCCAGTGTCCCCACAACCAAATACGAAATCGACCTTCTATTGAACCCTGACGATGCTAAGCTGATCGAGACGTTTCGCCAAGAGATCCATTTCTGCGAAACCGACACAGAGAAATTCGACAAGTGCATACAGAAGCGAGATGAGCTGCTCGAAGAAAACGACAAACTGGTCCTCCGACTAACTGCCTTTGAGCATGTTATGTCAGCTGAATGCATCTTATACCGAGGGAGGAAAGAGCGCACACGCCCGTTAGCAAGCCGGCCGAGGACGGCAGAAGAGAACGGCGCCAAAAAGTGGGCCCGATTTGTAGGCGTTGCGGCGACTGGATCTGACACCATACCCCAACAAGATTCAGCTACAGTTTGTGGACCTCCCTCATAAAGACCTTCCTCCTGGCTTCGCTTTCGATCAGTTTAGGCTCATGGTCCGGGGTCAGCCTGAACCTGTGGTAGGACCTGGCTTAGCCTATTTAGGGTTGGGCAATGTCATTAAGAGCATCACTGCTACTACCTTAACAAAGGAGAGAGCCGGCATACTGCCCACCGCCATGAACAAGAACGTCAAGGCTGCTGGCCCCGGAACACCACTTACTGCCATCACCACTATCCCTCCGAGTCACTCCCAATTGTCAACGCCTTTGAGTACACCCCCATAGTCTCCTCGCATCACTTTCTCTCCCGCTACCAAAGAGCAGTCAGAGAGTATAGCATTACAGCTTACTAGCATTATTCTAACTGATGATTTTGGCGCCGATGATTGTAAAGAGACCCTAAACCCACAAGGAGGACCAAATAATGGCAATATAAGTGTTGAAACAGCTACAGGAAGCTGTGATAATACCAGTCGTGACATTACAAGTAGTATAGCATCTATACGGCTCCGTCCTTGAAACAGGAAGTTGGACTACCATGAAGCGCCGGTGAGAAGCTTTAAACCAGCAACCCTTCGGCCCGATCCGCCTGGCCAGAGGAATACACGTAAAAAGCAATGTTGCCCACCTGAGATACCAGCAACATTCCTGGCAATTCTAGACAAGCTTGACACATATGTGGTCAGGCAGGTGCTATCTACCAATATATCTCTCAAGACTCCCCTCCAGAATATGTGCCACATGCATCTCAAGAAGTTCATAGAGGCTATAATAAATAAGGAGCCTCCTAGGTAGCAACCATATGCCACGGCACCAAATGCACTACAGCGATGCGACATGAACTCGCCATGTCATCACCACTGTCATATGCCACTGTCATATGCCAAGCACCACCATGGTCATATGTCAAAGCACCACCATTGTCATATGCCAAACTAAGCCACCATGTCACCACCTGGCCACCACCGAGTCACCACTACATCACCACTGGGTCATCACCATTGTCATATGCCAAGCCAAGGTCACTTATTGTATATGTAGCAGCTTCAGTCCTCTACCCTCTGGGAGGGGACTTTCTTCTTCTCTTTGTGCAATAACAAGTTCATTCAGCATGACCCCAAAGTCGGATCGTGGCAACATGGCAATTTATCCATGATATTAAAAATTAGGCTGATAAATATAATGGAGACTGGATTTGACATATGATTCTTCAAGATAAAGTATTTATTCCGCTTTTTTACAGTTCTTCAATAGAAACCCCGGCGTGCCAAAAGTGGCCCTCTGCACTTTGCTTCCTTACACTTATTATATCAACACACCACTCCAGAAATTTCCCAAAGTCCCCTTGGGCAAGCCCTGCGTAATATTCCCAATTACGCTTGATGAATGCTTTTAACTCTGCAAAGTACTCCTCGATTGGGTTTAAGTCAGGCAAGTAAGGCGGCAGATAGAACAGCTTCACACCTGCCTCCGCACATAATTAGTCGATGGTGTCTGAGCGATGAAATGAAGCATTATCCATAATAAGAACTAACTTTGATTCAGGCCATTTGCCACAGTGGTACAGTAACTGTTCAATAAAATCCTCAAATATAGCAGTGTCAGTCGATCCTTGGAACACACATGCAAGAATAATACCACCTGTGTGTACGCTGGTAAATTTGATGTCTCTGATCATAGTGGAGTCGAGCGATTTGCACTGGCATGACTCCTAAGGGCGACCATCCGGTCCGCCTGAACCCAATACGCTTATCACATCCGGATTCATCAATATAAACCAAGTGGTAGGAGCGGAAAGCCGACAGGTTGTGCAGATAGAAGTCTCGCAGGTCTGCGTTTCGCTCTTGCGCAACGCGGCGCGCAACCTTCTTCGACCAACCCGCCGATGCCAACACCCTACCGATGCTCGAGGTCGTCACGAGGGTGTCAAACCCGTCCCAGAGGAAAACGACCATCTCGTCTCGGTACATATCAGGTTTCTCAATCAACCTGTCGCATAGGGCGCTCAGCAATAGGCGGTGAAATACTTCTGGGACGTCCCACCCCATTCGGGGGGCTCTCGTTGATCCGAAAAGGCGGAAGTTCAATCGAATCGTCTGAACCGAGCGCTCGCTGCACCCGGCAATACTAACCATTTGAACGTCAGTATCATGTCACGGATTTGGCAGTGCTGAGCCTGTGCGAGATTTGGCGCCATAGTTGCTGCATGTGCTGGTGCTGGTGAGTTGATGACGAAGATGACTCAACAGGTGTTGAGTTCTGGGCAGCCATTTCTAGAGGCGTTGGGATAACCACATATGCGCCGTATTAGATGCAATTATGGGGGATATGCCGATAAAGTGTACTCTACTCAGTACTGTCGGCCTTGACGCCGATGTGACATATTGAAAAATGCCGAATTTACAGTACGTACCGTGCTAACCATTTCAGCCATAGGTGGCTTCTCAATATACTGATGACCTAGTGAGCTTGTTCATTCTCGCATGGAAAGTATTTGGCAAGTCTTGCAATGTACTTGTCAGCGCCAAGGCGGAATGATCTGTGCGCAGAATGAATCCGCAGCCTAGAGGACCGGAAGCCGATTTCGAACACGACTTGTACAAGAGCTCGGTGCTCTGCAGTTACGAGAGAGTTTCGTAATACAACTAAGTTTTGCCTGACAAGTACCCAACATGAGTGAAATTTGACTGGACTTACCGTCAGCCCAAGTGCTAGCTCGCCGCACCATCTTTTGCTGTAAGGCTGTTAGCACATGACCAATGTTTGAAGAGGCGGGAAGACTTATCCTCTGAAAAAGAGGGGCTGTCCTCTCACCATTTCTGGGGAGAAAACAGCCAGGACCGCCTCCCACGAGGCATGTCCTTTTCCAACTGATCAACCTTGACCAGCAAGACTCACCCACAGGAACCCAGAATCCAGACAGCCGAGAGCAAGATCCTAGGGCCAGACAAGCGCAAAACTTTGACTCCAACTCGAGATGGGTCCCAGTACCTGGTTCTCGCTCAACGATTGCTCTCATCCGCAACTCCCAGTTTGATGTCTCGGTCCAACGGGCCGACCAGTGTCCCCCACAGCCCATCACTCTTAACAAGTTGCCCCTGCTCGCGAACCCAAACAACACCTCAAACCAAAGCCTGCCGTTATCAATGTAGACCACATCAAACTCGGCAGCCGGAATTGCGATCCCGTATGCCGACACCCAAATCAAAACCAAGTCTCTCCGTGTGATCGCACTGCCAACTGGGACTGGTTTTTGTTTCCTCTCCCATCAGCACCATCAAAATGGCGAGCAGGGAGGGCATCATCGCACGGACAAAATACATCCTTAAAAACCGTGCTGTCGTCTTCATCTGGTGCCCTTTCGGGACCATTTGAAGGAAATGTGCCACTGCCCAAGAGCAGACGACACGGGATATTGGCGTCCAGCGGTAACGTAGGACGGAGCTTACGAGAGCTGGCTAATGCGCCTGGTCGGACCTCATGCTAAGCATGACACGTCGACATTGCTGCCGGAACGCGGTTCCAGAGGTAAGCGGATACCTAGACCAGCAGGAAACCCGACCACCTTGCTGCAGAGGAAACACCATGGAACTCGAGGGTACCTAAAGCGAGACAGCCAGACGTGGGGTATCATCCTCGACATTTCCGTTTGAACCCTAGCAGCCCTTGCTCACTTTCGTGATTCATGCAAGACGAGCTGCAGGCTCGCGTTGAAATGAAGAGGTTGATCGTGTGTAGGCCGAGGCTGCGCTCTCCCTGTCGCTCCGAAATCCAACCCTGCTCCTCCGAAAGGACAGGGCGGCCATGCAAGCAAAGCGGCAGACTAATTCCCGCAAAAGCCCAGTAATCCAGCTGACGCCAGCAAGAACGATCGCTGCGTGACCAGAGTTCAAATTCCAGAGGCCCAGTCCTGACGAGCGACCTCAGATCAGAGGTTCTTACCATGTCGACTCATAGGACCGAGCACTCGCCCACCGCAAAGCAGTGCCTGGAGCTCTCCCCGACGGTCGGTCCTCGCCGCCACCAGATCGGGACCGCACCACTTGTTCAGCGGCCAGCAGCACCCTCTCGTCGGACGGGCTAGGGCGTAGAAGGCGGTTTGAGTGACTATGAGCGCAAGACTGCAGAACCAAATGTATACTTAGGGTTAAGTTCCGAGGCCAATTCACTCGGCGAGACTGACTTGTCTGGAGGGACAAGATGCCAGCACAACAGGACCCAGGCGCGGCGGGCTTGGAATGACTCCTGATACAGGATCCGAAGCTGCGACGTGTTGTGATGATCCAGCCCCGCCGGAGCGGTCTGCGGAGAGACATTCCTTGCGGAAAATCGGGATCGGAGGACTGTGGAGGAGGCGCCGTGCGTGGTGGTGGTGTGCTGCCCATGGAGGAAAGCACGAAAGACTTGATTTTGCTAGGTGGCTTCACAGGAGACCGTGTTTTCTGACTGTGTATCGCGAGGTAAATTGGATGGAGCACCGCATCTCGAGCAGGCTTATCGAGATTGGAAAGGAGGCGGGCAGAGGCAGGTCTTGAAAAGAATTGTGAGGACTAAATGTGGTACGGATAGAAGAGGAAGCAGAGAGGAAGACGCGTGCGAGAACCGCGTCTTAAAAGCAGTTGTCCCTGGTATGGTCCGTGCGGGAGCTTGGGAGCTACCTATGCTGCCCCACACCGTTTAGCGGGTGGACCTATCTGAGATCACGAAGTCACGGGTCCAAGCTCTTCCCGTACTCTCCGCCCCAGCGCTGTTCCGTCCCAATAACTGAGGTGACTTCACCTTCGTTTTCCTGTGTGGCAATAAACCATGCGCCACTTGATGGACCTGGACCTGTGGAAGGTGCAACCTCCATATTTATTGTAGAGCTGGATCTTTCTTGATCCTGTCGCAGCTTCGCTTCGTCACCACAAGGAAGATACGATGGAGCAACCAACGCCCCAAAAGACGGCGCGCCAGAAGCTGATTGAGTCGATCGCGGACGCTGGAAGCAAGGCTTTCGACCCCGATGCAACTGAAGGCTCACGGGTGCAGGCGCGGCACGAGTTCGACAATGTGATCCAGAGGCAAGCCAACCAGTCAATCTGAATAACTTGCGGCGTGCTGTCCAAAGGCAAATGGTCTGACAGGCATCCCAGCATCAAGACATTAAATCTCATACCGGCCCTAAACACTCTAATTAGGCCTGGCCAAGTCCAGCCGTGGCTTCGGGCTAAGTTGAAGGACATCCTCGCCGTGGTTCCGCTCCGGCCAGACGGTGTTCGCAGCACTCTCGAGTTCGTATTTGCCGTTCATCCCTCGAGCACGGTCAAACTGTCCGAGGCGGCGACTCCCCAGAAACGGGGTGCCAACATCACGCATGAAGCCCTCGAGCTTGCCAGCCGTCTAGTGTCGGTCGCCCCATCGTCCGTGCCACCGGAATCGTGGTTTTCGGGCATCTCGCCACAGCTGCTGCAGTTGCTTGACGGAGGCGAGGGCCAGGAACTGGTAAAAGCTGCTGCTTATATCATTGGGTTTGGAGTGTTAGGCCGTAAGGTCTCTGGTGCCCCGGGTATGTTGGTCTCCTGGCTGCAAGCGCTCGCAGCTCCTCGCTGACATGTAAAAGGTACCGCCGGTTGGAGATTCTTTGCTGAGCCGATGCTCAGCTGCATCAAGCCGCCGCCTGGGGCTTCTCGGGATGGTTTAGGAACAGATTCTGAAGAGATTGTTGATCTCAGCTCAGAGAAGATTCTTGTCCAAGCTGATATGCTAGCCACAGCACTCCGCAGGCTACACTCGTTAGTTGGATCCCATCCCAATCCTGGGCTATGTAGGAGGTTACTATCTCCGTTGCTCCTGCCACTGTGGTCTCTGTCTTCCTGGCCTGATGCCCAGTTATTCTTGGCCGAAAGGATCTGCACCCCGGCGCTGGAGTTGCTCAGGGTCCATTTGAAGCTGACCTCCTCTCTTGACACCTTACTACCCCTTATCCACAACTTGGGCTACATGGGCGGCTGGGATAAGCAGAACCCCGAATGGGTTTATGCAAGAACAAAACAGGGTGAACTCCAAATAGTCGGGACCACACGCATGGTAGGCAGAACCGGCGCGGCACCACATCAAATATCACTTGACCAGATTGACCAAAAGATACCAAGGATCATGGAGCTGATCACGTCAAGCTTTTCTGACGCCGATATCTCTGCCGCGTTTCTTGATCTCCTTGGAAGATGGCTCCAGTCGGCTCGAACACTGAAGACAAGCGATGTCATTATCAAGCAGGAGAAAGAGGACGAGCAAGACCCCCTTTCCCAGCTGACCGAGGTGAAGCTGCTTCAGGCCATGATGGATAAGTTCCCTGAAAAGCTTGCTAGCCAACCCAAGCATATCCTCGGCCTTGTCAGCCAGGTTCTGGGAAGCTCCGAGGTTGCTACTTCGGACGAAGATGATGTCACCGGAGTTGCTCTCAGTCTTCTCAACATGGTCATCACGGTGCCTGGTTTCCAAAAGTCACGGGTTGACCCGGATGTTCTACAACCCATCGAGACATCCCTCGATTTGCTATCGAGGGGAGACAGCCCTGAAATCTCCAAAACCGCGAGGAACCTATCGCTGCTACTCAGATACCGAGACGAAATCGACAACTTTTCTGAGTCCACCACCGCCCCTACGGACCGACAAATCGAGGACCGCAAGACATACAACCTCGCCATCTCGTACATCTCGCAGCCAGACTCACCTCCCCCAGTCAAAATGGAAGGACTCAGCCTAATCTCTGACTTGATAGTCTCCAAAAGCCCCATTCTCGACATTCCTGCCATCCTCGTCCTCATGTCCTCTCTGACAAGCGATAGCGAGGACTACATCAACCTCCAAGCCATCAAAATATTCACCTTAATCGCCAGCAAACATCCCAAAGCCGTAACCAAAGAGCTCCTCGACCACTATATCGACCCCAAAGAAACCGCCACCGTGGATACCCGCCTCCGGTTCGGCGAGGCCCTCCTCCAGGTCATCGAGCGCCTCGGCGAAACATTCACCGGCGAGACAGCCAGGCAAGTCGGTGACGCGCTACTAGCCATCGCCGGCCGCCGTGGCCGCCGTCCCAAGACGGAAGCCAAACAGGCCCGCGACGAGCACCGCCGCCAGCAAAAGGTGAAGGAGGCGGAGAAGGTCTGGGAGGGCCCTGTGCCTGACGTGAGCGACTCGGAGGAGGGCGAAGACGTCCCGGATAAGGAGCGTGAGCGGAATGCAATCCTGTCCAAGATTGTTGAGGGGTGGGAGAGCCATCGTGGGACGGAAGACGTGCGGGTGCGCGCGTCGGCGCTGTCGATCTTGGGTAACGCGGTTGAGACGAACGTCGCGGGGCTTGGGCCTGCAGTAGTCAGTGCCGGTGTGGACATGGCCGTAAGTATCTTGCAGCTGGAGATAGAACCGGAGAAGGGAATTTTGAGACGCGCGGCGGTCATGTTTGTCATGGCATTTCTGAATGCGCTGGATCAGGCGAGGCAGCTGGGACGGAGGCTGGGGTTTGGGCTGGCGGCGCAGGAGGATCTCATGCGCACGCTGAGGTATGTGGCCGAGACGGATGTTGATGGGCTGGTGCGGCAGCATGCGAATGATGTTACGGAGAGCTTGGAAGATTGGCAGATGATTAGGTTGTTACCTGAGGGCGGTAGTATTGGAGGAGGCCTAGGGGGTGGAGGGGGCAAAGGGATGGGGTCGGGGCTGACAAAGTTGGCAGGCCTGGATTTCGATATTGAGAAGCCGGCGTCAACTTCAGAAGGGATCGGCTTACTACCGAGGGTTGAGGAGATTGAGTAGTCTGGGCAGATAGGTGCCTATCAATATGGAGTAAGGGGGTGATGTTTTGATGCTGCTTTGGGCCGGTAAGGGTTAGGGTTATGTGAGGTGTCAGATAAGGTACGCTCGTGCCAGCGCGTTAATTGGGAAGCTGCCCCAAACGCGTCTCCAAACTTGAAGTCTTCCGCTGCTGATGCCTGATGCACCGCCCATGCCCAGTCGGAACATCTCCTAGACCACAAAAATGGCCGCAAGAAAGGAGATCCTTGACTCGGAAGATGAGGGCAGCGACTTCAGCCCTGTCAAAGGCGCAATTGAAGAGCAGCTGAAGCTCGTTGAAGGCGACGTGCCCCTCGAGGCAGACGCAGAGGCAGAACCCCGCGACAAGCCCATCGGGCCCCTCGGCACCACCAACACACACCACAGCAGCCTCGTCTCAACCGACCCGTCCTTCTTCCAACGCATCTATGACGACCAGCAAGCCGCTGCTAGCGCGCACTACGATGTGCCCTACCCTCCTGCCGTCGCTGACGCTACGTCTCTCTCAGAACCGACTAACGCCTCTTCCACTGTCTACGGCGAGCGGCAAAAAATCAACACGTCGTCCTTGACGTCCATCACAGACCTAGCTCCGCCAACCCGCAAGAAGGCTAAGGCTACCGAAAGTCGCAGGAAGTCGGTCATCGATCTGACCCTTACCCAGGTCACCACCCCTAGCAGAGAGGGTGCCGGCAATGCAAGCTCTGGTGCTCGCAGCAAGGAAGGGACTGCCGGGATGTGGGACGTCCCGAGCAGCTCACCACCGATGGAAAATGGCGGGAGCGCAGCGGGAAATGAGCAGTCGAAAGTGGCGAGGACGTATGGGAAGCGGAAAAGAGCGGGGCTCCTCAAGCAACAGTCGAGTCCACGAGCCGCGTCGGATGACATGCCCCCGACACAGGATCCTTACGATTTCCCGAGTACGGCTGATCCCTCGCCGCTGCCGCTGAAGAAGAAGACGAAGCGGGGCTTGCCGTCGTCGTTGGCACGGCAGAGTTTGGATTCGAGTCTGGGCGTGGTGCCGCACACTGGGGAGGAGATGGGACTGAGGACTTCCAGGAAGGGGCGGGGAGCTTTGAGCAGTGGCTATGACTCTGTGATGCCCGATACAGGTGCAGGGCTCTATATCGCGCCTAGTGCTCTCACGGCGAGCCAGAAGCAGGAGTACCGGATGGTCAGCCTTTCGTCGGAGCCCGGGCATGACATCCCGGAACCATCGTTGCCGCTGACCCG
Organism: Lasiosphaeria hispida; assembly: GCA_033439745.1. NCBI lineage: Eukaryota > Fungi > Ascomycota > Sordariomycetes > Sordariales > Lasiosphaeriaceae > Lasiosphaeria > Lasiosphaeria hispida. Next base: position 1,873,979 of record JAUIQD010000007.1, on the reverse strand, counting down.
GACCGATGGAGAGGATGTGCACAGGTCAAGCTGTCCGACAACCGTTGCTTACACAACGCCGAGTCGATACGCATCATCGAGCCGCAGAGTGTTGCCAAGTGATGAGCTGCCGGGAACGGCTCCAGTCGGGGGTCCACTGGAACCAGCGGCAATGCACCCAGTGAGTCTCATCTACTGCTTCATTTCCTATCATTGTCAGTTAACAACCTGGACAGACTTCTTCCCCGGATATAATATCAGTGGAATCCACAAGGGCAAGACGGAAGAGAGCCCAGCCAGGTTCTAGCAATGTGTTGCCTTCTTCCCCGGCCGACCCTCCTCTGGTAACTCGCAGTGTGAAGAAAAGGAAAACCACCCAGCGTCAAAGCGAAGCCGTCTACGCCCCGGGAGAAGATTCTTTCGACGTGGACCTGTTAGGTTTGCCTCGAGAAAAGGGCAACATACGCCCCGACCGACGAGACCCAAAGTATGCACCTTCACCTCCAGCTACTCACATTCAAGAACCACACACAGAGCCGCTTGGCGATGACGAAAAACCGCTTGATGGTTCAATAGCTATGAGTGCAGTGATATCTGATTTTGTCTCCGCGCCGGTCGACGAGTCGCCAGTGGAGGTTCCCATCCCAGCCGTACAGGATCCTACACCCCCCAAGAAAAGGGGACGCAAGAAAAAAGAAGCCAAAATCCAGGAAACCATTATTGAGGAGGACATAGCCGAACAATCGGCGCAAATACCTACTGAGAGTCTAAAGCCGGTCGACGATCCCGTCGAGGATATTGAGCCGGAACCAGTCAAGAAAAAGCGAGGCCGTCCGCGCAAGTCAGAAGTCCCTAAGGTGATAGCTCCTTTGGAGTTGGACGACATCCCTGAATCCCAGTTGGCGGTTGAGCCATATCCAGGCAATGCAAATAGCCGCGTGGAGGAGGCAGTTGCGGAGGATGCTCCTGTCGAAAGTTCTGCGGCTCCCACGCCAAAAGCAAAGCCGGGAAAGAGAGGCAGGAAAAAGAAAGTGGTGGAGAAAGTGATTGTCGATTCTGAGGACGAGGGTGAGGACGCAGACGAAGGCACGCCCAAACCGGTTCGAGCTCTGTCGGACTTGTCTACCAACGTTCAGGTCTCAGCGAAAGCAACAACCAGTAATGAGACTCGAGACGTCGGTGCTGAACGTGGGAAGGATAAAGATGCAAAAGAGAATGACCAAATCTCAAAGTCAGTAACTCCGGCAAAGGAGACGGCGAAGCCTAGCGTTGCTACGGCAAATCAGGCGGCCACGGGGAAAGTGCAATATCGGGTGGGTCTGAGCAAGAAGTCAAGGATAGCGCCATTGTTGAAGTCGCTGCGGAAATGATGGATACCCAGGGGTCTAGAGCGTTCACTTATGTCTAGCGGAATAAGGTCTTGATATACAATGAGCTGGCGTCGCTGCTTTTTAGCGGGTTTCATACGATTGCTATGGTAGCCTGAGGGATGAATGGAAGATGGGAGGGCCGATTGTTCGTTTGTCACTGATCTATCGCCTGTGGTCGTGAGGACAGCACATCCCTGTGCCGAATGATAGCGGACGCCTAGTGCCAAATAATGGAATTTCATTCGTCCTTTGACGCTATTTAGTCTACATGATCGTTTGCTCTTCAAGGTGGTGCTTGGTCAAAACTCATAAAGAGATCAACTAGTTTAGTTTTTGATCCTCGAAAGAAGCTAGCGCTTGTAAAGGAGTGTGTCCATAATTCCATCATATCACTCAAGCTAATGGACATATTATCAACTACATTTTCGGGGACACATTGTGGCCGCGTCACCGTTCAGCGTTGCGACTGACATTTGTCGTTCGGGGTTTCAGCACGCCCCGGTTTCACCCCCTTTCTTGTTCAGATTTGGCATTGGTCGCAAAAGACGAGAGACGATAGCCATTCGTTCTAACCCCAAACACAATCATAACCACCAAGTACAGATAAAAAAGCCCCCCAATTAATCAGATAGTTAGATAGTTGTATGACCTCCCAGAAGAGAGGCATCAGCAAAGTATTTAAGATAGTGCTATGGGACCAAATAGGTACCACAGCGTCCAGTCTCGACGGAAGATCGCCCACCGTCTATTCTCGGCGTACACGCACTGCAACCAGGGACCCGGCCCCAGGCTAACCAGGAGTTCATCGTTTGAGGCTCTCACAACGACCCAGCGATTGTCGCACATGCATTTCGTCCAACCGTGTCCATCCCTGTCTGGCAGCAGCACAGCAGCACTCCACATGCTTGGCGTGGAACAATCGACTTCCCCAGATCTGTAGGGAACGACAGGATAGGTTGGCTGACAAGACGGCAATATCTTCCCCTGATGGCCATCCCTTTTCGCGCCTGACGACCAGGCCAGCCGCCGAAACAGGCCAGCCTCTGTCTGGGCGCACGCGTACACGTTTTACATTAGGCCCAAGAGCCTCGCGTACAATGGCTCTCTTCGTCACCATAGGCCGAGATCCTCGACCAAGTCTGCCCACAGTAAACCGGGATCTCCCCCCCCTTCCCCCCCATTGGACGAAGCACGGCGCACCCTTTCGAGGGAGGAAAAAGAGTCTAGAAGGTCCGCCTGGTTCTGCGTGATGGGGATGAGAGATCACTCGCCGACCCCGTCCGTCACACATATAAGAACGTCCCAGCGCCAAGATGCCCAGCCTGTTTTTTGCAGATCATCGACATCATCGACCATTTTGTCTCCTCCTTTCAGCCCTTTTTTTTTGCTTCTCTTTCCAAACGGCCGGTCCGTAAGCCTCATATTTATACACACCTCCCTTTTCTCGAGGAACCGACCGAGCCGACTCATCCCCAACTTGCCACTGAAAATGAAGTTCCTCCCCCTCATCCTCCTCTCCCTCACCACCTCCGCCCTCGCCCGGGGCGGCGACGGCGACGGGAACGGGGGCGGCAACCGCACCTTCGGCAACGAAACCTCCCCCTCGGGCGGCGAATCGACCAAGTCCCAATGCAAGGCTCTCGCCCGGCTGACCTCGCTCGCCTCCCTCGTGTCCAACGAGACAGCGCTCGCCGAAGCCTCGCACAACAACGCCACGCGGGCCGAGGCGCTCAAAGCCAAGGCATCGACCGCCGCCACCACGCTCACCGCGATGCAGGCCAACGCGACGCTTGTCTCGGCATGCGCCGAGATCGCCGCCGCCAACGCCATGGAGGACGCCTGCGAGCAGATCAGCAAGCTTGCGAAGCTCGAGGCGCTGACGGCGAACGCGACGGCGCTCGAGGCCAAGACGGACGGGAATGCGACCAAGGCCGAGGCCCTCAAGGCCAAGGCGGCGGCTGGGGCCGCGGAGCTGGCGGATCTGAGGGGCAATGCGACGATTGCGGCATTCTGCGCTGCCCAGGGGACCGAGGACGATTGCAAGGAGATGGCGAAGCTGACCAAGGAAGTTGCCCTGGCGACTAATGCGACGGCCGTGCAGGCCAAGTTCGAAGGGGATGCCGACAAGGTTGCCAAGTTCCAGCAGCGGGCCGCAAAGGCTCAGGAGAAGCTGGCGGTGCTGCAGGGGAACGCTACGCTCGTGGCCATGTGCGCGGGGTCCAAGGGTGAGTTGCTAAACTGGCCGTGTATTCATGGTAACCGTGAGGCTGGAGTTGTTATGCTGATATATTGAGTGTTTCCAGCCGCTTCTGGGAGTTCTTCCGGGAGCTCTTCCGGCGCAACCACCAGCGGTACACCAAGTGTTGCCGTAGGTGGTGTTGATAGCGTCCGGCCCATGGGTGTCGCGGTATCTCTAGCTGCCGTCTTCTTCTCTGGCATCATGTTGCTGTAAGAGTACTGCCGATACGCCAAGAGGAAGCTGAAAGGGATTGAAACGTCACAACGCCGCGCAAATGTTCAGACGACTTATCCTTGACATCACGGCCCTCCTATCAACCCGAGACACTGCGCCCCAGCAGGAAGAAAACTGCGATATGACCTTGCATAGTCTGTGATAAGAAAGCTTGGAAAATATCAGCCTTACGCGTCGTTTTTAGGGGAAATAAGGAGCGGCTGAACCCGTCACCGTCAAAAGGACACAAAGGGACAAGGAAGCGGAAAGGAATGGGGGGTGGAGGATGGCCGCTTCAACGTGGGTAACACAGCATCCCCTACGAGGGTATCCCACGCTGTTATTGTGTACCATGCGACAAAATACAATATAACCATATTTCCGCGACACAGTTAGCACCCCTCAGAGAGAAAACGTTGTCGTTTAGGGGCCCAAGATGCTGTACCGGGTTTGCTTGGGGGCCAAGAGTAATACTCGGACTCTGGAAATTCCGGCTCAAACGACAGGTCCCGTTTCTACCGGTAAACCGTAGTGCTCAAAGCCCAATCATTGTCGTTGCTGTCCTGTCGGGTCAGGCCATCCCCGTTTGGGAATATTTCTGCCTTGCCTCTATTAAATGATCGTTCGAGGGTATCATCGTGGTGCGCGGATGATGGATGCGGCCTGTCACACATGCCTGGATGGGAAAATGCTGGCCGGGCGGTGTGCTCATTCATATACATGCCTTAACATGCATACACTGACGCAGGCGTGCCAAGGCCCAAGACCCTGGCATCCTCCTAGCAGCACACAAACATACCAGGCGTTGCCAGTATGATGCTGCTGCTGTAGCTTACGAGCTGATTTGGAACCGGGAATACACACCTTGCAATCGCTGCCATTGCCATGTTGATCGCAATTCGTCTAATCAGACACTAGCATAGCGGCCATAATGGCGTATCCGTAGACGACGAGGAAAAAGGGGGGGGGGAACTTGCTATCGTGGGCCGTACGACACTGAGTTCGGCACTTGTCACAGCAACATGTCCCAAAATTCCCCTGTTGGGCTTTGGTTTTGTGGCGCGCTTGACGCGATGACGAATCTGGTGCCATGGCTAAGATAGACGCCGTAGGCGACGTAATACAGCGTAATATTGGTCGCCTTTTTCATGCAGCCGCTTGTGATCGCTTATGAGTGGATGCCTGCTGTCTCTGATTCGCTTACTGACGCGGTCTAAGCAACCACATCGCAGATCTAGGCTCCAGAGGTGTCTCTTTTCAGATGATGGCGTCGGATATGACCTCTCTGTCAAAATAAATTGCAAAAGTACGCAGCATGGTTGGCGATTCCAGGTTTTGGCGCGTTGGCGCTGGCTCGTGCTGACTTTTCCCGCTTGTATCGCCACCTCCTCTTGCCCACGCAGCCAGGGCTGAGAAGTGCCGGCGGCCCACAAAGGGGGTTGCAAAGGGGTTGCAATGGGTTCGCAAGGTTTCTCACACTATACCGCTTCACACCAGATCCTGGAGTAGGCAAACGGGACCTTACACGATCCTCAAGATATGGGACCTTTGAGTCTCCAAAGTAGCAAAAGGCTGGCAGCCATAGCCATAGGTAGGGTGCTCTGGCAGATAGGTCAGCTATATCCTTCCAACTAGACTTAGTATGCTGCAAAAAGGTCATTCGTGGAGATCCCATGAATGTGTGTGCGTACGTGTGCCTGTGTGCCTGTGTGCCTTGGTAGTCAACCCTTGAGGACGGGAGTTCTGTGGCTGTTGCTTTGGCTGCAAGCAGATTGCAACCCATCTTCCTGCTGGGCAAGGCGGGGGGGTATTAAAGACTGCGAGGTCAGCCCATTTCTCGTCCTGGGGACTGGGGCCACATGCCAAAGAAACACATACCTTTTATGACATTCGGTCTTTGACATTCTTGTTCGGCCTGTCTTACCATCCCTTCAATGCCAGGAAACACTACGTGAGTACAGCCGCCTCTGTCTATCCAAGCTCGATGAAGAAATCGCAGGTTGCGGTATTGATCATCGACACACACACAGCCCGTACTCCTCTCGAAGGGAGAAACAAAAGACTCGAGAAAAGCGCCTCAAGATATTCGAAGCCGAACCAGTTCGCGAAGGGAACATACTCGTGCAACTGCCAGATCGAACGCGGACAGCTGGTGACAGCCGGAAGGCAATGGCCAAGAAGGTCAACCGAATTATGCAGCCGTTTGCCTAGATCGTCTGAAGAGCTGTCAGTCTTCTCGGGCAACATGAGAGTAGCAACCGGACCAGTCGGTTGTCTTTCTCCGGTAGTGAAAGGGCGGGACTTGGCCAACATATATTAGAGTACAGCAGACACGGTAGATGGGATACGGGGGATGCATGTAGCCCTTGCGCAATGGGGCTAGAGTGTTAAGGAGGATGAGCACGCAGGTGAATGTATTGCAGCTGGAGGGAATATATTGCAGGGGCTTCGCGCTTTGACACGTTGGCTGATGACGCTTATTTGGCCTATGTTTCTGTGCTTCCCCGGATTTGAGCACCGCCGAATTCCCAGCAGTTTAGTTTAAGTGGCGGACTCCTCCGCTGTACTACCGGGTCGTGTACGTAGTACTGTATGTCGTTGGCAGGGATGGTCTACCCGTCCCCAGAATAGGAAACGGAGCTGTTCGTGACGTGCCGCTGTCCGTCACGAACACCCGTCCCCCGAGGAATGAGCCGCACTCTGACGGGGCACGGATGATGGGTTTGAGGTGCGAGGGGGTCATATATTTAAGTTGCTGCGCATCATAGCGTTTGATGTCGATTTCGGTTAAATGTCCGGGCAAGCAAGCCTAGAGAAGAAGGTGAAGGAGTAGTTCCCATGCTCGCCGATGGTGTTCGTTGAGAAGAAAGCCTCGGCTTGGCACCAGCAACGATGCGATCGCAACATTGGCAGGCGATGCAGCACCGGGAGCCGAGATGGGGGCTCGGATGATTGAGGCTAGGAGGCGTCTTGATTAAAACACCACCACCACAGCCACATAACAAAGCGCAGCAGCAGGGGCAGCAGCGAAATAGACCACAAGCTGAGCCAGCAGAACACACCGACTAGCATGTCGTCAGAGAGGACCCTGACGAGATCCGAAGCCACCGGCAGATTCTTGAGCCGACTGAGTCTCTCGCGAGATCCGACCACCGCAGGCGGAACTGCTCAATTTGGCTGTCCCGCTTGGGATTCGATTCCGAATATGTGTGCACTGGAGAGAGGACAAATGAGGCCTCACCGTATGCCTCTAGCTGCATGCATTCGCCATCGCCGCTGCGGGAGTTGATGGCTGTACGAGGTGCGGTGTGTGTTCACGCAGGACACAGCATGTATGCAGCAGGATGAGGCGGGAGGACGAAAGCCCCGGCCTGCTGTTTCGCCAGAACTTCGGGTAAGTGCACTGGTCTGCGCACCAGGTCGGGTTTGTCACCAGCTAAACCCCGAGCCATCGCTCTAACCTTCCCACTCGAACCGCGGCACGAGAAAGGAAGGCTACCGGCTGTGCTGGGGTGGTGCATGAGGTCGAGAGTAGAACAAAACGGTAACTTCGGGCCGGTGGCTGATCCTCGGGAGGCTCTGTCGCCATGCTAGCACCATGCGGCCCCAGGTGGGTGGGAGAGATGGGGGACAAACAAAGACTCCCGACTGGTCGTCGAGCCCAAGGGATGGAGATGCGGCGGCTCCTGTGGGCGGGTTGCGGATGCGCACCACTGTCCAGCGCCGTCCATACACCGATTGTCGGCACTAGCACCCACTCCCCACTCTCCCACGCTCAGTCTTGACTCCAAGCTAGACAACCTAGCTAGGTACCGGCGGGGGAATGCGGATGGCGGGGAAGGCGAATTGGATTACCTTGTGGGGAAGTCGAGCCTCTCGTCGAATGTAACCCAGACGCTCACTGCCTATGAAAAAAAAGTCTGTCCGTCCCGTAACGGCGGCTCCGAATGATGCACGAGCTCCCGCTCCGCCCTCAACAGCACCATCGTCGCTGTTTCTTCGGGTAATCATCGTGACAGCAACCTCTCTTTCGCAGCTTGAGTTCCTCTTGGACAAGCCATGGCATGCATCCCCGATGCGGTGTGCCAACCGACCTAGAAACCACAAAGGACATGTGACCAACAAAACCTCTAGATAACGGAGTGAGATAGACCGTCTTAGCAATACAGTCCTGGTTCAAGTTCCGGAGGTGGCATATAAGAGAGCCCCCTTTTCACTCCGGAACAGCTTACATTTGCCATTCGAAAACATCAGCAACTTATCAACTCAGTTATACCACCACTTCATTTCCTTGCCAGCTGGCAAACCGCCCCCGACAACAACAATAACAACACCATGTCGACCCCCCTATATATATCGCCAGCGGCTGTCCCGGCAGCCGAGACCAAAGACTCGGATTCGCCTCTCAGCAGCCATGACAAAAGCCATGACGACCCAGAGAAGGGCGAAGAGCTCACAACAGACACGGCCACCGATGAGGAGGCGGCAGTATCCCCTTCCGCCGAACGGGCACCCTCAATCCATCAGAAATGGAACGATACATCCATCAACACCTACCGCTTCTTTAGTACCATATACGCTTTCATACTTATGGGCATGGTCGATGGCGCAATAGGTGTATTATTCCCCTCGTCCCATTGATACCGACCATCTTCAGAACGGCTGAGACTGACTGGCACTTAGGCTCTAATTCCATACGTACGCACAAGATGAAGCTGAAACTAAACCCCAGAGGAGACAGCACTGACAGCCCCCAGATTGAAACATACTATGGAATCTCCTACACCGTCGTCTCACTCCTTTTCCTCTCTCCCTTCGTCGGCTACCTCCTCGCCGCCCTCCTCAACAACCTGATTCACCACTTCCTCGGTCAGCGCGGTGTGGCCATCATCGGGCCCGTCTGCCGCCTCGTGGGAATCATCCCCATTGCTTTCCATCCGCCATGTAAGTTTCACCCCCTTTTTTCCTTTTTAGAGTCCCCTCAAGGAATACCCCGGAAGGAAATAACCCAAGGAAATATACCAAAACAAGAAAACCAGCTAACCCCCCCACAGACGCCGCCCTCCCCGTCGTCCTCCTCTTCACCGGTTTTGGCAACGGCATCGAAGACAGCGCCTGGAACGCCTGGATCGGCAACATGCAGCAGGCCAACGAGCTGCTCGGCATCCTTCACGGCGCCTACGGGCTTGGCGCCACCATCGGGCCCCTGATCGCAACTGCCATGGTGACCAAGGGCAACCTGCCGTGGTACAGCTTCTACTACGTCATGATCGGGCTCGACGGCGTTGGGCTTCTCCTCTGCAGCACTGCCTTCTGGGCCGCCACCGGCAAGGTCCACCGCGACGCGCACCGCGCCGCTAACGGTGGCAAGCGTACCACTACTCGGCGTGTCCTGCGCGAGCCCATCACCTGGCTGCTTGCCCTCTTCTTGCTGGGCTATGTTGGCGCCGAGGTCTCGCTGGGCGGCTGGATTGTTACTTTCATGCTGCGTGTGCGCAACGCGGAGCCCTTCATCGCTGGGCTGTGTGCCACCTTCTTCTGGCTGGGGCTAACCATCGGCCGGGTTGCCCTTGGCTTTGTCACGGGCCGGATTGGCGAGAAGCTCGCGATCACGGGGTACTTGTTACTGTCTATCGGCCTGCAGCTGCTGTACTGGCTGGTGCCCAACTTTGTCGCTTCGGCGGTTTTTGTTGCCTTCCTCGGCTTCTTTCTGGGCCCTTTGTTTCCTGCCGCTATTGTCGCCGCGACGAAACTGCTGCCGAGCGACTACCACGTCTCGGCCATCGGCTTCGCCGCCGCCTTTGGTGGTGGAGGGGCCGCCATATTCCCCTTTGCCGTTGGAGCTATTGCCCAGAGCAAAGGTGTCATCGTTTTGCAACCGATTGTGTTGGCCATCTTAGCTTTCATCTTGATGATCTGGTTGGGCCTGCCCGGTGGTTTGCGCCAGGGAGGGCTGGAGCGTGCGAGGGAGAATCGCGACAAGGTCGGACAGCCCATTCGTGATGTTTTTGGTATGTTGAAAGGAAATACTAAGACAGAAGGGTAGGTGGTGCTGCTACTGCTTCAAGTCGCAGTCGGGCGGAAGGTCCCTTGGAACGTGGCTAGCTATGCTGAGGGCAGGGGTGGCTTTTCATGTCTGTGTAGAAGCTCCAGACAACGACAGAGCTGTTATGCCGTAAGACGATGTAATCCTCATCTAACCATATTGATAGATTATCGAGCGCATCAATGCGCTGGCCTTCGCGGTTATAATCTATCATGTTGCCGAGACGTAGGTCAAGATAGCACTCCACTTCAGCATGGCGGAAGTATGTCCCGTTTCTCAATGTCACGAATGAAGCCAGCGCTCCACGAGTGACATCATACCGAGGAACAGCGTTCTCAAGTTCGGTCAAGGCATGTTGAGCATAGTCGTCCGTCAATTCTTCCAACCTTCGTCGGATGTTCTCTGGGAATCCGTCACCTAGTGTTTCCGAACCTCGATAGGGGATTTCCGAACTACTCCTCTTGTGGGCGCCGCCGAGTTCGTTTGATATACGCACGGGAAAAGTGAACGATCTGACACTCTCAGCTGCGAGGCACGGTGGATGAGTCCACGATGTTGCTTGTCCCTCCCACCAGGCAGGTTCACAATAGGCCTGTCTTTGCTCTCGCTTAGGGTGACGCTCTGGTATGCGTGAGAGATGGGTTGAGAATTTTGCGTCCAAGACGTTGAAGCTTGTCAAGGCCAAAATCTCTCCTTCGCCTACTAACTGCGAGTCACACCATGCTCTGGTTTTGTGGGGACACCAGACCGCCGACTGTACTAGTCCGTAGTCTCCGTATGGGCCTATTTGCTGAATTTGGAAATCCTGAGGCCGTGACGGGTTTTTGCACCCGCAGTCATCAGACTTGGGAAGGTGCGCACTGTGAAACCTGACGTAGTGGCCCATGTTGTATTCATAGAGGGCCACAAAGTCGTCAGGCTCTGGGTAGAAGACGACGAAGACTGTGTCAACAAGGAGAGGGTGGAATATAGCGTCATGCTTCACCCGACTTTGCGATGTAAGCTTGGTGGATTTCTCCAGGTGTTCAAGTGGGCGGGCCATGTCGAGGGCCTTTAGCCCCCCCCGAAAGGTCCATAAGGCAACACCGGGGAAGTTGAAAAAGACACAGACTTGGTTTCCATGTGTTTGGGCTCGCTGGACATGGCTGGGAGTTTGGACGGTGTCGTGTTCGTTAGTCTCCAGGTTCCATGCATGACTGCGGATAAAGAGCGTTAGCCTGGCCCAGTTCTACAACCAAGGTCTGAAAAGAATACAAACAGGGTACGGCCTGCATCTGACACAAGTACGACAAGTTTGTTCCCCAGAGCAAGAAGTTGGGCACTGCCCCCAAGCATGATATTCATGTCGATGGAATACACCTTTCGCAGCTGCGTTTTGAAGTCGTCGACGATGACCCGTGCCTTTGGGCGCTGGGGGAGAGGCGAAAGCCAGGCGAATCTCCCATTGGAATATAAGGAAGCGTGATAGGGCGATAACGATGCAGTGTCGGTAACTGCCAGCGACTCGAGAAACCGGCTCAGGTCGGGCTCTATTGCATGGTGATATTCACGGTCTAGACTGAAGCATTGGGCCTTGTCGGCCGGGCCAACAAGGAGCTCGTTGAAAATGACGGAGCGAAACATTCCCTTCAGTCTAAACCGGAGTCTGCGGGAAGCTTCGCAAAACAGCTGCTTGGGGTCCTCATCAGTGGCAGTGATATGCTTCTTCAGGTGGGTGTACGGTAAGAAGCCAGGAAGACATCGATCGGCCAACCGCTTGAAGGCGTCTTCTTGCAGCCATATCTGCCTCCACACTTTGGATACGTTGAGCATGCTGATGGCATCTTCTCTGTCGACATGACCCGCAACAATCACCCGCAGCTCGACGGGAAGGCGGGCCACGATGTCTGTTCGGAAGTCAAGCTTGGACAGCTGCTCAGCCAGGTATCGGGCGTCGTGTTGAGTGAGAGAGGCGACAAGGCTTCGCAGAAACGCCCGTCGCGGGCCAATCTCTGGCCCCAACGCCGCCATTGGGCTGTTGTTGTTGTTGCGTTCCTCTTCCATCGCACGATGTGTGTGGCCTTCCCGGAAGGGTGTGAAGTGGTTTGCTTACACGGGAACAACGCCGAGATATGAAAAGGGCTATCTATAACTTAAATCTGATGGCATGTGTTTCCCGTGTTCGAAGGATGGTATCAAGAAAAAAACCGGGCTAGATTTTATTCGCGTCTTGCCCTGCTATCCATATTCCTACAGTACCTACACTGGGTACCACTTGCTTTTGCTGTAGGTTGGTTCCATTGATTTGCACTTTGGCCCTTTGGGGAGGAGACAGGTTGATGTTACTTTGTCTCCCCCAGAGTGGGTCCACGGGTTCCCAAAGGTCTGGGCGCTTATTGGAGGCTGGCGATGGCTCTGTCCGATCACTAACAAACACCGCTGGCGCAGCCCTGTGACTGACTTCATCCACTTAGCTTTCAGAACCAAACCTTCTTTCTCTGTTGTGCCAACCTGCGTCGTCACTCGACCCAAGACTGTCTGGTCCTCGTATCTGCGCGGGCCACTGTCCAACCTAGGGTGACAATGCAATCGGTGCAGCCCTGAAACCAAAAAACCACAAGGCTTCTTCGCCAGCCCTATCAACCCTCATCTCTTGAGTCCATCACACCTCCGCCCGCATCCCCAAACACACGACCCTCCACACACCATGTCGCAACGACGACCGTTCCCGGAGGGCACCTCGATGCCGGCGGCCCCACTCCTCCCGTCAGACCGCGACGACACAGCCTCGACCCTCGGACCCGCCTCTTCGACCTCTTCCTTTCGCTCCCTCTCTCCGCTCCGCCCGTCCCGCTCCGCCCGACAACAGCAGCAGCGGCGCACGCGCTACATCTCGTTCGCCGCGGCGCTGCTCTCGTCCCTCTGCGCTGGGTCGGTTACCGTCTTCAGCCTCTACGGCCACATCTTTCAGGAGCGCCTGCGCTACACCCAGTTCCAGGTCAATGGCGTCGCCAGCGCCGCCTCCATCGCCATGTACATCCCCGTGCCCCTGCTGGGGTACCTGTGCGACCGCGTGGGGCCGGCGCCGCTGTCTTTGCTGTCGGCGGTCTTCTTTGGCGCGGGATATTCGGTGGCGGCGGGGCTATACAAGAGGGCGGCGGCCGATGAGGGCAGTGGTGGGGGCGGGCTGGCGTACGCGGCCATGATTGCTGCATTCGTAGCTATTGGGGTTGGGACGTGTTCCATGTACTTGAGTGCCGTGGCAACGTGTGCGAAGAACTTTGGAAAGGGGAAGCATCGCGGGCTGGCGCTCGCGGTGCCGATTGCGGCGTTTGGGTTGAGTGGTATGTGGCAAAGTCAGCTCGGGAGCCGAGTGTTCTACGAGCGCTTGGCGGATGGGGGCAAGGGGGACGTGGATGTCTTTCGTTTTTTTCTGTTCCTTGCCATCTTACTATTCATGGTTGGCTCAGTCGGCACGTTTGGGCTGAAGATCGTCGACGAACAGGACCTCATTGATGAGGCAGTCGAGGAGCTGGAGCGCAGCGGGTTCCTGGACGGCAGCTCTCTATTTACCCCTGGTCGGGCTGAGCGGGGCTACGGTGCTATCGAGCAGTCGGATCCCTTCGACGAAGATGACGACGCCGGGATCATCGACCCGTTGAAGGACCCCGAGGAGGTGGAAGAGGCCCGTCTAAAAAAACAATGGGTGCTCAACGCGGAGACTCGGAGGTTTCTCATGGACCCTACGATGTGGTGCTTCGCTGTCGGCTTTTTCTTCATGATTGGACCAGGCGAGGGGTTCATCAACAACCTGGGCACTATTATTAAGACACTGTATCCCCCGACGTTACAGTATGTTGGCAAGCCCACATCGGCAGCCACACATGTGTCGATTGTTGGCTTTACTAGCACAGTCGTGCGACTGCTCACCGGATCTCTAACAGACCTACTGGCCCCAAGTCCACAAGCGCGTCACGTCCAGATCACATCGATAGCGCCGGTCCATGGCAGGCGCTTTTCTGTATCGCGAGTCGCCTTTCTCCTCTTCTTTGCCCTTGTCCTCTCGCTAGGGCTGGTCGCCCTCGCATCAGGCTTTATCCAGAACCACGGCGAGCGGTTCTGGATCGTCTCGGGACTGGTTGGGGCTGGCTACGGTGCAGTATTTAGCCTCACACCCATTATCATCACGGTCATTTGGGGTGTTGAGAACTTTGCGACCAACTGGGGCATCGTGGCCATGTTTCCTGCGCTGGGCGCAACGATGTGGGGTCTGATATACTCGGCCGTCTACCAAGCTGGCGCGAGGAGATCGGCTCCCGCAGCCGGGGGTAGCGAAGAAAAGGACCTCTTCTGCTACGGGTCAGAATGCTACGCGCTGACGTTTTGGTGCATGGCTATCAGTGTGTGGGTTGCCTGCGGCTTGATCCTGTGGGCGTGGAAGGGAAGAAATGGGTGGGCGCAGAGGGGTATTGTTGTATGAGTTTTGGTTCTTTTCAAGTCCGCATTGTTCAGTTCGCAATAGTTATATGCATTGAGAGTAGACGTAGACTGCCTTTACCGCGGTATGTTGTTTTCGTAGTTGCTGTACATCATTCATGGAAAGGGGCGGGCATCTCGAGCGGAGCAGGTACAGTACAAGGTACGGTTATAGCACTGTATAAATTCTCAGCTAAAATGGGCCGATTCAGGCACTCGAACCTGTCACTGGGGGTCTCAATAGTCACACAGTGGCAGTGACCATCACAGTCCATCCCAAAATAATTGCAGTGGCCACATGTGCTTTTTTCTCTCCAGTCTACTCACTGCATTATAAAATGGCAAAACCCCGAAAAGAAGGCCCCGGCGGGTCTGGCCCCGCGAAGACAGCGCAGGCCAAGGCACAAGATGACCAAGTCATGTCTGTAGGTTCTACATCATCCCCAGCGAAGTTATCAATGAAATATCTTTTGACAGACGTTTTCATAGACAAACAGCAGCAGCATCGTCTCTAAGCGCAGCGTCGAGAAGCTGTATTACCCCGACGAGCTGCACTTCTTCCGCTTCTTCGTCAAAAAGTTCCAGCGCCGCGCTCCCCTGATCAACCGGGGCTACCACCTGCGGCTGCACGTCATCGATGTGCTGGTGCGCGACTTCCTGATGCAGCCGCAGAAGGAGGGCGAGTGGAAGCAGAAGGTAGTGGTGAATCTCGGCTGTGGCAGCGATGTCCTCCCCTGGCAGTGTCTCTCGCGCTACCCCGACCTTTGTAAGATGGTCAAGTTTGTCGACGTCGACTTCCCTGACCTGATCGAGAGGAAGAGACAGACGGTCGAGGCGACGCCGGAGCTCAAGGGCATGCTTGGGTGGCCGAGAGAGCCGGGCGAGCTGGCTCCGCCGCTGGTCTTTGAGAGCAATGAGTATGTGCAGATTGGGTGCGACCTCCGGGATCTGAAAACACTGCGGGAGGGGCTGGAGATGGTTGTTGATTTGGAGAATTGCTCCTTCTTGTTTGTAGCCGAGGTTTCCATCACGTATATGGAAACCGACGGCGCGGACAAGGTGATAGAGTGGGCGTCGAGCCAGAGGGATGGTAAGTGTTCCCTTTTTGATCTCGAGAAGCTATTGTTGACTTGAGCCCAGCCGAGTTTGTCCTCCTGGAGCAAATTCTCCCGTCAGGAAAGGACCACCCCTTTGCTACGACCATGCTCAACCATTTCAACAAGCTAAATACACCCATCAAGTCTGTCGCCACTTACCCAACGCTCGATAGCCAGTTACAGCGATTCTCATCCCGGGGCTTCAACTCGGTCCTCGGCTGGACGCTCTGGCAAGCCTGGGCTGACGAGAGATTCCTGTCAGCCGCCGATCGCCGCAAGCTAGACGAGGTAGAGCCCTTTGACGAGTGGGAGGAATTTGCGCTGTTTGCCAGTCACTACTGTATCATACACGCGAGCACCGAAGCAGGCGCCGCGCAAATAGCTGCCGTACAACCCCCAAACGCTTCGATACCTGTTGAGCCCATGGAAATGCAGTACGACGAGTGCCCGGGGCAAAAGGGACAGCGCCGCTTCGGAGCTGCCATGCAACTGCCAGGAAATGGCGACACTCTCTTGGTAGTGAACGTGATGGGCCTCGGAACCAAGGCCCGGTTACAGTCCTGCGATGTTTACAATCAGGGGACCGACGGCGGGGGCAGAGAACTGACATTTGGCGAGGGCGGCCCGGCCACCAGAATGTGCCACTCGCTAACAGACCTTGGAGGAGATAATGGTATTTTACTAGCAGGAGGGCGGGGCTCGCCCTCGAGCCCACTCAAAGACTGCTGGCTTTTCAACAAAAGCACAAACCTCTGGAGCCGCACGCAAGACCTCCCGTTGCCACTATACCGACATGCTGTCGCGAGCCTCGGAGATTCAGGCATGGCATTGCTGGTTGGAGGGAAAGGGCTAGGGGCGGCGCCTTCGTCCAGCGACTGTCATCTATATCAACCTCAGGTGGGATGGGCCAGCTGTGAAATTGTCAGCGAAGTGAAGCCGGCCGCGGTGCATGGCGCGGTACTTGCCTGTCAGGGGACCGAAAATGCTGGGCATTTTGGCGGGTTGTTTGCGGGGGGGCTTCAAGGCGGCCTCATTAACGACCAGATTCTTTCCTGGGAGTTAGTCGTTTCGGATCTGGAGGTGAGTTTATCGCATGCCTTCCAGTCGACGAGTAGGACTCTTGGGGTGCTAACGAAACAGAAACCCACAATCAAGTTTACCAACTTGGAAGAGCCTGCGGAGCTCAAGGATGGTTCATCTCGACAGCTCCTTGCGAGATTCGGTGCCACTTGTTTTCAGCATGGTGAAGAGCTTGTGGTATTAGGTGGAGTGATTGGGGACCATCTTTTGGACCAGCAGGACGAGGTTCTTGCCTGCTCTCTCTCGCCGGGGGAATTCAAGATCACTCGCCGCTATATAGACAGGGGATCGCCCAAGGAAGGTCTGCCACCGCGTCCATTGTATGTGGGAGTCTCGACTGCTTCGCTACCGGACGGTCGTGTTGTGGTCGTTGGTGGCGGAGCTACGTGTTTCTCTATGGGGACTTTCTGGAACAAGGGTGTTTACACATTGAGTCTCCGACAAGGTCGAAAAGAGACAGGGCATGATGTACAGTCTGATCTCCAGTGGGTACACGAGAAGACCATCGAAATTATCCCGGGCGAGCGAAGCGTTGCAGTACACGCCAAAACAGAGGCCAAGCGTGGCCCGCCCCCTCGCATCGAGCTTATTGCTCGAGTTAAACTGGAGACGCAAGAAGACTTTGCCAGGATATTAAAAGAGGGCCGCCCAGTTGTGTTAGAGGGTTTGGGTTTGGGGAAATGTGTCTCAGCCTGGAGCCTTGATTATCTAGTTGACAAAATTGGGAATGACCAAAAGGTAAGTTTCGACAATGATGACACCGCGACTTTACTGACCGAGCCTGGACATAGGTCGTTATCCACGAGTCCTCGACCCAGGAAATGGACTTTAACGCCAAGAACTTCCGCTACGTGACGACCTGCTTCAAGGATTTTGCACAAAGAGTTGAGAAGGGCGACAGGGTATACCTCCGGGCGCTCTCTAACAAGAAGCCAACAGAAAAGCCGGCTTCATTGACAGATGACTTCCCAGCTCTTGCCCCCGACTTTATCCTACCGCCACAGCTGTCCGTGGTGAAGGACAGCCTTTTCAGTTCCGTTTTGCGGGCATCTGGCCCCGTCAACATGTGGTTACACTACGATGTAAGTGCCCTCTACCCTGCAACTACTTGGCCCATCATTCTAAACGTGAGCTAGGTCATGGCGAACGTGTACTGTCAGATTGGCGGCTCGAAGCGCCTAGTTCTCTTCCCACCAAGGGATGTTGAGCACCTGTCGTTCGCCTCGGGAGCATCTAGCTCCAGCATCGACGTGTTTGCCGCTTTAGAGTCGGCCGAGCTGGCGCAGACTCACCCCCATGAAGCCACTCTCTCGCCGGGAGAAGTCTTGTTTCTGCCGCCGTTGTGGCTGCACACCGCAAAGCCGACTTCAAGAAGCAGTGTCGCGGTAAATGTGTTTTTCAGAGACCTAGACAGTGGCAGCTATGCCGCTGGTCGTGATGTCTACGGGAACCGCGATCTGGCGGCCTATGAGAGAGGTCGGCAGGACGTTGCACGCATCGCGAATAGTTTCCACAAGCTGCCTGCAGACGCTAGGGAATTCTACCTTCTCAGACTAGCCGACGAGCTTCAACGGAAGGCTCGAGGATGAGGACAAGACTAGGTACCCTAGCGCTCAATTTCTGTCCATCTTGGCGCTGAGCTGCCCCCCTTATTCAAGATCCGACGTCATCCGAGATGGATGGTGTGATGATAGGTGGGCAAGGGGTGAGGGCAGAAGGCAATTGGGGAACGGTGAACGGTTAACGGTTAACGTTGAAATTTGACCGTTAGCAATTCATTGAAACCACTGGTGTCGCCCTGATTGTCGAACAGTGTCCGCAGTGGAGCGCGGGATATGGACCACCATGTACCCCAAACCCGCGAGATCTTTGCGGTAACACAGATCTTGTTCGCGGTCCAATTGCCTCTGTCCGGGGATACCAATCAAGCACGAGTTAGCATGGCATGTGCATGAAGGGGACATCCTTACAGGTTGTCCTAACAGGTCCCCCCAGCAGTCCGTTGCAGCGCGCTTGGTCGCGCTTTGCGCCTCGACTAGAATAGCACCAAGAAATGCGGTTCCGCTGTAATTTGCAGCACCCGTCATTGCTGCCATTCCATGCTGAGCCGCAGACGAAGAAGGTTCGCAAAGTCAAAATAGTCTCTGTGGAATTGTACATCGAAATTGCCTAGTGTGGAAATTGAGTTTATCTTCACGTGCAGCACTGCACCACCGCGCAATAGCATCACGATCGCGATCAGAGACTCCTTCAAATTGCATCTTGAATTTTTGCACGGTTTTGGGCGGTGAGATTTCGTTATCTCTGTGACCGCGCCGACTCGCACACCTCTTAGGTACGCTGATTTTTGTGTGGCCCGAGCGCTGATACGGCAGCTTACCCGGGATTTACCGGCCGATTTTTGTCCTTTTCTCCCGAGCGCCAGTTTTTCCAAAAAGGCTCATCGACAACATCCCAACACCCGAAACCTTCCACCAAGAAGTCTCAATTGACCCTCTCCTCTCCTCCCCCTTTCCCTTGATAATCTCGACAACTCGAGCGTCAAGAAGAAACAACTCCGGTCAATCATTTCGGTCGTTCCATTCCGTCGCTTTCACACCCCGTCACAGTCAAAATGTCTAGCCCATCGCAGACCACCGGCTCGGCCAAGGTCGATGCCATCGTCCAACAAGCCGCTGTCACCGCGCCCGCCAAGCTCACAGGCCCCCAGCTCTACTCTAGATTCGCCCTTGCTGGCGCTGTCTGCTGCTCCGTCACCCACGGTGCTCTCACACCTGTCGATGTGTAGGTCGCAAACGCGCTTCCGCGCTGCTAGCCCGCTTGCGGACTTTGACCTCCTAAACTCCGGATCGCTAACATGTGCGAACGAATACAGCGTCAAGACACGTATCCAGCTCGACCCCGCCACCTACAACAATGGCATGATCGGTGGTTTCCGCAAGGTTATCCAGAGTGAGGGCGCCGGCGCGCTGCTCACCGGCCTCGGTCCCACCTTCGCTGGTTACTTCCTCCAGGGCGCATTCAAGTTCGGTGGATATGAGTTCTTCAAGCAGCAGAGCATCAACCTTATGGGTCTCGAGAATGCCTCCCAGTACCGGACGGGCGTCTACCTCGCCTCCGCTGCCGCCGCTGAGTTCTTCGCTGATATCGCCCTTTGCCCCCTTGAGGCTACCCGTATCCGTCTCGTCTCTGAGCCGACCTATGCCAACGGCCTGATCGGTGGCTTCGGCAAGATGTTCAAGACCGAGGGTATTGGTGCCTTCTACGCCGGCTTTGGCCCGATCCTCTTCAAGCAGTGAGTCTGCTCCGCAGCCCTAACTCGCGGCTCAAAGTGCTGACTCTCTTCCTCAGGATCCCGTACACTATGTCGAAGTTCGTCGTCTATGAGAAGGTTGCCGAGTTTGCCTTCAGCGTCTTCCCCAAGAAGGACCTCTCCGATATCGCCCAGACTGGTGTCAATCTCGGCAGCGGTCTGATCGCCGGTTTCGCCGCCGCCCTTGTGTCCCAGCCCGCCGACACCATGCTCAGCAAGATCAACAAGTCCAAGGGTGCCCCTGGTGAGGGTACTACCACCCGCCTGATCAAGATTGGCAAAGAGCTTGGCCTCCGCGGATCTTATACCGGTATCGGTGCCCGTCTTTTCATGGTTGGCACTTTAACCGCTTTCCAGTTCGCCATCTATGGTATGTGCTGTCCTCCAATGCTTCCCCCCTAATAGCTGGCTAACTTGGTACAGGTGATCTTAAGAAGGCATTGGGCGCCACCGGTGGTGTTGAGATTAGCAAGTAAATTCTGAATTAGAGAAGTTTGGAGGGGTGGTGTTGAGGGTGTTTAGGGACGGTGTTGAAAAGTAATGATTGGGCGGGGTTAACCGTGAACGACGGATTCTCAAGCTCTCATCCAGCTTGCTCGGACATGGCTGCAGATGCGAGCTGGCGGGTTGTTCGTGTTCCAAATGTGTTGTAGTTATTTCGCGACTCTTGGGGTGGGATCTGGGCCTTTTTATTTGTCTTGCGAGATGCTTTGACATAGAGCATAGAGCACTTTGGGCAAAGCGCATCCTGCCAGAGGGCTGGCTGTATAATAGTCCAAATTTACCATTATAGACGAATCATAGGGTTGCATTGTGATTGAAGGAACCCATAACCGTTCTTCAGGGGATTCGCGGGTTGCGATGGTGTATTTCCCAGGACTGCTTGAGTGTGGGCGGCATGTCCACCCGCAAGCCTGAACGAGCCACTTTGACGCACCCGAAAAGCTGCTGGACAAGATGGAAGAAGCCTTCCGATTTATTCGAGAGGCCTTTGCCCGGATACTACCATGGTCGTGGTTGAGAGAAAGAGCGACTGCTTGCTGCTTGCTGTCTTGAATTCGGCGGCTTCGACAAATATCCCCCTCACAAGAGAATGTAGGACTGGCTATCTTTGCCATATCGGGCGTATCCTTTTCCTGAGGCCGGGAGGGCATATCAGAGCACTAGAGTTGAGACTCGTTGTGCTCTTTTGACTACTGTGAGTGAGCCAGTACCTTTGGCCACAGCCTTCTGTCTCTGCTGGCCCGGTATATGCGGAGCTTGACACTACATTGGCAAGATTCCCCAGGCGACGAAATGGCTCGCCCCTGGCAGACATTTGGGGTCGCCAAGCAATATCTCAAATATACAATCTCAACTCTAACTTAGGTGCCTGGAAGTGGTGCTTGTATCGTGTTTGCATTGGACGACATCAAACAATTTTGATCCAACGCTCAATCATGATTTCAGAGGTGTTGTTGGCTGCCAAAACCCCCGGCTGTCTTTTCCTGCGGGCATCCATACGCTCCGCCTCGCCCTCTACGGCCCTCTGAAAAGTGAGCGTGTCTTGTTCTGCATTGCAATTTTGGTATCAAGACTTAGATCAGGCAGCTCCCGGATTTTCATCCCAAGGCCCTGTGTTCTGATTTTGCTCACACTTCCGTGTCGAAGAAGGTGAATTTGTGATCCAAGGAGGGGGGGGGGGGTTGTAGTATTTTGCTCCTGTCGGTTTTATGTCGCTGACGGGCCAAGATGCACCTGCTGAATACATGCAGCATTTGAGGCACTCGTGTGGGGTAGCCACAGAGAAGTCAGGCCCAGGCTTACACAAGAGGGACGGGAGATGAAGGCGCCCAAAGAGCAGATTTGGGTCCTTGTAAAAAGGACCGGGTACCTGAGGCGGAGGCTGGCAAGCAGCATTGGCCATGCGGCAAGGGACATGTACTCCGTTGTGAGGGAAATCAAAACTGAGGAAGACGAATAACCATAACTGGCAATGGCAGTGACTTGGAGTGGGATTCAAGATGCCGCCAAATATATACAATGATATGAATAGTGAAGATGGTTTACTTGATATTGTTGCGAACCCCCCAACCCCCGCCAATGTGGCGAGAATGTTGGCTTGCATAGGATGCAGGGATAATACGTTAGCGCGCTGGGTTGGGACGGAGTCAGACGCGCTTAATTAGGCGCCGCCAGCCGAGCTGTCCAAGCTCCAAGCTTCTTTGACCTTTTCTGCCGTGGATGCGTTGGTGCAGAGCCTCAACACCATCAATGGCGATTTGACGATCGCGGGGCCTCCACGCCGCCCGCCAACTGCCATCGTGTCGATTGATAGAGACGAGAGCCCTGAAGACTGACAATGGCCTTGCCGTAAAAAAGTAGTGACGTAGCCCCACCTTCCGAACGCGCGCGCAATCCGACCGACCATCGACGCGATTGCAACTCGTTGCCCCACCCGCGAGCGCACCTCTCACCTCTCCCGTTCGCTCCTGCCTTCTATACATATCGATCGCTCCTTCCTTCCATCGTCTCCTTCCCACGCAGGGTCTCTCAGACTCGCGCTGGTCAGGGCCCCGCCTCCCACTTCAAAAAGCAGCCGACCCTCGCCTTCCTCGACCTTCCACACCTTCCTACATTTTGAACTGCTTCCTGGCAACGCGCCAAACGAGAATTTCCAAGTAAAGATCCATTTTCTTTGCCTCAATTTTTCTCGTCTTTTCTTTGTCCTCTCGCGCGACAAGTTTTGATCACTTATTTTGATCATTTCTCTTGCGAACTTCTCGGGCAGACCAGGTGGTCAAGGACCGCCTTCTCCCATGCAGTTGTTGGAAACCATCGCGCTTGCCCTCTCCGCGTTGTTATTTTCCGGCTTCCCCTCCTCTCTTTTCCTCCGCCCCGCCCTCGCTTCCCACCAAGGAAGCAACCAACTCCCTCTCCCACTCTTCCTCTCTCTCGGTGCCAGCAACAGCACCAACAACACCACCAACGAGCGGCAGCAGCAGCTAACAATGCCTGCCCAAGCTCCAACTCCGCGCACCACGCGCAACAGCCGTGGGCTGCGCCGCAGCGAAAGCGTCGAGGCCGACGACGCCGGTCGCACCGCGACTGGCCGAGTCACCAAGCGGCGCAAGAAGACCGCCGACGCCTCCGTCGCAGCAGCCACAGCCGCAGCGGCGAGCCATCTTGGCTTCGCCAATGCTCTGGCCGCAGAGCCGAACGCTCCTGCCGCCCCCGCCGCCGCCGACACCTCCAACCCCGCCAACCCCGCAGTCCTCGAGACTATCCGGGAAGAGGGCGCCCAGCCGACCCCGTCACAGTCGGCTCCTCTTACCCACGCGGCCCCGTCACAGCCGCCCCATACCCCGACCAAGCAGGACGAGGCCCAGAGCGCCACTCCTTCGGTCCAGAGCGTTGCAGAGCACGCTCACACCCCCGCCCCGCCCGCTGTGCAGCCGGTCACACCTGCACACCAGGTGGTCCTCCCTCCCGCGTCGCCTGTTGCCCAGCCAGTCCCCTCAGTTGCGCAGCTTTCGACGTCCGTCTCCTCGCCGTCTCCGCCGTCGAAGATCGTCGACGAGCTCACCTTTGCCTCCGTCGGAACCCCGGCGAGAGCGCAGTACAAACCTGACAGCCCGGGTTATGAGACGCGCCGTTTCAAGCAGAAACAGGCTTTGGAAGGCGACAAATTCGCGCGCGAGCTGTACCAGGCCATTCGCAACGACCAGCTGATGAGAGGCTGCTGCTGTGGTTTGCCAAACATCTACAACTCGAGAGAGGAAGCCGAGACCGCTACTGGACATCTACGCTTCTACATCGTCGACTCGAACCGCAACAACCTGCGTGTTCTCCAGAGAAAGTACGATTTTGTTCATTACTGCCTGTGCCCCGGCGCAATCACACCGATTCTCCCCCATTTCGCAGAGCACCTCAAAGAAGGCAGCCGAAAGCGCAAGGCGACAGACTCCGAGGTCGAGCTGATCGCACAGGTCGAGGGAAGCAAGCCGACCAAGAAGCAGGCCAAGACCGTCGAGAGAGTTCTTTCCCCAGTCAACGAGCTCGAACAGCCGTCGCCCGCACGATCCATGTGGCTGAACGTGCAACAAAGTCTCGCAACAATGGGCGCTTCGGTGTTCAACTTCCTTGGCAAAGCCTGCCAATCCGTTTTCAATGCCAATGCTGGCTACACAATCCATGACACCCGTACCCATGACCCGGTCCGCAACCAGGTTGTTGTCAAGCGATTCAAGCGCCAGTACTGCTTGCCTCTTGAGGATGATGGATCCCCCACGGACCAGAAAAAGTCAGCCCTTTCGCCTGATGTCTCGGACCATTTCCGGCAAGCCAAATGGACCAATGACAGGACCAAGTACATCGGCCGAGAGAAGATCAAGGTCATCGAAGACACCTTCCAACAGCATGTGCACGCCATCCGCAACAGCATTGGCATCATCGGAGGTACTAGTATGGAAGAATTGAAAGCCTCACTGACACACGAACACGATGCCCCATTGTGCCTCATCATCCAGCATCTCGCTGAAGCCGAGTTTGGGCCGATCGCGGCGGACGACCCATATGAGGAGAGAAATAAAAAGTTCCAGCAGGCAGTACAGCTTTACCGCGACGGCTGCGAGAGAGCGATTGCTTTCATCGACAACATTTATCATGACGACAGTTCGTTCCAGAACCTCCAAATGGCCTATCCCGAGCCACGCATCCCCTTGTATGTCGAGTGTGTCTTTTTCAGACGAGATACCAGAATAGCAGGTGATTTCTTGACCTTTGTCACCAAGAAGGGAGAGGATCTTGGGATCAACTTTGAAATGCGGGATGCCTTGGCCAAAATGATTGCGGACGCTAAGGCCGTCCACAAACAGGAGCTTATCCCAAGCTGGGTCGAACTTGCTGGCCACAACAACACTGACTGCGACGGTTCGGAACTTGATCTATCTTCCATCAAGAAGCTCTTTGACGAAACTCCGATCGACGACTTTGACATCGAGCCTGTCTACAGTATCAAATACCCAAAGTCAGAGCTCGCCACCGTGCCAGTTGTTCCCGAGGAGCCGAAGCACTACCTGGAGCCTATTAAGGGCGTTTTGAAGGAGACCAGGGAATTCACAGCCCCGGCCACGCCACCATATGTGCCAACACCTCAGAAGAAACGAAGGCTTGCGTTCGAGAGTCCCGTGGCCAAGTTCATTCCACCGAAGAAGGTCCCTCCCGAGGTGAAGTCAGTTGCGGCTCAAGAAGAGGAGCGGAAACAGGCCCTCGTGTCTCAAGAAGAGGAGGAAAACCGCCTTCGATACCATGATGAGAACTACGGCCCGTTTCTCGCTGGAATGATCAGTGACCATGCGCATTTGTACCTTGACCACCAACGCGAAGACTTCCGGCAGCGACAGGAGAGGTGGAAATGTAACAGGAGGGAACAAATTCGGGAACACGCTCGGATACAGCTCCTTACTGACGAGGAGAAGGAAGAAGAGCGCAAGCGCGAGGAAGAGCAGAAAGAGGCGCAGGCCAGGCTCAAGAGGCTCAACCAGGAGAGAATAGATTGGAAGAAAGAGCTCCGCGAAAGAAGACTCGCCCTCGAACGAAACCCGGTCATGACTCCCGAGACGAAAGCTAAGGCGATGAATGTGCTATCAGGAGATGCTAAGACCCCTGCTGAGTATCGCAAATTCATGGAGGCAGAAGACTCCAAGTCGACAGCGACAACACGCCGGAAGCTGTGGCAGCAAAGAGGTGACCGGGTGCGGCTGCCTTTGATCCCTCCGCACCAAAGGATCCAACTCATAGACGACTTGTTTGCTGGATCCCACGAGAACAACAAGCTGGACGAGACATCACCCCGGCGCCCTGTTCCTGATTCCGATTCCGACGATCTGGAGATTTCTAACAGCAAGCGGGAGGCCTTGTTGTTGAAGAACCAGATCGAAGGGGAATTTCTATCTGCGCTGGAACGTCAAGTCAGGCAGAAGAAAGAGGAACAGAAGCGAAAGGAGGAAGCCGAGGAGCGTCAGCGGATCGAGGAAAAGCTCCGAAGACAGGAAGAGGAGCTCCGAAGACAGGAAGAGGAGCGCCAGCGTCAGGAGGAGGAGCAGAGACAAAAGGAGGAGGAGAGACACCGGAAGGAGGCCGAAAAGGCCGCCAGCCGCGGTGGCCTGAGACTCCCTACAGCTCCCCTCATCTCGCCGCTCAGCGATGAATGGAAAGCCAGAGTGATGGAAGCCTCGAACGCGGATCCAACGACCGAGCTTTGCCAAACCCTCGAGCCACAAGCCCTCACACGCCGCGACTTGGAGAAGTTACTGTCGTTGACTGGGTGGCTCAACGACAACATCATCATCGGCTCCATTTTACACGTTGCCGATTACATTAACAAAAAGGCGGGCGTCACGGACCAGAACCCCAAGTGCGCCGCCTTCACAACTTTTTTTTACCCGCGCCTACAGAAAGAAGGGCCTCATAAGGTTGCGCGCCTCATGCGACGTGCTGGCGTTAGGAAAGCCAACTTTTTCGACATTGAGACCATACTCGTACCCATCTGCGAAAACAGTCATTGGACTTTGGCGGTGGTGCGTCCGGGACAGCGCACCATCTCGCACATCGACTCCCTGCAGGCAGGCAAGGGTGACGATAGGACGAAGGCCATCATCCGCGACTGGGTCGAGAAAACTCTCGAAGAAAAATGGGTCGAGAGAGAGTGGCGCGTCGTCGACCTAAAGGCGCCCAAACAGAACAACGGCTGGGACTGCGGCGTCTTCACCATCACCAACGCCATGTGTCTGGCGATTGGCATAGACCCCAGTGCGGCCTACAGGTCTGAGCAGCTCACGCTGCAGAGGAGGAGACTGGCAGCTATACTGCTGAACGGAGGATTTGTGGGCGATTTCTCGCTCGATGGGTTTTAATGCCCGGATATCTGGGGATGATTTGGAAGAGATTTGGGGTGGATAAAGGAGAGAATTCTTCTTGCTTGGCTTTGGTGATGGACTGCGTGTGGGAGTACTGTTGGTTTAGGGAAGCATATTCGCTTTGCTGAAATGCCTACGGGCATCATGGGAAATGGCATGGAAGGGGGCGTTTACGGGGTGTTTTGGGTTGCTGGTTGTCCTCTGAGGAGGCGTTTGGGGTTCTGGTTGGGGGGCCTCTACCCTGGACGCCCCGGTGTGGACATCAGGACCTATCAGGACCTGTTTGTGGGACTATTGTGCGGATACTGTACAAGTGCAAGGCCGTTTTCGGGCGCCCAGAAGGGCTTTTTTGGACGTTCTAACCCCCAGCTCCCATCTCGGGGGTCGGAGTAGGGGGTGATAGAAGAATACAAAGTTGCAATAGCTCACGATACATTGCCGTAATATGTGTGACTCTTGTGAATGCCTCAGCAATAATTCTAATGGGTGTTCCGGAATGCAGACTAGGCCGTCGGTCTTTTTCTTGATGTGTGTGTGCATGGCTGTTC
Organism: Lasiosphaeria hispida; assembly: GCA_033439745.1. Taxonomy (NCBI): domain Eukaryota; kingdom Fungi; phylum Ascomycota; class Sordariomycetes; order Sordariales; family Lasiosphaeriaceae; genus Lasiosphaeria; species Lasiosphaeria hispida. Next base: position 1,846,740 of record JAUIQD010000007.1, on the reverse strand, counting down.
TGGGCGTTGTGGATGCCCTGCTATGGCGTGGATGGGAACTGGGGATGCCTTCTGAACTGTTACTTACCTTTTCCCTCGAACCTGAGATCGAAGATGCGAATACGGAGGGAAATACCAGAGTAGACCCTCAAGGTTTTGAGTTGGAACGATCATGGAAGTCTTGGACTCGCACTCGAGAGCGGAAGAGTGTACATACATAACGGTTCGTTCAGTGGGCGGCATGGTCGAACCTAAAGACTAGCATGGGGTCAATTCACACGAGACGAAGTTGTGCGTCAGGCAAGTGTTAATTAAGCCTGAATATTACTAAATATAGCGATATCTTCTCAACATTGCGAAAACGCCGATGGATGGATGTTCGGCGAGGACGAGGACGGCTTGCCCTAGTTCTTTGTCGCAAACCCGAGAAGAACTGGAAGGGGAAATCATCGACGGCAGCATCAATCCCGGTATTTTGATGCCAACACCTGCCCCTATTCCTATCTTGTTTTGACACCCGACATTGTCACAACACACGATAAACATGGTTTCTCTCAATGTGTTACTTGTCCGAAGTCTCGGATTGATAAACATTAACATAGCTAAAAGGTAATGGTATAGTACGGTATGGATGGTATCATATCTCCCTTGAGCAGTAGACTCTTCCTGGTCTCTGACCCTATCCCCAATCCCAAATATGAAGGTTCTTGTGTTACCCAGCCCGTCTATCAAACCATTCCCATCCTTCGTTGCTGTTCATCCCCAAAACCTTGCCTCAACCATCACCCGTCCTCTTTTTGTTTACCACCACCTCCCCCAAAAAGAACAAAAAGACAACCCGTCTCAACTCCGAGTAGATGCCATGTAATTTTTGCAAAATCAGGTAAATGCGTTCTCGGTCACCCCGTAGGACTAGAACACAACTCTGCCCTTCCGACCCCGGGCAGAATGAAGGCCTTGGTTTCATAACCAAGCCAAAAGAAGAGAAAGAAAAGCAATCCAAAACTCCTCGCCAGATCCTGTCACAATTCTCCTCGCAGGTATGTGTTGTCTAAGCCAGATAAGCCCCCTTCCCCATGATGTAATGTATGTTGAGATGGTTCGTGAAAAAGAAAAAGAAAAACACCGCTTGCTGTTTGCTTGCTCTGCTAGTTTTTTTAGTTTTTTAGTTTTTTTTTTTAATCAACACCCAAAGCCTCCAGCAAATTCCATGCCATGCCATGCAGCTAAGAATCGCGCAAAGTCATCATCGTATTTGCGTGAGCAAACCACACGAGGTCGCCACCCGCCTGTGAGCGAGCGGGTAGTGCCTCGAGCGCATCTAAATGAGAAACAATTAAGTTGTGAAATTGATGAGTGGTGTGGTGCGTGCGAGTCACGGCATTGCCGACCGCGGTCCCAAGCTGAAGACACGGTGCAAAAGACTGCGCTTGGCTCCTCCGGCTCGGCGATACTGGTAGGCTGACGGGCAAAAATCGCTAGCAACGAACTTGCGGTTCAACTCCGCCTCCCAGCCGTAAGGGTCTTGATCAGGGGTGACGCGCTCGTAGGCCACGGGGCTCACGCATTTGGCCTCGCCGCCGTCGAATTTTCCCCCGCCGAAAGCAATGTTGAGGTGGTTGGAAAAATCTGTCATCGAAAGTCGTGGTGAAGACAGCTCCGATGAGGTTAGTGTCTCGATGGCGCAGCTCATCGGCCTTTGTATCCTGTTCTCTGCGTCCGCGTACGCAAGGTCAACTTCCAGTGTTCTACCGCAGTATTCGGTTGTCGGTACGTCGCTGCTCGAGCTCTTGAGGATCGGTGCATCGCTGGAGCTGTTGCTCTGCGAAGTATGGACGGGCGCTGAGAACTGAAAGTTGGTAGTGACCCGAAGCGGCTTGAGCGGTGCGCCGCCCCTGAGTCGAGGTCGGTTGAGTCGCCGTGGTCCCGACGCTCGTCCTCGGTTTGAATATGGTGTATAACCTTTTGCGGCCATGCCAATCTTGTACAGCCCCATTACTTGATCACCAGCACTTCCGCCTGCGCTACCCACTAGGGGAAAAGAGAAACGCTTGCCTGGGTGCGGCTCCTCCCAATCGTTCATGCCGTACATTGTTACCGCTCGTCGTAGTGTTTGCGGCTTTTCGTCGCTGACACTATCATTCGAGGCTACTGGCAATGCGTGTTCGATGGGAGTTGTGGTGGGGGCCTGGGAGATTGGCATAACCTGTAACCCCTATAATGGGTTGTTGCTACTGCTGCCGCTGCTCTTGGGTGGGTGGGGTGCATCGCTCATCAGGATATCGTGGTCGGAGCCGGCTGAGGTGGTGCTGGTGTTATGAGCACGCTTGTTGCGGCCCTTTCTGCTCAATCCGAGCTTTGCCCCCATCTTCTTCCAGCCGCTGCTGTGCGCGCTGATTGCTCGATGGAGACTTCCAGGTGATGTGCTGAAGCCCCAGTCAGACGTGGGCGGAGTGGTCGGCGGCGTCATTGGCTCGTTTCCTGACGGAGATCCCGTACTTCCAGTGTCATCTGAGAGTGCGCCCTCGCGATCGACCGGCTCCCCCGACGATGACCCTGACCGGCTTGTGTGGTCGTTGGTCCAGGCGATGTTCAAAAGCGGCAGAAAGCCAATTTTGGGTGACCGACTCGATTCGTCGGTGCTAGACAGAGATGAGGGTTCCTTGGGAATGCGAAGTCGTGTGCGTGCCTGTCTGGGATCGTGCATGTGATCTTCTGGCATCTCGGGTTCGGGCGTGACCGAGGCAAGAAAGGGCCCCAGGACAGAGTCATTCATAAGCTCATAGACAATAGTGACGGCATCGTCGAGCTCGTCGGGTTGGGGAGGCATCGGGGACGCCGGGAGCGAGAGCAGGCGGTCGCGGACATGTGCCGGGAGGTTGACCTCGCGGGGGCCGCACGGCAGTATGTAAGCATGCATCAGCTTCTGCCAGAGCGAACACACGTGCTCGTTAGCATCGCCGGCCCAGGTCGACTGCTCGCACAGGATGTCGGTGTGGGCAAGCCTGTAACGGTCAGCGTCCATGGTGAACTCAAGCGTCTCGAGGCAGTGGTTCTGAGACAGGAACGCCATGAAGGCGCTCAGCGTGTACGGCGGGGGTGCTGTGTTGGACAGGATGTCTCGCAGTGACGGCGGCGACGTCGGGCTTGTGGCTGCCGAGGCCAGAGGCATGAGAGCCATGCTTGGCGGCCTCGAGGTCGACATGGCGGAGTCTCCGTCTCCGTCCTCGAAGACGGATGACGGCTGTGGCGAGGTTTCTCGGGGGGACGGGATCGCGGTCATTAGAGTCGGCGACTGTCCGCGTATCCGCGATCTGGGCATTCTTTCGTGGAATGCTCTCCCAATCGAAGAACTAGCTATATGTGAAGGGTTGGCGACGAAGTCGTGATGGCTCGGCTTGCAAGGGGGCAAACGGGCCGTGGAAGAGTTAAAAGGGCTGCCGCTTTTGTCACCCTCATGTCATCCGGCCACTATATAAAAAGGCCGTTTGCGTGAGATGTGCGAGATGCAGGGACTCGCAGAGACCCGTCGTTTTGAAGTGTGTCGCCGCCCGGTTTTCCGTGAGATGCAGAAAGCCGTCGCCTCCGTTCCCGGGCAAGTACCGGCCGTGACCAACCAATTACCACGAGAACTCACACGGCAAGGGCGGAAGGGCGCAGGGGGGCGCGCAGATGATGATGGTTGTAGACTCTAGCGGCCGCGCTGTCGGGAATCGTGTGTCAGATTTGAGAACGTCACCCAGAAATCTGCGGGTATCCGTCCTGCTTGGTGCTAGAAAAGAAGCTGTGGGTGGCCCGCGATGTTGGTGGCACAAGAGACTCAGAAACAACGCGAGAGTGCGGCAGCACAGCAGAGACGCACACACAACACAATACAGGCGCACAACAGACACAGTCCGTTCTTAGTTGCAGCCGTCGGGGAGAAGAGCGGATGAGAGGGCGTTTCCTAGCCTGCGAGATACAGCGAGCGGATGAATGGCCGTATCGGTTTTCCTTCGGTCGAGCTACTACCAACAGGCCAGTAGCTTGGGCGAGGTGGAGCTGGTGTCGACGGGATTGCAGAGAATTGACTTGTCGTGGTGGCTTCCCCTGTTTGGTGGCTTTGCCTGCAGAGCTTATCGAGAGATGGGCGCGGAGTGGTGTGAATTTGCGGGTACGAGTTCAGATTGAGCGCTCAGTGATGGAGAAGAGCAAGTTCGGAGTAAAAAGAAAGGCCCTGACTGACACACTTCGAGTGGGCGGGAGGGGAGGGGCGGGATGATAATTGCCGGACAGTGTCGTTTGCGAGGCAAAAGGGACAGGGCAAAAAACACGCGATGGGGGAGGGGCGATAGGGTATTTGGGGATGCCCAGTGGGTGCCAAGGTGCCCAGTGGAGGCTTTAGGGGAAGGGGCCTAGCGTCACTCGTCTCGTACCGTCGTGCTAGACAGGAACGGGAGGGCCGATGACAATGAATTGGATGGCGTGCCAATAGGGTTGTCGACCAGGACCCAGAGGAAGGGTTCGGGGGTGGTTGATGGCGAGACGGCGAGGGGCGACTTCTTTGGCGAAAGATTGCTAAAGAAGTGCAAGTCAAAGTGCAAGTCAAAAAGCAAGGGACCCGGCTGCTTGGGAGGTGGAGGGAGGCACCTGGGCAGCGGTTTGGCCGCGGAAGAGGGAGATCAAAAGGGAAAGCCGACAAAGGAACGGGCTCGCAGGGCCAAGGCCTTATGAGTCGGGAAGGTGGAAGTCGGAGACCAAGACAACACCAAAACGATCCCAGGCGTGCCAGGGTGCCAGGGTCGACAGGGTAGTCCCGGGGGGTGGTGGCCTTGGGTGTGGGCAAGGGCAAGGGCGACTTGACGAAATGCGAGGATTGGCCTCTTGGCCCTGTTCGTTTTCTTGGGTTCCGCCGCGCGGAGATGGGAATGGATGTGCAGGCGCCTTCTTCTGCTTCCGCTTCTGTGCTTCTGTGCTCCTTCCCCATTACCACAACCATAGTGTGCCCCCCCTTGGCCCGCTTGGCCCTGTATTCTTGGTATTCTTGGTATTCTTGGTTGTCCACAGGTCTCCTCTGCCCGGCGTCACGCAATTCGGGCGCCGTGTTGGGCGCGGAGTCGGGCGGCCTGTCGCAGGATCTGCGTCGACGCCTAACAGGGAAGACCACGAGGCAGCACCTCTCTGGCAACGCGAGTCTGCGACATTCCTCTGCGTCGACGCTCACCGTTGGAGGGCGGGAAATGAAGAGACGTCGGTGGGGCACCACAGCCCTTAGCGTGCTTCTAGAAGCCTTCTCCCCATGAGGGGGCGACCAGCCATCCTCGCGCCATGAGCCATCCATCCAGTGCGTCCCATGCAGTCCAGTGGCATCCAGTAGCATTCAGTGCATCCAGGACATCCATCCAGGACGGTCCAATCACACGGCTGTGGACGTCGTCATTCCGCCGTCTCGACGCTATTGGCGTCGCCGCAGCCAGTCCTACGCTGCCTTGTGCTGCGATGCTACCGTGCAGCTCCTGCCTGCAGAATACTGCAGAATACCAACACGCTGCAGACTGGGAGCAAGATTCCGACTTTCCGACTCTCCACCTTTTTGCAAGCAGCCAAGCAGCCTCCTCTCATCCTCGAAACTGCCCGCTTCCAACCACGGCCGAATCAACGCTGCCTGTTTGGATGTGTCAAAAGATACGTAAGGCAAAGCGGGAGCCTATCGCGTATCGGTGCCCGCAGCCACGGCGGTGGCTACAGTTACACGGACGACGCCCGCCCAGTCCTGACAGGCTCGTTGGTTGTTGGATCTAGATAAAGGTATATGATATAATGATATGATAGATAGTACACATGGTCGAGATGGTGTTTCATGGGCGGGCGAGCATTGAGAGATGTCATGGACATCCGCCCATGTCTCATGCCTCGACGCCCCGCCGACAACCGAATTGGATTGGACGGCTCTGCTGCTACCTCGCAGAATTTACACATGCACAACAACATTGAAACCTCTCTGATCGCCAGCCTGACCGAAGAGCTTCGGGAGACGGCTCGCTCCCCTTTACTCAATAGTGTCGTGGCTCGGGCCTACGGTTACGGTGTGCGCAGTATGGATCACGGATGTATGCCCTTGGCAGGGACAGCACGGACAGCCCACCCCCCCGTCCAGGCAGCCCCAAGCAGCCAAGCAGTAACTCCACCATCTCCACCATCTCCACAATCGCTGGCAAGTGCAGGCCAGCGCAATTGCTGCTCAGCGTCCGGACACCCCAGCCGGCCGACGCGTGCGAAACAACTGCCCAAAAACGACAAGGACAAACAGGCCATTTTCTTAATTTTTGTTCCATCGAGTCAAAACGCTCCAATCCAATAGCCCGCTCACCAACACAGTGCTTCCCGCTCGCAATGAAGGGCTCTCTCTCGGCAGTTGTCTGCATAGCGCGCGCGCCCAATGGGAGGGGTCCAGACGCCCACACATCAAGGACCGCCTCATATCGACAAACAGCACCCACAGCACCCACAGCACCTTTGACGGGTGAGCCGCAAAGGCGCAATCGTTTGCGCAACGACAACAGGCAGACAACCGTCGAGACGGACATCCGCACCGTTGTTTCCCCGGGCGACTCTACGATGTGTAGTCAAGAATCACGTCACAGATAATTCATACAAACGATTGATGACATGTGCCGGGTGACATCTGTTTGCGAGTTGGACCGTCTTATCAGCACCTTATCATGGATTCGCCGCTTGACAGCCTTCACCCCCGCCATCAAAAGCAAAAATCACTGGTGATAATTCCACAGGAGACTAGCCCGTTTTGGGGGGCCCAGTCTTACCCAGGCTAGCGAAACCTCAATCATGCGGGAACGTCTGTGTGCGTGTGTGCGTGTGGGGAGCGGCTGGTTGAAAGACGATCAGGGCCTGATCGACTTCATGATGGACGCGCGAACCGTGTTTTGCTGTCTTCGATTTTCTTTGTGCCGCTCTGGTTTTGCTATCCCAGCCGAACGTTAGGTTTCGCATGATGCGACTCCCCGGGAGTGCCACGGGATGGCACCGTTGCCAAACCGCTTCGATTGCGCACTCGCCCGCTCGCTCCCCCAGGCCGTCCCGCGCCAGACGCGGTGTCTGCAACCGAGCCCCTCCACCCAACGGCGAGTAGGATAGGAATACGTTTTTGTGTCGACTGTCCGGTCTGGGTGCGAGGTGCCAGAAGTTCAACAGTCACAGACCTGGTCTCCTCCATTAAGCTCTACACTACCTGCCCTATATCTGCCACCTGACGTGTTGAACGCTGACTTGCGACCCATTCTTCCACCCCCAAACATCCGCCAGCTCTGCCGTCACATCACGGTCATCAGCGCAGAAGTCTATTTTGGAAGCCAGGGGCCCGTGGATTGAGCATGCCAGGGCAACCTCTCACGGTTTTGTCTTGAATCGGCTAGCGAGGCTGGGGCGGCCTGTCGACAATGAGAGGAGTTTATTCTGCGGCGTACCCAGCCTTGAGGATCCAGAGGAGCTGAGGAGTCATATGAGCCCGCCCCATCTCGTCATATCGCGGCATTCCGACGCAATCCAAACAAAGAACAAGAGAGGGGGTCCCATCAGGCCTTCTCAGGTCCTCCTGGGCAGCCCGAATATGCAAATGGAGAGCAACCCTGGACGGGTGAGCGTATCATCAGACGGCGCGTAACAGGCCGCCGGCCCTACCAGCGCTCAGTGTGATGATGGAGGAATAGAATACTAGGAAGATCCGCCACGAAGTGACGTCCGTGTCTCGTTGGCAGCAAGGCAAATTCGTGCCCTTCGATTCCCGCGTTTAGTAGCACACCTGCTTGAACGTGTAATGACATACGCCGGTGTAACCTGAGGGAACATTTGGAAGCACGTCGGAGTGTCGATCGCTTCTGCGTTGGACACTTATAGACTGCCTTGGGGATATGGTTTGGTTGTTTGATTTCGCCACTGCAAGCCTCATACGGATCTTCCTCCACGCCGCGCACTCGTCAAGGCTCAGCGGACGCAAGGCTCGGCCATCTTGAACCAACACATCCGAGCACTGAGGAAAGCAAAGTATAAGCGGGAAATGGATCGCCCGCCAGGTGCTCGGCCTGCTCGGAATGACCTCAAAGCCACTGTCGCATATCGCACTTGGCCAAACAGTGCAAAGGAAAAAAAGAAAATTATCGGTTGTTTGATCAACGACGCCTTGACCATTTTCCCTGGCGCGCGCGGGCAGCCCCTGGGCATCTGGTGGACGAGCCGTCTGGCCCCGGTCAGAAATGCGCAAAGAACATTCCACGCGACGACGATCGATCCCGCAACGGGCTGACGTCCCACACCTTGCCAGCTTGCCCCCACCTCCCGGAGTCAAGCAGCGTCAAAGTCGTTATTCCCGGGCGGAGCGTCTACAGCTTTCCCTCTGGTCAGCGTCCACTACAGATTACTCTCAGCCCTCCCTCAAACTGCGGCGTGCCAATACGACCGCCGCTCGGGTTCTGCGGCCTCTTTCGCTCTCTCTCTGCATCTCTCTCACACCTCCACGAGACCTCTAACCCCCGAGCGGTTTCAATGCGGGTGCAGGTGCAGGGTGGCAGCTGCCGCCCCCCCCCCCCCAATCTAACAACGTCTCCTGTCCTCCCCAAACGGATGTAATGCAAGATGAAAGTTTTATTTTGTTCTGCTTCTGTCGCCTCTCCTTTTCCGCCCCCCTCGGCCGACTGTGCCCCGGGGCGGCATCAAGTGACCATCCGAATCGGGTGGGTTCACAATCGCGATGACGATGAAAAACAGACCGTTTGTGGCAGGTTTCTAGAACATTTCCTTGCGGGGGACGGACTGCACTACCCCCTCCTGCCTGTGGCCAGCCGTGGTGCGACCAACCAGCGGGCAAGGACAGGGCCTGGCTCGATGCAGGCAAGGAAGCCACGGCCGTCCCGCCCACGCCAGCCATTGCCATTGCCATTGCATTGCCTGGGGCAGATACTGACACCCTCGCGGGCTGTTGTCGACGATGATATATCTGTGCATGGCACCGACGGAGATGCCGCCAGTGCCACCGAGTCTTTTTGAGCTTGTCCGCCCGAGGGATTCACAAAATGGAAACCTGGTGCGGCTGTTATCGTGCCGTTTGTCGTTGGCGAGCGAATGCGAGGCGGCAAAGCGTCGACGGCTTGTCCCATGCAAAGAAAAAAACTGGCGTTGGTGTTGGCTGTTGGATTCGGCGCTAGGCTAAGTTCCGATGAGGGGCAGCAGGACATGTTCGTTCTCGTCACACCGATCAGCACACATCGCCATTCGCTTCGCTGGGCACACGTCGTCGGCGGATGACAACTCGCACTCCAAAGTCGACATGGGGGCGGGCACACACAGGGAAATGGCGAACAACGGGAGGCCACGAGATTTGACGATGCACAACAACACGTGAAGACGCAAAGGACGGTGGCTCGACTGCAAGACGCATTGAAGACGCATCGCATCACAGCCATTTTCTCGTATTTGCCAAGAATTTAATCAAGATGCCGCCACCGATGACAAAACGGAAGATGGGCGACCATGACTCGAACCCGGCAGGCCGTCCCATACTGTCGTACCAAGCACGAAGAACACGCAACAGGACTAGGCCCTTCCGCCCCTCGCAGTCCGGGTCGAGGACGCGACGAGGCGGCGGTTAAACAGATTATCCTCAGCCTTGGGGAAGATTAGTAATGCAATTCCTGCAGGGAGATTAATACACTTTTATCGCCAGCAGCAGAATGGCGGGGGGGCGAAATGATAAAACGAGGCTGTCACATTAACGCCAATATAAAGACCAGCTGACGAAAGTGAGTCGCTGCTGAATGGCCAATGGTTGCCGTGGCTTTTATCAGGTCGCCTGGACAGCAACCGCTCGTCGTTGTCGCTGCTTGGTCCGGCTCAATGAGCGATCGCGCCGAACATGCTGCAGGCTCCAGCCCAAATCCAAGCCGCGGGCGAGGTAGGATGCCTGTCTACGGAGTATGCCAAAGGCACTTTTTACGCGCCAAAGCGTGCCCGATTTGCCCACGTGGAGAGAAGGCTAAAGATTTTTTCCTCAACACCAACCACACGTACGCTATAAGGGGGAGGGGACGCCGTCGATAAGCCGCCTGGGTTGCATTTCCTACGGTGTTCAAAATTGTACGCAATGCGCGATGTCATGACGGGTGGATAGAATGCCAAATATCCATGTCGTTCCTGGTGGCCCCCCTGGTGTTCGGGCCATGCCGAGATGTCACGGAGATCCCGCCCAGCCCCCTTTTCCCACCCCTTTCCCATTCTTCTCTGTCGCCTTTCTAGAATTTTTCTCTTCTACTCTGTTTTTGGGGGAGGGGGGCTTCACTCCGCTTATCCGGGCCGATGACACGCCTTTTTCTTTGGTGCCGACTCCACACCTTCTAGAACGCGAGAATCTCTGTGTGACCTTTCATGTTCTATCAGCTTGTGGGGGCCCTGCCAAGCACCATCAGACCATTCAACTGGAGCCTGCTCAACACGTGGCCTGTTTTGCACAGCGTCGGTTGCTGGTGCTGCTGCTGTCAGCAGGTGGTTCCGTCGGACTTGGCTCTGGGCGGTCAAGGCGGCTTATGGCGCGCCCATGATATGATCTGACCCGATCGTGCTTCCGCTTTCTGCGATGGCGATGGCTGGATGCGCCGTAAATTGGCAGAGAATTCCAGCCGTGCTTCTAGAAGCTGAGGCCAGGCGGCTATTGGGTAAGGTAGGCGTAGCACAAATAGCGTGCTCCTATCGAATGCAGTATACAGGGGGGAAAGGGGGGCACGAACCACACCTCAGACGACGCACGATACGCCTCGACACACATCTTTCAACAGTTAGATCTGGCAGCCCCCCCCCCCCCCCCCAATCCCCAGGATTGGATATGCTCAATAGTGTAAATGTACATAGATCCCCCAGGGCTGGGCGATGCACGCGGTAGCAACAGGACGATCAGCTCGGCACTTGTCCGGCACCACTCTCAGCTGCTTCGAGGGAGGGCGTGCGATGGGCGTGCTACATGCCCTTCTCTGCCATATCGGCCCATCCTATTCATCGAAACGTCGTCCGCCACCTCCCTCTCTTTCCCGATGCGATTTGGGTGTCTTGGGGCTGGCCAGGTCCCATCCGGCACATCGCATCCAATGGCGTACCTGACCGCCAAAGGACGCCCCCTGGGAGCGTTTCCCAACTTCCTAAATAGGTAGGCAACGCCAGCTAGGCCGGAGGATGAGGCGACGAACGAGAGGGCATGAAACAGGATTTGGGCTCGGTATTGATTTGTGTTTTTTTTTCTCTTCTTGAGTCCCCATTTCCATGTTGGAGAGCATGGACTGTTGACAGCATCCTGAAAGGATCCTTACCACCTGCAGAAAACGGGGGGGGAGGGACGGGAAAAAATCACGAAAGAAAAAACCTGCTCCCATCGGGATGGTTACATATCCCCCCCCCTTCCAAGCGCACTCGGCCGATCTCCGAACAATACCAAGCGGCCCTCTTCCATTCACCACCCCCCACAGACCTGCACGCGAACCCTGTGTTGACAATGTCGATGTAACCTCCCCGCTCCCCAGCCCAGGGGGGTGACCCCTTTCCCAACAAATCTCCCGCTTCGGCTACACCGTCGCAGCAGCGCGCAATGTGAATGAGCACGAACCGGCCCCCGGAGCCAACGCGCCCGCGCCCCGTCCGGCGCCGAGAGGTCATCTCTCTCTGTATGTGTATTTTTGGCGCCGGCAATGTAACGGCCTTCCCGCCTATCTGCCCCTTTCTACCACAATATTTGGGTTTTCGGGTTGCTCGACAGCCAAGGAAAGTTGGTTATCTTGTAGCTGGAGGTCGCCGCTCCATACCGAGAGGACCATCGCGATGTCCCCATGCCCATGCCCTCGTGGTCATGTCCCCGAGTGCTGCGCTCGTTGGGGCCGGCCGGGGCCGTGAGCTTGCTTGTTTGTTTAGTTTCGGGGGCTCAACTAGGAAGGAGGCTCGCGCGGGTAGCGCCGATCAGCTTTGGGGGAGTCTTGGGCTGGTATTGTGGATGTTGTAGCTGTGGATGTGCGCGCTTGGTGAAGGGCTTGGCGGTTGTGATAGTGCTGGTGAGATGGGGTCAGATTGGGGGGGGGGGAGCAGACGGCGGTGACGTTGTGGAGATATGGGGCTGCATGTGACACTTGGTTGTTGAGCCGCGCATATACCCGGTCCCAGCTTTGGGAAGGACTTTCGCAAAACAATACGCCCCGTGACCGGGCTTGCGTACAAGTCGGTTAAGGTAGGTGACGGGTCCAGATGACAAATCGAAGCCCCCTGAGTGCGAGTGCCAGACCGGCTCTCCCAGAGGGTGTGGGCTCTTACTGGGCAGGAGAGACTCGCGAAGACAACATTGGCCTCTTTGGCTCGCGATTGGGTCTCTTACGAGAATATGCGTTGGAGGCGATGGGGGCTGAGCCGGATGCCGTGGCTCGCAGACAAGGCCGGTGGCCTCTCGGCCCCCCGGTGTCGGGAGTCGGCTGCCGCTGTCGAGGCATTTCGGCATCTCACAGGGAAATATAGAGGCCGGGCCAGCTGGTTTATCCTCTGTTTCTCACGTACTCGCATACATATCTGCACGCTGAGCTTTGTCACATACGCCCCTCTCTCTTAGCTCCCATGGCTCTCAGTAAGAACCCCAGAGCCAGCCTCTCAGCGTCCAAACCATCGCTGCTGGGCCCCGGGGCACTGAGGATAGTTGTAAACCTCGGAGACTTATTGCGCTTGCATTCGGTTTAATAACTCTCCGAATCCACCTACATCAACAAGATGAGCGACAAGTCTTCATCGGTTTTGACTCGACTCGTGCTCAGCAACACAACCTACGCACATTACTCACAGTATCGAGTCTGTGGGATATTCAACCTCGGCTACTCACTACTATACAGATACTAGACCCAAGCGTCAGTATTGTTCAATGCAGTGCAGTCAGATGCCAAGCAAGTATCTACACTTTCTGAACCGCACATTCGCATCAGGGGCAGAACCCCCCGAGATGCGCCGGTAGCCTGCGATACCATACCCAGACGTCGCCTGAAAGCCTTACAGCGTCTAAAAGATACTACGGATCATTGCATACCTCCTAGTAATTCGTTATAACTAGGCAGACTTGGCACCTCGCCGACGTCTGCGAGCTGCAAGCCCGGGGGCAACTTGCTACTACGAGATACACATCTAGGCGGCCAAGGACTAGTTAGCCAAGTACGACACGTAGCGAGTGTCCTATTTCGCCATGTAAGTCCCTCTGTATCAGTAGCCGGCATATGGAACTGTTGTTACCTAAGACCCCTATTTTGTGGTAGTCGATCGATGACACGAGCGACGACAACCTCGACGCCGTGTGGCGCCTTAGTCCGGGCTCTTTGTTTCCCCTGCGGAGCTTAGTCTGACCAAACAAGAGATTGTGGCTTTGCATTGATACTGTAACGAATGGCCTGGGATGAATGGATGATCTGTAGCTTGTGGCTCTTGGGTCGTGATTGTCGAATGTGACAGCAGCCTGAAGACAAAGGAGCAAAGTAATTTTTGCCGTGCGAACATGTAAGAGTGTGAATGATAAGAGACTACGGACACGTGAATGGGATGGAAAGAGAGCGAGGGAAAGGAGAACGCGTCTCAACCGAGAGTGAGCAGGCATCAGGCATCAGGCATCATATATTCCAAGGAAGTTGACGCATCCGATACCCTGAATACAAAATGCGATGTGTGTGCGATAGATACGGTTGGTGTAGACAAGCCAGTCTTCGTCGTGGGATGGGAAGAAAAAGGAAAGGCGGCTACTGGGCTAGAACAGCGAGTGGTAGGGTATGATGATCTTTTGGTACCCAGAATATATATACCTCAACGGGACCCAAAGGCCCAGTCGGTGCAATGCAAATATCCTCTTGACAGCAGTGTGTCCGCCTGCTATCTGTGAATGCGCAGCGGGGGTGCTAGAGTCTTTGTTTTATCTCCCCTTTCATCATGTTTTCGTGACTGGGTGTTATCTCGGGGTTTGCGAGCACATCAAGCTACAGAGGTATGCAGGGAGACAGGACATTTACTGGCACTCTAAATGCAGAAGCTTTGCTGTGCCCCGTCCTAAGCCGAATGAGCCGAACAAGCCAAATAGGTTATATTAAAGTACTCTCTTCTATCACAAACAAAAAGGCTCAGTACATGCCAACCCAGAAGTGCCGCCATACATGACAGGTAAATGCCTGACCCATCTAAACCAAACGCCGTCCCGATGTGAGTGGTGTGAGTGACATGAGCGATGTGGGTGGTATTAATTGGTTTCTCCTCTTCGCAGTTTTCTCTCTGCACTTTTCGCTTACGACCAACCCACACACTTCTGATTTACAACTCCTCCTCCACAGTCTTGTCATGTCTTGAATACATCCTGTACTCCAGTGACGTAGAAAAGTCGAGTTTATGCTGCTCCACCTGCTTCCTCGTCGCAGTAAGCATCGGCTGCGGCAACCCCATCGACTCGAGGAACGAGACAGCTGGAACAGTCATGGTCAGCTAAACAACTCCTACAGCTCGTCGAGAAAACTTACTCTCTTTCCACTCCACATCCTGTCTCTTCCGATCCCACTTCAGCTCCTCAGTCATGATATCGATGATCTTGGGCAACGCCTCCAACGCCGCCTGCGCATTCAGAAACGCCAGCCTCGTACGCCTCGCTAACACATCGACCGCCGTCTGCGCATACTCATGGCGCACGGCATACCTCACCTCACCGTCGACGAACGGATACAACTGCGAGATACGCTCGCCGCGGGCAGGGAATCGCTTGTCAGTGGCACGGCACAGTGCAGCCACCGTCCATGCGCGGTCGCCGTAGCTCTCAGTCAGGTGCTTGGCGACCTCGGTCTCCACTCCAAAGTGCTGAATGAGGTGGATGAAGAGGGTTCTGCTGAAGCCGTGGGCGCCAATCAGCCGCACGCGGTGCGTCTGGCATGATCCGTCGAGATTGGCACCGTCGTCAATAGCTTCGGTGCCGCTTACCCGCGGGGCGTCTGTGACTTTATGTGCTTGAAGGCCGAACTCTTGGATAGCAGCGTCGACGCACTCCTCAGCCATCTGCCGGTATGTGGTCCACTTGCCGCCGGCACATGTGACGAGGCCCGAATCGGAGATGTCAATCAGATGGTTCCGGACGAGGGACTCAGTGTTCTTGGCCTTGGGGTCTTTGACGAGCGGCCGAAGGCCTGACCAGGCCGCCAGGACATCACCGCGGCGGACATTGATATCTGGTGACAGGTAATGGCTGACCTCGTTGAGAATCCACTGGATGGACTTCTCGTCTGGCAGGGGGTTATTTGAGATCTCGGCAGGTTCATCTGTTGTACCCGCGATGGTGTTGCCTTGCCAGGGTAGGAAGAAAATGACTCTTCCGTCTGATGTCTTGGGGTCAATCAGTCCCATCTTGCCAGGGCTGTAATACCCAGGAAGGATGATGTGCACACCCGAAGCAGGGGCCACAATCTCTTTGCATTTGGGGTCATCCATTTTCCTCACACCGTCAGTGAAAGGGCCGGTGCAGTTGATAATGCACTTGGCCTTGATGCTGAACGGTGTTGTCTTCTGTCCGTCTCGCTCTGGGACTTTATCCTTCAGCGTGGCGCCACAGAGCTTGCCGTTCTCATTTTTCAGTAGGTCAGTGACCTCCATGTGGTTTACAACGGTGGCGCCGTACAGTGCGGCAGTCATACCGATGGAGACATTCATCCTGGAGTCATTGTGCGCTCCGTCGTAGTAGACAAGCGCACCGACGAGGTCGGTCTGCTTGAGCATGGGGAAGGCATCGATGGCCTTGCTCTTGGTCAAAAAGTAGGAGCTCTCGATGCCCTCACTGCCAGCGAGAAGGTCGTAGAACTTGGTTCCCGCCCAGTAGTACGGAGCTTTCCACCAGCTGTCCAGCGGCAGCATGATGGGAAGCCACATGCTTAGATGTGGTGCAGTCTGCAAGAAGTACTTGCGCTCCTTAAGCGCCTCCTTGACAAGTTCATACTGGGCATAGTCCAGGTTCCAGACGGCCTTCTCGAGATACCGCACGCCGCCATGGACGAGCTTGGTACTCTTGCTGCTGGTACCACAGCTGAAGTCGTCACGCTCGACCACGGCAACCCTGAGTCCGCGGGTGGCAGCATCAAGGGCCACCCCTGCGCCTGTGGCACCGGCGCCAATAACCAGGACATCGTACTCGTCGTCCGGAGCTCCGGTGTTGCTCTTCTTGAGCTCGGCGATCTGCTCAGCGCGCGACTTGACGCGGGGGAAGCGAGGCAGCTTGAATGTGCCATCGGCACCAAAGATGGGAGGGGGGACGACGGGCCCGTCGTAGCCAGGGATGTTGCGCGGGCGGTAGCTATAGTAAAATATGCCACCAGCTGCACCAGCGAAGGCGGCAGGCACGAGCAGCCGCCGCGCTTTCAGAATTCTCGACATGGCCAACTCAGCAAAGAACAGCAAACAACCAACTGTTTACAATACGGTGCAGGACAGTGGGCGTATGAATGCGACGAAACGAGAGAAGGCGACGGGGCGTTCTTTGAGAGTTCCACCCAATGACGCAGGAGACGCTGCTGGGGGGGGGGGATGCAACCAAAAGGACACCGAGACTCTGGGCCGGGGTCAGCCGCCGTCTAAAAGAGTAGAGCGACAAAAGGCCCCAAAAAAAAAGAAAAAAGCTTTGAAACGCAAACTTACTCGAGCTAGGGCACTGGAGCTCTAGTAGTATGGGATTGCAATGAGTCGTGCTGCTTGCTGCGGCGAGGGGTTGAGCAGTTCAGGTGGGAGGGACGAAGGCCAGACCGAGAGAGAGAGACACTGAGGTCTGAGACAGCGACGCTAGGTATCGTATACGCGCGAGACCCTCTAAGAGCAACTAGGAGAAAGCTCGTGTTTTGATAGACCGTCAGACGGCGAGGGCGGCGTTCAGCTAGCTCCAAGTGCAACCCAAGAGGAATACGGCAATGCTGTGTCTTGTTCGTGGTCTTGTATCAGAGTAACGGGAGCTGAAAATGCAAGGAAGGGATGGGGGAGACATGATGGGTCCCTTCGTCTGGTCGTCACCTCTGAACGCGAATTGGCGAAGGGAAAAAAGGCGATCTGCCCCCACGTCCCTCAAGCTCCAGCTGATCTGGGCGAAATGCTCTTCGCTGGACCCTGGGTTACCGGCAAAATCGGGCGAGCTTGGAGCAAGCTTGGCTGGAACTGGTATTACACCTGGGGCTAACCTAGCGGCACCGACGATTTTCCGCCAATAGGGCGCCGCCCTCAGAATCCGGGGAAGCTTCGAGCCGGGCGTACACTTACCTGCGACATCACTCCATCAGTTAACTCGTAGCCCTGCGCCCGGCAAGGGCAGGGGCCAGAGTGAGACTATCGGCCTCAGAACCACGCACAAGGAATCACCAAGTCAAAAATACTTCTTTCGCTCTTTGTAATGTCTCCTGAGCCGTACTTGAGGGGAGCACTTTTGGGCTGCATCGGTCGAGGCTCAAGGCCTGGGATTGCTGCCCGGCTGATATCAAAGCCCGTACCTTGCGTTGCTTGTCTGCACAAAGCTGCAAGCGAATCAGAGTTGAGCATTGGGACTCGTGCTGTAGCTGTAGGTCTGAGATTCATGTGCAAATGATGTTGGTGTTGGGCCGGTATCAGACCTCAAGGAGGTTGCAGTGAGCAAGTTGTTGGATGCAGCCTCTCTGATTTTTATCATCGGCTCAAGTCTGCTGCGGTGGTACATGTGCACCTCTCGGGTGCCTCATAACCAAGGTACCTGACACCTCAACTACTCGTAGCTCCCATTCGGCCCTTTGTCCCACGAAATAAGGTACTGTTGACGATAGGAACATCAGCGATTACCTGTGCGATTATTACACGCTCAACGCAAAACCCCGACAGATCAAAGGATTTTACAACATCTGGTTGCCCTTGAGTGTTTCATCCCAACTGGCAGGGACAAAGAGGTTTCCAGCCTTCCATCAGTCCCGTCCCCCTTTCTCATAGACATGGCCGCGCCTAGTGTGCAAGCCTTCGTATCCGTACACACAGACCGAGGAAAACTGATAACAAAGTCCCACAGCGCCTGGCACAGGGGGGCTCTTATGGAGCTAAGTGGTGGTGGTCTGGATTACTAGTTGATAATACTCTGGTGTTCTGAAGGCGATACCAAGGATGCTGGCCGAGAGGACTAAGGAGCGCAAACTCGGACGCGACTACGCTATTGTCCAAATCTAGGAATGAGAGAGACGATGATTCTTCCTCATCCCAGCGTGACCGCTGTCGTGGTGTTGATCAAGGCTTCCCCATGCTGCCGCCTTGGGCCGTGGATTGATTCCAACAGTGGAAATCGTAGAAGCTTGAGGGGATTCTGCCGTGATGATGTAGGTGATGCACTGACAAAGTAACGACATCGCATTGTCAGCGTTGTACAGTATTTACACGCCCCAGGATCAACCTCTCCAAGTTCAATGCTCCGTCCCTGAGATTCCTCCCGACTCGTGGTACATAGGCGATGCCCGATAAGGAGTGCTGCTTCTATTAACAAAGGAAAGCTAGATCCATTTATGCTCTCTCCGACGGCGACTGGACGTGGCCTTTGCCCTCGTATCCCTCTGACGAGATACCCGTCAACGGGTCCGAGTTTTGGCTCTATCAAAACAATGGGTTAGCCTTGAGAACAATGACAGTATCAATGATATTATGGGGCAGCAGCAGGCGGGGTGTACGCACCTTCAGGTACTCGTTCGTTGCCTCCTGCCACTCCTTGGTCATGGTCGGCGGCGGCGGGTTGGCAAACGCTCTGGCGGCAGCGAACAGGACGAAGCTAGCGACGAGGCCGAGGCCGACGTAGAGGGCAACCTTCTGGTTCTCGTTCGGGGGATCCGCAGAACGGGGACCATGGGGGCCGAAGGCGATATAGTAGGCTGTACCACGACAATCGAGATTAGCGGCCGTTTTATTTTGATGCATCAAAAATACCAATCGCTGCGAGGTGAGGTGTTTCGCGAGGCAGCCTTTTCAGCCTCTGGCCCTCATCAATTGACCTCCCAAGCCCGCAAGATCAATTCCGGTCGGTCCCCAGGGCCTGCTACGGCTTGTTTCCTGGGTGGAGGGAGCCAATTGATGATGTCTTGTCGCGAGTGTTGTGTGGTGGATAAATGATCTTGGCATCGGTGTCTGCAACTCACCAGCTTTCTTCTCGGCGATGGTAAGTTCGGTCCAGCTCCCCTTCATGCGATCCCGCAGGGACATCCAGAGATCAGCCTGCTCCTGGAGAGGCAGGGACTCCCATCTCTTCTCGATGTTGGCCAGCGTCGGGTTCGAGATGGCGGTGGAGGCGGCGCGGCAGCTGAGGGCCGACGTCGACGGGCGGGCGGCGCGCACGACAGCGTTGCGCAGCATGCTGGACGAGGCGTTGCGCATCTTTGTGAGAAGGTTATGAGCTCGAGGCTCGAGACACAGTGGTGGGAGGGGAGATGGGTCCAATTGAGTTGCCCGCGGGAATGTCGGCCTAGAGCTCCTTTCGTCGTCGTTACTTGTGGGAGAGGTGTGAAGTCATGCACAACGAGCTTTTTTTTGGGGCGGGAAGGCCTCAGCTTTGGGAATTTGGAGTGGCCTGACTGATGGTGCGCTCGGATTGGCCCGCTTCTTCCCAGAGTTGACCACCGTTTGTTGCTCCAGTGCGCACAGTGCCTGCAAGAATAGGCCCCCCCACATCAGCTGTCAAGCCTGTAAACCGAGGACGGGCCGCTGCCGCCAATTGGCAGGGCAGTCTGATAATCTAATGACGAAACGACTCGAGGCTGTCAAAGCGGCGAAAGAAAAATGGCTCGCATGACTGGCATTGGTAGACAATTGAAGGAGACAGACAGCAGCTGTTCAAATTATAATTGCAAGAAAAGGGTGTGGTAAGATCAATGAGGTTTGCCTGTAACTTTACTGTGTAAGTCACCACGACCTGAGAGAGGCAGTTTCATTGCCTCGAAGGCTGTGGCAAACTGGAGCTATATCCCAGCGTAGTAACCACCTTCAACAACTACTACTGACCATTACAAAGTGTCTCGGAGCTCGAGAAATTTCAAATGGTGTTTTATAAGAGGATAGTTATAGGAAACCGACGCATAAGACAGCAAAGACAGGGGTTCATTGTCACTGGTTGCTCTTGTGGCCAGAACGTTTGACCGATAACCCAATTTGCGTGTCAAATCCTAGACACTCTGTTTTTCTTCCATCTATACTGCTCACAGTCACCTTCGAAAGCTCTGTTTCATCAGTTCGCTTCGTGTGTCTGTACCGGCTGCCACAACTGCCTGGTGTCTTGGGGCAGTGCGTGGCTATTTTTTATAGGTGCTTTATTTTTTGGTGTGAATTGAGTTTATCTATGTAGTAGACATACGTGGCTGCCGATATCAGGACCTTGAAGACTCGGACTTGTCCTCTAACTTATCTTTCAACTGCGCTGCTGTCCTGGGAGTTTGGGGCTGAAGCGATTGGCTGTCATGAAAATGAGTTTCTGCACGGGTACACTGTCTTTGAAAGCTCACCTCAGAGTAGTGCCGTCCCGGCGCTGCTTTTCCTCCTTGAGGCTATCATTGAACGTATAGTAGCCTGCTTGAGTTGTCAGATCCCGCGCATTTTTCCTTTTTCAACAATTGAAGCGAGGGCTACAGACCATTCGCAATTCCCAAGCCAATGACTGCGGCAAGAATGAAATATTTGTTGTTGCTCATATTGATTGCCTGCTTGCAGCGATTGCACCAACGGTGTCACGAACAGCTGTGAGCCGAAGGGGCGCGAAAAGTTGAGGTTCATATTCAAATCTGGAGAGCTGCACGGAGTTCGTACTGTGCAGGACACGCCAGGAGGAGGCACCAAAAACGCCACAACGCCCCCACTATAGCCCAGTCGCGTCCCACGCCGATTTCTACGCGTCCCGCGACTTTGCGCCGGGCCGGCCAGCCATTCGATATTCGATATTCGATCTACAGCGGCGACATTGAAATTTGGCAAATCTCCACGCCGTACACAACAAGAGCCAACGACATGACGATATAACGACCTCATAGATATGAGCATACGAAACCATGAGAAACTGGAGGGAACTGGGAGAGGTCCCAGACTCGGATGACGAGAGCTTTGACGATGTCGACGACGACCAACTCCCCGAGAATCCTTCGAATAGTACATATGTAGTCGAAGATATGGATGTGCCCGCCCCCAACAAGACCCCCAAGAATTGCGATATGCCAGGAAGCGACGACGCACTAGCTTTAAATACCCAACTGGTTCTAGACAACGATCCTACCGCACCTGAAGAGCCAAATCGCCATCTTGAGAATGCCGATATTTGGAATGTCCCGACGTCTTCACCCGACGAGCTTCATTTACCTCGGTTTTCCTCGGGCGGGGGGTCAAATCTGCCAACGCCGACAGAGCCATGTGCTAAGGCGTCTTCGCTGCCTTCGACCCCGGTGAGAGATATTGGAGGTTCTTGCTCTGCCATTTCCCCTCAGGGGGCCGATGAGGCACCTCCGCTATACAACCCTGCGGCTATCGGCCGGCGCGCATTCCCCGAGGACGACATTTCGACTAGTTATGTCAGGCTTACGACTCTGCCTCCTGACTCTTCTCCCTTGAGCACTCCTCCAAGATCGTCGCCTCCTGAACCCCCAAGGTCTCCAATACCGCTGCAGACCCGTCCGACTGCCCCAAAGAACCGTGGTATACCGGTAGATGAGGATATTGAGATATCAAGACAGGCTTCCGTCCGACTAGAACGCTCACTGCGACCTAGAAAGCCGATTCAGCAGCATCCTTATCTCTTAGAGAATGCCCAATATTCAAATTTCATGAAATCTCATGGTGTCAAGCCGGTCAAGGTCACCGTCGATCCTGCACTTGCTAAAAGCAGAGACGGGGAAGATGACTCCCAGGAACAGGATTTCGAAGCAGATGAGAGTCAGCCCACCGCGAGCCAACAAAACGGGGACAAGGATACCGAGGAGAGCGTACCCACTCTGTTCGACAATGATGGTGAGGTTGACGACCGGGATGAATTGGCACCATCCCCCTCGCCCCTCAAAACTTCTCCATGGGGCCATCAGTTGCGCGCCAGTAGCCAACCGACAGACGCAGACCACACAGACCTCACGACTTTCTCTGAAGACGACGAGTTTCCCCCCTTGGACAGGATTCCCCCACAGGCTATGAGCCTGCCGAAGCGGAGACCGAAACGACAGAGCTCTCAATTACTGTCGTCAAGGAGAAAAAGGCAGAATCGGCTGCCGGGTTCTTCCCAGGCTTCCTCCCCCATTCGCAAACTGATCCTCCCAGCTCCAAGTATGTGGGATCTGTCACCCTCGCCCCCTGAGTTCCCGGAGCAGCACCACGAGCCCTCGCAGATTCTGGGGAACACATCTCCGATACCGTCGCTTCCAGCTTCCCTCCCCAGACCTTTGTCTTCTCTTCCTTCGCCAATAACTGGGACCATCAATGCGCCAATTCCGGTCGAGGAGGACGATGTAGGCGACACAAGTGACTCGGATTCGGCGTCCTCTACCCACAGCGCCGCCAGCGGGTCGGAGGTTGTCCGCCAGAATGTTCGGAGAATCCGCGGTGTACTGCCAGCTTCATGGCTCAGACTTGATCAACAAAAACACAAACCTGCGGTTCATGATGCAGGAAGGAGTCCTGAGCCGGCCCCATCCCAGGCTCCGAAACGTGGTGTGGCATTACCAAAACAATCCTCATCTAGGCCACCCAATGCAACTCCTTTCCGTCTCGATGATTTCGATGAATCCGATGAAGAACCGATGCGGGAGCAGCCCATATTTTCCCGCCCCCCCCTTGCACCACCACCGATAGCCATATATGATGATGACGATGGGGCTTCTGTGATGGAAGAAGACTTTATTGATCCCATGATGCCTGGGGGGAGGAAAAGACCTAGCTCTTTGAACTTGTCCGGGCGAGCTAAAAGGCAAAAGAAAGACTCGACAAACTCGATATTCAGCGGTCATTCTGGGAAGCCTCGGCAGCCGAGAATCACCGAAATTCTTGGCCGGTCAAAGAGCACAGCCAGCGCGGCGCTGAAACGGATGGGTTCAGGCCAACCCAGGCGCAAAAAACGAAGCGGAAATTCTACCAAGCATAACTCGAGGGAGAGGGCAGCTACACCTCCACTTTTGAGTATTTTGGATGTTATGGAACCTGTGGCCCCGGAGTTTGTTAGGATTGCTGCTCGCGCCGTCAAGAGAAAGAAGGACTTGGGGAGAGGAAGCCCCACTAGGAAGATGATCAGCCTGGCAACTCGAGGTGATAACGTCGACGCGCTATCGAGTCTTCGGGACTGGAAAGCTGGCCGGACACGGCCCAATATTTCCGTTCAGCCATCACGACGGCTCGAACCGCCGAGAACTAGACCGGCTCTCCAGGAGGTGTCAACGAACCCCAGACCCTCCCCATCTCAAGCCCGGCCAAGACACCCTGGCTCGTTTCCTCAGAGACTCGCAAAGCAGAGTAATCTCGACGAGTTCGTTACAGTTGATGGTGATGCGCCTCCGACATCAATGTCTGCCCCCGCAGCTGTTAAACTACTAAGGCGGAAGCCCTTGTATGATTCTATGGCAGGTGCACGACCTGCGCAACTGGAAACAGAAGTCCTTGACACTCGACGGAAGCGCCTTGGCCGCCAAAAGCGCTCTCTCAATGCATTTTACATGAGCCTCAACGTCCCGCCATCAGCCATTGGTCGTCAGGATCAAACCGTCGCTCTGGAGCTCCCAGTCCTGCAGGAGGTGATGCATCAACGAACAGACGACAGCTTGGATAACGAAGTGCCGCCGGCTACGGAAGCAAATGGAGTCAAAGCTAAATCGCGGTTTCGAAAGAGGCGCCTTCCCCGTCACATTGACCCAGAAGCCCCTCAATATACTCGCGCCAATGACCCTTTATCGGTTGATGCCCCTATTATGGAAGATGTGGCAGAGCCCCAATGCCAGGACAAGCTAGTGGGTCTCGGTCCGTATGGTTCGCACTATACTCATCATTTTGATGTTTTCCCTCTTGACCAAGGAGTCTTCTTTCATGAAAGCACCGTAATTGGTCGCGGATCCGTTCGAAAGGCTAGGGAAATCGGACACTCTGGCAAGATCCGTCGCCATAGGCCAGCAATCTCTTTCCTTCTGGATGGGCAAAATTTACGATGGGGTGCCTGGGATGACAAGTCGTCTTCGGAGCTTGGCATCCTTTCCGACTGGATAGCGGAACAGCTGAGCTGCCTGTCAGCCTGTGATGCCGCAAACCCCAGGACGGTTGAAGGAGCCAGCTTTATCGTGGACTACATTGTGGAGTCTCTCAGCGTCCAGAACGATGATGCCGAGAGGGCCTTTACATCGAGAAGCTTGGAGGTTTTCTCAAGCTTTGCCGCTCGGCTAGAATCGCTGGACTGGAACACCGTGACAGAAGCTTGCAAGAAGGCGCATCTCCAAGTCGCCACTCGGTTTTCCATCGCGGTTCTGGCGATTTGGTCGCTATGCCAGGCACCTGGGGGTGATGCAAAACAAGGCCTCGAAGTTGAGAACCTCCTCAAAAGACTGGCCTCGGTCACCGTGAAAGGACTTTTGAGTGACGGCCTGGACGAGTTGCGGACGCTCTACGGCGAACTGCAGCGATCGGCTTTCAGAGAAAGGGGCATACGCGGAGACCAGGTACTCGCGAATTGTTGGGTGGTGGTGATGAGAGTGCTGGAGAGCGCAAATATCCCCAGAAGCTCGTTCTGGGACGTCACCCACACCGTCATGCTTAGTCCCGCGGTCGTTTCGGGCTCAGACTCGCAGTCCCTAGAGAGACTCTGGCAGGACATGTTCACACTGCTGCCCCTTGGCGAATTCGATAACGAGGGGATTCTGGTTCCTGGATCAAGGAAGACTTCCCCGCTGGAAGGATGGAAATTACCGCAGCAGCTCCTCAAGCGTGTCTTCCAGCTATACAAATCGAAAACCCGCCAGTCACCCAGCTTCAACGAGTACTGTCGGGCTCTGGTGGCCCGTTGCCACTTTTTAGTGCAACAATGGGGGTGGTACAACAAATGTACCGGCATTATCGGTGTCATTTTCGACTTTTTCGGATCGGAGGACCTTGCGCATCTCAGAAACGAAGAAGTTTACAAGTCGCCTCGCTTCCTCGAAGAGCTCGGAAGCAACCCATCCCTATCTATCGAGCCAGAGGATCGATGTTTCCACATCTTCGTCAAGATCTTGGCCTTGGCGATCCAAAGGCTAAAACAGCTCGGACGTCTCAATGACATTAAAAACCTTGTTGCAAGGACACTACCGAACCATGACCGGCAGCATCTCAAAGAGGACACAGTCCATGAACGCGACCTCGCTGCCTTGAGAAACCACCATGATCTCCTGTGCACGCTGTTCTGGGCGGCTCCGCCCGAGCTGCGGCCGGCGGTTCATTTGGTGGAAAAGCTGGTTGTGCCTGGCACTGCTCACAAGGAGGCATGCCTGATCAATCTCCGAGCCTGGAACCAACTTGCGCGTTTCGTTGCATCCACCGACGAGAACGGCGCAGAATTTAGGCCGTTTGTCGTCTGGATCAACAATATCTTCAACCAGACATTGGAGCAGTATCTGTCAGCGGCATCGGATATCGAGCAGCAATTCCGAACGCTATCTAACGAGACTCCGGGTCTCGCTAGCGCTGATGCCCGAGATGACATGATTGCAAGAAATAAGGCCACGGCCATGGATGTGCTGCATTTCTCTGTCAAGGCCTCATTGGATGTCTTGAAACATTCCCAGTCTTTCGAGGCCACCACTTGTGCGTTGAACATAACTCAGCTGCAAAAGGTGTTTACGAGCCTTGACTTGCAGTCTCCCAAGTTTGACTGGGCTGTGGTGCGTGTAGCCCTTGAGACTCTGGAGCATTATTTCGGGAGTCTCGATAAAGTTTCAGAGGAACAATACTCAAGTGGATTGAACGATGAGGTCGATCCTCAGCATATTGAAGATGCCATACTCTTGTTCAACGAGAAGCTAGTCAAGGACTTCTTCTGGATGGGCCGTACGATCATTGGGCTTCCAACGATAGCGTCCTTTGGGAAACGTACCGATCATGGGGTCTGTGTTGAAAAGACCGTTGCTCTGTCTGCCAGGATTGCCGCCAGATTCATCAAAAATGGACTTACAAGACTGTCGAGGTTCTTCCAGCATGGGAAATATTGCTTGTTTTCGGATATGCCAAAGAATTTGAACACGCCAGCAAGAAGATACCTCCCCCTCTTCGTTGCGGGTCTTCTCAAAAGTCATGTCTTTGACTTCAAAGATATTGACACTAGCACTCTGGAGCTCTGGGTACTATCGATTGCAAAGCCCTTCCGGCTCTTGGGCTATGAGAGCTTCCTGGCCGAAGTGCTCAAGAACCACGGTATCGCTTTCATGGAGAGGGTCACGGTTGTCGGCGTCACGCCAGACTACAATTTCAACCTCGACATGTTTGCTTCCGCCATCCGTTTTATGCGAAAGTCGCTACGCGAAGCTGGCGGGTCGGCGCAATCCAGACAGCTCCGGGCTGATTACAGCAAGATCCTGCAACTCGCCATGCAAAAAATGAAGGAGGACCTCACCCTGCTACGCGGCGGACGAGCCGAGCATGCTGCGTACATTGACTTTGTGCGGCAGGTCATCTCGCTCATAAAGTCACACGGGGTCAACATCTGTGTCGTCGATCCCTTCTTTACCCAGCCCAGCACTGACTACACACCCTCGATGCAAGACCCGCAACTGCACACAGCGGGTATTATGGCCTACGGCGTTCGCCTTGGCGAAAGCGATGCCAGAGCTGCCCCGCAGCTATTCCATTACCTCTACAACAACTTCAAGATTGCCCTTGGCAACGATCGCCTGGCACAGGAGCGTGGCATCATCGCCGAGGCAATGCGCAAGGACCCCCATGTTGTCACCTTCATGCTTAGCCTCATGATCCCGGCCGTTGTCCGTGCATGTGCCCAGGTCGAAGAGGCGTGGCTGCTGCTCGAGGTTTACGTCAACGCGCTAGCGGATGTGTTGGATGCTGCATGCGTTCCGAGGGAGTTGGTGGGTTCTGATGTGGAGCATGCAGCCGAGGTTCTGAGGGCGGTGGTGGCCTGGTTTGAGGAGCCCAGGGACGCGGAAGTGCCGTCGCTAAGGCAAGTCCATCTGATGGGGCTGCTGGCAAGGGTTGTGGATGTTCTACAGCCGTCGCTGCGGACGGCACTGTACTGCCCACCCGGGACCGAGTCTATTCAGGGTGTTGGGGAGGCGGTGGAGGTCATGGAAAGGTTGATGTCCGAAGCCCGTGATGTGGTGGGCGACATGTTGGCGAAAGCGGACATTTCAAGGGAGGCGGAAATTCCGTCAGAGCTGAAAGCAGTTCTCGTCGAAAGCCCCGCGAATGTGCGGGTACAGGAGTTTGTTAGGCTGATTGTGACGGATGTAAGAAGGACTTGGGTTGTGACTGAGGGGTGTGTAACGGTGCAGATGGCGGTAGGGGGCCGGATGGGGACACAATCGGCTACGCAGTCTGGGATGGGGATAAAGTATGGGCCCTGGCAAAAGAAGGAGTTGTGGACTATGTTTTATGGGCTGGCGAAGAAGTGGGATTTGGAAGGGACTGTGAGGGTGGATACGGGGAGGAGAGAGAGGAAAAGGGCGAGAAGGCGCGGGTTGGATCCTGGGGAGATGTTCTTTTAGCAGAGGGAAGTTTTATTATGTTTGGTTCATAGCACTGGTGTTGGTGGCAGGGTGGTGATTTAGGGGTATTTGACTTTCATGAAAACAACGAGTATTTTATGTGACACATTCAAAAACAGCGACTTGTACAGAGGAGGCAACAACAAGCCGCAGGTGCATGGACCAGGTGGCCACTGATGTTAAAAGATGCTAGAGAAAGGGCTTAACTTACCTAATGGGCAAGACGTTGGAGGTCCAGGGTACCTGGGGTTCTCGGTTCGCGACGGCGAAATTTGATCCACCTCTTGGTACGTCCAACCCGGCCTTTCAGTCCTTACATACAGCCTTTGCCGTGACGTTTCGACCGCGAAAAGAAGCACGACGTCAACATCAATTGGACACGCCCCCGACTCAGTCGCGCACTATCGACGGTCCCAGGTCAATTGACACCCTGATGCGAGCTTCGCAGCTGCATTGACCCGTTTCGATGAAGGCCGCTGGGGCTCGAGCGCTGTTGTCGGCGAAATGCTCGTGTCGACTGCCCCGCGTCGCCGCCCACAACACCATCGCCAGCAGCATCCTCCCCGATGCTGCCTTTCGCCATGTCGCCCTTGGGAATGTATCTTTTGCCGCAGGTGTCCGGTCCTTTCGCACCTCCTCACCTGCCCTGAGCTCCGCCGACGACCCCAATGCCGACGAGAAGCCGTCCGCGCCGTCCAATGACAAGAGCCCAGCGGCAGCGGGAACCGAAACAACAGGTGATAATGCGGCGCCTGCGCCAGAGAAGAATAACAGCACTCCCGCCGAGGCCGCCAGGCCGCCACCACCATCTTCCACAGCCAACATCCCACCCCCCGCAACCGCATACAAGGAGACACTGAGGAGTCAGGGGTACGGGTCTGCGCGGGCACGGGCGAGCCGCGTGCGCGCCGAGGAAGCGCCTCCGCCGCCTAGCTTGCCAGCGTGGTTCGTCAACGAGCACGTATCGCTGTACGAGTCGCGGCCCATCGGCGGTCCGCAAACGCTGCTGCTGCCGCTGGCGGAAGCCGACCGCGAGAACGTGCTGGCGGTGCTGACGTCGCAGTTTGACAAGACGGCGGTCACGCAGGCAGACGTGGATGCGTGGCGGGAGCGGTTGAATGGGGTCATGAGGGCGGAGGATACCGCGGTGAGGGAGAGGGTGATGGACGAGGCCGAGGAGGCGTTTGACGCGTTGGTGGGGAGACTGAGGGCGTTTCATATGGCGGCGTACATGCAGACGCTGGCTCTGGTCCATACGGAAATGGCGGAGCCCGAGCATGTGGAGAGGCTGCGCCGGCATCACCAGGAGAATGAGGATGATATTATGCGCTTGTTGTGGTGGTTCGACGAGCAGCCGCTGTCGAGCGAGGCGCAGCGCTGGTTAGCGAACATCCGATCTGACTCGCTGCTTCCCGGGTCCGGCTATCTGCACCAAAGTCCGCTGGCAACTAGGCCTGAGCCCGAGTACCCGGCCTGCATGGAGCTGTTGGCTGTCTTGCGGGCCGAGCTACTGGCAGAGCCGCCGAAGAGCAAGCAGAGAGATGTGCAGCGACCGGTAACGGTACTGTCAGTTCTCAACCGTAAGGGGTCGAGTTTGGCCGTC
Source organism: Lasiosphaeria hispida (assembly GCA_033439745.1). NCBI lineage: Eukaryota > Fungi > Ascomycota > Sordariomycetes > Sordariales > Lasiosphaeriaceae > Lasiosphaeria > Lasiosphaeria hispida. Next base: position 1,817,421 of record JAUIQD010000007.1, on the reverse strand, counting down.
TCGGTCATGAACGATATCGCTACCGATCTCAAGGCCGATGTTGTCCATCTGGATGCCGCCAGCTTGGCGAGGCTCTTGGGTAAGCATCTGGGCCAGAACCTACACTGGAGTCGGGGTTCCGTCTCCGTGCTTGGCTACGCCTCTGCCGAGATGAACGGAAGACTTGTTTCGCGAACCGACGACAACGAGATCCGCATGGTTGTCAATCTCCCACCCCGGCTCCGATCGTGGCTTTCTCCGAAGGACTCTGGATCCACCTCGGTCAACATGGACGGGCGTTGGGAGGAGCTGAAAATGGTTCAGGCCTTGGAAGCACTTGTTGTGGCTGCCGATGCCAAGCACGAGACAAAGCACGGCAAAGCAACTCGGTCGGATCGAGATCTTATCGTTCATCTTCACGACTATGTAGAGATTAGCTCTCTGCATGAAGGCATCATAAACAAGCTGCGGGTGATTGTCGATCGGCTATGGCAAAAGGGGAGGAAAATTGTTCTCGTTGGATCATCGTCCTCAAGTGAAGTACAACGGTCACAATGGTATGAGCAACTCGTTGAGTTGGGCCAAGAAGGTAGTCACATCATTCCGCTTCACGCGTCTGGAGCATCAGACTGGATGGAAAAGCACGACAACTTCCGCGAGAATATTGACAATATCAAGAATATGTTGCAGGCAATGCTAGGATCTTCGGCCGACGTGACATTCGACATGCAGATTCAGATCGATAACGGCGCAGTTCTTGTGGAGGAAAAGTACGCCGAGCTCGTCCAGACTCTTTCGCAGAATCTCTACGACGTTCAGTGGGTATACCGGCTCGCGTCGCTGATGATGGGAAGCCGGACGCCACGGTTCCAAAAGTTCAAGCTGGCGCACCTGCAGTACGCATTCGATATCGTGTCAGACAGGAATAAGCACTGGACGAGCCTCAACCCCAGTGTCCGCCCTCCTTACTTCTCTCCGCTTTTTACCCAGCGGGGACGCGACATGCCGCCATTCACGTCCTCGGACCCGGAAGACTGGCCTCAGCAGGGCATGCCCGGTGGTCCTCAGCAGTCGGCGGGGGCTGGGGGAGACAAGGAGTTCGACCAGCACGAGAAGAAGCTGCTCGCCGGCTTGATCAACGCAGAGGACATCCACACGACTTTCAACGACATCATTGTGCCAGCCGAGACCAAGGAGTCACTGATTGGACTGACATCCCTATCCCTAACAAGGCCCGACGCCTTTTCCTACGGTGTGCTTAAGACAGAACGGATCCCCGGCTGTCTGCTATACGGCCCTCCCGGAACAGGCAAGACGTTGTTGGCCAAGGCGGTCGCCAAGGAGAGCGGTGCCAACATGCTGGAGGTCAGCGCGGCCTCCATCAACGACATGTGGCTCGGCCAGTCCGAAAAGAACGTGCGGGCGCTCTTCTCGCTCGCGCGCAAGATGGCGCCCATGGTCATCTTCCTCGACGAGGCCGACGCGCTGCTCGGCGCGCGTCACAATAGCCCCGGCCGCTCTAGCCACCGTGAGACCATCACGCAGTTTCTGCGCGAGTGGGATGGCCTGTCCGATATGCGCGCCTTCATCATGGTCGCGACCAACCGTCCCTTCGACCTCGACGAGGCCGTCCTACGCCGCCTGCCCCGCAAGATCCTCGTCGACTTGCCCCTTAAGATGGAGCGCGAGGGCATCCTCCGCGTCATGCTGCGCGACGAGGCCGTCGCCCCCGACGTCGACCTCGCGCAGCTCGCAGTCGAGACCGAACTGTACTCGGGCTCCGACCTGAAGAATCTGTGCGTCTCGGCCGCCATGGAAGCCGTCCGCGAGGAGGTCCGGGCAAAGGATGCGCATGCTGCCGCCGCCGCCGCTGCCGCTGCTGAAAAGGCCAGTGAAGAGGGCGAGGTGGAGCCGCCGGAGGCCTACGTCTTCCCCGAGAAGCGAACGCTCACGCGCGCGCACTTTGACAAGGGTCTCAAGGAGATCAGCGCCAGCATCAGCGAGGACATGGAGAGCCTGAAGGCGATCCGCAAGTTTGATTCTCAGTATGGAGACTCGGGGCGGAAGAAGAGGACCAAGCGATCCATGGGCTTTGAGGTGGTGCCTGAGGGCAAGGGTAGTGGGGAGGCAAGGGTGAGGCAGGTAGTTGTCGAGGGGTGAGTCTGTATATTATGACATTATTCGGTGTGTCTCCTGTCAGGGGCCCGCCTTTCAAAAGCGTGGTATTGTTTGCTATAACATTAGTTGGCATAGAGCTAAGTAAAGGTGCAAATGGGTGGGGCTATTAGAAAAAAACACAGCGAATGGCTCCCTGAATCTGCACTTTGATCACTTGAGCTGGATCACTTGAGCTGGATAAAAAGCACATAAAGAAAACTTGGTATCATATTGGCTGTGTGCTATGGTTTTTTTTTTTTTTACACCGCTTTCCCCGTCCTGTTTGCCCATTCTAATCCCCTTTTACGGATATCCCATACACAGACAGTATCCAAACAATTATAGTCTACTTCGCTGCCATAGGCCCTGGGCAGTGTGGAGGCTGGTCAGCGTCGCCTCGAAGAGCGCCAGCACGGCCTCTTTACCACCACCGATGGGGATCCACTTCGTCTTCCGACCCGTCTTTTTGTAAAGGTCCCTGATTTCCCTCTTCCGCCGGTTAACCAACTCCTCGTGAAGCTTCTCGGCCTCGGCCGCCAGCGCGTCGATGCGCGCGATGGATCGCTGTAGCGATTCGGCGTGATATGCGAGCTCCTGAGTGCGGGCCGGGTCGCCCGACAAGAAGGCGCCCCAGAACTGCTTGAGGAACTCGGCGGTAGTGGCGTTGGTGAGGTAGCACCGTTGTGCTACATCGGGCGGGATGCTCATGGGTGACGACAGTATGGAGGCGTTGTCGTCGTTGCTGTTGAGATGTTGGCCACCGGTGCGCTTCTTGTACATGGCGTCGAGGATCTGGTCCTGTGCGCCGCGCCGCGCCGTGCGCGAGCCAACGTGATTCTGCTTGTGTGCGCCACCGGTGTCGCTGTCGCTATCGTCGTCGACGCCGATGCTCTTGTGGAGATCTATTCCACCGTAGCCATCGTCGTCGAGAGCCTCTAGGTCGGCCTGGATCTCAAAGAGGACCTCTGAGGGGACCTGCTTTTCGTAGACAAGAGTTTCCTCTGTCGACTCGGCCGAGGACTGGTTAGAGAAGAATTTGCTCTGCTCCTTGACGTTGAGAATGATGCGGTTCTGTGCCGCGTCGCCGCGCAGGTCATGGAGGGTAAGCTCTTCAAAGTTGGTTGCATCGAAATCCGCGCCTTCAGATGCCGCCGCTGATGAGAGACCCTGATCTGTAGGGGCGACATGTTGCATAATCTTCCCACTGAGACTGTTGAGTGTCTTGACGATGGGGATGTTGGCGCGTGGCCGCATCTCCACGTCTTTACGGTTGCCACTCCTAAAGCCGCCTTGGTTCTCTTCATTGGCTTCGATATCGATAATGTGGGGGATTTGGGGCAAAGCGATGCTGCGAGGGATACCCAGCGCAGGGTCGGTTTCGTTATACTTGTCAAAAATGGGATTGGTATCGTCATGTTCTGCTACGCGCTCACCTCGTAGCTTCTTGTAGAGGCGACTGAGGAAGAACTGGGACCAGAACTGGCCTTCACTGAGTTTGGGTACATTTTCGTTGTAAATTCTTTTGACGAGAGGGTGCTGCTGGAAGATCAACTGGACTTGCTCCACGTTTAGGTTGAGCTTGAGTTCATCATTTTCTACACGCGGCTTAATGGTGGAGAGAACGTTGTATGAGCCTTTCTTCTGGTTCAACTGGATAGCATGGGCTCGAAGCAGATTGATGCGGGTGGCCCAAAAGTGCGTATTGAACGAGAGGTCCGAGAGAGATTCAGGTTTAGTAGCGAGTGCATCGACGTACGTCTGCTTCAGGTCCTTGTCCTTTTCCAAGAGAGATTCTTGCAGTGCGATATCTCCCTTGAGCATGTTGTCGTCGAACCACCGCACCGCCATCGGCTTTGTGTTGACGGCGTTGGCAAACGAGATGGCGGCCGAGGCGGCAGTGCCGTTGGCGGGTATATCAGTATCAGCGAGTTTTGGTGGCTCGATTCCCTTTTTCTCGGCAATCAACTTGGAGAGGAGGGCCTTGAGAGCATTGGCCTCAGGTCTAGCCTCGGTCGGCGATGTGAAGTGAAAGAGAAATGCGGCTGCAGCGGCGCCCTCTTCCCGCGGCTTCTCGATGACCTTGAGCATGACCTTGGCAGACGTGTCGGGCGTCTGCTGGAGGTTGTTGATGCTGTCCATCAGGAGCGAGACCACGGGCGGGCCGTTGCCTGGCAGCGGCGTCCATATCAACGAAGTCTGGTCCTTTGTCAGAGTGATGATGCCGTCCTTTTTCTTGTAGGCAGCCTTGCCCTGCGGAATCTCCATCCTGGCTGTGCCGGCCTCCCGCAGGCCCAGTATCGCGATTTCAAAAATGTTTCCTTTGTGTTGAAGAGACTATATAGGATGCGTCAAACGCTGAAGGTGAGATGCGACTTGTGAGATGTGAGATGTGAATCAAGACCGTGTGGCGTCCTTGTGTGGCACAGTCATCAAAGAAAGTCGAAAATGCCAAGGAGCAGCTAAGGCAGAGAAGCTACTTCGTAGGCAAGCTGCAAATCGAGTGCCGTTGTTTGTTAGCGTCGAGTAATAAGTAGTATGACTGGTGTCTCGTGCCGAAGTGCAAATTAAGACTGCTCAACATCGAGACAGGCGTTCTTGAGTAAATTTTTTAAAAAAAAATACCAATCTGGGCGAATAGAGCAGTGTTTTGGGCAAGCACAACGGTCGCCAAAAACGTTGAAAGAGGCGTAAACTTACCACCGTAGCATAAACGCAAACAGGACAGCTTGAAGTGGCCTGGCAAGCCGAATCCCGGGCTCCGGCGCCGGTCTCTAATACCCGGATAGCTCGGCGGCAGCCCCATGCATGCCGATAAAGACAGCGCTGGAGTGTTGAAAAGCACTGAAAGTCCTTGGCTGCGCGCAACCTGAAGCAATACGTAAATTGTCCCAGTTGGGGTGGTGACAGGCGGCTGCCAAGACAGAGCGCTGAACGTGTCGACGGCTATTACGTTCCGAATCTCGGCTGCGGGAGCAGGTGACGGTTCGCGCTTCGGCCAAATCGAAAATGGGATTCACAGGGGGAATTGCAGAACAAACGGGAGCGAATTGCAGGAGCGGTGGTTGGCGGAAGAGTTGGTGGGATACGGGGAAGAAGGGACCCAGAAATACGGGCGCCTTCAATTCTGGGTACTTCTGCTGCTAACCGCACTTGCGCGAGTGGCTGACTGGCTGAAGACTTGGGCTGCAACTGACTGGCGACCGGCGGGTGGGGCCAGACAGCGTGCGACAGCCGTCCAACCGCGAGGCCTTGGCACAGGGGGAGCGCATGCAGCAGCTGCCCCCCTGCGAACCAGAATTTGCCGTCATCGCCCCGTGGTCATTACCTCGCCTACCTAGTTCTACTTTTTAGCCTTGGAACGCACAATCAAATGCCCTCACTCCCGACTTCTCTTCGTCCTCTCCAGTCGACTTCGATTCTGTCGACTTTGACTTTAGTCCTGATCTAGACCTGACTTACTCCGCCGCTCCTTTGCGTCCCCGCCCCTGCCTTCTTTCTCACTGCTGTACACTAGAGGGCGGTTTTCCATTCGGCCGCCATTGGTTTTTTCCCTATACCCACTTCTACGATGCTGCGCAGCTCCGTTCGCGTGCTGCAGGGCGCCGCCGCCTCGTCGACGTCGCGATGTTTCTCGACCCTCCTCACGGTGGCGCGCCCCAGCCTCAAGCTGGCCGCCAGCCGCCGCCCCCTCGCCGTCGCCGCCCAGAGGCGCTTCGAGAGCGCTATCCATAACCCTCCCGACCCGAACGACAACTTCCTCTCGGGCAACACGGCCAACTACATCGACGAGATGTATCTGCAGTGGAAGCAGGACCCCAAGAGCGTCCACGTCTCGTGGCAGGTCTACTTCAGGAACATAGAGAGCGGCGATATGCCCATCTCCCAGGCCTTCACCCCGCCTCCGTCCCTTATCCCTAGCTCCACCGTCGTGCCCGGCCTCGCCGCTGGCGCCGGTGTTGGCCTCGGCGAGGGCGCCGACGTCACCAACCATCTCAAAGTCCAGCTGCTCGTGCGCGCCTACCAGGCTCGGGGCCACCACAGGGCCAACATTGACCCTCTCGGTATCCGTAACACATCTTCCGGCTTCGGCAACATCAAGCCCAAAGAGCTAGAACTCGACTACTATCAATTCACCGAGAAGGACCTCGACACCGAATACTCACTCGGCCCTGGCATTCTGCCGCGCTTCCAGAAGGACGGCCGCGACAAGATGACGCTGCGGGACATCGTCGCCGCCTGCGAGAAGATCTATTGTGGCTCCTACGGCGTTGAGTTCATTCATATTCCCGACAGAGAAAAGTGCGATTGGCTGCGCGAGCGCCTCGAGGTGCCCCAGCCCTTCAAGTACTCGATCGACGAGAAGCGCAGAATTCTGGACCGTCTCATCTGGAGCTCCAGCTTCGAGTCTTTCCTGTCCACAAAATATCCCAATGACAAGCGTTTTGGCCTCGAGGGCTGCGAGACCCTCGTGCCCGGCATGAAGGCCCTGATCGATCGCAGCGTCGACTATGGTGTCAAGGATATTGTCATTGGTATGCCTCATCGCGGCCGTCTCAATGTGCTCAGCAACGTCGTCCGGAAGCCCAACGAATCTATCTTTAGCGAGTTTGCTGGCACTACTGGCGCCGAGGATGAGGGATCTGGCGACGTCAAGTACCATCTGGGCATGAACTTTGAGCGTCCTACACCCTCTGGCAAGCGCGTGCAGCTGTCCCTGGTTGCCAACCCGTCCCATCTCGAGGCTGAGGACCCCGTTGTCCTTGGAAAGGTCCGCGCTATCCAGCATTACAACAACGACGAACAGACCCACCGCAGCGCCATGGCCGTCCTGCTCCATGGTGACGCTGCCTTTGCCGCCCAGGGTGTTGTCTATGAATGTCTTGGTTTCCACTCGCTCCCGGCTTTCTCGACCGGCGGCACTATTCACCTTGTTGTAAACAACCAGATCGGCTTCACTACTGACCCTCGTTTTGCTCGTTCGACCCCCTACTGCACCGACATTGCCAAGGCAATCGACGCTCCTGTCTTCCACGTCAACGCCGACGATGTCGAGGCCGTTAACTTCGTCTGCCAGCTTGCCGCCGATTGGCGTGCCGAGTTCAAGCAGGATGTTATTATCGATATGGTTTGCTACCGCAAGTATGGTCACAATGAGACCGATCAGCCGTCTTTCACGCAACCCCTGATGTACAAGCGCATCCAGTCGCACAACCCCCAGATCGACATCTATGTCAACCAACTCCTCAAGGAGGGTACTTTTACAAAGGAGGATATTGAGGAGCACAAGCAGTGGGTGTGGGGTATGCTGGAGGAGAGCTTTTCCAAGTCCAAGGACTACCAACCCACCTCTAAGGAATGGACGACTAGTGCCTGGAACGGTTTCAAGTCTCCCAAGGAGTTGGCAACTGAGGTCCTACCTCACAACCCTACCGGCATTGACCAGAAGACGCTGGAGCATATCGGGGAGGTCATTGGCACCCCCCCTGATGGTTTCAATGCCCATCGCAACCTGAAGCGTATTCTATCCAACCGGACGAAGTCGGTTCTTGAGGGCAAGAATATCGATTGGTCGACCGCCGAGGCTCTCGCATTTGGCTCCCTCGTCACCGAGGGCCACCACGTCCGCATTTCCGGCCAGGATGTCGAGCGTGGCACTTTCTCCCAAAGACACGCCGTCTTCCACGACCAGGAGAGCGAGAACACGTACACCCCGCTCCAGCACATCAGCAAGGACCAGGGCAAGTTTGTTATCTCCAACTCGTCTCTCAGCGAGTTTGGCGCCCTCGGCTTCGAGTATGGCTACTCACTGACTGACCCCAACGGCTTCGTCATGTGGGAGGCCCAGTTCGGCGACTTCGCCAACAACGCTCAGTGCATTTTCGATCAATTCATTGCCTCTGGTGAGGTCAAGTGGATGCAGCGCACTGGTCTTGTCGTCTCTTTGCCCCACGGCTATGACGGCCAAGGTCCCGAGCACTCTTCCGGTCGCCTCGAGCGCTTCTTGCAGCTTTGCAATGAAGATCCCCGCGTGTTCCCCTCGCCAGAGAAGCTCAACCGCCAGCATCAGGACTCCAACATGCAAATCGCCTACATGACGAGCCCCTCCAACTTGTTCCACATTCTCCGCCGCCAGATGAACCGGCAATTCCGGAAGCGTGAGTAAACCCAATCCCCACACTATTGGGGCCGATCCTTGCTAATCTTGTCACAGCCCTCATCATCTTCTTCTCCAAGTCCCTCCTGCGCCACCCGATCGCTCGCTCTGACGTAGAGGAGTTCATTGGCGACTCGCAGTTCCGCTGGATCATCCCGGATCCGGCTCACGAGTCGGGCGCTATCAAGGCACCCGAGGAGGTTGACCGCGTTATTCTTTGCTCCGGTCAAGTCTACGCGGCGCTACACAAGTATCGCGCCGACAACAAGATCGACAATGTTGCCATTACGCGCATTGAACAGCTGAACCCCTTCCCATGGGAGCAGCTCCGCGAGAACCTTGATCAATATTCCAACGCCAAGACCATCGTCTGGGCTCAAGAGGAGCCGCTGAATGCTGGCGCGTGGAGTTTCACGCAGCCGCGTCTTGAGACGCTGCTCAACAACACCCAGCACCATGACCGCAAGCACGTTATGTACGCCGGCCGCAGCCCTAGCGCCTCGGTCGCCACTGGCTTGAAGTCGTCGCACACCAAGGAGGAGGCCGACTTGTTGGAGAGGGCGTTTACTGTGAAGCAGGATAAACTCAAGGGCGAGTAGACGAGCGATATGAGTAGACGAAGAGGTACACGTAATTGTTGTGTGCTGGTGTCGTTGTATGTTTACGGCTTGAGAGCAGATAGACACGCATGGATATGATACAATTGAATCGTCCTCTTTTTTTCTTACGTCTGTACTATCTTTTGTCATGGGGATAAGTTTTTATTGGGGGGTCTGTAAAAGCTAGATGAGTTACGAATGTTTAGAAGAGGACACGCACGTGTGGAAACATTTGAGGTATCTTTGTTCAATACTTTAGGGTTATCAGTACTCAATTTAGCAAACACTATCAAGGGTAGAATTTTAGGGAATTGTCTGTGCAGTATTCATTGGATTCAAAAGAGAGCGGCTGCTTGATATAGCAGCGTACACATCTTTACTAAACGACAACGGATAATAATCTTGGCATGAAAATTTACATGGCTTGGGCCTTCGTCGTCGTCTTGATCTATTAACCCAAGGGAGCTCAACTCCTAAATCATGATATCCTAACCTGCCACGGCCGGATAACGCCATCATCACCTGTGGTGATGAGCATCTCCTCTTCTCCCTTGCGGTCTGTGCCAGCATCGAAACGCCTGCACCATGTGATGTGGTTAATCTCGTACGAGCCATGGCCGTCTGCTACGGTTGCAAGCAAGCGCCAGCCGTTTGTCCCCAGGCCTGTGCTGCCGGGTGTTGCTTTTAGGTTTGCGTCCGAGGCCATCTCGACGTCCTCCTCGGGTGAGCCTTCGCCATAAAGGGCGATGATACCGTCACTTCCGGTGCTAGCTACCAAGCTGGAGCCCGCGCTCCAGGTTGCGGAGTATACCTCGCGCGTGTGCGCCTTGGGGAGTATGGCGGTGCACTCCCACTCTTCTCGTAACTCCCTCCTCATGGTGTTCGGGATTCCACCCCACGCGGGCCGGAAAGCGTTTGAGGAAGCCTCTTGTCTCTCCGCTTCCTCATCCTCCTCGTCTTGTTGTAGCGTCCACACCCTGATCGTCGCATCCGCCGAGAACGTCATTAGCCTAGGGAACGTCTTGTCGTCCTTGGGCTTTGGCTCCCACTGCAGTCCCCAGACCGTCGCGTCGTGGCCCTCAAGCACCGAGACACACACCCACTCGCCGTCGGAATCTTCGCGCCATATGCGCACCGTATTGTCGTAGCTCGCGGTGGCCAGCACATCGGCACTGTACCGGCTATGCCCCGTCCTGCCCGGGACGTCGGGACACCAAGCAACCGCCTTGACATCGCCCTCGTGTTCATTCAGCACGGCGACCGTCTCCCACTCCCCGCCATCATCATCCTCCCCGTCCCCACCAGCGACGCCGACATCCTCCCAGATCCACACCGACTTATCCCGACTGCACGTCGCCAGGTACTGCCCTGACGGGTTGAACGCGACCCCCTTGACCTCATTCTCATGCCCCTCGAGCACCAAATTGAACTCCCACTCCTCCCCATTTCCCTCTTCCTCGCCACCATTCGCCGTGACCTCCCGCTCCATCCCGCCATCCCAGCTCCACAGCCCCGCCGTCGCGTCGAAGCTGCCCGTCACCAGCCGCAGCTTGCCCGGCGCCAGCCCCGGCTGCCACGTCGCGGCGCGCACGCTGCGCGCATGCCCGCCCGAGAGCACGCTGTGCTTGGAGAGGGTCGCCAGCGAGAAGACGGTCACCAAGGTGGCGTGGGGGGTGGCGAGGAGGGGGAGGGTTGGGTGCGGGACCGAGGCCCAGGCGCGCTGGCAGAGGTCCGGGTGGAGCGGGGGGAGGGGGGATATTTCGGCGGCGGCGGCGGTTGGGGGCGCCATGGTGGCGGTTTGGGGGTTCGTCGATGTCGTCGTGGGGAAGATGGGTTGAGAGGGGTTGTCGTGATGTAAGTTTTGGATTGTTGCGCGGGGGTGGAGAGGTGATTCTCGAAAAGATCGTCTGGATCGATGATTGTGCGGAAGAGAATATATGGTCGGATAGTGACTCGAGGCTGTAGGAGCAAGAATTGCTTAGTTCTCCGCGGTGCCTGGGTTTCGAGGAGGTAATGGAATTGGGTTTGGATTCTCGAGGTGTAAAACTGCCCCTCATTTTTTCTCGATAAGCAGCATTCAGAGCTCCGATACCGCGACCACCCCACCATCCTATGATGCAATGCGCTAGAGGTCCTTATTCCATCTCAAAATACCCTCTCCACCTCTGTAGTTAATTGGAGTTGCTTCACCTACACTTTAGAGCACACCAAACGGAATAAGTATGAAGCTCCAGCAAATGCGTGATTTGAGGATGTAGACTCTGCTCACGGCCCCCCCCCTTAACCAGCCATGTCCATTCGAATCCTAGGGGCAATGTTCATCCCACAGTTTGAGCTTCCCCTTGACCTTACCGACCCAGCCAATAACCCAGTCCCCCGCCCTAACGCCCGCGTCGTTCATAACACACTCAGCTAGGTCACGTAGACACCCCTTTTAAGCACCACTCTGTCCCGCCTCGCGGAACTGCTCAAATGACGCCTCAATATCAACTGGGTCGTCATCTTCGAGCATCCGCCTTTCCAGCTCCATCTTCCCATCCTTCCCCCAGTATCCCGCCTTGTCCGTCCCATTGACACAACCTTCGGTGATCAGTACATACGGCGTCGGCGCATCAAACATGGGTTCTGCCAACACGCGCTCCATCTCCATTTTGAGGCCTCTCGCGCCTGTTTCGTTTTTGGCGGCGCGCTCAGCAATGGCGTACAGCGCACGACGTGTGAAAAATAGTCGGCTAGGGTATGTCTCAAACAAAGCTGTGTACTGGGCAACCAGGCTGTTGCGTGGCTCCGTCAGGATGCGGTACAGCTCGTTTAGTGACAGCGGCGTGAGGGCACAGATATTGTGTAGCCTCCCGATGAGCTCTGGAATAAAGCCGAACGCCTGAAGGTCTGCCGGGGTGGTCAGATCAAGGGGAGTGAAGCCGCCGCTCAGCGCCTCTGCGTCCGGGGCGGAGTTTTCTGCAATGGGGAAGGCAGGTTGGTGGGGGAGGTGTGTGTACATCTCGGGAGGTAGGATATTGCGACCTCCTGGCTTGGAGGCACTCCGGCCCGCGCGAATCTCCGACCCGAAGCCAATGGACGGCTTGGATACCCGTCTGAGGACCGTGTTGTCGAGGCCAACAAAGGCACCGCAGAAGACGAACAGGATGTTTGTTGTGTCGATGATGTACTGATCGGCCTTGCCCGATGGAGGAGTCGCTGGCGGGTTAGGGGAACCGTAGTTGTTAGTCGAGGTGGCCGAAGGACGCGATGATCGGTGATCCTTGACATGTATCGTGACCTTGGTCCCCTCTACGAGCTTGAGCAAAGCTTGCTGGACGCCTTCGCCTCCCACATCTCGCCCATTCGTCGTTTCCCTCCTTGCGATTTTGTCAAATTCATCCAACACGACGATTCCGTGCTCCGCTGCTTTCACGTCGTAGTTCGCCTCAATAAGCAAACGTTCAATGCATGCCTCGACGTCCTGCCCAATATACCCAGCTTGTGTGAAGGCATTGCAGTCGCTGATTGTAAAGGGCACGTTGAGCTTCTTGCTCAAAGTCCTGCATCATAGTCTCAGCACTGCTCATGGGGAACTGCGGGGAAGGCATCCCAACTCACTCAAGTATGTACGTCTTTCCAACTCCAGTGGGTCCGAGCAAGAGGAGGTTGCTCTTGTCTATCCTTACGTGCTGGGGAACGCTGGCATCGTCTTGAATGTAAAAGTTGTCCGGGGCTGTGGGTATGGGTATGGGGTCTTCAAGCGGTGGATTCGCGGCATGCGCGCTCCGGACCGACTCATTGTGCCCCGGAAACTCGTCTTCAATAGAGTAACGCTCATCAGCCTGACGCCGCAACCTTGGGGAAGAGGCAGGACTGTCAAATATCCGGCGCCCACCTTCCACGGATTGCACCTGGCTACCGCTTCCGCCGTAGCCGGCACGCTCGTATGTTTCACGATCCTGTGCGAACTTCTGGCGCTGGAGCTTCTCACGGAGATGCTGGTCCTGGGCCTCGTGGTGCCGCCGCCGCCGAAGCCCCTGGTAATGGTTGAATAATACCGAGCATATCGTCTTCTTGGCACGATCCTGACCCACGACGTAGTCGTCAACTCTCCGCTTCAAATCGCGCGGGTAGAACTGAGGGACGCCAAAGGCCGACTTGGAGAAGATGGGGCCCCGTCCTGTGTCCAGAGACGGATCATAGCTGCTCGTGAACCCGGTGTTGAAATAATTCGACCGACGGGGCCCGATGGCTAGGACGGGGGAGGTAGAGAAGGTGGGATGACGGGGACGCGCATATCGGAGTTGGTGGGTAGCCGCCACACTGCGTGGTCTCACCAAGACCAACATTGCGATGCGAGCGCGAGGGACATTGCCCGCTCGGGCCAGCGAGCGGTGCGGTTAGGAATCGGTCGGAGGCTCTGCCCTATGCGGCCGGGATTACGAGGTTTCTCTAGGAGCGAAGATTCATGATCGGAATGCAACAAGATGCAAGTCTGCTGCTCGAGGGAAGCAGGAGCACCAAGCACGCAAGCTGCGACCAACTGACGAGTGGTGTCCGCGGACCGACGGTGTCTTCGGCACTTACGCCACTCGAACAGCTGCCCGCCCCTCCTTCAAGATCGCCCCGCTTCTGAGCTTGGATGCAGAGCAAATCAGGTGCTCGCAGCCCGCAAGCTCCACATTAAGAGGGCCGACCTTCGGTGGAACCGGTCAGGCAACGAGGGGCCTCGAACCCTGCACTCCTGCATGTCACCAGCTTCTTGTGTCCTGGCTATCGAGGGCGGGACCCCGTTGCCCAATCACCCAGCCACACCAGCTATCAGCCCATGATAGAGCAATCTACACAACGGTTCACCCCCCGAAAAGTGCCATGGAGGGGGGGGCCAAGAAAAAAGATGCGGCTTCCGACTTCGAGCCGACGCATTAGCGCTGCGGTTCCAGGAGGAAACACAGGGGGCTTGATGCCGCCGCGTTGAGATTTGATGCATTTTTCGTTGAATTAGGTTGGGCCTCAAGGCGAGCCCATGATGTAATCGAGCATGTAAAAGCTCCTCGAGCTCTCTCGCCATGAGCAGACATCCGATCCGCTTTCTCGTGTTGCGCCGCCAGTGACCTCCTGTCGTCTTCCCCCGCACCTCCCTACGTCCTTGTCCCTGCGTAACTAGTGATTCGAGTCCGTCACTATTTGCAATTTGCCCTTGCTCTAGCTCCCATTGCCTGGCAAGCGCAAATACCCCCCTTGTTTGTTTGCGCCTTCTGCCGTGTCCCAAGCAACGCCGCATTCCAACCCAAGGCCCGCGATCTATTATATCTACACCAATTGCTTGACTCACGCGTCAGTTTTCACCATCACAACCGAGCTCGCTGTCTTGTGTGAGAAGCAGGATGGATCCTGTCGCAGAGAACTCATCCAAGACGATCGCCGATGGCGGGGTAGCTAGCGATGGCATCCCCAAGGACGGAACTGGTACTGTCACGCTCCCAAATTTTTCAGGGTGTGCTAGCAACTGACTGGTGGGATAGGCGTCGTCAAGCTCGACCCGTGGCTCGCGCCATTCCAGGATTCACTGAAACGACGGTACTCCAAGGCCCAGAACTGGATCAAGACAATCGACGAGACCGAAGGCGGCCTTGAAAAGTTCAGCAGGGTAAGCCCGCATGTTACCAGCCTTGTTTCCATACGGGTACTAACTCATACAATAGGGGGCAGACATATTTGGTTTGCACGCAAAGGAGGATAACAGCATTCTCTACCGAGAATGGGCACCCAATGCCGTCAAGGCGTCTCTGATAGGAGATTTCAGTAAGGCTGCCAATGACTTACATGCGCAACCCCTCTCCAAAAACTGACCCCTTTTAGACAATTGGAGCCGCGAGGCTCACCCCCTGAAGAAGAACGAGTTCGGCGTCTTCGAAATCACGATTCCCCCAACTGCTAGTGGCCAAGCAGCGATCCCTCACAATTCCAAGCTCAAGGTAGGCATTTCCAACAGCAATAACCCTGTCGCATTAGTCTAACTTGGTGCAACAGATCACTCTGGAGCTGCCAGACGGACAATGGGTCGACAGACTGCCGGCTTGGATCAAGTATGTCACACAGGACCTTTCAGTCTCGCCCGCCTACGACGCTCGGTTTTGGAACCCGCCTGCCGCAGAGAAATATGTCTTTAAGCACCCTAGACCGAAGAAGCCCGAAAGCATCCGAGTGTACGAGGCTCATGTTGGCATTTCCTCACCAGACCTGAGAGTCGCGACGTATAAGGAGTTCACGAAAAATATGCTGCCAAAAATCCGTGATCTGGGCTACAACGTCATTCAGCTGATGGCCATTATGGAGCACGCCTACTACGCCAGTTTTGGTTATCAGATCAATAACTTCTTCGCCGCGAGCAGCCGGTACGGCCCCCCCGAGGACCTCAAGGAGCTAGTGGACACGGCCCACGGCATGGGCATCGTTGTGCTGTTGGACGTTGTCCACAGTCACGCGTCCAAGAACGTGCTCGATGGGTTGAATGAGTTTGACGGGACGGACCATCAGTATTTCCACGCGGGAGCAAAGGGCAAGCACGAGCTGTGGGACAGCAGACTCTTCAACTACGGTCACCATGAGGTGATGAGGTTCTTGCTCAGCAACCTGAGGTTCTGGATGGACGAGTACCACTTTGACGGGTTTAGGTTCGACGGTGTTACCAGCATGCTCTATCTCCATCACGGTATTGGAACGTGAGTTATCTTGTCCCTTTTCCCCACCCGGCAGGATACTGACCATGTCAAGTGGCTTCTCTGGTGGTTACCATGAGTACTTTGGCGCCGGCGTCGATGAGGAGGCAGTGGTTTACCTCATGCTGGCCAACGAGCTGCTCCACGAGCTGTACCCAGAATGCATCACCGTTGGAGAGGATGTGTCGGGTATGCCGGCACTCTGCCTGCCGCTCTCCCTTGGAGGTGTCGGATTTGATTATCGGCTTGCCATGGCAATCCCCGATATGTGGATCAAGATCTTGAAGGAAGTAAAGGATGAGGAGTGGGAAATTGGCAGCATTTGTTGGACCCTGACCAACAGGCGTCACGGGGAGAAGACAATCGCCTACGCCGAAAGCCACGATCAAGCGTATGTTGTCCCACCAAGTTACGAATTCAAGCTTGCTGACCCTCCCACAGCCTTGTAGGAGACAAGACACTCATGATGCATCTCTGCGACGCCGAGCTCTACACCAACATGTCGGTTCTCACACCGCTCACTCCTATTATTGACAGGGGAATGGCACTACACAAGTTGATTCGCCTTTTGACACATGCGCTGGGCGGCGAGGGCTACCTAAATTTCGAGGGCAATGAGTTCGGACACCCAGAATGGCTCGACTTCCCGCGCGAGGGCAACCAGAATTCGTTCTGGTATGCCCGTCGTCAACTGAACCTGTCGGAAGATCCCCTCCTGAGATACCATTTCCTCAACATCTTTGACAGGTCGATGAACAAGTGCGAGGAAAAGTATGGCTGGCTCCACGCCCCGCAGGCTTACATCTCGCTGAAGCATGAGGGAGACAAGGTTGTTGTGTTTGAACGCGGTGGTCTACTTTTCGTGTTCAACCTTCATCCGACCTTGAGCTTCACCGACTATCGGGTGGGCGTCGAAGTAAAGGGTACCTACAAGATTGTCCTCAACACGGATAGCAAAGATCATGGCGGGTTTAGCCGCGTGGACGAGAACACGAGATTCTTCACTGAGCCGCTTGAGTGGAACGGACGGCCAAACTGCACGCATGTGTATATTCCGTGCAGGACTGCCTTGGTAAGTGTTCTGCGGCATCCATGATGAAAAACATGCTTACGATTGATTAGGTTTTGGCGCTTGAGTCGACGATATCCCAGCGTTCATGAGAAAGGAGTTTGACCGGGTTAGGAGTCTGGGAGAGACGTGAGCCGATGAGCCGGGCAGATTGTGGAGAGCTTATAGATATGGACTACGTATATTTTCAACACTTTCAAAAGACGAAATAGAAAAGTAATGGGAGGACTTGTTTGGCAGAAACGGAGGTCTTGGTTGCAAGTGCCATGTACAATTCACATATTGTTGAGGTTGGCAGCTTCTTGCCGTTGAATTTCCGGCTCAGATGCGAGGAGCTCTTTCTGAGCAGCGAGAGAGCTCCAAGCTGCTGGGCGCCAAGCTTGGGCAGCTTGCGATTGCCAATTGAGTTTAGGTTCCAACCAAACGGCGAGAGAGCTCTGACAGGTGGCAGCCACCAGTTTGGCAGAGGTCCCATTGTGCTCCAGCTTGGCCGACAGCTGCGTTTGATTTAGTGCAGTCAATGCAATGTGCAAACCCAACACCTATGAATGGGGCATCCGTAGAAATAGCGCGAACCAGGTTCCACGAAAAGAAAGCAGTCGGCGAGCTGGGAGCGCGGAAGAGCCCGCGACGAGGAAATTTGCACGGCTCCCGAGCAACAGAAGCGTGTTTTCCCGGATGGCTGGCAAACCGAGGGGCCCACTTTTGTGCTGTTCATTTTCCCATTTCCAAAGCGACAGGGTCACGTGGCTTGCTGAGCTCCGCAGCTTCTAACCGAAAGCTCGTCGACTCGTCGAGAGATTTTCGAACCCGATTCTTTCCTCTCCCAAAGCCATCTTTCCCTCACCCTGCAAATCCACCATCTCAAGTCCGCCCTTAACCATCGTCAGGATGTTCAAGAGGTGAGCCCACGCCCATGGATGCCGTCGTCGACCATCCGCGAGTCCAATTGAGGCCAATTGAGCCGATGCTAACGTTGCTGGTCGTGATGCAGCGGCATTTCCGCCTTCGCCCGGGCTGCCCGCCCTTCCTTTGCGGCGACCTCCCGCCGTGCCATTCGTCCTTCGACGTTCAAGGCTCCCGCCCTGAGCAGATTTGCCAGCACTGCTGGTGTTGGTGATGGCAAGATCTACCAGGTTATTGGTAAGCTCCCAATCCGTAATTCCCGTCATGTTGACACCTGGAAAGAGTTTCAGCCGGCTAACCGCGCAACCCCGAAAAAACAGGTGCCGTCGTCGATGGTCAGTAACAACCACCACCTAGCCTCCTCCAAACGCACTCGCCGCGCACCGGCTCCTAATACTGACACCGGACAACAGTCAAGTTCGACACCGAGAAGCTCCCTCCCATTCTCAACGCCCTTGAGACGCAAAACAATGGCCAGAAGCTCGTTCTCGAGGTCGCGGTATGCCAAGCCCTTTTGACTGCACATCACTCTTCCGCGTGCTAACTGGCAACAGCAACATCTTGGCGAGAGCGTCGTAAGATGCATTGCCATGGACGGTTTGTTCTTCCGGCTTACCGTATACTGTAACAAAATTTTAACTAGGATCTTTAGGTACTGAGGGTCTTGTCCGTGGTGCCAAGGCGTCCGATAGTAAGTTTTCTCCTCACCACATTTCAATCACGTTGCCCAAAGCTAACCATTGACTGTAGCCGGTGCTCCCATCACAATCCCGTAAGAAGATCTCATTTCTCGGTTCTTGCTCGCCAGCTTGACCCGCGGGACAAATGAACGTCTGCTGACACAATGCTAAAGGGTCGGCCATGCCACACTCGGCCGTATCATGAACGTCACCGGTGACCCGATCGACGAGCGTGGACCCATCAAGTCCGAGCACCGTCTCCCTATTCACGCCGAGCCTCCCCCGTTCACTGAGCAATCGACCACCGCCGAGATTCTGATCACCGGTATCAAGGTTGTGGATCTGCTTGCTCCCTACGCTCGTGGTGGAAAGATTGGTCTCTTCGGCGGTGCCGGTGTCGGCAAGACCGTCTTCATTCAGGAGTTAATCAACAACATCGCCAAGGCTCACGGCGGTTACTCTGTCTTCACTGGTGTCGGTGAGCGTACCCGTGAGGGTAACGATCTGTACCACGAGATGCAGGAGACCTCTGTCATTCAGCTGGATGGCGAGTCCAAGGTCGCCCTTGTCTTCGGTCAGATGAACGAGCCCCCCGGAGCTCGTGCCCGTGTCGCTCTCACAGGTTTGACCGTGGCTGAGTACTTTCGTGACGCCGAGGGCCAGGATGGTACGTTCATGCCGGTTTTACGAAATGCCTGACTTAAATACTGACATGCCACAGTGCTTCTCTTCATCGATAACATTTTCCGTTTCACCCAAGCCGGTTCTGAGGTGTCTGCCCTTCTCGGACGTATTCCCTCTGCCGTCGGTTACCAACCTACCCTCGCCATTGATATGGGTGGTATGCAAGAGCGTATTACCACCACCACCAAGGGCTCCATTACCTCGGTCCAGGCCGTCTACGTTCCCGCTGACGATCTGACTGATCCTGCTCCGGCCACCACCTTCGCCCATCTGGACGCCACCACTGTCTTGTCCCGTGGTATCTCCGAGTTGGGTATCTACCCTGCTGTCGATCCTCTCGACTCCAAGTCCCGTATGTTGGATCCCCGTATTGTCGGTGACGACCACTACGACACCGCCACTCGCGTCCAGCAGATCCTCCAGGAGTACAAGTCTCTCCAAGATATCATTGCCATTCTTGGTATGGACGAGCTTTCGGAGGCTGACAAGCTTACTGTCGAGCGTGCCCGCAAGATCCAGCGTTTCCTCAGCCAGCCTTTCACCGTCGCCCAGGTTTTCACTGGTATCGAGGGCAAGCTCGTTGACCTCAAGGACACCATCAACTCGTTCAAGGCCATCCTGAGCGGTGAGGGTGATGATCTCCCCGAGGGTGCTTTCTACATGGTGGGTGACTTTGCCTCGGCGCGGGCGAAGGGTGAGAAGATTCTGGCCGATCTCGGTGAGAACGCATAATTAGGCGGTGTAAAATCGGTCCGGGTGGAATCGGTGGCCTGTGTATAGAAGTGAAAAGCGGGTTCCGGGGAGAGGTCCCTAGCTCAGTCAAGTTTCTCATTTGTGAGCTGTGTATCAATCAAGTCTTTCGTCTATCCTCTGCGTTGTAGGCTGGGTTATATCCGCTCGCTTACCAATAACGTCGGGCGCGGTCAGAGGTGGTTGAGCCTGGGAAATGAACCTGCTTTGCAAGGCGTTGATATAACCATGCTGGTGTCTTGTGCCTTGTTTGTTGGCTGTGTGATGTGATGTCTTGGCCAGCAATCCGTGCCATCCTACCCCGTATTTAGGGTGAGGTTTGGCAACGGGTATCACGGCAGCGGATATCTACAGCATGTGAGCAAGCATCCCAAAGCTCCGCGGTAGATGAGCTTGCTTTCTTTGGTATAAAAGACACGATCCATCGTCCAGATGCCAAGATAACCGCTCCAATGGGAGCGGTATTTTAGCCACGATGTGCTTTATTGTCCGTCTCCCCTTTGGAGCGTATGTTTTAGCCGGCCTTGTGGCCCTTTTCCCTTCTACCCCCTCCATAGCCTCGCTGTATAACGCGGCAATTGTTTATATGCCCGGTAATCTATCACAGAGCTTGTTTCTGCTCCGTGAGGGTAAACCTGCGGGGAATAATGGGGTGGAAGACGAACCAATGTATGGGGTGGAGAATTATACCACCAATCTGAGGGCGGAATCGAGTTAGGTATCTGGTATATATACCGTGTGTTGGAGGTCGTTGGGGGTGGTTCTTGGCGTTTTGTTTTACTTGAGAATAGCTCTTTGAGATCCTGGCTGATTTCGTTGCTTGGTTTTGATTCCGAGGATTGACTGAGAGATATCATGATGTTTGCTACTGAGTTGTTGGTCGGCGGGCTGCTGGCTGCCTCGACGGTCTTGGGCGCTGCGCTGACGAGGGTGGAGTATCCGAATAACGCCACGTCGAAGGCGCAGATGTAAGTCTAATAAGTCTACGGATATTTTTGGCCGGGGAGTGTCCGAATTCTGCGAGAAGAGGCGATCTGAAGCTGACATTAATCGCCCCAGGTGGGTCTACGTCCCCGACAAGGCCGTCGCAAACCCGCCGATTATAGTCGTCATTCACTCCTGCCAGTCGTCGGCCGAGAGCTACAGCCGCAACTCCAAGATCCCATGGAAACAGGGTTCCGACAAGAAGGGGTACATCACGGTGTGGCCTAGCGCCCCCAATAGCTGCTGGGACGTGTCGAGCCCACGCTCCCTCAAGAACGGCGGTGGCGGCGATTCTCAGGCCATATCGAATATGATTGTCCACGCGCTCGACAAGTACAAGGGCGACCCAGCCAGGGTCTTTGTCACGGGCGGTAGCTCAGGTGGTATGTCTTCCCCCCCCCCCCCTTGTCCCACGTCTTCCTGGGTCGGAGGCAACCAACTAACAGCCCCAAAGGCATGATGTCCAACGTCCTAGCCGCCACCTACCCGTACCTCATCAGCGCCGTCTCGCTGTACAGCGGCGTGCCGGCGGGCTGCTTTGTGTCGTCGTCGGGCGGCGTCGCCCAGTGGAACAACAGCTGCAGCGGCGGTTCCAGCCGCGCGACCCCCGAGGCCTGGGGCAACGTCGTCCGCGCCATGTATCCGGGCTACGCCGGGGCGCGGCCGCGCATGCAGGTCTGGCACGGCAGTGCCGACGGCACGCTGGCGCCGCAGAATTACCAGGAGACGATCAAGCAGTGGACCAACGTGTTTGGATACCCGCAGACGGCCGTCAGCAGCGTCAAGAACTTCCCCGAGAGGAACTACCAGACGGACAACTACGGGGATCACCTGCAGGGGATTTATGCCACGGGAGTGGGACATAGTGTGCCGTCGAATTTGACGGCGAGTGAGCAGTGGTTTGGGCTGTAGAGGGGAAATGGGGGTTGTTACTGAGTAAGGTAGCCAGCTGTATTCATGTATATAGGGATTCTGCAATCTTGGTCATTGGTAATTCTGATGATGATTTTGATGGTAGCTGAGGAGCTGGGAGTATCTAATGAAGGCCACACCGTCAGAAACACACTGAAACCGAAGGCAGCCTACTCCAGGTGAAACTGGCGCTTCTGTAGACGGCTGTAGATCTGCGCTACATATTTGGGTTCCACTTGATATCCTAACTTGTGGCTGTTAGTTGGGTGTACGTATTCACCATATCCGATCTCTAGCCCGTATACACTGTTTGTGTTGCTTGCGCCTGCAACTGGATGCGCGGCTCAAGACTCTTGGCTTGAAAACGTTGCTCAAGCATGTCGCCTACCCTTTCACTTATACCAGCTGGGCTCTTCCCTTGGTACCCTATAGGGAAAGTTCCCTATAATCGGAGCGTGAGCATTCTCTTCTGGCGCATTGGGTATCAGCACCAGCTCATCCACCCGGAGCTCATCAACCTCGGGTGGCTCCCACGTATGGTTATTGATCAGCAACCTCGAAATGTCCTTTGGGTCGCTCAGCGGTACCACGGCCTTGGGGACGCGTAATAAATCATCGTATTTGGGCCCCAAGAGGTCGGCAATGTTGAAAATCTCCTTCTCGGCAATGTCCACGACCCACCATATGCCACTGACGAGCTTTGTAAATGCCAGATAGTAAGCTACGATGACAACGGCGCGCGGCCGCCTTTTGCGGGCCATGTCGATGAACTCCTGTGGCAAAAATGTGGGATATGTGATGATGCGCAAGTTCAGCGTCGGGCCAGGACCCCTTTCCAGCTCGCCGTACAGCGAGCCGAGCAGTTTCAAGGCGCTATACAGCGTGTCGACGGATGCAAAGTCGTCATCGTCAGAGCGAATTGAAGTGACCATGAATAGCAGGTTGCTCGGTACCGACATTGCCGACGTAGAGCTGTCGACTTTGGGGCGGAAAAAAAGCCCCTCGATACCGGTCTTGTGGAGAGCCTCCCTCGTTACCAGCTGGATTATGAGGCCGATGCCGCGCCAGACCAACAGCCAATCAAGGACGTAGAGCGGTTGGGCTTCGTCATAGCGGAACATAGATGAGGATACGCCACACAGTAGGAGAGAGCCGTACAACAAGGCAGGAAAAGTGGCAGGGTCGGCCTCTTCGATGGCTTTCCGATAGCCCTCGAAGGCGTTGGCGCGGTAGAGGGCAATCCTGGCATCAGGGGCGTCCTGACCCAAGAACTTCTTGTGCATGGCGGTGAATGCCAGCAGCCCGTTCATCAGCCACGGGTTGGCAGAGGCATGTTCGAGTATCCTGACTTTCAGGATGTGGTCGATTTGAGGCTCCTTGCCGGACCTGGTGGACAGGGAGCTCCAGGTGTGATTGGAGTAGTGCCACAGAAGGCGCAGGTTGGTAAAATCATGGTTGGCAGGAATGAAGAGAGGCTCTTGAACAGGTGCTGGTGCTACGGCGTCCCGTTCCTGTATCTGTGTCTCTCGGGGTGGCGATGCGGAATATGCTGGCACGGAGGGGATAGGCACGGGGCTTGGGGATTTCGGTGGTGATGAGGTTGAAGTCAGGGGATAAGCACATGCCTCTCTCCTTAGTCTGCAAGCACGGCATGTTGGGCGGCTCTCATCACATTTGACCTAGAACTTGCTGTCAGTGTGTGTCGACTGGGGTGTGTGTATAACGGAATGAAGCCGGAAGCCTTACCTTGCGCGTCTTGCAATTACGACAGCCGCTCCTGGACTTGCGATGGGGTTTCTTTGCGTGATAAGGCCTGTTGGCTTCGCTCCCGTCCATCTTGCTTATCACCCGTGATGCATGGGGTGGGTGCGAAGGGTCCTGGGTGGTGAGAGTCAGAGAATGTCGGGAAAGCGCGGGGGTTCAATAATCCAGCGGGAAGAACGACTTTATGGGCAATGATCAATGGTTCCTGCCGGGACACTCAGGGCATGCAACGGGCCAACGACGGACGTATCGAGGTGAGTGGCTCCTCCTTTGGGTTCCATTCATGCCAGTTGGTTGAGGTCCTGCCTGAGACCTAGAGCTAGGCACCTAGGTGAGGCGGAATGGAAGCTAGGACAATGAGGTGCTGCACCGCGCTCCGTCAGCCAGCTCCCAAGACAGACGCAGTTCGGGTGCCAGTACGGATCCGTAATACAGTAATACGAAAGGCATGCGCGCCTAGAAGGGCTGAGTTCCTAGCCCCAACACATGATTACTCGTCACTTCCCGCATGCAAAGTCGCAAAGGCAGACCAATCAGGTCGGGCGCGGGTCAACTAACGCACGGCTCAAATCCTTCCGGCCCACCTGCATCTGCATCTGCAGCTCTTGCCAGCTGCCACGCGCGACGCGACTTACATTATGATCTCAGTCGTCGGGGGCGCTATCTCCAACTTTCTACATTGTGCGAATAGCCGACACTGCACAGCGCAGGGTGCTCTCAACCCGCGACATGACCAACGCACTCTTCCAGCTCCCCGATGAGCTGGTTCTGACCACACTCGCCCAGGCATTTCCGTGTCGAGACTCTCAAATCCGAGCTCTGGCGACGCTCCTCCATGTAACCAACCTCGATACCCCCTGGGGAACTCCAGTGCCAGTGTTGACCAGAATAGCCCTCCGCCGCGCCGTGCCGAAATCTCGTACTCTATGGCACTGAAGCAACAGGGAAGAGCGCCATAACCACCGCCCTGCTGGAAAAGCTTGAGACGGACGACGTCGACAACGAAGGCCCCAGTCTCAAGTTCGCCATCGTCAGCTCAGTGGAATGCATTACCAGCCGCCATCTCTTTGAGAGCATTGTCGGGAAAGCAGCAGCAGCCCTCAGTTGGGACCGCGCGCCGTCAAAATGCGAAACCGTATCCCAGTTGGCGGTCGAGCTGTCCAAGATGCTCAAGTACACCTCCCGCTCTGAGAGCTTTCGCTTCGTGCTTGTCTCCGATGGCATTGACCGCCAGCGCGAGGCCCCCCCAACCCTACTCCCAGCCCTGGCACGGCTGTCTGAGATTGTGAGTGCTTTGGGCACCACTCGCTCCCCCTATCCTGATCTGCCAGCTAACACCCTCTGCCCCTTTTCTAGATTCCCTGCCTCACGACCGTCTTCATCGTCACCTCTCCACCCGCCAACTTCCTCCGCACCTCCTTCGTCCCTCACATCCACTTCCCAAACTACACCAAAGCCGAATTTGTCACCATTCTCGCGACCGACCCCCCGGTGGCCCTCCCAAATACCACAGCCCAAGAAACCGCCGACCTCTGGGCCCGCTTCGCCGCTGCCGTCCACGACGCCCTGGCCCGCGCCGCCTCGCGCACCCTCCCCTCCGTAAAGCACGCCTGCTCAGCGCTCTGGCCGCGATTCACGGCCCCAATCCTCGCGGGGACCCACGCACCGCGCGAGTTCTCCAAGCTCCTCGTCGCCGCCCGCGTCTACTTCCACGACGAGCGCCTCCTCGACCCAGGCATCGTCGCGCTCGCAGTACCCGCCCCACAACCCACCTCCAACGGGACCAATCCAACCCCAGCAGCCAACGGAACCGCCCCCCTCCTCCCCACAACCCCCACCCAAACCCTCAAGGCAGCAGCAGCC
This sequence comes from Lasiosphaeria hispida, assembly GCA_033439745.1. Taxonomy (NCBI): domain Eukaryota; kingdom Fungi; phylum Ascomycota; class Sordariomycetes; order Sordariales; family Lasiosphaeriaceae; genus Lasiosphaeria; species Lasiosphaeria hispida. The sequence continues at coordinate 1,792,216 of JAUIQD010000007.1, read as the reverse complement.
CCAACAACAGACCTAGCCTCCCTCCTGCCCACCACCGCCCGCCTGCTCCTCCTCGCCGCCTACCTCGCCTCGCACAACGCGACCCGGCACGATCTCGTCCTCTTCTCGACGCACCACCACGGCCGACGGCGCCGCCGCGGCGGGTTGTCCGTCGGCGTCGGGCGCGGCAGGGGCCGCAGCAAGCACCGCAAGATCGCGCGCAAGCTGCTCGGGGCGCACGCGTTTGTGCTGGAGCGCATGATGGCCATCTTCGCGGCGGTGCGGGGCGAGTGGGACGCCAAGTTTCTGGAGAGCGGCGGCGGGGAGGCGACCGATGCGGCCGACGTCGGCATGGCGATTGCTACGCTGGCGAGTTTGCGGCTGCTCGTCCGTGTGGGCGGCGCGCAGGCCGGCGGGGACCCGATGGATCGTGGCGGCAAGTGGCGGGTGAATGCGGGCTGGGAGGTGGTGAGGGGGCTGGGGAGGAGTATGGGGGTGGAGGTGGAGGATTGGCTGATAGAGTAACAGGGGTGTGAGGTGGACTTGGAGGAGAGTGTTAACTTTAATTATGGGATTGATCTCTACGGGGCATGTGACGGTAAATCTTGTGAAGTGCGGTGATAAGGGGTGTAGGGCTGAGGAGCGGTTTAGATAGATCGCGGGCATGCATTTAACGGAATTTTCATGTCAACAAAGGAGTCCGGTAGGCATCAGACAAGCCTCGAGAGGAGACTGGCGAGGGATTTTGCTAGACCAGGGGGGGTTAGAAAGCTGAGCAAGAGGCAACGTCAAAGTCTATATCTTCTAGTTAGTATCAGTAGGGTATATTAGTGCAACAGAGGACCGATAGGCGCTCAGAATCAAACCAAAATCAACCACCTCCCTCCGCATTAAGATATCTAGCACACGCCGTGGCAAGGCCTAGCCGTGGCCATTCTTCGGAACTGCCCATCATCTCTAGTTCTGATACATGATATCATACAGCCGACCATGAACAAAAACACCAACGTGGATGCATAATCAGCAAACCCCAAAACGCCTTTCTATCCCTTTACCCTTGCCACGCCACCCCTATTTTTGTGACCGGCCGTCTCGTCGCACCAAAGCATCTATAGGTACATGAAAATTCAGGCACATGGTGATGGCAAAACACCCATCTATGCAAAAATCGAGCCCGCTCGCTAGCTTGCCCCCTTGCCCGATAAAAAAACCATAATCCTTTTCCGTCTCTCCCCATCCAGAAAGAGACATTTTCAAAAAGCAAACCCGATTTATCTCGCCTTGACCAGCTTGTTCACATCCCCATGACGCCACGTATCCTCCTGCTTAGTCCCGGGTGGTAGCCATCCGGCACTGCTCGCGCCTCTAGCGCGGCCGCCGCGCTCGTCCGACTTCTTCATATCGCCACCGACACCTAGCGAAGGCGCGGCAGCGTGCCCGTTCATATAAGCATGGGGCTTGGCGTCGAAGGTGGTAGGGCTCTCAAACACTGGCGCGTGCTGGTGCGCGGCAGCCTGCTTCATGTTGAGCGGCAGGATGGGCTCGTTCGCGGCGCTGCGGCTCAGGGAGCGGGCGCGCTGGTCAGCCTTGTTTCTCAAGCTGCTGCGGTCGTAAAGATACAGCCCCAGGAAGGTGAGGGCGATGCCGGCAGCTTGGATGTTTGTTGTCGGGCTGCGGAACCAGAAGATGGCCACAATAACGACAAAGACGCGCTTGATCAGGCTGGCCACTGAGTATGTGACGGGTGAGACCATGGAGAGCAGGACAAAGGCGAGGATATTTTGGGCAAAGTGGAAGGTGCCGTTGAAGATGAATTCGAGGGTGAGTCGGCCATGGTCAAACGAGTTGGGGCTCAGCAGCAGGTCCACTGAGCCGTCCCAGAGGAAGTCGCCGATGATTCCGATTCCCTCGCTCCATAACCAGATGGGGCCCGTCAGGATGAAGGCCATACCTGACGAGTAGCAGAGGAGGTTAAGCTTATCCAGCTTGCGCGTCTGCGCGCCGCGCCCCTGTTCCTCGGCCTTGGCGGCCTCATTGAACAGTCGCTTTGAGAATATGTTTTGGGTGACAAAAATGATGGTAGCTAGCAGGGCATATAGAATGCCGAGGAACTGGCCGTTGAAGGTCTTCTTACTCGAACAAGCGAGCATCACACCGAGTGTCAGCGGGACGAGGGACATGTAGGTTGCCTTTGGGTAACGGATGTCGAAAACCAGGCGGTAGGCCAGCACAGTAAACAAGGGGGAGAGACCCTTTATTGTGTGAACGAGCGAAACAGGGATCTTGGAGGTCGCGGTCGAGCTGAGCAGATGGCCCACTATTTGGAAGGCGGCTAGTGGCAGGGTCGTCACGATGACATCGCGAGATGGGTATCGGAGGGGGTGCTTGAGAGCCGGGATGGCGGTTCGTAGGCGCGGGAAAGTGGACGCTAGCCAAGAGAATAGTATGCAGTAAGTCGAGACGAAGGCGAACTGCACAAGGGTCAAGGTAGCGGGCTTGTCGAATGCTGTGAGGATCGATTTGGACGACGTGTTCGTCAGGGCCGACGACCAATACCACATGACGCAAAGTGACTACAAGTCGCATCAGCATTATGCATCTAGGAGAACTACAGCGCAGTGAGAAATGGGGCTGTGAGAGTGCGTACAATGAGTTTATAAGACACGGGTGCACGAAGCGCGTCTGCGATCTCGTGGGCGTTATGGCCCACGCTTCCCGACCGTATATGGCGGATGGCATTGCCAATGCTTTTCTGCCTCCCATGGCCGAAGGAAGCCTGCAGACCACCATTTGAGGCCCATTTTACTCGGCTGTCACTCCGCGCATTCCAGCTATCTGAAGAAGGACTGGTAGCGCCGTTGGTGTATCCATAACCCCCATAGCCATTTGGTTGCCGGCGCGCTCCAGGGGTTTGCCCATTGGCGGGCGCCAGTCCGGCGTCAAAGTCGGGGAACTTTTCCGTTGCTATGTGGCTCGAGCCTCCATCTGTGTCGGGATATGATCGGGAGTTGGAGGTTCGGTTGAGCGAGGAAGCGCGCATTGACGGGTCTGATGTCGAGTGCGGCATTGTGACGGTTGATGCGAGAGTCGAATCAGTGGTCAGAACTGGTCGAAATCTTGTCGCAATCGTGTCAACTTACTCGACCATGGCCTCGTCTCTTAATTATCGGCAATGGGGAGCTCCACGAAGGAAAACAGGGACCATGAGGGAGTGAAAGCGCGCGAGGGGAAACTCAGTTTGGTGAGACGTTGAAATGCCACTTGCCGGCGTCTAGATGGTGCAAGCGGTGATAAGAAATTAAGCTCCTCTTGGCACGCCAATCCAAGCAACAAGCCAGCGAGCCAGGATCCAGGGGTTGTGCACCGCCACACATTGAACAAGCGCAAAACCTCACGTTGAGCCACATCTCGGACCCATGTCGCCCCACTGACAGCCACGGCAACTTCCCGCCTCAAATATTTTGGAGCATACTAGGTAGCGTGCAAAGGCAGAGCTCGGCTGCGCGTCTTCCACCATCGCAATATTGCAACACCGCACACCCCACGAGCATCCCTTTTCCGCACAGCATCGCATCCTATATAGCAATCGAGGTAATCACGCCTTGAATGCTTCGAAGCCCTACCGCGATAAACCCCGGGGCGATCAGCTCCTAGCTGCCCACGATGGCGTCCGCAAAGATGACCAAGAACCAGATGCGCCGGGCCAAGAAGAAGGAGCAAAAGAAGGCCAGCACAGAGGTTTGTCCTCCCCTTTCGCTCTCGCTCCCTCTCTGTTTCTCTCCTTCAACCCCGCTAACCCGAACTGTACAGACCCGGAATGGCTCGCAGGCACCAGAAACTCCAGAGGTCGCGACTGAAGATCGGAAACCCGAGGACGAGCAAACCGTCAAGACAGAGGCGTCCGATCTCGAGGTCAAGAAGGGCCCCGATGCCTCCGACAAGATCGATGCCGACGGCCCAGCGGTGGATGATGATGATGATCAGGCCGCCCTAGAGGATGACCCCGCCTTCGCCATGTACAAGAGCGTGTTCGAGAAGTTCGGCATGAGCCTCGAGGACGACGAGGTCACGCGCGAAGCAAACGCGGGCAACAAGGGTGAGGTCTTCTTTGACCTAGACGACGAGATTCCAAGTGAGGAGGAGGATGCAGGCCAGACGAAGCTTTCCAAAAAGAAGCGCAAGAAGCTCAACAAACTGTCGATTGCCGAGCTCAAGGCACTCGTCAGGAATCCCGAGGTGGTGGAGTGGCAGGACGTCTCATCGTCAGACCCGCGTTTGCTAGTCCAGATCAAGGCGCAGCGAAATATCGTACCTGTGCCAAGCCATTGGTCCCTGAAGCGCGAGTATCTCTCCAGCAAAAGGGGTATCGAAAAGCCGCCCTTCAAGCTCCCCAAGTTCATCGCCGAGACGGGAATCACGGAGATGCGAGACGCTGTACTTGAGAAGCAGGCTGAGCAAACACTCAAGCAGAAACAGCGCGAGCGAGTACAGCCCAAGATGGGCAAGCTGGACATTGATTACCAGCGGCTCTACGACGCCTTCTTCCGCCACCAGACCAAACCCGAACTTACACGTTTCGGTGATGTTTACCACGAGGGAAAGGAATGGGAGGCGGATTACAGGGTATTCAAGCCTGGTGATCTCAGCGAGGCGCTCAGGGAGGCGCTCGGCATGCAGCCCGGATTCCCCCCTCCGTGGCTGCTCCAGCAACAGCGTGTTGGCCCTGCTCCCTCCTACCCTATGCTCAAAATCTCTGGCCTCAACGCGCCCCTACCACCCGGCGCGGCGTGGGGCTTTCAGCCCGGTCAGTGGGGTAAACCGCCTCTGGACGAGTACAACCGGCCGCTGTACGGTGGCGATATATTCGGCATCATGGCGGGAGGGCAACCACAGCAGCCCGGCGCGCCCTTCCAACCACCCCAAGCCCAACCCCCCCCTCTCGCAGCAACCAGCGAGCCCGTGGAACGGACCCTCTGGGGCGAGCTGCAAGCCCCCAACGAGGAGTCCGAGGAGGAAGAAGAGTCGGAAGAGGAAGAAGAAGATTCCGACGAGGATGTCCCCGCGGGCGGTGTCGACACCTCCCTCACCGCCGGCCTCGAGACGCCCGGCGGCTATGCCAGCTCGGTGCAGCCAGACCACGCGCCATCAGGCATCGAGACGAGCATGGCGGGCGAGTTCGACCTGCGCAAAACGGCACGGCGCGGCTACGAAACGGAAGAGAGTAGCTTCGGCGGCCCGCCGCGCAACGCGTATCAGGTCATCCCCGAGCGGGCGGCGCGCGTCGAGGGCTTCTTCGGGAGCGACAAGACGTACGATCTCTCCAAACACTCTGGCCCGGTGCTCGGCCAGGAGGAGGACCGCAAGCGCAAGAAGCAGGGCGATGTCGAGGTCTCGCTTGACCCTGATGCGCTGGCCGCGCAGGCGGGCTTGAGCAAGGAGGACCTGAAGCGGAAGTATGAGGCTGGACGGAGGGAGGAGGGACCTGGCGCGCAGTGGGGTGGGTCTTATGATGACGACCTCAGCGACATGATTGCGCAGGAGAGCAGGAAGAGGCAGAAGAGGGATGAGGAGAGGAGGGGGGAGAAGAAGGAGAAGTATAGGTTTTAGGCTGGGACTGGGGGATAAGAAAGAGTCTCCTTGGATGGGAGCATAGTATTCATCTGCGACCTTGGACTGGCGTTTATGATTCATGGGGTGGGAAGGGGAACGTGGGCTTTTGCAATGGCGGCAAGTGTAGGCTGGTGAGAGATTTGGTGTGTATTAAATCAAAATGTCATTCGATATACAGCAGGAGTTCTCCTTTTGGATGATCAAGCCCATTAGTTACTCGATCCTGGCTTCATGGTGTGCTGTGCTGTGTTCGCTGTGTAGGAACACATGTTGCGCGCCCCTCATTGCTTGATCCGGAGGCCAACGACTTCCCATCTCATTCGCTAGGTACCTATCAGAGTAGCTTTGCAGCGCACCCCCATCATGTTCTGAGGATTGATATCTGACAACAGCAATGCTATTACCTCCTAAAGCCCGAGAAAAATCGATTGCAAGAGAGATGGTATCGTAAAATGTGTATCCGGCATTGATTATTTCGAATGAAATTCTTACCCTCAAAAATTCTAACACAGACGCTCATCTTTTGACCCAGCGCTGTTAATTAGTCAAACGCAACCCAAGACGCCAGAGAGTCCCGAACTGGAGTACTTCATCCACCTCCTGTAGCCCTGTATTATTCCTTGCCGCTACCAAAACTCGCAGCCCTTGAGCCTTGTAAGAAGTTATTGCCCGCCGTGGGTCGGGGGGGGGGGGGCTCTGCCTAATCCGAGACATTGGGATAAACATCGGGTTCAGCTCTCCCAGGGAAGCATGCGTGGGACCTCCCGTTAACCCACAGGGCTGGGTTAGGGCGGCATATCAAGTGTCGCCACAGGTCTTCTAATCCGAGACTAGCATGATTTGACCGTCTCAAACACAGCTAGACATGAAGTTTGATTATTTAAAGGCACACAGGCCCATCTTTACGGATGTGGGTGTCGGTAACACATACAGCCCTCGGAGACCAGAGTCAGTCAGGTTGAATACATCCACGAGACCAGAGTCGAGGTTGAATACATCCACAAAGCAAGGCTCTAGAACTCTCTACCGTCTCCATCATACGTAGCCAGCACGGCTACGCTGCATCATGTCTGTCTCAAAGCTCTCTCCATTACATCATGTAGACTACAATACAATACAAACCAGTAACAAACTACCTAGCCTTCCGCTAACAGGGCACCGCCCAGCTGGCGCTCAGTGTACGGAGGCTCCAAGTCAGTCGGGCGTGTTGAATACCTACTTCGCCAAATCCCATCGTACTGTAAGCCTCTTCGTATGGCAAGGGCCAAGTTGAAAATGCCTCCTCCCTCCGTTCAACCGAGCAAAAACCTAGCACTTTCCGCAAAGCCAGTTCGTCTCCGCTTGGGCCGCCTTCTCCATGTTCTCCACGCATGCATCGTGATAAAGCCGGCTCTTGCATTGCTGTGGGTTGACTGTCAGCATTGGTGGTCCGACCATTCACACCAAGAACTAAGGTGTTGTCATACCTTGTTGGCACAAACCAGCATGGCCGGCACCGGCACTGGTTTTCCGCAGGCAGTGCAGTCGGCTGCACTCTTGGGCCTGGACGGCGTTGGCGTCACCGCCTCCTTGGAACCCTCGAGTCTCGCATCGTTGATTTTCTGCGTTACCTCAATGATGACAGCCTCGTTGATAGCCCGTCGAGCCAGCAGCATCGACACGTGCTTGCTGAACTCCTCTGACCGGCTCCGCGTTGCCACAATCCACGATGCCTTCTGCTTCACAAAGCCCAAAAAGGCCCGCGGCAGAAAATGGTCGGACGATATGTGCTTCTTAAGGACATATGCATCCCACTCCTGCATGTACTCCTTCTCGCTGGGTTCAACATCCAGGAAGTCTTGAAGGTTGTCCCGGTGCTTCCGGAGCAACCAGGCGTCTTCGACGGGATATTGGCGGACCTCGGCACCCGGTATCAGCTGTACCTTGCTGAGCGGGTCAAAAAGGGGCTGTTTGATATTGGGCACGAAAACCTTCTTTCTCATTCGTTTTGGCGCGAGCTTCTGAAATATCTAATCGTCAATAAAAGCCACAACAATAGCAAAACGGGGTCATTATATATAGACTTACCGGTGCCGCCTTCACCGGGGCGAAGTTGCCCTCAACCTCGCGACCGTCGTCGGGACCGAGACGGGACGTGATCCACGACTCGTCGCCTTCGACATACTTGTCCAGGTCCAACGGCTTAACTGGCAAGCCGAGCTGGTATATCTTGGGGCGCAGCGGAGAGCCGTCGTTTTGCGCACTATGCGTGACCGACACGCAGCAGCCTCCCTTGGGCCGGACTTCGAAGCGGAAGTCATACTGCGGGTGGCTTAGATAGTGGGCACGCAGCTGGTTGAGTCTGTCGTTCTCAGCGCCGCAAATCAGGCACCCGTACCGCTCCGTTTGGACTTGTTCGGGTGGGAGAAGATATGTGATGGTATGCTCGTCTACCTGGCCGTTCTCTTCGTCATGCCGGCGCCGTTTCTTGGTCTCCTTCCCGACAGCATTGTTCCACATTTGCTTCACATTGTAGTTGATCTCTGCTCTCGTCCGCCGGGATCGACTTGGCGTCAGCTCGCCCTCTGCTAGCTCTTCGGGCTGATCTAGAGACATGCTCGTGTGTCCACTGGCGATGCCATCTGCATCGCCGTTCACCAGAGGTTCTGGGTGATGTCCATTGATACCGTTGACACCGTTGGTCCCATTCACTATGCCATTGGCGCCGCTGACCCCGTTGGTGCCATTAGTATTGCTACTAACAAGCGCGTGGATGGGCTCGTTGGGGTCAAAGACCGTTATGGAGGGCAGTATGTCTTTTTCCTGCGCTCTCATCACGAGCTGGCTCGAGATGGGCGTCAGCCAACGGACATCAATGTCCATGATGAAATTCGTGACTATATCTTGCTGGGGCTGCTTCTTGACCCTTAGTCGAATTTCCTTGCGGTTCCGGCTGTTAAAGATGTCGGCTATACTAGCTGTGAGGGCCCATTGCCTGGTTGGGAGGCCGCGGCTGTAGAAAGCGTCTTCGTCACCAACGGAGACGAGACCGGAGGGTGGCCAGTTGGGGTCGCCGGCGGATTCCAGTTCAATATTTACCGTGTAGCTGTTGGCCAGGCCAAACACAGCATCGTCGTCTCGCTCAAGATAGATCTTGTCCTCGGGGATGTGGAAGGGAGCGAGCGAAGCAAAACGCGCCATGGCGGAGGAGGCAGCAGGATTCTTAAAGATCTTGAGGTCGCAAACTTGGCTGTCGACGTGTAAAACAACCTGCTCACCGCCTTGGCGGCTGCAGATTGTGAGTTTGCACCTCGCCCTGACATGGGCGATGTCCTTGACATTGGGGGCAACGATGCCATTCATGATGCCGCTCTTGAGTCGCGGCGAGTCCTTGTGGCAGATCTTGAGAACCTCGATGCGGAGGGCACGCTTGGCCTTTGCGTGGCCCTCGAGCAGAGGGAAGCCATCATAGTCGTTGTCGATACGGCGGCGCTTAGCAGCGCGCTGGAACTGGTCATCGTGGTCGAAGGACTTGTCACCAGAGTCGCGGGAGGGCGCAGAGACCTTGTTTCCCATCTTGGCGTCCCAGTGGTTGGTGGCCTTGATCCAGTTCCGATGCAGATAGGGAAGACTGCGGTTTCGTCGATTTGTACCCGTCATGGCTGGAGAGTCTCATCAGAGCTGGGAAAGATACAAGGCAGTCCTGGTGTTTTTCTTTTTCTCGGCCTGGAGTGGCGCTGTGTACGGTATGTCCAATGGCTATTAAGACCTGCAGTTGAAGGATGAGAATGAGAATAGTGCACACGGTTGCACCTGCACATCAAAGGATGGTGAAGCCAGTGTCGACAGCGGTGGAAGCGGGAGAAAGAGAGGAGCGCGGTGGTCGAGGCGCTGGAGAGTTGTGATGGGAAGAAAAAGCGGGAGTGGTGATGGGTATGGTGACAAGTTGAAATCATGAACTGAATAAAAGACTGTATAGTATGGGGCTGTGAAGGGGCGTGGGAGTGAATGGGAGTATGGCCTGGGGCGATGATGGCAGGGACGATGACTGATGAATGAATAGGTGAAGGTGCGGTGGAGAGAGAGACTCGGAGTGAAACGTGACGACAAGGAAAGCTTACCTACGAACAGCCTGCTCTCATGATACTCCAAATTAGACTTGTGGCGCCCGACTATTAGGACAGGTGCAATTATAAGGTATAGATAATCTCAATCCCAAATGTATATAAGGAGCGCTGGAGACAGCGACAGACAGAGACAGCAAGGAAACACGATAGACGCGACCAAGAAAAGTGCTGGGCTTGGGGGGCCCGGGCGTGCTCGCAAATCTTTTTGAGGGAGAGCGTGCGTGCAGGCGCGGTGGTGCAGCGGTGGTGCCGTGGTGCAGTGACGGACGACAAGCGACAAGCGACAAGCGACAATCAACAGAGGGCAGGCAGGAGGTGCATCGCTGGCACGATGGAGGTGCCGAGATGCATCAACATAGGGGGTACAAAGCGGGAGCGCGGAAGAAGAGGAAAAGACGCGTACCGTAACCGAGTGGCGACGAGAACGAGTTTCTATCGCGATCCCCGTCACACTTCAAGCCACAGGCGTGGGGCCTGCGCACCGTGCCCTGGGCCTTGAAAAGGCTAGCGGCCTGGTCGCGGTAGCCTGGTACGGGATGGGGAGTCCTAAAATGTATTGGCAGATGTGGTATTCGCCTAGCGCGCTGGTCCAATTACACCTGGCCAGGCCGGAGGGGTTGAGGGGTCGAGGGGGGTCGAGGCTGGGGGGGGGGGAGCGCCGTCGAAGATTTCGGGTTTCGAGATGGAATATTTAAAATGGGGAAAATCGGGTCTCCTTGGCCAAAAACTTAGGCGACGGCGAATGGGGGCGGGGTACGGAAAAGACTGCTGAAGAAAGGGGGTCAAAGGGGTCAAAGGGGACTGACTACCTAGTAAGGTAGGCAGACGGTGCGGCTCCAAGTTGTGCTGGGCGGCGGTTGTGTTGAGAAGCCAGGCAAGGCGGAAATGGGTCTAGTCCTCACCGAATGCCGGCTTTTGTTTGGAAACGTGGTGTTATTGTCCAGGGCATGGTCATGTCATTTCAAATCGATAGGAAGGGATGGCTTTTGGCCCCCGCTAATCAGCTGCTGTGTCGCGGACTTATCCGCCTCGAGCTACCCAGGGTTACCCGGATACGGCCCCGATGACCTCCTGGTATGAACCGGCGGCATCGGGAACATGAGAGGAGAGTGGCTTTCCCTATGTGATATTTCAAAACCAGGCCATATGTCCAATTTCACCCGAGTTGCCAGCTTTGCCCGTCAGCCTTGGAATTAGACAGGCATCATTGCGGCGAGGCCGGAACCTGGGCAACCTGACGCTCTGCCACACCCCCGAGATGGCAGTTGAAACGAACAAAACACTAAACTCTACTATTTCCAACAAGCATGAAAATCATTTGATCCGACTATAGATGCATTTCCGCCCCTCTGGGTGGCTTGAAAACTGGCAACTGGCCAAGCAATATTTGGTGCGACCTGCGATCTACAAGGCTGAGATTCAAGGCAAGGCCCTAGCAAGACCGGCTGGAGAAACACTCCATACTAGGTATCCAGAAACAATAAGGAATATGCGGAAAGCCAATAGAATCGCCGAAATCAAGGTCTTTATTGTTTTTGGTAGTCTCGGGATGCCTCCTTGATCGAAACAGGCCATCATGTTGTTGCAGCGCTGGCAGCGACTACCGCTGGTTGATGCGTCCCTCCAAACTTGGCCCACACGCCAAGAGCCCATTTTCGAGCACCCACGAATACCGCTGCGCATGACAAGAGATATAGGAGCATCTAGTTATATTTAATTCTGCCCGACTGTAAAATTGCGCATTACATTCCTCTCTGCTAGTTTGTTGTCGTATTGCTTTCTGTATCGTTGACGGCCGATGCCCCTGCTCCCGCCCAAAGTTGGGGCACTTGCGTCACTCACTTTCATGCCCGCAAAACAGCTAGCAGCACAACTCATCTTTTCTCGGATCCAAGTAGCTTGCATGTTAGAAATTCATAATGCTGGCTTCCTGTAGGAGTAGGCAGCAGATATCGCCAGGCTAACCTGATTTTAGAAGAGATGTCCCGTGTCAGGCCCTAATGGGGAGGTGACTTGAAAAATCCCAGTCAAACCCACTGGCAGTCCCCGCGCCCTTTGATAACCGATATTCAAACTTGAACATCGAGCCCCAGGCTCAATTTCAAAGCCCCCAGCAACCACAGTGATGCCGCCATTTCACCTTCAAGACAAAATCTGCACCAGGCTCGCCAGACCTGAAGCAGATAGGTAGAACAGTTCATGTACTAGCCTAGAAAAATACTGAGTTTGATCGCTCCGAGAGTTATCCGTCTCCCCTGATGATATGATACCTATGGGACCTTGCGTGACGGAGGTCACTTGGCTTCGTCTCATGTCGTCTTCGCCGGTGTAATTGTTTGGCTTTGTTCTTTTCGCAATTGATACCCGACTGACAAAATATGGAATATGAAATCTTAGTCGAGGCAGGACTAGGTAAGCCAGGAAGCAAATACTACGTACTCCAAAGCGCTTCAAGCCACGGCTCGGCTCCCTAGCTTAGCTACTAGTAATGTATAGGGGTTTCCCTGTAGCCGAAGTCTTGCTGATGGGTCTAATGTCGACACTGAGGAAGGGCGAGCGCTACGGCAGATAGAGACGCCATGGCGCTGAACAATACGTCAACTCATTACAGCGTGATACCGATCTGAGTCATGAACATAGCTGGGCATCTTGGGGGCAAGAGTGGCCTACTCTTCATCCTAAGTTGAGTACCCCTGAGCTCATAGCCAAGGTAAGGTGTAAGGTAGAACCCCTGAGAATACGGCGCGGACTCTAGATGCACGGTAGAATTGCGAGACAAATTGAACACAACCAAGTCAGGGAAGCGCGTAGTCCCATCCTACCTCACTCTCCAGCAAGATTCTGTCAACACTGCCGAATCACGAGTTCTCATTACACACTTCAAGAAAGGTTTTAAAAGCCGGTGCCGATCATGCACTTCGTACGAGTTCCTGCTTTCTGCCACTTCTAGGCCACGCTCTTAGTAGGAAACCGATTTTGGGGGTCCGAAGTTCAGGGCCACTCCTAGGTTTGACTGGGAAACGCAAACAGACAAAGCAATCTTTCAAGATGAAACCCTCTCCTTCGAACTCATTGGAAATTTATGGAGCAACGAGGCCTCAAGCGGCCTGACGTAAGGTACCAGGCAAACCCCCTTCCATGTCACCGTAGGCAGCCCCGACACAAAACAAACTTGGAACCTCAAGCCCTCCAAGTTCCCAGCGGCAGCTTCTTGAACACCTCAAACTAAAAAAATAAAATAAAAATAAAAAAAATAAAAAATAAAAAAATAAAAAAATAAAAAAAAGTCCAACGCGGCATCATCACATCATCTCAGCACAGCAACAACCGCTTCTCCAACTCCGCGTAGAAAAGAGAACAAATAACTCCGAACACTAGCAGCGGACATGGAGACAACTCGGCACCGATCGGCCCCTCTCTACCCCCACTTTTTCTGGCAACAGGAACACCAACTTCAAATTGTGACACGTCACACTCCACGAAACACACATCTCTCTCACATTGACGACCACCATATCTCCACCATGCCATGATCAAACGACAACAGGAGAAAACCGCGCACCCCGCCCGCCCGAGGGGATACCCGCACTGTGAGCACCTCATATCATGGAGGTCGGGGATGCAGCAGCTCCGGCGCTTTTACCTTGTCGCCTCGGCGGCATCCCACAAGCCATCGACAATCGAGTCACAGACAAGGCACAGAATTTTCGCAAGTCTCATTCGTTTGACGCGGAATTTATATAAGGCTCTATACGAAGAACCAACCGCGTCCAAGGTATGAGGAAGGTAAAGGACCAACGGTAGCGCTGACGGTAGCCACTTTGGTCGATGTCCGACATCTCAGGCTCACCCGGAACCTTCAGCCCTATGGGACGGTCCAACGATATCCTCGCCTCTCCTCGAGAACCTTCTCATGGCGGGCCGGTGCCATTACAGGCGGCCCGCTGACCGAACCCAAATACCATTCCGTCCCAACTCATGAATACGTTACAAACATTCCAACATTTCGGGAATAAGTTCATCACAATGACCAACCCAATCCATAATCCCACATAACCAGCCCACCCCTAGACCATTTGGTAAGCCGCCCAAACTCCCCGTTCTGCCACTCCCTGCCTAGACAAGGTCTGGCTGCGTCGAGAAAATGAGAAAATCCCAGAGCAAAGCCGAAAGCGCCACACCTCCCCCCATCTAGCCGTATTTCCTTCCCTCTAAAAGTTCACCAAGCATAACCCACCGACTCCCCATGATCACCAGACCAGTCCTCATCCGAGGGGTCATCCGACGCATCCTCGTCCATAAAATCCTCCATCTGCCACGTCCGCTCCCTCGGCTTCTGGTTGTCCAGCTGGATATCAACCGATTCGCACATACCATGGCGAAAGAAAACCGGCTCGGCCTCTGTCTCCTGCGAAGCTGGCGTCGGCGCTGATGATGGTCCACTCTCACCCGCACTTTCCTCATCGGCCTCTGGAACCTCAACATCGCTATCCGGTTCTGCATACGACGGTCTCGCGCGAGCCTGTCTCAAGTCCCGGCCGACACTACTGGAGCGAGACGAGGGGTTCGACAACTGCTCCGCGAGGCGGTTGCTCCGCCGCGAAACAGGATTTAAGGCTTCGGATAGTCTAACAGCTGCCGCTTTCTTGGCCCTTGCTTCATCACGATCTGGTTTCGACCGCAGTGTGAAGAACGGGCGAGGATCCACCTTCTTACGGAGGAACACACGCTTCAGCTTCGCCGCCCACTTGTCGCGGATAGCTGAGCGCTGGCGGAAAGGGATGTCCAGCATAGCCTTCAGGGCGAGGTGGCGCAGCTGGGTGAGCTTAGGCGCGCTGTTGACCAGCGACTGAAAGAAAACCTCAGCCGCCTCGGCGGTCCACTTTCGCATGTTTCGCATTTCGATGACCTCAAGGTTCTCTGGCCAGTTTGGAATCTGGTCTACGGTGAGGACATCCTGATAATTGGGATCCGAGTCATGGTAGAATTCGTGGTGGTTGAAGTTTTTCAAATCCATGGATAGAGTCTGAAGGTTTGGGCAAGCAGTGCCAAGGACCGTGAGAAAGCCCAAGTTCAACGACTGGTTGTGGTGAAGACTAATGTGCTCAAGCTTGTGTCCTCGGGACAGAAGATAGCTCGCAAATTCTTCGCTGCCGACTTCCCAGCAATTGATCAGCTCCAAGGTCTTGATACTCTCGGGAAGACATGCGAGAAGGTCCTCATTAACGACAGTCGACGATTCAATCGAGAGATACTCCAAATCGGGCAGTGCAGAGATAGCATCTGCGAAGCTCTGGATGAAGGCGTGATCCTGGGCAATAGTCTCCTCGGCATCCTCTGGTCCGCGGGAGTTGAGCGATGGAACTTGATAATTGATGAAACATAACTTCTTCAAGCTCGCAAAGGCGGGCTTCAAGTGGAGTGTCCGAATCTGGGCTAGATCCATATCAGGCCCCATCATTCTGCGGTTCCATCGCCAGCCAGTGAGCTTAGTGGGCAGGATCGCGCCGACCCCGCCGCCCGGCGACGGAGTGCCATTAAGCGCCTCAAAGAGGGCATCAGGGTAGTGCCATCGCAAATTGTCATCTAGGCGGCGATAGGGAGGCAGGTCCAGTGGATGGGAAAAGTCAATCACTTTGAGCCGGGGGAGACTGGTGATCAGCGTCCTAAAATCGAGTTGCTGGCCCCGAGGGGTCTTTGCAGCAATTTCTTCAACATCAATTCGGAGTTTCTCCACCTTTACTCTGTAATTGAACATGGTGGTGGAGGGGTCTCTGGCAAGAAGCGACACTAGGTTGTGCGCCATTGGTTTGGTGAGGAGAGGCGGGCATTGGTAGAGCGCCGTCAAAGCCGGTTCCAAGAAGGTACGGCAGACACGACTTGCCGCGAGGAGCCAGTTGACCGAGTCTCGGTCGTCGAGTGGTGCCGATGCATGTTGAAAGATCTGGACCAAAACAAAGTAGGGAAGACTCAACCAGTCGGGAATGATGGCGGGTTCAGCCGGCGCCTCCTGTGCAGCCGTGAACTGAAGAGCGCGTGCAGGCCGCTTTTTGGCCGATCTGGTGGCCATTTTGGCAGCCGATCTCGGGGTGCGAGGAGCGTTGCGACGGGGAGTGGTCGGCTGTGGGTCCGCAGCAGGACTCTGTGGGGAAACAGAAGAAGCATCGTCAAGGTCGAGGTCGAGTTCGAGGTCGCTGTCGCTGTCCTCGTCGTAAAAGCCAGACTGCGGCCGGCTCCGCTTTGACTGGCGGGTGCGGACACCAAGAGAGGTGGGCGACATAGCGCGCTTATTGCTGTGCGACCGGCTTGCTCTTGTGTTGGCTCGCGTTGAGGTGCGAGGCGGTGGGGGAGGTGGCGGTGCGGAAATCGCATCCCTGGGATTGGCCCCAAATGCAGCGGAGCTTCTGGTGACCCGGCTCGGTGCGGCGCGGGGTGTTGTCTCACCCGCCGGAGCAGCCCGGGATTCGGGAGCTTGGCGCGGCCGGAGCTCTCGCCGGTTCGCAGACGACTCACTCGACATTGCAACAGCTGGCTTGCTGTCGACCCGCTGCGTTTTCTGCGAGCAGGAACCACGGCTAAAACATCAAAAGCTGAGCAAAAGGAGCAAGAAGGGTCTCATGGGTAATATATTTTGCGCAAAGCAGGTGGTGAATGCATGCGCGAGCGGAAACTGTTAGATGTGAAGGGGTGATTGATCGGTGGTGGGTTGAGAGGTTGACGAACCGAAGCTGCTATTCAAACCTTGACCAGGATGGGGCTCCCCAAGATTCCCCGAAGCTGACCCGAGTGGACCCACCTTTGAAATTGTGGATAGAGGGTTAGGGTTTCCTATGTATTGCCTCGCCGTCTGGATGAAGCCCAACTTCACTGACAATTTCTCGAGCTTCCCGTTTCTGTTTTATACCAATAGGTGGACTGCGTAGATACTTGGGTAGGTGCGAAAGCACCCCCCCGGCCGTCTTGTTTTGCTTTGTCCTACATAGTACTATTGTGGTCTCAAGGGGAATTGATGCCAGCTTCGGGAACACAAAGAACGTTGCACTAGGAGGATATAACTACTAGTTCAACACCTTGCTCCTTCGCTAGCAGCTATTGACCCTGCCCGGGCTTTGAAGTCGAGTGGCACACTATCACATCTCAATATCACGAGAAAAAGACTGACGAAACTGGCGTTTTGAATAATCAATGAGTTTCTCCGCCTCCTGTTGTACTCAAGTTTCGATTCGCCGGGCCACTACCAGCCGAGACGAATGACTGTAAAGAATATCCCACCGAGCTGTACTATTACGCCGCCCTAAAAGCTTCTCAATCGAGTGCCTCTACTGTATGTGCAGTCCTTCCCTGAAGCCCCGGCCAAACGCCCCGTTCAATGCGGTCATTTCAATTAGTGCCCCTCATGTCTTTCGGCCGTCCAGTCGCCTTCCTTTGGCATCGTTCGACTTCTTCTCCGGCTTCTTTTCCTGCTTCTCCGGCGGTTTCTCATCCTCCCCCTTTCTCTTCACGGCCCCTCTCAGTGTTTGACCCTGTCCTGCAAAATGTGGCTGTTTCGCGTCTGCTGCCTCGCGCTCCTTGTCCGCTGCTGTCTTGACCGGCTTGATCTCGTATCCTAGGAACAGCTTATTGGTCGCCAGCCGCAATGGCAACGGCCCGTTAGCTCGCTTCTTCGGCAGCCCGAGATCTTTCAGGACGTTGCTCGATAGGCCTCCCACGGGGGTCGATGGCTTTGGCGTCGGGGCCTTGCTACCCTTCTTGATAATGAGTCGTTGACCTTCTCCAGAAAAGTTGCCAGCTAGAGACGCTTGAGTAGTTGGTGCGATTGCGTCGTAATTGATCGCCTGCGCCATAGTGCCTTGGCTATGCAACAAACCACCGGCTGGCAGTCCGACGCCTTGCGCACTTCGGGGTGTGCTGGTGCCGCTGCCGCGCGGCTGCCTCGCCGGCTCGACATAGCCCACGGGTGGGGCAAAGTCGACACTGACATCCGTCTCAATCATACTAACACCCATTTTGTCCGTCTCGGGCTTCACGTCCAAGACTGCCATGTCGTAAACCTCGTCATTATACTCAAAGTTGAACACGTCTCCCTTGGTGAGCGCTGCAAAGTTCCGAAACGCCTTCTCGAGAACGGCACGTGGGTCGCTGATGTCGAGGAAGTTTGTCGACTGCGGCTGCAGCTTGACCAGCTTTGCAAGCTCGAGAGAGGTGGTTTTGATCTGGATCATGTCGCCGACGTCGAGTTGGAGGCTTTGCATCATCTACATCATAGTCAGTACCTAGGTGTGTGTCCTCCCAGTCGGGTCGTAGCGGAAGCTCACCCATTGCGGAATGTAAGCTCTTCCTTCCTCTGCCACGAACTCGAGCACACCCGCGTGAGTGTGCTTGCCCTTCTCGCCGTTAATGAGCTCCAGCATGATGGGCCACTGGACGTGGAGTCGGGAAACCTTGTCGAGGGCCGACGGCGGTAGCAGGATCTTGGAGCCAAAGTTGAGCTCCGGACGCTCGGCGCCAGGTGCCATGACGAGTGGATAGCATCGGTAGTATTCATCGAAGCGCTGTGCGGCCCTCGGGCGGCCCATGCCCCTGTTGGCCATTTGATAGAGGTGATCCGGGTTGTTTGGGTCGAATGCGCCCCCGCCAAATGGGTTGAACTGTACTCGCAATGTTAGGGATAGATGCTCGGAGGAGCTGCTGAGCAGTGGATGATGCAGCCTTACCATCTCTGGTGCTGATTAGTCTTGGTGGGTCAGTTGAGCCGAGGCGTCAAGGTTGGGGACAAGTGTGGGCGTTCTAGGGAAACGTGGTTGAGGAAGAGCTTATTATTCGGAGGTAAGGTAGCTGTAACCTCAGGTAATGGGTCGGAACAGCTGGAAGCTTCAAATGGAAGGCAACAGCAGATGACATAACAACCTTGGGGGCTTCGTTAGGTACGCGGTGGCAGGCTTGGCAGCGGGGTTACTGTGGCGTCTGTGGCGTATGCCTGGTCTTGTTTAGGGAAGTCGCGATTGTGTGTGTGCCCTGAATGGGTGGATGGCTGAGCCTGAAATTTGAAAGTTCAAGTGTGTGGGCTAGTTTCTTCTCTGGGCTTATTATTGAGCAGAGTTACACGCGAATAGCGACTATTTGGCATTGGGGACCACTGGCACCCCTTTCACTAGCCACACCGTCAAGGGTGAAAGTCAAGCACAAGTCTGACGTCAAAGCTCCTCATCAGCCACACTTGAATTCCCAAAGTTCAAGCCTTCGCTTTACCCTCCACCCCCTCCACCCCCTCCACCCCACGATTATTGCCAGTCTGCAGCAAGAAAAGCAACGGACCACAACACCATGTCCTCCCGATACGCGGCCGCGCGTCCCAAGCGGGCATCCGAGGCCTTCGCGCGCGCCCACCACGGCGAAGAGAACGACGACGAGGAGACGGGCGGTCCCGCGACTATAAAAAAAGTCAAATTTGACGTCCGCAACCCATCGGCGCTGGCGCCTAGAACGGGAGACGACGATGGCGACGGCGATGACGAGGTCCTCGCTGCAGATGTCATTGGCGGATCGGGGCGGACGACGAAGCGCAACGCTGTAAACATCGATGGCTACGACTCCGACTCGGACAATGAGACGTTCAACGCGCGGGCAGAAGCGCGGGGGAAGAAGGGCAAGGAGGCCGAGGACGTCGATTTGGCTGAGGTGATGGACAATTACAACTCAAAAAATGCGCCTGGCGGTGGTGGTGCTGGGGACGATGACGACGAGGTCGACATGTTTGGCGACGACGCAGACGAGGACGACAAGCCCGCGGGTCGGAGTAAGGGTGGGAAAAAAGGCAAAGAGGTCCACTTCCTCGAAGAGAACCAGATCGAGGGCCAGGATCTCACCAGCAAGAGCGGCGGCGCGATTCATCTAGGCGAAGAGACTGAGAGCAGCGATGAAGACGAGGCTGATGTCGAGGCCGCCATCGCGGAGGAGGCCGTGGATGAAGAGGTAGGGGCCGGTGGACTCAAGAAGCATGCGCCCAAGATCGACGCCTTCAATATGCGCCAAGAAAATGAGGAGGGCGCCTTCGATGAGGCGGGCAACTTCATTCGGAAAACGGCTGACGCCGATGCCGTGCACGACCGTTGGCTCGAGGGTCTCAGCAAAAAGGAAATCAAGAAGGCTGCAATGGCGCAAGAAAAGCGCGACGCGGAGCTGCGGCAGAAACAACGCGAGGACGACAGCATCTTGACGGGTGATTTACTCAAAGAGCTGATCCTCCAGCTAGAGCTCGGCGAAACAGCACTAGAAGCTCTGGCGAGGTTAGGGAAAGGCCTGACAAAACCCAAGAAAGTGCCAAAGTGGAAGCAAAAGAAGCTCAAGGTCAATGCCGACGAAATGGATCTAGATGCGAAAAAAGAGCCAGAAGATCCCAAACAAGTCAAGATTAAGGAGTCAATCAACGCTATCACAGATGCAGCGGATAAGCTACTGGGACGCGATTATCCGAATGTCTATGATGTTGAGAGAGAGCGGCTTGCGCGTATATATCGCAACGAGACTGGAGAGGCTTGGGTCGAGCCACCTGGACATGATGAGGACGAAGAGGCGGAGCCGTCTTCAAAGGGAGCCAAGATGTGGGAGTTCCGATGGGTAGACGGGCGCGATGAAGCATCCAAGCAAGGCCCGTTTGATGGCCCAGCTATGAAAGCCTGGCAGGATGCCGGCTACTTTGGCGAGGGGGTCGAGTTCCGACCGGAAGGAGACGAGGACGGCTGGACCAAAATAGCAAGCTTTGTATGATAGACCCGAAAACGCACCCTGATACCCACCCGCTAGCTGAGAGCTTCAAAATGCATGTCACGCAAGTTGTCTGCTGGCGAATTTATTCGCCAGGCGAGGGCCCTCTCTCGCATCTACGACGCCATATTGTACAGGATAAAACACCGCCCATTCCATTCCTGCCAAAGGTTTTAACCGCCTAACGCCTGCCGCTAAATTTCCCACTCTTCATTCTCTAGCTAATGTCCATCTTCTCTGCCCCGTGGCCATTTGTGACAAAGTCAACCACGCCATCATTTCCGATCAATCTCTTTTCCGATTCAGCCACAAATTTGACACTTCTGGCGGGATCATAAAAGAGCTTGAAGCTCCGCTGCACATCTTCCACACTGACTTGCTTGGCACGCCTCTTCGCACAGATCAGCTGCGAGGTCGTGATCAGATTGCTGCTATAGCGAAGGCCTGCCTCCTGGCCAATCTTGCTGAGGAGGGCTAGGGCGTCGGGCGAGAGCTCGACCTCTTCCTCCTGGGCTCTGATTGCGAGAATTTGCCGGATCTCGTCAGGATTGTAGGCGTGTGTGTTGATGATGGACACACGGTCGAGGAAGTCAAGTGGCAAACCATGGGGGCTCTTGTAATCGGTTCCCCGGATGCGCGAGTGACCCCTGTTGCTGGCCATTATGACGATAGGGGCAAGGTCGGACTCGAGTGCTCGGTTGACATATGAGAAGCACTCAATGTCGAGCATGTGAACCTCGTCGATGAATAAGACACCGGGTACGATCTCTGCCTTGCCCTCCTCCTTCCACTCCGCCACCTTGGTGTTGATTTGGTCCCGGATTTCGCTTCGGATCTCGCCTGTGTCCCCAGAAAACAGCGCGAGGAAACCTTGTGTACGAGAGTTGATGACGTCGATCTCGTGCAGCGTGACTGTATGGACGACCTCCTTTCGTTTTTGCAACTCGCCGTCTGGGCATTGCAAAAACTTTGTGTCGACACCCATGGCATCGTAGTCGCGCGATCTCGCATAGGACCGGCCTAGCTTGGTAATCTTTCCAGATGACTTGTCAATCGAGATGATATCGCCGGCCATCACGCGCTCCTTAGTCATGGCATCAATCATCTTACTTCCCATATCGTAGATGGCCTCCATGTCGGTTGTCTTGATGGTCAGCTTGCCCTGTTTGGCACCGCCGGTGACGCTCCTGTCGATCTGAATCTCGACGACCTCCCCCTCCATTATCTCGCTCTCCTCCTTGATCCTAACACCAATGGATTTTCTGAACGCCTGGGTGAGCGCCTCGGTCTTGGACATTTCTAAAGAGAATATCTCGGATGCGGCGAGTGTCGTGAAGGGAACGTCTGCGCCGAGCGATTGAGCCATTCCCATGGCAATAGCTGTTTTTCCGGTGCTACAGGTGGAGTTTCCCGTCAGCATTGAAGGGCGGGGAAGAATAGGGAGTCAGAGTTGTAACATACCTAGGTGGGCCGGCAATGAGCACAGCACGGCCGGCGATCTTGCCCTGCTTGATCATCTCTAGAATAACTGCGGCGGCCTTGCGCGCCTTTTGCTGACCGACTAGGCCCTGGGACGATGCCCTGGGCTCGAGAGTGTCGGCATCGACGCCGAGTCCACGTATGTGCGAGTGAGCCGCGATCAGGTTCAGCCCTCGCAGCTCTTTGTTGTCAGAGAAGGTCACGACAGGCTGCATCATCAAGTTGTTAGTTAATATGTTATTGAGTACCAGGAGCATGGATGTACCTACAGCAGCCATTTTGCGCGCTGTGTTCGGGGTTGATGGAGGGATGGTTGTTTTCTTGACGAGAGAGCTTGTCGCGCGAGGCTGAGAAAAGCGAGTCGCGCCAAACCAAAACCCCAAGATCCGTTTTCCTTGAGGTTGAGCGCCACTGTGGCTTGATAGGTAACTAATAGGTAAGCACAGCAGTGGTTCCACTAGTGTCATTTACCTTGTAATGTCTGTGCCCAAAGCTCTGAGCACCGAAGTGGCAAACAGCTGAAAAGCCCACCGCTTTGCTACCTGGCAGTAGCCCTCGGCCCGTCTTACTGAACCGGGTTAGCGTTACCCCACTCTCTGTTTGCTCAAGACGCGTAGATTGGAGGGCGCGGCTGGGGACCCCAAAAGAAAGTCCCAATGCGCTCGCTAGCATATTTTCAGCAGTCGCTGCCCAATTCAAGTGACAGCAACAAATCTGGCAGCTGAACCCTCTCGCTCTTCAAAACCGATTCCATTGTTCTGAGCAGTGCATGGATTTGTTCTTCTGCATTCAAGACACGGGCAAATCAACAGGATCAAGCTCGGGAATTTTCGAGATTTTGTTGTTCCATCGCTCCAGCTTGACCATCAACCTTCCACCCTCCACACCTCGCACACGACCACAGACCCTTCAACATCGCCTCTTGCGTGCAGCGGTACATCGCCTGCCGACCTGTGGGTGACATCTTCCACAGCAACTCCCGGATTGCACTCATTTTCCAGGGTCTATTTGTGGGTCCGCGACGAATTTACTACAATTATTGTGGCGATTCCATCTCGCCGTCCTAGTAGTCTCGCGGGCGTGTCTCTAGCGGGAAATTCCCCTAGATTCCAGGGTGCAAATTGTGGCCCATCTCCCCGTCGTTCGGCATCACAGCGCCTGCGACTAAGGTCCCATCCTGCTCCAGCTATCAATATCACCGAGCTTCTATGACGGCTCGGCTCTCTCATAGTTACTGGAAAAGCTGCGTGCCGGACCGGCCGTCGGTCTCCGCTACCTGGAGACTGTCAGCCATCTAAGTTTGCGTTCCATTTCGGACCACAAATTGGGAAGGAACGTCATGTCGTACCGATCCTCATCCGATATGTATTCGCGGCGCCCGATCGGCCACGAGGACAACCGCCGCGTCTCGGATACAAGTCGCGACTACCGGCGTCAGGATGGGTACGAGCCCAGACGTCGGGACGACTCGCGAACCAGAGATCGCGATAGAGATCGTGATCGTGATCGTGATTATGGCAGTCCACCCAGAACGTCTGATACGCATCGTGACCCGCTGAAGGGTCCCTCTGCTGCAGGCCCCCCGACAAGACATGATTCACTTGCTAGCCGCTCTCGTCAGGATCATGGCATCCCTGTTTGTATGTATATGTGATTCCTCATGTTACCCGTCTAAAGCTAACTCAGCGGTGCAGCCTCCACCTCGCCAACGTCGTTGCGCCTCGATGGTGGCAATCCCACAGAGTCGATTGCCAGATTGTTCAGAGAGCTCTCTGAAAGTTTAGTGGAACGATCGAGACTTGAAACCCACAGGGAAAACCTTGACAGGAGCCTGGAGAAGAGACAGAAAGAGTACGAGAAAGCCAAGAACAAGCATGCCGAATTTCCCTCGCTACCAGAGCTCCAGAATAAATACCGAATTCAGGATCAAAAGTCACGCGATGAACTAGAAGTTCACCTCCAGAAGTCGAAGGCCAGGATAAAAAAGCAGACTGATGGACTCGCTGTGGAACTACTTCAAGGTCTACCCCTTGTTGACATCCAGGCTCGCGCGCGTTCCCCGGACTCCAAACTGAGCAAGGAACTTGAGCTTACTCAAGCTGTAGCAGCAATTAAAAATACCCTGCAGCAGTTCCAAAGTAGCACGAAGGATGAGAAGGGTACCACGCGGAAGCGTCTGAGTGAAATACAAACCAGCGTCGCAGAGCAAGAACAAAACTACAAGTCGGCGCTTGAGAAGCAGCATGCCGAGTTTGAGCAGTTCCGGAAACTGACCGAAGACATGACAACAAAACAAGCCAGTCAGGTTCAGGCACAGGAGGGAAAAATCCAGTTGCAACTCTCGAAACAAGAGGAGCAGACAAAAGTGCTGCTCGAGAAGCAGCGGGCAGAGCTTTTGGAGGGTCAGGGCAAGTTACCATTTAGCGAAGTTACCTCGTTAAAACAGGAAAACTCGGCCCTGAAAAAAGAAAACTCGGTCTTGCGATCAAACTTTGACTCGTTGCTTCAAAGAGTGGACGAACTGACACGCCAAGTTGCTCAGCAAAACCAAGATGCCACTGAGCTCCGCACAGCCGTCTCGGTCTGCAGTCAGAAGGTGGAAGAGCAAGGGCGAAAGGTTTCTGGCCACGAACAGAAGCTTGCGGGGCTTGATATCGAGGCTCTGGATCATATTTCGGAGCACTATACTTTTAACTTTGAAAATGTGACCCATGACGTGGCCGATATGAAAGCCGTCACGCGAGACCTTTCCAGCAGAGTTGAGAAACTGGATGCCGATAAACCAGCCATCCAAGCCGCCTTGGAAGCAGATTTCCAGAACAAAACAAGGGTGCTCGGAACCCTGAATGAAAAGTTTCATGACGAATTGATGCAGTTTGTGGGAGAGAGCATTGACAAGGTGGAGAAGGACTTCAAGAGGCAAGATGAACGGCTTGATGCTCTGGAAAAGGTTGAGAGCGCCCCGACCAGTACAGGCAACCAGCAGCATCGCCCGGAGGACGAATCGACTCGAGCGGCTATGCATGAACTCCAGGAGAAGTATGAGTCCGTCAGTGTCACCATGAACAGTGTCCAGCAGGAGCACGCGGGGCTGCTGGAACGATTCGCACAAGCGGACGAGACCATCCGGGCGGCCGTCCAGGGGTACCGAGATGACTTGGCCAAGAAGACGGAAACCCTCGAGCACCAAATCACGGTTCTAGATTCGCAGTTCAACAATCTGTCGACCAAGTCAATGGCCGAGCAAATCATTGGGCACATGGAAACAATATACCCAACGGCACAACATATAAAGACCGATCTAGCCAGCCTCAACACATCTATTATGGAGATCAAGAACCAGCTCGGAGATACCGACATTCAAGATCTTCAGAGAAACATTCCCAGACTCGACGCGGAAATGAGCCACCTTCGGGAAAACTTTGAGACGATGAAGGCCCAAATATTTAATTTGACGGGGATCAAGACATACGACGAGGAACAGCACCCAACAAAGAGGCGGAGGGTTGAGCCCAACCCTAGCGGGCCTGTCCATTCGATATTAACCAATGGAAATAACTTGAATGGAGGGTGAAGGCCAGCGTTGCGGGCAGAGCAGAGCGAATGGCTGCCGGAGTCATGATGGATAGTCGGTGTTGAGAAGAAAGCTGCACGTCCCAGATATGATGGCTATCATCGGAGGGTGCGCAATGCCATGTACAGTCATGTGGCTGCTAGTTTTTGCTGTGGATATTGGGAGGGGCGTGGCTATTTGGCGTTGGGGGGCAGCATACAGATGAGCACCCTAGAGGTCATGCTTATAGGTATGAGCGCTCATAGGTATATGGATTGGATGGCAGGTCAGCGAAGCCCAATTTGGTAGGTTGTCGGGCTCATTCGATGTCGGGCTCATTCGACGTATGTACGGATTAGTATTGTGGCATATAAATACTAAGCCAGGGAGGTGCGGGCCAAGCCTTTTTTTAAAGCATCGGAGCGGTTCCACCGTTCAGGTGCTGCATTCATGGATCTTGAGCGAGCTCTGGGCAAGGCTACCCTGTTTCCTGCGGCATCCCACACCGAAGCTTCTTTCCTTCCTTCCATCGTGGCGGGGGTGCCAAGGGCTCGAGAAATGGTGGGGAGGGTATATATGACATCCACTAGGACCGCATAAGAATATAGTGGTTCTGAATGGCCCCTTGCTCTCCCAGCATGTGCGTCTCGTGCGTGAATGTATCTGGTCGACTCGGTTAAAGTAAGCGTGATGTTCGCCATGCCGCCTGTGTGCAGCGAGACACAGGGTTGTCGCCGGCGAGGCTGTCGGGGTCAGCCGCGTGTTGTGTTGCGAGCTCCCGCTCGGCGCTCGGAATGCGGCCAAGAGGCTGGTTGACTGGACCTGGCTGATTCTGCGGCGGTGGGCGGCAAGGCGTCTGTGAGACGCAACCGACCAAGCCGCACTCCTCATCTGCTCGCAGTTGGCCAAGTGCCTGACAGCGCTAATATGACCAGGCTTTTGTCAATCCACCCGGGTAAAGCTTGGAGCTTGGAAGCCCGATCAAGTTTTGGCTGGAACCCAAAACCAACAGGACCAAAGAGCACTGCAGAAGGGGGAGACCCAGAAGAGAACCAGGGGGGGGAACAAATGCAAAGGAGAAAAAAGCAAAGCTTGCGGTCGGCAACAAGACCATCCTATTGATATTGATATTGATTACACTGTAGTCCTTCTGCAGTCTCTACCGCAGCCCAACAGGCAGGCAGGTTGGCAGACTGGCAGTCGGAGCACAGCTTGAAGCACTCAATCGCACCGTGACCCGCACTCCAGGACCCAAGCCCAGGTCGCCCAAGAACCCTCCGTCCGGAGATCACCAGTAGGTGACCCTGTTTGCTCTCCACCCATCGTCGCGCCGGCAAGCATTGCCAATCCCACCCTCGGCACCCTGCGAGCCTGCACACCATACCTACCACCAACGCACCACACACCACCCGACACCGACCTGATGCGCATCACCACTGCCACTGCCACCACCCTCCCCGGCTCTGCATCCTCCGCCGAGTGAGCACCTCCCCGAGCCGACTGTTGCACCCTTGCCCAACCAAACAAACGAACCCAAAAATATTCCGACCTTGCCCATCGACTGCCATCATCTTCGTCGTCGCCGTCGCTATTGTCGATCATTGCATGCGGGCACCATCGCGTCCTTTGGCCCAAGAAATGCGCCTGTGTCTCCTGCGCAAAGATAACGGCAGCTGCTCCGAGGTTGGGACAGAGCTCTCCAGAGCCCAGAGCTAGTTGGAAAAGACTGGGTCCGCCTTTTCAGGCCCCGCCATTTCGACACGACACATCGTGAAGACGACGAGCTGCAGAGCTTCCCGCTGCCTTTTTCCTAACCTGACCTTCGCCGTCGGCTGGCGCATCAGAGTCACCTGTCGGCGCCGTCCTCGATTGGGTACGTGGGCTTTTCCTATGTTGATTTGTTTTTGGCGGTCCAATTGCCCCGCAAACCTGACGTTTAGCACCTGCGATTGATCGCCCTGGCTGCCGCGACAAAGGGCACCCGCTTTCAGCAGTGAACCTGGGACCGACACTAACGGCGCGACCTAACAGACAATTGCGCGCCGAGAGAGCCCTTCTTTCGCATCCAGGCTGGATTTGGTTGCATACGTGCGCTGCCTCGATAGCCGGCAGAGTCAGCAACCCTCCGCACGAATTCACACACTTGCGCGCGCGCGCCTCGGCCGATAATTTGCCCACCGATATCGATCCCACGAGCATCTCTCCCCAGCCGATAGCATTTGTCGGGGCCTAGGACTCGATCTTGACTCAAATAGCACGAGAACCTCCTTTTGACGAGTCCGATGTCGCAGCAGCAATGAAAGAAACGATGGATGGAGCGGCGAAGAGAATAGACAAAGTGGTCAAAGACATCCTCCCACGCAGTCCCCACCATCTTACCCTGTCCCTGGATCGCAAGTTCCCCAGCCCGGATGGGTTTTGGTTTACCGGCGCAAGCAGCCCACTACAGTACATGACCTTCCTCTCGGACGCGCATCGCGGCATCCTGATAACCCGCCCCTCGTACGAGATCCGCCAGGAGCACGAGAGCGCTCCCCTTCTGATGCCTGCCAAGGTGCTCGCCAAGGGCGAGGTGAAGAAGAAGCTCTCCTTCAAAGACTACCAGAACAAAAAGAAGTCGGCCTCGCCAACAGACCCCGAACCGTTGGTAAAGGTGGACACGAGACCAAACGGCACTATTGCCCACACCACCAAGGCCCCCAAGGAGGAAGGCAGGAAAAACGATGCGAAGCCGAAAGAGAAGGCAGATTCGCGGCAAGATCCCCCGCGGCCCGACAAGCCGCGGCAGGAGCTGAACGGAGAGATGTACGTTTACACCACGTGCTAGATTGGTAGCAACAGTTCGCCCTTGACCTTCGCTAACATTGTCCCAAGAATCAAGAGTTCTCAACCAAGAGCGCCGCCCGAGACGGACAACCGCAAACGAACCGCGGACACAGACGGAAACCCGCCTCCGCAAAAACGGATCAGGAGTGACAACCTGACGACCAAGCCCGATCCTCTCCGGGCTCGAGACCGCGCGAACGAGAAGCCACAACGAGAAGGGCGAAACGAGTCACTCCACCCGACGGCTAATGGTCTAGCACCCTCGATGGCGGCCGACAGAGAGCGGGAGAATACCACGTCACCAAGATCTACAATTCAGGTCAACGGGACACGGCCTCGTTCTGAAAGCGGCATGTCGACACCCCGGAAACCGGCTCTTCCAGAGCTGCTTTCTCCCCTACACCCATCATTCGACGCCGAGCTAGGCCAATTAAGCCGGCCCGACACGGGAAGGAAGAAGACGGCGTCGAAGGCGCCACCAAAACCACAGAAGCTCGAGGTCCCGCCACCAACAACAAAACGGCCCAAGCCAGCCCTCAGACTACCCCCACTCCTTTCACCAACACTACCCCCATTAATTGAGGCAGAGCTTGCACGACTTAAGAAGTTGTCAACGCCCAAGAGCGAGACAAGCCAGCAGAGCAGTCAGGCCCCAGAATCGCCGACAAGCTCGAGGAGGACCAAGGCAGCTGCCGATCCCGCGGCGGAGGAAGCGGAGCCCAGCCGATCCTCCAAAATCGTAACACTGAAGTTCAAGAAGGCGAATGCGAAGAGGGTCAAGGATCTCCTGACTCTTCCCTCGAGATCAGCAAAGGATACTCTAAGGAAGGAAAGGTCAATGAGCGTGGAAGGCACGCCACCGCCCGCGAGAAAGCATCCTCGACTGATAGCTCTGGACGACATACCATCAGAACCTTTAGCAGCGCCTAAACGAACTAAACTGACGGGTGACTCCGTGGTGGCAAAACCCGTCCGCCCATCTACGCCCCTCAAGCAGAGTGCCACCGCCATGTCACGTGTCACATCAAGCCAATCCCAAGGAACGCCAGGCAATTCGACAGGACTGACACCGGGCACACTAGAGCGTCCGCCAACTCGCTCAGACAGCGTAGAACCCGGACGAGCTCGAGCGAATGGCGAGTCGCTCCGAGAGCGGCACGACGAATACCGGCTGATGGGTACGGACCTGAAGCACAAGCGCGATGCCATTTTGCGGAGCAAACACCAGGGCGCAACCCTGTCGGCGGCCGACGAGAGGCGCGTAACGGCACTGCACTTCGAGATGATTCTGGCATACATGGTCGCCTTCCACTCCCTAAACCAGGCGCGCATGCTCGATCGAAAGATGTGCGACCCGGCCGCCTGGGAATCGCTATTGCCGCACCTCCACGAGCTTAAGAGGCGGGTGGTGAACAACAGGGCTCTTCGCGCGCTCGCGCTGCAGATGCACGCGGTTTGTCTGGAGCAGATTACGGCGTCCTTCAATACCCTCAATTCTGCGGCGGTGACGACTGGGTTCGCTCAGTGGGCCAAGTTGGAAAAAGGACGGGTGCCCATGTGGGCTGAGGCCGTCAACGTGTGCGATGGGGTCGAGGATAGGCGGATGAAGACTTTAATGGGCCCTTGGACGCGGGTTGAGGACGCGGTTGCGGCGGTGCTGGGGATCATGAAGAGATGGGCAGATCTGGACAAAGTTGATTGGCGGCCGGTAATCATGAAAGATAGGGTGGGGGAAAGGGCGACTGGGAGGGAAAGGGAGCGAGTTAATGGGGCGAGGGACTGATCAACCGACCGCATCTGGGATACCTGTCTGCACTTGAATCGAAAAGTGTGTGATAGATAGTCCCTCTGACGACGAAGATTCTCTACAACGGCGGCACGATGTTCTTTAATCAACACAACTCGCGCACACCATACCGATGGGGAGCGCATAGCGAATGGAAACGGGCGTGGCGTATATACCGGCACCAAAATATACCCGCCCCACCAATGTATTATGATATGGGAAGGGAATATCTCGCGGGGTTCTCGCTGGATGGGAAAAGCATCTCATCATCGTCCCCCCCTCCTCCCCCTCCCCCCCCCCCCCCCTCTCCCCCTCTGGTTAAGGGCTTGGGAAGGCAAACCTGATGGGATAGCTCGCTTGCTGGATGGGGCGTTTTAGGGGTACCTTCTGTTTTGTTTTCTAATTATTTGCTAGCAAAGCTGGCCTTCTGCTCTGGAAGAGCACGAAGAGAGATGATACCTCATAGTTGCGCCATTGGCCTTCCCCTGGCTAGTATGGGACCTCACGGCCGCAAACATCAAGTCGTGGACTATTTACTGGAGTTGAGGAGAGCTGCGGTGGTAGGTTGGAAAGAAACTTATGGTCAGCTTTTCTGTTTATCGTGTTGCTGTCGCTGTCCCGCTTGTCGAAGCGCGGATGATGGGCACATGAAACGCAACCAGGACGGGGGAAGGCACTTACTTGTTTTACGGCTAGGAAGAGATAAGAAAGCGCTTTTTTTCTCCTGAGAAATGAAGGATCGGCCTATTTTTCCTGATCTGTGTATGTACAAAGCCTTGATGGGGGCTTGCTTTTTTTCATTTTCGTATGTGGCCACTTTTTCTTTTTTTTTCCTCTTTTTGACATGTTACACATGATGATATCCCCGGCCCCGTTTGCCTCGACTGGAAGAGGGCAACGGCGTTGTTGTTACTGCTGCTTTTTTTGTGCGTTGGGAGCCCTGTGGCGTGTGTGGTCTGGTTTGGGTTCTGGGCTTTTTTTTTTCGGGAAGGGGGGGTGTGGTTGGTTTCATGGATGGGGAAAGGGATGGCTACACTGTGGAAAGTTCATGGGAGGCGCGAAGGGCATTATTTGTATGTTCTAGGTTGCACTTGATCTCAGTCAGGAAGAAGACAGGGGAAAGATAGGGAGGCGATCAAAAGAAGACGGTTGAATACCTTGCCATTGTGGAATTGATGAGTTGACTGTGAGGTGTGAGTAAGTGTTTGTGGTAAGGGGGGATGGGGGGATGGGGGGGTATGGGGGAGATGCGAAGGCGTCACTTTAGAGTGTGGCTTCGGATGTGGTGAAACTTACCCTTCGTTTTGAGTTGTTCCAAGCGCCATGGCTGGAGCAGTTCTATACACGAGGATATGGTTTCATATTACCTAGCCTACCAAGGAGAGTTGAGTGTCTTGGACATGATGGTCACGAACGCATGCTCAAGGTAGTTTAGAAGTCAGTGTGTTGCATTTCTACGAGTCCTGTGTAGGAGCAAGCTGAAGTAAAAAAAGCAGTCCCAGTAAAGTGCCCATGCATGTCCAAGGTCGTGAGACCAAATGCACGAAACTTATTCACCTCCTGTATCTACTTACTACTTGCTGAGGAGAAGTATCGTAGTCATTGCAAAGCGAGATCCGAACCCATAAAAAACCCGAGCAAAATGTAACGCAAGAGAAATGCCTCGTATCCTTGTCATCGTGATGCCATCATTCATCACAGATAACCAGCCGTGTGAAGAGCCAAGTAGAAAGGAAACCACCCATCATCATCACGCCCGGCTCATCAAGTCCGTCCGCCCAATGTCGATATCGCTCAAATGTCGCCGTTGTTGCCCCTGTTGACGCCCCAGAGAGTTGGGCCGCCAAAGATGGAGGGCTGCGGACGAATCAAGCTGTCGTCACCAGTAAAGAGCTCTTCGTCAGTGAAGAGTTCGGTAATTTGGTTGTTTCCCTGGGCCGGGGGGAAGCCGAGATGACTATTTCCGTAGCCGTGGGGATTGCCGAAGAGACGGGCGGGAGTCATGGGAAGTTGACCGTTCTGGCCGCCGTAGTTCTGAATGGTACCGCGGGGATTCATATCAACGTCACGGTACTCCTGGCCCATATTCCAGGAAGCGTTGGCGGTAAGATCATCCACGGGAGCCGAGTGGCCGTCCTGGGCGAACATGGGGTGGGCGGTGGCCTTGGGGGCAAAGTTAGTCAGAGGCTTGTCCTCGTTCTGCTCTTCCTTGATGATCTCCTTCTTGACCGCCTTCTCGTCGGCGGAATCCTCCTCCTTGATGGCCTTCTTGCGAGAAGGGGAATCATCGATGGTAATGACATTCATCTCGTCAGACGAGTCGGCGTCCTCGACAACCACGGGAGACGACTTGAACTTGTCAGACTCAGAAGCGGCCGCAATCTTTTTGCCTCTGGCGGATGTAGCCTTCGGAGCAGCCCTCAGCTTTGTAGCTCGGGGCTTAGCCGGTGTTCGCTTCTTAACACCCGTGCCAGTAGCAGCCGAGCCGGCAGTGCCGGAGCCGGTACCGAAATCAGCCGTGGTAGGAGTGTTTGCAGCAGGGGAGCCGCCGTCGGCGTTAGCCGGGCCCATCATGTCAACGCCTAGCTTGCGTTTGACCTGGCCGAAGCGGACCTTGAGACGAGGGGAGTAGTGTTAGCTGGGACATGGGGAAGAGTGCTAACATTGGGACTTACCTTGGCGGTCTCAGCATTCTTGAAATTGTTGTCATTGGCAACACCGTCCCAGTCAATGGTGGGTTTCTCTTTCATGTTCTTGATGATTGTGTAGAACAAGTAAGCCTCGGCTGCGGTGGGCTGCTTTCTGCCCTGGGCGTCAACGCCGCCATCAGTGAGAGAGGCCTTGGAAGGCATCTTGTTTGCGACTGAGATGAACTAAGAGATGTTGTTAGCATTCATTGCTGGAATCGTCCCCTCATTCAGCCTACCAGTGGGAGGCTCAATGGTAGTGGTGGTGAAAAAGCTGGGATGTACTGACCGGTGGTTCTTTCCAGTTGTGTCCTTGCCTCGATGAGCAAAGCAGGTCGAGAAGACGAGGTAGAAGTAGTAAGGTGCTTGGAGGGAAGTTGGCGATCTGAAAAGACGTGGAAGTGAGGGAGGGAAAGTAACAATCTGAGAAGGTGTGGAAGAGTGAGTGAGTGAAAGAAATAATGAGGCATAAGATGACCCTTACCTTGTCAGAGCTGCCCTGTTGAGGCCAGATGGGTGGGAATCAAGTTGGACGGCGGGCCAAGATCTGAGACAAGCGTGGAGAAGAGAAGAGAAAAGAAAAGGAAGGGAGAGGAGAAAGATCAGAAAGCGACAAGGAAATTTATGCCTATTAAAAGCCACCGAGAGGAACCACTGGGATGGCCAAGCGGAAGGATTCCATTCACTCTCAAAAATCAAAGGCGATGGAGCACAGTGGTGGGGCAGATATGTTGGTGAGGCGATGTGGTGATGAAATACTCCAAGATATCACCCTAAAGTCTCGGTATTTCGTGATAATCAGGAAGCATCCCAGGCTTGATCCACCACAGTGGCTGCCAACAAACGCAAATGGCTTTAGTGACTGGAAGGTAAGGCGTACCTTGAGGACCCCGAGACCTAAGCATAACCCTCACACACACGCGCGCGGGGGGATTGTTTGAAAAAGACAACTACTTAGGTCACAAGGAAGGATCGATACTGGGCTATGTAGGGGTGTCATTTACCTGGGCAGGCACGATGTAGATACATGAGGTAGATACGGAGTTGCCTATATACATGCAAAGATCCTTCTTCCAGTCAAGCCTCGACTAGGTCGCTCCTTCCGTGGCATCCTGTCGGAGTATCAAATCCAAGAGTGTGACAGTTTTGGGCCATGTTCCACCTAGTGCCGCTTGTTGTGAGGAACAACACCGTGATTCCCTTTCCTGGTCGATCTTCCTATCTGTTGGTGATAGTTACTGCCTCTCTGCGGAGTTGGAGGTTATCCGATGTTGGTTGTATAAGCAAGCGCGAGAGATATCGAACCGGTTGACCCTAGGGGTTGCAACTGAATAAAGTAACTGAAGACCCCTTCTCTGGGATATACCTATGTGAGGTGATGGGAAGGAACGACTGGGAGCCACGGTAGCGTTAAAAAATCACAGAAACCACAGCCGAAATAACGATCACGGAGATCATATATTGGCACAGACCAGACAGAGAGTGTAACCGAAAAACACAACTGGGGTTTCTTTGCTACCCACAAAATGGTACACTGACAAAACATCTGGTGATATCTGGGTGAGCTACGCTGGGACTCGGATATGTGGGGCAGACAACTGGAGGGCATTCCTGAAGAAACATGACTGAAGAGCGCAGCCGGGGAACGCAGCCGGGTAACGTAGCTTGAGAACGCAGCTGGAGAGCGCAACAGGGAAACGCAGCTGAAGATACCCTCAAGATATCACATAGTCCAAGTCTGATCTGATACTAGGTCATGTCACGTCATCATTGATATTCTATGGCTACAACGCCGCGCCGTCAACAAGCCAGCCCAATTTCGCCGGCCGACGGAAGCAGCAGCAGAAGTGGAGATAGGAGATGCTCACTTCAAAAAGAAACGGTCCCAAGGGACCGCGAAATAGGAACCAAGGGCCCGGCTCAGCCCCGTCCAGTCCGATCCAACCCAACCCAAACCCAACCGACCGCACCGAGAATTAGATGGCCGACATTGGATCACCGACTCCAGAGACCAACAAACATCAAGCAGGATATCAGAAGCCCTCCGGCCCGCTCCCCACAACTCCATTACCCTCCTAGGGAACCACCCACGAAACCTAGTGATATGACTGCGTATCCCAGTCCTCGTGCTTGACCGTGACCTGACTCCCCTCCTCCAGCAAGGCCGCATGCACGCCGAGCTCATCCTCCAGGCTCCGCTGGTGCTGATGCCGGTGATGATCATCGCCATGCTCACAAAACGCCCCGTAACACGTCCCATCCAGCCCGGCGCCATACCCGCCGTGCATCCCCATCCCAAACCCAGTCGAATACCCGTTCTGCGGGTGTGTGTGGTGCTGCTGCTGATGGTGCTGGTGGTGGTGGTGCCACGACGAGTGGCCGGCACCGTCGTGGCCCGCGCCGCCCACCACCGGCCCCGGCGACAGCCCCGGCACGGGCGAGAAATCAAACGACGCGGCGTCGTGCTGCAGCATGTCGCTGGCCGACGGGCTGGCCGCCGCGCCGCTGCCGAAGCCCGACAGCACGTCCGAGTCGCTGCAGGGCGTCAGCAGCCGCATGTGTAGGCGTGACTGCTGCTGCTGGTGTTGTTGGATCTGGTGCTGGAGGTCCGAGAGGCTGGCTGGCGCTGGGCTGCCGCCGAGGTGTAGCTGGTGGGTGTAGCTGTGTTCCGAGGGCGAAGCCGAGGGCATAAACATGCGCTCTTCCTTGATCTTGGGTGTCATGATCATGTCGCTGAGGCTGATGTCCCGGGACGGGGGAGAGGAGGCTGACTCGGTATCGCGGGGCTCCGGTTTGACGCCGCCTTCGGGGTTGACGTTGCTGCTTTCGTCCTCGGTTCCGTCTTTTTGTTTGGTGTTGCTGCCGCCGCTAGCAGACTTGCCGTCGTCCTTCTTCTTCTTGGAGACGCGGCTCCGGTTCGGATTTGTGCGGTTTCGGCGCTGCGGCTCGATTCCTAGCATCGCGGCCTTGAAGCGCGAGTACCGCATGCGAGCTGCATGGCCGTTGGTGATCTCTTGCACGAGGATCGGGTCGCGGGCGACCTTGTTCCAGTCGATCTGGTGGGTTACCGCCTGTCAGTTTCGACGCCAACCTGACCAGGCAGCAGTGGGGTTTGGTATTCCTAGACTTACATCCTTCAGACACTTTTGTTGGAGGATGGCGAATAGGAATCTGGTCATGGCATTATCATTGGCCGACATGGTGGGCGATGTCTTGCTGGTCCGGTCTGGCGGAGGACTTGCTCTGGCGTATTCTGACGGAGGTAAGGAGAGAGAGAGAGAGAGAGATAGGGAGAGGGAGCAGGGTCGAAAGCCAGCCGACCACAGCAAGAGGAGAGAATTACAAGAGGTGAGAGGGGGTGGTGGTCCAATATGAACCTGAACAGCTGAGGTGGACTACCGGGAGTGTAGGCAGTGGCAAGGATCACACTGACCGAATCCGGCCGCTCGAGTGTGGGGGAGTGAGTCACTGATGAGCTGGGTGTGAATAGATGGAAGTGAGGCTGGCGGGATTGTGGGATTATATGGGTGTTTCACCATAAAAAGACACAAGGAAGCGCCAGAGGCGGACCGGGACCGCCTTTGGCAGCAGGCCGGGTTAAGAAATAGGCCCTAATAGGACCCCCATTATTCGTCTACGCTACGGGCGATCCGCCCCCCCCCCCCTCCCCTTGAAGGGCCGGCAGCAAGCCGAGCGGGCGGCCTTGCCTTTCGGGGCAAAAGACATACCCAGTCCTTCGGCCCGGCCACTGAGATAAGAGACCTTGTTGAGAAAGACACCATGGCCAAAGAGACGAAGGATGCAGGAAAGAAACCTGTTTGCTCAGGTATGAGCAGTCATTGTGGGAGGCCGGCAGGGTTTAAAGCGCCACGTCCAAAGAAAGGGTGCCAAAGAGGGCAGTTCTCTTTGCAAGGCGACTCCCCTACTTCTGGCCGGAGTACTGCTACGGGCATGAAAATGGTTGCCCGCTCGTCAGCTTGCTGCTGGCTGTGGGCGGGAGGACTCAATAAAAAAATGGGGACCGGGAGCAAGGGCACGACCAAATAGATGACTTCAAAGTTGTGATGGTGGTGTGGATGGTGGGAGGGAGCGACGAGGAGACGCGGCGCCGCGGGGCTACCGCGTAAAGTGGTTTTCCAAGACATGCATGCGCATCCCTGTCGCCTGTCGCCCTTGTCCCCCCCCTGTTGAGCGATGTGGCACCGCCGAGTTTCTGCGAGTTTTCCAATCGCTAGACCTGGCGAGCAACGACAATCCCCCTCATCTAGTGGCGAGTTGCCAATTGGCGACATGCATGCTTCGCGATTTGTGTGGCGTCGTCTCTCTTTTGCCCGCGTCTGGGTTCGTTGCTATCTCTGCCTAGGAAGCTTGGTAGTCTGCGCAATGGCAATGGCTGGAGGGAAACAAAATACAAGGCCACTTTGGCGGGACAACTGGCCGCGTCGAGGTAGGCGAACCATGCGCCAACGGTGGAGGGGCATCCCTGAAGGCCATGCAAGATCGGGATCAATTGCGAAATCCATTCAGGAACGGTGTGATAGCTGCTGTGAGACTTGTGAGTCATTCGAGTCACCATGGTGTGTCGTGGGCTCTAAGGGGTGGTTATTCCGGTGGTTGGGGAGGGAGGGGAGCTCGTCTCATTGGCGATGACGGAGCTGCGAGACGGTTCCGCGGGGTCAGGAAGGCAGTACCCGTCTGGTACGACGGTCAATTTGTGCGGATGGACTGAGGCAGCGGCGAGTACGTGGCCCCAACAGCAGCGACATGGAGCGACATGGAGCGACATGGAGCGCCATGGGGTGCGGTCGAGGCATGTCAGTTGCGAGTTGCCTTGGCCGCCTTATCTCGGTCGAGGGGGGATGTAGCGGTCAGGTACCCCTCCATCAGCACCCCGCCCTTTGACAGCCGAGCAAGACAACCGCAGGCCTTCTGCAAGGCTGGAAAAAGGAAAGGAGGCTGCCATCTTGCTGAGATGTTGCTGAGATGTGTGTAGAAGAGACTGGAATTGGAATTGTCTTTATTCTTCGAGATGGAGGGGGGGGAGCAATTTGGGTCGTTTGTCGGGCGCGCAATTGACCTCTGGCGACTTTGGGGCCGGGTGGTGGATGGGAACCGCTTAACGGCTGCTGCAAAATGAGGTGGTTGGAGTCTGATGGTTCAAAAAAAAAACCAAAAAAAAACAAGTTGGGCTGGCACCGCGTCGCAATCGACACTGTGTGACTGGTAGTCGCGATGCTGGCGCCAAATCACTTGACCTGGCGGTGTACAGACATGGGTGCTGATGCGATGACTGGGGCGTGGAAGTAGTGCCGTCCATAGCAGCGGGTGCACGCGGTGGTCCAGGCAGCATGCTGCCTCAGGCAGGCGGGCACCTCGCCCTCAGGGCGCTCATACCTGGGCGTGGCCCAACGCCCACCCTTCCCCGCTGCTCTTGAGTTTCCATGCGGGGGCGCCAGCCTTCGGCATTTCTGATTGGCGTTGGGCCAGCCTGCACAGCTCGCACAGCAAAAGGCCACTGGTCAGGCCGGGACTCGGTTAAATGTTGAGCCTGCTGCCCATCTGTTTGAGCAACTCGTCTCTTCGCGGTGCAAAACCATCTCTCCTTAGCAGTTCTTAGCAATTTTGCAGCCTATCCACTTCGACACGGTTGACTCAGTCGACCACCCTATAGCAGCCCTGGCTGGACTCATACCCGCCGCGACGTCGTCGTCCGCAATGAACAAGAACTGGAATGACCGGGCCGACAAGGACCTGTTCTTCACCATCCTGTCGGTCAAGAACATTGGCGTCATCAGCGGCTCCGAATGGACCACGATAGGCAACCACATGCGCACCCTGGGCTACGGCTTCACCAATGAGGGATGTCGGTGAGTGCGCTTCCATCTCATCCTCATCCCCCCATCGTGTTCATATATATCCCCCTCCATTATTCTCGTAGCGGCCCGCCTTTCTTTTCCTTCGAGTTTTGCGTGTATTTATATCTCTGCCGCTCGTCGAGCGTGTAATTCGCTCGAGTCTCAATCAAGAACAAGTTGCTCTGCCTGTCGCCTCGCCCGCCAAATCCAATTCCGTTCCAGTCGGGGCTGCGATGTTGAGAATCAATGTTGAGAGCCGCAGAAGTCGGTCGCATGTCTGCAGGTCCTCACCCGCGCTACCAACAGACAGACATACACATGCATAGCCATACACACCATACACATCATACATAGGGGCTGTCATGAACTCTCAATGCTTCGTTGATCCTCCCTCCTGCTTCTCGTGCACATGTGCGTCCTCGTACTCGCACTAACTTGTTCCAGCCAACACTTTCAAGGGCTTCGTCGAGCCCAGAATAAAGCCGAAGCCAACGGAGTCTCCAGTGAGAGCAATCCGCGGAAGGCTGATCCCACCCAGAACCCCATCACCCGTCGGCCTGGTCCTGGTCGCGGGCGGCCCAGAAAGCAACCCGCTGTTGCTCCCGTAGAGGGCGGCACTCCCGGAGATTCCGGTCTCACCGGGGTTCCCGGCATCCTGGATCTCTCCGGTGTGGCCGGTGGCTCTGATACCTCTAACCTCTCTGACACTCAGGGTCTGGAGACTGGCCAGAGTGGATCCCAGCCGCCACCTCCTATCGCGCCATCGCTCTCAACTCAAGCAGACACGCCTGTGGCCGACGACCTTGCTGTTGATCCTAGTCTAGAGGATGCTGAAGCCGGCGATGAGCACGCAGCCAAACGGCCTAGGCTGGATGAGAACCCATCCTTGGATGACGAAGCAGTGATGAATGCCCTTGCCGCCCACAACGATCCCTCGTCTGGGAACTCGTATGTGCCCGAGTGAGTGTTTCTCCCTCCTCTCCTCCGTTCTGTCATCCTCTCTTCCAGTGTTTCATGGCTAACATGCTTGCAAGTTATAATTATAGTGAAGCATAGTGGTGGCATCTCTCGTGTGGGTTGGTAGCGGAATTACGATTGGAGTTTGAGGGGATTCCTAGGTCGTCCTGGGAGAGTCGGTCTCGTTGATTCCGCGTTCGCGGCTTGTCTGTCGTCGATGGCCACGTCGGCGGCGGCGGATGTAAGATCTGTTTGGGCACGGATTTGGAGTTCTGGATTCGGTTTTCGGGTGCGATGGTCCTATTGGATCGAAACAATGGCGAGGGTACGGGAGTGAGGTATCCCCTCTTGCAGCGCAGCCTGGTCAACTAAACAGGCGGCTTGCTCTTCTCACGAGCATGTTGCCCTCGCCTAGGGAGGGAAACGAAGAGGAATATTTCCTCACTGCCCCTGAATTTTCCAGGCACAGATTCTAGGCCATTGAAGCCAGGAGCGTTTGGCATAGATAGCGAGGTCATTCTGGCAGTCCATCTGGGAAAACCATTGCGCCTGATTCCAGAGAACGGATGGTCATGAACTGACCAAGGGATCTATGCTCTTCCTTTGCCAGTGTTTTTTCTACCAGATCATGGCAATTCCTTATCATAAGTATCACCGGGACTTTCAACCTGCCCTCCCGTAAAAATACGGATGCTGACTATATACCTGCTGAAAGGACTTGAAAGACCCCAACGATGCATGCCAGACGCTTTAGCAGGCCTTGAGTAGGCTCCGGCAATGCCTACCACTGAGGAGAAGGATGCTTCAGAGCGACCTTCTTGATGTTTAACACGCAGCCGCCACAGGGTTTATATATCCCTTCCCTCCCCGGTACGCCCATACCATCCTCGACGACGCCAGAAGTCAAGCAAGACGATGGCGGAGGCCGGGCAAGACGATCCCGGAGCCCGGCAAACGATTCTGGAGATCGGGCGAGGCGGTCCAAGTGCCCCCGCGGAATCCTCCGGTGAGGCCGGGATTTTCAACTGCAGGTCGGACCTAACGGTCCCAGTCCCGGCCCGTGTCTGCGTGTTTTGTTTTGATCACAAGCCCCTTCCTTCCTCACGCTTTTTCACTTGTCTTCCCGCAAAACAACAAAAGCAACAAGCCACCACCTTGCTGCCAACCTCATCACGTCCGCTTTTAAACACCACACGAAAAAAAAAAAGAAAAAAAAAAAGAAAAAAAAAAACACATCACGACAATGTCGACTCCTGCCAAGAAGTCTGGCCCTGCTTCCGACGAGGTTCCACGCCCGAAGGGCAGATGGTTGGCTGAGGCTCATGAGGCTCTCCTACTCTCTATCATCGACTCGATCTCAATGGAGAGTATCAATGCCAACAAAGATGGCATTGAGGATGCAATGGCCAGACGAGGCTTCACCTACAGCTATGACGCTATCCGGTAAGTTCAGCTTTCTATTCTCTGCTTTTTCATCACATGTTGTTTTAGCGCTGGTCCCCTTCCCGGTTTTTCTGTTCGGGCCCGACCCCTCCTCGCCTTTCTGTTCAGAATCAGCCGGGCTGGCTCTCTCTTCCCACAACCACTTCATTCTCTCCCAACTACATTGCCTTTCTGTTCGGCATCAACCCTCGCTCTTTCACAACAGCCAGAGCACGACATGGCTTGTGCCTTTTTGAGCTTTCCCTACCACTGGGAGCCCAAGGATACTCAGCGAAGTACAAGGCAGATTTGGAGAAGATGATGCATGACACGGGCCACAAGAACTACCCCTGTCGGCAATTCAAGTGCAATATACTCATGTTC
Source organism: Lasiosphaeria hispida (assembly GCA_033439745.1). NCBI lineage: Eukaryota > Fungi > Ascomycota > Sordariomycetes > Sordariales > Lasiosphaeriaceae > Lasiosphaeria > Lasiosphaeria hispida. The sequence continues at coordinate 1,750,808 of JAUIQD010000007.1, read as the reverse complement.
ATTGCCTTGCTGGCCCCTTACCCCTTTCGGGTGCACAGACCCAAAACACTCAGAGGTCTTGAGTCTTCAGACTTCATTTGGCACCTCGAGTGAGGGTTAGTGATGGGTCTGCTCTGGCCCTTGCCATAGCGCTGGTCGTTTTCCCCAGATCTGCACACCTTCACAAAACACCTTCACACCTCCAACCCTCCAACCGTGCACACCACTATCACACCAATCCGCACATCACACATCGCACAACACCATCGCCATCGCCATGGCACGTTGGGAGGAGTTGCGTGATGACCTCTTTGAGGCCACTCTCTCCGTCTTTCTGCCCCTCACGCGGGACCAGCAGGACGCGGTCGTCCAGTTCATGAATCAGCGTGGCCACAATACTAACTGGAATGCCATCAGGTACGTAACATCACTGCCATGCTGCGGCGCAAAGACTGGGAGAAAGTGGCAGGAGGGGAACGGGGAGGGAGGCGCTTAGGCCAAGTGGACAACGTGTTTCCTCGTCCGAGTACCTGCTTGCCGCTGCTTTCTCGTCTTGATCCTCTTTCTCACCTCCCATCTTCTTCCGTCACCTCAGCCGCCACCACCATCCGTACATTGCGCAGCCATCATTGCAGGTCAAGATGTCTAGGCCAGCCACCTGGGACGACCAGGTCTATCTCGACGTCCTGAAGGCCATGAACAACCATTTTCGGCCGAATGCCATGGATTGCCACCACATGGTTGCTGGCTTGCACGCCAAGGGCCACAAATTCAGCGAGAATGCCCTCCTGTATGGTTTTCTTTCTTGCTCGTCCCTCCCCAACATCACGCAAAAGTGTTCCCCCAACCAATTCTTGTTCACGCTCTTTCCCGCTCTTCCCAACCACGCCAGCGTGCAAAGCACGAGATCACCAAGTCACGCAAATCACCATGCCGCGCATTCTTCAAAAGTGGGATTCGGAGGTCCATGAGGACATCCTCTTGGCTCTGATCAAACATTGGGCCCCAAAGCCAGACGACTGGCGTGCGGTCATGGCCACTTTGCACACTCAAGGATACACGTTCACCGAGTCAGCGCTCCAGTACGTCTCGCACGGCAGCCAGCTAACACGTCCCCCCCGTATTTTTGAGATTTCTTCTCAAACTCGCACAAACCTCACCCACCACATTTTCTTTCTCCCTCCCCACCATTTTGCTTGTCTCGCAACAGCAATCACCATCGCTACGACTTGAACCTCGGAAAAAATGGCAGCCAAACCCACAGTCTGGGACCATGACGCTCATCTGGCCCTCCTCCAGGCATTCGTCCTGGAGGCGCCACCCACTCCCCAAGAGTGGGAGAGAGTCCTGGAACGGACTGAGGAGAAAGGTTACTTGTACACAGCGAGTGCCGCCCTGTATGCAGCCTTTCCACTCCTTCCCGCTCTGCAAATTCTGCCCCTCCCCGAGTCAAAGTCCCAGATATCTACCAGGCTTTTTCCCACATCCCACATCCCACTTCCCACTTCCCACTTCCCACTTCCCACCTCCCTTCTTCCTTCCTCTTCCCTTCTTCCTTCCTCTTCCCTTCTTCCTTCCTCTTCCCCAATGCAAACACCCACACAACAAAGAAGTTTCTTTCTTCGACCACAACGCCTCTTTCGGATCGCAGCATTCCTTGATCCTCAATCTTCACAATGGCAAACGCGGATACTCGGATGACATGGGACCACAAGGCGGACCATGATCTTCTCACCGCCATGACCCAGGAATTTCAACCCAGTCAGGAGCAACTTCGCAATGTCATGGCGCGCATGCATGGCTTCGGCTACACTTGCACCGTGAAGGCCATTACGTAAATTTGACACACAGAACAGCACCGCGCAATTTCACTTTGCACTCTTGGAAACATTCAGATTGCTAACATCTCTTCTCTCCACAGACAGCACCTGCAGAAACTGCGCCGCAAGGATGGTACTGGCCCCGCCGTCAAGAACGGCAACGGTGAAGCCTCAGGCTCGACTCCCAAGAGCGCAAAGAAGCGCGCTGCTCCTACCAAGAAGTCATCGGCCAAGAAGACTTCCAAGTTTGTAGCTGAAGATGATTCCGAGGACCTTGACTCGCCCTCCAAGCGCGTCAAGTACGAGAAAGTCAAGAAGGAGAAGGGCGTCAAGAAAGAGGAGTCTGACGAGGACGCCAAGTAAGTACACGGCTGGAGTTGCATCATGATCCTGTCCTTCTCTATGTGGCATAGTTCTAACCATGTCTCTTTACTCTAATACAGGGATAGTGTCAAGAAGGAGGATAACTCCGACGATGAGAACGACGACTTTTCGTTTTGATCAAGAGCTCGACTTCTTCTAATCAAGAGCTCGCCCTCGGCGACTCGGGCAGACACAAATCTGGACCTTCTCAACTTCTCACATTCTGATTTTCGTTCGGCATAATGGGAAAAGCATGATGATCTGGTGGGGGGCTTTCTCGGCATCTAGGAAGGAGTCAATATTGGGGAGTCGCGGATATGATTTGGAGGCTGGGTTCGCTCTGGAGGCAGTCTGGCCGGCCATTGCAGACTCTCATATTTGCATCACACAACTTCCGCACTTGTCGGGCTTTGCTCTCTCGCAAGTCATCTAGGCTCGTCTATATTGCCTCTAGTTCGGTACCTACTTGCATTTCGCAACAGGCATAGCCTGGCAGTCAAGGGAATCTCGCGGTCTATTCACAGCTCTGCTCTCAAGCCTCAGCTCGCGTGACTGTAATCGTGTCCCGACGTAATCGATTGATTCTATCCTGCGACGTCAAGCGGTTGGCATTTTATGCATCAGTAACTCTCAGTCTCTCCGGGCGGCTCAGCCGAGCAGCCATCCACCCCGATGGCAAACAGGCATTCATCGTCAACCACCAGCGCTATCACAAGAAATATCCGTCTCGTCAAGGTAGACCGAGCGCCAGACTTGGCAATTCAACATCACATTCAGCATACTTTCGACAAACCGAACACCAGCTAGCCAAAAGCCTGCGCATCTCAAAGAACGCTCCGGCAATGCTGGCTGAAACATGTTTGCTACAGCGCCCCCCCCCCCCCTCAACCCCTTCAGTGTCTGCCCGCCTGTCTGACTGACGTTGCCGCAGATTATATCAGCATCACCGGCCCGCTTAAGACCTCGAGATTCCCCCGACGATGCATCCCCATCGCCGCTTTGATTTACAACGACAATGACGCGAAACGGACGGCATTCCACGGCGGTCTCTGCTTCATGCTTGAGAAAAGGAACGGCCGGGGAAGAGAAACTCTGGTGTTTGCCGACGAGGACGAGCCCTTTTGGCCCCCCGAGATGATATTTTTGCCCGGTCCGGTACTCAGTGGCTGTCGAGTGCGCAAGGGGTTATTGGCGCCGCGGCATTGGCGTACAGTCAGGTGGTTGGTGTGCAAAGCCCCTTTGAGCTCGATGGCTGCCGATATGGGCTTATTATCGCGATACTGGTATAATTTCTTGATATCATGGCGTCCTCGAGGAGGGATTCGTCTAGACGTCGAGGGGCTCGCTTCGGGGACTCGGTGGGCGGCCGTACCACGACCCTCTTTCTGCTACACTGCGTATTGTGTGATCGTAGCCACCAACTTGGAGCTTTGGGTGTCCTCGAGCCTCTGGCGATGGAGTTTCCAAGGGTGGACGAGATATGCTGGCAGGAAATTCAAACCCCCTGCGTCTTCACCCCTCCAGCCCTGCATCCTCAATCCACTCCAACTGCTCCGCCTATCTGTCGATGCTGCGGTAACTCTCTCACCCTGTTCCCCTGCAACACCTTGCACATCTACATGAAAAACGGAGGTCCCCAGCTCTCTCGCTCCGCCCCTGGCCCACCCACGAGTCGACAACCAACCAGCAAAGCACCAAAGCTGCGCGGCCCAGCGATTCCTCTGGCGATCTCGAAGACTTTTGCCGCTGCTGGTGGTTCAGTCTGCATGAAGCTAGAGAGCCGACCCCTGAATCAACGCTCAGCGCTGGTATCGCCCCAAAGAGCCTTCTCTCAAGTCTCTGCTGTCCTTGCGGCAGATGATCTAGTGCCCGGGCTCCTCGCTTGAAATTACTGCAACTTGCCCTCTGGACGTGGGCTGCCAGCTAAAGGAGGTCCACGAACTGCGCTGGTAAGTTACCTTGAAGCGTTGGTTCTCATCACAGCACAACCATATTCGTGCATGTACACACATCTATCTACCCAAGTAGATGGAGTAGATGGCACTACCCCCCAAGTAGAGTACCAAAGCCGTGACGGCTCAGTATTCCGTCTAGAGTAGTTTTGTTGAGAAGAGTGACTCGGGGGTGGACTTCTGCACCGGTATTGAGGGTTCCCGTGGAGGAAGCGGATCCCGCTGTGTTGCATAACTCCTAGCTGTGGTATCGCCACCCCAGTTTCGGTGGTGAACTAGAGCCCCAAGAAGTTAGGTGCTCAAGATCAGGGGTTTTCTGCAAGCTCGGCCGTACCTTGGACTTCAAGTTGCTCTGCTACTTCTAAGGCTGAGAAATGGTGGGAGCATGTTGCCATCCTGCCGAGGTGTTGGTGAGTCCTTACTGAGAAGTTCAATGTCTGATGTGTCCGGACATTGGCACCTTCTCGGCGCATTTTGCGGGCTTTGGGGCCTGAAATAGTGTGCAGAGCCCAATCCCCCAAATTACACCATCTAATCTGACCCCTTGGAGAGCAATACGCGAGAGGAGGAGTAAAAGCTAGATACATATCACAAGATTAAAGATTTTATGTAATTTAGCATTTAATTCCACTTTCAATTTCCCATGTTCCAACTCCAGTTGGAAGTACTGCCGGACAGGTCGTCGGCCGACTTGGGCCAAGAGCACGGTGCTTGGAGCACTCTTGCCCGGCCTAGGGGCAAGCTTGGCAGAACTGAGCAAGGTGCCTTCCATGTTTCTCAGCGCGTCTAGAAATTGGACAGACTGGCCCATTTGGGAGAGTACGACCCAAAATCCTGGGCAAAGTGAGGGTCCACGAGAAGGCGCGACCTTGAGAGGCAAAGGAAGTGTGCCAAAGGGCTAAAGGCAGCTTGTTCCCTGGCGGCAATCACAGAGAGAGATTGAATCGAGCCGTGCTTGTTTGCAGTATTAGTCTTCACGGGAATGTCAGAGTTGAGCAACGTCGTTGGTTGGCAGCAGCATCGACACGAGCAACAGGATGTATCTCGCCTTCACCCCTCACCCCATTTGGCTTCGATGGCATTGTCCATATGCACCTCCCGTAGGTCCCTTGGACCATCTTAAAAAGCCGCAGTTCTGAGCTGATGCCTTTGACGGTCTTTATCGAGTGTGAATACCTTACACAGCCTAATCACGCTTTGGGAGGGAACGCGACAGCAAAGCAATTCCGAACGACGCGCTGTGTCGGCGATTGGGAGATGATCGACCACGAAATGACAAAATAGGGTCGCGTAATAAAGCACCATCGACTTGTGCCATCCGGCAGCATATATAGGGTCGACTCTTTCCGGACACACTTGCCGATTCCATCCCCCCAGCACCTCCAGAGCCGGACGGGCTTCAGACAGCAACTTGCCTCGGGCAATAAAACCAGGTATGCTGTACGCCCCAGGAAATGATGCACTCAGTAGAGCCAAAAAGAAAGATGATGGTTGCTAATATTCTAGGCTTGGGCTCTCCTTCAACGCCGGGCCTAGGCAGCCCTTATCACTGTTTCTTGCCTTGCCAGAGGATATCCAGCGGGTATCCAGCGCGCAAGACAAACATTGAACGCCACATAACCATCAAGGCCTCCAGGTCAAACAGTAGGTGCCATTTTTGGGTTATCTGTCACCCCCCTGACCAGTGCCCTCACCTTAGCTTGAAAATCATGGTCGGCTGCTGGTGAGATTCTCCCATGTGTTGTTATGTTTTGATGTTGTATTTCGAGCTTGAGAATGGGATAGGGAACGCTGCTTCAGCACCGCAGTCCAAGCATCCCCTTAGCTCAAGGGGGGCTTTCTTGCCTACCAGACTGTCTATGGCATGCAGAGGAGGATCTCGGTGGCTATCATTGGGCCAGATATTGGTTCTGGCTGTCTCTCCTACCCTCAGGTTCCCTTGACCTTGATCTGATTGATCTCCCTAGATCCGTCTATGGTGAGCCGGGCTGATTCCCGTGGTTCCTTGATTTCCTACCCCCTGATCCCGCAATCTCCATCGTCGCTGCCCTCCCCATCAGCCCTAATCCATATTCCAAAACTTCCCTGACCACCTTTCTAGCATCCGAGAAATCGGTGGAAAAAAAAAAACTATAAAGGGCACCCTCTCTACCCACCCACCACTTCTTTCATTCTTACAACTGACGCCACCCAGCTCAGGACAGACCGCACAGCATCCTCACTCCGCTCTCAGTCGTCCCACCCGCCTCTCCACGCACCAGTAAGTTCATCACACATCAAATATATACACATACACATACACATACACATACCCACGCACGCCACACCCTTTGCACAGCACCCGACATCATGTATCACCTCGCCAGAGGTTGAGGCTGGCAGATGTGCTTGGGCAGTCTGCTTTGCCATGGCTTCTAGTGATGTTATGCAGCCCCTGACTCCGGGGGTTCCAGCCGCGTGGCTCTCGCAGTGCCAGCCGCGTGGCTCTGTGAGGCCATCGCGGCTTGTGAGGTTCCGCATGGCCCCGCCAGCCCACCATGGCTTTGCCAGTCGGCCACCAGTCGATCATGGCTCCGCCCACACAACAAGGCGCTGTAGAAGTTGCCCCTGCCCCTCCTTTTTGATTTCAAATTTTTCAAACTCGAAATTTTCTGTGGCCCAACTCTTGATCACCTCCTCCCAGCACCCTCGACTTGAACCATCTCTGCAAACAATTCTTCAAGTCAACATATTGAACTTCCAAGTTTTGAAGCTAACAAGATGGTGAATCCATCCAGAAGCGAGCGAGCGGCGCGCAGCGTCTCTCCGAAGGCCACCAAGACCATCCAGCAGGCCATCGACGAGGAGCAGGCCCGCCGCGCAGCAATGCCTGCCCAGAATGATGGCGCCGCAGAGGGCCACGTGCGGTTCTTGCTGACCTGCATCAGAGCCGCGAGCGCTGGCAAGGTATGCCCTCTCTGTTTGAATTCTAGCCACGATGAGACCAAAGCTCACGTCAGGTTTCATGGTCTGTAGGTCGATTTCCAGGTCGTCGCCAACGAGCTGGGCATTGTTTCCAAGGCTGCCGCGTAAGTTTCAATCTCCCACCTTTGGCCGCACCATGCTTATATTCCCTGCCCAGTGCCAAGCGGTATGAGCGCCTCCAGAAGCAGTACCCGCCCCTGTCGGATGCGGGCCAGGCCGGCGCCGCTTCGGGCTTTCCCAAGGCAGGACCCAAGACCCCCTCCAAGAAGCGCAAGTCAAACAAGATCACGACCGACGTTGATGACGACGAGCCCATCAAGGCTGAGAAGGTCAAGAAAGAGTCCAAGGTCACGGTCAAGAAAGACTCGGAGACTCCTGTCAAACGTGAGAAGCGCGTCAAGAACGAGGAAACCCCGGAGGAAGCTGGAATCAAAGCCAAGCCTGAGCTGGAGCTGACTGATTACGATTACGAGGACTTGAACCCCTTCTCAAGTGGGTCCTTGCCGTTCCATTCCACCCCAGCGGCGCTTTCGGCTCGTGACGGGACCATGGCCACCGAGATTGTCGAGATTGTCGAGATTGCCGACGATGATGATGACGACGAGGGCCCTTGTGTCGTCTGCAAGCCGGAACCGATGGAACCCACGGGTGCCAGCGGCGACGGCGGCAGCCGCTTCCTCTTGTCGTCCTTCAGCGGCGGCATTCCCACTGGCAGTCTCCACGCCGTGTCCCCGCCACCGGTCGCGAGCGTCCACCACCCATATAATTATGCAGCCACTAACATGGGATTTCCCCCGCAGCCTCGGACAACGAGTATTCCGTCTAATTCCGCCACTGCTGGCGCTCTGAGCATCGCAGACTGGGTCTGCCCTCCTCGCGAGGCAGACCTGGACCACTTTTGCCACGAGCACCATCTTGCGCGGTAGAGGTGAGCATAATCCCATCACTTCTTGCTTGCACCCTTGGGCTAACATCTGGCGCAACAGTTCGGTACCATGGCAGCTTGGGCGACATGCCTGTTTCTCTCGAGCATTTTTCTCACACACCTCTCGGACGTTTACGATGGCTATCTTGCTTGAAGCATGGGAGCTAGGATGGGTTTGGGGATGGAGTACTTGCTGCTAGGAAACTCGGGTTGCTTTCATGGCGGGACTTGGGGACGTATTTGACTTGCTTTCGTATTGGAACAGAGGACTTGCCTGAGCTTACCTGCCTGGGCTTTCAGCTCTTAGTCTCTAAGAAACACTGACCTTGCGACTGACTTCTCACTTAGCATTCCATCGTGATTGCCTTGCTGACATGTCTCTGTTCCATGTCGACGTGGTTGGTGACGCCGAAGCCAGACCTCTTGATCTTCCTGGTGTTTGCCCAAATTTCTCTCCATCCACAAGTCCACAAAATCTGTGGCGTGTCAAGCACTCCTCTGCTCAACCACGCGGAACAAAAATCTCTACGAGGTGTTGTGCATGGTTGGTTCGGTTTGGCTGGCCAAAACTTTGAGATATCACAGGATATCATGAGGCGTATCCCACGGCATGGCAACCGTTTGCCCACGATATGGGATTCCGCTGACTGCCTCGTCACTCTCTGTCTGTATCAAGTACCCGTCCAACCAGGCGCAGAGTGAATATATATCGCTACCTACCCAGCGTTCTCGACTGGTTTCTGACCCTCATGTATCTCGACCGTCTGGAATATTGCTTTCACTCGCCGCAATCTAACCCTTTATCTCGCAACCTCTGCATCTCTTCAGTTATTGAGAACATCATACTCGACCAAAAATGTCGTCGTCAGACATATCAGTTCACGCCGCTGAACATGAAGCCAGTGCCCCCGCCAGCCACACTCATGATGATCATCAGGATCACCATGATGGCGTTCGCGTAATAGTTCCCACGACAAGTCCTGCGGATTCGACGAGCCCAACAGCTTCTGGCAGCGACAATGAACCCACCATCGACAACGCACCCGTCAGCAACGACGCACCCACCGAGCCGGTCCAAGTCCCCACTTACAGTGACATTCTGTCCGACCTCACCGGCCGGCCGGGGGATTCGCGGACGTTGCGTATGAACCGGAGGCTCATTGCCTGCATCATCCATTCGTCCTCGCTAGTCCGCGAAGACATCAACTGGGACAGGATCGCCCGCCACTACCACCCCGTCGCCGCCGCAGAGGCCGGTTCTGATCTGGACCTGATCGGCTACCTCGCGGACCTTCGCAACGAGTTCTTCCCCGACACCGAGCCCGAGATCGACACCGAAAGCGACTCCAGCGGCCCTGACGCCGCCCACCGACTCCCTCACCACCACGCCCACGTCGCCCACAATTGGCCCGCCTACCAAGGGCCCCCGTTCCACCCGGCCCCCCACCAGGTAGTTGTGGTGATGCGGCCGCACCAGGAGCCCATGCCGCCTTACGCCCACCAGGCGCGGCCGCATGTCTATGTCTACCAGGCGCAGCGTGGTGGGTATGACGCCTACGCTCCGAATTGTAGGTATAGTTAGATGTGAGTGAAGGGGTGGGGATGGGGTAGGGTTGTGGTGAGGCTACTGGGCTGTTTTTGTGTCGCCTTTATGCAGCCCGTCTCAGCCATCGGATTTCTGGAGTTGCACTTGAAGCTTTTCGGGGTAGATGTTATGTTTTGCCCTCTCTCCGCTTTTGCTGTTGTTTCATTTGGACTGTCTTCAGCCAACCAAATTGGATTATCGGAAATTCTCCGTTGGCCAAGGGGGATTTGGTCTGCTTGGTCTCCTTGCTTCGTGGAATTTCTGGTTGGACCTCTTTGAGGAGCAGTCCCTCAGGGTGGATAACTTAAGGTATTACTGCACCAAAGACACAAAATCCACCTGTACCATGCACCTCTTTGTGCCTACCCACGTGAACCCAGTCATCAAAGAAAGTAACTGCCACACTCACACTGAATTAGGGTGTATGGTCTAGTGGTATGATTTCTGTTTTGCAATGCCTCAGCTGCACTGCACGTACAGACGGTCCCGCGTTCGATCCGCGGTACATCCAGTCCTTTTTGCCTCTACTGCACTAGCATTTCTTTTTGTTGGCATCCTCATGCTCACACTACTCCTTTCAAGCACAAATTTGCTTCATCTTGTGGCCTCGGTGATGCTAGCTCAGAGGGGCCGGCCGATCCTCGGAACAAAAGGAGAGTTGACGCTCTTGCTGTGGACCCCTGATGTTGTGAGCACGACGAGGTCAAAAGGGGTTTTCGATCCGCTGTGCCGTATGCCAAGGCCGTTGAAAAGCGCTGACAGCTGTGTCATTGCAGCATATCGACGTTTCAAAGTCTCCAATTGCCTGCCCGTAAACAGGCAGCAAGTATAATCTAGGACATCAGCTTGCGTGCCATTGGAATGGATTCGAGAATCTCCATCTTGACAAAAGTCAATTGCTCCGGTTTCTTTGCTGAATTGTTTCAAGATGTCTCTGTGGAGACTGAGAGTCGATGATTCCAGAAGCTTTGCATGAACATACGCTAAGACAGATACTGCCTAGCGTGGGATGGGAGCTCGGGCCAGCCATTGGTGTGAACTTTGGTTTTTTTATGCTCGGTCATCGGTATCGAACTTTTTTTTCTCCAACAAGACTTTGCTTCTCGCTCAGCTCTCACCACCTCCAATACCACGTCCCATCCTCCTTCTAAGCCGACCGTGATACCCTCCCCTTTGCCCATTAATCTTTGTCCTTGTGGCACATTCACTTAATACACATCACAACAATGCAGCGCGCATTGACAAGAAAGACCGTCTCGTCGCCTCTCGCGGCGGCGGCTCGTCTTCGTCCCACCCAGCAGCTCCGATTCGCACACAAGGTACGTCTCGCCAGCTCCAGCTTGCATCAATTGACCCTTCGCTGACACTAGCTCTTGTAACAGGACCTGAAGTTCGGTGTTGACGCCCGCGCATCCCTCCTCGTCGGTGTCGAGACCCTTGCAAAGGCCGTGGCCACAACACTCGGCCCCAAGGGACGCAATGTCCTCATCGAGTCCAGCTATGGCTCGCCCAAGATCACAAAGGGTGGGCTTTGATGCTGCCATATCCCCTGGACATCCGAGGCTAACACTAGAAAAGATGGCGTCACGGTTGCCCGCGCCATTACCCTGAAGGACAAGTTCGAGAACCTCGGCGCCCGCCTCCTCCAGGATGTCGCCTCCAAGACTAACGAGGTCGCCGGTGACGGCACCACCACCGCCACCGTCCTGGCTCGCGCCATCTTCTCCGAGACGGTCAAGAACGTTGCTGCCGGCTGCAACCCCATGGATCTCCGCCGTGGTATCCAGGCTGCTGTCGACGCCGTTATCCAGTACCTCCAGGCCAACAAGCGCGACATCACCACGAGCGCCGAGATCGCCCAGGTTGCCACCATCAGCGCCAACGGTGACGAGCACATCGGTGCGCTGATTGCCAGCGCCATGGAGAAGGTCGGCAAGGAGGGTGTCATCACAGTCAAGGAGGGCAAGACTCTCCAGGACGAGCTTGAGGTCACCGAGGGCATGCGCTTCGACCGCGGCTATGTCTCCCCCTACTTCATCACCGATACCAAGTCCCAGAAGGTGGAGTTCGAGAAGCCCCTGATCCTCCTCTCCGAGAAGAAGATCTCGGCAGCCATGGACATCATCCCCTCGCTCGAGCTCTCCAACCAGCTTCGTCGCCCTCTCGTCATCATCGCCGAGGACATCGACGGTGAGGCGCTGGCCGTCTGCATTCTCAATAAGCTCCGTGGCCAGGTCCAGGTCGCTGCCGTCAAGGCCCCCGGCTTCGGCGACAACCGCAAGTCTATCCTCGGTGATATTGCCGTTCTCACCAACGCTACCGTCTTCAACGAGGAGCTTGACGTCAAGCTTGAGAAGACCACCATCGATATGCTCGGCTCCACCGGCTCCATCACCATCACCAAGGAGGACACCATCATCCTCAATGGCGATGGCAGCAAGGACAACATCGTCCAGCGCTGCGAGCAGATCCGCGGCGTCATGGCCGATGCAGCTACCTCTGAGTACGAGAAGGAGAAGCTCCAGGAGCGCCTCGCCAAGCTCTCGGGTGGCGTTGCCGTCATCACCGTTGGTGGTTCGTCCGAGGTTGAGGTCGGTGAGAAGAAGGACCGCTTCGTGGATGCTCTCAACGCCACCCGTGCTGCCGTCGAGGAGGGCATCCTGCCCGGTGGCGGCACTGCGCTCATGAAGGCGTCGTGCAATGCCCTCAAGGACATCAAGACTGCCAACTTCGATCAGCAGCTTGGTGTTAGCATCATCAAGAACGCCATCACTCGCCCTGCCCGGACAATTGTGGAGAACGCTGGCCTCGAGGGCTCCGTTATCGTTGGCAAGATCACTGACGAGTACGCTGCCGACTTCAACAAGGGCTTTGACAGCGCCAAGGGCGAGTACGTGGACATGATTGCGGCTGGTATCCTCGATCCTTTCAAGGTGGTGCGGACTGGCCTCGTGGATGCTAGCGGTGTTGCCTCGCTCCTTGGCACCACCGAGGTAGCAATCGTAGAGGCTCCCGAGGAGAAGGGTGCTGCCCCGGGTGGTGGCGGCATGGGTGGCATGGGCGGCATGGGTGGTATGGGCGGCATGATGTAAGAGGTTGAGGACGATTGTGCGATCAATATGGCTTCATTGATTTATGGCGACACGGCTTGGGGGCATTTGGCTTTGGTGTTATGGGCTGTTTGTACAATTTGCCATGCTAATCTCCCCTCTACCCTTTCCTCTCTGTGTTTTATAGCTCCGTATTCCCGGCGGCATCTGGCATTGTACAATACGACCACGAGCGGGTTAGAGTAGAGAAAACAGACAATGAATCTGTGGATCTGAGTCTGTAAATCAAAGCGTTACGCATTACGAAGGAAGCCATTAGGCAGAACAATTGCTGCCTTGCCTACTGACAATAAAACACCGCAAGGGGTATTTTCGGTTTCGAGACTGATGACACTGAAGCCTGCTTGGGTGCGAGGGTGCTTACGTTGCATGGCGACTCAGCCACCAAGGGCCAACTGACAGCTTGTCGTTAGCCCGTCGCAGTTCCAGCAACGGCGGGACAGAAATAGCGCTTTTCGCGCACAGCCATGTGCACCAACGACTTGCTTTTTCTGTAGAGAAACCCCGCGCTTATCACGTAAGCCTGAGTGAGTGGGAGAGCTGGATTTGTCTCACAGACAACCATAACACCACGACCCCACCACGTCCTGGTCGCTGTTGTTTTTCGGCGCCCCCTCCCCCTCCATTCAGGTTTCATTATCGCCGTCTTCGCCTTGCCTTGCTTTTTGGGGAGCTCTCTTAGGTCAAGACACCACCGCAACGCTTTTTTTCCCCCACAGCAACGAGAAGTACTCCTGGGATACTGATTGTAAGTAAACGAAGTATCATTCGAAGCACATTTAAAAGCTGCCATCCATGCGCCCATGCTCCGCCGTTCTCTGCTTTGCAAAAAACCTACCCCGCGTGCTTTCCTTTGGTCTCTCATATCATAAGTGCCCGCCTCCGACACCGACACTCCCTTTTGCCCTCTGCAACCCCTCGCACATCACCGCCCGCCGAGACCTTTTTCTTCCCCGCTGACGAACCTGCCGGTCATAGCTCCCTTTGACATCTGTCGACTCCCAAACTTTTGCTCAACCCTCCGCCCCCCCCCCCCCCCCTTTTCACGAGAAGCCGCACAGCGTCGATACCAGTCGCGATCATGGTAATGTTCCCTGCCGCCTTCGGCCCTTCGCCCTTCCGCGCGCCTGCGCACATACTATCTCCACTTGCTAACGAGGACGCGGCCCACAGTCTCAATCCGGGTCAGTACTACTCCTTCTCCCTCCTTGCGCCCGGGGCTTCCGATTTTGCGACCGAGCGAGCAGATACACATTGAGGAAACCCCTCGCACGCCGAAACAGGGCAGCCACCAAATGCGGGATGAGCCAACATTGCTGACATGTTTTTTTTTTTCCTTCCATCACTGCAGAGCTACAGTCAGCCAGGAGTGCATAACGGCCTACAACGAACTCAAGCTGAGCAAGAAGTACAAGTATATCATCTTCAAGCTCTCGGACGATAACAAGGAGATTGTCGTCGACAGTACCAGCGAGGTTGGCTCGAGCTACGATGACTTCCGCGAGGAGCTGATCAATGCCAAGACGACGACCAAGACTGTATGCTCCCACCTGTCCCTGCCTCGCCCCTTTCTTTTGCCCCTCGATTCAGCAAAATCGCGGGGTCCTCCCCATGTTTGTTGTTCAGGTCGCTGATTTGCTTGTTTCTTATCATGCAGGGCGCCATTGGCAAGGGCCCCCGATTCGCCGTCTTTGACTTTGAGTACCAGCTGGCTTCGGGGGAAGGCATCCGGTAGGTTCCCGAGACTCTTTATGTTGATGCCGTCCACAGCCGGAGATAAAAATTGACAGTCGCTGCAGGAACAAGATCACCTTTATCGCCTGGTCGCCGGATGATGCTGGTATCAAGGTTCGTCCCGCTATTCGCTTCCTGTGATGACGTGCCAAGCTAATACCCCCCTCCAGGCCAAGATGGTCTACGCCTCGTCCAAGGAGGCCCTGAAGCGCGCGCTCACGGGCATCGCCATCGAGGTGCAGGCTAACGACGCCGATGATATCGAGTACGAGACGGTGATTAAGACGGTCAGCAAGGGCACTGCCGCATAGACGATGTCCTCGTCTTGTGTTTGAGCTGCCGTTTTGGTTGTTGCTTTTCTTCTGTTGGGCGGATTTCCAGCGACCTTCTCGTCTCACACTCTCTGTCTCTCGGTTTGCGATATAATAGGGGGATCTGAGCAGCAAGAGCAGAGGAGAGCAATCCGCATGCTGGGAATTTGGGACTCTGCAGGTCTTTCCTCGTCTCTGTGGTGTGCGGTGTGGACCGTGTGGGATAAGGGTGGCCACGGCTCACGGGGAAGCTCATGCGACGAGTGGTCGAAAGGAATGAATAGAAACAGAGGTTCTCTGGACATTCAGCTACGAAACAATGAGAACGATGAATTTTGATGTCATCATGCAGGTTGTGTCTTGTTTGTTCTGCATAAAGAGCTCAAGTCGCCCGGCTTTTTGATATCTGTAGTCCTGCCAAGTGCTTCTTGCCATTTATTTTTCCACGCCATCACCACCAAATACTTTTCTTTCACGCCCGTCCAGCCCACGCCCCCCTAAACAACCCAACCGCCTCCTCCGCCGTCTTCTCATCCCGCACCCGCTGCTGCAAGAACCCCTTCAGATCCCCCCAAAACTCCTCCGTCTCCAACACCCCCGTCCCACTCAACCCCTGCGCAACCGGCTCCGCAGCCGTCTCCTCCACCGGGGCCGGCTTCTTCTTGCTCAGGGCCGCCGCCCCGCCCATCACCATGACACTAAACTCCACCTCGCCGCCACTACCACCTTCGGGACCGCCAGCGCCAGCGAGAATGTCCTTGAGCGACTTGCTGTCCGCCACCACCTTCTTGGCGTACAGCAGCCGCAGCTTGCCCACGTCGGCGCCCACCTGCGCGGCCACGGCCGTCTTGACGTCGAGCGCCGACGTCGTCAGCGGCAGCGCGGGCAGCGCAATATCCAGCGGGGGGTTGCGCAGGGAGCGCACGCGGACGCTGGTGACGGCTGGGTCGGGGTGGGCCGTGGTGGTGGTTGAGGTGGTGGTGTCGGGGCGGCGGGGTTTGGGGAGCGGGGGTTGGGAGGGGAGGCGGGGGAGGATGTACTTTCCCCCCCCCCCCTCAGAGGTTAGCTAGGGTAGAGAGAGATAGAGGAGGAGAGAAGCGTACCGGTGTGCCGGAGGGGTAGTTGCGCGGGTCTTCGATGTGGTCGGGGGTGATTTTGGAGGGCTTGGTGTCGAGGAGGGTGAGGAAGGACTTGGCGAAGGAGATTTCGGTCGCCATGGCTGCGGTGGTGCCCTGCTTCGCGTCGGGACCCTGTTGTTGGATACCGAGAGGGTGTGCGAGGCGGCGCCCTGGCAATCAAGTCGTGGGCGAGTTTGTTGGAGCTTGGGTTGGTGATGCTTGAGATGCTCGCCACGGTGCTATCCTTGTTTCTCCCAGCGTCAGTGCTGGCTCTTGGACGCAGCACGCGCAAACAAGTGGGGGTAGGTTCCATCGGGTGGTGGGGCTGCTATCTTATCGAATAAACAACCCGAACCCTAAGAGCTTAGACATCATCCGGCTTGCCATGGCTGCCCACGAGGTTTCACAAAGCAATGAAGAAATGGAAGAGCCCAAGTAACTATCAGCTGCATTCATCGTTACGTGCGAAGTAGACTGTATGTCTTGCTTCTCTTCGTGTCCCAATCGTCTAAAATCAGTCGTCTATCATAATCATCATCGTCATCCTAGGCTGTTTATCAGCACCAGAGATCAAAAGCCAATGTCAAGCTCAACTTGATCAGCCATGAGTTGCCCCGCCGTGTAAGCCCAAAAGAGAACTACGCCGCAATGCACAACCCTAAGCCAAGCAAGATGTGAAAACACCAGCAAGTCTATCATGAATGCCCCCAAAGCCCTGCACATTCCCCCTTCCACGTCGCCATCCAGTGCAGAGCCAAAACCGTGGCCATAAAACTGAGCCGAGCGCAGGCAAATATGACCACCCCTCATCAGTGCCCAAAAACACCAGTATCCAGTCATGCGTGGATAAAACCAAACACCCCCCATGTCCCATGTCCGTATGTTTCATCATTTTTGTTGCCCCGTCCGGTAATGCATGATGCGAACCCTGATCCCGTTCGCCCTTTTTGTGACGTGCGTACGTATACCAACCGCCTAGGTATGTATGTACCGTATTTCCGAGTCGTCCTTCATATACCGTCCCTTCCCATTTGCGAGCCATCGGTGACAGATGGCTGTTTGCCAATAAAATGTTGTAGTAGCGACCCAAGATATAAAGCAATCATGACAAGAAGTGAAATCTGGCAGCGCTCTCCTCTGAAGAATCGTCCATCGGCAAGCAAAGATTGGTCCGAGCTTAGGCTTCTGTGGTCTGGTTGACAATGTCGCGAATGGCCCACTTCCAGGCATCACCCCGGTCGCGCTGGCCGCCTGCGCCTGTGACCCAGGCACCGCACTTCTTTCTCCAGCGATCTTCCTCTTCGCGTTGGCGGCGGATGAACTCGGGTCCGACATCGAACTCCTCGCCCACCAGCCAGTCGTCCTTGATGTCGCTGACACGGCCTTGGCCGGCTTCGCTCGACTCCATAGTACGATCCTCGAGGTCGGGAATGTCCTTGAACACATCCTCGTCGTCCTCGAGGGCATTGAATCCGTCCATGGGGTCGCTCTGCTCCGCCTTGCCAGTTTGTGGACCGAGTTTGAGCCAGCACATGTTCTGCGGGTCGAAAACCATGCCGCCCACGACCTGGACACCCTTGGTCGTGCCGATATTGGTGATCAAGGCTGGGCGCGGCGTGGCGTTCTCGCGCTCCCGCACGAGATACTGAGGGACAGATGCTGTAGATGGTGAAGAAGCGGGTGCCTCGAATGCACTCAGAACATTGTCATTGCCTTCCCAACGGAAAGTCTCTGGGTTATAGCACATGCCCTTGACCACTGCACATGGAGGTTAGAAAAGGAAATGAGAGGAAGAAAAATTAGACGTACTCTTTGTGTCCTTTGGAGGATTCAGATTGGAAATCAGATGCGGCTTGAGCTGCGGTGCCTGCCGCAGCTTCTTCTGCTTGGCGGCCGACTGGGGCGCCTGAGAAGTGTAGTTGCTGTAGTTGCTTCGTGCAGAAAGCTGGGCGACGCGTTGCGCGGTCAGAGGCGCGAGCGGGCCCGATGGGACGCGCTGAGCGAGACTTGTCTCCCGAGCAATTCGGCTCGCGGCGGTATCGCGAGCAAAACTCGGCACGTTGTCAGTGCGTGGTGAGTAGGGAATTGAGGGCGATGGGGTCATCATCCGATCGGGCAAGATATTCTGGTACATTCTGTTCCGCATGTGAGATTTCGGAGGGCCGACACCGATGGGCTGCTTCATGTATCTGGATTCGGCATGGCTGGAGGTGGGAAGGTCGTCAAATCCATCCAGCTCGTGGCCATCACCAAACTGCCGCATGCGCCGGGGCTTGTTGAGTTGGTGCCAAGCTCCTTCCGGCGCAATCTTCTCTGCGGGACGATACTTTCGCGGACTAGGCGAACGCACGGTCGAGCGAGAGACGGCGCGTGAGTTGGGCCGATAGTCGATGCTGTTCTCAGAGTCATGGCGGCGGAAGACGCGAGACGTCTTGGCGAGAATGTTATGCGACTGAGATGCCGATGCGCCAGCCGGCAAGAAAGGAAGAGGAGCCTTACGGGCATGCGATACGGCACTCTCGATGCTACGCATCCGTTCAACCGGAGTTTTGGGCCGCATCGACGATCCGGGGCGCGGGGCCATTTCTGTCCGGGAAGGTGGCCGATCAAATCCTCTAGTTGTCACCGGGCGAGCCGGAGATTGGGCCCCACGCATAGCAGGCAGTGACCGCTTCAGCCTAAGAAGCTGTGCACTTGTGGTGGTGGGCTCATTTCTTAGAGAAACTGTGGACGTCTTCTGGCCAAGCTCCTTTCTACGCGGAGTTGAGGGCGGGATAGACTGAAGTGAAGAAGGTGTTGTGGGTGTTGTAATGCTGTTGATAGATGACTGCGCCGAGTGACCCAGACGCGACAGAGAACGCCTAGTATGAGTAATCGGCCCTCCGCTCTCAGACACAGGCTCAAGCGATGACTGTGTATGCGTTCGCTCGTGGCTCACCATGGGCGGACCCATAGGCCGAGGAAGGCGGGATGCAATAGTAGGCTTGCTGGTAAATTTGAGAGCCACAGAGGTCTTGGGGCGAGATGGGCTTGCGGGTCTAGTCTCTTTGAGTTGAATATTGCGATGCAGAGTCAATTTCCTGGAGTCAAAGACCTCTCCATCACCAATGTCCAGGCCGGAGAGGAAATCTTCCTTGTCGGCTTTCTCTTCTTTCTCCTCCTTTGCGGGCTCTTCAACGATCCGCTGTGGCGAGCGCGGCGAGTGCGGCGAGCGGCTATGCCGATGTCGGTTCAGTCGCTTCTCAAAATCTAGAGGCCCATTGGGCAGAACCAGGCCGTCAAAGGTTTCGTCCTCGCTCTCGGCAGTGATGGAGCTTGCGATGCTGGGGCTGAGCGCAGAGGCGGAGGAGCTCCGGTTCGAACGCGCATCACGTCGGGTGCCACCAAACCTAGTTCCGAGACTTCCCTCCGCCCAGTCAAGATCTTCGAGGGTGTTCAAGGACGGAGTCTTCGGGATCTCTCTCCGCGTCGACAGTCTCAGCTTGCCGTCCACCGGAAGCTCAAAGTCGTGCTCGAAATCGTCGTCGCCAGCTGCGTTCTTCTGGGGGGTTGGGGGTGTGATCATAGAGACAGGTTTGATGACCTCACGTCTCTTTGGCACCTTGATAGTTGCAGCGCCGTCTCCGAAAAAGTCATCATCATCATCATCATCATCAATGTCCCGGAAACGGTCTAGGTTGATGAGGCCAGCTGGGGCGAGTGGTCTAGCCTCCTTGCGCTCCTCGGGAGCAATCACAGGCGATGGCTTCGTCGGCTTCGTAGGACTAGGGAACGCCGAGCTACTAACTTGGCGCAGGATGTCCGGAAACTGCGAGCTGTCCTGCTGCTTGAACTGCAGGATCTGACCGGCGTCGGGAAACTCGAGGTCGTCGACCCAATCTTCCTGAATAATCTTCTTGATCTTTCTACCGCCGAGTCGCTTGATGGTGCCGCCCATAAGGGCCGAAGGCGGAACGTTCTTCGGGATGGGGATGCCAGCCTTGGTAGCCTGGGCAATGGCATCCAAGGTTGACTTCTCGTCATCTCCGGGCAAATGAAGTTGTCTCTCTTCTTCTCCATGGACAGACTCGAAATCGGAGCGGAACGAGGAATGGGAGTCTCGGCGATGGGGCACAACGCTGGCCGAGGCGGAATGGCTTGCGATGGTTAGGTCATCACCCTCAATCATAAAGTCGTCATCGTCCCAATTCTCAATCGGGTCCTCAACCGGCTGGCGAGGTTTGAGTCGTAAGGTTTCCATGTTGGCTGCTGCGCGCGCGATGATACTATGCGGGGTTCGCGGCGGGCAGGTGTATTGGAGTTTGGGATGCGTCGTCACGACGGGAAGCTTCTCGGTGTGTCGGGACACACTTGCGACGTGAGGCGACGGTGGGCAAACTGGTTAGTGGTGTGGATTCATAGTCGACAGCACTGACCCTTCAGGCCACCGATCGCTTTGCTTTTCCTTCGCGGTTCCTGTCTTTCTTTTTTTGAGAGATAGCACACGCGACAGTCGGCAGCTAGCAGCGGTGTCGAACGTCGAGTTAAGGTAGATTCGAGTCCGGAGGTGCGGTTCCGAGAAGCGAATGTGGGTGGTTGAGTTTTACCCAATGCCGCGACGTCGGGTTGAGGGGACAAAAGGCGGAGAAAGGTGAAGTGTATGCTTTGTATGCTGCAGAGGTGCGGAGAGTTTGCGACGTTTGCGACCGGTCGGGGGTGAATGGCTGATAGGTCGCGCAACAAGCTCAACCTCACCAGAGAGGAGAGGGCGAGTAGGATAATTGCAAGGATGCAGTAATTTTGTGATGCGGAGTGTGGGTTGAGAATTGAGGGTGACGTTGAGGTCTGTGAATAGAAATTGAGAAGGCGGGCGGGACAGGTGAACAATGGTGTGGCTGGAAAAAGTCGGGTGGGAGAAATGGAATGGCGGAAGAGCCAAGGTGGTGCGCCTGCTGTGCACCGGGCACCCTGGTCTGTGCCCGGGGAGAGCGCTACCCAGTCACTAGTCACACATCAAGCCAGCCGTCCTTCCAGGTTCGCTCCAACTCTCCAGAACCATGAAGAACAGCGGGCAATACACGGGATTTTGTCACGAATGCTTTCTAATTCTTGATTTCAGTTGTTTGTGATGTCAGAAACTTCATCAGGGAGACACCATAAGGGTTTTTCGGTATCAAAAGGAACAGGCAACCCCTCCACGGCGCGCGATGCTTTAGCTTACGAGGGTCCATCCCAGTGGTCTGTGACAGCGCCCCTCGAGGATGCTATAGCACCCTTCCATAGTCTGAATAGTGCAGTGGCCCCATGTGCGCCAAGTGTTTTCCCAAGACGCGTGGGTGACGCGAACACGGTTACCTTCCCCGCCTTTTCCAGATGTTCGCGTTCTGCCAACTTTCAGTGTGCGCTGCCTCACCACTGATCTCATCGACAGGCATCCATTGCCACTATCTGGCATTTTTGGGTGAGCCTCGGGGATCAGGGCATGATCAGGATCAATGATTTCATTCATAACCAGCGACGGACATCATCACGGCACCCAAAACCCGTTGATCCAAGCTCTCTTGTGTCCATTTTGAAGTTCAACGCCGCGCTGCCTGCGCGCCTGCCTAACTTGCCCAAACAACCACATCTATCTGTTGCCTGCCTGTGTGTTTGCTCTTTCTCACTCCTTGGGAATATCCCATATGAGAGCGAAATCTCCGTCAATTTTTGCCATCTCATCCCGCCACAGAGAGACAGCAGAGAACGAAAATTCGAGCCCGCATTGCAATCTCCTGGCTGTCTCGGCTGCTCACCTCCATTGATTCATTGATGAGCAATAGTCCTTCAATAGCCCTTCATTCAGAATCATCCGGGACGGAGCACGGATCAAACGAAAATAGCAGCACCGTATTGGCTTCCATAATCCATTCTATTCTGTTTCCGCCTTCCCGCCTTGTGCGTGCCCCATCCCTCCAAGGTCCCCCCGCATCTGGCCGGTTTCTGGGGTCCGGCCCGTCAATGAGGTCCTTTCTTTTCCCCGTCCGCGCCGTTAAGCCCTTGGAGTATTGCTTCGAGAATCTTAGCACGTTCGTCCTTGCAATCTCCCGCCTCGTTTCACCTGGGCCGGTGCCAGTACAGCCAGTTTTTGCAAACACCTGGCAGAAACAAGCAGAGGAGCGCAATCAAACCCAAACTCTCGCTATACCACCCCACCTCTAGCGACCGTAGCGACTCTGGGACCTCCTCGGCCGCCATCATGGCTCCCCAGATCATACGCATCCCCCGCACAGACACCGATGAGGATGGCGCCTTCATTTTGGGCCAGGTCACTCCCGCTGGCTCCAAGCCCTTGAATCTGAAGTTTGTTGCCACCGAAGGCGAAGAGCCATATGTGATCAAATGTAAGTCTTATATCCCCCCCCCTCTAATCTTCCCCCTCCTCCACCTCTTACCTCCTTTCAGACCCCCGAGCCGTCGCTCCCGCCCAGCCCTCCATCCAAGGTGGACCCGTCACCTAGCCCAAGCCAGATGACGCGCATCTTCTATCATATACCCTATATTCCCGTAGATCGTCTAGACCGTGGCTAACCTACGCGATGTTTGTTCGGGTGTGTAGTGAGACATGACCGTATTAGCGAGCTCCGAGCGAGCAGCAGCCCGTGCTCGCCGGATGAGTGGGAGGCCATTCTCAAGTCACTTCTCCTCAAGGGCGAGCCAGTCGAAGGCATTGAGGCAGGTGCCGAAGCCCACGTCGGCAAGTCCATCACCATCACCATCCGGCGACGCGTAGCCGGGATCAATGTAAGCCCGCCGCTCCCAAAAAAAATAGTAGTCCCCGATAGTAATCAACAAGCCCGTCAATAGCAACGCCTGGGCGCCATAACCCTCAGTCACAAGGCCGATGAGAGTATCCAACTCTTCGACTGGTGCGGGGCCGCCGCACAGGAGCGGGAGAAGCTCAAGCTAGGCCTAGCAGCCGAGGCGGCCAAGGTTGAGGACCTAGACGCCCGCGTTACCGAGTTGCGGAACCAGCTGGAGGAGCTCACGCAGTCCAAGAAGGCGAGCGAGGCCGAGATGCTGGAGAAGCTCTGCGGCCTTCTCAACGAGAAAAAGGTCAAGATTCGTGAGCAGCAGCGCCTGCTCGCGACGGCCAATGTTGACCCGTCCAAGCTCGCTACGGCCCTCGCCTCGAGACCGAGCCCTCCCACTCGCGCGGCAGGGCATGTCCCAAAGACTTCGCGCGCCTCGAAACGCAAGACCCGCGGAGATGAGAGCGATGAGTCCTCTGACGACGGGTTCGAGAAGATGGACGTTGATAAAGAAGAGTCACCGCCACCAGCAACCGCTGACAAGGATCAGTCCGACCTGGAAGAGGGGCAAAGAACCCCAGACGATGATGCTGAAACTGCAAGCGAAGCTGAGGAAGAAGAAGAACCTTCGCCTCCCCGGAGAAAGAAACCAGAAGTGGATAAGGGCAAGGAGAAAGCCAACGAGTTGCTGACAACACGCCCTAAGCGGGCAGCTGCGCGTGCAGGTCCGAGTCCACCGTCCCCCAAGGCGGTTCCCGCACGCCGTGCTGCTGCACCAGCTAAAGGTAGTGAGACTGAGTCGGATGACGAGTTGTAAACCGTCGGGATCTCTGCATATTCGATGTGGGTCTTGTATGTTGTAGAATTTTAGGATACTGGTTGACAATTAGAATGGGGCGCATGCATTATTTTTACCCACGTCGTCGTGTTACACCGGCTCACTCGACGCCAGCAAGAACGATATGGCGATGCACCCCATCAACCGCATGAATAAGTTTCTAGAATGCCGCCTTTGTTCATCGATGGTCATCGGTAGCAATCTTATGGTTCCAAAACCCCCTGAAGTGCTTCTGCTTGCCCGCCTCCGAAATCTCCTCCACCTCCTTCGGCGTCAGCTTGAACGCCGGTAGCTTTTTCAGATACCCATGCAGCCTCTCCTCGCTCCCACTCGTCGTCAGCGTCACAACGCCCTGATCCAAACACCAACGGATGGCAATCTCGCCCGGTCCAACCCCATACTTCCTCGCCAATTTCTCGTAGACAGGATCCACCGGCCCCGGCGCCGCCTTGGTAATCGCCGTCAACGACCCGAACGCAGACACCGCAATGCCATTCTTCCTGTGGTACTCCAACAGATCCCCGTGCTGCAGGTACGGGTGAAATTCGATCTGGTTGATGGCGGGCGGGTACTTGGCCGTGGCCAGGATGGGCGCGAGGTCCTTCTCCAGGTAGTTGGACACGCCGATGGACCGCGCGCGCCCGCTCTCCTTGAGGGCCTCCATCTCGGCCCACTTGACCGACTGGTCCTCGGGCGAGGCAGCCCAGAAGGGATGATGAATCAGGTACAGGTCGACGTAGTCGAGCCCGAGCTTCTCCAGGGAGCGTGAGAAGGCGAGCTCGATTGTCTCGCCGGGGAGAACGCTAGTCTTGGTTACGACGAAGAGCTTCTCGCGCGGGATGCCGGCGCGCTTGATGGCGGCGCCGAGCTCGGTTTCGTTGCCGTAGGCTTTGGGGATTTAGTATGGGGGCGAGGGTGAGGGGTAGAGCGGGGGGATACCTTCAGCACCGTCGAGGTGGTAGTAGCCCGTCTTGATGGCTGTGATGGTGTTGTTCACGACCTTCTCGTCAAATGCGGGTCCGCCTTTGCGTTTGAAGTTTGCTGTGCCCAAGCCATAGCCGAGCTGTCACATTGCATTAGCTGAGAACTGTTGTTGGGTTGAGACTGCGGTTGCTGTGTACTAGTGGAATCTCGTTCCCGTCGTTCAATTTGAGGTTGGGGATATACTCCAACTGCTTTGGAGCGTCGCCCGTAGCATTTGGCACGAATGCTGAAGTGATGGAGTTCATTGCGGTCGATCTGCGCTGGGATGAGACACGGCTTGCGAGAAGAATCTGTGACACTGGGGTAATGTGAATATTCTTCAAGCGTCTACCAACTGCGTACATGGAGATTGCGAGATTATCTGAGCCTCGTGGAAGCAGAGTGCACCTTCTCTTTATACAGACGCGATGCACCACACGGTGCCTGCCAGTCTCCGATACGGTACCGGGAGCTCCAATGGTCTTGGCTTGTCGCGGGTGCCATTTCTCAAACGGGTTATACGACTGGCCGGGCATTCCATGCGCTCACACAGCAGCTTCAAGGGACCGGGTCCATGGGGGCACGAGGGGCGGGGGCGCGGGGCATCATCAACGCGGCCAATGACGCCATTAGCAGTGCAGCAGCACAGCACTGCAGCCAGCTCCTTCTGCAGCAGGCCACAGGAGCGATTCGCACGACATCGATAGCTTCAAAAGTAGCAGTTTACCCTGAGAGCGAAGGAAAAGGAATTATTGCTGCAAAACTAGCTATTTTTCATATCTTGTCGATGATGGTGTTGCTGCAAGATGAGTTACCCCTGTCAAGTAGAAGTAGATTGTACGGTAGCTGGGGAGCTGGGGCCGCTGGGCGCCCCATTCCTCGCTCAAGTTGTGATGTCGTGCAGCTGATGACGTTGGACTCCAACGTCCAGCCAGCGCTCCTCTTTGATCTTATCTCCGCCGCACCTCCTTCCCCAAAATCCTTGCGCGTTCTCGAAAGCGCACTTCGGACGGGAGTCGATGACATGTTGAATTTTGCCCCTGAGTTGTACCTTTCTGTGTATATTATATATCAATAGTCTCTAATTGAACAGTAATCTGGGTTGAAAACGAAACCTCTGCGCGTCCTCCTCTTTCCGGCATCCCTCCGCTCGCTGATATAGCAACTCGACTGTCGCATCCGGTACGTGCCGAGCTGAGACAGCCCAGCGCTCGAAAAACGCACTGCCCGGCCTCATGCACTTCCCCCCCGCAGCCCGGTGTCTCGCCCTCGCCCAGCGCTTGCGACTCCTATCGCCGTTCCCGAGCCAGCCATTCCTCTCCTCGTCCTTCACTACCAACACATCCGCAGCCATGGCTGCTGCCGCAACCACAACCACGAATGGCTCTTCGCCATTAGAAAAGGGGACTACCCTTAGCGACCTCCCCAAATCATGGCACTTCACCTCCTCTCTTCCTCCTGACCCCCTCTTCCCCACCCCCGCCGACAGCCACAAGACACCACGCGATGAGATCGGCCCGCGCCAGGTGCGCGGCGCCTTGTTCTCCTGGGTGCGCCCAGAAACACAAAAGGACCCCGAGCTCCTTGCTGTCTCACCCGCAGCTATGCGTGACCTCGGCCTCGCGCTCTCCGAGGCAAAAACCGACGATTTCAAGCAAATGGCGGCGGGCAACAGGATCTTCGGCTGGGATGAGGAGACGCTCTCAGGCGGGGGCTACCCCTGGGCACAATGCTACGGCGGCTTTCAGTTTGGTGACTGGGCCGGCCAGCTTGGGGATGGGCGAGCTATCAGCCTTTTTGAGGCCAAGAATCCACAGACGGGGGTCCAGTACGAGGTCCAGCTCAAGGGTGCTGGGTTGACGCCTTACAGCCGCTTCGCCGACGGGAAAGCCGTCTTGCGAAGCAGCATCCGCGAGTTCGTTGTGAGCGAGGCACTCAATGCGCTGGGTATTCCTACTACGCGGGCACTAGCCCTCACCCTGCTGCCACACAGCCGTGTAAGGCGGGAAACCATGGAGCCCGGCGCCATAGTGGTACGGATGGCCCGAAGTTGGCTAAGGTTCGGCAACTTTGACCTTCTGCGTGCCCGAGGCGACCGAGCCAACATCCGCCGCCTGGCGACGTATATCGCCGAAGACGTTTTCGGTGGCTGGGATAAGCTCCCCGGCCGCCTGGAAAACCCGGGCAAGCCGAACGACTCTCTCGAACCGAAAAGGGGCGTTTCTGAAAAGGAGATTCAGGGGCCTGAAGGAACCGAGGAGAATCGCTTCACACGTCTCTACCGTGAGATTGTTCGGCGCAATGCCGCTACGGTTGCCAAGTGGCAGGCCTACGGCTTCATGAACGGCGTGCTCAATACCGACAACACATCCATCCTCGGCCTGTCCATCGACTTCGGCCCCTTCGCCTTCATGGATAACTTCGACCCGGCCTACACCCCGAATCACGACGACCATTTCCTCCGCTACAGCTACCGCAACCAGCCCACTATCATCTGGTGGAACCTCGTCCGCCTCGCCGAAGCCCTCGGCGAGCTGATGGGCGCCGGCGCCTCAGTCGACGACGCAACCTTCATCACCTCGGGAGTCGTCTCTGAAGACGCCGCTGCGCCACTCATAGCCCGCGCCGAAGCCCTCATCACCCAAGCCGGCGAGGAGTACAAAGCCGTCTTTCTCACCGAGTACAAGCGCCTCATGACGGCACGCCTGGGACTCCGCGTCTTCCGCGAGTCCGACTTTGACACCCTCTTCAGCACCCTCCTCGACACCCTCGAGGCCCTCTCGCTCGACTTCAACCTCTTCTTCCGCCGCCTAAGCTCCCTGCGCATCGCCGACATCGCCACCGACGAGGCCCGCGCCGCCACCGCCGCCCGCTTCTTCTACAAGGAGGGCCTCGCCACCACCTCCACTCCCTCCGAGGAGACCGCCGCGCGCGAGCGGCTCGGCGAGTGGCTCGCCCTCTGGCGCGCCCGCGTCGTCGCCGACTGGGGCACCCTGACCGACTGGGGCACGGATCCCGCGTCGTCCCCGGTCTCCGCCGCCGCCGAGGACGCGCGCATTGCGGCCATGAAGGCCATCAACCCCAACTTTGTGCCGCGCGGCTGGATCCTTGACGAGGTGATCCGGCGCGTCGAGAGGGAGGGAGAGCGGGATGTGCTGAAGCGTGTGATGCACCTGGCGCTCCACCCGTTCGAGGACAGCTGGGCGGGACGCCAGCTCGAAGACGGGGTGGTATATGAGGGAGATGCGGAGGAGGAGTTGCGGTGGACGGCCGATGTGCCGAGGATGGCCAGGGCGATGCAGTGTAGCTGTAGCTCGTAGCGTAGCACCCATGTGTACCTTAACGAAGGACGTTTGGACAATCGAGGTATTTCATCAGCTTGATGTGGAATTAAGCTAACACGGCTTACGTATAACCCCATGCCTTAAGCAAGCTACCTGCTACCAACCCATCATAGTACCACACCTTGTTAACTATCCGGACTGACCTGTCTCCCCTACTTGGTGTGCTCTGCCACCATACAGGGCCTGGATGTAGCGAGTAACAGTCTATTGGTGGCATTAAAGGAGCGACTATGGACTCATAACTATCTCTGGTACATGCCCAAGGCCAAGTAATCCATTTCAGGCCATGCATTTTCTCCCGTCTTCTTTTCTTCTCAATAGCACAAAAAAGTAACTCTCGGTCAATTTCCTCACTCTGATCAACACCATCACTCACTCCCTCAACGCGCAGCTAAAAACTGGCCTTTCCGCCAAAATCAATTCCTCTCAACTATATTAGTGGTGGGGGTAGCGTGAGCTTGTTGAGAGGGCGCCTGGAAGGGGAGGTTGGTCGCTGTCCCCATTAGATCTGGACAAGGCATATTAGCCTCCCTTCACAGGAGGTCGCCCACCCAACCGTTTGATATTGCAAAAAACCATAAACATAATGTGTCCAACGCACTCGAATGGGCAGTAGCCTCCCGAGCGTAGGATGTCGGGTGATTTGTAAAATTAGCTGCTGACGAAGATGTTCGTGAAACCGAGTCTCATATGGTAAGGTTGAGCTTTCGTCGAGAACCGATTGCGAAAATCATTCAGGTTGAAAGAGAGTGGGGGTAAGGCTGGACGATGACACAGGGGACAAGCATTTGCTGACTTGCTGACTTTGCGAACGCCTCTCATCGAAACCATGTCCCATTCCTCAACGGTAAGGGCCACCATACCGAGCGCTAGGACCCATGCGAGCGCCGCCCATGACCGGGCCAACGCCGGGTCCAGGACGGGTTGCAACGGCGTGGTTGGTGCAGAGCATGCCGACACGGGAACCGAACTTGGATCCGCGGAGGGAGACCATGTGCTTCCGGATATGTGCGGCAACGATCTCACGATGCTGAGGTGAGGCATGGGTGAGAATGTACTGGATAAGGTAGTTGCCGTACTGGTCGCTGGCAATGTCGATCAGAGGGATCCGGGGACGGTCAACTCTACCCTCACAGACTCTGTCAAGGTAACGGCCGAGGAAGTCGGAACCACTAATCTTGAGACACTTCTCGACAACCTTTGAGGCGAACTGATCCATGCTATACTCGGCAGCATAGCGGATCACATGGTCGACAGCCCGGCTTCGGTCTGCAGGAGCGCCATGCTCGCAGATGTGTTGAATGCACCAGTTTCCGAATTGGCCGTGGGCGACAATATCAATGTTCGCTAGAACTTCCTCAATGCAGGGGCGCTGGATATATCCGTGTTAGTCTCCACTTGTGGGCTGCTTGGGTATAAAGAGGCTCACCTTGTCTTCCTCCAGACAGTTCTCAAAAATGTTCTGCACAACCAAACTTCCCGTCTCGCCCAGGGCAACCTCATGCCACATACCCCGGAGGGCTTCGTTGACGTACTTCATGATCTGGGGAGGCGACTCGGTCCATCTCAGCTCGAAAAGTTTCTGCCAGACATGACAGGCGTAGCGGTGGATGACCGTCTCCGGGATCCGACGAAGTAGTTCATGAACCATGATTGCCTTGTAGTCTTCGGGGACAGAATCAAATGCCTTTTGGACCACATGGCAGCCAAAGGGGTCCATCGAAAGGTTGAGGGTATTGCCGCGAATCGCCTCCGCGATTTTGATTACCTGCTCAGGGGTGCCATGCTCGAAGCATCGCTGGACCAGGAAGTTACCAAAGCGGTTGACCATCAAGGGGTAAGCCTGCGCGACAATGGCTTCGACGATGTCGTACTTTTGCTCCGGAGTTCCGACCTTGAGCTTTTGCTGCAGGAAGATTGAGGCTTGCTGGTCATTGTTGCACACAATCTTGTCAACAATATACTTCCAGTCGCAGGTAACATTGCGATCGAGGAGGCGACGGTAGTTGAGGGGCTCTGTCGCTGGTAAATAGGTTTGGCCCTCCGAGGTCAGCGACTGGAAGAAACGGAGGATTAGCTTGGCGACCATATTTTTAAATGTCAATGAAACGTACCTCTGTCTTCCATGGAGCTCCCGCAGAGGTGAACTCGGTAGCATGGGGAGATAGCGGGGTTCCGATCGATTGCTGCTGAAAAGGAGGGTACAAGCCCAGTCCCATACCGCCTGACATTGCTCCAGGAGGAGGACCGCCGGCAAAGCCAGTACCCGACTCATACTGAGCGGGGCCGAGGTTGTATCCATTGTAGCCGCCACCAAAGTTATTCGCCTGTCCGAAACGAGCTTCGAATCTGTTTCCCCTGCGTCCAGCTGGCCGCGCCATCTCGTGGTCTGGGGAAATCCGCTCTGGCCGGTAAGGCTCCACGATCGGAGCCGCAAAAGACTGCTCATAGGCGGAAGGTTGGTTCATGGGGCGGCTGCTAGCCCACGGTCCAGCTCTGGTGTCATCCACAATCGGCATCGAGGACGAAGGATGAGGGCAGTTCGGCGTGAAGGCGGGCTTGTTGTTCCAGATTCCACGAACACGGCTAGGAACCCCGGCCGACAAAGTATCACTAGTATCCGACCGAGCGTCGTCCTGAACCATCCAACTGTGCTCACGAGAGAAGGGAGGCTTGATCGAAGTACTAAAGGCCGGAGCTGCTGGAACGCGGGGAGCGACTGGAGACACGGTCGTTCCAATGATGGTCCGATACTCCTGCTCGGGGACAAAAACTGGCGTGATACGCCCGCTGTCTTGGTTGGCGAGACGAGTCTGCGCCAACTCATGGTCCAGTATCGAAATTTTGGATTGAGCCTGAGCTAGCTCGAGCTTGAGGCGCATGACTTCATTGGGGTCATCCTTGTTATCACTGGGGGTGACGCTCGCGGACCTGGTTGTCGGCGCAGTCGTAGGGAGCGCTTCGGGAGCGGGTGTGATCGGAAGCGAGCTGCTTGCCGACTGGTGATCGAGACCTCCGCGAGAAAACAGACCCTCGTCGTCGGTAGACTTGAACACCTCCTTCCGCTGCATCATCAGAGCCTGCTGCTCGGAAAGCTTGGCGTAAAGTTTGTCCATTGGATATGAGTCTGTGGGCGAAGGAGGTTCGTGGTTGACCTTCAACTTCTGTCATTATCAGTCCAAATCTCACTTGTGGAGGATGATGGGATAAACTACCTTGGGTTGGCTTTGGTTCGCGTTCTTGGAAGTTGATAGAGCAGCCACTGACTTCTTGAGAGACAAGTTCGTGATGTTGTCCTAGTGATAGTTCAGTTAGCTGAGAAGGAAATCCGAGTAGATATTTTTAGGCGAAATAGAAGCAGATTGACAGTGAACGGCGAGAAGAAAATGGTGAACCGGTGCCATCGCGGTGCGCCGGTCTTGAAGGTGGTACCAAGTCTTTTTGAGGTCAAGCTAGATCCATGTGGAAGGATCGATCTGACCTCAAGGACCGTACTATGGTGGATGGGAAATGAGGTATTTTCAAGACCGGATGATTGTGCAGAGCACAAATGAGTCGCCCAGTAGATCGGACAGAAAGGCTAGAAATAGGGGCAGGTTGGTCTAGGGGAGCCTAGGGAGCCAGTTTCGCTCAACGAGAGGATTGCGCCAGAACGTGCACCAACTATGTTGTAACTGAAGCGAAGGCATCCCACGAGAAAACAACCATGCAGCCAGAACAGCCTTTTTTCGCCCACTGAATGATGCCAGAGGACAAGAAACAGCTTGGGATCCATGTGGTCGTCTCGCAAACAAAACAAAATCCCGGAGGAGTAGTGCGGCTTACCTGTGCAGTATGAGGTGAGAACTCGTCTGAGTGTTTCACATTCTCGTCCTGGGAGAAGCTCCGGGAGGCCGATGCGCGGCGCTCACTAGGAGAGCCAGTGGATGCTGTTGCAGACATGATGTCGTCTCTCGCACTGGGGTAAGGCGGTATAGTAAGCCGGCTAGAAAGAGGCAATGGTTTGACGGGTGGTTTTCACAAAGTGAGAAGATGGTCAAGATGTTGGTGTAAAGAAGAGAAGTAGATTTTCTTTCCGAGTTGTGAGGTGAATGTGGTGCGAGATTGTAGACAGACACGTCAATGCGGGTAAAAAGGGCGAAAAAGACGCCGAGAAAGATGGCAGGCGCCCTAAGGACAAGAGGGCAAGCTGCGGTGCCCGGTACAGAAAGTGACAGGCTAGGCCTGAGTTACCTGATATGGTGGCGGGAGCAGTCGGGTCCCATTGACCTCGGTCCCGAGGCCCAGAGGTCAGGATCAGAGGCTGGCGAGAGAGAGGAAGCAGGTCTCTGTTCGAGAAGGAGGGCTATGCAGACTTTCTGGAAGGCAGTTCCCGCAAGGGGCACGCGAGGGACAGATCGGCGGGTCGGCTGTCTGCTCGAGCTGAACAAGCTAACTTTATGTCCTGATCGGGCTCCAACGTTTCCAAAAGTCGGATCGAAGCCAGGCTGCAGCCGAAGTAAGGAGGGAAGGCACACGGGCAGTATGTTTGTCCAGGCCTCTATCAGCCGCCGACTACCCGACACTACCCAGGCTAGCATGCCTGACTGGTCCCGTCGGCTGTTGCAGGCTGGGTAGCAGTTTCCATGTTTGCACACAAGGAAGAATTGCTCCTCCAGATGTCCTGCAGACGTCATGGCCTTGAATCCGGGACCGCTGATTGACGCATTGTGCCCAGTATCCTTTGCTTACACGGAGGGAGAGGCATTGGTAACCCGGAACCCGGGACTTGAAGCTCATGCTTAGTGCCTGACGTGTTCCGCAGAGGGCTATGGGAGAAAGACCTGATGCTATGTTGATCTGTGTTCCTAACTGGAGGCAGGCAACTGCGGACTCACATTGGCAACCAAGGTACCTTAGGCTCCGGAATACCGAAGCCCGAGAATGCAAGCGCGATGTTTTAACATGTTTTCAACAACGTTTGACCGCCGCAGATAATACCCCTACTTAGCTAGCCATGGATCGTGTGCTAGTTTGGTCATGCAACTTTAGTTTGCAAGAACTAAAACCGCTCATGGCCATGTCAACGATAGACTTTTTCTGGAGGCAAGGACATTGATATCACGGGATAACTTGAAGTAGCAATGGAGTTTCGAACTGCTGCGCTGTAATATACCTTCCGCGACCGGTATCATCAGGGAGGCAAACAAAAGCTCTGCATGAAGCTGCTATCCCGAAGAGCCGGATTGGGAACAATATCAGGAATGAGGCTGATGTCTTGGCCGTTGGGCCATGGTCAGGAGCTGGCGGATCAGGACACTGGGGACACTGATAAAGGACGGCAACACAATGGATCGAAGCCAGCAAGGCTGTGAATGTAAAGTGTCAAATTAGGTTGTGGCACGAGTCTGCAAAAGGGGCTTGTGTAATCGGGGTGTATTCTAATCCGGCCTCTATACAGTAATGGTGCAAGAGATATACACCCTGGCTTATTTCTTCTTCTCCTTGTCTACAGGCGGTTAGCAATTGGTTGCCGGTTATAGAAGCGACATGCATACTCGTAGGAGGACCCTTCTTCTTCTTTGGCGCACTCTTTCCGCGAGCTTTCAGACTGTCTTGTGTCAGGTTCAGGAGGGACAGGGCCGCCGGGCAGGGAGACGAACCCTGCAATGTGTTCCAGTCGGTCATCATCTATTTCGTCGTCGATAATCAGCTCCAAAGGAGCAAACTCCTCCTGAAGGTCGCGTAGTGTCACGAGCTTTTTGGGGTAGTATGCGGCAAGGGCTGGGCCTCGTAGTCTCTGTCGGAGGACCTTGTTACCAGTCCGGAGACCCTCGGGGTTGAATGTTGTCGAGAAAAGCTCGCATCGAGCCTGGACACACGACAGGTTAGTCTCGCGTGTTTTCCATATGTCAATTGGTAAGTCTACCTTCATAAGGGCCAGCAGCCGTGCGCGTGGGACCGACATCTCGACACTACATAGAGTTGGCCGTCGGTGGGTTCGTGACCAGACAAGAATCGCGAATTGCAGGACGTTCAAAGATCTCTCGCTTTCTTATGCGCCGCCAATCAAAGCTATCAGTGTGGGGTGCTATCGGCTGACCCCTGTTCAGCCGCAATCTAATCCGTTGACGGACCACAGGCCCCGCTACCAGCTGCCGGTAAAGGCGGGCCCACCTTAGCCAGTATTTTGAAGACTGGAGCTAGCCTGAGCTCACAGGATTCATTTTCATCTCAAATACTTTTCTGGCTTGTGGTTTCATTTTTCATATGCGACGCCCGGTCTCAAGTCGCCTTCCAACAAAAAAAAAAGAAGAAAAAACAATCGGCAATGGGGAAACGTTCGCACAGCGAGGCTATCCAGCCGCCTCAGCTAGAAGCAGATAACGCTGTCCCGAGTCTGAAGCGCGCAAAACCTGCCACCAAGAAAGTCGCAAACAAGTCTCAAAAGAACGACCCCAAGGCAAAAGCCATTACTCTGCTCCTGGAGAATGCGGATGAGCTTATCGACTGCCTGCAATCCCTCAAGACCAAACAATTGGGCAACAGCACTCAGCCAGATAAGCTTGCTGTCGCGGCTGAAGATGCGGCGATGCCGACGACAATACAGCGCCTTTCTTCATTGGGCAACAAACTCGTCTCTGCCTTCGAAATGCTGGGAAAGCAGCCTGTGCAAGAAACGAGATCAGAAACCCAGACCGCAAAAGAATACACAGTCCCCATTTTCCCGCCCTCGGTTGTCACCAAATGGACTGCGGCAGACACCAGACAGACGTTCCCGCCACTTCCTGCCGTCCTGGATCCAAAACTGGAAACTGCAGCTTTGACTCATTCCGGAAAGCTGGACCTCCCTGCCGACGAAATGAGCTACGAGCGACTGGAGTGGATGGGCGATGTCTATATTGAAGTCATCGCCTCCGCGCTGATCTACCAAACCTTTCCCACCCTTCCCCCAGGCAGGTCCTCACAGTTACGGGAAATCTGCGTTCGCAATACCACCCTATCACAGTTCTCGTTGCACTACGGTCTGGATAAGCGCGCCGATTTCCCCGAAGAGTTTGGTCTTGGAGGGCGTGCCGGCGGAACAAAAGTCAGCCAGAAGCAGCGTATCAAGGCACTGGGAGACATATTCGAGTCTTATGTGGGAGCTATCATCATCTCAGACCCCAAGGATGGTGTCCAGCGCGCGGCCAAGTGGCTCAAGGCTTTATGGGCCCCCCTAGCGGAGAAGCATATTTTAAAGGAGGAAGCTTCAGCACCCGAGCCTGAGCGCAAAACTCTGCCTAAAACAGACCTAGAGGTCGCCATAGGTGGTAAGAGTATTAAGCTCGAATACAAAGAGATAGCACCCGTCAAGAAGCACAGGGACCACGACCTAGACCTCTACACCATGGGCTGCTTTCTCACCGGGTGGGGCGAGGTCAACAAGCAGATAGGGTTTGGAAGTGCTCTTGGCAAGAAGGAAGCTGGCCAGAAGGCCGCGCAGATGGCACTGGATAACAAGAAGTTGATCAAGGTGTATCGGGAGAAGAAGTTGCAGTTCCTCGCAGCAAGAGCACAGCAGCTCAAGGACGAAGAGAAATCGTAATCGATCGTCTCTGGGCTTTTGGGAACAATGCATCGTATGCTCTGCAGGCGGTACGAATAAACGTAGCGTATACCTATTTCGTTGTTTCTCCGGGATTTCAGGGGTGGTTGACGGAGGACACACCACATGGAACTTTAGGGAATGGAGACAGATATTGGCCAAGGCATTGGGCTCTCACCTCGCGGAGTAAACCGTCATTTGCAACGCCTGACTGTGATGCTGAAACCAGTTGGAACGCCGAAAGTAGGTCAGAAATAGCTCCATCGCGCTCACACTAAATATTCAAGCTCAGGGGGTTGTGGGCGTATAATCCAACATCGGGCTGTGATTTGGCTATTAGCCAGTGGACTAGTGTTATGCGGGATGAGGTTAACAACCAAACACCTGGGGCTCTCTTCCCGTTGCTTTCCGACGTTTTTCATGTGCCGACGACTGGGAGCCTTCGAGCCCCTGCAGAACATTTCCCCGGGCTTGGACCGTTTAGGACCGGGGGTTGCAGCGCCCCGAAAATGGGGAATGTGGATCCGCCCATCGACTCAGGTTGGTTTGTGCCGAGGTCCGGTCCGGGCAGCTCGTTCGTCCCGCGCTGACGTTGGGGGGCATCAGACATTCCATCGATACACTACCTATTTTCGACGCGACGAACCACCCTTTGACCACACAACTTGCTCGGCAATACCTAATAATGGTTGCAAGAGATCGATTACATGCAGCTTGGATTGTCGGCTGGCCATTTTGCTAACGTTGTTGGCTGGCTCCCTATCCTCAAACACGAACAAATATATCTCGAACTCCCGAATGCGCCAAGCTCCGACGCGCGACTGATCCCGATAAGGCACCGTTGGTATTGAGACCACCCAGGAAGCTACGTAATTGCACATATCGGTATCGAACGACGTGACGAAGTGGGCTGAGTTAGGGGGGAGGGGTTTAATTCAAATAATTCGCAATGGCGGACTCAATCGGTGAGATTCTGACGACCCCTATACCGCGCTTCCCGTTGCCACTCCCGGGGACGTACGTTTATCCGCCAAGAAATCCAAACTAACGCGTAATTACTCCCAGATCGCGTCTTCGTCCATGCCCTCAACACTGTCAAAAAGATTCCCAAGACGGGGGCGACCCGGCCCCCGGCCGGCGACCGGATGCGCCTGTATGGGCTCTACAAGCAGGCGATGGAAGGCGACGTGGACGGGGTAATGGAGCGGCCGACGGCTGCCTCCATGGCGGCAGCAGCAGCCGGGACGACGATTGGCAGCGCGAGCATCATCAGCAGCGTGAACAGCAACAACACGGCCAGCAGCAGCATCAGCAGCGACGAGGTCGCGCGCGAGCAGGACAAGTGGGACGCGTGGAACTCGCAAAAGGGCATCAGCCGTACCGAGGCCAAGCGACGTTACGTCGAGGCCCTGATCGAGACGATGCACCGGTACGCCAACACGCCAAACGCGCTCGAGCTTGTTGCCGAGCTTGAGTTTGTCTGGAACCAGGTCAAAAGCAACAGCCCGTCGAGCTCAGCTGAGGGGTCCGGCGTGTCAGCAGACAGTCAAAGCCATAGCCACAGCGGAAGTGGTGATAGCGGTCGCGAGGGGCCGCGCCGGTTTCAAACGCCGCTCAGTGGTGCCGATGGTCCCATGAGGGTGCTGAGTCCGATGAGTGAGGAGGACGAGTCGGAAAGACGGCTGGTAGAGGAGGCCGACTTGGGCGACGACGACAGCCACGGCGAGTACGCCAAGAGGAATGATAAGCGAACAAAGCGTATGGAGCGCGCGATTGTCAGGCTGTCGGCAGAGATCGCAGCGCTGCGGGAGCAGATTGCGACCGGCCGTGAATGGAGATCCCGAAAGGAGAGAAGCGTGAACGCGTGGGTGGGGTGGAGCTTCTGGCTGATTGCGAAGCACTTTGCCATTGATCTTGCCGTTCTCTTCTTCCTAGTTCTATGGATGAGGAGGAGGAAAGATAAGAGGCTAGAAGATCATGTTAGGGGAGTGGTCAGGATTGCTCGAGAGTACATCCGAAAAGTACTTCCGGCACGATGAAGCCAAGACGAGAAATAGGCTCTCACAAACGCTACACCTTTCATCGACGTAGACCCCATTGCCAGCATGTCGCCGGTATGCCGGGCTCAAGCCGATGATTGGCTACGAAACCAGTCACACTTGAGAAAGGGCGTATCGCCAAACACCAAAACTGTCGGTCGGACTGGGCTTTCCAAGGAATATGGCCGAGCCGCGAAGAGGAAGGAGGTTTGATTTCCTTCCCGGCGGCTGTTTGGTGGCGCGCCTTTAGCTCCTTGATGTTATTAAAAGATGCTAGTCTCACATAATAAGGATCTTGGGCACCAGGGGCTCAGCCGCCATTTACGTTTCCAGCGATAGGCGCCTGCTATTCCACCTGCTCGAAATGCACACAGCCCCAGACTGCCTAGGGAGTTGTATGGTGGAGATGCGTGGGTCGCAATTGGCGCTCTTCGAGCTTGGTGTTGATGTATTGTTTGGTGCTACTTACCAAAGCCCTCTTCCCTGTTCAGGAATGAGCCCTTTAGCAACAAGGAGCCGGTTTGGTATCTGTGAGCTTTCAAGACCTGCTGGATGTGCTTTGCGGCCCAATGATGCTCTCATGGAACCTTTATTATTCTGCTGTACATATTACTCAGACTTCGGCTGACTGGGTCATTGAAGCTCGAGTCAGTGCATATTAAATGTATGTACCTTGTTCTGCAATATATATGTTATGGATATGAAATGCCTGTCCAGGGGCGGTGGCAAAGATAATAGAAAGACATTGACTCTTGCACAGAAGGTTCTCTCGAGAGTGGTGGGGTAATTTGGGCAGTGACTGCTTCCAAATGTCAAGGTACCACATTGGCGTCCGATCGACTTCCCCCCCAACACAAGCACGAAAATTACATCGGTAAACACAGGAATTATGCAGATGCGCCCTAGAGACTGACCCTGGAACTGACACAGGTGTGTTGCGCTAACCTCAAAACTTGAAGCTTCCAGTACATTTAGCTAACAAAGATTGCCGCCCACCCTCAGCCTCTATGCGAGACAACGACACGTTTGCAAGCCTGGGTAGTTGACGTGAGGGTGACAACCCCCCAAGACAAGCTGTGCAGACATGGCCGACAACCCGTATGCTCTCCGTCCAGGACTGCCGCCGAGACGGCCATCCAAGCCGTCAGTACCGCATCCGGCGCCAGCTTCAGCGGCAATTACAGCGCCCAGAGAGCTCAGACCTTCCGAAAAGATCCCCGCTCTTACAAACGTCGTCCCAAGCATCTTCGTTCCTCTCCGAGACAGCGACTGGGAGGACACGGCCATACCCCGCGACAGAGTTGAACGCCTGCGGCGCATCCTGGAGAGTATCGACTACCAGCGGGAGGGTGTCAAAGAGAACCTCATGTACATGTTTGAGCGAGAAAAGCAGCGCGTCATTCTGGTGGCTACCGAACAGTTGGAGAGAGAAGGCCAAGCTAGAGTCAACCCCGGATTGGACCCGCGCGAGGCCGACTTGATCATCCAGAACATGGAGGCACCGCCGGAGCCTGGCTACGACTACAACATCAAGGACATGCCCCCCATCAACACCCGTAGGCCGTTGCCAGATACACTCTCTGTTCGAGACAGAGCGGTTAATGATATTTTAAATGTGATGGAAGCTGGCATTCTTAACTTGACAGGCTACGGAAATCACATGGCCGATATCAAAAAGTACTACCTCGACTGTCTCGAGAAAGAGCTGGCGAGGGTCGAGGCAGCGGGTTTGCGACCCGAGGAGCGGCTGTTCGTTGACCAAGGACTAGAGGCTGGCATGGACCCGTAGAACTAGTTACGTAGCGGTGCACGCTTAATATGGAAAATTGCAGCTCGAGCATTCAGAGAGCAGCGAGCTTCATATTTCGTAGACAGCAGCGAACTAACGATACACCAATTGATAATTCGCCGTGGAATATCACACATCGAGATCGTTCCAAGTGCTATGCAAGACAGCCTAAAGCTGTGGCAGGAGGGATGTGGCTACCGGCGGTAAGAACCATTGCTCATCGAGACCATAAGGCGTCTAGCACGAATCCATAACGGAGCCAAAAATAATTAATCTAGGGCACGCGATAGAGGATAACTCGTTGAAAGATTGCATTGCTGCAAACGAGGTTCTCCTACAATAGGTGCTCAGGTACAATTTGCAGAAGAAAAAAATCAAGAAGAGGAAGTGGGAGAAGCTGGCGGGCTTTTAAGGGCTGGAATTTAGTGGCGCGCTTACAAACTTTGAGCAGTGATTGGTCGGCTAGGCGATGCTAGCTCATGGTTCTTCCGGACAACAGCCATCGACGCTTCACCACCACTCAAACGTCAATCGTCAATTGGAAAGAGCTCCAGCTACGGTAGCTTGCGGCCCCGTGTCCAACACCTCCCCCGCCGCCATCTCCCCTCTACCTTCCGTCAAGACGGCACGATGTTGAGGCAGACATTGGTTCGCTCGGCTTGGCGGACTGGCAAGCAGCAGGCCAGCTTGGCCAGCCGAGCCTTTTCGGCGACAGCTCAGCGGCCCGCCGAGGTTGAGCTCACAATCGGTGCGCATCCACCCCCTCACGCTGCCATTGACCTCCCGCATTGTGCTGACTAGCTGCCATAGATGGAAAGAAGATCTCGATCGAGGGTGAGCACTGCCGTGACGTGACATTGATATCGCTTCCCCGTCGCTGACCGCATCATAGCCGGTTCGGCGCTGATCCAAGCTTGCGAGAAGGCCGGCGCCGTCATCCCCAGGTGAGAGGAGCTCCGGACATATCTGCGTCGACTGGTGCAAGCTTTTGCTAACTGCTTCATAGATACTGCTACCATGAGTATGTCAACTGCGGTCGCCCCGAGACCCGGTGCCACGAGCATCTCCGCTGACGATATGCCTCAACAGAAAACTCATGATTGCCGGAAACTGCCGAATGTGCCTTGTCGAAGTCGAGCGATCCCCGAAGCCTGTTGCATCGTGCGCATGGCCCGTACAACCCGGCATGGTCGTCAAGACCAACACCCCCCTGACCCACAAGGCACGAGAAGGTGTGATGGAATTCCTCCTAGCGAACCATCCCTTAGACTGCCCTATTTGCGACCAGGGAGGCGAATGCGACCTCCAGGATCAGTCAATGCGCTACGGCGCCGACCGCGGCCGGTTCCACGAGATTGGCGGGAAGCGTGCGGTGGAGGACAAGAATATCGGGCCCCTGATCAAGACATCAATGAACAGGTGTATTCACTGCACAAGATGTGTGCGTTTTGCGAACGACATTGCTGGCGCTCCCGAACTTGGTTCCACGGGACGTGGTAATGATCTGCAAATCGGTACCTACCTAGAGCAGAACCTCGACTCTGAGCTGTCTGGCAACGTCATCGATCTTTGCCCTGTCGGAGCCCTTACCTCCAAGCCCTATGCATTCCGGGCACGACCATGGGAGCTGAAGCGGACAGAGTCTATTGATGTTCTGGACGGTCTTGGTTCCAGCATCCGCGTCGACTCCCGCGGCCTCGAGGTCATGCGCATCATTCCCCGGCTCAACGACGATGTGAACGAAGAGTGGATCAACGACAAGACTCGGTTCGCCTGCGATGGCCTCAAGACACAGCGACTTACCATCCCACTAGCGCGCAGAGACGGAAAGTTCGAGCCGGTATCCTGGGAGCAGGCTCTCACCGAAATCTCGCATGCTTACCAGACTCTAGCACCGAAGGGCGATGAGTTCAAGGTAATCGCCGGTCAGCTGACCGAGGTTGAGTCGCTAGTCGCCATGAAGGATCTTGCCAACAAGCTGGGATCTGAGAACCTTGCCCTGGATATGCCATCAGGCAGCCAGCCAATTGCCCACGGTGTTGATGTGCGGTCCAACTATCTCTTCAACTCCAAGATTTGGGGCATTGAGTCTGCTGACGCTATTCTCCTTATCGGTACCAATCCGAGACACGAGGCCGCTGTCCTGAATGCCCGTATCAGGAAACAATGGCTCCGCTCCGATCTCGAGGTTGGTGTTGTTGGCGAGACATGGGAATCGACTTTCGAGTTTGAGCACCTTGGCACAGACCTAGCAGCCCTCAAGAAGGCCCTTGCCGGTTCCTTTGGAAAGAAGCTTCAGTCCGCCAAGAGACCCCTCATCATTGTGGGCTCTGGTGTGACTGATCACGCTGACGCCAAGGCCTTTTACGAGCTTGTCGGTGGCTTTGTCGATAAGAACGCCGCCAACTTCCTGACTGAGGAATGGAACGGCTTCAACGTTCTCCAGCGCGCGGCCTCAAGAGTCGGCGCATTCGAAGTCGGCTTCGTCACGCCCTCAACGACCGTTGCTGAGACAAAGCCCAAGTTCGTCTGGCTTCTGGGAGCTGATGAGTTCAACCCTGCAGATGTTCCCAAGGATGCTTTCATCGTCTACCAGGGCCATCATGGTGACAAGGGCGCCGAGATTGCCGACATTGTCCTCCCCGGTGCTGCGTACACAGAGAAGGCTGGTACCTACATCAACACAGAAGGTCGGGTGCAGATGACAAGGGCAGCGACGTCTCTTCCCGGCGCCGCGCGCACAGACTGGAAGATTATCCGGGCTGTGAGCGAGTTCCTTGGCGCTCCCCTGCCGTACGATGATGTCGCTCAGCTTAGGGACCGCATGGTGGAGATCAGCCCTGCGCTCGCGGCGTACGACGTTGTCGAGCCCGTTGCACTGAGGCAGTTGAGCAAGGTGCAGCTCGTTGACCAGAACAAGGGCGCCAAATCTACTGGTGCGCCCCTGACCAAGGTTATCGAGAATTTCTACTTTACAGATGTTATTTCCAGAAGGTTTGCATCCCTCCTACCGCAGATGCTGTTTTTCCGTGACTAACAAATCTTGACTAGCTCCCCGACCATGGCTCGCTGCTCGGCGGCCAAGGAGACTGGCGACCCGCGGACCAACCTTATGGCCCCGGGAATGGAGGAGGACAGGCCGATGGGACAGGTTGCGTACGGCACGTAGACAAAAGCGAAGAAGAGAAACAAAACAACCAGTGACTGTTGTAAGCAATAGAGAGATTGTCTATAGCCCTTGCCACGGCTCCCGTTTCTGTTTTGTAGTTTCGCTGCTGCAATATTTTTGTACATATATGGGAGCGAAGAGTGGTGGGGGGGGAGGAGGTGAAGTAAATATGGTATTCGTTTGTTTTGATTGAAGTTTCCCTTGATCATGCTGTTTATTATGTTTGAATATGTGTGGACTCGCGGTGTGCTATCTTGCGATGACCGAGCTCTCCGCATTGTACGTCGCTTCCCATCTTCAAACTCATGCCCTCAATTTTATCACCCCAAGTCCATGAACAGAGGAGCAGTCCCAAACTCATACTTGTACTGCCTCCGTCCTACTATCGTTCTGATGATCATCGGATACTGGAGGGAACTCCCGATCCAGGAGATTCCCACTGCTAGATACGCCGGCCTCATTACCCGAGGCCTGCTGTTGCTGCCTTTCCCACGGCTTGCGAGGCGCCTGCATCTTGCCGACGGGGGTGATACCCTGCAAAGGAGCTTTAGCAAGCTGCATGGTTCTCGAACGGTAATATCACGCATATCGCTAGACCTGATCACAAATTGGAAAACGGGGGGACTAACCGGCTGCCTGACCACGGTATTCGGAATCTCTCTAACACCAGGCACTGGCTTGCCGGTGGTCACGGCCTCGATGATGGCCTGGAAGTGGGCCGGATACGGGGCGTCGGCGCCC
The DNA here is from genome assembly GCA_033439745.1 of Lasiosphaeria hispida. Classification (NCBI taxonomy): domain Eukaryota; kingdom Fungi; phylum Ascomycota; class Sordariomycetes; order Sordariales; family Lasiosphaeriaceae; genus Lasiosphaeria; species Lasiosphaeria hispida. Next base: position 1,707,727 of record JAUIQD010000007.1, on the reverse strand, counting down.
GCGCCGTGGGCCACGCCGTCGTCGGCCTTCTTGTTGAGGTCGACCTTTTGCGGCGCGTCGACCATCCACGCGGGCAGGTCGCCGGGCGCCGGTCCCGACCCGGGCGCCCCCGACGCCGACACGATGCCCATGCGCCGCTGGATGTCCTCGATTTTGACGAGCAGCGTCGGGTCCGGGCTGGCGGCCGGTGGGGAGGAGGAGGCCAGGTACGCCTCGTAGGCGGCGCGGTCAATGGCGATGTTCAGCCGGCTCTGGTACCACCAGATGCGCGCCTGGAGCGTGATGCCCAGGGCCTTTTGCCGCTCGAAGCCGGTGGTCAGGGGGCCGAGCATTGCGACTAAACCTTGCTGGTCGCGGGGGGAAGGGGGTGCGGGGCAGGGTGTTAGTTGGCCATAGTTCCTTGTTTTTTGTGTGGTGGGGTTTGGCTTCTACGAGGTCTTATGTTATTTTACGACTTACGAGAAATGGGCGGTCCCGGACCCAGGGGTAGTCGTCGAACTTCTTGAAGACGGCATCGCTGCCGGATGTGGGGGTGGCCATCTGGATAGAGAGGGGTGATGGGGGAATGGTTGGGGTAAAATCAGTGCATTTGAGGGCTGTAGGGCGCTCCGAGTGAGAGAAAAACACTTTGCAAAGTCTAGGGCCGTGGGGTCGCTGTTGGAGAGATGAGAGCTGGATGAAAAGGATCTCTTCAAAGGCCCAATTCGTGTAAGTCTTGGGCTGTAATTACAGAATTGTGGTGGACAAGCAACAACAAACAGAAATCACATGTGAGCCACTCGAATAACCGCTGCTGCGGAGTACTTTGTACACTGGCACGTGATCTCGCGGTCAACCCTCACACGCGACGTCATGTCCTGGCTTCTTTGTCTTTGATTTGTTTGGCATGCCGGGTTTCTGCTAGTCGTGGCAACCGGCCAGGGTTGAACAGAAAGATTGAAAGGGATTTGGGCAGCAGATGTGGTTAGACGCCTCCACTGAAATCGGGAATATCGAGATGAGGTTTGAAAGACGAACTGATGGGGAATTTACCAGGGTCAAGATGATTTACCTAGCGCGGGCAAATAGTCCATCTTGACGATATCTAGTGTAGTCTTGTCTTTATAAAAGGAAGATAAGGGAGGAGGGGTTTGCCTTAGCAAGGAAGTTGCTTTCCCGGTTCTCAGTACCACTTGGTGACTTCCGTATGAACCCTAACCCAGGATGAGCTTGCGCACGGGCCGCATCAAGCAGCTGGATCGCAGCTGAACACTGTGCTACAGGCTTGAGGAAGCTCCTGCCGTATTTTCAAGAGGAAATAAATGTATGTGTTTTCCAGATGAAAGTGCTTTATTCCTCTGCATCATAACCAGTCTTAGCCCTATATCTATCTAGTTCTGAGAATCCAGCTTATGGGATAATTCTTTGGCCACTTCGCCTCGGAACAGAAGACATCAGTGTCACCAGGCACTGTGCAGTTCTAGGCATACAATCTCCAATCGCTTTGCGTTGTCGATTGCCCTTCTCCTCATTCCCTCCTCCAATCTTCAGGCCTGTTTCGACAACGCAGCTTGTTGTTTCAGAGGACACCATTCAAAATGCGTCGTGCCGCCGTTAAAGCCTTCCGGACTACATTCCAATGTACCGTCCGTGGCTTTCGAACTAGTCGCAGGGGCTCCTCCTTCTCCTTCCTGCAGACCGGCACCCGCGGCCCTTCATTCAGCCAGCTCGGAGCTGCCCGAAGACACTTGGCTTCGTCGCCCGCCCGCGCTGCCCTCAGCCCCAGCCGTGCCCGACCCGACCACCCGAATGTTCTGGGTGAGCCCCTCCGGTCCTCGATGTATGTCCGTCGCACCTCCATCGCCCTCGTTTCCGCCCTCGTCGGCTACGGTGCCTGGTACACGTACAATGGCACCAGTCCCGACATGATTGCCCGCGGCTACTCAAAGACTAGGCAACCCAGCACAACCAATACAGTCGATCCCACAATCCCGACACGATCTGTGCTCGTCATTGGCGCTGATGAGTTACATACCGGCACCTTCGTCGGCGAGGGCCCAATCTCGAAGGCTACAGGCGGAGATGGCCGCATGGTGATCGAGATGTTGACACCTGAGCAATCAACCACCAAGATGCGCAAGATGGAAGAGTCGTACTTTGTCAACCGTGGCCAGGGAGTTGTTCGCTACGACCTGGCCCAGCTGCCGAGCAACAACCCAATCGAGGATGATCACGCAGAAAAGATCGTCGAGATTCCTGGCAAGGCTGGAGTCGGCGAGTCCAGCGACTGGATGTTTTGGGGCGTTTTTGACGGCCACTCGTAAGTCTGCTCTGTCGGATATGCTTTGGCACCTTGCTCACAACATTTCACAGCGGCTGGTCTACCTCGGCGAAGTTGCGACAAACGCTGATCAGCGTCGTTGCCGGAGAATTGAACGAGACGTACAAAGCGGCAAGCGGCCTTGCGCCTCCACCGGAGGCAGTTGAGGCTGCGATCAAGAATGGCTTCCTGCGCCTTGATCATGAGATTGTTCATCACAGCGTGCAAAAGGTCTTGCAGGCCAATAACAAGGCGGTTGCTGCAGAGACACTGGCACCCGCAAACTCAGGGTCATGTGCTCTTCTCTCCTTCTACGACAGCAAATCCAAGCTGCTGCGCGTCGCCTGCACTGGCGACTCTCGGGCTGTTCTGGGGCGCCGCTCCGACTCTGGCAAGTGGACAGCTACGCCGCTGTCGGTTGACCAAACAGGGAGCAATCCCGACGAGGTGGCACGGGTCCAGGCAGAGCACCCTGGCGAGCAAGTCATGCGCAACGGACGTGTTCTGGGCGGATTGGAACCGAGCCGGGCATTTGGCGATGCCCACTACAAATGGAGCCGGGAGATCTCGGACAAGCTGAGGGAGAAGTTCTTCGGGCGCGGCCCCCCCACTCTGCTAAAGACACCGCCATACGTCACCGCGGAGCCTGTCGTCACTACCACCAAAATCGAGCCTGAGAAGGGTGATTTTGTAGTGATGGCGACGGATGGCCTGTGGGAGATGCTGACCAACGAGGAGGTTATTGGGCTTGTTGGAAAGTGGATTGAGAGCCAGGCTAGCAGCACCAACAGCCCGAAATTCGACTCGGTGTGGACAAAAGTGTTTGGGTCCAAGGGAGCAAAGGGTGATCTACCGGTCGAAGCGAGCAAGTCCAGCCAGTTGGACGACGCCGACGGCCAAAGGACTCCGGAAGCCCGCCTCAAGCGGCGGGGCCTCTCGCCCGATAAGAGCCGCTTTGTAGTTGAGGACAAGAACGTTGCGACCCACATCGTTCGGAATGCCCTTGGTGGGTCTAATCAAGAGCAGGTATCCGCCCTCTTGACGCTACCTGCTCCAACATCGAGGCGGTACCGCGACGACCTGACGGTTCAGGTCATTTTCTTTGGCTTTGGCGAAAAGACAGGCGAGATCATTGTGAACAAGGAGGCAACTGCCGATGCAAAGTCTTCGAGTTCTGTTAGACCGAAGCTTTAGAGGAAGCGGTGCGCAATGGACGAGGAACCCCCCCATATTGGAGCTATGGTTGGACACGCCAAGGCTCTCCCTCGTAGGCTGCTGACAGGTTTTTGAAGGGTTCGTTTGGCGCATTGGTTGAAATACCGGCAGCGGTTAGGGGTTGGATCACTTTTATTTGTAAGTATACAGCGGTTACAGGTTTGCGGCTTACATGGATCGGGTAGGAACCATGCTCTAAATTTGAGCGTATTTTTCATGAAAATTGGGCTTTTCACCAGCATCCGATATCTGCGTGTGACATGGGTGAATAGCCCACTCACGCCGCCACCTCTCATGCGAATGATGCCTGAACGAGTTTGCAGGCAGGGCATAGTCCTCGCGTTGCACGCATATGCACGTAGGTCCGACCTTGCGGCAGACGTGGAGTTGTGGAGCCTCGTGCTGTCGCTGCAAGATAAACGTTTAAGGGCGAGTTTGGTTGGTTCTTCCAACGGCGCCCTGAGGCCTCATCAGGCGTACCCACACAAGCCCAATATGTCGACAGCTACGGATAGGTATTAGGAATTGGAAATGGAAGCCCAATCGATCACGCATGGAGCTACAGTTTCACAATCTGTAGAATTTCCCTTCAGACACCGATGTTTCGCTGGTACCCTTGGGTAGGTAAGGCAGCAGTCTTGCCGTTATCATTGATATTGCGAACAACAGGTAGGCCCCTGTTTATAAAAGTTCTAGGCCAGGGGGGGCGCTGAATCGTGACGTCAGCCAGCATTGTCAGCACCCAGGCGAGCAAGCTTGGCAAGCTCGAGGCAGGTCGGGCTGCGACCAAACCCCACCTCCACCCACACCTCCCCCGCCCCCAAAGCTCGCAGCGTGCTTAGCTCAGGGCGCCGCTTTAGTTTGGAGAGCACTTTTAACTGGGGGGCCGTCCTTTTGCCGTGTTCCTGCTTTCTAGATTGTGTGTGACTTGGGGATTTATCGCAAAAGCTTGGTCGTTGCTCATTGCGACGTTTTTTGCCCATCCATCTGGCTGCCGTCCTGCCGATCTTCTTGTTCTCGTTCAGCTTTCAGATACACACCTCTCTACCTTACTACTAACGCCCCCCTCTCCGCGACATCGGCATCCGACGTCGTCCAACCACCACAGACTTCCAATTAATCTCTAGGGGACGCGTCACAATTGACAGCCAAGATGGTCGTTTTTGATAGCCATGAGTATACCACTGAGGAGGAGAAGAGGCTCAAAGAAGACCGCCGCCGTGAGAAGTACTGGAAGAAGTGGGGTCCCTATGTGTCGGAGAGGCAATGGGCCACTGGCAAGTTGCTGGAGCCCCCTTACCAAAGAGACGATGCAATTCTAACAAGTCAATTGCAGTGAGAGAGGACTACAGTGAGGATGGCGACGCCTGGAGTCGTAAGTTTGCTTCTCCCGCTCCGCGGACGCCCGTTCCGGCAGCCGATAACAGCTTGCTCACACGTTTACCTGGTAGACTTTCCACACGACCATGCCCGGGCCCGCGCGTACCGATGGGGTGAAGACGGCATTGCCGGTGTCTGCGATACACATGGCTTCCAGAATATTGCGTTTGCTTTCTGGAACGAGAAGGAGTATGGCCAATTGCTTCCCGCTCAGTCCGTATAGCCTGCCAGATCGCTGACTAGCTCCAGCCCCTTTCTCAAGGAGAGGTTGTTCGGCCTGTCGAATCCCCAGGGAAACCACGGCGAGAGTCTCAAAGAGGCGCATTTCCACCTCGACAATACACCTGTAAGTTTTGTCAATTGGATAAAAAAACCACGGCTGGGCTTTAGCTAACCTTGTTTCCTCATATAGACGGTAGGACCTCCTACAGAACTCCACACATCTCAAAGCTTACCTGTGATAGCACTCCTACATGAAATATCTCTACAAATACCCCCAGAAGGCGTTCCCATACGAGGACCTTCTCACAGAAAACGCTAGGCGGACAAAGGCGGACAGCGAGTACCAGCTTCTTGACACCGGCATCTTCGAAGAGGACCGGTACTGGGACATCTTCATCGAAACCGCCAAGGAAGACGACGACCCTGATGAGCTTCTTTTCCGTGTAACTGCTTGGAACAGAGGACCAGAGCCAGCCCCGCTCCATATCGTCCCCCATGTGTGGTTCCGAAACACCTGGTCTTGGGGCCGAGAACCCGCGGGAAAGAAGCCCTCCCTCGGAGCCGAGGCCGAGAACCTGGTTAAGACGAAGCACCACGCTTTGGGCGACCGGTACTTCCTCCTTTCCCCCTCACCTGGCGTCGGCCCAAGCGGCGAGGACGTACAGCCGGAGCTCTTGTTCACCGAAAACGACACCAATTACGACCTTCTCTATGAGGGAAAAAACGAGCAGCCATACGTGAAGGATGCCTTCCATCGCTACATTGTTGAGGGCGAGAAAGAGGCAGTGAACCCAGCCGAGACCGGAACCAAGACCGCCGCGTGGTTTTCGTTCAACGAAGCCGGCGGCGTCAATCCCGGCGAGTGCGCAGGTATAGTATCCCGCCCCGTACCACCTGAAATCAGGGCTAACCGCAGCAGTTGTTCGATTCCGCATCTCGAAGAGGCCTGACACCTTTCTGGACGAAGAAGAATTTGACGAGGCTATTGAGAGGAAACGAGAAGAAGCCGATGACTTCTATTACCACATCAGCCCCTTGCCTATGGCTGACGATCTTCGCAATATTCAGCGGCAGGCATTCGCTGGTATGATGTGGTGTAAACAGCATTACCTTTTTATCTGGGACGAGTGGGCAAATGGCGATCCAAGCCAGCCACCACCACCCCCTGGCCGCAAAGGGTTACGCAACTCTGCTTGGAGGCATCTTCACTGCGACGATATCCTCTCAATGCCTGACTCGTGGGAATACCCCTTTTTTGCAGCATGGGACACGAGTTTTCACTGCATCACGCTGGCTATGATCGACCCCGACTTCGCAAAGAAGCAGCTCGACCTCTTCACCCGGGAATGGTACTGCCATCCCAATGGACAGCTTCCAGCGTAAGTTTTCACATTCTAACATTGATGTAGACTTGGCATTAACACAAAATAGTTACGAATGGAACTTCAGCGATGTGAACCCTCCCGTTCACGCCTGGGCGACGTTCCGCGTCTTCAAGATTGAGCGTAAGCTATATGGGAGACAAGATCTTGATTTCCTCGAGAGAGTGTTCCAAAAGCTCCTTCTGAATTTCACTTGGTGGGTTAACCGAAAGGATGTTGATGGCAAAAACGTCTTTGAGGGCGGCTTCTTGGGCCTGGACAACATCGGGCTGTTCAACCGCTCGGAGCCACTGCCTACTGGTGGCACCCTGGAGCAAGCAGACAGCACAGGCTGGATGGCGTTTTACTGCCTCAACATGCTCAACATTGCCTTGGAGCTCGCTAAACACCGACGCATCTATGAAGACATTGCGACCAAATTCTTTGAGCATTTTATCCTCATCAGCGACGCAATGACCTTCAGAATGGGACAAAAGGACGAGCAGTCGCTTTGGAACGAGCAAGACGGGTTTTACTACGATGCCATCTCCTGGGGCGGCCCCTATATTCAGCAGCTCCCTGTCAGGTCTCTCGTGGGGCTGATTCCCCTCTACGCAACACTCACCCTGGAGCCCGAGCTTATCAACAGGCTGCCGAGTTTCAAGAGGCGCGTGGAATGGTTCATCAACAACCGCTGCGACGTAGCAGAGCGGACTATGTTTAGCATCCGCAAACGCGGTCAGGGCAACAGGATCCTCCTGTCTCTGGTTAGCAAGGAACGTCTGGTCAAAATTATGGAGCGCATGCTGGACGAGGACGAGTTCTTCAGCCCTCACGGCATCAGATCACTGTCCAAGTTTCACAAGGACAACCCGTACTCTATGGATGTCAATGGACAAACCTTCAGGGTTGGGTACGTCCCTGGCGATTCGGACAGCGGCCTTTTTGGAGGCAACAGCAATTGGCGAGGGCCAATTTGGTTGTGTGTCAATTTCCTCCTGGTCGAATCACTCCAGCGCTTTTATCTCTTCTTCGGCCCGAATCTGAAGGTTGAGTGCCCGGTTGGCTCGGGCGACCACATGCATCTAGGGCACGTCTCGGAGGAGATCCAGCATCGTCTGCAGCATCTTTTCGCTCGGGATCATGAGGGCCGCCGGAGTATCAATGGCAAAAATAACACGCTCGATTTCGATCCCAACTGGAGAGATTATCTCTGGTTCTACGAATTCTTTGATGGAGATAGCGGCCGGGGACTTGGCGCCACTCACCAGTGTGGATGGACGGGGCTGATCGCGAGGATGATCCACGATACTGGGTAAGTCTTTTTCCCAAGTTAACCAGCTCCATTCGGTCACTAATTTGTTGTAGCGTCAATTGCCGTCTCCCGCAGACTCCCCGGACGCCCGGCGCTGGCATGTCACATTATTTCGATGACATCCTTCATAGACATGTCGGAGGGGCACAAACGCCCAAGTCGCCGGCATTGTCGCCGAACGCGCCGCGTCTCCGCCGCAGTTCGACAAGTCGCTCGATCGCCGCCCGTAGCGATTTCGACGCCAATGACCTCAATGGCTACGACGAGGAAGCCGACGGGGATTTTCCAGCGCGCCGCGGATCGGTCATGCTTGGGGATCCTGCGCGGCTGCGCGAGAGGGCCGACGCGGATAACCATCTGCATGTATATATCACGCAGCAGTTGGAGAAGGTGCAGCTTGAGCAAGGGGCGGATGGATATGGCGACGGGGAAGAGTTTGAGGCCCATGCGTCAGACTAGGGGATTTCTTGACGAGTAGAAAGATGGGGAGGGAAACAGCACTCGTGACCGAGATGGAATTTAGGTATAGTTTAGACTGCTGTCGTGAGAAGAATAGCTTTACAAGCTAGAAGAGACCTTGGGGAGGTAAGGTTCTACATTAGGATCAATAGAAGAGATAACTAAAAGCAAGAACGGTTTCTGTCCTGACTCTGTTTAGTAGGGTACTCTTGAGGGGTGCTAGTCTACCAAAGTGGCACTTATAGCAAATATGAAAAGTTTAGAGTTCCGAGAGACGCCCTCTCGTCATGTTCATTTTCCTTTGTCTCCAGTCTTACTGCGTGTAAATGGCACAGCGGCGTTTGTGGTATCAAAGTTGATAGCTGAGCTTGGCTTCATGGTGGCACGCCTTCTCATATGTAATCAAGACATTTCCATACAAGAACGGCACAAGGACGAATTTGGACGAATTTGCAACACCACTATATATGGGTTTGACCCTTCCTTCCCAAGCTATGCTCGCTAATGGCGCTATCGGTCAACGTGTATTCCTCAACGCCCAGGTCATGTCACGATTGATCACCCTCTCCAGATTTCCGCCAGCTGTCCAGCTCATAGCTGATGTCGACCCTCGGAACCCCCCCTAATTGGGACTCAGGAAGTTCTCTGGGAATACCGCAGCATGGGCCCATCAATACATATCCGCTGCCGGGTCGTGGAAACGCAGGCGGCACATGGCTTGTCGTGCTCAACCACATAGAACCGATCTCTCCCCAGCCGCATGGCCTGCAGCCTCTCGTACCCGGGGCGGAGCACCCAGTGGCCGCAGTCGTAGGTGATAATTGCAACTGGGACCTGGGGCATGGCGGCGGTTGTGGTGGACATGTTTTTTTGTGTTGCGGGACGGGGCGGCTTGGGGGGAGGGAAGCGGCGGGTGGATCTTAGTATTTAGTGTGTGTTGGGTTGCACGTAATTCGGGTTGGTTATCAGAGGAATGTCCCCAGGGGGCCTTGGTTCTCGTGGCTTATTCGAGGTGTTTTGCGAACTTGCTGATTAACTTGGCGGTTTTGCCGGGTTTTGTTCTGATATTGAAGTTGCCAAGTTGAGGGAAGAGTGTTGAAGCGGGCGTTGCGAGAAGGATGTTGGCATCGTAGCGTCAAGACTGGCAGGAAGTGAGGCAGGTGCGACACCTGTATTCCTCCCCATCTCCTGTAATATATGGTGGCGTGTATCTTGTGCTGCCACTACCTACCATGTTGGGGGAAGGTGATTAAGAGAGTCTGAGCAGGTGCGCTCCTTGCTGCAGATTCTTTCGGAGTTATCGGCTGGCAATGCGTCATATGAATCGTTGTGGATGAAGTTCTTTGATGTCGAGGGAGCTACCGGAAGATAGACATTGCCCTCTTCACCCCAAAGGAAAAAGGGGCATATGCTTGACTGTTGATTCACTAGAGCACACATCGAGTGTGGACAGCAACATCACATTCCAGCGAACCAACACCCAACATCGCTAGCACCTGACTGAAACAACGCTCTTTCACATCTGCTCCAACCAAGTAGCCGATACACGCATATTCCTGTCTTGGTATTCCTGCATCGGTATTCCTAAGCTGAAATGCTATCCGTATACTGCCTTCCATAGTCCGTACACATATCGAGAGAAACTGCTGGAAGCAATGGTAGCCTCGTCCCGTGGTATCATAAGTACAAGTAGGAAAACGAAAATATAAACAAGGCCTGCCTCTCCGCCCCTTCCCAATAGCGCCGCTGACCCTTACTCCTGGTAATAAACCGCTCTTTTGCCCCCTCCTCCCCCCCCCCCCCCCCCCCCCCCCGGGAGCGATACTGGGGGATACAATATTCTTGAATGCAAACAATTCATCCTTCGCATAAACGCCGTCGTGTGACATGCCATGCTTCATGTCTAACTGACTTCTTGACTACCCCATACCCGCTGAAAGAACAACAAAGTGAGACATCGTTTGGTCAGCATTTTCGCATTTCTTGCGCTTCCGATGCATCGGTTGCGATAGCCCCAAGGCTCCCACAGCATGCACACCATACATCATATCAGATGCCTTACAACTAAGGTCGCCAACAACTGTGGGCCGAGGCTGGGCGGAACTACTAACCGGCCGAGGTCTCAGGCACCGCCACGGGGACGTGGTTATCGTTTCCCGAGGCCGCTATGGCAGCCTGCAAAGTCTCGTATAGCTTGGCATCCTGGGCCTGATCAGGAGTCGAGTGGTGGTTCGGAGGGATGGGAGGCAGCCCAAAGTTCTGGTGATGGCTGTTGTTTTGGGGCGCCTGGGAGTACGAGTGTACGCGAGGAGGCGAAGCCGCCGCCATTAATGCCTGTGGTACGGGGGCATGGCTTTGGGGATGTAACGGTCGCTGTTGCTGATGAGCCGGTTGCGCTTTAAGCGAGTACTGCATCGGCGCGATAGGACCTTGGCCGGATGCCGAACTTGGCGCTGGAGCTGGCTGTATCTGGGGCAGTTTGCTTAGTTGGTGTAGATGGTGGTGGTCTGATCCCTCAGTTTTGACTAGCGGTGAAATGGGTACATGCGAAGGAGCGGGAGCGCTGCTCGTTGGCGCTTGAGCTGAAGTTGAGCTCGCGCCTGTGCCTGTTGCTCCGAACGCCGGAGTCATGGGGCTGGCTCGGTTAGAAGAGCCCGCCAGAGGGCTGCTTGCGATTGAGTGGTGGTTGTTCTGCAATCCGCCTGCCAGGGTCATAATGCCCTGAACCCTTGCCTGCTCCTCTTCCAGGTTCAAGCGCGCTTTTTCCTCGGCTTCTTTACGGGCTGCCTGGCTAGGAGCTCGGGTTTTGAGCTCGCCGGTGACACTCTGTAGATAATACGGCATTTCCGAGTTTGTTTTGAGGAAAAAAAGCTTTAGGTTCCTGGCCTTATCTTTCAGTTGAACCTGGGTCCGATCCTTCAAGATGTCGGAGATTGACCCATTCGCTCCGTAAAGGGATAGAATTTGGCTCCAGTGAGGACCCTTAACCATGTCTAGTCCCGCCATCAAAGCCTTTTCTTCCTCGGGAGTCCATGGCCTCCGGGTAGAGTGCAGACCTTCGCGGCGGGCGGTATTTGAGGACTTGGCAACAGCGGCTTGGCGAGCCCTCTCGTACAGGACAGAGGTAGGTGAAGTTTGGTTGGGCGGCAGAGAATCCCCAGTCGCGCCGGAGGAGTGTGTGAGTGCGGCGGTTGGTGCATAAGAGTGATAGGAGGACTGATTGATACGTGCGAGAAATTGAGGATGAACACCTGAAGGGATGATAAGCTTTCGAACCGCGCTTCGCACCTGGTGGTGGGGGAACTTACCGGTATTAGCATCATGGGTATTGTTTTGATATGACGGGGTTGGAAGAGTCGGCAGGCCATCTGGTAGTGCCTCATGGCTGCCAGCTAGCTTTTCCGAAATAAGAGCAGCTAAGCCCTTGGAAACGAACGAATCTGATTCTGGCGCGCTGTTCAGAATACCTTCGTCTAGTGATGCATCTTTCTGTTCGAGTTTATGGCCAGAGAGTTCTTGCTCGAGCAGCTTACTGATGTCGAGCCCATCGTCTAAGGAGTCTGACATGTCCGTCATGTGTACGCCCGTATCGACATCTTTTGATTCCCCGTCGTGGCGTATCTCAGATGTCGCGGACTGCAGTAGAGCTGCCAAATCGGCATGCTCTTGCTCTTGCTCTTCACAGTGAGCATGAGACGGCTCAGCTATTTCTTGGCTGAGTGGAATATTAACCCCGTACTTGTCTGCATACTCAACAACCATGAGCAGATGGCAACGCAGAAATGTGCTAAGGCTCTCGGCGAATTGGTCAGAGGAGAACTGGCTACCCAGATAATCTAGATGGCGTTAGTCGAGCCTCACAAGGACATCTCAGAGGGCAGGAACGAACCCTTGATTTTTTCGTCGTGCGCAGACTTCACAAGAAGGGCTTTTCTTTCCCCAGCCTGTATGACGAGCTGCTCCTCGTCAGAATTCAAAGCCATGTCGCCACTTCGCTCCTTGATCAGCTCGTCGAAATTGGCAGGGAAGAACCTGTCTAGCAGCTCTGATACATGCGGGGCGTCTTCATGCTCGCTCAATGAGTCTATAAAGGCTTGCGTCTTGAGATTGACGAATAACTCAGTCAGAGCTTCCTTGTATTCTCCGTCTTCGGGAACAAATATGGAGAAAAACGACTTGTGAACATCCATCGAAGACACATCATGGGCACCAAAAACACTCGAGGCGGTTGAAGCCAGATTAGACATGCGGACTGTTTCGCGATCATCCGAGTCACTAATGTCTAGGTCGTCGGGGAAGAAAAGAGGCGACGTTGACGAGAAAATATTCCTTGTTGGTAAAAATATCTCTCTTAGACTAGCGTAGTCCCTTCGAAACTCGGAGTCAGGGTCGGCCAGGAGCAATTCCGTCTCGACACGAGATTGTTGCGAAAGCCTCAGCAAGATCTGCACTGCGACGTTTCCCAAGACCGGGAGACTCATATTCCGGATCATGTAGACCGAGTTGCTAGCGGTCCGCATAATTCTGTTCTCGACCTTTTCCGGACCAGGCGAGATAGTAGGCGAGCGGGCAGCAGAGGCGTGGGGTGGGGCAGCTGGGGCAGCATCAGGCACCGTGTGGTGGGAATCAAGGCCCTCGTCGAGGGAATCCAGAGCGGATTGTAACATGGCTGCCAGGTCGGGATTTGGTGCATCATGTTCTGTCCCCACGTTCTGCCCCGCGTGGCCTGCCTGGTCTCCTTGATCTGTCTTCTGCCGCTTTGCGAAGCCGTCTTCTTGGAGCGAATCAGGACTTCGATATCGTTTCGCCTCGTTTGTACCTGTAGGCTGCTGTGATTCGGCTTGGTAATCGTGGTAATCGGCGAGGCTGGACAAGGCCAGCGAGTACTCGTTATCTGGAGGGGCTGAATACGTGGGGATGGGATCATGGCGATGGTCGTGGGTAGCCTCGGAACCAGCAGTGATACCATGTTCTGGCTTGGGGGCTGTGGCCTCCAAGGCGGCGAGGAGGTCGGCTTCCAGCTCTAGAGTTGATTCTGCGTCGGCCATGGTGAGAAAGGTGGTGTTCTGTTCCCCATTGAGTGCGACAATTGATGCTGCGCGGTCGGTGTAGGCCGTGTTAAGGCGCGAAATAAACAGCTATGCGGGGCCAAGACTAGATTTTGGTACAGGGCAAATTATTATGGCTTATGGCAGCGACACAATTGATATCCTTTGCTCGGCTGTTGAGAAGTGAAGGCATCCGACCGATGTTCCTGACAAAAGAACTTGCTCACCGCTAAATAAAACCGGCAGAATTTTGTGTTTGCAAATTATTGTGGGGTTGCTGGGGACGCTCCAGCCTAGAGCCATCCTCGGCCTCCTCCACCTGCCAACCTCTTGCCAACCCACTGTGATCCAATGGATTGGATGGGGCTTTTGGCAGCCCACCCGTTTAACCCCTCGCCTGTTGTGTGGCTCTGTGGGCACACGCCAGCCCAGACTCAAAAGCGGTGAGGACAGTCAAGGTTTCGGCCACAACAGAGGGGACATGCAGACTTTTTTTTTTTACTTTTTTTTTCTTAACTGGCTTTTCAAAATCCTTTCACATTGAAGATTTGTTCAACAAGAAAAAGACTTTTTGCCGGAGCGGGTGCGTTTCTATTTGCTAACCGACGGTCAAGAAAGGTTCGGTTGAACAGTTTGTCGTACATACGCCATATACCAAGTACAAAGTACCGTATACTGGCAACTATATATTTGACGAAGAAGCTGAAACGGGCGGGTGCCAAAGCAAGACGGCCATGAAAAGGGCACTTCAATTCGCAATCAATGACAGTGCATCAGGACTCTAAGCTTGTTGGGCTTAGGTCAGAAAATTACAGGCTTGAGCAAACAGCCAATGCTTTCACCTCGAGCAAAGTGGTTCGATCTCTTCATCTTAGCTCTCTTGTCATGCTCCGGAGGGATGGAAAGACTCCGGAGAGCCGGAGCCGGAGTGGCAAGGCACAGAGGCCGCACTTCTGCACCAATTGGATTCGTCCTACCTCGTACCCAAACGAACCCTTGGATTTGTATCGCTCGCTGCAAATTATCCCGAGCGACGAGCAGCTAGAGCATCCATTGCCTGCTCGACGCCAAGTTCCCAGCAGCTTGCCCTTCATGCCAAGGACGGGTTCAGCTGCCTTTGGTACGTGGATGCTGACATTCCTGTGGTTTTGAATACAAGAGGAGTTCACAGCACCTCCAAAACAAACAGGATGGTCTAACGCCACGATCGAGACGTGCCGAGGGTCCAATGATGCGGGGTAATTCAGGTGCATGACGTCTGCTTGGGGATTTTAGCGAACAGAATTGGGTCGGGATTATTGGCAGCCAGTGTCTTTTAGAGGGACAGAGAAAGTGATGAAATGAGCGCCCATTCGACCGATTTCTGCAACGCTCAACGCCGCAGGACAAGTGGAAGGGTCTGCATGCGCTTCAACGCGGCTTACAGAGCACCTCACTAAGGTATATACACGCGTTGGCAGCAAGGAAAGCACTGCTAGGTCCTTCGCCCCTAGGCGGGGTGCCCTTCCTTTCCTCCTCACGAACGCGGCGATGCGGGGAACGTCAACCGTTTCCATCGGGTTTGTGACGATGCCCCATGCCCCCAACATCAGCATGACAGAGCTATCACTGCGGTACTACCGCCAGCGGGACTTGATGATAACTCGTTTGGCTGGGGGGTGTTTCCAATAGTGGTGAGAGGAGGGGCCATGTCTTAGGTGGAAGCGACTTTGGAACAAATATAGGTTAGTCACAAATGTCGAGGCCATTTGGGAGGCCGTCCCAAGGCCGGCTCCTATCGACATGAACCGCCCTTTTCCCCTTGCCCCCCTCGTGCCCCCTCTCCGCTGCCACAAGCGTCACACCTCGATGGACAACCCCGCTTCAAGAGTCCGTAACCGCGATCCACCACCCTCCCGTTTCACATCCCCTTTCCCCTCGCCACCTCTTTGTTCTCTCTCCCAACTGCAATCTCTTATAAGTTTGTGGCGAGTGAATCATCCCAACCTTCCCCTCAGTCCCCATCGCCTTTCTCCAAGCAACCCCGACCAGACACCCGTAGTAGTAGCAGCAGCACTGCATCCGCCAACATGTCTCCATTCGCAGAGTTGAAGACGCCCATCACTGGTGTCTACCAGCAGCCCACCGGCCTGTAAGTAGCTACCAGCCAACCGCCTCGGGATTTCCAAGGGACCAGACTGACCATAACCCCCCACGGCAGCTTCATCAACAACGAATTCGTTGAGGGTGTCGACAAGCAGACCTTCGAGGTCATCAACCCCAGCACTGAGGAGGTCATCTGCTCCGTGTCCGAGGCCACCGAGAAGGATATCGATCTCGCCGTTGCCGCCGCACGGAAGGCCTTCGAGGGCCCATGGCGCCAAGTCACGCCCCAGCAGCGCGGCAAATATCTGTTGAATCTGGCCGAGCTCACCGAGAAGAACCTCGATCTTCTCGCCTCGGTTGAGTCTCTCGATAACGGAAAGTCAATCACCATGGCCAGGGGGGACATTGGCGCAGTGGCCGCCTGCTTGAGATACTACGCCGGGTGGGCCGACAAGATCGAGGGCAAGACGGTTGATGTTAATCCCGATATGTTCACCTACATTCGGAAAGAGCCTGTACGTGTTTCTAGCAACCTTGCTCCTGCTCCCGAGCTAACTAACATTGACAGATCGGCGTCTGTGGTCAAATCATCCCGTGGAACTTCCCCATGCTCATGCTCTCCTGGAAGATTGGTCCTGCGCTCGCCACGGGCAACACCGTCGTCCTCAAGACTGCCGAGCAGACCCCCCTTTCCGCCTTGGTGTTCGCCCAGCTGGTAAAGGAAGCCGGCTTCCCCCCTGGCGTCCTCAACATCGTCTCTGGCTTTGGCAAGATTGCTGGCGCCGCCATCTCATCCCATATGGACGTCGACAAGGTCGCCTTCACTGGCTCAACCATTGTGGGCCGCGCCATCATGAAGGCTGCCGCTTCGTCTAACCTGAAGAAAGTGACACTGGAGCTCGGCGGCAAGTCTCCCAATATCGTATTCAACGACGCCGACATCGAGCAGGCCATCAGCTGGGTGAACTTTGGCATCTACTATAACCATGGCCAGTGCTGCTGTGCCGGCTCGCGCATTTACGTTCAGGAGGGCATCTATGACAAGTTCGTTGAGGCCTTCACCAAGCGGGCGCAGGAGAACAAGGTCGGCGACCCCTTCCACGAGGAGACGTTCCAGGGCCCCCAGGTCAGCCAGCTGCAGTACGATCGCATCATGGGATACATCGAGTCTGGCAAGGCCGAGGGTGCGACGGTCGAGGTTGGAGGCGAGCGCCATGGTGAAAAGGGCTACTTCATCCAGCCCACCATCTTCAGCAATGTCAAGCCCGAGATGAAGATCATGCAGGAAGAGATTTTCGGCCCTGTCTGCTCCATTGCCAAGTTTTCCACCGAGGAGGACGCCATCAAGCTGGGCAACAACACCATCTATGGTCTCGCCGCCGCCGTGCACACCAAGGACCTCAACACAGCCATTCGCGTCAGCAATCATCTGAAGGCCGGAACTGTTTGGGTGAACTGCTACAACTTGATCCACCACCAGGCTGGCTTCGGAGGTTTCAAGCAGAGTGGAATCGGCAGGGAATTGGGCGAGAGTGTTCTCAACGCATATCTCGAAGAAAAGACGGTTTCAGTTCGTCTTGGAGGCGCAATGTTTTAAAATTGCGAGCATGTTTCTACTGCAAAGGTTGACCCCCTTTCTGCGTTTTGAGCCTTGCCCCTATTCTATTTGTTGGCGCGACATTTGACTTTGGCCCCTCACCTTGCCTTGCAATTTCTGGGCATGATTGCCGGAGGCTCAGGCAGGCTGGCGCTTGTTGTGGCTATCGGGAAGGTGAGAGGGGAGCAAGCGTGCTGTTTTTTGAACAAGGGACAAATATGGATGAAACCGGGCTGCGGCAGATTGCCAACATCAAATGTATACTTACTGAGCTATAATGATCGCCATATAAGTGTGATATATTGGCATCATTCCACGACTTTACCATTTCCTCTGTGGTTCAAGTGACAATGGGGGTTGTCAGCTTGTACACTATGCCCCGTTTTGGTACCTTGATATAGGGGCACCATACAAAATACCTGGCCATTCGACCAGATAATAGCACTGAGGAACGCTCGCACTAAGGCCCCCAGTAAGTCTTTATAACGAACAGGCTGTGTATCCCCCGGCCACGCCAACCAAGCCAGAAGCTATGTACAGACAGACGTGGCAGGCACATGCTAGGTAGTGTCTGGAAAAAAGTGCCAGAAACGTTATCCTGACTCGCTCAGCACCTACTCATCCGAGTCCGAGACTTCCTTGGGCTCATAATACGAGCCCTCGCTCTCCATCGCCATGACCGGAGTATGCTTGTCCTCGACCTCGTCGTGTTGCTCTGAGATCGCGATGTGCTCGAGATGAGCATCCTGCTGGGGGGGCACCTGGCGTTGGCGGTGAAGAAAGCAGAAGCGCAGAGATGTTTTGTCGAAGCCAAGCCCGAATAAAGTCGTCCGCCAAAGTGACGGTGTCGTGTCTTGAATCAATGACACTCTCTGGGATCATGGTGGATTTGTCCTCCGGAGTTGTTGGTAGGTACTTGTTGGTTAACTGGGAACCCGGAAAGGAAGTATTGATTGGTCTTGTTACCCTGTGCCTGTCCAGCTCTTCGGAGTCCAGGTTGGCTGTCTGTCTTGCCCGCTTGTTAGCTGTTGCGGGTGCGGCCGTGGTCTGAGCGGCCGATGTCCCGGCTCCTGCTGTTGTAGTTGTGTCGGCACGCAGCCGGGGCTCCTAGTGTTGCTGGCGCGGGTGCTTGGCTCCGGGCCAGGCCGACCCGCCGTTCGGCTTGAGGTGATCGAGTCCGGGCTCCTGCTTCCGGGATGTTCAGCGGCCACTGGTGACTGGCGCGCTTGGATCTGGTCCTTGACTCGGACTGTGTCCTGCCAGGCTTTAATCTCATATTCGATGAACGAGGTTGCTACCTCTTCACGTGTCGCATGTTGGAGGTCGGTCGACGAGGTCTAGTACCGTTGCAAGGCTTGTTTCCTCGTCTCCCTTGCCGCCGTTTCGGGAAGACCTGACATCCGCGGGACCAGGTAATCGCGGAGAGATATGTTCACCTCATTCCTCGCCTCGGGAACTGCCAAATCGTGAGCATGGCAATGGCGCTTGTGTTGACGGCGGCGATTGGGTGCCCTCTCTATTGTAGCTAGATGTGGTATTTGCTGAGGAAAATCTCTTGTGTGTCTCCCAATGTGGGAGGGAAGCACAGGTAGATTGGGCCGGCAACAGTTCAATTTGGTGTGGCGGTATGAGTCGAGGGTGATTCCATCAAGAGTGCTACACCCTGCCTCGACAAGCTTGTAGAGGTTAGGAGGGTGGATCCGGAGGTGGTCAATTTGGGACGAGGAATATTGTCCTCACAGGGGGGGTTTTTTTTAAATAAAAAAAAAAAAAAAAAAAAAAACCTCTAAAAATTCACGAGGGCCTGAAGCTCTCGAGGTGGTGTTTGTCATACCAAGCAAACAAACCCCGTATTCGTATGGTTTGCTTCCAATAATGAAAATAGCCTTTTACTGTATTTGCGATTGAAGGTGCCAATGAGATGGAAATGCGCAGCCCGCGGTCTATATTTGAGTGTAACTGGAAATCTCATTTTCCTGGTGAAATTGTTTGTTTTGTTGCAGTGCGAAGGCGAGGTGCATCTCCAAAAGTCAATCATCAAAACCGTTGCTCTGGTTTCACCGGGGGGGGGGGGGGAAGGGTGTTTCTAACCAAGACATGGGACAAGTACAAGTGGGGTTCCCCAAGATACATACATACTTCCCCAGGTCTCAACTCAATCGCGTCCCCTGTCGCAAAGTCGCGTCCCGAACAGCCCACCATCGCCAACACCCACTTCGATCCAGTGGCACATTCCGTCATGGCCTTGCAACAGCGCTCGGCATCAGCCGCCGGCACGAGAGAGAAGACATACTTTGAGCAGCAGCGCGAAGAGCTGATGGCTGAGATTGCCATGGTACCACCCCTTACCCCTCCCTCCTCCCTTCCCCCCCTAACGCTGCCGCGGGGAAGCAAAGACTTGGACAACCATCTAATACAGCCCCCGTAGAGCTTTGAGCATGTCCTCGCCAATATCAACAAGCTGAATCGCTCGCTAGAGGCCGTCGTCACGGTATGATTTGCCGCCCGGCGAATGCGCCCACGTCCGACGCTTTAGCTAACCTGACTCCCGAGAACAATAGGTGGGCAACGAATTCTCATCGGTCGAGGCACTCTGGTCGCAGTTCGAAAACGTCATGGCCAAGGACCCTGAAGAAGCCAACAAGCCGGAGCACGAGGGCGACACGGAAGGTGACCAGACCAGGGACGAGACCAGTGAGGCATGATATCGTGTGCGGTTATGCTTGTAGATATGCTATATGAATGATATGTTGATGTAATATCCGAGTCTGGGTGGCATTGCTGGGAGCCGGAACTGGCGGAATATGGGCAGAGTACGATGATACCCCGGTGGGAAGCAGATAGTAGACAAAAGACGGTCACAGTTTGTCACAGCCACGCAAGTTCGGTTGCAGATAGTACAAATGTTGTGAAATGTCTTCTCCGTATACTCCTTCTCCCTAATGAGGTAGAAATTCAAGTTACAAAAGAAAAAAAACCCTATATGGAAGATGGTTGGTGAACACAAGGCGCTGCCATACCGACACTCTCTCCCGAGTAACCCCACTTCAGTTGAGGTGGTGGTAACCCTGCGACAAGACAGGAGAGGAGGCCAACTCGTTCGGCCACGGCACCGGGGTATCCCATCCCTTCTAAACCCTATAACAGTTCGCGAAAGCAAGTGGGTGGACAAGAAAAGCGAGCGTACAGTAACCGTACCTAGCCAGAAGGGGCTGTGATCAGCTTCTGGTACAAAATAATGCTCCCCAAAGGCGCTTGAGACTAGGCGCTTGCCGGTTGATGTGCGCTCGCTTTTTTTGTCACCCAAGACTTTGAATGAGTCAAAGCAGCCAGTTCTAGCTTTGTTAGGCATTAGAACTTCGATACCTCCCGCTACAAGTACAACTCGCAAAGCCACAACAGCCACAGGCCTACCCCGAAGTCCATAAAAAAAGTTAACTGAAAATCCAGCGACACCCATTTCGTTTTCCACTGTATACTCCAACAAATACATCCCGTCGTATAGTAACCAACCCCATTCCTTCCAACAGAGAACCCCTAAAAGTGCCCACTTCTTGCGTGCCCTCGCGGGTTATGATGAAAAAAACAGGTCGTGTCAAATCGTGTAAGTAGTCAGGTCATTACTTTCCGGCCCCCCGCGCCCCCCCCCCCCCCCCCCGATTCATATCGCCATGCACCTTCGCTTCGCTGAACGCGATCAACACCCCAGCTCGTCATTCCCTCACACCAAGATGCACTTTCTCTTCTTTTTCTTGGGAATCCCAACCCCGGGGATGTTCCCTCCGCTGCTGAAGGTGGCGCCGCTGCCACCACCACCGCTACCGTTGGTCGCCATCAATTCGAGGTTTTTCCGGTCGTTGGCGACAACTGTTAGGATGGCCTTCTCAAAGATCTCCTCAACACCCTTCATCTCCTTACTGCTGCACTCCATGTACCCTGCACCCATCTTTTGCGCGACAGCAAGGCCCTGCTCCGTGGTCACCGGTGTAAGGCCTTGTGTCTTGAGCATATCGATGCAAGTCTTCTTGTACCGCAGGTCGGATTTCAGGCCGACGAGGATGAGCGGTGTGTAAGGGCAAAAGTGCAGGACTTCGGGATACCACTGCGCGCGAGTTAGCAAAGACTCCAATGAGGGTTATTCCATCGGTTGACTGACCTTATCCATGACATTCTCGAGTGAATTTGGGCAGTCGATGGCGAAGCAGACGAAGATAAGGTCGGTCTCGGGGTAGGAGAGAGGTCGCAGACGGTCATACTCTTCCTGGCCGGCGGTATCCCACAGAGCAAGCTCGACGGTCTTGCCGGTCGGCGGGTGGGTGGGGTACGTGATGTAATTCTCGAACACAGTCGGGACGTATTTCTGCGTTCTGGGTCAGCATGCTCTCTCGTCTGATGATGCGCGGTCGGACGAGTCGTACCTCGGGGAAGTATCCTTGGCTGTAGCTGATCAAGAGACACGTCTTGCCGCAGCCGCCGTCGCCGACGACGACAATCTTCTTGGAGTAGGCCGGTCCCTCGGTCATGGCTGTTGCCGAGGATTCTCTACCGGTCGAAGTGCTCATCATGGTGCTCACTGTCCCATCGCTCGACCTTGCGCCACGGGTATCTCGGATGTCTCGTCGGTCGAGTGTTGGCCTTCGCTGCACGCCGTTGTCATACTTCTCGTGCGTTGGCTGCGAGTTGTAGTGTGAGTTGCGATACTGGTGTGAGGTCATGGTTTTTGAGTTTTGTTTAGCGGTCTAGCGGGGCAAATAGGGAGCCGCCACGGTCGAGCCTATGAGGCAGAGTGGACAGGACCCGCGTGGAGGGAAATGTGTGGGCTCGGGTCGAAATGTTTCAGTGGTTGAAATTCGTGGGCTTGATGCTGAGAGAGGTGCGCAGGTTGAGGAATTCGAGATTTGGTGGATTGGCAGCCGGTAAAGTCTCGAGGGTCTGCCGTGTTGTATGTACACTAAAAAGAGCAGCCGTACTCGGCAGCATGTAAACAGTCGACTGGGCAACGGTCCTTCTTTGGGTAAATGACACAATGCAGGCCTAAAAAAAGAGCCCCAGGCCCACTGTAACCTGTGATTACGGCACACCCGCGCGTCTCCTGTGCAGGAACTGCATCAGGTATATGTCTCATTTCAGGACACAAAGACTCCAATGATTATATTGCCTTCTCGTGCTTTTTCTTGCAATTATGTGTTTCCATAACAGACTCTGGTCGATAACTGTTTGTCTCAAGGTGCAACCACTGCCTGCACGGTCCAGCATGCTGCGGGGGAGTCTCCAACCAGCCCACTCCACTGGCCCGTGCACCTCGGTCTATCCTCGGCTCTTGTTTGCTTAAAAGCACACTTTTTTTGGGTCTTTATTCTTTATCACCATGCCAAACGCGCTGGAAAGCTGCTAAGCTTTCCTTGTCACTCAACAACTTCGAGCTTCGAACGGAGATGACTTGATCGGCCCATCCTGACCTGGCTCAAGAAACTGACCGGGTTTCTGCTCAACACTAATAAATACCAACACAGCTTTGCCAAGTACAACCACGGTCGAAATGGCAACGAAAAGCGACGGCCCCAGTAATAGCAAGTATATTACGATGGTATCTAGCGACGGCTTCGAGTTTGTCGTCATCCGGGAAGCAAGCCTTATCAGCCCAACGATAAAAGCGATGCTGAGGAACAACTTTTCGGAGGCGAAAACTGGTCGCTGTGTCTTCCCTGACATCTCGTAAGTTCACAAAATTCCCTTCACCCTTCCCTGGCCCAGACTGTTGCATCATGATGCAAATATTATATCGCTGTGTTCTTTCTGACAGACCGCGGCCTTACGGGCAGTGGACTGGGTGAAGGCCGACTACACTTGATCTGATATATGCACTTCATCAACACCTCGTCGTCGAGTCTTGGAGCTTGTCTGGCACTTGCTAACAATTCCCCTTTAGTGGATTGGTCTTGGAGAAGGTGGTTGAGTACTTGTACTACTATCACAAGAATGTCAACGTTCCGTATGTCCCTGACATGGAAATTCCCGTTGAGCTCTGCCTGGTTCTTCTCGAGGCGGCCGACTACTTCCAGCTGGATAGTAAGCTATCACTGCGAGATCGCTGAGACTGTGTTCTCTGACTTACCCCAACAGAGCAAATGACTTGAACGAAGACGGCATGGCTTTACACTGGCGTTATGGGAGAGACTGGCGCGATTATTGACATGGCACTAGGTGTCACTGTCGGCACGGCGTTTCGGTCGATGGGCGATACCCTCAAGTTTTGAGAAAACCGATTGTTTTAGGTGGCAACACCCATTGGTCTTCGAATGACCGCTTTCACTAGCGGAGCTTGCATCTCAATTGTGATGTCTACCAAGCCTAATGCCCGCCAGGTTATCTCCCCCAGCAGTGTCAATCGCGTACTTTCCTTCCAGCACACCATCTAAGCATATGCCTCTACCCTACTTCTCTGTGGGTGTGACGTCTAAAGATGATGGTAGAACAACTTTCCTCCATGATCTGCTCGGTTTGTACTTTCCGTTGAGCCTGAGCTTTGTTTAGAGAGGTACATGTCATGTTCCAGCTAGTTATGAATGATCACTAGCAAACTCATCATGAAGTCCATCAAGATTGGGTATCTAAACCTATTTTCCGAGTGAGCTCAAATAACAGCCAACAATAGAGTTGCACCACCACTAGATATCACTTGATGTCATGAAATCTGATATCTACCAACGGCAAATCACCTTTCCCTACCTCGTCCTCCGCCTCTCCCACCTCGCCCCCTTCCGAAGCCACCTCGTCCACCTCCTCTCCCACCGCCACCTCTCCACCCCCTACCACCGCCCCCCCCTCCCCGTCCCCCGCCAAATTCAACAGGTGCAGGCCCATTTGCCTTCCTCTCAGCCCTCTCCTCTTCACTTGCAGCCCACACATTCGGCACGCCCACCAGCGCGCAAAACGCCTCCGTCTGGGGGTTCGTGTACTCCTCCGGCTGCTCGTTGGTGCTCTCGGGTTGCCCCGGGATATGTGGTGGCGCCGTAAGAACAAAGTTGTCGGGTACGCCAAGCTTACCAGTCTTGACGACGTTCTCATCGACCCAGGCCCGCTCAGCCTCGATCAAGGGCAGGTAGTGCGCCTCGCCGAGGTCGGGCGGGGGGTGAGCGGAGCGGTCGCCGATGGTTATGAGCGGGGCGAAGACACGGGTGATGGCAAGCCATTCGGGGTCGTATTGGAGGGTGTAGCGAGAGGTTATGGTTGTAGGAGGCGGTAAAGTAGTAGCAGGAGTGAAAGGGGTGATCTCGCACAGTTGGAGGAACTTGCGGCCCGGGAGGCACTTGTCCAGGGCGAGGAAGCGGACTGTTGTGTTGGTGATTCCGGGCGGGACGGGCTGGCCTGGTGTGGCCTTGGAGGCGTGTTGGGGCTTAGCGAAAGAGGCGGGGAGTTGGGCTCGGAGTGCTTCAACGGCATCGGTGGGAAGGGGAGCCGGGGCGGGTGTTGGTTGGGAGGGTTTGTTTTCGGGAGTTGGGGAGGAGTCGGAGTCCATGTCGAGGTCGATTTCGTCGGGGTTGGCTGCAGCCGCCGTGGCTGGCGGTACTGCCGCCGCCTGCGTCGTGTCTTCGCCTTCCAGGTCGATCTCGTCCGGGTTGACCGCAGCTGAGGCGACTGGGGCGGCTGGAACTGAAGGTGTCTCCTGGATCGAGACACTCAGTCTGGCTTCCGGGGCCTTCGGCGACTCGTAGGTCTTGATGGCCGAATACTTGCAGTGCAAGTGTGCCGAGAACCAGTACGGGGGCCTAAGCCTGTCCATGACATACCCGGCAGCTGGGTTTCCCAGTGAGCCGTCATGCGACTCGCGCTCAAAATCGGGCTTCATGTTCCATAGGTGCTTCTGGTTTCCATGCTTCTCGATAGCGCGCGGCCAGTCATGGCTGATGCCAATGTCGACCTGGGTACGCAGCTGCAGTAACTTGCGCACGTCTATCTCGCGCACGTGGTAAAAGCTCTTGACGTCGTCTTGGTTAAAAGGCAGGCGCTCGTGATGTGTCTTGCGGTAGTCGAAGCCCTTCCAGATGCCGCTCATGCCAGCGATACGTAGGGGGCCGAGTCGGACGACGTTAGAGGCGCCCATATAATAGATATTGGGGGCGACCCAGCCGCCGTAGTACAGCTCCCATAGGTGCGAAGCGGCTTCGTGGTTGCCGGCGACGAAGATGGTCAGGTAGGGCGCCTTACGGGTACCGCTGTAATACTCGTGGAAGTCGGCCAGCTCGCGGTACTTGACGGGCACAGACATGACGCTGAGGTCAGCGGCATTGCGGACAGCCTAGCGGTGTTAGTCACAAGTCTTGGTAAGTCAAGATATCAACATTGACCCTAAGAGTCAAAGCCATGTCCCCCCCTGTAGAGGTATGCGGAAACAAACCTGAAAATCTCCGCCAATGATGAGGAGTTCGACACCATCCCAATCACGCTCCTTGCAGGATCTCTCAACTGCGGCGTAGATGGCATTCAGAGTGCCATGGCCCTGTTGACTGGTTAGCCGCGAGTCGTATTCATGTGGTTTAGCGTGGTTTAGCGCAGATGAAGTCTCACACAGCCTTCAACGGCGATGCGCACACCCTGAGAGGTGAAGGCACCGCTGGTCGAACTCATCTTCAAACACTCAAAAGTCGTTCCGCAGGCCGAAATGAGGCTTGATCGATGCCCGTCCGTACACAATAGTCGAATGTCTTCTTTGAGAAAGGCTTTGCAGGTGATTGCGGATGGGCCCCTGGCTCAGTCCCGGCTGTGGTTGTCGAGGGTTGGGGCTGGAATGACGTTGCCGCCCAAAATTTCCAGCACCCGACATCAGCCATGCACCAAAATCCAGTGGAGTCGAGATGCTGCTGCTTCCCGTTTACACCGTCCCTCTTGCCTCCAGTCGCCGTGTGACTCGATTCCTTCCACCTTCCTGCATTTTCGGTTGATCAATGACCTCTGTTATCCCTATTCTGAGCAGCGCAAAAATCACGCTTGTACGGAGTATTTTTTTCTTTTCTTTTATGGCTGTCGACACAGCCTCCTTTTCTGCACAAATGGAAGAGGCGATCGGGCATCGGGAGGCATCGCAAGCCACACACGGCAACCAGTGCGATTTGCTCCCTAAAACTCCCGTTCCAGCTCGCCTGGGCATTTGACTCAACGACGTGCCAAGACGGATCGCGATAATGAATAAAACCTCTGAGAACCGCCGTGGGCGGGTAAGAAATACCAATCAGTTCCTTGTCCGTCAACAACGATATCACCACGCCGGCACTGACACCACACAATAGAAAATCAACTTGATGAAGCCATGTTCAACTTCTACTTGACGTACAGATGGCTTCAGTGGGGCCCTCCAAAGCGGCCTATGCATGCTCTCCCTGGGGGGATTGGGCGCTTCTTTGTCGACACCCCCAGCGGCAAGATCGAGGTCCTGTATGGAAACCCCAAAGGCTCGGCAACGACCCGTGGCAACAAATCGCCGCTCTTCTTCGTCCACGGGGGGATGGGCGGCGCCTGGGTTTGGCTCGAGTATCTCCAGTATTTCTCTGCCCGGGGCATCCCTTGCTATGCCGTCTCGATGCGTGGTCATGGCGATAGCTGGTGCCCGTCCTTCCTCCGGCTCACGTACGGAACCACCAAGCGTATGCTTGCCAGCGACGTCGTCGCTGGTATCCGGTGGGCACAGGCCCGCGAGGGGGGCAAAGAAGTCGTCCTAGCTGCCCACTCAAGCGGAGGCGGCCTCTCCCAGTTCATTCTTTCCGAGAAAGACGTCAAGGTGAAGGGCTTGGTACTCGTGGCTGCGGTACCGGGATTTGGATCGTGAGTTTTTCCTCAAACATCGAAACACAAGAATGCTCACCCGTCGATGCAGGGTCGGGGTTTATATGAACTGGTTTGCCCTTGATCCAGTCTTCACAGCCCGGATGCTCTTCCACGGATGGCATCCCAACTCGCCGCTCTCACACCCAGCCCTCACGAGACAGACCTTCTTCAGCAAAGAACTGTCGGAGGCGTATGTTGAAGAGTTCCAGTCACGGGTCAGCCCATACGAGAGCTTCCTGTGGATCATGGGTATGGGTCGGCCTTTCGTCAAACCGCAAACACTACTTCAGCAAATCACCAGCTGGGGCACTGGCCAGAAATTGCTGGTCCTATGCGGCGGAGTAGACAAACTCATGACCAAGCCCGTTATGGAGAAGCTGGCAACGTACTACCGCCTAGCTTTCAGCACGCTTGTCAGCCAGAAGAAGCTGGAAGTTGAGGACTCTGATGTTGAGAACATGCCCGGAGAGGGGGGGCAGGACACCGCCGGCCACGGTGTGAGACTTGTCTTTGTCCCTGGTGCTGGGCACCACTTGCAGAACGACGTCACTTGGGAGGTGGGTGCTGGAAAGCTTTTGGCTTTCTATCAACAGCTATAGGTGTGCTTCAACATCTTACGCGTGAGGAGTTTCTCTCGCGAGAAGGTTAACATGATATCGGAAACAGAGCATCTCAACTTCCACGAAGGTATGGCGTCAGTGTAAGATACGGCAGTTCCCCTCCATCTTCAAGTGTTTATGGTGTAGATATATATGCCTACCCGTGGTATTACCCATATTCCTAACTGCGCGAGCGAAGTAAGGGGGCCTGGTGCCATTGGGCCTGCCAAGCTCAAAACACCAAACAAACTCGATGGTTAATGCAAAGAGGTTTGGGGGCCAAAAGTCCCTTAGCAGACGGCCCTTTTGCGACTTCCTTCGTGTGGCATATTTCTCGGTTTCAATACACAAAGGAGCACATTCCAAAGGTATTATTCTCTTGTAATGTTCACAGACTTTGTCGGTACCTACTTACCTTACTTATCCTGCTATATGTTTGTTTTGCGTGGTTTAGTGTCTACACTTCCTTCCGCCCCGGCTAGTCCCAGCAGGGTGGATGAACTGTACGTGTATGCAGGTACATGACATGTACATATTATCCATGGCTCTTAGATCTGCATCATATGTGTCTTCTTTATATCCTGTTGGTTGCGATACCCAGTAATTGTTTCGTTTCCTGGGGTAGACTATTGGCCACGTTTGATGCTTCTCCTATAAGACGCCAGATATAGTTGCGTCCCATCACAATTTCCTCGGCTAGACTCTCCCCCAAAGCAGTTCCTGCACCTGCATGGTACCTGAAAAAGACGACTAGTAGTAGTATTGGCAATACTAACAAGACATATATGTACTAGGTTCCCCTCTGCACTCCTTCGCCTGGGGCCTGCTATTCCTCTCTGAGGTGTGATAGTTGGATCCCACCTGTGGTTTATCACACATTTATAACACACTGACAAAGGGGCGTAGCATCGCAGGCCCCTGAGTGTGCCTCGCAGTCTATTGTCATTGCAATAAGAAAAGAAACAAAGGCAGAGGGAGTATATTATCCTATCGATATGATCGCCGTATTGAAGCACCGGCCACGAATCCATCATGGACCAGACCGCTCGCTCCGCCCCGACTGCTACGCTGACACTTTGACAGTTCATGAGGCTCCGAACGATGCCCCTGCCAAGATCACGGTCACTGGCTCGTATTCTCTGGACAACCTGGGGTTCTCGGCCGCTCATCACGACCCAACCCGGCGGGATGGTTGCTTATTTCACTCGTCGTGTTGTTTGATCTTCAACAAACACCCTTACTTCCAAAGCGCACCTTATCATTCGTCACGTCCCAATCACCAACTCAAATGCAGTCTTAAGCCGTGATGACAAGAAGGGGCTCCATGGAGACCAACTCTCCCTGTTGCCTGATCTGT
The DNA here is from genome assembly GCA_033439745.1 of Lasiosphaeria hispida. NCBI lineage: Eukaryota > Fungi > Ascomycota > Sordariomycetes > Sordariales > Lasiosphaeriaceae > Lasiosphaeria > Lasiosphaeria hispida. Next base: position 1,678,968 of record JAUIQD010000007.1, on the reverse strand, counting down.
TCAGGGGCTGACGGATACTCCTTTGGTAATTGTTGCGCATCATCAACCCAACAGGACAACATGGCCGCTTTGCTGGGTCTTTGGATGTAACGGCGTCAGTGTATCATTCTTTTTGTTATCTTCATCTACCCTAAGCAAGAAGAGTTGCAGCAAGTGGCGAATTTGCAGGGCTTTCTATCACACATGCCCTCACATGCCTACCCTACCCAGACACCAAGATACATTCGTGGTATGCTTGCCGAGTCAGGCTGCCCTGTATGGGTGAATTTTCCCCAAGTTTTGCCCCCCGACATAGCTTCGTGATGGTGTCGTCAACTCTTGCCTCAACTGACAACCAGTCCAACCGGATAGCATCCCGCAGATGTCAGGCCACTTCCCCGGTGACCTCGGCGATAGTGACCGACGTCTTGGGAAATACAGCCGTCTACCGACGGCATATTCCAGGCCAGCTTGCTCGCCGATTGGGCCTCGGTGACCGCAGAGCGGCCCGATGGTGTGCCCCTTTCTCCCGGTTAAAGTACATCCGGTGTCTTTACTCGAACAAGAAACTTGAACCGCTGATAGTCTTGGGACAACATCGGTTTCTTCCGCTTGCTACACGGCACACGATAGGTGTCGCCGTATGCTTCTCCCCTTCCTTGTCGAGCACACGGCCCGCTCGTTTGCTCCAGTCATCATCGAGAACTCTTCCAAGACTTCTCCCACTCGGTCACTAACTGGCCCTGGGGTTACGCGCAGCTCCAACTGGATGCCCTCCTCGGAGCATCCGCGGAGAGAGTTGGAGGTAGGTAGATTCAAGAAACTCGGAGTACGCGAGTATACCTGGTATCTTGACGGGAGAACTTGAGGATACGATTACACAACGAGGGTGTCTCCTGGAATCGACCTGGCAAAGCCTCGGCGGCCAAATGGCACTTCTCGGGGTAAGAGTCGGACGAGACTCAACACGCAAATAGAGAGGGAGTAAGTCCAGGTTCCACTCATAGCCATTCGGTATTCTTTTCTCGTCCAGTGCGGAAGTTGCACCGGCTTCAGGGATTAGGTTGGACACGAGGGCGACTCTCTTTCTCCGTCCCCTTTGCCCCTAGGGGTGCCAGGTATTCCCTTGTGCTATACCTTTGTTTTGTTTCGCCCTGAAGTAATTGTCAGTGTCTTTGCAACCGGGTCCCGAGTGGAGTTAACTAACGACCTACGAGTCTACAGGCAAGCTTCATGGGAAAACCTGGAGGTCTTCTACGTAGAGTCAAGACAAGTATACATAAGTTTACTCTTAAGATAGTCCTCGAAGGCTTATAGTGACTACCAAGAGCCACAACCAAACAAAACAGTTGCTTTGACTTTGTCGCACTCCAAGTTTCTCTTCACAACCCTCAACGCCACATGGCACCGGCCAGACAAAAGGGGTCAACCAACTGCCTCAGACCTCGCCATCAACAAAACGGCAACTCAACTCCTCCTACCAACGGTCAGTCCACCACCGCCGCCGCCCGCTCCCCGAAACCACCGTTATCACAGGCTCCGTGCGCAAGCAGCAGCAGCAGCAGCAGCAGCAGCAGCAGCAGCAGCAGCATATCATACCGTCACTACCTAGGTAAGGTAGCCAACCCCCCATCAACCGGTGTCTGAGCGGAGCATCCTCTCTCTTGGTCGTAGCTCAGCTCACGGACAGACGGTCGAGTTTCCTGGCGCGCTCTTTTCCCTGATTGCAGATCCACATCGCACACCCCATCCATCCACACACACACACACACACACACACACACACACAATCCACGTGTCTCGGAATGCTTCCTTGGCCCACCCCCTTCTAGAAGAACTCTGGAACCTGTTTCCTTGGTGACTAACAAACACTGGACCTGACACAGCGCGAGACAAGCGCCCTCTCGGGATGAGGGGGAGGGGGGGCCGGGGGGGGGCCCTGTTGCTGTTCTCTCTCCACGACGGCGGCCATGTCTCTCACAGACACCAGATCGCGAGCGCCCCGCTGAAAGGGAGTCACGAAGTCGACTGGGTTTGCTAGTTCCTGACTAGCCGTGTCGCAGCGGAGGAGGTACTATCGCAGTGCGCCAGTAGTGTATGTGCTACGTACCAAGTTTCTCCGCCAGCCGTCGTGATGCAGGTACACCCACCCCCGCGTGATGAAACACCCCAAAATCTTGGGTGACGGTGGGCAGTATCCGCGAGGCTGGGGTCTCTTTGAGAAGGGGGTGGGAGAAAAAAGGTGGCAAAGCCTCAAAATGTGTCGCCAACAAATATGTCACTCACGCAAAACGACGCCCGCCGCAGCAACTGCGGTCTGCAGCAGGCTGGGCACCTCAGCCAAGGTGGCAGGCACGACAGACACGGCCGGCAGGTAAAGAACGAGGGCCAGGGCCAGGGCCAGGGCCACGCGCTCGGTCCTTGTAAGTAGCCCTACCACTCACTGTTACTACTACTACAGCATCACACATGGCTGCTGAGAAAGAGCTCACTAGAGAAAATCAGGGCAACGGCGCGCTTGACTCCGGCCGCACGACCGTTTCCTCCTCCACCCCCGCCATCATCATTATCATCATTATCATCATCATAATCGTATGTAAAACGTCACCACCACATGGCACATGGGACGGTGGAACTGGGACCTTTGACAACCCAGCCCCAGCCAGTAGTAGCTAGCCGGCCGGACCACCCATCAGCCATGGGGTTACCAATGACGAGGTACCAACTGTCAGTCTGTCTCAGCCGTACCTCCTGTACCTGGCTGTGCTCCTGTGCTAATTGTTTAGTGGTGAAAAAGGAATCATGTCTCAGCAGCATGACTCGCGCCCCGTCTCAGCCGTTCCAAAGAACCACAAGGGCTTCCATCGGGATGCCCGCAAAACTCCACCGCGTTCAAGATATACACAGTAGTACATGCCAAAACCACGACCTGACAACCCGGGACACCCCGGCCCAGCTCTCTTGGGCTCCTAGTAGGCCTACTAGTCCGGGGCCGGCGTCAAGAAGCCGGGGCCTGGGCACACACGCCAGCTGCGGTGTCATTTCGGTGCGGGGTGCGTTATGGAGCATTCAATTGCTGTGTGACCCGAGGAAGGAATCGAAGCCTTTTCGAAGGCGCATCATCAAAGCGCAAACCGTCAGCGGCCGCTTGATTGGTGCTCGTTGAACTTGTCGTTGACTTGCCACCTTGCCTAGCATACTACTACGTAGGCCTCGGTGGCCCGCGAGGAGGGGGGGGGGGGTCGACGGAGACAGCACGGACGGGACGCGAAGAACACGACAGAGAATCGCGTGAGAAGGAATCCTTGATGTTGGCTGGTAGCGTTGTGTACAAAAAAGAAGAAAATTTTCTTTTCAGCAGTGCTGCCTTGTCGATCGCTCTTGTCCACACGTGTCCTGGCGTGTGGTGTGTGCATGGATAGGTCGTCCAATGTGCCGCGCTGATCTTGTCTCTGTGGGCAACCAAATGTCTTTGCGTACAGTAGCGCGGGCGCGCAAGCGGGCTGCGAGCTGGGCCATTTCGCCATTTTGCCCAGTTGCCAGCGCCGCCAAGAGGTTAAAGAGGTTAGCCAGTCCAACACGCCAAGCCGCGGTTCTTGGAACTTTCACCAGCCCGACGCCATTCAAAGCATCAAGCATCCAAGCACCCGGCAGGCAACGGGAAAGACATCTGCCCGTTCGGCCGCTCACCTGGGCTTCTCCATCGCTGCCGTCTGGGTTACGTTATCCGTCTCCTTCTCCAAGGACGAATTATCGATTACTTGACTCTCATCTCCGTGGTGCCCGTATCCGGCTCCATGTGCCCCATCCGGATCATACGTCGCCCGGGTTATGGGCATTGCATCTCCATTATAGAAGCCTGGCCAGGGCCATTTGTTGACAACACCACATTTCACTGCTGCCCGGGGGGGTGAGGAGGAGGGGGACAGGGGACCTGAGTTGGTGCAGTCATCCCATGGGAAAGGGGACTCTCTGACCCGACGGATGGAGGGGGAGGCTATCTATCATCACCAACCCTCATCGCGTCATTTCATCCCGGAGCCAGCTCCGCGTCCAAATTTGATGCATGCCTGCGTCCAGAGAAGGCTTCGCGTTGCTCGCCAGCAGCTGGGCTGCAGCTGTCAGACGCAAGCTCGCAAGCCACCGCTTGTAGGCCAAGGCCAGCTAGTTCGGCTAACAGGAATTGTCTCATGGCAGTCCGTCAGTGGTGTGAAGCTAAAGTTAGGGCCCATTACCTTTGCTCGGGGTTTTTCCACGCGAGTGGGCATTGATGTGGCGTCTTGGCGTTTGCTATCGCGAAATACGCTAGCATGGCTAGCGGTCCCAGGGCCTCAAGAGGATCGGCGACGGTGAGTGTGGCAGGACGGGGGAGGGGATGTTGATATTGTTGCAGATGATGGAAAGGGGGGGGTGGGGGGGGGGTGACGCGATACTTCAATGTTAGTGCAAATACATCACACCCGCTCCATACTGTGTAGGGATAACATCTGTGCGGCTTGGGGAGTTGGAGTTGGTGGCGTCTCACAACCCTCACAAGTCGACATTCGCCGGCGGGGGAATTAGTGTCGAAGGCGTACCCAATAATCCCTGAAGCGGGATGGGATCGGTGAGCCCAGCGCTGACCAGTCCGGAGTCCGGAGCAGGGCAAGGAGTGAAGTCGGGGGCCAGCGTACAGGGCAGCCTGTCCGCCTGGTGGTGCGGGTTCAGGGTCTACCCCTGGTCGGGATTAAGAAAGAGACCAAGAAAAAGGAAAAAAGACACAAAGTCTAGGGGATTGAGAGAGCTAAACCCGACCTTCTGGCGCCGGAATCGATCCGGAACACGTGCAGATCATGCGGGGTGCACTAACACGGCCGACCGGTCTGGAGAAGTCTGCCAGGGCCCAGCAGATAGGCGTTAGCCTCGGCCACCTTTCCCTCCTCCCACACTACTTACTGGTCAAATCAGCTGTGGTTGACAGCCGTGTGGCTGACGTGCCCCTGCTTCGCTGCCTTTCTGCCTCCCTGCTTCCCCTTATCGCCCGTGAAGCCCGTCCGTCGGCCATTGGTAGCTCGGGGCGGTGCGACCGAGGGCGCCCGAAGCCCGTCAGCATCATGTTTTCCTGGGGTTTCACTTCCCTTCTTCTCCCCAGTCTCATGGAGGGGCGGGATGTAGTCTGTCTCGCTCCCCCGAGGCCAACTGAAGCACCTCGTCTTTCTACGGGCCAACACGCTGGAGCCACACTCTCACCGGTTGCTCAACCACCCGGCCCAGTACGCAGTAGTGGACGCAGTGCGCTAGTTCGCTCGTGAGTAGGACGGCTTCTTGTTGGTTGACCTGCTTATAGACCGGGAAGAGCAGCTAGGCGCAATCCTGTGCTCCCCTTCTGGCAGATTAAATAAGGGGGGTGAGGCGGCATCACCAGCAGCTTAGTTAATATGCATGTCTCAGCGCGGTGAACTACTTCTCTCTCCAAAAGCATCGAGCTCCGAGTCCCGCTAGTATGATTTCGATCGGGACTGTTTCACGGTTCGAGAAGCGCGAGCGAAAAGAGAGAGAGCCGGCAGGCGCCTTGCGTTTGCAAGTTCCGGGTTTCGTGGGAAATGAGCTGCTCATGCACTTCTTCCTGGACGCCGACGAAAATAGGAAAGAGATTCGATAGCTGAAGAAGCCCTTCCTGAAGGCCTTTCCAGGCCTTGACACATGGCTCTCGTCTGGTACCAAGTCCCGGCCAAGCCATTCCCTTGTCCTGAGCTCCCCAGCCATGACAGGGACAAGAAAGATAGCGGAACCTCGAGGCATCCGCCACGTGTGAGCCAAGGCTTCACATCCACGGCTTCCGGCCGGATCAACCGCTGTCGGGACAGCACAGTCCAGACAGAAAGCAAACCCGGTGTGGGGATAGGAGGAGGTGGTTATGTCACCCCTGAAGAGCCAAGTCCACTCAAGTCCTCAGTCGCCAGCAAACATTCCCTCGATGCTAACAATCCGCAGAGTGATTTTCAGAGGAGAGACCCTTCATCTAGTCTCGCGCTCGGCGGGCTGCCCACATCGCGGCCGTTGAAATCTCGCTCGCATTAGCGAGTCAGCAGACGCCTCGATGGCCTATCCACCAAAACGTCCGTGAACACTCAACGATCCGACTAGCGTCATCCTCCCTTGAGGCTTGAAGATGTCTGTGAGCGCAACTCTTCACAAGGCCACCATGGTACCCCTCTCCCGAGTTTACCGCCTCATGCCTGCTCGTCAGCTCTGGTCTCTGTCATCTCCACAGGCGAGCAGGGCTGCCCGTGAGGTCCGCCATGGCAGCTCAACAGCATCGACCTGCGTGTGATGATTCGGGATCCAGGACCTCGCCCCTGACACTAGTGACAACTGGCCTACCGAGACCAGTCTGAGCACCGCCGTTGCGTCCAGCTTCGGTTCCCTGCGCTTGCTTTATGGGGGCCTCTCTTCGTGTTGTCCCCTTGGCGTCATGGCATGGTTTTGATGCCGACCAGGACCTATGGATCAGCAAGTGCGCGCCGCTGTGGCGATGCGTGCTGAAGCATTTCAAGGAACGGTTTAGTTTGCACGGCCTGGATTATCTTGTCTCGGAAACGACATACCGATGGCTTAGGATCCCAATCATGAGCGGTGTTTGCCTGACTGACCCTTTGGTGAGAGAGCTACGGTCTCCCGCCAGATCTCCCCGTCTAAGCACGGAAGATGATGCCCCCAGGCGGGAGGCCGGTTAGACGTAGTTCGTCTTAGGTGTCTTGTTTCTCCTTTCCCGCAAGTGAGGCTGCGCTCGAGACCTCAGATCCACAGTCTGAGCGTGCAGATGGGGATTCAATTCAGTGCGTAACTTCACGCTCAGGGGGAGATTTCCATCCACTCCGCCTCAAGATGGTTTAGCAAGGACAAGATGACTTCAATCGTGCGACATCCGAAGGATGGACCAACTTTCTTGGCCCCTTTTCCGGAATCGAGGCAGGTGTACCTGTATCACTCTGCCATCGGAAACTTGCAAATAGTGCTTCTATCGGCGATGTCGGTTGCCTTTTCCCATATGTAGTGGCTTAACATCGGAGGATATTCCCAAAGTCTTCCCTACCCATGACACCCACTTTTCTTGTCTTAAGGGGGCATCATCAGCGGTTGCTGGGTTCTCGGTTGAAGCTGCGGAGGCGCCACATCGGCGCCAACTTTCCTGACCAAGACACTTCGCTCAAGGTCCACAGACAACTTTTCAGCTCCTCCTCGAGGCGAGAAGTTTATTCAGTGCCTAGAGCGGCTACCAGCTTTGATAACTCAAGGCACCAGCCTCTCTGATATCCGTCGAGTTCCACAGCGTCGAACTAGGGATTAAGGGGATTAACTGAGCGGACAGGAAGCACAGCAGCGTCAAGCGAGACGCATATGCGACGCCATGCTCGGCCAGCCGCATTTATAGTCCGATTGACGTGATCGGATTCAGATCGATGGGATTCTCTTGAGATTCTGGTTCTTTGGTTCTTGCAAACGTCTTGGCAACATCAGCAAACAGGCTTGGCTGAGGCTTGTATAAGCTTCGCTGATAATGCTTCTGCCGTATCAGCAAGCCCCGGCTGCGAGTTTCTCTCGTGATACTCTACTGCATAGTCTCCAGCATATAGTCCCTGAAAGCGATGAACGGCATCTCCAAATGACTGAATGCTCCATTAGAGTGTCCTCGATACTGTGCGTGTATGCGGTGACAGCGGCAACAATGAAAACCCGGTACTCCATGGAATCGTGAGCGTCTACACAATGTAGCCGTGACGATAAGTGCAGGTCTTTGGCACTCGACGGCAGTTGAGGCCGATGGCTCGTCAGCCTCCTATGCCTACTCCGAGTCCTTTATCGGTGCCAAGGCACTCGCGGCAATGTCACCGTCCGTGACCATGGCGGAACTCATCAGGGATGAAATGCGGGCCCGATGGTGACATTGATGAGGAAGAGATGCAGCAACTCTCGCCACGAAACGAAAATCCCTTCGATCCTCCCTCTCTTCATACATCCATCTGCCCTTTGCAGGTTGGTGCGCTTCGCCAATATGCTAGAACGAGAAGACGGAGTCCGTTCGCAACGAACTGCTGCAGGGGATATGCGATTTTCCTCAGCAGGATGCCCGCCTGCGTCGTCCTGCAGCGCACAGCTTTGAAGAAGTCACCTGCGCCTGGGCTATTCTCCGATAGGCATGGTGTCGATGGCTGTCTGGGTGAGGGTTGAATGAGAGCCCACTCGAAGGCTGGGCAGGAACACACACACACACACACACACACACAACAGGACGGTGCTGGTGGACTGCGATGCCACCCCATCCTGGTCCTTCATTTCCATTTTGGCACTCTTCCTGGCCTTTTCGTGGCGTAGCAGAACATAAAATGTACGCATGTGCTGTGTAAGTCCTTTGTCACTCCCAGATCTGGCAAGAGGCTGGCTCGGAGGACCCGTAAGGGCGGCAGGGCGAAAGAGATCAATTTGAAAGGAGCAGCGCCCCCCCTGCCAAAGCAGTTATCGGGGAACGGATCCGGAGGAACATTGGCACCACACTGGGCTTGTCGCTGCCCTGTATTGTACGCAGCACGCAGTACTGCCGTAGTATGCGGCGTACGGCCTACGTACTGCGTATGTGCGTGATCGCGTACGCCGCCCGCCAGGCGCCGGAGGTCGTACATAGTTTGTTCCAATCCTGCTCTCACTGGCTGGCTGGATCCCGCGTTTGATTCCACGGGTGCAGGAAGCTTGGAATCGCGTCTGGCTCCCTGTCTCCCTGTGATTGTCAGACTGACCGCCATATCGTCATGGAGGGGTAAAAGGGTGCAGCGATAAGCTGCTGAGCGCCGTGGGTGCAGCAGGTGCAGCAGCATGGACCACCATCTGCCCTGTACTGTAGCATGGTGGGCGTCGCCTGCCCATCGATCATCGGGCTTGGTACAGGTGGGGAGGAGGGGGGGCGCCGTCGATATCGAAACGACAAGCGAACCACTTTGTGCGCCGCAATGGGGATCATTCTCTCCGCAGGCCTGGTCAAGCAAAGCCAAGCACCAAGATGCCGCCTTGAACCCGATAATGCGGAGCTTTTTTCCTTGACGGAGCCTCTTCTGTCTCGGTCGGTTCCTCGGTAGCCGGAGTGGTTCATGCGTGAGGCGAACAAGAACCAGGTTTGCAGTGCTCCAGGAGGCGGTCGAGATGTTTTGGTTTCGAGCTGGGCGATCCAAATGCCCCGGGGACAATCGCGACAATGGCATTACCTCTATTGCTTCGTCGGCAGTTGGGCCAATGTCTCTCATTATTCACGATCCTTACACTGCATCCAGGACGCCAACGGACGACGAGCCCTGCTGTGGCTTGAGGCTCTCTGTCTCACGCCCCGGTGCAATGTGCGGGTTGGCGCGGCCGCAGGCTCTCTCGGGGCAGAAGAGCCCGACGAGGTGGGGGAGGACAGGCGTGAAGGAGACGCCAAGACTGCGCCCATCGTGGGCCTTTGCATCACCACGTTGATTATTTCCCGCATCCAGACAGGATCTTTTGTGAAGGGTGCCGCAACTGATCCTCCAGGCAGGAACATCGTGTGGTGTGTGGTGTATCGCGTATTGGGCGAGTTCCACGACTAGCAGCCAATGCCAACCATGGCGTCGCAGCTCCGATGTCTGTGCATTCAATTGGGTAGTTGGGTTACTGACGAGTTCATGAAAGGTGCCAATTCCTACAAGGCTGTCTGAGAGGACTTGAAACTCTAAAAAGCGCAACCCCGCCATCCCGTGACGCTACCTCTCTGTTGCAGTTGCCCTAAATAAACAAGTGAGACCTCAATGTCGTGGTATCCGTGACTGGGCTCGTATCCGGCGCCCCCAGTGCTGGGCGACGCAGGTACATTACAGCACTGTACTGCGTATGTAAGGTAAGGTCGGCAGCAAGGTACGGATACGCCTCAAGGTACGCTGTATGTGCAGAGCTGACAACGGTAACGGGCCTCATGGAACTGTTGTGGCGGAGCAACCCACAAGTTACAGCTGTCCATATTGGGCGGGCTGCCACCTAGCTGTGAGAGAACATGCACCTCAGATAATCCGCGACGACTGCAACCTCGCTGAGTGTAGCAGAGCGTTGCGCATCACCTCAACTTACTCCGGTACTGTGCAAATCTACGGGGACTTAACAGCGCGGTAGGGTTATGTTGTCTCTGCTGGCATATCGCATCTCGCAACTCGCAAGTCGGTCGCAACTCATCGCGCCCCGAAGGCTGTCATGAAAGCGCCGGAGAAACACCGTATCACATTTCCCAGCAGCAAGAAGGATACGGCCCAGCGTTTCTTTGAGATGACGCGCAAATTGCAGCGCAATGCCCATCCCTGTGCCATGTGGAAAATGGGCAGAGGCAAGGGATGAATGCCTAATCGGGATGAGCTACACCAAAGTAGAGGCTCCCCACTACGATATAGTTGTCGACAAATGGGGAAGATTCCAGCGTCCGATCAGACGCATGAGGAAGAGAAGCAAGTTGAGCTCACCGTACCTTGCTAGGCTTACATCTCTCTGCCCTGTCGAGTTTCAACACGCTCAGTCGACTCAACATCGGATGCGCTGGATTGTGAAACCCGGCGTCAGGTCCCGGCTCCAACTGCGCCACCTGCGCCCGTCCTAACGCCAACCGTCACCGTCCCGCGCCCGGTGCGGCGCTGTAATCAGCAAGTGCAGTTGTTCGCCCTTGCCCCCGAAATCGCCCGCCGAATTGTCGTTGTTTTCAGTGAGGCTCCACCACGTGGTAGGAATTGTTGACGACCGCCAAAGGCCCCCCCAATAGCCCCGCGGGTGCGGGAGCACTACCGGACATTGACGATTAAAACTAATAAGTCATAACCCTCTGCCAAACATCATAAAACATACTATAGTAAGAGAGGAAAAAGGGGGATCCGTTTGCTGTACATCCCAACTATTATCATGCTCCCTAGGTCCAGCGCCGTGGAGTGATGCCGTGCCCCGCGACTGCGTTCCTACCTAGGCGATAAAACCACAGGCTATGGGACAGGGGCGCCGTTGACCGCAACCAGGAATCCCTTTTGCTCCATTTCACACAGGCCGATCCACTCTGTAAGCACCTAGCAAATCAGGCACGGCCTAGAGATGGCTTGGGCTGCCAGGGGAAAAGGGGCTGTTGCCCATTGAAGAATGAAGAAATTGAATGTTGACCGTGCGCCATGCGCGCCTCATCGACTGATAGTTGCATACGCAGTGGGCTGCCGGCAGTCCTTCTCCGTCGCCATAGGGCAAGGTAACCTCTCCGTGCCGACATACGGAGTATTTCCGCCGATATGGAGCAGCTCAAACCTAGGGCCACAGTCGAGGGTGTCCTGGTTAGAAGGGAGGGTAATTTCAACAGGCGAACGCCACTGTCGATTAGCCTAGGGGTGTAAACTGCTGGGAGGAGCCCGAGTTGGAGCAACTTGTGAAGAGACCCGAATGCGCTCGACCTCTGATTGGATAGTTGCGCTGTAATTCTGGCGTGCTAACCCCGCGTACCGCACGACCCGCGTACTTATATGTACCTGCAGACAAGGTCTTGGTGCAGCCTTCTCGGCGCACCGCAGCGCAATAGTTTACCGGCCGCCTGAACTGTAAGGTGTATAGTAGGGGCGGGATAACCTCACGAATCAACTCCTTTTCGGATTTTTGAGTGAAAGCGGAGACTTATAGAGACAATTCTAGATCAGCGAACCGACAGATCCAAAGGGCCTCGATAGTTTGAGAAATAGAAAAGCTAAGGGTCCTCCGGTTGCGGGGTCGAGGGGATCGGTTGCGACAAGTTAGATTTGGGGTGTCATTGAACTGTATCCGAGTGTGCCAAGTGCGGCCGCGAAGTTTTTGTTCAGTCACGCCCAGCTTCAACGACTCTAGACTGCTGCAAAGTATCAGGACTTGGAAGCGGAGCGCGGCAAATGGGCCCTCTCCTTTTCGTCAGAGGCAGACTGCCACCTGCCTGTTCCTGTGACAATAGGTCGCAAATGTACCCCATTTTGATATCGAGGTGCCCCTGGTGAATGCGAACACCTGGTCTGTGTGTGTCTGGAAAGTCCTCCGTGCCCAGGGGATCGCCGCTGTCTCACCGTTCACGAAGCGTGTTCCCCCATCGAAATGACGTGTGGTTGTTGGTCGAAGGGCAGGCGACCGACACGGACTCGCTTCGGCACTAGAACAATCCGTGAGGATTCCATATGTTGTGCCAGTGTAAGTTGGCAGTCCTGAAACTGAAACACCAAGCACAGCACTTGGCGGATCGGGCGAACTGTGATGGAAAGTAGGAAAGGTGAGCAACGGACGAGGTGCGCAATTTGCATGCGGGTGTGTATGGTGTGCTAGTGTTAGTAGTTGCGAATAGGCAAGTTTGGTTCTGCTGAGCTTGGACGAGGACGAATACTCTCAGACGGTGATGTGCAAATCATCCACATGATGTGGTCCATCATAACGACGGAAGTGGTGGGGGCGGGCAAGATGTTTCGACTCGGTTTCAGGTCAAGTGATGTATATTGTCGTTGCTGATTGGCCCTCTGGGAGGTGAGGGGAGACTGACCAAGAATAGCCCTCCACGTGCAGCCACGTTTTATCCCTGCAGGATCATCGCCATGTGTCCGAGGGTTTTCCGCAATTCGCAACCCGTAGTGTACTATCATCGTAGTGTAGTGTCGGGATTACAACATGCCACTGGTACCGCCGGCGGTTCTGGGCGCATTGGCCACCGGCAATCTGATAGATGTTGACGGGAGGTGTGCTACCCCTATTATAAAGCAACTCTAGGCCTCTAGGCACGGCATCAACATCGCTCTCAGATTTGGATCCACCCCGTATCATTCTGTTGTTTCCGTGGCGGTGAATCTCGACATCCTCGGAAAGGCAGTGTACCGGCCGCCTAGCCCGACTGGGAGGTGGTGTTGCGTGCGAGGTGCTGCCGTCCTCCCGTCGTAATCTGTCGGTGTTGTGGCCAGTGCGGCGGATGTCGTTGATCAGTGCTGGGCTTCCCCACATTGATTGACAGGCCGCCCGCCTTGGTGCTGGCCAAAGCTGGTCACTCGCCCAAACCACACGCACCATGTTGCGGCAGAACGATATCAGCATTCCATCTTGTTGACGATGGCCAATGGCGACAGCGTGCGCAGAAAATTTTGTCGCTCTGACAGAATCTTCATGCAGAACACGCCTGCAGCAGGTGAGTGATAGTGCGCTGAAGGCCGCCCGCACTTGCAGCCGGCTCGCGTCGGTGGCCAGCTTCAGGCCAGCTTCAGTGGCCGACCATACTCTCACTTGCATGACGATAGTGAATTCAGAGCGACGAACCTGCGGGGCTGCCGGGGTGAGGGTCCCCAGAGGGTGTAGTCGTCGCAATGGTTGCAGCTGACATTGTGTTCAGACGCCCAGGGATGATGCTTCCAGCCTAGGTCGACTCCATAAAAACCACTTAGTGTACCTTGGTGGAGCGAGGTGAGATGGAGGAATGGGAAGAGGCATCCATCGTCTGAAGGCCTCCTGCCGTCAAGCACCTCAGCTTCAGCACTTTGAGCGCAATGGAGTCAATGCTCTGCAGGAGGTCCACCTGGCACATGCGGCCTGATGAACTGCTGGCCCGAGATGTGACGAACTACAGCAAGATTGCTGCAAGATGTCTATCGCCTATCAACCGTTGACCGGCATGCAACCAAGGCGCAGCCTTTTCAAAAATCTTGCTGTCAGGACGTTGCAGTGGTGGCTGGATCTGGGGAATTCGGACACGGCCTGATACTCCATGTCTAACAGACATGTTGAGAAATAGCAGCACCCCTTCGCCCAGAGCGTTGCGTTGGACTTGACGAGAACCAAACTTTGCTGCCAAAGGGCTCGCCGTTGCCCTGCTCCCCCCATAGCCCGACCCGTTTGATGACCTATCTGGGTTGAGAACGCGGGGGAGGGGCTGGAGGGGCTGAGGTGACGACGACTCGTCGGTTTGGAGGGAGTGAACAGTGCGCGCGCGCGACCAGTTGCGGGGGCTCAGGTTTGCTCGCCCAGCACCTGCTCGTATCAGCTCGAAATCGGAGCTTGAATCCTCAAATATTGCGTTGCTGAGTCGCTTGGTGCTTAGATGACGATGGACTGCATGGATCGGGCGGATCAGCGAGCTTCAGGGCTTTTTGACATGCGGGTCTTTTTTCCCTCTTAATAAAAACAAACGGGTAGAGCAAGTTACGTCGGTGTGAAGTGCCTTTGGTACCGCCCTGTGATATGGAGGTGGCCAGTGGTTCGGCTCACAGTGACGAGCACGGGCCCTATCGAAGGACCCTTCGCCGATTTTGCGGGGAAAATCCAGACTCCCAGACCAAAAAAACCGTTGCGGCAAACATTGCTTTTTCTCGCTCGCTAAAGCTGTCAATCGACTCGGCTGCGGCAATCTCCCGCTGTCTGTAATCGGCCTGTCTACCCTAGCCGGCACTATGCATCATCGTATGCCAATGTCTTCTATGCTTTTACCATCTCACTTCTCAATTGATGAGCAGACATACTGGCCGCCGCTACCCCTTCTTCCTATTCCGTTCCGCCCATGCGGCATGGGCCGAGCAATGCATCGGGTGCTCTTCCCCTTATCAAGCTTGTCGTCGTCGTCCTACACCTCGCGAAATGCCGACTACACGCCGGGGGATATCGTCCAATGTCGTCACGGCAAGATAGCACCCCCCGATAGGAGTGATAACTTGGGGGTGATATTATCCTGCATGCCATGCAAGAATCCTGCCTCCCATGTTGGTTGTATAAGGGCTTAGAAATCGCCTGGTCTTCGACTAGCACAATATCACATTGGTCAGGGAAGGACTCGCTGTGTGTGCTCTCCACCTACATACAGAACCGGGCAATTGGTACTTGGATGGTGCCCGTTTACCATTTGCCCCACTCCAGATGACGACCCAGCCAGCTTTTTCCGCACAGCAGGGGGAGCAGCCTGAGGTTGGCAGACTGGGCAGGCTGTGTGCCACCACCAAAGGCCCAGCTCGCACGAACACGCAACGCCGCTGGTGCCGCTTCTGGCACTAGATGTTCCCAATTAGGCCGTGGATGGTCGCAGAGGCGATGCAGACGTTGGAGTTTCGAGGCACGAGAAAGGCCCCTGCATTTGACGCTGCCGCGCTACCTTTCCCACATCGCGCTATTTCCCGGGAGCTTTCTTCCCTCGAGACCCGGCGAGTTCTTTGCAAAGCTCCGGGCGCTCGCTTCTGGAATGCGCCGTCCGTATCGGCGCGGCCAACTCTTGTCTCCACCACTTACGGAGTACCCACCAGGCCGCCGCGAAGCCTCCCATGTCGGGGCTAGTCTCATCGTGGATCTTCAAGGATATCTCGACGAGTTGGCCCCTCTTCTAGCGGCAAGCGCACGAGCTTCCGCATGGCGGTCAACCACAACCCCTCCAAATCACCCGGGAACCCCAGTCTTGATAGCCCCTGTCTACGGCAGGGCAAGATGTGGGGAGTCCTCCTTGATTGGTTGCGCAGTGCGGGCGACCAACCAGAGGCCACAGCCCGACACCATCATGCTCGGCGCACAGACACTTGCCATCAGGATCTCGTCCGTGCTCTGATATCTCTGCGACGGAACAGGTCTTCGCCCAAACGAAGTCGGCCAACAGATCCACACCAGCCATGGCAGCCATGAGGCCATGAGCCATTCTTGGGAGCACAGAGACAGCCCGCACAGAGATTTTCGAGCGCCAGCCCTGAGAAACCCAAGTGATCCAACATACAATCGCGCCAAAACCACGTTGTCTTGTCGAGCAAGCGCCCCCTCCAGCCGCGACCCGCGGGGCCTGCCGCACTGATATTGACGGCGTCAGCCCTCGGCTTTGACGCCAGCTCCCAGGGACAATCTATTGTACCAACACGACGGTTTCCGCGGCGTAATCTCCTTGGTATTGGCTTCTCCACCAACACTGCCCGACCTGCGGAGCGGTGTCGAGCAATCCCAGGTTGAGGAGGCTACGAGACTGTGAAAGGATTTGATGGCTGGTCACGCTACGAGCCGTGTCTGCTGCATTGATGACTTCCCCACACACGAACCTCAGCAGCCAGCTCCAGGGCCAGGAGGTTGAAAGAGACCCCTCCTTCTGAAAGGGAGCATCGAGACACCGTCCGGTCAGTACATACCCCACACTCGATTCTGCACTCGAAATTGCCACACCTTCTCCTCCATGCGCACTCTTGCAGCAGTTCCCTGAAATGTATGGTACACGCCGGCCCGCTTGGGCAGGTAGGGACACTTCAGCGTCCCCCCCCGATTGTCTAGACGTCCCATCCTCTGCCGTCTCGGCGTCATGTGCACCTCGACAGCCAATACGTCCTCCTGCGATCGTCTCGGTCGTCTGCCCGTCCGGCGAGGCCCACGAAACCTGTGTGACACGATGTCACGACGGCTTCACCTAGCATTTGCAAACCCTTTCAGGGGTGGCTGGTAGGGCATCAAGTTTGGCCGCAAATCGCGAACCACGACCCAACAGGGCGGTGAGTGGCCTCTCCCGCGCCGACACTTACGGTATGGGACATCGCTGCCCTCTGCGGCGCTCTCTAATGCGACTATCTGTATGTCTGTCTTTTCCCCTCAGGACTAGCCCGGCAGTCGAGCCGTCCCGTGTCGGCTGCGCTCTGCTGTGCGTACGGCGGACGCAGTCCTTCGCACAGCAGGTATGTACTGTGCTGCGCTACGCCGTCTCCTTGCTCCTGCTTTCCCTCACCTGAAAAACACACAGAGCCCTTTTCTCTACCCCATACTTTTATGCATTTCCTATTTTGGCCAGCCGTGGTTACCTCGATTGCTTTCCCCGCAAAGTCCAGACTGCCCGTCGAACATGGTGTGCATGTCCAGAGTTGCAAAACCCAACTCCATCGAGACTCTGTTGCAGACCCTTTGGTGATGGCATGCGGTACGACGGCCAGAAAAATGCCACTCTGGCATTGGAAGAACCGGCTGTTTGAAGTTTTTGGGAATGCACCACACCCCTCAAGCTATCAAATGATTATCGATAGAGGGACGGGAAGATCTGTTGCGAGTCCTGAGTTCCTCCTGCTGGGTACCTTGGTCGGGAGGGTCTTGTTACCTACAAACGGCTCCTGATGAAAGCATCTGCCGCTAGCCCATGATTCGCAGTGACCACCGTGAAGCGTGAGGGCGCTGTCCTCTCTTCCATCGTCCCTTAGCAGTAGGTCGCTATCGCAAGTTAAAGTGGCATCCGATCGATGAAGGTTCTGGACCTGGCTGCTGAGACCATAACCGAACCTTGTCGAACAGCCTGACGCCGGTGCCGGCATATTCATGGCTCGTTCTCGACCACCCCTGGCTTTTGGAGGGTTCGAAATCTGGGGAAGCTGGGGGCTGCAATTTGAAGTTGAACCAGAACATTATCGCGAGCGAGCGGAGCCTTGTTTCGCCCTCTTTTCGGCGATGATCGCTCCATCATAAAGCGGACCCGAGTATTGGGAGCCCCAATTACATTAAGCCCAAGGACCAATGGAAAGGGTGGTCTTTGCAGTGGAAATTTGGTGGCTGAGGGTACTGTTGGTTACATGCTAACCCTGACCCGAGGAGACGCTCCGAGCTGGTTCTATGGTGTGGTGAGAAAAGCTGTGCCGCTAGACACCAATAGTATTCCCAAAGGTTGAGCAATTGGCAAGCAAGAGCTAAAAGTAGTTGGTATAAATCGGGGGTTAGTTGAGCGGAGTGGACTAGGCGGCGACGAGAATGCCTAATTTGGCAAGTTAGCTGCCGAACTAACCAATTGGCAGGCTTACTGGCGCCTAGCGAAGGGGAAAAACCATCATGCTTTTCCGTTACGCAACACAAGGGCGAAGTGCAAGGCGCGATCTACCTTGGCAATCGATCGTGAAAAGCCAAGGGGGGTGGTGGTGAATGCCCAGACGAGCCTCATTGGCAAAAAAGCAAGGAGAACGAGGGAGGCGGGTGGAGAACATGGTCCAACTAGCATGCCTCTATTCACTAGATATTCTGTCCCCATTCCTTATCCCATACTAAGACGTAGTGCTTATGAAGACCCTTGCTGTGCTTTACAAAACTGTCTAGGTAGCGTACGGTGAGAGGTCACCAGTCGGACTGACCCGAACTCTGAGGATGGCTGGCGGTGCACTATCATATCTCATTATTGTTGTATTTTTTTTTTTTAGTAGCAGCAACAGCAGCGGGCGTGGTGGGGCAGCATCATGCCGTTGACAATGGCATTCGCTGATAACACGGGAGCTAGTCACGCAGGGAGACACAGAGACAAACAGAGACAGAAACAGAAACAGAAAAGCATTGCGAGCCTTGAATTGTCAAACTTGGTACACTAATCAGACTAGCGAATGTTGACCTTAATGCGAGGCAGGTCAGCCGTGCCAATCTCTCGCTGCTCACCTCAAACTCTCTGCTCCCCCCAGGCCCACACTGTTGCGCCACCCAATTGCATTCATCTGCATCGCGGGCAAGAGACAACCTTGGTACAAGCCATTGGTGATTATTTCTAAACCGACCCACCGAATGAGAAAATACGGCCCACCGTCAGGGTAGCTGTTGTTGTTGCAAAACCACCCCTCAGCAGATCGAAGGTGCCCCGCCGTCCTGAGTGTGATGATGCGGCGCCGGCCGCCCAGACAATCCCTTATCCCCTACCGGTGACGGTTCTCTTATTGCACGATATCAACACCGACAAGGGCATCCTGACCTGGGAGCTGCAGGGTTAGCCCTCCTACGACTACTATTCCTCCCCAGCGCATGCGTAAGGGTCCTTGTGGTTCCATGTTTTGTTTGACGGAATCGCAATCCCTCGTGGGACGCCCCGCCGTTCCCTTCACCGTAAACTGCCCGCCGTCATCCGATCCGTCATCGTGAAAATGCGGCAGGCAAATCAGCCGGAGGAAGGTGCAATACCAGAAAGTTAATCGATGGTTGAAAGCAGAGCTCGCGCCTGCCCCTCCTTTCTCATCGGGGAGACAACCCCTGCCCAGCCACCCTTCAACCCCTCCCCCACTTGTCCCTTCTTCCGTCATCACTTTCAATCACAGGGTGGGAAAAGGAGGGGCAGAGGGGAAGACTTGTCCGGCGGTGATGGGAGCTACCCAAGCTACTGATGTCAATAAGACGAAAACTCGAGCTAATTCAGCCTTTACCGTGGCGGCGTCGGTGCCTTATCGGTGACAATATCAGAGGCTAATATGGGCCTCCCCCCTATTTTTCGTTTGTTTGTTAGGACAAAAGAAAAAAGAGCGAACTAGAGACGGCTACTATGGCGATCGATTATCCATTGTTGATTATTGGTTCTTTTAAAACAAAACGGCTTGGGGTGGGCTGTGTTTAGCCCCGACGACTGGACGGGACAGCGAACAAGGGGCCCCAATATAATATCGACACCTTTTTTCTCGTTGACCCGGGACCAGAGCTTGTGGCATTGAGAACGGGTCTCGGATCACAGCCGGTGGCCGCCACCTTTTCCCTCGCCCACATCCCTTTTGGCAGTGTTTCGTTTCCCTGGCAAAAAACAGGCTTTTGCATTAACATCGCAGACCATTCACTCCGTTGCCCGACAAGGTGGTTTGCCCGGTTGCAGTCAAAGACGGCAGCCGGCTGATTGATTGCCCTCGACTGTTTCGGCCATCAAACCAGAAAACCCTGTCTATATCGACTTCCCAAAGAGCACCCCTCTCAAATCATCCGCTCTCGAATCGAAGAGAGAAAAAAGGAAAGTAATATAGGTGGCGTCCCGTGTGGAGAGAAGAACTACCCCAGTCCCCCGGTGGTGTGCAGTGGCTTGTCGGGCGTCGCTTTCAGGTGGTTAATACGAAGCCACAACTGAAGGGATAGGCGACACTACTGTCTACCGGCAGAGACAGCGGCGAATGGCCGCACAACGCCCGCATCCCCTACATCCACGGTTCCGCTTTGGAGGAGGGGGGTGGATGGCTTACCTTTTTGACTCCGATGGCGTTGCATACTAGCCCGCTGCAGCGACGGAGCGTCGTTTTGAAACATCAGGGCTTGACGTTCGCCTGTCAGAGACAAGATGATGTGCTGCAAAAGTCCGCCTTCACTTCACTCAGGGCGGCCGGCTGGCTGCAAAAAGGGCATGCGAGCATGCAAGTCTGCAAGAAACAGGACCAAGACAGGTTTGGCGTCATTATTGATGGTGAACATCCCCTCTTCCTCACAATCCCCTAGCATCATGGATGTTGTCCGCGGTCTTTGATAGCCGAAGTCTCCGTTCCCCGTCGGCAGGGGTCTGCAACACCGAAAGCTCCGATAAGGACGGAGACAGGAGAGAAGAGGCAAAGAAGAAAAAGTAAGGTGAGGCCTAAGGTATGACGGGCATCTGTCAACGGCCACACTGCTGCCTCCTTTCTCCTCTCTGTCGAGAGAGGATCATGGCGGTGTTGGCCCGGGCCATGCAAAAGTGCCATACCTTACCTTAATCCCTTGGCTCCCGCTCCGGCCGTGTTGCGATATGTGAGAATTTTGACCTTAAGCTGGCAACCAAGCTAGATGGGACGGATAGGAACGGTTACATGCTGCGGTTGCATTTCAGGGCAGTCGACTCCTCTTTGCAGTTCTGTAGAGTCGATTGCGGTTGGCAAACGCAGGGCGCAGCTACTGTGACAACTGCTGTGATGCTGTGATGGCAGCCTTCTCTCCCATCAAAGGCAAAGGGGGAGGCTGGTGTAACGATCGTGTCGAGGGTGTTGGTGCTTGGTGTGAGTGTCCAGACCGGGGAATGGGGGAAGGGATTATCGGCAGTAAAAACAGTTGCCGCTCCGCGCCGTCTGCTCAACCTGTCAATCTGATTCCTTGCTAGCCGGTTGATGCTGCTCTGCCCGCCTGCCCCGGGCCCTGAGGGAAGGGGCAGCAAGCCGAATCTGGACTATCGACCGACCCGTGCCTATTAACTTTCAAGAACGAAAAATTTGAGCAGAAGCAGCACCAAGGGAGTGTCTTCGCTCACCTGGGGTTACTAATTGTTTGGCCTCACCCAACTTAATTGCTTCAATTCTCTCATGCAGTGGCCGATGTGTCTCTCTGTCGCTCTCACTCTTTCCTCTGACGGCCTGTCGCTGCTCCCACTGCTCTCAATTGGGCTTGGCGGACCAGGGGTAGGCACTGGAGGGTACCTCGCGTGTACCTCGCTTCCACTCCTTCGCGGGGAACGTCTACCCTTGCAGTTGAGGTGCTGCGGCTGCACGCGCTAGGCCGCTCTGGGAATGCACGTACCGCTAGGTTCCTTTGGGGCCATCGAGGTCTCTTCGCGGTCGTCTGGGGTTGTCTTGGCTGGGCAGAGCTGCTGAGCCAGGGCTACCAGGCTGCCACCACCCCTGCACAAGGGCACCCCTCCTGCTCAAGGTACGCTGGCTTCCGGTTGATACCTGCAGTACAACGGGTGGGCCACAGGTCAAGTGCCAGAAATGTCCGTGCCACCAGGTCTGAAGCGAATGGGAAGCGCGAGCCAGACTTTGAAGGACTCCACCCGACTGGCCGCGAAAGGAGGCAGGGGGAGGGTCCTCTCTCTGGCAGCGACTTCTCAGCGACGCGATGCCTCTGCAGCAGGTCGGGCTGCACCTGCGCCTGCGCGCCTGCACTCTCCAATTCGCGAGCCGTGTGTGTACTTGGTTGGTGTGGGAGTGTGTCTCTTCCTTCCCGCCCGCCAGAGACCAGAGCAGCCAGAGCAGCCAGAGCAACCAGAGCAGCCAGAGCAGCCCGTGAGCCAGCCTCCCGGCCACTGGTGGGCAGACACACCGAACAACTAACGGAACAGCAGTACCCACCAAAGCAGACAATAGAGGAGGGCAACCGAAGAGGGGTGGTAGTCTCTTTTTGGCCATCCTCCCATCTCAGTGGCAGCTACCTCTTCTCCAGGATTTGGACTGCCCGCTGCACTCCGTGCCCGCCAGCCCGTCCATCGTCCCGTCTGCTTCTCCAATTGATAGATACATCCTGTCGTCTGTCCGGAATGGGGCCAGGACCCTCGCCATGTGTCTGTCCATCGTAACCCCGGACTCGGCAGGGTCGAGGGGGTGAAAGGAGCAGAAACAGACAGAGCCTAGAGACAGGCCCCTACCCGAGGTGAGGGCTGGACCACCTCAATGTTGAACGGAGAGGGTTCACAGCATAGCTTGCAAGGTCCCATGCTGTTCTCCCTGCTGATGCTGCAGGACCCGTCAACCGTCAAGCAATTTTATTATTTTTCTTCCTCCTGGCAGGCTTCTCCTTTGGTCGCCTGCAGCGTCGGTCACTTGCCCATTCGAGGCAAGCTCGGATAAAAAGTGTCATCGTGGATAGCCCAGACACCCTGGACCACCTAACAGCAAGGGGGTGGGGAGGGTTAAAGGCGACAGCTTCGAGCAGCGGGGGGGGGGGGGGGGGGGGGGGGGTGTTCAAAGTCCCCCAACCGTTCAACCCCTACCCTGGGCTAGCTCTGGACTTCCCTTGTCCTTCTCTCTTCCGCTCTCGTCATCGCGGCCTGGCATCGGTAGCCGTGGCAGCTTCGATCTGCCTGTTCGGCCTGAGGTTGGTCGCCCTGTCTCTCTGCCCGTCCTGGCCTGCGCATACACACCACCTCGCTGCCGTGTGTGCTGTGTGTGGTCTCCAGCTCTCCACAGACGTCTGCCACACATACATACATATCGCAACACTGGCTATCTCCCCCCAAGGTGCCTCGAGCTTCCCTTTTGCTCTCTGCTTGGTTTCGCTGTCCCAATTGACACCCTCCGCCCTCAATTGCACTCCCCTCGGACACCTGACCTATTCAGCGTGCACGCATATCTCGTGGGTTTTGGTGAGAGCCTGCAGGTCAGATCACAGGTTGGATCAAAGGTTGGATCGTGGGGCTGCTGCACCTCAACGCTCCGCCGCCGCTGCTCTCTCTGCTGCTGCCCCATCACAGACGCAACACGACGACAGACCAGGGGCAAACATCAGGCTTGTCCTGTCCTGGACTGCCCAGGCCTGCCCCGGCCTGTCCTGCGCGACTGCTTGTGCGCTGCCGGCCGCTGCGAGAAAGTCACCTCAACTCACCTGTCGCTCTCGGCTGCGCGGCTTATTTTTATGGCAATCCCCCGCAACCAGACATACTCCCCTTCCAAGAGGCCACAGTCCAGTCCCGGTCCAAGGAGATCGCCACCTCCTCCACCACAGCCAGCAGATAGTACCCAGGAGGCCCGTTCTGCCCTCCCCGATCTAACCCTCAATTTCTGTCCTGCGTAGCAGCATTGGGCCTGGCAGAAAGTGCTCGAGCGCCCCCCTCCATCAGACGCACTCCAACCCAGGCCTAAGAGGGCATCGAGGTTGCAGCGCTGCCTGTTCCTGGGGTACCTGCCCGCAGCGAGGCCCAAGGCCACAGGCACTCTGAGGTCGTGCCGTCCGTCGCCATCCACCACACATTTGCCATCCCCATCTTTCCCCTCCTCTCCGCACCGGACGACTGGCAGGAGGAAGAGAGGAGAAAGAGGAGGAGAGAGTGAGCAGACTATAGCATCCGATACTATAGCCTCATCGTCCGCCACAGGGTTCTTCAATGCGCCCGCGATAACTCAAAGCCGTATTGGATCCATCTCGTCTGTCCCAAAGGGCTTGGTTGTTCTGGTCAGTTGATGAGATCGTCTCCGTGCGTGTACATAACCCACGAGGCATCCCCGACCACGTCGACCAGATCTGGGGGCCAATTCCTGCATTGTTGAAGACGCATATCATCTTCAGCGATAACTACCGCAGCAGCACACTGGCAAAGCATTGTGGTACCGCCCTTTTTATATCGTCCCTGCACTTTCACTCCCCCGCCCAGCCTTATACTCGCCGGGCCAGGGTTTTGACGAACGACAGTTATCACTCTTCTTGTTGTTACCTGTCTCGGGTGGATCTCGGAGCGGAGCTTTACGAGGCCCTCAAAGAAGCAACGTCGACGGGACGGGGAAAGAAGCAAGCCAGCCAGCAGCCAGCCAGCCAGCCAGAAGCAGGGCTGTGAGATCTCTGAGTCTAATCTTTGCTTTTTCTGCCCACTTTGCCCACCGAACAACCGTTGGAGCGACACAAAAGGCACCTCGCCCCCAGGTCCCTGTTTTCTGACAAGTCGCTCCCTTCATCGCGTCAGTTTGGCTTTCCCGCTTCTCTGATCGCAAGCGTCGTGTGGAGAAACTCGACAGGGACTGTGCACTTGCTTGCCGAGTCAGATCCATCGACGGTCTAGCCAGGCCCGATCGGGACGACAAGAAGGAAAGTAATAAGACGAGCGAAAACGAGAAAAGCGGCCGGAGAAGCATCAAGCAGCGCAGCAGAGACGGAAACGAAAGCACAGCTCAGCTCAGCAACCTCCCCCCGGTTCTGGATTCGGCAGTCGGCCGCAAACCTCTTAGGTAAAAAGGGCCAGCAAGCTGCGTCTGCAACGAACCTGCATCCCAGGCACCGGCAGGCCCAGAAGCCCTCGGCGATCCGCATAGTGTGGTTCCTGAGAGCGGCCCACCCCATCGCAGTACCACCACCACCACCGCTGCACCGCTACTACCGTCCGCTATCACCACCACCTTGATTAGCACACCCCCTCCCCCTTCAGGTCCTGCCCTCCATTTTTATGCTGCTAGTTTCGGAAACTTAACACACGCCGGCCCTCGACACTTGGACTTCGAAACGAAGAGGGAACGGCCAACCTGCCGAACTAGCTCCGCCCTACTCACGCCGCCCAGCACTCCTAGGTCCCAACCTAAGGTGCCCAAGACAGGTACGGGTGTACTTTCTTGTCCTGCACTGCACCGCTGCAGCGCGAGCCCCCCGTCGTCTCTCCATCTCGTCCAGACTCCAACGTCGTGCCCCTAGTCCCCGCCCTAGCCTATCGCGACCGCCTTCCCCGTCTGCTCTCTTCATTTCACAACGTGGGCGGAGATTTTTAGTGCTCGTGCACCAAGCTTTTTGCAGCGCTGGCCAGTCAAGCCACTGAGCTTTCTTAAAGAGGCAGCTCCTCCCCGTTGTGGTTTTGACTTCGACCGTCGTCATATCCAGCACACACTATTTCGTCTCGTGTTGTTTTGTGTTGCTGCTGTCATTGTTATCACTGTGTATTTTGTTGTCGTTGCTGACGGTACCCAAGCTTCATATCCCCGTCGTCAAGGAACCACCAACCACCATATCCTTCTGTTCCCTCCATCATCCCGGCTCGCACCAACCCGTCAGCTGTGCCACCCCGTAGCAAGCCTGCGCGCACTCCATTCTCTCTCCGATTCCTAACTCTCAAGTCTGCGACTCAGCACTTCCTCCACCACCCCGCCATTCCGCAAACATTGCCCCGGACACCCGCCCACTTTCCTGGGTATCAGTTGTATACCGATTGCAGGGCGCCAGCTCTTTCATTCCCTGTGTGAAGTTGTCGCGGAAATCTGCATTGCCCGGTTGCATTGAGGAGATCACGCTTGGGTGCCATTCCTGGATTAGGTACCTACCACGCAAAACGCCCAAAACGCCCACCCACCCCGGGCCCTGTCGTCCAGCACTCGCCACAAAAGTCACCGGTGGCCTGCTCTTCCGGTGTGCTGAACCCCCCAGTTCACACGCGCTGCCCCAGGACACCTTGGCTCCCAGCTCCCCACACCTCCACGACCAGGGGCAAGAGGCGACTGTCTTATAAGTAGAGCCAACGTGCACGACCGACCCGCCCGTCCCGAACCGCACCGACTTCCAAGCAAGGAACATCAACACATTAGGAAAAAAGCAACACCCCTTTAGGGAAGAATGGAACTCATGGAGCTTGTCGAGAACGAGCCCACGACTCGTCCCTTTCAGTGCGACTGGACGTCATGCGGCAAGGTACGTTTGCTCCGGCATGGCTACCTGACTGGCTGGCCATAATCCTTGATGGCGCGCCTGGTCGTCGTAGCTCCTTCTCGGCCACGAGGACCCTGAGTCGCTGACATTATGGAAATAGAGCTTCAACCGCAAGTCAGACTTGCAGAGGCATTATCGGATACATACCAATGAGCGCCCTTACGCCTGCAGCAATGCGGGCTGCGGAAAGAGCTTCATCCAGAGGAGTGCTCTGACAGTGCACATCCGCACACACACAGGCGAGAAGCCGCATCAGTGCCAGCATATCGGATGCCTCAAGCGCTTCTCAGATGTCCGTGGTTCCTTCCCTTCATTGATGCAAGACTGCCGTACTGACTTCAGCACAGTCGTCGAGTCTAGCAAGACATCGTCGGATCCATACGGGCAAGCGCCCGTACAAATGCGCCCATGATGGCTGCATGAAGAGGTACGTTCTTATTTTACCTCACTCGTGGCCAGTTACTAACTGCCAATCCCTTCTCTCCAGCTTCTGCAGAAAGACAACCATGGTCAAGCACCAGAGACGTTCGCACCAACGCGGAATCCACTCATCTGA
Source organism: Lasiosphaeria hispida (assembly GCA_033439745.1). NCBI lineage: Eukaryota > Fungi > Ascomycota > Sordariomycetes > Sordariales > Lasiosphaeriaceae > Lasiosphaeria > Lasiosphaeria hispida. The sequence goes on along the minus strand of JAUIQD010000007.1, from coordinate 1,652,603 downwards.
GATCGATGACTCCATGTCCGAAACTGGCAGCGAGGACTCCCCGGCCACGCCAAAGAGCCACGCGATGCAATGGCCCCCCCAGAACGTACCTATGATGAGCCACCACGGCCACCATCTCCACCGTGCTGCTTCTTTCGCCGACTTTGGCCAGCACATCAACGGCGGTTATAGCATGCAGCAGCAGCAGCAACAACAGCACCAGTATGGTCACAGGCACAGCCTTTCCGGAGGCCCGCACGAGTACCACGGCCACCACCACGGTCAGACACCACTCCAGCCACATGAACAACACCAGCAGCAGCAGCAGCAGCAGCAGCACCCTGGTGTCCACATGCTTCAGAGGACAGCGAGCCTTCCTCAGCACAGCTACTTCGTCACGGAGCAAAACAACCCCGGAGTGGCAACGATGAACACCAACCCTGCAGCTGCTCCAATTCATCCCCAATACCAGCAGATGCCGCGCCAGAACGTCGAGCGACTCCCACTTGAGATACCGTACACAGCACCAGGTCTCACCGGAAGCATCCAGAGCAGCCCCAGTAGCTTCTCCGCTGCGTCTGGCAGGAGTCCGTCCACACAGGACGGCTTCTACACTCATGCACCGACTGCTCAAGCTGCGACATATGCGTTGCACGCTGCTAGCCCTGTCGAGCAACAGCAACCGCAAATGGTCAGCTTTCAGAGCCAGATGGCACAGCAGCCTCAAGCCGTGCAACAACAGACCCAGTCTCAACCACAAGCCACACCAGAGCAGTATCCTCAACCACACTCCCAGGCCGAGGAGCAGCAATGGTACAATGGTGTCGCGTACCAGCCACCTGTCGAGGTAGCCACCATTGGGCAAATACCGACGTACGGTTCGAGCGTCTATGATCCATGGGGACCCAAACTCGAGTTCGAGGATCCGTCGATGCAGCTGCCTAGCGCCCGCATTGAGAACATGTAAAATGTGCTTGTTGTTGTGATTTTCGGCGCTCAGGTGTTCGCTGGCGGGGGTTTCGTCCTGTTCTTTTCCGGGCACTTGCATCGTTCCATTAATTGTTACGTCTCATCAATACCCCCTTCAGGCACTCGGAAGAGTGACCTGTGTACCAACAGCATATTCCGTCCACTTCTGGACCTAGTTGTCGGCTTCCCCATCGGTTGATTTCGTCGCCGATCCCTTTGGACGGTGGACAATCCATCGTAACCCAAAGTCTTTCCACGGAAAAAAATTATAACAGTTGGGCACCACAGAACCGCGAAGACTGTCGGATATTTGTCGATTTCCCCTGATCGTTTTCGGATTTTCGGATTTGTCGGCGATGGTGTAATCATTCTTCTCGCCATTTTCCTGTGAAGTTCTGCTTAGTCTCACACATTGTGGGGGCAATTCCGGATTTTCTTTTTTCGATTTTGACAGTTCTGCTCTCTGCTTCCTGCTCTTTTCCCACGCATTGAGTCGCGTGGCGTCGAGAAGGCCAGCTGGTGATTGTTGGACCGTTGTCAGCTGCTATTTTTGGGGTTTCTTTTTCAAAATTTCATAATAATTCATGTATCGGAGAACGGGAGGGGGGACACGCACGCACACCACGAAGGGAAAGGAAGAAACGTCCGAACTGAATGACGCCATGAAACGACGTTCAAGCCATATCATACCCCCGCATTTTGGAGAGGAAGGGGTCGGGACAGGAAACGGTAGCACCTCACACACAAGGGAAAGGGGCGGGGAAGGGAAAGCATAGTATACCAACAAACGGCGGCGTGAGAGGGGAAACATTTTGGGTGTGTATGCGCGGAGAATTGGGCGGTTGGCGGCAGCGATCCAGAAGCGTGAATTTGGTTGGGCGGCTGTCTGAGGACACGAGAGCGAGCGAGCGGGAGAGAGATCTCCAAAAACAAAACACGAGGTGTTGTACCTTTTCGGATGGGCTGCACACGAGTGAAGCGACTTTGATTACGATGCTCTGATTTGAACGGCCGCTGCTTTATGATATTTAGTCGTCTTGTTGGCTTTGCTGGGGCGGGAGGGACGGAGGGTAATAAGGAAGGCGACGCTCGGGAAGGATGGAGGGAGAAAAAAAGGGATGAACGAACCGGCTTGGTTGGTAACAGCAGGGAGAGCCGAACCGTGGCACCATTCCTGTGTATTAATATCTCAGGGGAGAGCGGCGGTCGGGGGGGTGAGGTTCAATTGCTTGTTGTATTCCCTTTTATATACCTAAGGGGGAAAGGACGGTGGGGGAGTTTGCTTCTTCTTTTTCCTGTCCATAACTTTTGTACTTATAGTTTCCCATGATAGGATCGGTAGTTGTTTTTCCAACTTGATATTCTTCCAAAAGAAATATGGCGATGAGAGAGCAAGATGTCGTGAAGATTGACAGGATGAAAGATGGGAACGAGTCGAGGGGGCCATTCATTTTTCGAGTGCAGCGAAAGCGCCGCAACCAAAGGAGCGTAAACTCAATATATGACCTCTATGTAGTAATGGGGTGGGTTGCCTACGAGCCTTTGCCGACACTTGTCTACTTTCTTTTTTTGCTTCGCTGGCCGACTGACTGCGCCCTCGACCACATGAGGTTGCATCGACGGCATTTCTTTTTGACGCATACGGATAGACTCGGCAGGTCTGCCGCTGACTCGAGACGAAAATGAAGGAGATGGGCTGGCATGGGACATATGCCAACTTGACTTTTTGATTGGCGTGTGCCCGCCCATTGGGATGATGCGCCGGGCGGGAATGTGTGTGTGTGTGTGTTTGCCAGCGGGCGGCGCCAACATGTGCCAGCGCGCAAAAGCCGTCAAACTCGCAGGTGGGTTTTTGGTTGGCTCGGCTTTAGCCGACGGGTAGGTGGTATGGGGGGAGATGACGTGAGTTCGAGTAAGGGAGGGGGAGAGGTTGCAGGCTGGGTTTGTTTGAAGAAGAGGGAGAGAGAAAAGATGGGATGAGGAAAGATGAAGAGGTCTTGCTCGATTCGAAACCAAATAGGTTTTTTGTTGGATCGATGGGGGGAAATCACTTGGTGTGGGTGAGGGGGAGAAGGTTGTGAGTTAAAGGACCAAACAGGCAGGTGAGGAAGGTTTGGGGACGAGATACTAAGATATTCATTCCACTTGCGCCTTGATATGTGACAAATTTGTTTGCCAATAGCTCTAGTTGGCGGCATTGTTGCGCCGTGGGGAAGTTGGGGGGTTGACTTGTCAACTTTTTGGTGTGCGGGCTTCCCCTTGCTTTGGGGGGGGGGGTTTTCTGGAAAAGTGTGGAGGAGACAAATGGGCAGAGAACGGACGAGGAAAAGGAGGATGAGGTGAAAAAAGAAATCAAGGGCAATCCAAGGGCAGAGGGCAAGATAATATGGCATTTCGAGATGCTCATGCTAGATCTCTCGGCTTAAATGGGTTGGAGAATCCTTCGGCTGCCCTTCTGGAACATTTCTGGTTGCGAATGCAATCTTGGATAATGGTTCGTGCGGCGGTTCAGCGAGGCTCGGGACGGAAGAGATAAGGTGTGTCCCGGCAGCGTGGTGGACGGGGGCGTTTGGGGGGGGGCCGCTCGCGGGAGAGCTTCTTCCTTGATTCATACACTCTCATTAGACAAACAGAGAACAGACCGACGAAGACAGGACGACAAAGAGGGAGAAAGGCGAGATGGATGCCATTTAAGCCAAAATCGCAAAAAAGGCCTTGGTGAACAGCCATCTTCCTCGTCCCGCGGGAGTAGACCCCCTCATTCCTCCCAGACACAATCCCCACAGACCACAGCCGCGCAAGAATTAGCAAGAATTGCTGCGCTGCGTGCTTTTTTGGCGATTCGATTCGCAGGCAATTGGCAGGTTTAGGGCTGGCGCCGAGGCCGAGTTGATGGCGTGGAGGCCCAAGTGTCCCAAACCGCTTGCGCGCATGAAGACGCCCCAGCATATGCAAGGAAGTTCGGTTGACTGACAGTGCCAGATTCGCAAGGCCGAGATATGATTGGTGGGCTAAAGGTGGGAGATCTGAAGTATCACAAGCGCTGACGTTCTTTCTTGCGCAGGAGGTCGAAGCAGCCGAGACATTTCACGAGCAGCGAGCAACAATTCTCTCCCCTGCTTACGTTTTTGCTCTTTCTTTTTCGGCAGTCGGCAGTCGGCAGTCAGTCAGGCGCGCCATGTGGTGTTTGTTTTCTCGTGTGGTGATGGCCATGTTGGATGCGGAACAGCGGTCCACTGTTTGCTTGATCTTGGTAGCGGACCGGACCCCCCTGCCGTGAGTAAGGCACGCTCTGTATTACGTCGTGGCAGGTTCTTGGCGGTCCGTCCTGCAGAATAATTAGACATTAGTCGCCGCGGCGGCGGACACCGCAAACTGGCAGAACTCGATTGCAGGTTGCAGATTGCAGATTGCTGTTGTGCAGAGAATCGCACTGCCGACAACAAAGTCACGTCCAAGGTCTTCATCCGGATCCTGCCATCGCACACTGCGTATACGAAGCGCTGCATACTGCGTATCTCAGATTAATACCTCAATTGATTTCTGCATCTTCCTGTTTTCCCCATTCGCCCCGACCGAGCTCGCACGCAATTGCGCCGACCGAGTCAAGGCAGTTGTTTCGCAGCTCGTTCGACATCCAGCTCACGATGCGCACATCCGGGCTCCTGCTCGCAGGCCTCGGGCTCGCAGGACACGTCCTCGGGCACGGCGACCACGGCAGCGAGTCACAGAAGCCGGTCGTCGGCGAGAATGCTAGTTGGATGGAGAAGCACATGGCTGGTACGCCTCAAGCCTTGCCGCATCCGTATCTTGCCCGTGTCTCTCGCTAATCGGCCCGTCCGGCGTCTCCACAGAGGAACACCACGCCGCCGAATTCGATGCCGCCTCCTTCTTTGCCCTGCACGACTTCAATGCCGGCGGTACCTGGGAGCCGAACGACATCCTGCGCACGTATGGCCTGATGGACGAGTCCAACAAGCACGTCACGCAGGCCCGCCGAGACGAGATTGTCCGCGAGATCCTAGACTTGCTCGATGCCAACGGTGACGGCCTTGTCAGCCGCGGCGAGTTTGTAGACTTCATCGATGTCCAGCACAAGACGCTGCCCGATCTTGGCACGGGTCCGGGCCACCATGGCGACGACGAGTACGAATACGAGATTCACCACTGGGAGAAGTGAGTTGCTGGACCCCTACCCCGGGTTATGGCCAAACTTTAAACATGTTAGTAGCTGACTAACACGGGGAAAGATACCATGATGAAAACACCAAGCTTGAGGATCTTACCCATCCTGAAGATATTGCACACTTCAAGAAGCACGAGGAGATGGAGGACGAGCAGGACCGGCTAGACGAGATGAACAAGCGCAGTATCGTCGAAGAAAATATCCCGGCCAAGTTTCGCCGCGGGTAGACAGGTCTCGTAGACTGTGGGAAAGGGGAACTTGGAAGTGCCACGATAAGAAGGGCAAATACGGGTAAGTATATGTAATAATGATAATGCGACAATGCTACGTAAGACGACCCTCATTGCAGACACGAGAGTCTGTAATGTGTACATCAAAGACGCAGTGCCACACATCGGGCGCAAAGGTCTTGACTAGCTCAACGAGTTCCACGTTGGCTCTTTTACTGTTGGCTCCGCTTTCCGCGGTCTTGTCCCATTGGTCAAAGACGGCTTGAATCTCTTTACGGCGGTGCTCAATATCGGCAATGCCAACATTCTCGTGTAAATGCAGCCACCCATCTGCTGCTGCTCGCCCTTGGGTTTGGATTGCCCAGGCCGGCCGCCATGTTGGCAGGCTTGTTGGCAGGAAGCCGCAGTTGACGTGCAATACATCAAGCGTCGGTCCAGATGCACGAAACTCAGCGACTCTCCTCTCAGCCTCCATGTTATCTTCCAGGAACACAATGATCTGCTCGTCGAGGCCTGCCACAAGCTCGGCTGTCGGTATGCTGCTGAGCTCATCACCACCCCGGACGACTCTTACGGACCACTTGTTAAGCTTAGCACCTCTCCGCAGACCCTCAACGCTCCAGGGGTTCAGCTCCCAACAGAGCACCCGCAAACCAAGTCTGGCATAGGAAAAGACAAAGTAGCCGATCCCGGCATACAGGTCAACTGCCCACTTGTCTCTAAGTTCGTCCCTCGAGCGGTGGCGATGTGTGAGCCTGCGGCCCTGCAGCTCGGAGTGGAACCCCAATAATCTCGCCTTCTCCTTGACATTGCCTCTGCTGAACATGGTCCACCGGGGGGCCCAGGTTTGTGCAATGCCGTTTTGCTTGGTCGAAACCCACAATGCCGCCGCAAAGTCAGTCTGCGATGACGTCGCCGAAAGTTGGGACCCGGCTGGGCCAAAGTCGCCATGGAGCATCCTGAGCCCGCTCGGGCTGCGCAGGAGGTTCTCTGTTTGTGTGGGCATGGTTTGCTGCTCGTGTTGTGGATCCGCGACATGCAGCGGGATGCCCTCGTTGACAGCCAGGTGCGTCAGGCCCGGGCCCGCCTTGGCTGAGGCCGACGAGATTGCCTGCAGGATGCCCTCCCACAGCAGGGCCTGCTGGGCGGCGCCGAGGCAGCCGAGGAGGGCGGGCCAGGGTGCCGAGGTGAAGCTGCCGCTTGGCAGGAGCACCATGGGCTCGTAGACGACCCACCGCTTGGGCGCCTTCTCGACCAGCTGTGCACCAGTGCTGGGCTCGACCAGAGAGGGCTCGACATGCTGCAGCCATGACGAGACGGCTGCTGCGATGGGGTTTTGTCGCTTTTGCGGGGGGGCGCGGCTTAGCATCTTTTTCTCTGGCCTGGTCTTTTTTTTTTTTGTCGTGTTTTTCGACAGGGTCCAGTGTTGATAATGTGGCCGTGTGGGGGGCGATCAGAATGTGGGTTCCAATGATTGCACTTGGGCAGGTGGTAGGAGCGGCCCGGACTGCCGTGGGTAAGGTTTGTTTTCAGGACCCTGCGCGCGTTGCAAAACGCAAATTCGACATCTTCAATCTAGGGACCCTTCACCTATACTGGATGCGCCACCAAACTCTGAGTATAGCTCAGGCTGCCACTGATCCCGGTCTGCATGTGGCCCGGGCTGTAAGTCGGTCAAGAACTCAAGGTGCGAGGCATTCATCAGCGCAGCACGTGTTTCAACCACCGTTTAGGTGTTCGTCCTCTCTTCCCCTGGGTTCCAAGGCTACGCACCGGTCCTGTCAAGTTGGGTGGCTCGATGTCGACAGTCAATTGCAAATCAAAAGAAACACCCTCCCTAGACTTATTTGGTATTGGATCCCTCGGCGTGAAGCGTAATCCGAGCATGTCATTCAACCATCGACAACAAAGTCTTGGTTCTCTCCTTCTGTTGGGGTCTTCTGTTGGGAAATGTTCCCGGTCATCCAAAGCATCAATATCCCACCGGGAAGAGCAGTATATGCTCCGGCCGCAGACTCGTGCTTGAACACCAGACTTTGAGAGCCCCCTCGGCCTTCCAGAACTTTCAGCTCTGGTTTTTCTAGTCTCTGTAAGGGATTGACCCCTCTGCAAATGCTAGGCCCGGTCAGGGTGACTGCCTGAAGGCCACACGGCTCTGTGGCTGCCAGCACTGCTGTTGGAATGGCGGCATTGAATCATAACTTGGGCCCGGGTTACTAGGGTCCTGAGGGGTTTGACTAGGTTTTGCTTCAGGACTTACCCGCCACCAATAGAAGCCAAACGAGCAGCCGCTTGGGCAGATTTGCCGGCCCTGACTGTTGATTAGTTGATTGCCCTATCAGAGTAGCTATCAGAGTAGCTATCAGAGTAGCTATCAGAGTAACTATCAGAGAAGCTATCATAGAGGGGGGCATCTGCTCGGCAAGATGCCCCGTGTATCACTGACAGTTGGTGTTGGTGTGCTTTAAGTTTGTGGATTTCCATGGGTCTCCTATCTTCTTAATCATCACCGGGCGTGGAGCTACCAGCTACCAGCCCCTGCCGGGGCAGTTCAAATCTAGCAGTGTATGGAGCCAATGTCTAAGTTCTCCGTGTCAAAAGCTTGCCTAAGCCGGCTCGCCGTCACTGATCTAGCTTTCCCAGCCAGTTGCCCTACACAGTGATAAGTGAGAAGGTTTCTGTCTTTTACCGGGACGGTTCGCTGTTGAGTATGTATTACTGGGAAAGGCAGTTCAGCTGGGCCTGAAGGTTTCGTAGTAGGAAGAGATAAAAAGCCCCCCCCCGTCCTCCCACTCGAACACACCTCTTCCTCTTCTAGAGACACGCTACCTGTTTGACATACTGGTTTGGATACTCGTTCCCCAACCAGACACAGCACATAGCACTACAGTAGGTTGGGCACTCTTTCAGAGGCGTATTCAGAGGATAACGTACGTCTCCCATCCACCCCTGTTCTCCCACACACACCGTCACAGATACCCATACTCTCGGGGTCTTCCTACCCTTTCTCACACAAAAACATCCTTAAACCACCAGAGATACCCTGCTCTCGTGGTCCTACTGCCGTTTCTCCTACACCGATACCCCTTGTCACCAGCACCGATACCCCTTTACACCGTCAAGATACCCATACTCTCGGGATCTTACTGGCGTCTCTCACACACTATACCCCCTTTCTCCCACGCCTATACCCCCTTTCACCATCACCGATACCCATCCGCCATCAGAGCCATACACCTCCCAACGCACCGCCACACACCTCCCAACATACCTCACGCCCCTGCAGCAGTACTGCGAACTCGTCTCGCTCACGCCTATATGCCCTTGCAGGCTCGGGCGTGCCTCTTCTCTCAACTCGAGCATATCCTCAACGCGCGAGTGTTTTCTTCACAATGCCTCGCGGAAAGAGAAGCAGAAAGCCAGAGGAAGAGGGCGCCGACGGAGAGCGCGCAGCAAAGAGAAAGGTGCAGGGAGGGGGGGTTTGTTGCAAGCCCTGCCAGAAATCAAAGGTGAAGTGCGTTCGTGGAGAGGGGGGGGCGGATTGCCAGAGGTGCTCTCGAAAAGGCCTCGGGTGCACATCCGCTGGCGTTGATGGGCGTTCCAGCGAAACCAAGCGCAGGACCATCAGCGCCAAATACGGCGAACTGGAGAGGATCTGTGGCATCTACGCACGGATCTTCCAGTTCCTGAGCCTCCCGGACGACGGCAGCCAGGCGGTCGTTGTGCGCATGCTGGGCAACGGCGTGTCCCCAAACAGCGCCGCGGATGCCATCGCGGCCTTGCACGCGGCCGTGGACACGCAACGCCAGGTGCCAGACCTGGGCCAGGGGGTGCCGCTGCCCGGAGGGCTGACCGACCTCCGCAAACGCGAGGTGCAGTTCGGGGACAGGGCCTGGAGATTCGTCAAGGATCTCCACTGGTGCCTCACCCAGGCCCTCGAGAGGGCGGGGCGACCCGACGTCTGGGACCAGTTTACCTCTCTGGTCCAGGCCGCCGGCAGCGACGAGGGGCACCAGCTGAGTGATGCCCAGCTGGCCGCCATTGCTGGCTACAGGGCGCCACTGGTGGAAGGCACGGGGCTCAGCATTCCTGCCAGTCCACCCCGGGCCCTACCCGCCAACCACCAGCCGGCAGGGCACTTCAAAAACGGCTGGCAGCCCGCCAACGTCGAGGGTTGGCACCAGTTCGTCAGCTGGGATGACCGCGTCGCCCCCGCCGTCCCCGCCGCCGGTTCTCACATGGCCCTCACGACCCCGGAGCTTTACTTCTCCTCCGCCTGCGCCGTATCCGCCGCCTCTGCCTCCCCCGCCATCCCCGCCCCCCTCCCACCCAACAACAGCGGTGCGGTCGGCCCCGTCGACAACCAATTCTTGTGGCTCAGTTCCCATCTCGACCAGTATGGGGCACGGGAGATGGGCTGGCCAGCGGCAGACGAGGAGTACGCGGGGCATCAGTCCAATCCCGATGCATTCAACTAGCCTCGTCACCAGCTAGACGGGATGGGGCAGGAGCGCGGCAGGGACATCAGCATCAACATCAGCATTGGCAGGGGCATCGGCATCGGCATTCATATCAGCACTGGTAGGAGCATTGGCATCGATATCAGCAGCGGCATGAGCATCGGCATCAGTAGGAGCATCGGCAGGGACATCGGCATTAGCACCGGCCTCATCATCACCATCGGCAAAGTTGTTGACACTGGTATCAGTATCGGTATCAACATTAGCACCGGCATGTATATTAGTATCGGCATGTATATTAGCATTGACAGGCACATCGGCGTGGATTGGAGTAGGGTTTGGATAGAGGGATAGAGGGATATACGGGCTCCATTTCGGCAGGCAATGGGCGTTGACATGGGTGGAGCATTGTTTGGAGGGTTATGAGAGAGAAGGGGCTGGCTTTCGGCATCGGCATCGGATTGGCATGGCTCGGAGTGGGATGGATACCCGGTTTGGATTATGGGATGGAGGGATATACGGCTTCCCTTGTGTTGGGCATCGGCATTGGCATGGGAGGAATGGAAACCCCCCTGGTTGGCTTTGTTAAATACCCCCGGCATTAGCGCTACTATGGGCTGAATGGATACCCAACTTCCAGTTCACAAACGAGTTGCCTTGGCTTTTTCGGTTTAGAGGGCCAACTTCATGGTATAATAAACAAGCCACGATTCACCACAGCTTACTTCCCCTTCCTCTCCAACTTCCTCTCCAACCCCCTCACTACACCATCAAACCTGAAAAAAGCCGGCAGGCCCTCCAGAAAGACACTCCCCAGCCACAAGAACCACGCTGTAGACCCCCTCGCAACCCCATACCGACTCAACCGCGTCCTCTCCAACCAAAACACCTCCCCCAAGTGAATCCCCAGCACCGGCACAAAAATCGCCTCCACAAGCCACCCAAAACCTCCCGCCCCGTACGGAAAACCCCAATCCAGCCACCCCCCCAACCCCGTCCCCTCAGCCGCCACCCCAGCCCGCACCGCCGCCAGACACACCCAGTAAAACGACACCGCCACGAAGCTGATCCAATCCGCCCCGCGGGGCGGGTAAAACCCCTTGACCAAAACCCTGCCGTGCGCGGCCCCGTGGTCCCCCTCGCCCTCGGGCGTGACGACGCCCAGCGCGGCCCGGGCCGCCATCGTCATGTCGATCAGGCGCTGTCTGCGGTCGTCCCACTTGGCCATGGGGGGGTCGAGCGGCACGACGTGCGTGTGCAGGTCGGGCTCGCGGCCCGTGACGGCGGTGATGGAGGCGAGGTCGATGTCGACCATGCGGGTGGTGGTGTTGGCGGCAGAGGGGGACACGCCGTTGAAGTGCTGCAGGATGTGGGCGAGGTCGGTCGTGTGGTCCTTGTTCATGTGGGCGATTGTGCGCGCCTTGGCGGCGGGGGGGATGGATGTTGGGTCGGCCATTCTTCTCTCCGGGGGGGTTGAGGAGAGAGTGTTGTTGTTGTGATGTTGTTGTTGATGATGATGGATGGTAGTTGTTTTGGAAGTTGTGAGATGCAGCGACGTTGGATTTGACTTGGGCCATGGGATCGGCGGCCGTCCCGTGGGGGTGTCCATGGCTTGGCAGGGCGCGACAGGGATGGGCCTACCCACTCGGAAGGCAGACCCTGGACGCCTGCTGTGGACCGCAGCGTGTACCTGCCGAGGTAGTGTAGTGCACATGTAAAGGAAGGTATCTTAATTTCGTGAGGTTGGTATTAATTTAGCAACAAACATTGTTACCCCACGCCAGAGCTTGATCTCATCACAACCCCCAAGCGAAAACCCGGAAACGCCGTGATCGCGGTGTCGGACCAGAGAAAACACGTGTAAAAAGATTGAACTCTCAGCACCTCTCAGGACCAGTTAGCTCGGCCGTATCAGCCGCCGTTGCCGTTGTCTCGGGGTGTGTATGGCCCGATATTTGCGACTGCTGCTGCTGCTGCTGCTGCTGCTGCTGTAGGCTCATAGTACCTCTGCCGCTCGAAAGCACATCCCCAAAATTTGGCAAAGTAGATATGGCTCTCCTCCCCGCCGATGCGCCCACGTGTTCACTTGGAAAATTGGGAGGACAAGAGCGGCGCTCACCGCCGGGAACTCCTGGCAGTTTGTCGCTCAGCTCAGTTTGGCTTTCCTTTCTCCCGGCATCGTCGTTGCTGCTGCTGCCGCCTATCCTCCCGACGGCGATCGATGAAATGCGGCTGATTTCCGAAATCCTCTTCAAAGCCGGCGGCGCGCTATACCACGACGCAACAAAAGTGTCGTTCCCAAACGAACTATTCGAACTGTAGCCCCGTCGGCGGCGACTTCCAGATAGCGATCCGAACAAGCCGAGAGAGCATCGATTGATCAGGACACGGATGGCCGGTAAACTGGTGACGATAATGCTTACGGCCACCTCGAGCCCAGTCCATATCAGGGCATTGGTGTAGTCCCAGGTCGGGTTTACCGAATCCCCAAAGGTGTAGAGCGTCCACAGCCGGACGCAGCTGGTGATGGTGACGAATATGCCGAGCGAAAACATGAATATGATGCCAAGCTTGGACCGCCTTGAGACGTGGAGCTTGGTCAGAAGGGGCAAAGGCATTATGATGATAACAATATCTTGAGCGATGCTGAACGCAGCCGACGTGAACCCCAATGCGTTGATATCGAAGCACCTGTACGGCCCAAAGTCCCCCTTCTTCCATCCTTCCCAGATAAACGGAATCGGCACGCACTGGAAGATCTGAAGAATGACAAAGATAACCCCTGAGAGGCTCACCCAGGCCATGACAACGTATGCAGTGGAGCGGAACATGACGTTCGGGAAGATGCGCAGGTAAAACCAAAGAATCGAAAGCTTGGTGAGCGTGAGAATAGTGAGATACATTGTTTCGCCAATGTAGAAGAGCTGCACGCGTATCTGGTTAATCCTCATCTCAAAACTTTTTATCTTTTGGCACATGCCGAACATCAGGTACCCACTTTCAGAGAAAGGGTCAGGTTGGCACCTTTAACGGTCCAAATGTCGACACCAAATGCGATTTGCGCAGCTGGATTTTACCATTAGCCTTCATCCACATCCTCCCCTTCCGTGTAGAGAATGCACATACCTATACTTCCTAGGCTCTCGAATACGATGTAGAGGAGCTTGCACAGAGAAGCCAATCAGATCATGGGACTGATGCGGACAGGGGGTAGTGAGTACCTACTGCGACAAGCATCATGATATAGTCATCGACTTCAAAACGAGACACAGTCCACCAACGGGAAAACAGCCTCAGGAAGACACAAAGCAGAGCGGGTATCTCGATTGAAAGGGGTGCAAGGAGGTCGGCCTTACGAGAGCGCTGCGGTCTCCCGCACGCCTCCCATGCTCCTCGGGCAGTCTCTGACCGCTGTCAGTTGCCCGCCATTGCCGATCAGGGTGCTGAGCTGAACTGACCTATTGACTCCTCAATGGTGCAGCGTGCCTGGACGCAGTTCAAGACATCAGTATAGTATTGGGTGTCATACCCGCAAAGACATGTCGTGTCAGTGCCGTCTCCAGTGCACGAAGAGTTGACGGCGGGGCTGAACTGTAAGATGCAGTCCACGCCGCATTCCGGGATGCCCGAGGTGATGTTTTGGATGAAATTTTCGGTTTGCTTTGGGCCTTGGGCGAGAGTAGTCGGTGGGAGAACAAGGAGTAAGGAGAAGAAGACGGCGGCGGTGGCTTGTGCAGCCCTCATGCTGGGCATGAGCGTTCCAAGCGACATGGAATCGGAGCTGTGGAAACAGCACGATTGCAGGGCGAAGGTAGCAACATAGCATGGCGGCGAGGAAAAAGAGAAGGGAGGAGGAGAGGCCATCGCTTCGAGTCCGGGCTGGGGATGCAGCATATTAATGTTGCCCAGCGAGACACCATCCAGCCCTATCATGACTTTGGGGTCCCGGCTAGCGGGTGCAGATCGTAGAAGAGACTGACACTGAAAGCCGTAGTGAGTGACTCGGGCAAGCTAGCAGCCTAGTCCACCCACCCGGTGCAAGAAGGTCAGGGGGTTATCGTTCTCGCCACTGAGACCTAGAAGATATGTCAGGTTAGAAGCAATGCCATGGGACTTTCTGTGAGGCGTTGGAAATTGCATAAAAATGTCACATGGGAAAAGTAAGAAACCAGACCGGTTTGCAACCGGCGGCTGCTCGACTGGCGTGCAGTGGGAACCGACTGATATGAGTCCCCATCTAGGGTAGGTACCTAAAGTAGCGCCATTAGCCCTGCAGTGTCGTCATGGAAAACGACTGACGCCTTGCTGGAATAAATCGGCCGAAGGTACCTCAAGGTAAACAAACTTGCAATTTAGCGTGCCTGGGCTGAATGGTTGTTGTTTTGTTCCTCATTTTGATGATTGAGAGAAGATCTCTGGGGTATCAGGCTTGATATATCATACACTCGCACGCTCCTTCCTTTTTATACCCGCTCATCCTTGCGCATCACAGTATCCCAAACCCCGCCACAACCTCCATCCTATCGGCAAAAACACCATTTTCTCCCCCAAATTTCAGCTCGCTCTTCCACAAAGGCTCATACCACCACGTGCCACCACTATCTGTCGAAGGACGGATCCCAGTCCCAGGAATCAACATTTCCCCACAGATTATTCAGGTTCAGGCCTAGCATCTCAAAGCTGTTGAAATCATTCATTGGCTAGACAACGATCAGCCATCACGGCATTGCAGATACCACTCGTGGGGATAAAACTCACCTGCGTAATTGCATTCGGGTCAGAGTTCGGCAACCACCAAGGCGTGCCTGGGACCTCGATAGGTCCGGGCCCGCCCGTGGCGCTGCCCTGTGATGCCGGAGGGAACGGAGTGACAGACTGCACACCATTATCAGCACTTAACCTTCTCACAAAAGGGGCATCAGTAGCGGGACCCACCTTGGACCTAATGAACCCCTCCATCGGCGGCGGCAGCGACGAAAATGGCGTCGCCGACCTGCGCCCACCAACGCCCGCCCCGGGTAGCCCTGCCCCCTGAGCCGCCGCCGCCGCCGAAGGACACGCCGACAGCTGGCTACTCGCCGGTGGCTCCTGGCCCGCCAAGAGCTTATAGTGGACGTTGACAAAGCGCTCCGCCGACGCCGCTTTGGCGGCCTCGGGCGTCTTGGTCCCCAGGTGGGCTTCGAGCAGGCCGTATGCGGCACACATGATGGAGTATCCCCAAGGCTCATGATTACCGCACCGAAGGATGCGGTCCTCCTTCATGGCTAGGCATTTCTCAATGAGTTGCAGCGTGTGCTGCGAGTTGATCATGATCATGTTGGTCGACCCGCGCGGTTGCAGGATTGTGACTGAGCATAGGTTAATGGCGAGAGTAAGGTTGTCCTCGCGAAGGAAGCTGAGCGTGCGGATCCCCTGCTGGGCGAGCTTGTCGTTGAGCAGCACCATGTCGCGCGCCGCGTTGTAGTAGATGATTTCCGAGTATTGGTATTTGGAATTGGTCTTGCGGAGACGGAGGTAAGTTTGGTGCAGGGTGATGATGTATTGGCGGAGCTGGATGTGCAGGAGGGTGTAGGCGAGGAGGGGTTTCTTGGGGACGCCCTGCCCGCTGTTGCTGCATGTGCTCTCGTCGCTCACGTCCCACGAAGGGAGCGAGTCGATCTCTTGGTTGATCTCGTTGGTGTAGCGGATGACTTGATCGTAGTCGAGGTCTTTGGAAGGGCCGGTCAGGACGCTGCCAAGCTCTACGCGGAGGGGCAAGCTCTGTCGGGTGAGGTGCTGGTATGATGAGAAAGTGTACTCGGTGGTTGGCTTGGACGGCGGCATTTCCTTGGTGTCTTCATCAAACTCGTCGTCGTCGATGTTCCTCGGCGGATTGACGTCCGAGTGCAGCGCGTTCAGTATGCTCGGCAGGCCGTAGTCGTATGACGCCTGGATGTCAAAGCATTGTATCGTGGCCCAGAGCCTCCTCCTCATCTCCTGGTTGAAGGGCGAGATCTTGTCATTCATATGGCTGGGCTCCCAGTGAAGGCCAACAGAAATCGCGTCCATGGTAAGGGTACCAGCTCCTGTCCAAAAGCGCTTCTTCTTGACCGTGTTCACCCGCTTGGCGAGATACAAGAGACAACCGATCTGAAAGTGTATCAACCGGCGATGCTTCTGACTCTGGCCTGCCATGAACGCATCGACGGCTTGGATCCACTTGAGGGCATTCGCATGCGAAATGGATACCAGCCTCTCAAACTTCTGCGGCGCATTCTCGTCGAGACAGCTCGATATGGCCATAATGGCTAAGATCAAGGCGGTGAAGGCGGCGTTCCTGTTCTCGGGACCTTCCCAGAACTTGTTATACTGTCTGTGGAAGCTAGGGATATGAATAATACGATGGATCTGCTCGAACTGATCAAGGTAGATTGACACCAGGTTGTCCGTCTCCTCTCTGGAGGGGAGGAGAGCCTCAAGCGCCAGATCTGGCTCGTGGAACTTCTTCTCCCGGTCGTCTGCACGCTTGCGACGGTCCTTTTGGTCATGCTGCAGCCGGAGCGGCCGGAGCCACTCGTCTGAGGTCTCTTTCATGAAAGGAGACAAGCCGGAGAGCTGCGATGATGTGAGTAAACAAACAGCAATAATAGGTTTGGGGGGAGACGACACAGGGAGATGTAAACATACTTCTGAAAAGGCAAGGAAGGCACTGTGGGGGCCAAAGTAACGAGTCTTGAACTCCTTGCCCCTGAAGAAGCGCGGCTCTTCACGGTCCTGGTAGAGGTCGTAACCGTGCAGCTGGACGTAGGGCGGTAGGGCGGCATCGGGTGCAGGGCCATCGTCGAGCTTTTGAGTAGCGGGCGACTGGTCGAGGATGGTGCTGCCGTCGAGTGAGATCTGCTTGCTGAGGAGGCCCTTCAGCTGGGCAACCTCGAGCTCCAGGCGGCGGATGCGATCGGCTTCCCGAGCATCTCTCCGGTAGATGGACGAATCGGCGCCACTGCTGGGTAGGGACAGGCGGGTGGCATCGAGCCCAGATAGGGCAGACTGGGACAGGCCCAGTTTGTTGAGGGGCGCCAAACCGGGTCTCGTCTCGTACTCGCAGCGATCACCGGTGCCGGACTGGAGACAGCGGGAGCAGGGGAACTCGCGGTCACATGAGAGCTTGCGGCGGCGGCACTCGAGACAGCTGAGGCGGACCCTCTGCCTTTTGCGCGGAGGACCTCGGTCGCCGCGCTCACGCTCACGCTCATGGTCCCGATCCCGGTCACCCAGCTCGGTCGCCGTAGGGCTGTCCTCGCTGCGGCTGCGGCTGCGGCTGTGGTCGCTCGGCTCCGACATGGTGGTCTAACCTGCGAGTCTTGGCTGCGTGATACTGCGACTAGTGCCACACAATGGGAATCTGACGGAACAGGGACTGGCACCAAGCCTGCGGGGCATACGAGGGAAGGGGGGGAAGGGGCACTTTATCAATCGATCTGATAAGATCAACCGATCCACATCCTATCCACACCTCCCCGATTGAGTCCTCGAATCCTAAGGTCGAGGTCTGGGATCTGCTTTCAGTGGCTCGCAGTGGCTTTCAATGGGCCCCGGCTTCCTTCACTCCTTCGTGCATTAATCAGCTATTTGGCAAACAGCGCGGGGTGACAGTGACGAGGAAAAAAGTGAGTCAGAGGCAGCATTCCCAGAATTTCAGACATACAACATAAATCCCAAGCAAGTTCTGATTGTTTCTCTCGTTTGCTCTTTCTGCCCCGTATTTCCCAATCCTCTAACGGCAGGGTCGGAGATCCGAGCTTGCGCCGAGGTGCTGCCCTCGCACTTCTCGCTAACTCCGACCGCGAGGCCGAGCAAGACTCTGCAAGAACTCGTCGGCCACCATGCACTCCCATGCTTGGTCAGACTGTCAGACGGCCTAACTATGGATCGCGGCCAGCATCAGCTTGCACTGGCCATTGGATTGGCTCACCCACCTCCCGTTGTGGATTGCAGCTGTTAACCCCGTTGTTTCCTCGAGGGCCAGCCATCTCAGCGGGTCCCGTCCACGGGTTTAGCCTCGGGTCCAGGGCCGTCTTTCCACCTGTCAAGGATGGAGAGTTTGTTCTGTTTCTAGTATTTGGCCCTGAACCATTTTGGGAATAGTACCAATGAACAAGCTGGAAGATATAGGGAAGGCAAGAAAATGAAGAGCAGAAAAAAAAATAAAGAAAGGGATCGGAATAAAAGTGCAAAAAACACATACAGCACCAGGGATTCGCTGGTCGTCACCGACCCAACTACTAGTCTGGCGGTCACTGGCTTATCTATGGGAGAGCGGACGGGATCCCGAGTTCTCCAGTACCTATGGCCGTATGTAAAATCCACTCTTGTAGAAGTGCTACAAGTACCACCGGCAAAACACCCTCGCAAACAAGGACCAGAGTGCAGTGTGAGGACCTTCTCGTCCTCATGGCAGCACTCGCAGATGTCCCAGCCTCATCAGACCCTCAGCGGCACTACAGGTTCGCACCATCAACCTATTCATTCCTAACGCACCTTCCAGCCACCCCAGCCGAAGTCAGGTGCGCGGCGGGGATCACACATACAACCAACCCCCCAGAGGATTGCTTAACAGAGGAAAGTGAGCAGCTGCCATTATCATAGCAAATTTGAAAGCTGGACCGCCACTGCACACAAATATAACCTGACAGAAGATCAAGACAGGCTGCATGAGGCAGAAGGGGCCAACGCGGCCGGGGATGCGCAGCAGGCGTGACTGGATCCAGTACCCTCGCTGTGCAATGGCGAGATAGATTGGGTTGAGGCCCTGTTTCCGATTCCAACTAAACCCGCACTATATCTTGGAGAATGTCCATGCGCGTCTTGAGCAACTGAGAGGTGTTACGGCCAGGACAGAATTTTCTGGGGTGGTTTCAGCTAATTGCTCATGCGCCGAAGGAATAGAGGTGCTGCTACCTTATGCGTGTCCCTGAGTCTGGGGGCTGATGAGGGAGCCCCGGAGCAGTCTATTTGGGGCCGTGAAATGGACGGTGCCGTCTGAGTTGCTGGAAGTGGACATGAGAAAATGTCGCTTCGAGAGGTTAGATCCTCGGTTCAAGTCTGTAAGCCGCAACGAACAAAGCAGGCCCAGCGCTTTAGCAATCGACGTCAGGGCTTTGGAATACGTTGAAAACTCCAAAAGAAGTCACCCCAACCAAAACTGCGCGCAAACTTTATCTCAGGATCGGAAGTGCAGACCAAGAGCCCATGCAAAATTGGACCCAAAATGTATATCAACAGCCACGGGCACTCCAGTCATGTTTGTTTTTACCATGTTCTCTATGACCTACATGGGGATGCATGGCACACATGGCTAATAACCTTTGTTGATGAGCAACCATCGGGGGAGGGGTATCAGAGCCGATCATGATCCATAATATACAAGACGCCCTCGCTGTCTTTTGTGCAATGCAGGCAAGAAGCTACAACCTGAACGCCGTCCATCTCCCTCGCGGCTCGAGCAAGAGACCTCATGGAAGAACCCCGAATAAAACAAACCAAATAGCGAAATACAGCGCTGTGAGCACTAGACATATAGATAATATCCTCTACAGGAAGTACTAGTCCCTCTCGATATCACTGTGACTCCCCTGAGTCGTCGCGTTGCCCCCTGCCTAGAGGAAGTAGTCGCCGGGGCCCCGGCGGCCTGCTGGCACATGCCGCTGGTCATCCGGGACAGCTGAAAAGATGCTGAATTTGGTGTTCAAACCTGTGTCGACCATCATGATCGAGGCCACGTTGCCACATCTGTAACAGTAATTGGGCGCAGACCAAACTGTGACAACCGACTTCTCTGGGAAATGGAACTGCAATTCGGTCAGTCGCAAGGAGGTTGATGTGCCGGGACCAAGAACAAAATACAAACCTTGTAGCCTTCATTGACCAGCTGATGTGCGCGGGCAATGGTCTTGAGACCGTTGACGTGGTTGAATTCTGTGGCCACCTTGTCACCAAATAGCCACCCAGCACCACGGGGGCTGACAGCCCATGTGTCGATATCTTCGGGGTCGCTCCAGACAAGATCACAGAAGGCACCCTCATGGGGAATCTCCTGGGCTCGTGCGACAACACGGATCTGGTCGATTGTGCGGATTTCAGGACTGAGACCACCGTGCACACAGAGAACCGTCCCGTCGACAATGGCGGCCAACACGAGGAAATCAAAGACCTGACAGCACGCCTTCCACACTGAGGCGTTGCCATATTTTGTTTGGCACTCCTCGTAGAACCCATAGACCTGGGTGATCTGCCGTGACTCGTGGTTGCCGCGAACCAGGACGATCCTGTCTGGGTATCTGAAATGGGGAATCAGCTCAAGTGCCGATCACAGCAGAAACAAGAGAGAGCCTAGAGCCTCACTTCGCCTTTAGACACATCAACAGCGTAAATGTCTCCAAGCTGAAATACCCCCGGTCCACAAAGTCGCCGAGAAAGACAAATCGCGTGTCGGCTGAGAGTGAGGATGTGTTGGCGCTAATTGTGGAATCAGAGCTGGGCTCTCCCGCCCCATCTTCATTTTCGTCGCCGCCGTCGCCCTCAGCCTCATCACTAGGGCCGGGCAGCCCGCCCTGCTTGATCTTCTTTTTTAGCTTGGCGTTTGTGATCTCTGTTGGCGGCTCGATGTCATCGGGGGTGATGACGGTCGTTGCGGTCTTGGGGGCCTGCACGTTGGTCTCGCCGGGCATGCCGCCTGCGACCCGGAAAAGCTCGAGGAGGTCGTAGAATTGGCCGTGGATGTCACCACAGATAGTGACAGGGGTGACGACTGGTTGGATGTTGGACTCCTCCATCAGGACCTCCTTGACCATTTCACAGAGCTGCTTCATGACGGGTTCGGGGAGGTAGTGGCACTGCTTGGCCTCTTCTAGCCACTCGTCCAGGCCGGCTCCGGGTCGGAGCTTTGCCGGGCCGGGCTTCGGGACGTTGGCCATGGTGTCTGGAGGGAGGGGCGGGTGCGTCACTGGTCGATGCACGCGGCTGCGTGTGACGGTCGGCGCTATTTCAGGAGAGACGAAGGCGCAAAGGGCACGGGAGAAAGCTGATGAGCCGGCGGTGTGGTGCTGGGTAATCAAGGCGTCGTGGGTTGTTCGTTGGCTGCCACTGGCATCTATCAGGCCAGACCTGATGCATGCTTCATCGGGCAGAGGCTAGCCCACCTTCAACCGAGATTTAGGCGCACCGCCCCACTGGCAGCAACACACGACCACACAACACGGCGCTAGAGCGCGCTGCCGCTAATCGCTAATCTGATGGTTAAGTGGGGCTACGTGAACATGCCTTAGGCAGGTCCGTGCTTTGGATTGGTGCCACTAGCAAAAGCGATATCGTCCACTGGCGACCTCCTTTCACTGCCGTGGTGAGGCCTGCATCATTGGACAAGCTCAGGTGCTTGACCCAGATATTGAACGCAAAACGGGTGCTCCACCAAAGTGCCCATCACCTTGGCTATTCATATTCGTAGAGGTCGTGACTGGAAGGGCCGTCCAAGCTAGGTTCTATTGGGGAAAACAGCTAACGGGCATTGGGAGCATTTGCTTTTCGCCATCCCCGTCACACCTTAAATGTCGACTTTCAACCCCGCTTGCACAGGGTCGAGAGAGGAAGTCGCAAAGCGGTGACCCCAACACGCACCATCATCCAATCCACCATGTCGACCCCCAAGGTGCTGTCGCGTAAAGCGAATGGCACGGCTGGTGGCCAGTCCACAGGCGACGCGCCAAGATCCTCCCGGAGTAAGGCTCATCAGGAGGGCGAGAAGGTCGTCATCCGCCGACTGCCCCCAGGCTTGACCGAAGACGAGTTTGTCACCATTCTCGGAGATGCTTGGAAGATCGGAAACGGCAAGGTCGATTGGCTCACCTACTGGCCTGGCAAGACATCACAGCAGTCAGTGGAATACCCTCCAGCCCTCTGTCGCATGTCGCAACTACTGACATTGGACTCCTAACCTAGCCCTTCGAAGCCTTCTATGCCATCACGCGGCTACCTCCATGTGAAGAAGAGGGACGAGCTGCTCTCACTCTCGGAGGCTGTGCGGACTGCTGTCTGGCACGATGCTAAGGGCACCCATACCGACTCAAGCCTGGTGTTTCCTCCAGTTGTTGAGTTCGCCATCTACAAAAAAACACCAAGCGACAGGAAACGATCCGATGGCAGACAGGGCACCATTGACCAAGACCCGGAGTTTATGACGTTTCTCGAGAGCCTAGCCAACCCTGACGCCCACAAAGAGGGGGAGTCTGACCACGGCGCCGAGGACAACGCCAAGGCCGAGAAACCCACGACAACGCCCCTGATTGAGCACCTGAGGGAGAAGAAGGCGGCGAAGGCGAAGGAGACTGCTGCAGCTAAGAGCTCCAAGCATTCCAGACAGGACTCTCATGGCGGCAAGGGCAAGACCATGGCTGGCACCTCAGAGGAACCAAAGAAAGGTTCCAAGGGTTCCAAGTCCGAGAAGGCATCCGACAAGGCACCCGAGAAGCATAGAGAGACGGTCAAGATTCTTACCAAGAAGGCCGCTGCCGATGCAGCTGCCGAGGCTGCAAAGGCTGTTGCTCTGCAGATACAGGCTAGCTCGCAGTCAAGCGTTCCGGAAGCGCCCCCAAAGAGCCGGAGGGCAGGGATTGCCGCCGCCGCACGGATTTTGCAGCGCGACTTGGGCCTAAGTCCGGGCAATGCCCATCGAAAGGCCCGCCAGGAAGCTGCCAAAGCTGAGGCTGAGGCAAAGACTAGCGGCCCCAAGGAGCCTCCCAAGGAGGTTGCGCCAGCGGTTCAAGAGCCCGCCTCTCCGACAACTCCGGTCGAGCCTGCATCGTCCTCTGCCACGCCCAAGGCTCAAACAGCCCAGGCAGCGACGTCTTCTGGACGAAACCGCCAAAGGAGACGCGGTGCAGGCGCCGGCGAGGATGGTGCCAGAATCAAGGGCGACAATAAGGAAAACGTCAAAGGAGAGAAATCTACCGAATCTCCAGCACCGATGGTGCTCACCAAGACACCTGTCATCTTGCTGAAGAAGAAGGACGCATCCGCACCCGCGCCACTCAAGTCTCCATCCCCCGCGCCTTCCGCTTCGTCATCCGCCGCTCCTCCTGCCAGTGCAACAGTGCCGACTACTGGCGGATCAAAGAACACATCCAAGCAATCCTCGAGCAAGAAGGGGGGTGGCAGCGCATCTACACCTGCCCCGGGCGCCACCCGCGCATTCATCAAGCACGCCAACCAGTCCCAGGGCGTGACTGATGTGCTCCTGCGGGAGGCTCTACAAACATTTGGCACTGTGACATCAGTCGAAATGGACCGCAAGAAGGGATTCGCCTACGCTGAGTTTGCCGACCACGAAAGTCTTGCCGGGGCCATGGCTGCAAGCCCTATCCCGGTCGCACAGGCGACTGTGCAAGTTCTAGAGCGTAAGGAGGTCGGCGGAAAGAAGGGGGCTGGTGGTGGCAGTGGCGGTGCAAAGAATTCCGTCGCTATCCCGACCGCTGCTGCCGCAGAGGCAAGCAATAGCGCAGCTCAAACCTCTGCAAGCGCCTCTGCGGCGCCTGCGGCTTCAACCGCTGGATCCGCGGATAAGAGTGGCGGCGCACAGGAGAAGCATCGCGGTGGAAGACGGCGCGGCGGACGTGGTAGGGGAGATAAGGAGTCTGGAGGGAAGGAAGGAGGTAGTAAGAATACCGAGTCGGGTGGCTCTCAGGCTCAGACATCTGCAGCATAGGATGCCGCAGAAAGCCCGGGTTTTAACACTGGGGCAAGTAAAAGGGCCGCGCGAAGACAAGCTTCGAGAATGAAGACTGCCGAACAAGTCAACGGTCATGGCAGGGAGCCATTTCCGAATGACAGGCAGCATCACCATGGTGGAGAGGACAGCCACGGTGGTAGACGGAATGGCGTCGGACGGCTACAGGTCAACGGCTGTACACCGCACTGATGGCAACGGACACTGTCATCTTGACGGCAATTACCGCAGACAGTTTTAGTCAACATCACTGCGGCGGTGAGCAGTGGTAGCGCAGCGACGGTGGACGTCGCAGCAGTAGGAGACTTGCTATTTTAGCCTCTCCTATTATATGCGATATATGGAGTTTCCTCCGGTAGTTGGCCTGCGGTATTGAGGAATGAGGAGCGGTTCGGACGGATAGGGGATGGCGTTGGCTGGCAGCGTAGTCCAAGCTTTGAGTTACTCGCCGCTCATCAGCAAATACCGTCCCGTTGAGCTGTTTACTAGATAGACCCTTTGGCAGCATCAGCCTTGTATTCATTTTTGTCGGTCGTACCCCTATGCTTGCCGCTGTCGAACTGATTTGTTTGAATCCCGCCACGAGATACAATGACAACAGATGACTAACGCAACCGGACTTCCCCTATAGCTATTTTCGCTCTCGTGCGGGTTTTACAAGGCTGGGTTCCATGATGTTCACCGGCCACTTAAACGCCACTATATCCGAGATCCCCCTGCCCCTCTTTTCGTGTGCGGCGGCGATGTCAGCCAGGGCCACCGTCATTAGCCACAACACACAAATGAAACGCGACAAAGGGATACCGGCTGTGTGGCAATGCTTAGGTCATGCTCGTTACAGAAGGATTAGGGGGTCCTGCGCCACAATGTAGTGGCGGTTTCATCCTTACGAGTACTTTGGGCGATCATATCGGGGTTTAGGAATGGGGTGTAACGTCTTTTTTTTTTTTTTGGTTGCGGTGGTGATTGTAGAGGTACCTGATTGACGTGGTGACGGCTGGTTGGAGAAATGGATATCCCGAGGATGGGCTGATATTAGGGTTGCCTTGAAGGAGTTGGTGATTACCTACCGTCCTTGCGCGGTGTGGTTGGTGGACGTGAGGAATGCACAGCTGTGCGATGTGAGTGGTGTTGGCGTGTTGTTTCGTGTGCAAGGCTGACCTTAGTAATTTGCGGCGCGGGCGTGTAGGAAGTGCGGTGTGAGGTGAATGAAAGGAGCAAGATGTCAGAGGCACGCGAATGACAGGAGCGATTGGAAGCAGCTGATGCGTTGGTAAACGTATATTTGATTCGTCCTTTGGCTTCCAGAGCTTGAACCGTCAAGCAAAGTAAAAAAAGCCAGTCCACTGATCAGTGGTTCATCCCCAGGCGGCAACGGAGTACAGGAAAAACGTTGGTTGAAGATACAAAAAAGGAGCTTGTCCGTTGCCGGGGAGAGGAAAAAAGGTCTATCTATCATCCATCCATCTCTATCTATTGGTGTCATGCAATGCCGATTCCAAGCCCAAGCCCAAGCCTGATCCAGCCCAGTCCGATCCCGTCCCACCCAGTCAGTCCATCATGATATCCCGATATGCGGGGTGATGACCTCCAAAAATGCAAATAAAACAAACAAGTATGAGTTGATACAATACAGTAACAAAAGGGGGTATGATGAAGTAGAGGGAAACAAGAATTTTTGTGCCGCGAAGCCCAAGTTCGAGCCTTGAGCGTCCCAGCAAACAGCCAGAGGATGCGACAAGCCGATAGTTAAAGATGCGGGGTCTGATGAAAATAAAACAGGATCTTGCTATGGGAGCAGAAGAACCCGATTCGGCAGCTTTTTTTGTCGCTGGCCAATGGAGACTAGGGGCGAAGCCCAGAGAGCCGCACGTTTTGTAGTGGGCGGAGCGGCAGGGCGGGTAGTCTAGCGCGATGCAGCCCGAGGGTGGGCGACGAGACGAGTCCTTGGTGTTCGGTGCGCGTGTTGTGGCTGGTGGAAGAAAATCTCGGCGGCCTCTCTTGTGCCTCAATCCTGGTCGCTGTTTGGGTCGCTGCGACGTTGTCAGGCTGAGAAAAGGCGGGCCTAGCCGAGTGTTGAATTGGTGCGCAGAATTTTATTTTTTTTGGGGGGGGGCGGTTTCGGTTTCGAGATTGTTGATGCTCCCCTGCAGCAGACCAACCTTGTTTGTGAGTCAGACCAATCGGGCCACCAGAGAAATGACAGGAATGGCAGCGGATTGGTGTCGAGAATGCAAGATCGGAATCAGCCGAAAAGTGGAGGGGTCGCATTCTCAGTGCTGCGCTGAATGCGCGCACATCACCTTCGCTCGCTGCGGTCGCGCGATGATTTAGGCGGAAGGGGGTATGGGTGGTAGTTGCCGTCCTCGTCGTCAAAGGTGTCGCTGTAGACCATGACGGATGGGTGCCCCACGCGCGGTGCTGCGGTTGACTCGCGCGTGCTCTGGTAGGGCTGTTGGTAAGGTACCGCGTATGAAAATTGTTGTCGCGCGCCAGGGGACGGGGGAGGCATCGTGTTCTGCGGCCTGGGTAGGCTCTGTCCCAGGGGCTCGATGTAGCTGTCGCGCCGGCTGCGGATGCTCTTCTTTGAATTGTTGCTGCTGTTGGCATCGCTCTCTTCGGCCCGGCTGTTCTCGAAGCGCTTGCGAAGCCGCTCATTCTCCTTTGCCCGCTCCCTCTCAGCATCCCTATCGAGGTGCCGCTTCTCCCGCTCTGCCCGCTCGGCAGCTTTGTCCGAGTCCTTGATGCTGTGTCGCTTGGTGCTGTTGCTCCGGCGCGGCTTCTTGTCCTCGACTCCGTCACCGGACATCGCACCGCTCACGACGACGACTGGCGGTGAGATGCTCTTCCGGCGCGCCGACTTCTTGAGATCCTTGAGCTCGTCGGTGAGCTCTTCGACCTTCCCCTTAAGCTTTCCATTCTCTTCATTGAGAGCCTTGTTCGCCTTGGCAAGCGAAGCTTTCTCCTGCTCGAGGAGCTCGACACGGTCCGTCAAGGCACTTCGGTTCGCCTCGGTCTCTTGTTTCACCTTGTGCGCATTGTTTAGGGCGTTGGTGAGGTCTTCGGCCTTTTTCTTGTACTTCTCCTTGACGTCGCCTTCCCGGGCGAGAGCCTGCTCCAGGGCGTAGATGTGGGAGCGCAAGCTGTCGTAGTCGGTGGCTGCAAAGGCGCGATCAGGATGGGCCGGTCGTGCCTCGCTGTCACTGAACGAACCAACTCCTGAGTCGCTCCGCTGGTGCTCGTAGAGCGACCCACCCGAAGGGGACTCCCTGCGGAACTTGACGCTTTTGGACATGATGCTTGCTTGCCCGCGACGACGATGGAGGGGAGCGTGCAGGCTAAAGCAGCAGAAAGAAAAATGTGTTGTGTGCTGATTTGACCACCAGATGTAGGCAATGTGCGAGGGTGCTGCACTTGTGCCTGACCCGACTGTTATAAGAGGGACAGCGACCTGGGGAGATTTTTCTCAAAAAAAAAAAATGCACAGGGGGAGTGAGATTGGCCGAATTAACGGGGTGGCGGCACGGCGGGACAAGGGCCAGACAAGGCTGCTCGAGGAATGCTGGGCGTCCGGGCGTTGGGCTTCAATATGAATGAAGCGAACCAGCCGTGTTGGGCGTAGCCGAGATCAAGGTATCGAGGTATAAGAAAAGGAGGCGCCCTGGAACAAATCCCAAATGGCGACGAATATATGGAGTGAGAAGAGAGGGAAGGCGACAAAGGTCAAGCCATCTCACCGTCGCATACCATATACTTATTGCTCACAGCCTCTTCGAAGGAGGAGGGCCCGTTGCTGCCTTCGCGACACACCTCTACATAGTCAGCTCTCTCGTGGGTGATGCAGAAGTACCGCTACAGGGGGGGGGAGGGGAGGGGGGAGACCATGGATGGAGGGGCAGGCGGGCAGTGGGCGAGGCACGGAACAGAAAACAGCAGCGCCAAGGTATCAGTACTGAATCCCTCCCCGAGTAGCAGGTAGACGGGAGTCATACTCTAGGCAGCCTGCGCCGAATACCGACTCCAGGCTCACCGAGGACGAGCACCCGGAGTGGTAGGGGTACCTGACCGCAACTGAGGCCCGTCCCACAACCCGCGATGTTTGACCCACGTTCTCCAACCCTCCATTCCTATCGTCATCCCCTCCGCTCGCGCATCCTCCCACAGTCGCCATGGATCATGGATGGGCCGGCAGCGCGGGACGAGCCAACGGGGCCCGTTTCCCAAGGTCGGGCCTGGGGAGTCCTAGTACACCAGGACGGAGCGAGTGGAGAAGGCACTGGAAGCGCGAGAGGGCGAGGAAGAAAGGGGGACGGGAGCGGTGGGGAGGCGGTGCAGCAAACCAGCGACACCTGGCGTTCAGCGAGGCATTCTTTTGGGGTGCTCCCTTTTGGGGCTCGACCTCTCTGGCTACCTCTTTACACCGAAATTAGTTTTTTTTTGTGTGTGCCTTGGCATCCCAAGTGGGTCGCGAACCACGCAACGTATCCTTCCCGCCGGCCATTCAGCCAATTGTCAGCACGCGTCCAGTCTGCGATTCGTCAACTGCTGCGATTCAGACGCCTTGTCGAGGGGCCGCCTCTCGAGGATGTGCCAGGAGGTGTCATGTCCGAGACGAGGACACCTCAGGAGTCAAGACTCGTCAGGACAGGCTCCAAAGGGCCGGCGAGCAGCGAATCGACAGCGCTGGCTGCAAGCCACCATGCTACTTCTGGCATCTGCTCCTGCTGGTGATGGCCTTCCCAGGTGAGTCACGGAGGGCATGATGATGAATCGTATTCATGCATTGAATGCGGGACTTACAGCATTACTGTCACTGTTCTGCGTTTTGGTTTGTCGAGCCCGTTGAACCTGATGTTCGTCACAGGAGCGCGCGCTTCTCGATTACGTTTTGGTTTGCCCATTTGCGCACAGGCAAAAGACCTAGGGTTTGGAGACCGCACAGGGCTGAGGTCCTGGAAACCTTAGGCTTCCCGCTGCTGGTGGGCTCCCGGAGTCGTGGTGGGGTGCCGCCACACAAGCACCATGGAGACCACCCCCCCACCATGGAGAGACGCCTGTGGGTTGGAGACGGTTGCCCCACCCGCGTCAATTGCAAAAAAGAATTAGACCGCAATACCCGGGTGGTAAGAGATATCAGAGGTTCAATTGAAGCCATACCATCGCCGAAAGGTCAACGACTTCATCTCAATCGCATCAGGCCATCCTTGAGCGCGCGACGGCGCCCCAATTGCTCGTCAGGCCGGGTTGAGAAAAGTGCACTTTTGGTCTTCCACTGAGTTCCTCTGGATTCCCCCTCGTTCCCCCCGCGGTCACCTTCTTTTTGGGGTCCTCCATCATGAGGCACTGCTTTCCACTGCGGCGTCCTTCATGTGATGTCTGCATAGGGGGGCGGACGCCGGCAGACACTCCCTCCTGCTTTTGCGCGTGTGGTTCGATGTGCCATTTGCTAGGAGCGTCCGGTTTGTCGATGCAGGTTATCGTGCACTACCTTAGTGTCGTTGCGGTGCAATGGGTGAATGGATGCCAATGCAGCCTGATGATGCACCTCCGCAATCAGTCCCGCAGTCATGAGCCACCTCGGCGGCCCCACTGGGTCCTGGGCCGGCGGGGTAGATGGAACCGATAAGCCAACGACCGGCCGGTTGACTCACCGGTTGACTGCCAGTGGGCACCGACCTGGCAGACCTTGGCCAGGCGACCGGAGAGCCGGGTTTGGTCTGGCAGCACCTGCCAACCCGCTTCAGCCCTTATTTCCAAGTTGTTTGTGAGATACTCCGTACTCCGTAGCGTGTTTCTCTTCCTTGGCTTCAAAAGCTCTGAATATCTATACAAAACCCGCTTTGCCAACCCCAGTCACCCCTTGAAGAAGTTCAATGAAGGCATGTATCACGGTACAGCAACTCACAGGTATATTGCGCTAACAAGCAAACAGGGGTTGGACTGTAGGTACGTGAGGTCGTTCGCGCATTTGCGTCCACGTTCGTCACTGCACTGCGCCGGATGGACAATGTCCGCCGTTGCGCAATCAAGGCGCATAGTAGATTCTTTACCCAATTTCAATATCGCAATCTTCCAATCCAATTTCCCCATATCCCTAGGTTTCAATATGAAGCTGAGCGGGTTGCCTGGGGAGACCCGCCATCTCCAACCCGCCTGGGCAGTCTGATAAGCTCACCTCCTTTTATTCCTTTTGCAACAGATTTATTGACCCACAGTCGTCTCCCGTACACACCCATACTCAGTATGTACACAACCAGAAACGGGCCGCGGCAGATCGTCCAACATCTCGTCGAAGGATTCAGAGGCCCGCCTAAAGCAGACATTCACGCAGCAGCCCTAGCGATTAGTAATGGACGAGAAATAATATGTTCTCGGTTCGTGGCATGTAGAATACGACGATGCTACGATTACGCACCTGCGCATTCGGTGCGCAGGCTCAAAGTGGAAAAACATGGCATCTACCCCACGATTTCCCCCATTGCGAACAAAATGTCCCTCTCCCCGGTCCCGGCCTTGCCAAGATTTTGGCCACTCCCGCACATGCCTGCCGTGTGGGGAGAGACATGGAATGGACGCCTACCTAGAAACCGATCTCGGCTCGGCATCGGCATCCTCAGGACGCACGGAAAACGCCATCGTGGAGCCATTAGGCAACAAACAGCTCAAGGTGAGCGCTCACCTGAGCAACCTGGAACTCGGCGTAGTCGTCGACAGCCCGTGTCATCCCGCGGTCTAGCCCCATATGGGCGGTGTTGCTGTAAATCATCTCCAACCCACTCCACTGCCTGAAATGGCCCGACATCCACTTATGGAGCAGCCTCTGTTACCTAGACCCAACAGCACCTCTCGACCAACCCCATGGCCAAGACAAACCACACACAAAATCGTCACCTGCAACTAAACGTCCTAGTTACCGTATACCCATAAAAAAAATTAGTACCTTACATCACACTAAATTACCAACAGCCCGTATGGGACGCCGCAGCAGACTCGGACCAAACAGTTTGCAGGACCTCACCCCATCCGACGCAGCCATCTAAGGTATCCAACTCAAGCCTTGCAGAGCACTAGCTACTGCTACTTTATTTTTTCCACATGGCCTTACCTAATCGGCTCCTATCAGTCAACCTCCCGCGGCGATGCGGAGTCACAGCAGTCGGTAATGTCTCGGAAACCTGATCAGAAGTGGTGCATGTCTCGCCTGACCTTGTGTGACGGATCTCGTTCCAACCTCATGGACACCGTATCACCCGACGGGATCAATTATTCTACACTCCAGCCCTGGTTTGTTGGTTCGTGTGTAATACTCAAGGAGAGGTACTGAAGTCTCGAAAAGGTCCTTTTTGTATCTGAAAAATGCATCCCTGGTATGTCCAGGAATGAGATCAAGAATTGCCTGAAGAGTTTTTACCGTGGGGCCATGAGGCATCTTTTTCTCGCTTCCACAGCTTTTAAGTCGCACACTCATAGGCAAACATTGTTTAGACAACAGACCATACGATGTGTATAGCTTCCGCTCGTGTTCAACAAGAATATAAGTCTTGTATGTATGGAATAGCTGTCTAAAACTTAGTCCCTAACTAGAAAACTTCCCTGTGCTATGTATGTACAAGAAGAGGAAGTGAGAAGCATGCCAAAAAAAAAAAAAAAAAAAAAAAAAAAACCAGCAACCCGTCCGATACTGGCCATCCGGCCAAGTATGTTACGGTCTGAAAATAAAAGGAAAAAGAAAGCTCGGACAACATAAGAAATATCATGTCATACTCGTAATAATACAGGTCAAAATTGACCAACCAGATAGTCCAACGTAGTAGGATACAGAACCCACGGGATTGCAAATAAAGCATTAGCTTGTCAGTAGGTGGCCTATTGACCAACAATGCTTGCTTGATCTGCCCGTTCCATGCGCCAGACCCAAAACCGAATACCCAATACTGTTGCCGTAGCCGTTACTGTTCGCAAAAAGGAAACACTGCAAAAAGAAAAGTGAGCGTCCACAGCATCTCAGCTAGAATCCGCCTCCTCCATCATCCAGTCAGCCCAGACTAGTATCCATGCCGACGTCGTAGCCTCTCCTCAAGTTCCAGGTTCCGCCGGAGCACCTCATTCTCGGCTGTCAGCACCCGGTTCGTCTCAATGTGGTCGTCCAGGTTCTCGCGAAACCTCTTGAGGCGGCGGTCCACATCCTCATACCGCCGGCGCCACTCTGTGACCTGCTTGTTCAGCGAGCCCACCTCCTCCTTTAAGATCCGGACACGTTCGTCGGTTGCGTCCTTGAGCATCCGTAGTAACTCGCGAATACGGATCTTCAGACCGTCGTTGTCGCTCTCAAGCCGGCCGTTCTCGTTCTCGAGTCGTACGTTCTTCTTGCGCAGGTCGCGCATCTTTTGTCCCTGGCGGCTCTCAATGTCGGATGAGCTCTCGAGCGAGCGCCGTAGCTCCTGATTCTCGCGGTCTAGGGCCGTCAGCTCACGATCCTTGACTTGGATCTGAGCCTGAAGTATGTGATTCTGCCGGAGCAGCGCACTCTCGCGCTCCTGCATGTCGTCGAACTCGTCTCGGAAGACGAAGGAAGAGGTTTCGCTCAGACTGTGACGGCGGTAAGGAGTGTGGTGCGGACTTCTAGGGCGCACAGTTTCAATGTAGACTCGGCGACCGTGGCCGGGCATGCGTGTGGAAATAGTTGACGAATTCCTTGCAGGTTGTCTTCGTAGGGCTACCTCAAAGGTAGAGGGCCTAGGTTACTTAAGTAGCCTAGGAGGCTGCTTGACAGGAGTTTGTGTAAAAGAATGTATGACTGATGATGCAATCAGGAGATGGGTCAGAGTTCTTGGTAAGGGGAGATCTAGGCTAGAGGCCTGGCTCGGGAGAGTGTCTAAAGTCTTGGCAAGGCTGTGGGCTGTGGGCTGGGGGGGATGTAGTATGCAAGCAATGGTTGTATGCGTCCGAGGTGAAGAACGAATGGTAAAAGCAGACTAGGCCATGGTTCTCGAGTGGGTCGGGAGAGGCTTGTTTAAAAGCGATCAAATCAGGCACCAACTGGCAGGAGAGAGGTTCTCCATGGGGCGGAAGAAGGAGGGAGGCATGCTCTCAACAAGGTGAAGTGGTGGTGTGGTACAGGTGAATGGCCTACTGCTGCCCGAGCATGGCCACACCAGGTTGACTGACTCCCACTGGGGAGTGTGCTATGCTGCCAGTGTCCATCGGTTGGTTGGCTGGAAGAGTGAATAAGATGGAGGGGGGGTGTGGTAGACCATGGATGACTTCAGTTGCCAATAGTAAACCGACTATGATGTGATGTACCGAGTGAAGCGGATCGAGTACCCCGTTCCAAATCATCTCTTCCATGACCCCTAGCATCCGAGTACTTGCGGGCCTTTGCGTAGTTTGGCAGGCCCACGGCGGCTAGAGGAGCAGGTAGCGGCCGCCGCACAGCCATGACAAGAGATTTTCGTCCATTGGCACGACAAAGTATCCCGCTGCCTGAGAACTGAGCCTTGGATAGTCGCAAGTGAAAAAGATATACTAGGTAGTAACCCTAGTGATCTCCCTCGCTGGGTACATCACACCTGTCGAAGATAATCCCGCGTGCCATCGATCCATCGTCGCGCCCTGTCTCATGGCGATGTCACCAGGCTGGGGCAGGGGTCAGTGTTAAGGCTGAAAACCCGCTGAAGGAAAAAAAATAAAAAAATTGAAAGTCGTGCATGGCCGAGAATAGGCTGCCGAATTACCAAGAAGGCCAAGGAGACGAAGCAACAAAGTCGTATGTGTGTCGCTGGGATGGTGGTGGTCAAATGGGTCAAAGCCTGCCTACCTAGAGGGTAGGTCGAGACTTGACAAACCGTTGAGGGCAGATCGGCCGTGCGCTTTTACAGGGTTGAAAAATAGGCGCTCTTGGCTCTGTCGATGCACAACCCGACGGGGGGCAGCCACCACGAGCCCGGGCGCGATTTGACGCCAACACCGCTGAATGGCCCGCCAGTCGCACACAGGGCCGTCCTTTCCTCTGGGAGGCCTGCGTAGCCGAGCCTGCTGTGCGGCGCGGCACCTGCCCTCTGAGATCTCGGTGAGCTTCCGCCCATTCGCCATCTCACATCTCCAATCAGATGAAACCCTCACACCTCACAACGTCGTCTCCCCACCAAACTTCGCTGTCGCTTCCGACTCGAGAACTCCTGTATTTCGGGCCAGTACCTGAATTTCGCATAGCATGAATAGACCTGGGCCAAACAGGTCGACCAGCCATCACCCTCCATCGCAATCAGCCTCGCACCTCCGATATGTCGATAAATTCACCCTCCCACTCTGCGAGTTGAGCCGTCATTATGTTGTCGCACCCTTCCCAACAGTGCGATCCTTCGTGCCGATGTCACCGTTGCTTCCGAACATCTTGCTAATTCCAGGGTGGTGTCGTAATCGACGCATAACCCGAACCGGGACTGCGAACGGCTCAGCCGCAAACCTAGGACTATCTAGACTAGGGCTGAACCCGAACCGAACGCTCCATATGTGCAATGGGGAAAATGACCCCGCGAGCGCGAGGCTCTGCGGGTGGAAAGACCGTGCTGCGGATGAATCGGTTTCGTCATTACTACCCGCCCAGCCTGCCCTCGGTCCCCGTTGTCGCTCGGTGCTTTGCGGCTATGCTGTGTGCCAATACCTCACTCAGGTGAGGGGGAGGCATGGTTGCCGAGTCCCATCGGGTTTTGTCGCTGTGCCGGTTGCGCACTTGGTCTGGCACAGCCGACAAGCACGACGGATTGCGACCCTTGCAGTTTGCCAAAGTCTGCCTTGTTTCCTCAGCTGGTCAGGGGCCAGAAGCATTAAAGAGAGGCCGCCGCTACATACCTCCCCCTCACGGTGGTGGTTGGACCTGGGTTCCTTCCTTGATTTGCCCCCTCTTTGCTCTTGATACCTCAGCCTTTTGTCGCTCAAACCAGGCCTCAATTACATGTGAGCCCCCGCCGCCACCGAAGCCATGCGCGCGGCCTGGAAGTTTCCCCGTTGGCGCACAGCCTTGTCGTTCTCAATGCCGTGGTTGTATGGGCGGAGAGCAACAAACTAGGGTGAGGCTGCCGCAAAGCTGAAGCCAAATCAACACCCACTTCCAGTTGCTATCTCGGCCTCGCCGTTTGCTGATTATCTTGCCTGGGATCATACAGTACCCTGCTTCACGTCAATAGATCCCCGACATTCTCCCTCCGGGTATTGTAATGCGCCA
The DNA here is from genome assembly GCA_033439745.1 of Lasiosphaeria hispida. NCBI lineage: Eukaryota > Fungi > Ascomycota > Sordariomycetes > Sordariales > Lasiosphaeriaceae > Lasiosphaeria > Lasiosphaeria hispida. The sequence goes on along the minus strand of JAUIQD010000007.1, from coordinate 1,617,799 downwards.
CGAAGGGTAATTGGTATCGATGAGGATGCTGCCTTGGTGTTGGCGGCAAGTATTTCCCCGACCGAACGTTGAGATCCATAGGATCTCGGTCTCAACGGAAAGCCGCGCGAGCTTGGCCTGTCTGCGTCAGTCTATGCATCCAGAAATATCTTGCGGAGGACACGGCTGCCGGGACAAGGGTACATACGACGTGCCAAGATACATCGAATCAGCAACCCAACGCTTTCGGCAGCGGCTGCATCTCGAGCTCGCTGGAGTAACCAAGAGGCGGGGGGGGGGGAAATCCCTACACCGAAACTGCAGGCCGGTCTTTGTTGCCTTATCACGTCGCCAGACGGTCCGAGTCTCGCGTGGGCTGGGAGGATTCGTGACTCTGGCCAGCCCTATCTATCCCTTTAGCTCTGCTTGACAGTATGATAACAGGGGTCAGTCGGTTTTTGGCCTATTTGCTGATATTCCGTTGCGGAGCCATCGGTAGGGCTGTACATCAGCATCCACTCGGGCTGGCCATGGAATAGGCAGACGGCAGGTCAATATCTCCTCTTGTTGGCTCGGCTACAACCTTGGCTCTGGTGGGCAGCCAGAGGGGTATCTAGGGATGCAGGTCTGCAGGAATTCCCCGCTCGCTCTCGCAATCCTTCGTCCCGACTGACTATGCCTCCAGGTGGGCTGATGGGCGGCCGCTCCCCGGCTCCTTTTGGCCGCCCGCCTTAGACCACTCCATTGTTTGGGAGAGAGCCGTTCTCCCCTTTCGATAGGCACTAGACTGGACCGGAACGAGGACTTGGATGACAAATTTCCCTTGCCTGATCCTGTCCCGGTGTGTCCGGTTAGCCTCCGTAAGTGCGAGCCCTACGCCGAGAGAATTGCCATGTTTCTTTTGGTGAGATCGACCGAGAGCTCCCGTCCCTCGCTCTCAAGCTGTCCACGGCCATGTAGACATTCGGCTCGCCTTGGCGTAGTAGTCGTGTCCCAGTGCTGAGCAACAGTCTAGCGACCACATCTCGTACTCAGATCTCTTCCCATCGGTTCCTCATCCACTAGGCGTGGGTCGTAAAGCGCGTTTTGGCCCTTGGTGGTGTGGGCATCGAGACGGTATTGAGACACAAAGCACTCCTCAACCTGGTCGCCATTATCGTAGTCTGGTCGAGTCGGGGAGAGGGGGAAGACTGGTGGAACTACACCGACACTCGAGTTTGGGGATCTCCTTCAAATACCTTCTTCCGCATCTCGGGCGGTTCAATGTCTTACTCAGGTCAGCCAGGGCGAGCGGCGCTGTCTTACCCAAAGCGCTGGGATTCAGCTGCGAGAGAGCACGAAACCATCCCCGAATAGCAGCGTCCATGTGTGAATCCTGTTTAGCACTTATGCCTGTATTCGGATTCGGTCCGGCCGTAAAACTGCCGTTCGCCTTTGCGACTGGACAGGACTGTTTGGTGGGCATCGCTACAGCCTCAGTTTGCTGCGCAACGGAAGACTGTGATTGGACAGAGACCGAATACGGAAAACTGCGTCTTTGCCCGTGCTGCTGCGCGGCGTGTCTTGTCAGATGTCTAAAGGGCAGCCGGTGGGTCTTGTAGTGTATTTAAGGGTGGTCGTGGTTTATTGAATCATGCTGCGTATCTTGGTAGCTTTCGTTTGCTCGGGCAAGTGTTGTTTGCCATGGAGAGGCTGGATAAGTACTTCGGGATCGGATGGTAGTTGAACATACCAGGGACAACCAGGTTACTTATATACAACGCGAGTGGAGCTCCCTTTGAGGTAAAACTCGTAGCTATCTTCTTTATCGAAGCGTCGAAGTGATGTGATACTCCTGGGTGCTAAGTCTCGGAGGCCTCTCTAGTCAGCTCCTGAATCTTGTGCGCAGTTTAGACAAAGGGCACGACCTCACTCGACGAAGATCTGGAGCGATTACCAGAAGAACATGGTTTATACCATATCTCGCTCTGCTTTACACCTTTCTCCCGCTCGAAATTCACGCTCCTCCTTTCTCCAGCGGAGCCGCTGTGCCCAACTACTACAGGGATACAAAACCCTCGGCCGTCGTATCATGCCGAAACATTCTACCTTGTTGAGATGCTCCCACCGAATCCCTAGAAACATCTCATAACCTAGCAATGGTCGACAATGCCCAACCCACTTCACCAATACCAAAGCAACCGCCCCGGATACATCGAGTCTACAGCGCCCCCGCAGACCTGAAGTTTCACCAAACCTCCCGGGGCGCAAATTTCCAACCCAATTCACCGGGAACGCTCTTCTCCAGCATGTCAAACTCATACACCCCAACCGGTCGATACCCCCTGTCCGTCGCATCGTGTCTGAGCGCCCCAATACGCTCCAATTCGACGTACGCATACGCCGCAGCATGCCACCTGCGCCAGTCGCGGAGGGTGTGATACCAGCAATTCACCCACCCCATGCACGGATGCGTGAAGAGATCGGGGAAGGGCGCCAGGACGACCACCAGATCCGCTGTCATAAGGTCCTGTAGCCGTGGTTGCTGGCTGCAGGCGTGCTTGCGATACTGCCGGAGAGAGCACGCGATGTCCAGGAGGTGCTGGATATAGTTTGTGCCGTCGACGCCAATCGCCCGCGAGGCGAGGCGGCTGAGCAGGTGCAAGTGGCCGCCAGCGATTATGGGAGCTCCGATGAGGGCGAGGCCTGCCCAGCCTATGAACTGGGGGAGTGAGAGTTTGTCGAGGAGGCGAACGACATATTGGGCACCCCTGGTTATGGAGCCAAGGATGGTACTTGGAGATGGGGTGCGGGCGCGAATAAAAGGGACCAGCACTGAGACGATTCCTAACAGGGCACCGCAGGTCCGGTCGATGTAGCAGGCACCACAGGCACGGCTAGCGAGTCGGATATCGTAGTTTTGATATTTTCTTTGGAGTACGTCGCGTGGGTATTCGCGGAGTTTGAAGAGTATAATATCCTCTGCGAGGAATAGGGATCGTACCCTGTCCGTCTGAATGTGCTGCCTAGTAAATCCAAGAGCCCCCTGACGCATCCCCCCTTGTGCGTCGGGGGTGGAGTCACCGCTGGAAGCGGTAGGATCCGTTTCCGGTAAATTGATGAGCATTTCGTTGGTGCTTCACCAGTCCTGGAGGCGGATGGTGAGTAAAGGGGTCGATATTGTCTGGAAGAATAGTTGACGGAGGGACTTTGCACAGAACTGCAAGATGTAGCGGCTCGGTATTATTGAACTGATTCGAAAACTCACGGTTGCTGTAATGACTATACAGGCTGCCTTTCGGAGGTCTTGGCAGAGTCGCTCTATTTTTGCTTGTGAAAGCGATTCGATTATGGGCGGTAGAGGTGGTTATTTCCTAGTTGAGTCGTTTCCAGCTGCCAATTCCTGCGTCATAGCGTTAAGGTTAACGTGCAAGAAAGGAACGACCTGCCTCAAACAACAATTACCTCATGTTCCCGACGCCTGGGTGCTGTCTGAAGCTTCCCACTTTTGCTTTACTTCGTAAAGATGTACGTTGACAGCGATTGGAAAATGTAGCTTGATGGATTTGGTTGTGGATAATTGACTGGGCTGTTTACATGAGCTGATAGGGGCACTTCAAAAGATTGAGTATGCTTCGAATTCTATAGTATTTGGGTTGGCACATATCTCATGGAGCTCCAAATCGAAAGATTGGAGAGAAAGAGGAGAGAACCAACTTGTAGCAACCCCTTCCCGAGTGTCCTATGCTGATCTCGAGCGCGGGGGGGGAGGGGCGTGCAATGCCAGAAACCGTGTCTAGCCACTCCTTCCGCAATATCCTCAGTATGTTTTCGGCACGGAAAAAGCAATATCAAGTGACGCCAGAACCCCCAAATGGGGTACTACACGTGTTTTGTTATCCTTGTTAGATCCTGTTTTTACACCCCCGTAAGCCGTCACCCCTTAGTCCCTTCGCCCCCCTGACCCCTTTTGCTCTGTTGATATTTTGATGATCCTCTGCCGCACAAGGCACGTGGATTCAAGGGTGGTAATAGCAAAACCGAGCTTGGAACAGGTAAGAGCGCGTAATTTCCTCGTTCATATCCAGTAGCCAAGATATCACAGATTCGATTCGGTGACGGAGGTCGGGGGTGGATCTCGCCAAGCCGGGCCCCGGGGGAGGCGGGGTATGGGTATGTGGATGCCTATCGGGCGGTTAAGCGGATGGTCCCGGGCCGGCATAACGGGGCGGGGCAAGCGGGGTGCACGCCGACTTATGCGCCCCAGTGGGGATGTTGGTGGTTGACGTGCCCCGTCCTCTGGTTGGTGCCCACACTGCCTCATGGGTGGGAACACAGTTGCTATGCGTACACACTCACTGACAAATGTGCGCATTAGGGAGCGTAGTTTAGTTTAGCAAGTTTTTCTCGTCACGCGAGCTCTCCTGCCAAAGTGGCATTTCTTATTCCCTGGGTAGTTTGACAGGTTCGGCCGAGATATGTTTTGACCGAGACAATGGCGTTCTTCAACCCCCCTCAATCGCCACCTGGTAAAACCTTGTTAGACTTCAATCCGTGTCAGGTAAACCAGCCCAGCGGCACAGTCGATGACCGCCATGATGACGGAGAGTTGGGCCCGTGCAGCTAGCTGACAGCTGTTGTCCTGCAGCAGTTTTTCTGTTTTTGTTTCTCTGGTCTGGGCCAGCGTAGGATTGGAGGATCGAGGTTTGGAGATTGGGAATTGGCATCTGGAATTGGTGTCGCGGAGTTGCCTTCTGGAGGTGTGAGGCTTTTGAGTGGCCTATGGCCGTGGTCGATGCAAAATGCCCCTCAAAGCGCATGCAAGGATTCCAAGTGGCAGAAGGTTGGAGTGCCGCAAGGACCCCGATTGGCCAGGCCCAAGGGGGCTAAACAAAATAAGACGCTGATTGGCCCTTGCTCATCCCTGTCCCCCACCCCAAACCTCTTAGCCCCGCTATTGCCCACTCCTGGTCTTGGGTCTCCCGCCTCTAACCCCTGGTGCTTCTTGTTCTGCTTCTGCTCCTGCCTCTCTGTGTCCTGATTCCTCACGGCCTCATGAAGCAATTGACGCTGGTGGAACGCTGTTTCGACGAAGGGCTCCAGATTGGCACGAGCAAGCGTGTCTTTGCTTGTCAGACGATTGATGCTAGTGGTGGTGCATCCGTAGACGGCTACCATGGCGCCTGCAGTTGATCGTCAGCCATCCTGGAACTTAGTGTTGGCGGAGAGACCCGCAGATGGAGGCGGGAATTGAGGTTCGACTCAGACACGCGATCGCGATCACTGACGGCCTCTCTCAACCGTCTTGCATTCCTTCCACTCTAGTTGAAATATGGTGGTAGTTGTTGCTATTACCTATGTTGCTGTTGACGGTGGAACGAGGACGAGGCGCGAATGGCCTGATCACAGCTGTTTTCCTCCTCCAGAAGGCAAAGGGTATGCCATGAATCACACATATGATGCTGCGAGTGACGGCAGTGCCTGCCTTCCCAAGAGCGACCTCCTACCTAGTGGAAGCAGCCGCCCTGTCGTACCCGGCAGTGGGCACCTCAGGTCCCGCCAGGATCTCGCCTGCCCCCTCCCCCAGTCACTCCCACCTGCTTCTCCCCCGCCCGCAACTGTGATCCGTGCTCAACCGCCATCCTCTCTGCTACCTTTTCGCTGCTCAAGAGTAGCCTCTTTTCTTTGTCTGCTCCCGCTGATCCTTTCACCATTAACCATATCGCCATCCCTAACACACCTCCTTCCTCTTGCTGTGCTATTCTACTGGCTCGCGCCTGCATTGTGCCCCGATTGGCGCCGTTGCCGTGTCTTATCTGCCGTTGCAGTATTCCCAGTGATTGCAGATTAGCAGACTTCGCCTTATGAGCAGGGGTCTGCGATAAGGCTGCCCTCCCCTCATCCTGAACAACAAGTGACAACCTCTCTCCACACCCTCAACACTCCCGTCGTCTTCAACACCCCCAGTCTTTGGCCAAACCAACTGCTTTGGAGCGTCTTCAACAGGACTGCTCCACCTTCACAAATATCGATATCGGTATCCCCCGATAGCCCGTCTTGTCGTGCGGTGCACCACATCAATGACGGCCTACCGACTGCCAACGTGAACAACTCGCAGACTGCACGCTCGCGCAAACGGAAACGCCAAGGGCATCTTCCCCATTATGGCGACGATTGCTATCCCGCGGCCAATCGCTCCGCACCACTCCTCCTCCAGCATTGGCTCTCTCTCGTCAACCCTCACGCTTGAGAACATCGGCACTCAGCCCTCGCCATGCTCCGTGCCCGTCCCCAACAAGCACATCCCCGTATGCCCCCCCGGGCCCGTGCCGCAGGAAGAGCCCAGCACGCCCCCGCCGTCCCCTGGTAGCGATGAGTACCGGCTACAGCAGTCACTCCTCTCCCCTCCCGACAAGTACATCCGTCTTGACTCTGGCCGTCTGTCCGTCTATAAGATTGACTCTGGGGAGGTAGCCGCCGCCTTGGATCACGTCTCCCGCCAACCTCTGCCCGACCCTTCACAGGTCTTCCCCTGGTTCCATGGCCTGCACCCACAGAACCAAATCCAGCAGGCCTTCTTCGTCGCCCGAAAACGCGCACTGAGGAAGACTCCCTTATGCCTCCGCGGTATCACCCTTGTCAAGGCTGATGGGGACTTGACAGTCTCCCGGTTGAAGGGTGCCATCGCCCCCCACGAGTTTCTGCACCTTGGAGGCGCTACCGCCGAGTTTCTCGACATTGATCCGAGAGAGGGCTTCTCGGTCCGCAACTTCCAGATCCAAGCTGCCAAGTCGGCCATGACGTCGGACATTATTGTATATGGTGATGACGAGGTGGCTGTACGCAAACTAGGCTGGGACATTGCTGCCGCCCAGGCGAGGTGGCGGATCAAGCATGAGGTTCAAAGACACCATGTGCCGGCCTACAATACTTTTATTTGTCTCGGCCCCTTTTCCGATTTCGAAGAAAACCACCGCGACTTTGTCGCCGTTGACTCGGCTGGCCGGCCGACTGGAAGTGTGCTGGATTTCCCTAACCAAGAAAGGGTCGAGATGTACACCATGACAGAGGCTTCGGAGATATCGCGCAACGTATGGCTGGGCCCGACTCCCGACCAAGCAACCGAAGAAGCCCAGGGCTATGATATTTTGATAGAATGCAGCGATCTGGGACGACTGGATCATGGCGCCCTCCAAGCCATTGCTGACGGCATTACCCAGGCGTCTACGAGGCAATACATTGACTTTCCGTCGTCAGGGAGTATTGTCGCACCCACTTGGTCCCACGCTGAGGCTGATATCATCCTCGAAACGTGCAAGTGGATCTTTCACTTAGCCCATGGCACGCACCCGTCTCTGCCTGGCGACAAGACGGACGGGGATGGCGATACCCCTATGTCGGAGCCAGCTGAAGAAATTAGCGGGCTGAGGCAGCGACCCAAGAAGATCCTTATACACTGCGCCGATGGATACACCGAGTCAACCCTACTCGCCATCGCATACTTCAGCTTCAGTACAGGCCGGCCGGTTCCCGATGCCTGGCTCAACCTTCACACGGCGATGCAGCGTAACTTTTTTGCATACCCCTCGGACGTGGCACTGCTGACAGCTATTGCGCCTCGTCTCCTGCACGAGTCGCCAGTCCGCGTTGGTGAGAGCCTGGCCGACATCACGGCGCTTGTCAAGAATGAGCCGAAATGGTTTACCGGCTTTGATGGTTCATTTCCCAGCAGGGTTCTGGACTACATGTACCTCGGCAACCTCGGGCACGCCAACAATCCAGACCTGCTTAGGTCGCTCGGTATTGGCCAGATCCTCAGCGTTGGGGAGATGGCCATGTGGCGGGACGGGGAGCTGGAGGAGTGGGGAGTGGAGAATACATGTATGGTGCAGGGAGTGCAAGACAACGGCATTGACCCCTTAACAGATGAGTTTGAGAGGTGTTTGGATTTCATTGGTAAGACAACAAACTCGACCCCCTTTTTTTGGTCCTTTCTCCGGCCATGATGTTAACCAGTTCAACTTTAGAACGAGGCCGACGTAATGGCACAGCCACCCTCGTCCACTGCCGAGTGGGGGTCTCGCGTAGCGCCACCATCTGCATCGCCGAGGTTATGCGGTCACTCGACATGTCGTTCCCGCGGGCCTATTGCTTTGTCCGTGCTCGAAGGCTCAACGTCATCATCCAACCCCATCTCAGATTCGCATATGAGCTTCTGAAATGGGAGGAATTACTTCAAGCGCAGAAGGAGGCCGATCAGAATGATTGCGAAGATGGCTCTGCTGGCGGAAGCGTCAAGAGGGAACTTGAATGGGGAGAGATCGCGCGAGAGGTTGCCCTCATGAACAGGCCATATGCGAGATAAGCAATGTCCCAGTTCTGCTTCGCGAGCCAGGGTCTTGTCATGCATTCCTTGGAAAAGAGGTTTGCATGACTGCTCTACGGCTTGCAAACCAGTCAGACAAGAACTGTCTCGGTCGACACAACCCGTGAAAAAGCTGGTCTCGCCCACTATTCCAAACCATAACAGGGAGCGAGATGGGATGCCCGAATATACCGAACATCCAGCAGGACGAATATACATTGCTCTACTACGACACTTATGACGGCTTGTATTGGTTTGCTTGCACAAAAGTAGCGGTGGGGGCGACGAGAGGGGTTAGCAAGCAGGCTGTCCATCCCCTCCTCAGCCCTCCAGGTTACATTTTTTCTCGAGTAGTGTCAGATGGGATGATGGTTCCGTGTTGTTTTGCTCACCTTTTTATTGTTCTTATCGTGTGTTTATTTATTGCCACTCGCTATGACGACGAAGGATGGATGGATGGATGGATGGATGGATGACGGATATGATCATGTGGCGATTTTGTTTTGGTACTGGGCATATTTTTGGGTTGATTGAAGGCTCCAGTATTTTCAGGCAAGCTGGCTGGCGTTTGGATTGCGGCTTTTCTTTTCGGGTGTGTATTCAATTCTGGGAACTTTTGGATACCGATCCACGGGCTGGGGAAAGGGGGGGGGGGGGGGGGGCTTGTTTAATTTGGGTTGTCTCGCAGTCTTTTTTCTGGCTTTGGAGTGGATAGGAAGCGCAGAGCATGTGCTATCACTTGGGATGATTCACATGCCGTATCATTTTTGTCTGTCATATCATATCATTTCATGTGTGAGTGAGCCTTGTGGTTTTTTTTTCAAGACTGAAAAACAAAAGTGGGTATAGTGTTATCATGAGGATTAGTATTATCCGTCGAGCTGCCAGATCTTGTAAGAGTAGTCCTGCCACAAACAAAACAAAGTGCCTTCTCCACTTATGCAGTGCAATTGGACATCATCACCATCCTGCGCCCCTCACCACGCGCAAAATCACTTCGCCAAAACCTTACCCTTTCTGCCTTCTCCCTCCTCGACGCTTCCCTTTGTTCGCAACGTCTTTGAAAACATCTAGGATGCTTCGCCCCATAGTATTTCCTATAGTCTTCCCCTTGCTCGTCCAAGACCACTTGTACTTATGCTTTTCCTTTTGCTTTTCCTTTTGTGGGTCCTGTAAGATGGTTGCTGAGATGGGCACGCTGGTGGTGGTGGGCTTTCTAGTCCATTGTCTTTTTTCTTTGCTGGTAGACCCATGTACTCGAGTTATGTGCTGGCATTGCCTCGCAAATCACCAACAAACTTATTGTTCATGAACATAAGAGAAATTACACTCTGTGTCTCTCCTAAGTATCTGTTTATCTGCAAGTGAGACTATTCCGACATAGTAGTTGCTGAGGACTCGCTGAGCCGCCTGGGTATCATCAAAACCATACACACCAATCTAAACACATCAGAAAAATCGTATCATTCGTTTCCTCTTCATTTCCTCCTTCCCTCTTTCTCCCTGACAAGCCAGGCCTGCTGTCTATCCAACACCTCTACACCAAACGAATCGGTGTCCAAGCTGTTGCTACCTCCCAAAAAGGAAATTCTCAAAAAGATCCCTGGTTGGGGTGGTCGTCGAAGCTAAAGCTGTCATTCGCAAAGACCCCGCCATCCAAGCCACCAAGCCCATCACGGGTGAGCTCATCAAAGAGATGGTCAAAATCCCCATCAGTGGGCACATACCCCTCTGCCGGGCCCGCGGATGGGTTTAGGTCTCCAGACATGAAGGGGAATTCCAAGTCAAGCATCTGGCCTTCGGCGGTTGCGATTTCCTCCTGAGTGAAGGAAATCTGATTCGCCGCGCCTGTGGCCGTCTCTTGGGCGAAGGGCAACTGGCTCGCCGCAGTTGTGAAAATTCTCTGGAAGAAGGGGGCGTGGTCCGCCATACCTGTGGCCGTGCCTTGGAAGAAAGGGCCCTGGTCCGCCACACTTGTGGCCGCCTGTTGGAGGAAGGGGTTCTGGCTCGTCGCGGCGACTGTAGCCGTCTCTTGGGTGAAGGGAATTTGGCTCGCCATGCCCGCGGCCTCAGCTTCAACGTTTTTAATGTAGGTGTGGAGAGCGTTTATGTTCTCATCAATGGACTTTTGGAAATGCATAAAAAACGGCGATGCCGCCGACGATGGCACATGCAGTCCTAGTTCGCGGACCTTGCTGTTGAACCCCTGTAACTGGGCGGTGTAGGCCTCAGTGCCGGTCGGCATAGTCGTGAAGACCGACTTGCCGCCGCTGTTGATAAGCAGGCCGAACTGATTAGTGCCGAAGTCATAGACCCCCATCGGCTTGACTTGAGCCGGACCCTTGGCCTTTCCTCCCGCCGCTTTCTTGGCTCGCGATGCTCTAGGCTTTTTGCCGCCGCTACCAAGATCGTTCAGGCGTGGAAGGCCGTTGCTATTAACCATTCCCTGGTTGGGGGAGGCGGACGAGGAAGAAACATCACTTCCGGTGTACGGAGAAGAGACGGTGCTGGTGGGGAAGCCCGACTGCTGAGCGAGGACGTCACTCCCGAACCCGGCCTGGATGGGGGTATGTGGGACTAGGGAACCGGGCAGAGGGGATGGCCAAGATGGCCAAGATGGCCAAGATGACTGCGAGGGCTCTGGTAACGTTGGTGGGCTCGACCGAGCTAGAGCAGCGGCGGAGCCGCCATTGAAAGCGGGACTGGTGGCATAGCCAACGGGGGGGACGCTGGGATGCTGGGCCCATCCGCCGTTGACCCGGGTCGCGTTGGCACTGCCATGAAGGTCATTCCCATTACAAGGCAAATCGGGACTCGAAGTGGGGTCAGCGAAGGGACTGAGCTGCCAGTCCTTTGATGAGACAGAGGCAGAAACGTCACGGCTGGTGGTGCCGTCGACATGGTTGTTCTTAGGGGGAGCGGGCTCCGCGGACTCCGCGGCCCTTTTTTCTTTTTTGAGATGAGCGAAGATGGCCTTGGTGGTCAACTCATACCTTTCACTGTCCTTTTGAAAAGCGCGGTACATGTTCTGCATTACCACCTTGGCACTGCGCTTGCGGAGCTCATTGAACGGGCCATCGGCCAACTTCTTTCCCAAGATGGTACCATGCCTTTCACCCTCGTCAAGAAGACATTGAAGCATCTTGTAAAAGCCCATGGTGTAAGCTCGCCTCTCGTCTTCAGTCTTCTCGGCAGCCGCCAACGTCTCGCGAAACGCGTCCTTCTCCTGCTGAGTAGGCTCATCAAATCGGACACCAGGGCCGTCGTCAAGAAGCTCTCCGAAGATAAGTCCCTCGACTTCGGCATGCTTCGTGATCAAATATACGGCGCAGGCAATCCCGCGTTCGGCGAAATAGGTCCGCCGAACCGAGAGTTCCGCCTCGCCCGGAGTTGAGTAATGGCTCGAGTGAGGGCTTGAGTGCGGGTTTGAGGAAGGATCTGAGTGCGGACTGGAGTCAGGAACCAAAGTCAAGCTCGACTTGCGCTCTCGCACATGGCTAAGAGATGGCTGTTGCGCGCTGGGGGCCGGAACCCCCTGGCTGGCGCCGGCCACAGTGGGGCTTGAAGCAGTCGGAGCTGGCGGAACCTCCTGTCTGTCGAAGGGTCGAGTGGGGCTTGGAGCAGCCGGAGTTGGCGGGGCCGGTGCGGCTCTGCCCGTGCCTGTGGCACGCTTCTTGACCGGTGCGCGAGCCGGTGCGGCTCCGGTTGCCTTGCGCTTACCCCGGCCCTTGGGGACAGGTTTGGTCCCCTTGGGACTGGGGCTGGGACTAGGGACTCGAGATGCTGAGGGTACGGCTTGCAGTTGAGGATTGGGACTGTGAATCTGGGACGCTGCGAGTACAGCTTCCAGGTGGTCGAGGTTTTGGGAAACCGGGAGTATGCCGCCGGTTGGGCCCTGCGGCAATGAGGGTGACATGCCACCCTTGCCCATGTCGGGGCTTATGTGGGGGCGGTCGAGCTCCATGCCTTCGCCTGAGACCGCGGTGAGACCACCGGGCCCGCCACTGATACCGAGACCCGTCGAGGGAGAGTGGACAGAACCAGGGACGATTGTGGTCGTAACAGGAAAGCTCAGCTTGCTGATAGTTTGCGCTTGTCCACCAGAAGTGACCTTGTTCGAAGGGCCGGGGTTCGCGTTGACCCGAGGGCTGCCTTGAGGGATTGCCGAGCTCTGGATTGGGCTAATGCCTGTCTGCTGGCCTCCGGCGGGAGGGGAGGACGTGTTGCGGGTTTTATGAGAGCCCGACTGGGGGCCGCCGGTTGGGATGTTGTTTAAAGGATTGACCATTGTGCCCCCCGGAGGGAATGCCATACTGTGGCCCCCGTAGCGGAGGCTCCGAGGGGCACTCGCCGGGATGTTGTTTGATTGATTGACCATTGTGCCCCCTGAAGGAAAGACCATGCTGTGGCCCCCATGGCGGAGGATCTGAGGGCCGCTAGCTGGCATCACAGGCTTGGGCTGCTGCGGTTTAACTTGGGTTTGCAGTGGCTGTTGCTGAGTGACAGCCGTCGCCCGCTGTGCTCTCCCCATGGCTTCTTTCTGAGATTTCTGAAAAGCCTCCCGCTGAGTGTTCCCAAGAGCCTCCCGCTGTGCGTGCTCATTGGCTTCCTGCGGTGCTTTCTCAAACGCCTCCTGCTGGGCTCTCTCGACGGCTTCGGCTTGATATCTCTGCTCTTGGCCCCTCTTGGACGAGTTAAGCATGGCCATTTGCATTGCTAGCAGCCTTTTCTGCTCCTCTGACATCTCTGGGTCCTTATTGACCTGCTGGGTATTGCGCTGTTTCTTTGTGGAAGCTGGCTGAGTTGGTTGAGTCTGCTGGGCTGCTCGAGGTTGCTGAACTTGCTGGGCTTGGTGCCGGGTTTGCTGCTGGGCTTGTTGCTGCTGCATCTTCTTGGCTCTCGCGAGCTCCGCGTCTTTCTCCTTCTCGGCCTTCGCTTTCTCCTGGCGGATTCTCTCCTGCTCATCGACGACCCGGCGCTCCTCGACGGCCTTTTCCTCTTCTAGTCGGGCTTTCTCCTGCTCTTCCTCAGCCTTGCGCTGCTCAGCACGGTGGGCGAAGATGACTTGGATCTGGGTCTTGTTCTTCATCTTCCAGAGCCGAAATGAGCGGTCCTGGGAGCCGGCTTTCTGCTCGAGAGTCATAGCCTTGTCCAGGAGCTCCTTCTCCCGATCAGTCGTCTCGTTGCCCCGTTTCTTGCCCTGGATCACAGACAGCTTGGCTTTAACCTTACACAGCTTCTCTTGGGCCCGCAGCGCTCTTTTCTCGCGCTTGCAAAACTCCTTGTAGATTCTGTTGCTGGGAGTGTGGGGGCCGACCTTGAAGCGGTTCTCGGGCTCGATCTCAGATTCGTCGGCGCCGGAGCTAGACTCAGAGTCGGAGTCGGACTCGTCGATGTCCATATTGTCATCATCTCTGTCGTCACCAGAGCCTGAGTTTTGTCCGCTGCCGCCCCCATTCTCGGGCTCGTGCTCGTCATTGTCATCTTCATACTCCTCGGCCTTGTCACTACCGTCTTGGGAGTCCACCATTTCGTGATCGACATCTCGGTTGTTTTCAGCACTGTAGCCGGTGAAGTTTCCATGGCTGACAATGCCCTGGTTGTCGTAGCCAGAAGGGCTGGCAACTGGATCGTTCATATACCCGTTCTCAGCCTCGTCGGGATCATCGAACAAACTCGGGTCAATGTATGCGCGGGGATCGTCATTGGGAATTGCGTGGGCGTAGCGCCCAGGCGACCAGGCGGCGCCAACCTTGCGAATACCGTTATGATGAATAGATGACTTGGGGGATGCTAGTCTGGCAGGGCCGGCGGTGGCATTGTTGGCCATTGTGAGGAGCTCTTTGAATGAGCTGTGGGAGGGAGCCTGCTGTGCAGTCTGCTGCTGCCAGTACTTCTGGTCATCGTCGTCAGCCTCGCTGACCTCCGAGTCGGAATCGTTGGCGACGGCCAAAATAGGACGGGTGAAATTGAAAGGGTTGTTGTGGTGATGAGTGCCACCAGTGTTGAAGTAAGCCACAGAAGACATTGCTGCGACTTTCAACTGACAGCAAGAGAATGGTGGGGGGTAAGTTGATCTCAGACGGGGAATGTGTCTGAAGCTCTGGGGGTAGAAGTGGTGATGTTCTCCTCAACGGCGCACAGCTGGTTGAGTCAACGAGTGAGGGGGTTATGACTTGAGGGGAGGTGAAGAGAGACTTGGTATGAGGAAATGAGGGTGTCTTTGCTTAGAGACTGACGCTCAGTTCTGAACTCGCAGTAAATGAGATTGGGATTGAGATTCCCAAGTTACCGTGTTGCAAGTGTGGCGATGTTGCTTTTAGTCCCAAGAGTCGAGCCAAGGAGAGAAAAGGGACAAAAGAGATGATAGGAAAAGCAGAGAGCGTCGCCTAAGCGCTGTAGCGGGAAGACAGCTTTTGGTTGCGAAGGTCGAGTTGGAGTTCTCGACGCGTTGTGGCGGGGTTTGCGTTCCGAATATCGCCCAGTCTAGTTATGAAAGAGCAAGATGGTGCGGGTTGCAAGAGAGGCTGTATTAGCGAGAGGGAAGTACGCTTGGTATTGCGCTGTTCCGTGGGGTGGAAAGACAAGTGAGGTTGTGGAAATGTTTTCCGTAGCTGCGGAAAAGGTGGTAAGGTGTGGTGGTGGGGGAGAGGAAGGGATGCAAGTGAGGGCGTGGGAATATTTTGCTGGGTTTTTGGGCGGTGGCAGATTTTGTGGGATGAAAGCGGTCCCGGCGGCGAGACCCAGGCTGATGCTGCAAAAATCCCTAATGGGGGACTTTGCAGAGAGTTGGGTGGAAAGAGGGAAGGAGCAGGAGGGCAAAGTGCAGGCGGTGGGTCCTCCAGGCTGAGGGCATCGTCGAGGTCGAAGCGTCTTTTTGGCGGCCCTTGGCGGCCCTGCCAGAGCACTGATACGGCAACCGATAAGAGAGAGACCTGCGCACCACGTCCGCCGCCCCAAGGTCCCTTCTTCTATCTTTCGGCGGTGGTACCAGGTTGCCGTCGTCATGACACATGCTCTTAGATCTGATCTCGCCTCGCCTGTGCTGTGTTAGCCTCATCAATATCCAAGATCAACACCATCAACCATGCTTGCTTGCTTGCTGGCTTGATTACTCCCATCCCATCACACCGCTGACTAGTGTGTGGGTGAAGACTAGTATCTCGAGCGGTGTCGTCGAGGATAACAACGAAAAGACCAAGAGGACAACCACGAGATACGGTTTATATATTCCGATCCTATCTGTTTCCATTTAACAACGGCATATGGTGATCCTATTCCATCGATAAATATCATATAATTGTGAGAGCCCGTCTGGGGCCCTTCTCAGCGCAGATGAACACGCCACCACCAACAGGTGAATAGAAGGTACAAAAAAAGAGTCTGGAGTTTCGTGGACCTCATGTCCATCTATTACTTTCCGCCGTAGAGGCCACCATTTTTTTTCTACAGCTATTGCCAAGCACTTGAATACGATACTGCCTTTTTTCTTGCTTGGCTGTGTGCTAGCTATTCACATCCAGATGATAGCCACCAAGGAGGCCACCACGAAATAAGTAATAGTTTGTAAGAATGTGTTACGCTGGGGCTTGCGAATCTTGCCATCCTGCCCATGTGACAGATCACGTACTGCTCACCTGCTGTCGCTATAGGCTTAGTCTTCCGGGCACACACTAGTTGCTCATATTTCTGGGTCGTCTGCCTGCGGATTGTTGCCCCGTGGGCGTTGTGTGTAGGGCTCACATGGCCAGTTTGATGTATCGCGGCATTGCCTGGCAAGCATTATCTCCATTCCGTCTCTTAACAGTATATTTCTTGCCACAGGCTGAATACAGATAACTGCGTCCTCACTCCCGGGCCCAAAAAGGACTAGACACAGCACAAGAGTGGAAGAAACCTAACGAGTTTACTCCGCCGCAGCATCAACGCCTTCGCCATAGAAACCGACGCATGGCATGTATCCGGCATACCGATAGTGTGTGTTATTTGCACAATCTGTAACCAGCCCAGACACGTTGTAAAAAGGAAAGACTTAATTCTATAACCCTATACGCCCAATCAAATCGAGAAAAGACACCGCCTGTTTTCTGTACCCTTGATACAAACGAACAGATCAGTCCACTCAGGACCAAGCCCTCCGCTGGAACTCAAAAGCCACCAGACACCTCCTGCCGCACAGGAAGGCCCAAAACTGTATCTATATCTAAGCCAACTTCTCCTGGTCCGACTAAGACACCTCCTCCACCATCTTGCCCCGCAAAAGCCTACCTCCACCAAGGAACGCCTGTCCCGTCGGCCCGATGACCATATCATCGGGCACGCCGATACGGTTGCCATCCTTGGTGCTGACCCAACGAACGAAGTAGGGGTCCGCTCGCTGGTGCTCATCTGGAGTCTCATCACCGAGGTTACGGCGGTTTGTCTTGGGAGCTTGCTTCTTGAGAAGCTTGTTGATAGTTTCCATCTGGATTTCATGTGTTAAAAATAACCTTGAAAGCATGCGAGCGCGTAAAATTAGGGGCCTACCTTGACCTCCTCGTTACGCTTCTCGCTGAGATTCCGACGGCGGCGGGCCATCTCAGCGCGTCTCATGGAGAGCTCCTCAGCCGTCAAGTGCTTCTTGACTTGAACCTCTGGAGACTGTGTGAGCAATGGCCAGTAAATCGTCGGAGAGGGGTGGCGGGCTTACCGTCGGATAATTTCAGATATTCATGTGAAGCTCCTCCAAGCTTGGCCCGCTGTCTAGCCGTCAACTTCGATACGTCCGGCGTGCCTCCAGGAGTGTCATCGTCGCTATCGAGCTCCTCGTCGTCCTCGCCTTCAGCATCCTCGTCGGCAACCTCAATTTCCTCGCCCTCGGCGTCAAGGTCGACATCCTCGTCTTCACCCTCAGCGTCCTCCTCGCCGGCCTCAAGCATCTCGGTCTCCTCAGGCTCGCTCTCCAACTCACTAAGCTCATCATCGTCGTCGTCGTCGTCGTCATCGTCATCGTCTTTCGGAGCTGGCTTCACAGGTACGGCAACTCCCTTGGCGGGTTTGGATGACGTGCCCTTCCCCTTGCCGCCAGATATGGCAGACGTTTTCGAGGGCTTGGAAATAGTGATAGCTGGTGGTGGGGGCGGGGCGATATCCATGTCGATATCACCGTCAGCATCCTCATCCTCGCCCTCTGCATCAACGTCCATGTCGTCGATATCTTCGCCTTCGGCGTCATCGTCGCCAAGCTCCATTGCCTCATCCTCTTCCTCCTCCTCGTCGTCCTCGACGTCCACAAGGCCGGCCCGATTGCCGACTTCAATCTCGTCTTCCTCCTCTTCTTCCTCTTCGTCGTCCTCTTCCTCCTCCTCTTCGTCACTCTCGCTCTCAACTACATAACTCTTCTTAGCACCCCTAGTTCGCTTGCTGGCGGCGATGGTGCTGCTGGTGCTACGGCCGTACGGGCCGCGGCTCGTGGCGGCGGCACTGCCCGAAGAGGTGCGCTTGCTGGTGCTGGCGGCCTGTCGAAGCTTATCGCCGGGGAGCTTCACCGTAGTCACGCGCCCGTGAGGACTGGAGTCGGCGGCGCTGCTGCCGGGGGACGAGGGCGGCCCCCGTGTCATGGAAAGGCCCCCAGAGCGGCGCGGACGAGACATGGTGTGTTCGGTGTCCTTGTCGCGCTCCTTGTCTCTTTTGGCTATGTCAGTGATTGCCTTGGTGGCGTGCTGGGCCGCCGAGCGACGCGGCCGCGAAGACATGGTGATATATGATTGCGAAACGAGTATGGCTCTGGGGTTCTGCGCGCAGTGTGTCTATCTGGGGGGGGGGGCTTGGGTAGGTGGGTTGCGGCGTGGGTGTGGGATTTGCAGAGGGATGGCAAAAAGAATAGAAAATGTGTCAAGATTCCGAGGTGGCAGAGCGTTTGGTGGTGCAGAGATGGCGTTTCTGGGTTTATCGGTTCGCCCCGATTGTGTAGTAGGCAGGTGGGGGATTCGGTTCGCAGCCAGCGACTGCAATTTGGGGCGCGACGGCAAAGGGCACACGTCGTCCAAATAAGCTTGACGTTGGGAGGTCAGACCGACGCCAGAGACATACAACACTCGAGCCTATGTAAGATCATGTCGAGCAAGCGCGAATCTTGATGCGCATCGGTCCAATCTGCCGTTCCGCCTTCCGCCATCCGCCATCCGTCCTCTGCCATCTGCCATCCACTGCCCAGCCGTGGTTTGCGTCAACTTGACGAACAAACTTGCTGTTTTTGCTCCAACCACGCACCGCTTGGCTTTTTTTTCTAGCCAACAGTCGCTTCGGACGCGGGTTTCACAAAGGACTTGTGTGCGCCTCGTTGGAGATCGAAGCTTTCCGACGCTGCGCCGCCCGCATTTGGCTTTCTTTTTCTTGTTCCTGCATCAACTTTCGCGATGCACACCCTCGCTTCAACACAACACACTGCCGCCGAGAGCCCACTTGTGTGAAGCGATTCGCAACTTTGCGCCACCCATGCCGGACATGATATTGATCAAGAGTATTCGGAAAAAACTTACACGGGAATCGGTCGTGAGAGAGACGGGTGAGGCGATGTTCGTCGAGACAGTCCTGTGGTGGTGGCCTGCTTACGGGCTGCTGAATGGCTGGCGCGTGGGCAGCTGGGCTTATTTTAGGTGGGGCGTCCTAGCAGAATCAAGTCAGAATCAAGTGAACCTCCAGCTCTGCTCTTTCGGCTGCGTGGGCTGCGGAATCGAGGGTCGCGGGTCGACTCAAAGGCGAAGAAGGGTGAGTCGCGTAGTTGGTGGAATTGGGGCTGCACGGCTGGCGCTATGTCTCGTAGGGTCTTCTGTATTGTCTACACGACGAGAGACTATTCAAGTCCAAGAACGTGCCCATGTGTTTTCCTTGCCAGTAATGCTACGATGCTCAATAGCATAATTTCGGTGTTTGGCCTCGATCCAATGCAGTAGAAAACCGCTTCATCAGCCCCGCCGGCAGGGCTGTTTCACGATCGTCAAAAACACCGTGGGTTTGTCCCCCGCCCTCTTGCTCTGCACACCCCTGTAAGAAGCAGGTGGGTCCCGGTCCTCAGCGAGCCCGACTGTCAGCGCTCAGACCAACCACAGGCGGACAAGCCTCGGCACATCACGTAGTCTTCCCAAGCCGCGCATCATCAATCATCAATTGCGGTTTCCCTTTCACCCCATTCAACGTCGCCCACGGAGCCCAATTGTTCAAACCAACGGCTTCTTCAAAATGAGTGACGCCGAAGAAAATCCCAAGTCCGACGTACCGACCTGGCAAAAGACCCAGGCCCCAGCCCCTGAATCCGTCACCGAATCATCCCAGTCGCCGGTGGCAACCCTCGAACAAGCGCGCAAGTTCGTCTGGGACCCAGCGGTACAGACAGCGACGAAAGAACGCAAGTCCGAATTTCTACGGACCAAGGGTGTATCTCAGGCCGACATCGACGAGCTCCTAAAAGATGATGCCTTGGAGCCTCAAGCAGAGCCGCACGCAGCGGTTGTAAGTCCCCTAAACAACTACCCCAACCACAACATCCAAAGCTCACGCCCCTCGCCAGACCCAGGACAAACCGGTGCCGCCTGCATCCGAACTCAAGGCCCGATCAGAATCACCATTAGTACCTCGGACACTCGAAAAGAAAGACGACCGCCCACCTATCATCACCTACCCCGAGTTCCTGACCAAACCCACCAGACCACCCCCCTTGATGACAGCCACGGGCTTTTTCAACACGCTCTACGCATTCGGCGGCTTCGCAACACTCCTCTACGGCACGAGCAAGTTCGTGCTCGAGCCCATGGTCGCCTCTCTTACCGAGGCGCGAATCTCTCTGCACGACACGGCCAAGGAGGACCTCGTCAAACTGGTTGACAAGCTCGAGGGTCTTGTGTCCGAGATCCCTCCCCACAAAGCTGCTCTTACGGCGCACACGAATGAAGGGGATTATCACGATGAGGACGACGCGAAAAGCAGCTACGAGGATCCCACCGAGCTCTTCCACCGCGACATCGGCGTACAGACCTCGTTGCCCTCGACTCCCCTGCGGGCTACAACACCCGAGCCGGAACCTCCGGAACCTGCCAGCACACAGCAGGCACGTCGAGTTGCGGAGCTTGTGGCGTCGGTCCGCGCCATCAGCGACGGGCTCGTCGCGCAGAGTGAGGCTTACGGCGATGTTAGGGAGTCAGTCGTCGGCGTGTTTCGAGATGAGCTGGACGTACTGAGCTCGGCACGCTCAGGGGCGAATGACTTTGGGTACCCGAGCTATGGCAACGTGGGAGGCCGCAACGAGCCTGATGACGAGATCAAGAAGGCGAGGGATAACATCAGGAGGGTTAAGGGGGTGTTGCTGAGCACGAGGAGTTTTCCAGCGTCCACGAGGTAGTTGCTTGCGAAACTGAACAATTAGCTCAAGAGATAGCTGGCGGTGCATCAGGCCTGGAAGGGGATCGCAGTACATCAAATGTGCTGCGCCAAGAGCCGGGGAGGGGCAACTTGGAAGAAGTCACAGTGAGGTGATCTTTTTGGGGTAGTTTGCCTGGGTTCAAGACATCGAAGTTGGTTTTGAGCGCCGTTGACTATCCTTAGCAGTATCGATCGTTTGCGATTCATGATTTATCCCAGCGCCTTGGTTGGCCGGGAGGAGGATGGTTGCTTGTTTGCTCTCGTGTTGGGGTGCATTCTGCAAAGCGATAAGTGTAATGGCATGTGCTTACTGGTCCTGGGCGTTACAGACTATCGCTAGACTATGTTAGAGGGTCAGACGGGTATATGCGGGGAAGTGGCGGCGGGAGGGTGTTAGTGTTGGATCTGTCAACGGCTGAAGCGTCTTCCAATGCCATAAAATGGCCATGGGGAAGTGGTGGGCAAGTAACGTGATGTCAGCGGAGGACTCCGAGGTCAGTGTGAGATGTGGCGAGGGGTTCCGTGATGGAATCCAAATGAAAAATGCCAATTTTGTAGGCGCGGGGCCTGTTGATGGCTCATGCTTCTTAACCAGAGGCACCTGACTGCTGTGCAGCACGGCGCTGCATCTACAACCTGATTGACTTTCTGCAATTTTCTGTGCTCTACATAGTGGTTTGCGTAGTGTTTGTCTCCCAATTGAGGATCGCTTACCACACAGTCTGAGCAAAGCTGAGCTGTGGCACTGGCAGCTCCGGCCGAACCTTACATGCGAAAAACGCGGAAATCCGCCACGGCGTCGGGATGGGTTCACCGCCCATCCATCCGAACCTGGCCACCGTTGAACGTGGAGGGAGGGAGGTTGGTTAGCAATAGCGCCCCTCAACTAGGCGACGGATATGCGCCTAGACTTGAACACTTTCAGAGGTGAATATGCAGAGGTTAGCGGAGCAGGCCACGCCAGTTAATCTCCCGCGGTGCGTCCTGCCATTCTCGTTTGCGGAACGAGGTGCTGCTGTGGAAGGGGAGTGCTGCAATGCAGCAAGCCGAACATGTGAGGTTAGCACGTTAGCTGAGCGGGACGGCTGATGGACACTTGGTTTGCACTCTGACAGCGGCAGGAGGCCATATGGAGGAAGCGATGTGCTGCGAGGCTCGATGGAGGTTGGGGATTCGCCTCCAGGATGGCACCTCAGGTCTGGAGAAGGGCACAAGGGGTATGGACGAGGTTTGGATCCCAGCTTCTTTAGCGCAGTCACACGATGCGGCAGGAAGAGAAAACGGTCCCCGCCAGCTCAGCTTCCCCACCCTCTTCTGCCCCCTCTGCACCCCAAGCGCCACCCCAATCAATCGCTGCTGCCGTCTCACCCTTGCAATTCTGCACACTAGCCGTAGTTTTGCCATCTGACCCTCCGCGATTTGACTTTGAGCTGGACATAGGTAGCACACACCCCGAGTGGCCTGTTCCTTGCTCGTTTTTCGCAGTGAAAGAGGAAAAGACAGCGAGTGTGGAAGGCGAAAAGCGGGCAGGCAAGCAAGACAAATTGGCAGACCATCCAAAACCACGCATGCCACCGACCGCCGAGATGCAACAGGCAGGACAAGCATCAGGGCAGGATGGCCGGCACGCAGCAGAGGTGCCAATGCACGCCGACGAGGTGGTGATCTTAGAAGCGCCAGCGCCAGCACCGGCGCCCGTCAACAACAAAGCGCCGATCCCTAGCCTGCTGTTCCCGTTTTGGGAGTACAAGCCCTTGGGGTGTAGTGGCACTGCACAGAGCTCAGAGACATCTCACGAGCCCGGGGTTGGGGCCAGTGCGACCCCAGAGCCGAAGCAGGGCGTCTTCAACTTCAACCTAGACAGCATGTCGAGTCCCCAGTGGCCTCGACGGGAGCTTGATCCGTCCGGTAAGTCATCGCACCTTTTTCCTGCTTTGCGATTTGCTTGCTGTCACGGATCTTGAAACCTGGCCATCTTCTTTGTCCTTGTTTCGTTTTGCGGAGTCCCGTCACACCAAAGCGGACTGCGCCGAGGAAAGATCGAATTCATCTAAAAATATCCGGTGAGGAGTTCGCGGTACTATGCCATTTGCAAGCATTGTTTAGCTGAGCTGGGAGAGAAACTCCGCGGGGCTGGTGGGCAAGACATATGAGACCTTGTCACTTACTAGCTGGGCTGTTGGAGTCAATGCGCGGATCGCTGATGTGCATCCCCCCCCTCAAGGCGACCACCAGGACATCATACCACTTGCGGCCCATGTCACCCCGCACCACTACCACTCCCGCAAGCTCCCCGCTCTGCCAACTCATATAAAGCCGGCCCTGCCAGAGGTGCGCGAGGGCGCATGTGGCGATCCTGAGTTGCCTGTCACACTTAACCAACAAACATCGCCCAAAATGATTTTCTCAGATCTCTACAGGTCACCAAGGTCGCCCTTTAGCAAGCTTCGCGTCTCACATCCTCATGGAGTTCCCCTACCACCAGACCTCGATGCCGACCTCGTTAGCAAGGACAAAGCCAGGCAAAAGGAAGCCGTACGGAGGTTTCTGATCGAAAAGATTCGCGACGACTGGAACTTTGTCTGGCCACCCGCACTGCCGTCACAGCCCCTGGCTTCTGAGGATGTCCCCACCAGCGAGGCTCAGGCCGTAGTCGAGACTCCGGACAGCACACCTGCCGCCCCGGCGATCGAAGACGATGCACCAAGGGATCCCGGAGAGGAAGCAGACTCCGAGTCTGATGCCGAGTCTGTTTACAGCACTGTATCCGAGGACCAAGTGCACTTTCGCCCACGATTGGAATGGACTTCTGATCTCTCTGATGACGACGAGCCCCCGGCCAGCGCCTCTCCCTTCCGCTTCGATAGCCCAGATGCTGTTGGCGCAGTAGTTAGCTGCTCGTCGATTGCAAGGCAAACCCGTCGGCGGAGAGCCGTACGGGAGGAGGTTACCTGGAACCCAGGCCTAGCATGCTTTGAGGCCCGTCGTAATGCCTGGACAGGTGCCAAAACTGTGCGCGTCAAGCCCAAGGCACCGTCGCCCATCTCGCCGTCGTCTCCTCGGCGGCTGTTTTGGCGCCATCACCGCTCGGGGTCGGCAGCTTCCAGCCACGGCGGCATCGGTTCAGGCTCACCGCCATCTGTTTCCTCACCCCTGTCGCCAACGACTACTCGCACATCGCAACAAACCGACGCGTCGACCGTCTCCCACCCGTCATCTGAGCAGGACCTGGCCAACGCCGCTACCAAAACTACGCCAGATGCAGGGGTGCAGAGAACATCGTCTCAGGAGTCTTCTCATGGCCTTTATGCTGTCGAGACGCTCATCCCCGTGCCGCCTCCCCTCCTACCATCCCAAAATCCGATGCGTGCCTCTGTTACCCCTTCGATTTATCCGTCTCTCTACGACAAAATCGTTGTACACAGCCTGCAGCCATCGTGTCCGGTGAATCTAGGCGACATGATCCGCGCCTGTGTCGTCGGGTGGAAGCGCGATGGGGAATGGCCGCCGAGACCGACGATGGCCGCCACAGCGCTGACCGCCATGGAACTGGCAGCTATACGCCACCGTAAAGCGGCCGCTGCTCAACAGCAACATGCGCATGCGCGCAAGGCTAGCACCGCCACGGTTGGATCCTCAAGACGTCTGAGCTTCGGGTTTTTAGGGGGTAATAAGGTGGTAGAGGAAAAGGAGTCCAGAGATGCCAAGGAAAACGGCTCAGATGAGGGTGCTGGGAAGGGCATCCGACGGAGTCTTCAGAAGGTATTCTCGCTCGGCCACGTTCATACCACTGGGAGCACTCCACTATCGCCCACGTCCCCTGTCAGCGCGAATCCTACCCTGACAGCCACTGGGTGAGGATCGATATATGATATGGTGTTCTTATCTCTTCCGCATGGGCGACAGATTCTGAGGGTAGATGCTGGAGCCTAAGAAGACGATACTTGGCACGACATGATGAGCATGTAGACGGCGGCTGGACGCATTTGGAGCGCGGGCGGTGGCATGGATTGGGTTTGGCCAGGTTCGATCCCCGTTTAGGACCAGGTCGGGCCATTGGATTTTTTTTATTCAGGCTTTTTGCATCAGGTTGCCATGCCTTCCTCGGGCGTTTTCCCCCAATTCTTCTTTGACCGAGTAAAGGATGTCATGATACCCCCTATCAAGTATTTTTATCTTCATAGTGTTGCAGAACAGGCCGTATTTATACCCTGTAGTTCGAGCTCTAGTATAATAAGGGGCAACACGAGTTGTTGATCCCCCAACAAATCTCGGCTTCGACTTTTCTTACATGACCACGCCATTTGCAATTAACTCTCCAAGCTCAACTATAATTTCCATGTCCTATGCTTCCTATCTACTTGAGAAGCCATCGATTTATCGAGATATCCGCTATTTTCACCAAGCCACTTAGTCTACCAAAGGTATTTAGATATCCGCTGCGCTCCTCTCGCAAAACCCCGCGTCCAACCACCCGCCCCTGTCCACCAGTCATAAACAAAAAAAATATTGAACGCGAACAAAATTGAATGATGTAAGGTAGAGTAATACTTAACCCCTCAGAAAGCTTACATACCCGAAATCCGCATCGCCCCATAGCCAACGGTGATGACGACGACGAGCGTCATCAAACTGCTGGGCACACCGCGGCTGATGAAGTGCTTGACCTGGAGATAGCGCTGACCAGTGGGATCTTCTTTCATGATGGCAGCTATCCAAACTGGTTAGTATTCCACGGAACCACAAATCAGAAGGCGATGAAGACTTACTCATATTCGGGAACCCACTCGTCGGCAAGGCCATGGCAGCGCTGCACATGAGCACGCCAGCCATGACGAGAAGGTTAGGGTGGGGCTCGTCAAGGCCCTTGCCGACGTCATACACCAGAGGCAAGATGATAAGGGCGGCGACGGTGTGGCTGATGAAGGTAGCGATGACGAGGATGAGGCACGAAAAGACGACAAGGACGCCGTAGAGGCTGAAGTCCCGAACCTCCTCAGTAATAGCCTCGGTGACAGTGTGCAGCAGGCCCGACGAGTTGACAGCCTTGCCGAGCGACAGCCCGCCAGCAGCCAGAATGATGATGGTCCATGGGAAGTTGTTGAAGTCCTCCTTGGTCAGAATGCCGACGCCGAAGAAAAGCACGATGGGGATGATAGCAATGACACCCATGTCACCAAAGATCGATTCGAGCTGGTGCGATGCGCACCATAGGCCGATAGTGCTGACTGTCACGATGGACACGAACCATTGGAGCCCAGTGAAGGGGTCGCGGACCGGACGGATCGGTACAATAGTTGTGCCCCGCCCGGGACGGAAGGTTACGAGGAGGAGGATCCAGATCAGGAATAGGGAGATGACGCCCACGGGAATCACGATGAAGAACCACTGACCCCAAGTCGGCGCGGGTTCCATGATGCCAATCGCAACAACATTTTGCGGCGAGGCGATAGGCGAAAGCATGCCTCCAATGTTGGAGGCAAGAGCGATTCCGATGATGACAGCCTTGGACATGTTGGATCCTGCTGGCAGGTTGCGCAACATTGGCTACGTTGAGTTGGTTAATCCTAGTCTTACAATCTTAGAGAGGGCACGGCAACTTACCTCAATAATACCAAAGCAAAGAACCGGGGCGGCGACGTTGCTGATCAACATACTGGCGACCGCAGCCACAGCCATGTTGGCGATAAGTACTGTCCTGGGACGCGTTCCTGCTTTACTCAGCACGAATGTTGCAATCCTCTTGTCGATGTTGCATTTGGAGAGAGCCGCCGCAAGGGTGAAGCCACCGAGCAGAAGCATGATGACGGGGGTCCACATGGCAGCAAAGACGGCGGCGGTAGCATCTTTGGACCCCAGCCTCAAGTGCGGCTTTTCCTTGTCGCGGAAGACGTTCAAGACAACGCACAGAAATGGGATAGTGAGAGATGTCACGAATAGGGGGATTGCCTAATATATCAAGTCAGTAACAGGGATACTTTTGAGACTTGGGAAAATGCTTACCTCCGTCGCCCACAATAAACTGACCAGCACCAACAACGCAAGGCAGTTTTGTTGCTCAGCCTTCTCCAAAATAGGGGCCAACAGAAGACCGAAAAATATGGAGAGAATGAGAATGAGGTTGATCATGGTGGAACTGATGAGCCAGGTTGGGCAGGTGAAGCGCCCGAGGGGTGTCGATATCTCCGTTTTGGGCAATACCAACTCGTCGTCGCCTTGTAGTCTCGTCTTATGTGGATCTACGTCAAGACCTAGAAGCGTATGTCCCAGGCTAGCGGCTTCGGCCCGTCGCTCAAGTCCAATCAGATCTCTCCATACGGTATTCCGCTCCCAGACAACATGCTCCCTCAAGTGCGATCTGAGGTCTCGGTTTGCGGCTTCCACGTCGCCATTCGTGATAATGAAGGCATAGGCCTTGATCATCTCAGAAATCCTCCCTTCCAGAGCCTTGGATGTCTCGGGATGGAAAGGATACGCTGTGTCAACGGCTGCGTCCATGTATTTTGGCCGCAGTCGCCGGTCGATGATTTTATCGAACTTTTTGAGGACCTTGCTAAAGCCCGTCCTGTTCAGCTGAATAAATGATTTCAGCTCACAGAACTGAACATAAAGTGCGATGATCCTCTTCTTCAGCATGATACCCGAAGAGAAGGCAGCAGCTTGCTCAGCATAATCGTCATCGTAGGTGACACTGTACCTCCGTAGCGACCTAGTCAGCTCCGTAGAGGCGGTGATATCTGTCGGTGCAGTCCTTCGCCTGCCGAAGCTGGCCCTCCTCCTCTTTGTTGTGAGGCCGGTCTCCTCGTCACCCTCCTCGTCGCTATCCTCCAGGCCATCCTCAGTAGAGATACGGCTCCGGGTGCTCTCGCTCCGGGGTCGTGCGGGGCGGGCTCTTTCGCTGGAACGGGTGGGTGGTCGGAAATCGTCGGCACCACCAGATTCTGTATCAAATGCGCCTACATCCAACAGTAACATTTGCTCCTCGTCGATCAGCTCTTTCTCCTTGACAACATAGAAAGACGAGACTTTCTCCAGCTCGACATCGAGGGCACGAGTGAAGACGGCTTCGGGGTCATCGTGCAGAATGAGAGGGCGGGCCTCAGCATCGCCACCGGCGGACTGGTGGACGGATTTTTCGAGCTGGTAGATGCTGGAGGTTTTTGTCAGCGCAGGTGCGAGTGCAGCGGGAAGTCGCTTTGCAGAGCTCCGTACAGCTTCTTGAGGTTGCTGTATGCGATATAGTGGCTGCTCCAGTCGGGAACAGCGTTGAACTGGATACTGTGAGAGAACTTCATTTCGTCCTGTTGGTCAAGCCAACGGCGTTTCTCGGCCCTTTTGAGCGCGTTGCTGTGTTTAGGGTTGTGATTACGGCTGCGATTGCGGTTGCGACTGTCGGGGTAGTCAACTAGTTCGAATTCGTCGAGACTGCCTTTGGGCGGATCGCTTCGCCCTCCCCTATGTGGACTCCTGTTGGGCACTCCCTGGGCAGGCGCAGATTGGCGAGAGGAGGGGCTATAGCGTTGAACTGAAGGCGGTATGGTGGCTGCTTTTGCCTTGCAGGCAGGCGAAAAGCATAAATGTTGAAGGCTCTGGAGAACTTGGAAATGGGGATGGATCACTTTCGGGTGAGAGTTTGGGAGTCCCGAGTCTGCCAGTGCCCTGCTCTTCTACTAAAACCTTGGCTGTTGCCAATGGCCAATCGACCACCCCCACCATTCCGATACAAAATGGGATCCACCTTACCCCCCTGCCTGGGCCTGCCCGCCAGGACGCTGACAGAGGACCACTTACATTTAGGTAGGTACCCAAGGTGGATAGCCACAGCATAGTACCCACCGAGTATTTTGAAAGTGCTGCTCAGAGCCTTTCAAATGCTGTTTGTAGCTTTATTCTAAGACAAATAGTGTTGTTGTTTATTCTCGGGCGGTGTAACTTACACTTCCAAAAATTGTTGACTACAGTAAGACCTAGGTAGGTACCTTGCTTGAAGTTCCATGCCAATCCACAGGTACCAAGGGCGCATCTCTGCACTCCGATTGCGTGCTCCTGTAACCTGGTCTTCGGGTTTAGCGTCTCTTAAATTGACTTACCTACTTGCTGGTGACACCCTTTCCAGCGCTTTACCGATTATCAGTCAAGGAGTGAGCCCAATAAGGACCTGAATAATTGCTATAGCATCTACTTTGATCAAATGGTTCGACTAATGTGGCGGTAAAAAAGAGTTACACCTCAAACGCCGCAAGAGTACAATTAGGATCTACTCCTTTGACTTGAAGAACCTTGATGGTCAGAGCAGAGACCATCAGACTGCTACTGTTATCGTGGAAAACCCCAAATAGAAGAATGGATACTTGAACTCATGCGTGCTCCTGGGTGGAGTCGCGGGTTGTTTCGCTCTCGCAGACATGGCCCGAAAGAAAGTAAGGTGTTCAACCTATACAACTAAGCCTGACTGTGAGCTTTGCATCGCGAGACATTGGCAGTTTATTTGACTGTGGGGTAGGCATCCCCATACAAAGCAAATCCTCTCGATTTATTGCCACAATTTCAAATTATTCTACTAAACCCCTTTGCTACTCTCGTCAACCACCCCCTTCCATCCTTCCAATACTTTGGTATATGTCGCGGGTCTTAGTTGAGCGCAACCGGGCTGAACGCCTAACTGCTTGATGATGCTAGCGAAATCGCTGATGCCTACCTGGGTATTTGCGACAAGGACACCACTTGATGCGTAAGATTATTCTCACTAATGATACCCATGACTGGAGTAGGGGAAGAACTAGAATACCTACTTATGTTGCCTGCCTTCGAGACAGACTTCGAACCGCCGAAGTAGTCCTTGACCGATACCTAACACATTGCGAATATAATTAAATAGTTATGGAAAGAAAAACTACGCAAAGGTGTACACTAACACCTGAGCCACAAAAAAAAGTTTATTTAAAACGGTATACCTAGCGTATTATATAGTTATGTAGTTTTTATATTGGAGACCCGTCTCCTGATTATAGGTTTTTTCTTTTTCGTTCTGTCGGAGTTGTGTAAGTGCCTTTGAAATGAGGACTGAAGGTCGTCGTTGATGATTCGGAAATGGCAGTGCTGTGTACCTAAACCCTAACCCTGGAGTTGGCTTTGCGTGCCCAGGTGCCTCGGGACGGGACTGTCGTGGCGCCACCACGCTGCTTCATTCCGTCGCGCCTGACCATGGCCAATGCCGTCATGCTTCAGGGGCCGACACAGGCACCAACCCAAACTCCGCGAGCTTGCCGAGTTCAAACCTCCACATCCTAACTCACGAACACTCCTCTTAAGTATCGGCTGCAGCCTGGAGCGGCCCGAGAGCATTGTTCGCTGCGCCTAATGCATCCAAAACCGTGATATCGAGACAACAAACCCGGAGCTGGCGGTCGCCATGCTCTCCGCATTCACAGCTCGACCCATCATCGAGCTCAAGCAACGGGACAGGTCCAAGATAGAATCCATCCTTGCGTACGGTGTGTTTTCCACGGCCAAGTTCTTTTGGTTCTCAATCAGCAACTAAACCCCAGCACCAGGCGATCGTGTTCTTGTTGGCCTCAACACTGGCTCCCTTCGAATCTATCGTCTCAATGAGGTTCCATCGCTGTCTCCAGCCTCAGCTCCGTCCTCGTCACCGCCCCTAAGCAAGCCAGCCAACGGCAGCTCCTCGCTCCTCTCCGCGCAGATCGCCGCTTCCAACCCACCCGACCCGAGCACCCCCACCGCGACCGCGGCTGCCCCTCGAGATGGCCAGCCCCCGTCCCCGACGGCGCATGGCGGCGCATCGGCAACCAAACCGACCGACCTCCTGCGCGAAGTAGAAAAGTTCTCGACGCGCGCCATCGAGCAGCTGGCCATAATCAAGGAAGCCAACACGCTTGTGTCTCTGTCCAACTACGCAATCTCCCTCCACGACCTGCAGACATTCGAGCCCATTGAGGCGCCGCTTACCCGTACCAAGAATGCCTCGACCTTTGCCGTGACGAGTAATATTGTCAAGGATCCGATGACGGGAATTCCCGAGATTATATCGCGGCTTGCGGTAGCCGTGAAGCGCCGGCTATTGCTGTGGTCGTGGCACGAGAGCGAGCTGTCGCAGGACGTCACTGAAATCGTGTTGGCCGAGGCAATCCGGACCATGACCTGGGCAAGCGCGACCAAGGTTGTCTGTGGCATGAATAGTGGCTACGTGATAGTTGACGTCGGGTCGGCTAGTGTGGAGGACATCATTGGGCCGGGCGCGATCGGCGGAGCGGCAGGCGGTCAGGGCCGCTTTGGAGCTGTCAGTGCCGCTGGGATGGGCTATATGGGCCTGGGGGGCTACATGCCGAAGCCTCTGTCAACAAAGCTCGCCGATGGCCAGCTGCTGCTTGCCAAGGATATCAATTCGCTGTTCATTGATGACTCGGGGAAGGCTCTTGAGAAGCACCAGATACCCTGGCAGGCGGCCCCTGATGGGATTGGCTATAGCTATCCCTACATACTGGCCTTGCAACCACCAACAAAGGGGAGCTTGGAAGTCAGGAATCCGGAAACGCTGAGCTTGCTGCAAACCGTGAGCCTCCCTGGAGCCGCAGCTCTTCACTTCCCTCCGCCAACAGTGAGTTTGGCACACGCTGGGAAGGGGTTTCACGTTCTGAGTGACAGGGCCGTGTGGAAGATGGATGCCACGGACTATGACTCTCAGGTCGAAGAGCTAGTTGAAAGCAAAAAGTTCGACGAAGCCATCAGCATATTAGGTATGCTCGAAGATGCACTTCTAAAGAACAAGACCCAAACAATGCGAGAGGTCAAGATGCTCAAGGCTGAGACGTTGTTTCGGCAAAAGAAGTATCGGGAGTCGATGGATCTTTTCAATGAGGACGAGGTTCATGCGCCTCCGGAGAGAGTATTGAAGCTCTATCCGAAGATTGTAGCCGGCGATCTATCTGGCGTCGAGGATGAGAAGGCCGAAGACTCTGGCCACGAGGAGTCAAACGGCAAGACCAATGGTGACACGACACTGAAAGCTGACGCTGCTCTCGAAGTCTCGTCTCCTCAGAGGGCTGGAGGCTTCACCAAATATCTCATGGGCCATCGCAAGCTCAACCCCGAAACCGCGTCGATTGCATCTTCCAGGAGGGTATCAGACACCGAAGATGCTGCAAGCATCAGGGGCAAGCCGACCGATGAGCAATCCCAGGATGAGAAAGACCTTATGGCCTCTGTCTTGGAGCTGAACAGCTACCTAGCTGGCGCCAGGGCTAGACTGCAGCGAGTGATCGACCCGGCCACCGGCAAATTGAAGCCGAGAAAAACACAGAGTGGCTCAACTGAGGAGGCATTCCAAAGCCTCTTGACTTTCTCGCGGGAAGAGAGCGAGGAACAGCTCGAAAAGGAGCTTCGAGAGACCTTTAAAGTCGTCGATACTACCCTTTTCCGCGCCTTCATGTACTCCCGCCCCACGCTCGCTAGCTCTCTCTTCCGAATCCCCAACTTTTGCGACCCCGACGTCGTCAACGAGCGGCTTGTCGAGCACAACCGCTTCAACGAGCTCGTCGATTTTTTTTACGGCAAAAAGCTCCACAAGCAAGCCCTCGAGCTGCTGTGCAAGTTTGGGTCACCGGACGAACCCGATGACGCCGCACCCGGGCTGCACGGCCCGCAACGGACGGTCGCGTACCTCCAGGGGCTGCCGCCCGAGATGATCGACGTCATCCTTGAGTTCTCGGACTGGACGCTGCGGAAGGACCCCAAGCTCGGCATGGAGGTGTTCTTAGCCGACTCGGAGAACGCCGAGACGCTGCCGCGTGACCAGGTGATCCGGTTTTTGGGCGGCATCGACCCAGCGCTGGAGATTGAGTACCTCGAGCATGTCATTACTGAGCTAAACGACATGACACCCGACTTCCACAACCGGCTAGTTGAGTTGTTTATTAGGCAGCTTAGGGAGCAGGAGAGGGGAGAGGATTGGGGCCTGCTAATGGAGAGGCTGGTGCGCTTTTTGAAGGAGAGCCGGCAGTATAGCCTTAGCAGGGCGTTTACTATGATCCCTAGAGACGGTGAGATGCGTTTTACATGAGGACGTGGGGGGATGGTTTGCTGACTGGTGTGTAGACCCGCCATTTTACGAGGCACAAGCGGTTGTGCTGAGCAACATGCAACAACACAAGCAGGCCTTGGAGATTTATGTCTTCAGGATGCAAGATTATGCCAAGGCAGAAGAGTAAGTTCCCATCCTTGCTCACTGTCTATTTAGTGTGTAGTGTGCTGATTGACGAATAGTTATTGCAACCGCATCCACAAGACACAGGACTCGCATGTGGCCTCGCCGTCGCAGACACATCACGGCGCTGCCGAAGACCCGGAGGACGCACAGCCCTCCATCTACCACACATTACTCTCCCTCTATCTCACGCCGCCGCCGCCGCACAAACCGAACCTTGGTCCGGCGCTAGATCTACTTTCTAAGCACGGTTCCCGTCTCCCGGCGACATCTACCCTTTCGCTGGTCCCAGACACGCTGCCGGTGGCTGAGCTCGAGTCGTATTTCCGTGGGCGCATGCGCAGCGCTAACAGTGTCGTCAATGAGACGCGTGTCGTTGCCGGGCTGCGCAAGACTAGGCTGGTGGCGAACCAGGCGCTGCTTCTCCTTGGCGACGGGATACCGGGTGGGCAAGGGGGAAGAAACAGGCGTGTCGTCATCAGCGAGGAGCGCGTGTGCGGAGCATGCCACAAGCGGCTGGGTGGCAGCGTTGTTGCTGTTATGCCGGACAATACGGTGGTACATTATGGTTGTTTGAATAGGGCCCAGTCGGGCGCGACGGGGGCGTCTCATTTGGCTCCGCAGGTGGGAGCTTGGGGGAGAAGTGGTGGTGCGGGAGTTTGAGCAAGTGGGTTTGTAGTAGTACTAATGCATACGCATAGGGAGGGAGGCGGTGGTGGCCCTGGTTTTGGGTGGATTGGATTTTGGTGTGTTGTTCGGTGCGTGTACAACGAGCAGTGAGAGCAGAATACAATACCCCCTGTATATAGGCGGCTGAACCACCTTGGCCGGTCGGGATGCATAGTAGTGACGTCGTTGTAGGTGCATATTGGTGAAATCCCAAAACACATGTCTGCCCAAACTAGAGCCGGACGATCGGTTGAATGGTAATTGTATTAGTCCTCTTCAACCACCTCCTCGCCATAGTTCTCTTCCTCCTTGGCGTCATCGATGACTTTGCGGTTCTTCTTGGCGTTGGCGCTGAGCTCCTGCACCCTGAGGTTGTCCTCGCCCATGCGCGCCGTCAGTTCCTTGTTGATCTGACCTTGAGTGGTGAGGACGGCGCTGCGCAGGGAGCCGAGGTAGGCACTCTTGATCTCTGCGGCCGTGGCCTCGGTGCTGCGGGGTGGAGGGTTCACGGGGTTGAGCAGAGTGAAGGGCTCGTTGCCCGCGCCGGAGGTGTAGACCGCGGAGAGGGTGAGGGGTTGTTGTTGCTCGGCTTGACTGCCGTTAGGTTGGTCGGGCATCTTGGCGGGTGTGAGTGAAGGCTCGGGTGGTGATGGTGGGGTGAGCTTGGGCTGATGAGAGGGCTGCTCTTCAGGAGTGGAGGGTGGGGGTGAGGTGAAGAATATCCCCTTGACTGCGCTGAGGAAGTTGCCCATGAATGTGGGCTGTGATCCAGCTGTTTGTGTTGGTATTTTGGTCTGGTTCGGCCTGGTTTGAAGTCAAGATGCCGTTTTCTTAACCTAATGATGAGTCCTGTGGTGGGCTGCCTTGAAAATCGGCCGCAATGCGGGACCTGAGTGGGCGGGGAAAGCGGGATCGGCGTCGCCGCCTTCCATGGTTGTGCGCTGCACCCCAGCGCAGTGGTGTTCCATTCCCTCCGCTGCGGGCAGCTGCAGGATAGGGCTAGGGGCACTGGGGTCGCTAGGGCGTGGCGTCCAGAGTGTGTCAGGCAGGTGCATTGCAGCAGTACCTTCACACCAACGAGGGAAAAAGCAACAGTGGGTTATTGGAACGGCAACAGGCAGGGCAGCAACAGCAACGTGCGTATCTGGATTGGATCTCCTCCCATCGCGCCTTGATCCCAAACAGGACCCAAATTTTGTTCGTTGCTGTCGTTGTATGTCGTCCCATTCCACACTCCTCAATTGCTCCTCTCCGCCCTTCGCGCAAACTGGCCCTTCCCGTGTTGCCAGATCACTCGACACTTTCAGGATTGCTAATAGCGATTGCCCCTGATACCCACTCGATGCGGTAACCCTGGGCCTGGAGCGCAGACACCGAGTCGCAAGATGTGACAACCCCTCGAAACGAAGCAGACACCATGCAACCCGCAAGACCCACGCCGAGGGCTCCAGGGAGCTTCTCGCCTCTACCCACCAGCAACTCCACCGGTACGGACCTGTCGCGCCCGAGGCCGAAGGTGAAGCGTCTGGACACATCCTCGGGCGACGATTCGGCATCCCTGAATATCACCAAGGCCCGCAATGGTCACTCGGCTGTCCAGCAGCCCTCCCCCGCGACCCCCATATACGCAAGCTTCACCTCCCACAGCAACGGGAGCGCCAGCAGTCTGCACAACTTCTCCCGTCCGACTTTGTCGACCGCCATCTCTGCCGCCCGGTCCGTCGCAGGGACACACTCGCCCAGCGACACCACGCCGCGCAACGGCCCGTCTCCCTTAGCCCTCCCCCCGACGGGCGCAACATCCCCCGCCTCATCGACCTTCTCGGGCCGTGTCGGCCACTCGCGCAAGCACTCGCAAAACGCCGGAATGTTCGAACCCACCCTGCCCTCGACGAGCACATCCAATCTATCCCATGTTGGCCTAGCGCAGGTTGGTCTGGCGCAGCCCTCGCGCCCCGCGCAACGCCGCGAAATGTCAGCTAGCCAGATCGCTGCGCAGGCAGCATACCAGAATCAGCAACAACAGGCGCAGCAGGCTCAACAGCAGGCTCAGCAGCAGGCTCAGCAGCAGCAGCAACAGCAGCACCACCAGCAACATATTCAACAGCAATTGCAACACGCTCGCCAGCGATCTCAGACGGTGCCGACGCAAGGAGTCGAGTATGAAGCCCCCACTATGTCAAACAAGCGTACAAGTGGTGGGCCATTGAGCCCTCCACTGCTGAGTTTGACAGAGGCGAGCGCGCCGAGAGAGAGCGCCTTTGGGCATCAGGGGTATCACAATGGCCTCGTGGGTAACCATACCCTTGCGGCGACGGCGGCGGCGAACGTCGTCTTTCCCAGATCGGGCCAGTCCTCCCCCAGCCTACCCACGCAATCACAACCTCCACCACCGTCGAGCATGCCGCCCCCCGTTCCAGAGAAACCGGCCAAGGAGAAGTCCAAGGTGAAGCTATTTTCACGGCCGGTGAAGATCGGAGTCAAGGCAGAAGGGAAAGAGAGGCCTCTACCTAGTCCCGGCAAGATTGGCCACTCATTCACGAACTTGCAACGGGCGAATTTCAGCACTACAAGTCTCGACTCGACATCGCAGTCATTCTACAGTCTTGCAAACTCGTCTACTGCGACGATCCGTCCAGTTGACATGGCAGCCGTGGAGAGGGATGGCAAAGAGAAGGAGAAGAAGCACCACTTCTTGTCACGTCAAAAGCACAAGCTCAAGGAAGAATTCCATCTGCCCCTTTCTTCAGCTTCGAGCAACTCCAAGCCCACCGACCCGAACGCTCCAAGTAGTCTCTACAACTTCAACTTGCCGCCAAGTCCAGGCCCGGCCACAACTAGCTTCAAGAGCATGTCGGGGCTTGACTTGCGCCACGGTGGGCGAGCTTTGCGCGACAAAAAGAAGGAAGAAAAGACGTTCGACGACACAGCGTCAACCATAAACCTTGGGAGTGAATGGCCTGGTCCAAGCAGCGTCAACTCCGCCTCGGCCCCATTAACTTTGTCACTCCATCTCAACGAGCCGTTTGACAGTAGCAAGTTTGGGTTAAACAATATGTCCCTGGACGATGCGTGGCCCTTCTTGAAGGCCAAGTTACTCGTCATCTTCGAGGCCGAGGACTTGCGGTTGCCCGTGGAGGACCTGAATCGCGTTGTCACGATGCATATTCAGTATTGCATTGCGCGCCGGAGCCCAAACATTATTGTGGAGGATCTGAGAGAGCTGCTAGCAACGGGATTTTCCAGCCTTGACCAGACCCTTCGCAAGACCCCTGAGGACAGGCTGATCCCTTCGCTCGTCGAGCTCTGGATGTTTACTTTTACCAGCATTTTGCCATACCTCCAAGCCGTTTTTCTACCCTTAGACATGGAATTTGCAGGCAACGGGCCGCTATTGTCAGCAGACCAGGCACGCGATTTCTGGGGTGGCATCCCGTCGATTAGCTCCCCAGTTGAGACCTCTGCGACGCTTGGCCATGGTCAGCCGGTCAATGTGGCACCCGCATCTTCGGTTCTCGAGGTTCGCAGGCTTGTCCTCCTCTCTTTCCGCGACATCGTCATCCTGCCGCGTTACGAGACCCTTAAAACCATGTTCTCGCGCCTATCACTCGAGTTTCTCCCGCAGTCTCTCGCCTCCATGGCATTGGCCTCGCCCGTCCCCGTCCCATCACCGGGGTTTCATAATGCTCAGAATCAGGGCCAGTACCAACAGATGTTCTCCACGTCGCCGTCCGAGTCACAAGGCTCCTTCAGTCTCGCCAGCGTCGGTGGCTTTCCCGTCGGCCCCCGACCCAATACTGCCATGTCGCTAGACCCGTCCGTCTCGAGCTTCCACAGCACCAGCACGACGCTCCTCGGCGACAGCTCAGGCAGCGGCAATCGCAGCCGCGCCATTAGCAACGTCAGCTTCGGCAGTGACAATACCGGTAGCGTTCGGCCCTACACCCCCAACAGCGTCTACGCGCTCGGCGGTTCCATATCACACCTCAGCGGCAATGGCCCTGCTGGCGGCAACGGCAGCGTCACCAACGGCCCCAGCAGCGGGAGCCTCCGCGACCAGAATGTCGAGGGTTCAAAACAGGTCACCGAAATGGTCGGCCGCATGCTGCAATGCATGAGCGTGCTCGCCTCCGTCGGCCATGTCCCCGGCGCGGGCGGTCCGCCTACCAGTGCCACGCCCACCACCACCGCCATGATTGGGGGCGTTGTGGGTGGGAACGGAGAGGACGAGGGCAACCGCATGATTGAGGAGCTGAACAAGCTTCTCAAACTCAATTGGCTCGGGCGCGGCCGTACGGGACGGAACCGCCGTGGCATTGTTGGGGGCCGCGTCGGTCGGAGGGGCGGGGTCATGCTGCCGCCGCCGCCGCTGTTGGCGACGGCTGGCTCGGGGATCTCGGCGGGGACAGGGACTAGTGTCACGTCGTCGTCATCGGGTGTGGCGTCTTGAACCACTGGGAGGGATAAGAAGGGTGTGGAGTTTGGCATGGAAAGTGATGACGGATGGACTTGGAGGTTTGGAAGGGCTGGTTGGTGGACGGAGGGAGGGTGCAAAAGGGGGATACCCACTGCGTCGATGTATTTGCCGTTTTTGCGTGTTGATTATACTACTTGTTATTTCCTGGATGGCGGACGCGGAAATCAGGGGATAGGGGGCTATTCATAGGTGGTCACAGGATTGATCTGGTGTTTTGGGCGTGTATTTATGGGAGGCAAGGCAGGATGGTGATTTTGGCTATTATGAATTTGCCAGGACTCTGGGGAAGCGGCGTCGTTACGGTGAAATGTCACTAGCTCAAGTTTACAGGAGAGCGAGGTACAACATGGATGATCTTTCGGCGGACTGATATTTCCGTGACTCAAGTACACATCTAGCAGGCAGATGCGAATCGCGTGAAGTACCTAAGCAATTTCAGCCCCACAATAAAGAGGGCTTCCAGTGGCCGAAATAGTTTCACAACTAGAAATTGGACATACAGAACCACGGCTTCACGAAGACGATGTTATCTGCACGAAAATGGGCATTCATTAAATCTATGTAGACAAATGCCTCGCTGAGGAATAAATAGTGATCCTGGGAAGATTATCAGCAAATGTCGCTTTCGCAATACGGCAAATACGACAATGTGGGTTGATCCAGTCAGACATCCAAGGAAGGTTGCTCCGTCATTTGTCCCAAGTTTAGGCTCTATAGGACTCAAGTGGAAACTGCGAACGTAGGAATATTTCATCATGATGGATCGGATGCAAGGGGGATGTGCTGTGCGTTCCGGGGAAATTGTTGACTAACCTGATGTTTGATGGGGTAGAATTGGGTAGGTTGCTGGAGATTAGTGACGTGAGGTGCGAGACAGCGCCCTGAATTCAGTAAGGGCAATTTGCTCCGAGCAAGGTTTGGAAAACGGCCGAGTTTTTCTTCTTCTGGTTCCTAGTCAGCGAGCCATCAACCAAATAATGGTGTACACTGCGCAAAACAGCTCCAGCTTCATCAAAAGATGATATTCCGATTTGTCAGACATAAATACTGGCAAGTAGCAGGAATCCCCCGTAGGAGAAACCCGGACAGACGAAGGTTCCTCATGGTCGATTAGGTTGGGAAAAGAAGACATGTTCAAATTGTTGTCATCATTCGAATGGGAATATGCTGGAGGGAAGGTGGTTGTAGAGGAAAAAGCGGCTTACCTGCTGCGTTGATCGTGCCACCAAAACCTGACTCCTTCAAACGGCTCTCCTCATGGATAGGAGCTGGGAGACGCGCGCAAAGGCCGTCCAGAATGGCAGACGCCACGTCGTCTCCCAAATTGTGCCAGCGGATTGCTGGAGGAGACTGGAGGCTAAGGTGGTCGATGTCGAATATGGAAGAGAAGAAAAAGGTGCTTGGAGCTCGAATCGAAGTTGAAGAAATACTCGGGGAGTTGATAGCGATAAGGAAAATTTTGGGTGGGGTGCAGCGTGACTGCGCACGTGATCTCCAACAGGAGGAGTTGTTGGCTGTGACAGGGGTAAGGAGGAAGGGGCCCTCTTAAATAGCCTCCGTGTCGCGGGCGTGGCCCAAATCGTTATATCCGGATTTAGCGTCCACAGGAAGTTTGAAACCGGGCAGTTGCCTCAAAATTTCTCCATGATCAGAGAAGAAAAGGGAAATAAGTATGAAGCTCGATGTTCCAAGATCGGGAGGCTCAGCACAAATTCAAAATACTTGCGATCGGAATTGATCATTTGCACCTGGGGTTGCGCTGTAACATGCACACAGCGTGGTCCTCCAATGGGGCTGGGCTATAAGCGGGGTACCGGGGCGGAATAACAGGTCTTCCTGTCCCGAGTAGCGGAATATCTGTCTCGATATTGGGATGAGGCGCTCTGGCGCACCAATCGCTCGCCGCAGTATCGCTATACCAGACACAAGCCCTCGTTCTCAAAAGCTCGCCATCCCCCAGCGCGCAAGGAGGTTGCGGCAGAGGCCAAGCCAACTCGCGCACCTGCCTCCCACCAGCGAGCTTGAGTCCCGGGCTTTTTTTTGGCCCTGCTTGATCGGTGCCCAGGATCTCTCTCTCTGCGACCGCTTCGACGCCTCCCCGTCTGCAGCACTCCATCCTCCCCTGACCCTCTAACCCTCACCCATTTTTTTTGCGCGTGAGGCATTCTGCAGCCTTGACATGCCTTTGCGTGAACACACACCTGAACACACCTGAGGAGACAGTAACAAACCCACATCTCCGGGACCCCAGGACCGATTTTCCATAATTCTCATCATAAACACATTTGCGGAGGCCGTTGCACAGAGTGTCCCAGCCAGACAATATTTGCGACGGCGGAGGTATCTGGGGCATTTGACGTTGCCGCTGCTGATTTAATCAGCTTTCAATCGGGCAACTTTTTCGCGCGCTTCCTCTCGCTCTCTCACCCTCCCCAGTCGCTGGCTGGGCTCTGGCTCTGGGCTTCCAAGTCCCAACCCCCCGTCCCAAACTCCACAATCGACCACCATCGACCACCTCCGACCACGACACGTCGCCGCCGCACCACTTACCTCGCCCTAACCACGCCTAATAAACGCCAGCCCGACACGTCCTCTTCTGCATGGCTGCAGTGTAATTATCTTTATTCCTGCGTCTTGGCGTTGTTGCTTTGCTCCCAATTCTACTTCTGCTCACTCTCCCGCTGTTCTGCCCCGGCCTCTTCTCGCGCGACGAGTTTCGCCCCCGTCGCCTGACGGCGATATCGATTTCGACGCGGTCGTCGCATTCACTTCCCGCCATCTTGCAGCAGAACACCTCCTTTACTCCATCGATCGCCCCCGACCTCGATTCCTAGCACGCACGCGCGCGCGCGCTTGACGCAGCTCTGTTTGCCGGCCCCCTGTGGCATCTCTGCACTTCCGGTCTTGGCCGAGCTTCGCATGCGATAACGCGGAGGAACCTACGTCGATATCCACGCTGTGGATAATCGACACCCCCGGAGATGATGGCTAGCATGGGCCCATCCTTTCCGCCGCACCCCGGCGGAATGCAGCAACACCCAGGCGCTCCTCCCGGCCACCCCATGGCCCCGGGCATGGCCCACAACCCGAGCCAGCCCGGCGCGAACCCCGGAGGGATACCGCACCAGCTCGTCGGACACATGGGTGTCTCAGGGCCGGGCGCCCAGATCAATCCCGCTGCCCTCATGGGCGGCATGCCGCCTGGTGCTGGAAACCCCAACGCCCACGCCATGCAGCACTTGAATCCAGCGCAAGCTCAGATGTTCCATCACCAACAAATGGGAGGACCCATGTGTATGTACTCGTCCCCGCCGCTTTTTCTCACGCTGCCCTTGGCCTAGCTCACCACATACTGACTACTTGTGGCTAGTCACAAACAACCCGGCCCTCCAACAACAAATGCAGCAGGCGAGGCTGCAGCAACTACAACAGCAGCAGCAAGCGCGGCAAGCGTTGATGGCTTCACAGGTGGCGTACCAGAACATGAACGGCGTGCCCATCGGCGTACCAATGGGCAGCATGAACCCTCAGCAAGTTGCCCAGTACGCCGCACTCAGGAGTCGAATGCAGCCGGTATCTCTCCCCCCTCACCTCCAGCAGGCACAGCTAGCTCAACAACAACAGGGCCAGCCTATGAACGTAAGACACCTTTAACGCATTGCGACTTGCGATGCGACAACTTCCGTAGGTTTTAGTGTGTACATGTGCTAACTTCATTTCTTCAGCCAAGCATCGTAGCCCAGCAAATGGCTCTTCAACAGCAGCAGCAGCAGATGAATCAGATGGGCCAGCAGGGGGGGAATCCTAATCAACATCAGATGAATCCGCATAATCTCAGCCTTCAGCAAGCCCAACTCGCCGCGCTCCAACAACAACAACAACAGGCACAGGCTCAAGCACAAGCACAAGCGCAGCAGCAGGCCCAGCAGCAGCAGCAACAACAGCAGCAGCAGCAGCAGCAACAACAACAACAGCACCAACAGCAGCAACAACAACAGGCTCAGCAGCAGCATCAGCAGCAACAGCAGCAACAAGCCCAACAGCAGCAGCAGCAACAGCAGCAGGCTCAGCAGCAGCAGGCTCAGCAACAAGCCCAGCAACAAGGCCAGGGACAAGCCCAGCAGCAGCAGCAGCGGCAGGAGCAGCAGCAGCAGCAGCAGGCCCAGCAGCAGGCACAACAACAGCAGGCCCAGCAGCAGGCCCAGCAGCAGGCCCAGCAACAACAGCAAAGTCAGGGCGGCCCAGCAAATGGTCCAGGACAAAACCAAGGTCCTACCCAAGGCCCAACACCTCAACCGAACCCGCAGCAGCAGCCTCAGCCCCCCCCAACTCCTCAAACCACTCAGGCGCAACAAGCTCAGCTAGTTGCCCAGGCACAAGCACAGAATGCTGCGGGCGTCGCGAACCTCATGCAGCAGCGGAAACCGGACGGCATGAATTTGAAGGGCGCGTGTTTGCTGAAGTTGATGCAGTTCAGTGAGCACCTCAGCGGAGCTCCTGTAAGTCTATCTATGGAACATGGGCCCATTTTCAGAAAACTGACCGCTCTGCTATACAGAAATCCAAAGATAACAAGGAGAATAACCTCCTGTATTGGAACAACTTCGTCCAGCAGTTCTTTTCTCAGAAAGGTCTCTTCAGACACACTATTCTCATTCAAGATCCGAATGAATCCAGTACTACAGAAAGGCAATACGAGATGTCGTACCCCGCGCTGGCTCGGTACTTCCACACTCACTTTGACAGTGGTGTCAAGACGATGCAATTGATCCTGGATAAGGGAACGATAGATAGGTCATTGCCTAACGATTGCCATTTCATCGAGAATAGCAACGCAAGTCTGGTTTACTGGTTCCAAAGCGGCTCACACGTAAGTCATGGAAGTTTAACATAGCTCTCTTCCGCTGAGATACTAATGCGTCAGCCTAGCTCGTGGCCAACGGTGTACTTCGCGCGCAGTTTGACGCTGAGCAGAAGTTCGAGTTGTTCGAATTCCAAACAACCAAACACGAAGAGTACGTATCGAGAAATCTGGTCATTCATTCGGCCAGACCAGTACATAACTGGGTCAAGGAGTGGCGCGTCATGAACCAACAAGATGGCACGCACTCGCCTGAGATGAGCAACAAAAAGACCAAGCAGAGACCGATGAAGTCACCAGCAAACCCACCGCCAGATCTCGACCTCCCATACGCTTCTGTGAAGACCAATATGGGAATTACCGAAGCCGTCTACCAGTTTCTGGAGGTACGACCCGCTCCGTTCCAGCCTCTTTTACGGGGCGCTAACAATACATGTTACAGATCGTCGAAATCATGGGCCAAATGAGTCCGCTTTTCAATTTTTACCACTCACACCCCGGGCTTGCGCCCTACAGCGCCCTTGAGCAGTATGTCAACCAGATCAACACTTCAGGCCCGCACGTCAACGGTCAGAACATGCCTCAAGGCGGCCCGAGGACCCCCAGTTTCAATCAGCAATTTCCGATGGGCGCTAGCCCAGCAATGGCAAACCAGATCCTGCCCGGCAGCCCCCATATTGGCAGCCCGGCCCCAGGCCAGATGCAGGCGCCCAGTATGCAGCTCCAGGCAAGCCAGCAGGGAACCAGCTCTAGCGGGCCCAGTGCCAACACGTCACCCTCACAAAATAACAAGCGGAGGAGAGCTTCGGCCGTCAAGACTGAAGAAGACACGCCCGCATCTGCACCGACGCCAGCGGCCGCTGGAACCCCTCAGCTCAATGGTGTACAGGGCAAAGCGAAGCCGCCTACTCCGAGAATGCAAAAACGGCTCAAGGGCAATCCGGCATGAGCTCTGCCTTTTCTTGTCACTAAAAGAAGTTTTTTTTTCCAAGGCTCGTGCGCGTCCCTTGGAGGGTTACGGCGGTGTCTCGGCGTCATATCGGCTTGGCTCCTCTGGCTTGGTATCTTGGGAGGGTTTGTTTTGGGACACGGCGTGCTATTTTTGACTGTTTGGCTAGGTTACATATCGGGGCGGTGAAGCATCTGGAATCGGACTGCATATACCCATTCTCGCATCGAGCTTGTCGCGAAGAGTACTTGGGGGGCGCGGTTTATTGGTGGCACGGCATTTTTGCTGCCCTCCATTCCTACCCGACTTGGTTTGCCAACCGCCGTTTTCTCGAGCCGCAGGGCTTGGTGAGCAGTGTGGCGAGGTTGGCGCCTCCTTTTTTTTCTTTTGCTTGCGGCCTTAATGAACCGGCGTCGGGAGGCAGAGTGGATGACAAGGGCTGTGGCGGAGGTGTTTCTCTGTTGGAGCCTTTATGACTTTGACGGAAGACATGGACGAGCGACACTACGGTTCAAGAAGAGGCGGATAAAGGGGCGAGCTGGTCGAGTTGACGGCAGAAAAGAACAAGCCAAGAGTGAAGGCAAAAATGGGAGAGCAGACTGGAGGATGCAGTCAGCTACTTTTGAGAGCAGAGAGAATACCTCACTACGCCCTCACCAAGTGAAAATAGTTGGCCGGCTAGATGTATGACATTGGTGGGTTTCTAATACCGGCGGGAGAAGGATGGTTGGGGTTACTGGGGGGTGGAGAGGAGTCTGTTACTTTTTT
This sequence comes from Lasiosphaeria hispida, assembly GCA_033439745.1. Taxonomy (NCBI): domain Eukaryota; kingdom Fungi; phylum Ascomycota; class Sordariomycetes; order Sordariales; family Lasiosphaeriaceae; genus Lasiosphaeria; species Lasiosphaeria hispida. The sequence continues at coordinate 1,573,133 of JAUIQD010000007.1, read as the reverse complement.
TCTCGTCCTTCATCGTCATTTTGAGGACTGTCTTGTAAAATAGCTCAACCATTTGGCGCCCTCGGATGCTTGGAGGAGGGCCAGTTCTGTGTTTTTAGCTTGTTTTGATCGCTGCATTGACTAACTGACTGCAAGCCTACTGCATTTCGCGTCCCCTGTTTGGTTTGTGAGCTTTGTTTTGTCTACTTGGCATGGTTTTCTATGTTACTTGTTCATGGAGAGATTTGTTTGTCTGTTTAAAGGGGTTTCTTGTAAGGGATGGCAGAAACGAGCAGGGGGGGACGAGGATAGACAATGGATGAAGTACAGCAAGTGGTGATTTTGAATTGGTCGTATCTTGTGATATTCAATACCCATATTCATTGCCTGGCATATTATGCATGTTATGTGGGGTGTATTTGGTAAATGTGGGTAGTTAACATTGCGTCGTGGACTTTGAGGAGAGTCGATGTCCCAATCCGGCCATACAGTCAACTTTCCACCTAAAGGTTTAAGATGTTGGGTATCAGCCGTACCTTTGCTTTTGCAGGGCATGAATGTGACAAAACGGGCTGGCGAACGAGCGACAAGCCCACGCATTTAGCAACTTAAGCATTTCAACATACAATTTCAAGGAAGGGCGGACTAGCCCCTGAAAAGGTTTACTTTACAGCAAATGAATGACGTACTCTAGGTAAATTTTGCAACTTCTTTACATGTCATTCACATATTTTTTATGCCCTGATAGTAGGAAAAAGAAATAGAAGAAAAGAAAAACAGGGCAATTCCGGTGTGGACTCAAAATTTCGGCTGGCCTCATGAACCTTAAGGCCACCACTGAGTCACCACAGCCAAACCTAACTCCAAGGTAAACACTTATTGGGAAATGAGCTGTTTACTCGTGTTCAAGATTATTTGGCTTGCCGAAAAAAGACGTGGAAGCAGGTAGAACAGTTGGAATAAAAGCCCTAACCAACATCGAAATATCTCCCTCTACTGACCGGGCCGGATTAGGCACTGACGACGCCATCTGACAGAGTTGTCTTGTGCTGCTCTTACATTAGCTGCAAAAATCGCCACAGTACGCGCCTAAGCGCGTTGGCACGAGTCCTGACCGAGTTGCTTACCAAACTCACTTGGCGCACAATGAACAGACATGCTTTTGCCCCCGGTTATTCACAACATGTTGGAACTAGGATAGCCAGGCTGATGCGCTGAAGAAGGAAATGGCGATTTCGTGCGAGCTGCACGACCTAGCGATGCTCTCTAGAATAGCCAGGCCTAGCTACCCCCAGACCATACATTCATGCGTCATGGTGCCTTGGCTCTGCTAAACCGCGAGAATGCTGTTCTGTTTCCCTCCCGCGACCGTCTCCCTTCTTCGCACCCAAAGCGAGGCGAGCAAAATGCACCAAGACACAACATGATACACGCAAAGTCCATCCAGTTCCATCCATTGATCAAGTGATCATTCCGACAAAGGTACCGAAAAACGCCATGAGCGGTCTAGGAAAGATGAAGCCAAAGACATGTGATGTCCTCCCGGAACCATAACGTGGCAGGTAGCGTCATTCAGGCAGTCTCGAAGCCGCCGAACGTGTTCTCGCCCGAGTAGGTGATGTAAAGGAATCTGTTTTTGAGAGAGCCACGTGTTAGCCTGTGGAACCTTGTGGGCGTGTTGGGTTATGGGTTGTAAGTGTTGGGCAGAACGTACCCATCCTCGTCCTTGTGCTCTTCATAAATGCTGCTCATGAGAGCAGCAGTCGGAGGAAGGACCTCATCCACGAAGATGAAGATAGCCTTCTCGGGGGAAAGCTTGATACGCTTGCGGATCACGTAGACAAACTGGCCCACGGTGAGATCTGCGGGTACGAGGTACTTCTTCTTATCGATAGTAGCGATATCAGATTTCTCGACCTTCTCGCAAATAACCTGCAGAGAGAAATGATTAGCAAGCTGGGTACAAACAGCCGACAGATGGGTGTTGGTAAATGGCACGGAGCGACCGGTCGGCGAGAGCCGGCAGTCGAATGACGATGGGCGGTGATGGGCGGTGACAGCGGAAGTGCGGGCAGCAGAGAGATGCTTACAGGAATGCGGTCAGAGTACTTCTGACGGATGCGCTCGGCCTCAGCCTTGCGCTTCTCGAAGGGGTGCTCGTCCTTGAACTTGCTTCGCATTTTGGCGGTGGATAGTGGTGATTGCGGGATGTTGGGTTGCTCTAGAAGATGCGTGCGGGCAAGTTGGTGTCTCTCAGCGATAATGGCTGCAACCGGCAAGGCGGCGACGTTAGCAAGATGGACTTAAGTAGGCTGGGAGGCAGTGGCGGATGGTGTTGGGGATAGATCACAAATGGGCAAATACCTTAGCTGGTTTGCGAGTCGGGGCGTGTTTGGGTGATGACGGTCGGAGGGAAGGTTCGGTTGAGGTTGAAGGAGAGATGGCTGCGTATGGTTGCCGCCTTGAAGAGGGCCAGGCGGGCAGTTAGTGTGCTGGGGGAGGCGGGGCTGTTCAGCTGACTAACCAAGGGTAGAAGAGCACACCGGGCCAATTTCGGCTTAGCGCATCCCTGTCGGTGAATCAGAAGGGGCGCTCACATGGGGGACTTCTGGCAGCAGGCGCAAGGCAGACATCAGCTGGTACGGTACCGGTACAAAACGAGCAGAGGTGACGCAGCGCCTGCCCGCGCTGAGAGCTTCTTGCGCCCCAGCATGGATCGCTTTGTCCATGTTCGGTGTGAATCACATTCTGCATCTACACCTATTTCCGGTCGCTATTTGGGCGCCATATCACGCCTTTTAGCCATTTGGTTATCTGTCTGCACAAGGTCTTATCTCAAACACCATCACAGGGCTTATCTAAGGCGCCGGGATGTGCCTTGGAGGTTCCTTGCGAGGATGGGTCTGCTGCTCTTAGCTTCGGTTCTTCAGTTCTTCAAGCACCTAAGGGGCGGCTGTGTGCTTGGTGACCCCGCGTTCCCAAGCTTGGAAGCCTGCAAGGGACACCCCGCGCTGGGTGCGAGGGGTGAAGATGTCACAGTACGGAGCCAGCCGAGCTCGCCCTGTGCAAGGACTCAAGGGCCTGGGCAATCGGGGGCAGGCCCGATTGTCAGCAAAAAGCTTCCGGGTTTCCACCGTGGACTTCAGCCGCCTGAGAAATCCAAGATCCACCACAGCTCGAGGATTCCATGAACATCCGATTATGACGGCCAAAATCAGCTGAGCACCCTTGGAGCGCGAGCATTGCACTCCAGCACTGCGCATCTATCCCGATCCTCGAGCACCAAACAGCCGACACCACGAATCTGCCATCGGGAAAGTGGCCTCATGTTTGCAGCGTGCAAATAGAATCATCTGATTCTTCCGCCCAGCCTTCCCGCCACCTGTTCTTGTCCCACGTACTTATTGGAGCTGCGTCGCGATGGCTTCTCGACGGCCGGCTCTTCGCCTTTTTTCCCAGTGCAGAGCACGAAGCCAATTGACCAGTCAAAGAGCTCCCAATTGTCGACGCGCACTGTCAAACTTGCCTCCGAACCCTAAAACACCACGACCTACCCTCTCGCCAAAGGCACGGTTCCTAAGCCTGACAGCTCTCGGGCTGCTTGCCGCTGTGCCCTTCCTGTACAAGATGGTATACACCGCTGCCTCTGATTGGTATCATATGTTCTTGTGCTCACCACGCGACCTTAGGCCCTCGACGACCCCCTGATGCTCGACGTCCCGACGCTCGCAGAGCGCGACCAGTTGATCAAGCGCGAGAGGGCCATTACCGACACATCGCCCATGCGACTCCGCATGGAAAAGTTTGTCAAGGAGCAGCAAAAGGAGATTGTCAAGGCACTCGAGCAGGTAGATGGCACAAAGTTCCGGGTCGACGAGTGGCAGCGCAAAGAGGGTGGCGGCGGCATCACCTGTGTGCTGCAGGAGGGCAAGGTGTTTGAGAAGGCCGGCGTCGGTGTCAGCATTGTCTACGGCACCCTGCCCAAGGCAGCCATCATGCAGATGCGTGCCAACCATAAGAACATTGCCGAAGCCGACAATATCCCCGACAGCCTCGAGTTCTTCGCAGCCGGGCTTAGCCTTATTGCGCACCCTAAGAACCCCATGGCGCCAACGGTTCACTTGAACTACCGATACTTTGAGACGGCAAAGCCGGACGGGACATCGGGTGCTTGGTGGTTCGGTGGCGGGAGTGATCTAACACCAAACTACATCTTCGACGAGGACGCAATACAATTCCACAAGTCGCTGAAGGATGTATGCGATGCGCATAACAAGGACTACTATCCTCGGTTCAAAAAGTGGTGTGACGAGTATTTCTACAACAAGCACCGCAGAGAGACGCGGGGCATCGGGGGTATCTTCTTTGACGACCTCGATGAGACGATACAGGGCAAGGAGGACATTTTTGCCTTTATCCAGGATGGGCTCAAGTCATTTGTGCCAACCTACGTCCCTATCATAGATAGACGCAAAGATATGGCATTTACAGAAAAGGAGAAGGAGTGGCAGCAGATCCGCAGGGGCCGCTATGTTGAGTTCAACTTGGTACACGACCGCGGGACGGCGTTTGGGCTCAACACACCCGGGCCCAGGGTTGAGGCCATTCTGATGAGCATGCCTCTGACGGCGACATGGAAGTATATGTACGAGGCAGAGCCGGGGAGCCGGGAAGAACGATTGGTAGAGGTGTTGAGGGAGCCCAAGGAATGGGTGTAGGCATGTCATGTATATATCACCTGGCTCATGTCGAAATCTTCTAGAAAATGTACATTATTCGCCCCGAAACTATCCCCGAACCGGACGTACTAGACCTTTGCCAGGTATCTATTCTTATTGTCTATCTCAGCTGACCGACCAAAATTTCAGAGACAGCCTGAGCCAATTGCGAAGTGATTATACTTGCTCATAACACCGGGTATAGCGTTTCAAACAGACATCAGTTGTTTCGTGGCACAGCTGCTGTGCAAAAGTGACATGGTTTTTCCAACCTTGGTCATATTATTTGTCGTAGTTTATTACTGTTATTAGGTCCTGAAGTGTCACTGATGATGGATGAATATGACAAAATTTCAAGGCTAGTTTGTTGGACTTATCCTAGCTTTTTGCTTCTTGATAAAAACTTCTTAGCACTACTTGTGTATAATCTCACCATATTGCGGCCCGGTCTCTCAAGGCCTCCGCCAGCTCGGACTGCAAACCGCGTTCAGCGCCCGAAACTTGGTAGGTTGCATTTACAACGCCAACGTGTCCAAGCTCAGCGTTGCATCCACAGTGCCCAACAATCTGGTCTGAAAATCAAAGATGTGTCCTAAAAGAGAAATCAAACTCACCTGTGGCATGGTGGCGCGTCGGGATGGCATCTTGCTGTCAGATAATCAAGTTTTCAATAGCCAAGCTGGCAACATGGCTTTAATCAAGTGAAGTCTAACAAAATCCATGATCCCACCATGCAACCCTGATTACAAGCATCACTCCAAATAGTATGTACGTAGAAGTTTGAAAACGCACAACCTCTATCGCCGCTTATTACAACACCCCAACGCAGAGATACGTCTCCGCCCACATGGACGTACAATCATTGCCCACAGCGGGATTCCACTTGACGATATTCGCCACGGTGACCCCCTCAGCCGTAGCAATGCCCGCGCAAAACTCGCCCTTTTTGACAAAGTGAAACTTTTTACAATTCGTCACCATCCCTAACAATCCTCATTAGCAAAGCCCTCTCTTCTCCGACAAGAAAAAAAAAAAAAAAAAGAAAAAACTCACCAGCCTGCACCGGACTCGGCGTAGCAACCCCGTTCGCCGGCTTGGTCGTCGTCGGCCCGGGCGTATGCCCCACGATGGACACGCACGCGTACGTGTCGGCCCACAGCCCCGAGCAGCTCGCCCCGACGCCCGTGTTCCACGCCACCACCTGGGCCGCCGTGATGCCGTTCTTGGACGCCACGGCGTCGCACGTGTCGCCCTTGGCCACCATGTAGAAGGCGTCGCAGTTGCCCACCACGCCCGGCTGCAGCGGCGAGGGCGTCGCGATGCCGTTGCCTACCGGGGTCGTGGTGGAGGGCTTGGCGGTTGTGGTGGTGCTGGTTTTGAGGGTCGTGGTGGTGGTCGGTTTGGTGGTTGTGGTGCTAGTTTTGCTAGTTGTTGTTGTTGTTGTTGTTGTTGGGGGGCCGGTTACCGGCTCGTTGGTGGCTTCGATGCAGTAGGACTTGCCTTTGAGGTAGTTGCCGCATTGGGGCGTGACCGAGGGGTTCTGGGGTTGTGTAAGGTAAGTCAAAGGGTGGGAGGGGAAAAGGGGGCGTGCTTACCCAGCGCACGAAGTCGGAGAGGGTGATGTCCCAGGTTTCGGGGATATCTTCGCACGTTAGGCTGCCGTCATTATTGTCCCACCAGTATGTGCAGTACGATGTTGTCTTGGGGTCGTAGGGGAGCTTCGGCAGCTCGCCTCTGCTGGCGAGATGGCTGGATGCTGTGGCTACGCCGGCCGTGGTGGCGATGGCTAGGAGTGAGAACTTCATGGTGGCTATTATGAGTGGAAGAGACTAAGAGAGATTGAACGTATGTGGTTCGCTGGCAGGTGTGTTTGCAAACGGTGGGAAACGCTTTTATGTGACTTCTCGCGATGTTGATATCAAACGACAGGCCATCCTAGGTCTCTATGCCAAGCCTACCCATCGACGTCAGATCATATACTACAGCCACCATAGTTGGCGAGGCACCAGGCACCGAGGATAAGTTTGAATCCTGCGACCCAGCACTGGCAAGGCGGACCCAATAGCATCAATAACATTTAACCTCGGGCCCTTGGTGTAATGGCAGTGTGTGATCCGCTTGGGCCAGCCTTGTTTATTCAGGGGGGCAGTGGCTCGCCGAGCACACGGTTTGGTGCAAAACCGTGTATGGGGTAGGCCGACACAGCTCTAGCGACGCTGGGCCGTTGGGTATAATACTGCCTATTCACTGGCGAGGAGGCATCCGTAAATTAAATGAGGGCATTGGTAGGGCCAAGTTGTCGTAGGATTTTCCTCCCTCTATCATCAGCCTATAGGGACGAGGGATGTATAGTGGCCCCCTTTTCATCGGCCGCCACCGCGCTGAGCCCCCCGACAGATGAACCCGGGTTTGCGGCCGAGGGCACCCTGGTGTCAAGCGTCATTTCCGAGTTCTGGGGTTCTGCAACGGTTTTCGAGAACATTACTACCCTGCCGGGGCAGAAAAAAATGCGACCCGGGCGAAATTGTACTCGGAGGTAGGTGATCCTCCAGTCAGGAACGGGGGCCGTATTCCATAGGGCGGATTTGCCGGCCAACCGACTGCCGGTAAGAAGCTTAAGTGGGAAAGGGTCGAGATTAAATCCCGCTCGTGCTTACTGCGGTGCGCTGCAGTGCGACCTAGGCAAGTTGCGGCGTTGTAAGGCGCAGCGCATGGCAGACTCTAGCCCCCTATTTGTGAATGGCCAGCAAACTGCATCACCAACAGCGCGGTAGTCGCCAATTACCAGAATCCTGATGCCTTGGATATTGTGGATGCGATGCCGGATGTCCCTGGTGGCAAGGTCCTTGCAGATCGTGATCAAACTACCCAATTCAACGGCAACGTTGCTGCCTGCCCGTCTAGACCTAGTGCTCCGTCGTATGCCAAACAGATTCATCGTGGCAGCACCAACTACACTAAGCGATATCTGGCGAATCTAGCATGGCGCCGTGGGCCTGTGGATGGCAAGGAAAATGTCCAGCTCGGCCGAGTTCGCCTGCATCCCATCGTAGACCCCCCAGTATCACCACCTTGAAGGTACATGCCCGAGTCAAGCAGCTCCTCGGGCGGGTATTTCTCGCTAGGCTCTTTTTCATACCAAAGCGTATCCGCCCTCCGCCTGGTGTTTACATCCTCCTCTTCCAAGTCGATTCCGAGCTCCGCGGCGCGGCGCTCCAAGTCCTCGAGGAAATAAGTGTTACCTACCTGCTGCGCCGCCAGCTTCAAAGACGGTCCGGCCGGACGTTGAGAGTCCCCCAGACATCCGGATAGTTAATAGCGATGCAGGTGCGCGCAACCTGGTGCATCATTTCGGGTCGCTTCACGGCCAATTCCTTGAGCGACGCCCGTTTTGGCGAGTGCGGATACCATACCAAGTACGGCAGCTCCGTATCAGGGGCCTTGAGGACGGTGGTGAGGTCGTTGCACATGACGAAGCGGGCATTGATGGCCGTCCGGATGCCCCGCGCATCCGGCCCGTCGAGGGCAAGCGGCTGGGTGCCGAACCACTTGGCGAACGTGATGGAGTGATATATGCCGCGGATGAGGCAGTGATACTCGGTCTTGATCATCCGCGGCCGGCGCAAGCGCGCGTATCTGTCGATGTTCCCCGTGTAGGCAGCCTTGAGGATAAGAAGGTCTTTGTTGAGCGTGGGCAGGTCAGGGGGCAATGGCGAGTAGAGCAGGGCAATCTCATCGTCAGTCAAAATCACTTCTCGTGCAGGGCTGGTACGGTCGTCAATGTTCCAGTCCTCGGTGATATTGGCATATCGTTTGTGTTTGTTGCTGAAGCTGCTGGGGTTGTACAAGCTAGCGTGGTGGTGTTGCTTATACTCTAGTGTGGCCCGAACCATGGTGTCGCCGTTCAAATACGCCCCGGGCTATGCGCCAGTGGGATCAACAGCGCGAGTCCAGTCGTTCATAACAGCATACTTGGTGGGTTGGCTCATGATGGCCTCAAATATTGGCTTGCTCTCCGCTGGCCCCTCGCGGGCCTCTTCGGCGATCGACACGTCAGGAAGCAGGTCTAACTCGGCGTACAGGGCGGCGTATCCCGCAGCAGCGCAGGCCCGACCGACCTGGTATCGCCTGTCGGGGTAGCGGGAAGCCAGCTCGCGGTATGTGGCCGAGATCATGGTTGCTTGGAGTTGCAAGACGTGTAAGGTACAAGGTGCGAGTGCCGAGGCAAAGCGAGGTAGAGCAATGCGAAGACCGAGTCGACAAATACAGGTGATGCAGCAAAGAGCAGTGCTGGTGCGATCCTCCTGCCAGCAACTTGAGGTGCAGTATACCAAATTACCTTGTTTTCGTCGACGAAGCCGAATGGGTGTGAGGAACGTGGCAATAGAACCCTCAAAAATACCTTGGCCAGGTATGCAAAGCGGGCACCTCTGTCAAAGATAGCGACAGACGTTGATGCGAGAGGCGGAATGAGATATGTGGGGATTCGGACTGTAGTCCATGTAGGTAGTGATGCGAGGTCGACAAGTGGTTAGTGGTGCAAAATCTTTCGCGTTTGATATCGGTCACATTAAACGATTGACTGCTGCCTCTGGCACAGCCCTGGCTGTTACTGCGGCACTAGCAACCCGAGGCCTACCTTCCAATCCGGGTAAAGAGCTGGACTCGCCAATGGGACCCCTTTCAATAAGATGACATGTTTGGGTCAGTGCTCATGTGCTCGGTAATGTCGGACAGCTAGCTGAAGCAGATACCTTGGGGGCATTTCCCAGCTTTCGTTGTTCAGCGACTTGGGCAAGTGCCATGCGTCAACGTTTGGAAACATGGAACGTGAAGGGTAGTAAGGTAGGTGGAGATGCAATTCACCAATTTGAAACCCCGTAACTCATACTAGTATCTCCCGGCATCTACACCATGACCAAAATCTCAGACGAGAGACCGCTGATCAATCCCTCGGTGGCTAAGGTGGTCAAGGTGGTGCTTTCGTGAATATCAAACAAGGCTTCCATCGATTCCTCGTCGCGCTTTCCCTTCTTGCACATCGCGACGCCTGACTGGAGCTTGTTCTTCTACAGTCTCCAGGCTTTCCAAACGTTCTCGTGCTGTGCGGAAGTCTTTGACGGGTCTCCAGTTGCCGCCGTCTTGCCATAACTGTTAACAAATATCTTGAGCTGTTTTAAAGAGAAAGTGCCCTTGGGCAACGTCTTGAACGTCTCCTCTTCGTCGAGCAGCTCATACTTTTCTCCCTTTATCCCCTTAGTATAGGTCACCGGCTCTGCGTTGGGGAAGGTCTTCTTGATGTCGTCTTTAATATGACCCTGCTGGTCGGCCCCGCGAAGGTCTACGACAACCTTTACAGCTTTTTCCATAGCCTCAAAGCTCCTGAGCAGCTTTTGGGAGCCTCCAGTCTTTCCATCAAGCTCGGTCCAGGCTACAGCGGGGCGTGCTGGCGTCAGCTTGCTTTTCGCGAATTTTGATTGATAAAAGGTTGGAGACTGGCTAACCTTTGGTTGCTTTGTTAATGATTTCATTGATGAAGTCGTCATACTCCAGGCCTTTTCCGAGGACTCTCTTGGTCTGGGAAAAGCGTGTCTGGGATTTGTCCTCGTTGATCTTTTTGGCCATCTCGTCGATATCAAAGTGCTCGACGTCGTCGGACAGGTCGACTCTCCCTTCGCCGTTGAGCCTCTCTATGAATTCGTTGAAGGTACAACCGCCAAGCTTCGATGTTCCGGTCTGACATCCCTTGGCCATGACGTTATTCTTCGCATCACGCCAGTCTATCATTAGCTCCTTTTGGTCTTTGCCATAGCTAGCAACACAGATGCGATAGGCGTGCCAGAGAATGATTCTCTCATATGCACCAGCCAGGCCCGTAGCAGCAAAGAGGGAGGCGAGTGCGAGGACAACAAAAGTTTGGAAGAACATTCTGGATGGCAGTGGCGATATGGCCAAGTTAGGCGATATCATCAAGAACGGCAATGGAAAGGTACAGGGCATCCTCAAGGCGTGCTTCAGGTAATTTAGAGGTGTCGTTAGTGTATAGGGTTTCCTATGTATCATGTTGGCATGTTTATATTGCTGCGAAGCTCTGGAAATCAGGTACCTGGGTATTGGAAATACACCAGGTAGAATATTAGATGAATTGACCAGCGTTTACCACTGATCAATCGACTGGCCGACAGGTTGGGAGAACAAAGCTAGGGTATTCAAGGTTTCCTCATTTGCAAGGCGTCATTTAAGCGCGGTAAAGTGGCCCTCGCACCAGTATTTTGCATGTCGGCAGGTGCTCTTGCCTCATGAAATAGAGTTGGTACGATAGAACGCCGCCTCAGACACCGTGCATCTTATGGCTGCATCGGCACACCATCATGTGACTGCACTGTTTGCTCTTCTTGTCTCAGCCCATATGTTCTGCTGCCAATTTCAGAGCTTGATGACTATCCCCACCGTAACCAGATCTACTACCTCTCCCAAAATTATGTCTAATAATACTATTGTCGTAGCTGTGCGACCACGCAGAGATGAAGGTCATCTTTTCTCCCGTTGTTTGACCTCAGGGGACCACAAATGGCTGACTCGGCCGTGAAAAAAAGGAAAGGAAGGCGAGAAGAGAAGTAAAAATACATCCAAATAGGCGTCGACCAGTGTTTCCCCAAAAAAGCAAAGCGCATCACCACTTCTTTTCCCTCCTTCTCAAAGCATCCTCAAAATCTCCATCCACCACCCTACTCCCACCCCCCATTCCCCGTAATGCCCAGTCCACCACCGCCGCCATGATGCCAGTGGTAAAACGCCCCGCCCCTCACCCACTCAACCACCTCAAACCCCAACCGCCTCTCCGTCTTCTCCCCGACCACGCCCGCCTCGGCCTCGGCCCCCTCCTTGACACCGACCCGCACCACCATGAGCCCCGGCGCCTTGAGCTCCACCCCCTGCAGCCGCCCCAGCTCCTCCTCGCTCGCCGCCCGCACGTACACAACCAGGTCCGCCCCCGCGATGCCCCGCCACAGCGTCGCCATCCACTGCCAGTGGTCGACGGGCGCGTACGCGTCGAGGATGGGCACGGCGCACGCGAAGCGGTCCGACACGGTCAGGCTGAAGCCCGAGGGGAGGAGGGCGATGGGGAGCGGCGGCACGTGGTTATGGGGGCGGTGTTGGTGGGAGAGGAGGTGGCGGGACGGGTGGTCGTCCGAGGTGGGCCTGGCGTCGTTAGAGGTGGGTTCGGTCGAGGAGGAGGCGTCCGACAGGCGGGCTGTTGGTGTTGCCGTCATTGTGGGGGCGGGGGTGGTGACGAACTTGACCATCTCCGAGGACTTGGTGTGCCAGTCCATAATGGCTTGGAGGTAGGCGCTGAAGGGGTTGCTGGCGCTGGCGCTGCTGATGCTCGCCGAGCGCGACGAGGCCGTGGAGCGTCTGGTTGGGTCGGGCATGGCCATGTCCTCGCTGCTGCTGTTGGTGGGCCCGGCTGCGCCGGGCTGGGTGTCGTCTGCCGAAGCATGCCACAGGCGCACACTGCACTCGCCCGACGCGAGCAACGCTCTCTCGATGATCGGCGCCACTTGTTTGAGGAGTCGCGCGTCCGGCCCCTCGACAGCGATGATCGGTCCACGGGTCATGCTCATGCCTGTCGACTCGGGCCCGGAACCGGGGCTCACGATGCCCCCGCTCACGCCAGGCGGCGCCAGAGGCGGGCTGATGCGCTCCAGCACCCGCAGCTTGTTGACGTACGGGATGCTCATGACCATGGCCTCGACGCTGCGAGCGTGTGCCTCGCGATCTCGATCCCGCGGGTTTTGATAGTGACTGCCGGCGACGGGGGCCGTGTTATACGACGCCATGCTCACGCCTCCACCGCTGCCCTCCGAAGCGGGCGATGTGGGCAGGTGTGTTTGCAAGGGAGGCAAACGCAGAGACTCGTCAAATTCGGACGAGGGACCACCTCCGCTCAGGCGACTAGCCGGCGGGTGTGGGTGTGGGTACGGCAATGACGATGAGATGGAGCCACCAGGCCGCGGCGGCGGGCCCATGTGGCCTGAGCTCGGACCGGGACCAGGACCAACCCCCGGAGCGGAACTCCCGCGGGTGATCATGGAAGGCCCTGGTAGAGGGCCACTTGGCGATGGTCCGTAGCCTGGCGTCGGTGGCCCGGTCGGAGGACCGCTGAGGGACGAATGCCGCGGGTGAGGCGCGCGTGTGGGATGGCCGCCATACGGCGTGGACGGCGAGGGCAGTGGCTGGTAGTGTTGGTTGTGGTAGGCGCCGGCCACGTTGTAGCGCCGCCGTTTGGCCTCGGAGGGAGACATGGTCTCGTAGTCCTCATGGATGTCGTACAGTACGCCAGAGCCCTGGGCATGAACCGGAACGTTGGCCCACTGTGGACGGCCGCCGCGGTTGCCACCCATCTGGGGCTGCTGCCGGTAGTGGTGCTCGGCCATCTCAGCGCCTCGGCCTGAGTACGAAGGGGGGGGCATACTCGAGGAGGTCTTGACAGCCGACGACGGCGGCGTCACAAACGGCGTCAGGGGCGTTCTCGGCGTCGCGATGTACCGCCCGCCGCACTTGTCGCATCTACCGGGGTCTCCGCCGCCGGTCGACGTCAGCCTGGGCAGCGCCCCTTTGTTGCCGCGCCGGGGCTGGTACCGGTAGTCGGGGTACTGGCGCTGATGCCGCTGCTTCTCTTCCTCGGCGAGCCGCTTCCACTGGCTTTTGTGCTCCTCGGGCTCGTCACGCCAGTTCTCGCCGATGATCTTGGAGATTTCCGGGTTAGCGAGGCCAGGGTTCCGAGCTACGACTCCGGCTTGGTGGTGCTGTCGGTAAAGTATGAAGGCTAGAGAAAAAATGGGGGGATTTGTTAGCCAATGGTATCTTCGCGAGCGTGTCTCTCATCGCTGTCTCGCTTTTCTTTTGCTTCTGGACCAGGCGACAAAGAACCACACGTTTGAGGTCTCGTCGCGGAGGCCCAGACACAATCAGACGCGGAGAGGGGTAAAAGCAAAGTCCCCCCGGAGCAGCGATAAACAAAACGGGCTTACCATTACGAGGCCGGGGAACCTTTGGGGCTGGAGTACATAGACATATAAGGTTCGTATCGAGGGGCTGTGGGCTGCCCGTGTTCGGCGTGTTCAGGCTCAGGTCTTCGATTCGGGGATGGGGATGGGGATGGTTTGCCTCTTCTGTGTTGATGGACGCGGCTCGCTTTCTAGTCATAGGCCCCCGAGGAGGAGGAGGGGAGCCGGGAAGAGGAGGAGAGGCAGAAGCAGGAGCAGAAGAAAAAGGGGCGGCGGTAGTTGAAGTGCCGGGGCCGTGCTGTCTCGCCAGTCCTACTCCGACCGACCTCGTTGACATGGCTGAGCGAGTAAAGGGGCCAGACAGCGCAGAGGCGAGCAGCGGATGGGAGGAGGTGGCTACTACTTCTGTCATTTTTTTTTTTTTTTGGAAAGGGGGGGAAGAACGGCAGGTAGGCGGAGAGCGCGTCAAACGGATGGACTGCCAGACACCTGCAGCAGGTGGAAAGGCCTATCCGGAACACTCACACCCCAGGGTCCCGGGTTATCTGTTGTCGTCTGGAACAGGAGTCGCGAAGTGGAGAGGGCCGGCAAGAGAGTAAAGGGGCCAGAAGAGGGTGGCCAAGGGGGGGGAGCAAATTTCAAGATGATCCAAGTTGATCCAGGCCCAGGAATAAATCAGAGACAGACAGTTCTTGTTGGATTGTGCCCTTTGTGAGTAGATCCTGGCCATTAATGGGGGTGGTGGGCGGGACAATGACCCTGCCATTTTCAATGACCTTATCATTAATACCATGGTTGCCATTATGATGGAGCCGGCGGAAGGCCAGGCCAGGCCAGTGCTCTACGAGTGGTGAGTGGTGCGAGTGGTGGGAAAGCATCTGGTTGTTGTCTCGGGAGTTCGCCGAGCCCAAAGCTGGTACGCCATACACTCCTTTGTTCGCCGTTTGCCAAATTCCGTTCGCAGTGCCCTCCGTGACAAATGAACAAATGACACAGCGGACAAGCCACGCAATAGCTTTCAGGCCAACCTCTGTCGGCCATGACAATGCCAAAGGAATGTGGCAATGGGGCCACAGCTGCCGCCGTGGAATGCGAAGCTGAACAAAGACCATGTCAGCCGAATTGGGCCTAGCCACTCCTCTCGCTGCTTTCTCTTAACCCCTCTTGCTTGTTCACCTGCATGCTGTTTCTGTTCAGAAGCGGATGAGGGCATTCTGGAGCCGGTTCTGTGAATAAATCTTGATGGGTATGGTGGAACTGTCTTTGAAGATCGAACACCTGCAGCCGAACCAAACCGCTAGCCAGCCCCTCCCCCCCACCCCCCTGTTGTCCCTGAATGACGAAAGCAAACACCAGGAGAAAAAAAATAGAGGCACGCCGACTCCAGCCTTCACGGCAATTTTCCCAACCAAACCATTTCCCCTCATCTATCATACTTTGCTAAATCAGAGACATGACGAGTCCCCTCGCCCGCGTCGGACGCTGACCTGGCCGCTACGACACATCATGCAATGAAGCCCTGACTGGTGCTGTTCAGCAGGCTCGCGCTGCGGCGAGCGTCAAGAAACAGGTCCTCGCATTCTGCGACATCCTGGACATCGATTTGGCTGCGGCCATTGACCTTGGAGAGAATGCTATGATACCCGTCAGCACGGGCTCTTCGCCCCACAACAATATCTGAGGGAAACGCACCTTGCCGGTGTCAGTAGTTGGAGGCAATAGCGCAGACTGATGCGCACGCCATGCTCGGCAATCTTGTCGAGCGCGGCATCCGTTATCTGCACCGCCTCCGTAGTCGCCCGGAGTTTCACGATCCGCTTGATCTCGTCGGGCTCATAAGGGGTAGTGGGAATGATGAGGAGGCGGCTGAGGAAATCCGGGGGGATGCCGTGGGCGGCGACGAGGTCGTCCGCACCCCGAACCGTCGTCATGCCCCGGTTGGAGGCAAGAACCACAATCGGGGAGATTGACGACTCCAGTGCCTTGTTGAGGTATGTGAAGCATTCGATGTCAAGCATGTGGGCCTAGCGCGTTGTCTGTGAATAAGCTGAAGCTGGGATTAGAATTGGCGTCGGGAGCCAAACTTACCTCGTCAATAAACAGAACGCCAGGGACCAGCTCAGCTACACCCTGGTCGATGTACTTGCTCACCACCTTGTTAATCTCGCCGCGCAGCTTGTCCGTGATCTCGGTCATCTTGGGCTTCATCAGTTGGCCCATCATGGACATGATATCCTGGCCACCCTGCGGGCGGGAGTTTGCGACGTCCAAATCGTGGAGGGATACGTCCTGCACGATCTCTTTCTTCTTGTGCACCTCGCCCTTGGGAATCGGGACGTACTCCTCGGCCTCGAGGTCGAACTCGGTCGCGTAGGCGTCAGACCGCCCCACGCGCTTGCAGGCGCCTGTGTTCGCCTCGATATAAATGACATCGCCAACCGTGACTCGCTCCTTCTGAATGGCCTCGTATATGCTGGGGTCGAGGCGCAGCTTCTTCTGGCCCTTTGCGCTCTTGAGCCCAATCAGCAGCGTGCTGATGGTCTTTCCGTAGCCACCGAGCGGGTTCTCCGCCTCCTCGGGGGTCAGCTCCGTGACCTCGCCCTCGTACACCTCCTTTGTCTCGCGCACTTTCAGGCCAATCGCTCGCCGGAAGTTCTCCATCAGCATCTCGGTCTTCTTGACTTCTGTCGAGTATATTTCGCTGCCGGTGATGGGGCAGAAGGGGATCTTGGTGCCGAGTTCTTGGCTGATGGCGAGGGCCAGCGCTGTCTTTCCGGTGCCCGGTCCGCCTGCTAGCAACACTCCCCGACCGGCCATCTTGTGTGCTCTGATGAGATCGACAATGATGCCGCACGCCTGTAGCGAGCATTGAGCCACGTTAGTCCTTGATCTTTGCGCCTGCGCTTCAGCAGGCCAAACTCACCTCTCGCGCCGCAGTCTGGCCGACGAAGCCGGCGGAATTCTTCTCGGCGACGCCATGGAGATTCAGGCCCAGGCCCTTGATGTGTGTGTGGGCCGCCGTGCGGTTGTCGCGATTGTTGCCCTTGACCTCGCTGATTTGCACCATGGTTGCGCCTGTGTAGCGTCGTGAGTTTATCGGGCAGAGATTCGGCGCGTGGAAAGGGACTTCGTGGGGCAGGTCATGCAACTAAATTCCGAGGCTGTGAGAAAGGCTGCTGGGCAGGAAGTCCATGTGAGCTCCAGAAGCTTCAAATTTCCAAGAGACGCGATTCGTCTGGCCCGTGCGCACACCTCGGTCAGCAGACCCTGACCTAGGTGAGTGCAGTGCCACTTCAACAACGCACGGAAGCTCAGACCAGAGCCATCAAGATGCCGTCCCTGTTTCTTTGTGATGCGAAATGGTATCTTGGGATAATTGGATTATAACCATTCCCTCTTTCACCATGTCTTATATCTTCCCTCCATTGTCTATCTAACCATGCCTGATTGGATATCTCCTTCTTCCTCCTCATCCTCGTCCTCTCCCAAGCTTTCCAGCATGGGCACACCTTCCTCTGCCCGCAAAGCGGTGGCGCTCATCTCTACATCGACGCTCGGCTTCTGTTCCGTTTGTTTCTTAGACAAAGCTGCCCAAAGCGCACTGCCCACTATCATACCACACCCGATCAAGCTGACGACCCCCATCTCATGTCCAAATATCCACTTATCGAATCCCGCAGCGAACAACATGTGTGTGTACACCATCGCAGTTGCCCGGTTCGACTTCTCCCCTCCCAAGCCCGACGTCAACATAAACTGCATGATGAAGCCACAAAGGCCCAGCGAGAGCAGCAACGCCCATTGGTATAGCGAAGCGGGCAGGCCAAAGCGGACATTTGGCCAGATGTCGAGGAGGGGCGCGGCGAGCAAAACCGTTGTGCTGACAATTGTACACCAGACAGAAAAGTAGGTGACGCTAATCAGGGGGTGTGCTCTTTTTCCAATCCACCGTATGAAGGTATACGCGCCTGAAGCGCCCAAGACTCCTATCAGAGCGAGCCCGATCGCCCATAGCCGCTCAGCGGGTGTTGGCTCAACGCCCAAGTGAGGCGCCCTCTGAGTGATATTCCCCGGCACCTCCACAGAACCAGTGGCCGATTCATTCTCCGAGCCACCAAAAAGAGATGTGGGTCGCGCAATGAGGACAACGCCAGCCAAAGCGATAAATGACGCCATCTGCTCCTTGCGTGTGAAGGGATCTTTAAGGATGAGATGGCATATGTACCCTGCAACACAAGGTGCCAGGAAAGAGATCACTGTCGCTTCTGCCAGAGACAGGTACATCATGGACATCCATAAGCCAAAGATACCAAACTGCACAGCGTTGCGAGTTAGCATGTCTAAGAGGTAGAGGCCTCCGCAGTGACAGCCCGGTTAGGAAGACGATACCAGGGAGTTGAGGCAGGCCTGGGAAGAAAGAGAGAACACTTACAAATCCAGTAACACCTCTGGCAGCCAGTAGAATCCTCACCCCCTTAGGACCGAACGGAAAGTGTGGTACTTTGGTATAGTACATATACAAGCATGACAACATTGTGGTAATGCTCATGCGAGCAAAGAGAATCTGGAAGGGGTGCATCCCATCTCCCTCGAGTTCCAGGAGCCTCGCGGACATGTTCATCAGGGCACCGAAGAGCTGCGCCGATGCAACCAGGATAACACCTCGGTTCCTGCCCCAAAACCGGCCCCAGGTTTGTGACAGAGACGGTTTCCAGGGGTTTTCCTGATATTCTGGGGGAGCTGGCGATAAGGCCCTCATGCGAGTCGGTGACAGTCGTCCGCGCTCAGAGAACGGGCTGGCTGAGAGCGACCGTAACCCGCCTGGCTCTAGGAGCGACGAGTCCGCCATCTTTCGGTAGCCTATCTCCTCTATCGAAGGAAGGCGGTCGATTATATCCTCGTCATCGCTGTCGTCCAGTCTCCTTTTTGACCTTGGGGTCTGTGGCACCTCTATGAAGGTGGCATTTCCGTCATGAGGCATACTCTGAAGGGGGTAGGGAGAAAGGAAGCCGAACAGCGCAGGAGGGTAGAAGGGGGGAGGAACACGGCCGAAAATGATTAGATATCTGTGATATAAAATGATGTATAATTTGTAAGTCCAAATTACAGCCTAATGACCGAAGGCACACGAGAAAGGGCGTAAGTTGTAAAGGGGAAATCCAGGCAGGAAAACGGATCAAAGAAAAAAAGATAAGATTAAGAATATGATGCAACAAAAGGCGGACTAGTAGTAGAGCACCTCAGAAGCGACGAGAAAAGCGTTATCCCCGGCTGGCCGTCCTAACCGCTACGGGAGGCATGTGTGCATGCTGCATCGACACGTTCTGGGGCTGCCTTGGTACTGTAGCGGGCCATACATCCTGGCGAACGCTTGTTCAACCACTAGGAACCATCACGACAGAGAACAGCTGCCGTTTTCAGTATTCAACCCTCCAGGCCGACTTGTTGTCGGTCATCGGGGGGAAATGTCTGGATGCCAGAGACCCGATATCGCATGTGGTGGGGTGTGGAGAGACCAGGCAATGGAAAATGGCGGGGGGCTCCCGGAGCTTATGCACCCATCATCACTACGCTGCTTCCCAAACCGCCACCTGGCATGCCCTATGCCTGACGAAGGACGTGAGGTGGTTGGTTGATACTTTCGGATGGGTTATAGCGTGGGATTTTCTCGAACGCAAGACGCATGAAGAACCAACGAGCTTGCTGTTTGACCATGTGAGCCTTGTCCTTTCTAGGGCGCTGCATCGACAGCGGTCGGGTACTGTCCCGAATGTGTGAGCTCGGGTAGTCGCAAAACTGCTGGGGAACAGAGCGTGCTTTGCACCCACGAGTGTGCCGAGTCAAGGGTGCAGCATCCGAAAAGAATGGATTATCCCAGAAGGTTAAATTGAGGGGGAGAAACCAAGATGAAAAGAAACAGCCCATCTCAGATGGCAACTGCGACACCACGTTTTGGCGCTGCGGCTGGTGCCGACTTGGCAAAGGCACCAACAAGTCTAGTTGCTCGTTGGCTCTTGCCTCATGCCTCATACACCTCCACATCGCGCCCAGTTGCGGGAAGCCTGAGGTTATCCTGAAACTTAGCCTCATGTAAAATTGGTACCTAATAGGCCAGGCACCTCTAAGGAAACGGCAAGGACTCACCACCAACCTCAATGGAAAACCCGTGCCATTCAGGATGCACAACAAAACACCACCTAGACCCTCCCCTACCCTCCCCCCAAAACCAACCCCACAAAACCAGCAACAGAAAGAGCCCACACCACGAGTATCAGGGTGCATGCACACTAGATTTTCCCAATCGGAGCCACGTCTGAGAGAAAAAAAGTCAACATGAAGACCAACCCGAAGCATGGGTTCAAGCAGACCACGCTAGACTTTGGACAGCGGCAACACAAAAGGCCAAGGCTTTCTCCTGAGCAAGAGCAAGGCAGTCTTATTGAAGATGAGGAACCGAAGCAACCCGGATTGGAGAATGCACAAGGGAAGCTGAAAGGGAAAGAAGTTGCCGAGAAGGAGCAGGAGCAGGAGCAAGATGAGAAAGCACAGGAGGAAGCAGAACCAAGCTCTACGGGTGGAAGCAAACAGTCACCGGACAAGAAACCTAACAATGGGCTCCCACAAGCCTCACCAAACTCCCTTCAACCCATGGGTGTGTTGCAACCCACCACCAACATGTCAACCCAGGGCACATTCCGCGTCACCGACAAGGTAGGCGACCTCTTCGACGCCCCGCCCAACACCGTCCTTATCCACGCCTGCAACTGCATCGGTAGTTGGGGCGGTGGCATTGCACGAGC
The DNA here is from genome assembly GCA_033439745.1 of Lasiosphaeria hispida. Taxonomy (NCBI): domain Eukaryota; kingdom Fungi; phylum Ascomycota; class Sordariomycetes; order Sordariales; family Lasiosphaeriaceae; genus Lasiosphaeria; species Lasiosphaeria hispida. Next base: position 1,552,625 of record JAUIQD010000007.1, on the reverse strand, counting down.
CTTCCGGGACCGCTACCCGGACGCCTACAGGATCTACAACGCCCACTGCAAACGGTCGTTGCCGGAGCGGCTAGCTGGAACGGCACTGCTCATAGCTCCCCGCCCGGACGCGGAGAAGCAGCACTACATCGGATGCGTGTTCACGAGCAAGCGCTTTGGCCGGGCAAGGGACACGCCGGCCATGATCCTGCAGGCCACAGCGCCGGCGATGCTGGACCTCATGCGGCAGATTGCGGCGGAGAAGGAGAATGGGGAGCCCATCGGGGAGGTTAGGATGTGCCGGATCAACTCGGGGTTGTTTTCTGTGCCGTGGCAGCAGAGCAAGAGGGTTATTGAGCGCTTGCAGGTGGACGGCGAGGATGTTTCGAGGGACGTTGAACTTCCTTGGGAGATTGTTGCGTATAACCCGGAGTGACTGAACTCTCAGGTTATGGGTGTGCTGCGCAGTACAGTACTATCCACAGAGGAAGAAAATCATGAATGCCCATGGGATGACGATAATGTCAGAGGAGATCAGGCCCCTGAATATCCATGAGATATCAGATATGTACGATAGCGTGGCTGGGTATGCAAACGTAACCTTGTTGATATAGCGGGCCTCGACTGGCATTGTTCTGAGATATGAAGCAAGTGAGCTCCCCAAAGTTAGTGTCAGAGCCCGGATAGGTATATGTGACACGGCGCCTCTTGTGAGGAGCACGCATAATACCCCGTTTATAATGCTTGCCTGAAATATTGAACCAAACCCACCCCAAACTCCACGCTATGTCTTATAAACCGCACGCTCATTCCATATACAGTCTAGCCTTTCCGATGATGAACACCAAGACTCTCCTCAAGACCGCGGCGCTACCGCCTCTTAGCCGACGTCCCAATGTCCAAATCCACATCCAGGTCATCGTCTCCCTCATCCAACTCCTCCTCGGCCTGCCTGGGCCTCTTGGCGCCGCGAGTCGAATCCCCTCCAACCGCGGAGCCAGCCCCCTTGTCCCCACCACCACCGCTACCAGAGTGCTTCTCGGCATGCTTCTCCTCCCGATCGGCGTCCTTCATCAGCTGGTCCTCGATGCTGAAGTTCTTGCGCGCCATCTCAATCTCCTTCTTCTTCTCAAAGACCTCCTGGATCTTGCCCATGAAGCGCGGGTTACGCCGCATAGCAAACTCGAAATCCTCGAACTTGACCTTCTGCCGTCCCGCGTGGTGCGCCGCCCGCGTCGCCTCGAAGCTGACGCCCTGGATGAAGTCGGTCGCGATCTCGTCGAGCACTCGCACGCTGTCGGGTAGCGGGGCTTTAACGTCGCCGTGACCGTAGAGGAGCTGGGCGACTGATGGCTGGGTTAGAGTGAGGAGCTGTGGGGTGGGGTGGAAGAAGCTCACGCTCGTTGTGGTTGAAGTTCATCTTGCCGACATTCTTGCCGGCGCGCGCTCGGGGCTCCATCTTGCCGGTGGGTGAATTGGTGAGTTTGGCAGGATTTGCGAGTGGTGATGGGGTTGAGAGTGGCGGCGAGGCTGGAAATGGGTGATGAATGGAGATGTGAGGAGGTGGTTTGGCAGTTCAAAATAAACGAGACGCTTTGGGGTCGAGGGCTGTTCAGTCCAAAATAGTTGTCGACCAAAGTATACAATTGGCAACGGTATGCCTGAAAGAAAGACCAGTGCCGCAAAAACAAGAGTCTGCTGTCTTTGCGCCGCGTTGTGGGAGAAGAAGAACCTTGATGGCTTGCAACACGGAAAGGCTGAACTCGAAGTGAGCATCTCTTTGAAGCAGCAAAGCGGGTGGCTCCCCGCACTCTGCGCCCCCACAGTGACGGTCCCAGCCGCAAAACCCTTGGCCAGCCCCGCTGTGCCTCACCTAACCTTTTTTGTCGAACCCAGGAGCCTGGAAAAGGTGTTGTTCCCAGGAGGAGCTATGACACCCTGGCCTCTGAGAACTTGCAAGTTGGCCGCCAGCTCGTGTACGCAACATCACCACCCCCCGCCGACGACTCGCGATAACCGCATTTCACTCTCATTTCCTTCCTCGCCAATCCGGCACAGCACTGGGCTCAAGTACAACCAAAATGGTGCGTACGGCTCGGAGAAAAAGAAGGATAGTTGCTGACATGTTGCGCCCCTGACAGACTGCGCTCTTCAACTTCCAAAGCCTCCTCCTCGTCATCCTCCTCCTCGTCTGCACTTGCGCCTACGTGCACTCCATGTTTCCCGCCATTCTCGATCGCAATAAGGATGGGTGAGTTCAATCCGGCCCGGCAGTGTGCCGCAGAGCGACGCCCCGGCGCAATTTGTCGGAGAAAACATTGAGACTGACGTATCTCCAGTGTCCGGGGCATTTTCTGGAAGTGCGCGAGGATAGGGGAGAGGCTGTCGCCCTACATAAGTTTATGTTGCGTCGTCATGGCCGTTCGTCTTAATCCCCCTTTCTTTAGGCAAGGAAAATACTGACGGGTGGCTACACAGATCTCGATGGTTATCAACTAGTGTGGCAATAATACCCCCCATCACATACCTCGCGTTCCTTCTATGTGTACACACACCCCTCCGCAGGGGTAGGAGTTTTGGTTGCAATGTGTTTTTTCAGAGGGGTTTCCGGCGGCTGACACCACGGCGTCAAGGGCGGATATCAGTAGGCCATATGGTCAGGGTTTTGGGTTTACGAAAAGGGGGTGGGAAGGCGGACTCAAGCGGCCGGTCAGCCGGCGCCCGCTCTTCTTCGAGTATCGGAAGCCAGCAGCAAATATATAAAGTGCATACAGCCATTCGAATATCCGCCAGTGCCGCGGGGCGGCAAAAGAAGCAAATAGTCTTCATGAATGTGGCTAGAGATCCCGACACTTCGACGCCCATGTTTGCCCACCCCCTTTTACTCCCCCCCAAAGGTTCCACAACCCACCGCCTGCGCAGGGTCGCCTTTTTTGGTGTGACTAGGTTTTTCATCTGGGTTGGCCCCCAAAAACACAACAAGACTTCCCCCTCGGACTAGGTGCTCGCTCCGCGCCCAGCCTACTAATCGGTTAAGGTTTTGGATGGGCTGGCGTCTGGGTAGCACCAAGTTGTACAAGTTGGACATTACGCCAGTATGCTCCCGTGGCGCTGGCACCGGAGCACCCGCCCGTGTCCTCTTTCGGATCTCCATCCCACTCGGGAGCGAAAAGACAAGAAAAAGGAGAACGGGAACCAAGATTGTGTTCTACGTGGCTTCCCACACATCTCTTGGGTGTAGCCGTCACTTCTATTCACCATTCCTGCTATTGAAAAGGCGATAATAGGGAAGGGGGGGATGCGGGCGAGTTGACACGGAGCGGGAGGTATGGGCGCACCGGCTGAGATCGATCGGCTTGTATGGCGTGAGTGAAAAGTGTTGGTGCCACCACATCCGGTACTGGTCTTGCATATGGGCAGATGGCACATGTCTTTGCCTACTACAGGAGAGATTTCGCGGGGATCGGGTTAGCATGTCAGAGAGGAATTGGTTCCCTTACCCAAGAGAATTCCGGTCCTCGCTTGGTCTAGACCATGGCCGCGTTGACGAAGAAAGGAGGTGGGCACATGTTAACCCGATCAGCCCCCTTTCCACACTAAGGCGCTCTTCAACCCTAGTGTACTGGAGAAGTTGATCCCCGAAAATGATGGAGCATTTCCCGCTTTTCGTCGTGATCTACGGGTATCAGTCTAGTGGCCCTCCGTGCCCCCGTATTAGCCATGAGCCGGGAGCAAGGAGGCACGTGTGCCACGGAAGATGAGCAGTGAAATAGCAAGTGATCGTCAAGATAAAGGACGCAAGCGCACCCCGCGATGCGCCCCGCCGCCTACCGCCTCACCTGCTAGATTTTTTAGACAAGGTCACAAGCAGCCTCCCACCAGTGTTCCCGCTCTCCTCCCTGGCGGCCATCCGATTCGGATCTCATCTCGGCGGGACCAGAGATCATGAGGTGCCGCTAAGGCCCTCTTCAGGCGGGAAACGGGGCGGGAAACGGGGCGGACATTGAGGGCAAGGGATCGTCGGAATCCCATTTCGCCCATATGCACACATTGCATACGCTACACTAGTATATTCCAAACTTCTTCGTCGCCTTCCCAATCGAGAGACGCACGCGTATTCCCGTGTATCAGGGTCGGATGTTCGATACAGGACAATGACAATCATAAAACAGGTGGAGAAGGGGGGGGGGGGGGGGGGTTGTTAAGAAGCCCATATTTGGGTGCACACCCATTGCGGACCCACCAGCTGACAAGACTGACAGGGCGGGCAGGGCAGGGCAGGGCAGGGCAGAGCAGGGCTTGACCGCCAGCTTGGTGGTCAGCTTTGCTTGCCCTGCTTCACTGTGTGGGAAGCCCTTTTTTGTTTCGTCTAGAATGAATGGGGCCCGCGGTATGAAGTCAACGCTTCGGCAACGTCTCGAGCCGGAGCAAGACCCTGGGGCCGAGAGGGGGGTGGACACCCTCGGCGCACATACACCCATTCTTGGGACGACGCTCTCACACACGCACACACACACCACACACTTCTCTTATGTCGACCCACGGACTGCCGCAGTTCAACGTCTGTTCTCAATTCTGCCCATAACCGGGGAACGCAACAAATGTTATTCTGCGCTGGCTACCTACTGATGCGCTCTGACTGGGTGCCAAGAACAGACCGCCTGTGCGAACCCCAAAACTAGAAATCATCCCTTTGCGGGATCTCCATCGCATGTCGCCATCACCAACCCGACTGTATGTGCAAATGCCGCTATGTATGTACGGTACTGGACGTGCGCCATGCGGCGGTGAAGCTTGGGGCACATTGTGGCGCCCGATGTTGGAGCCCCGGGGGGAGGGTGTGAAGAGTGAGAGGGATTCCTCGTCGTATACGCTCTACATGCCTACCTTACAGAGTACTCGACGTGGTTTTGCCAGGCTGATGATCCGCGACAAGTTCGCTTGTGTTGGGACATGCGGAGAAGAGGGGGGGCCAGATATTGCTTGGTATTCCTCAGCAAAAAAAAGCAAATGGCAAATGTTTCCTATTGTTTGGTTCCGGGTGGGAAACATCCACTGCCCTCCATACAACCAGACTGCCTCGTCTAGACGACCGCTACCTATGCTATTTATTGGCCCATTCATGCCCTGTTGAACCCAAGATTCGAGAACGTCTGGGTGCAAAGTTTTGAGGCCAGAGCAACCACTAACAAGCAGGGGATCGACATGAAACGGGTTCGCCCTGGAGAGGCGGGATCGGTCCGGCGACCGAGCGGGACGCGGACATGGAAGGCAGGATGGGATGGATGCTTCGTGCCCGCTCGTGCCCTCGGACCAGCGTGCCACAGCGGTGCCACAGGGTCGTGGGTCGTGGTTAGCCAGGGTTGGATTTCCCTTTGCTCTGCCGACAGGACAAGAGAAGGAAATGGAAGTTGGAGTTGGGCTCTGGTGGTTAAACATGAGACGTCGTAGGCATGATTCTGGCTGTGTGGCCAGGTGGGTCGAGCTACACCGTTCAGCAGGCAAGTGCAACCAGCAATGGAACACCTTGGGACACACCTCGCTGCAAGGCCGACCCCGCATGACGGGACTTGGGAAAAAGGAGGTGTTGGCGTTGGAGGTTAGGTGGCACGCGAGGCGGGCGAGCAGGCGAAGAGGTGATCCCACGGAGCACAGCCAAGGGTCAGATCTAGATTACCGGGGCGGGCTGGATGATGAGCGGCGGCATCGGGCCGGCATGAGAGGGTGGGAGACGGCGACGCCTCAGAAGTGCAGCTTTGGGCACGCAACAAACTCCCTCGACCCTCACGCAAACGCTTGGCCGGCCAGCGAGGGGAAACCTCCTGAAAATCCTCGCTGCAAGCAAAATACGACAATACTGCGTACAGCTACTGCATAGCGCCGCGCCGAATCGAAAAGCATCGAGGAATGCAAACACGGTTCTCTCATGCCCCCCCCCCCCCCCCCCCCCCCCCGAGAGTGCGCCGCGAGTAGCCAGTTTAGTAGGGTGTGTGCAAAGCGGCTTCTGGCATGGCCTGTGTGATTTAGCAATGCTGTGTCTGCTGCGTCTGTTGTGTCTTTCCTTTGGGTTTCCTTTCCTCCTACATATGGCGGAGAGACGTGGTCATCCTTGCCAGCGCTTGGGACCGAGTTTCGTTGCGGATTGCGGGTTACAGTTGTAGGTTGCGGGTTGCGGACGCCTTGGAGGCGGAGCCGAGTTCGAGGCCCGCATTACTAGCAGCACTCACCATCGGCTCCACGCTCCACGCTCCACGCTCCACGTCCCACGTCCACGTCCACGTCCACGTCCACGTCCACGTCCCCCCGCTGTGCTGCCCAGGGCGTTGCTATGCCACTATCTTGGTCCATCCAGGAGTACTCCGTGAAATCGTTGACTCGCGGGGCAAAAAAAGGGAGAGAGCCTGACTAATTTCGATGTCGTGACAACACATCGACTGCAAGCCTCAAGTCTATGAATTGCCATATCCTCTCTCTGCAGACAAAATTTACCTCGGACCTCTCGACGCTTGATGCGAGGATACGCCAGGTACTTTGACTATTCACACAGGTGTGATAGTGCGCCGGGACCCGGCCGAATGCAGAAGCAAACCGCAAACCGGCGGCGGCGGCAGCGAAGATGGCGACAAACAATTGCTCGGCATACGACCGATGCACTGTCATGTCGCCGGCCGCCAAGGAAGACGAGTGACGTCCTTCGAGGGGGGCGTCTGAGTCAGTCATGTTTGTGCGCCGGCAGGCCCGGGACTTTACTGGAGCAGTGCACGAGCAGTGCAGCACACACCGAGTGGATGGGAACCACCTCGGCTTGATGATATGCATGGAGGCGAGGGGAAAGGGCGGAAGAAACGAAGAAAGGCTGCCTTCAAGTTGGCGATGCACTTTGTTCCTCAAACCGCGATTCCTGATGTGGAAGTTGGCTATCACAGCTGCTTCCTGCAGCGCTCTCCTGCACTGCTGCAGTCCCGTGACTGGCACGTCGATGGTCTCCCGCGCTCGGGAAAGGCAAAGTGGCGGCCAGATGGCAGCCAAGTCGAGTCTTGCCAAATCTGAGTCCGCTGACGATCCCGAAGGTGATGCTCCGAGGGTTTGCCGAATGCACATGTACCGCTACATGATACACCAAAGCGGAAATCAGGGTAAAATATCGCAAAAGTTACAAAAGACGAAAGGGGCATGGTTCTTGCGACATTGGGCGAGTCGGCCACATGGCTCTGCTGGGATTGGGATCCGCTTCTTTGGCAGCCTCACGTCCCCTCGGTTTCAAAGCCAGGCTATCCCAGCATCTGGGGTCTTTGGTTTTCTTTTCACCCGAGATACTCGACCCAGGAGCCTGAAATTGACGCCGTCGGGTCATGTCAGTCGCGCGCTGTCATGTGTAGTAGGATCGGGCAGACAGACGTTTGACCGTTTCTTGTTGCTCACCAATGGGTCAGCCACAGGTGCCACACCTACCCACCTTGCTGCGTTTTGACTGCCGAGTTTCCTTGGAAAAAAGGGTGGGAGACAGAGGTGAGGTGTCGATGTGCTGCTGTGTTGTTCGCTGTGCGCTGTGGATTTGCTGTGGGCTGCCTGCATTCATTTCTGCCTTTTCGCTTTTTCGCTGTGCGCACCGCACAATCCCAGCTGCGGTAGCTGCAATGGCACCCAGGAGACCTAGGAGGCCTATTAACCGTTGCAGTGGTTTTAATGAGACGATGGCTGTCTGGCTTTGATATGCTCCTCTCGCCTAGAGCAGGTTCGGGGCTTCGGGGGACCCACGGCACATGACATGAAAATGGAAAGGCGCTGATGCATTGCTGCAGCCAACCTAGGTGTTAATTACACCCGCATGGCGGGATAGCAGGCCATCGTCGTCGTCCAGCACCTCCCCCAGCACGGGCAGAGTGCCGATATCACTCCAAGGTGCGCGCTGCTGGGGCGGCAAGTGGTTGGGGGCAGCGGCGGAAAAGAGTCAGAAGCAAAGTTGTTCAAGGTCCGGGCAGTTTAGGAGGCGAGGTCTGAGAATCTGCTTGAATCGCGCCTTGGCCTGCTGGGGGAAAGAGATCTCTGAATGAGAATGGAGCTGACCTGGTGGGCAGCTTGGTGGCTGGAGAAGCATGCGGGATGGTACCAGTGGTGCGGAACGATGGAGCTAGCCCGTGTGGCTCGCATTGCGACATTCCGCCCCTCTAGAATGCTGGCAGGGCCACTCGTTTCCACCTGCTGCCACCTGCTGCACTCCTATTCCTGTCATTCCGCTCCTAGTCACCTCATTTGAGGACGGCGAGCCGTTGGGCTGAGCACTCTTTGATTGGAATTTTGCCATTCTGACCATTGGATGCCGGTGCTGCCCTCGGTCTCGACACCTGGGACCGCTCACCTCGTTGCAGGGCCGGGGTTCGATCAACGACAGGCAGATATTGATCGATGCACCAACTAAACAACATGATGATTCGGTATTGGGCCCTGGGTGGCGAGTTGCGGGTATGCATCCCAGGCCGCCCGTTCACTGTGATAACGCTGCTCGCAACTCGCAACTCAACTGCTCACTTCTCAAGACCGCCCGGCCATGGTTCCTTTTCTCAAGCATGGCGCGCCACTCTTTCTGGGCCTTCTTCTCCTGTCGCCATCCACGGGCCCAATCGATGCAATAGCGTGGGCCAATTCACCCACCTTAGTCAGTTCTCGCACCTGCAACTGGTGATTGAAGCATGCATGTTTCCTAGTATAGATGGCTGGCGGCGAAGGAGGCGTCCCCTGACACCTGCCTTCTGCTCAATGCTCTCGCAGCATCTTTGCCTTTGCCAATAGATACGAAGACTGCTGAATCTGGACTCCCACGGACCAAAGTGTGATTATTTCGTGGTTCCCAGCAACTATCGGCTCCAAGGCGTGAGGTCGAGGGATGCAATTGCCGGGTCAGTGGTGCCGAGCTTTGTCGATCGTTCGTTGGAGGTTGACTGAGGTGGCACCCCTTGCGCTCCGAGAAAAGGGGACGTCGTGGAGAAGCAAGCGGCCCTATGCGCGGGTGGGTTGCACTTCGTTTTGCTTCTTTTACAATATTCCGCTCTCGGCATATAGGGGGAGGGGGTTAGAGCACATACATAGACTGACATTACAGCGCATTCGCGCACCACCACTAGCATATTGAGGCTTGCGCACAGATCTGAGGCGAGAGAGGGAATATTTAAAGAAGAGGCAAAACCACGGACATGCATGTGCAGACGGCGGGCAGAGAGAGAGAGAGAGAAAGAGAGAGAGCGGGACCAAGAAAGAGTCCAAGAGCAGATAGCCTTCTCCATCCGAGCTCCGATGTGAGACTTGTGTGACCTCCAGCACCCTCTTACCGTTCCTACCTTAGCCGCTGCATATCTGTCAAGAAACTTTACAACCCCCATACGGCCGATGCGGCCAGCAAGCTCGAGCGGCTTGCGCGCAAAAAGGAAAAAGCGGAAGGGCTAGGCTAGACATCCGATGGACCAGATCAGCGGTGCATTGAGTTGATTCATGAACCGGCGCGAGTATGAGGTGAGGGATGGAAAAGGATGGAGGGATGAGCTGGCTGAGAGTGAGCAGCCAGGCACCTGAGAACCGCCCCTCCTGTTCCAAAAATGCCTTGGGGGTCAAGTCGGGGTGGAAGAGTGAAGAGTTTTTTTTTTTTTTTTTTTTCTTCTGTCGCCTACCAGGTCCTGGCAGCTGTGCCCACGGGGCGCCTCACCGCCGTTCAACAACAGGCTATTTCGGTGCGCTTGTCCCCTAGGAGCTGGGTCAGCACTGCAGCGGCGCTGTTTGGGGGTTCCATGTTATGCCAGCCTGCCCGGCGAAGCTGAGTTGGATGGGAGCACGCGCTGGGGGGGGCGGGTGTGTTGGAGCCTCCAACATGAGAAGAACCTGAGCTTGGACAGCTGGCACACAGGCTGCGCGTTAGGGCGGGCGCTTCCATGCCGGCCCTGGGCGTTCCATGGGCAAAACAATAAAAGCAACGCAGCGTGCCCAACACTGCACCCAACATGCCTCCAGGAAACACTTTTTGCGGGAGGCTGTTCATGCCACCCTGCCTTGGTCCGTCCGGCCTCCCGCGCCGCAGGGCACAAGGTGTGAGGTCCATGGTAAGGGGTGAGGGTCTGAGGTGAGGTATGAGGTCTGCAGCTCTGCGCCGAAAGTGGCCAAGGCCCAGGCCGGCTGGAGGGGTGAGGCGGGTTGTCGATGGAATTTTTTGATTACGAATATCGCCTTCTGTGCTCTCACGGCCCTGGGCTGGTGTGGCAGCTCAGAGCTAGGGCACCAGAGGCACCTCTCGGATGGCGTCCCTGCGGTTGGAGGCGTGCAACTGTGGGCGAGAAGCCTGACTCTTCCGGCTCCAATCCGACTCCAACCCGATTCCAGACTAGGCCATGGCAATCCAGCAGCACAGCGCGGAGAGCAGAGCGCGGTTCTCAGACGCCTTTGGTGGTTGCTGCGCGCTCTGCCTGAATGCGGTGTCCTCGACATGCAGGCCTCGAGAGCATGTGGGTGTGGGTGTGGGTGGTGAGTGACAGGCTGAAAGTACACAAGTATGTACCAGTACGGTGCCGGTCACGTTAAGATGCACCCATCCCCCAGGGTTTATGGCAGGGGATGGTGAGTTTGGCAGGGTTGGCAGGGTTTCGAGGGCGGTGCCTGGCCACTGCAAGCCCTCGCGCATACTTCCCTGTCTTTTCGCCTGGTCGCGCCTCGGCCGGGAAGGAGGCGTTCCACAAAGACGCTCCAAGATGCAGGGTGGTGGGGTGGGAAGGGGGCGTGGGCGCATCAACCTTGGGTCGTGCAGACTGCAGGGAATCCATCACAGATGGAATGAAATCTCACCTAGCGCTGTGAATTGCAGCCCAGAGCCCAGCCCAGGGCGTGGTGACCCGCGGTGGCAGACAGCAGCAGCAGACCTGACCAGACCTGACTTGACCACCTGCACCCTCCGGTTGCGTCGCTGCCCTTGTTTGGGACCAGCGGGCCAGCACCAGCAACCGCACCAAGGCGAAAGCAGCCCAGTCCAGTCACCACCCAGACCATGCTATGCCATGCCATGCCATGCCATCCATGTGCTTCAATGGCTCCAATGGCTCCTTGAATCTACGCTTCTGTCGCTCTGCTGCCAGCATCGTGTCGCTCTTTTCGCTCCTTCCCTTTCCCTTTCTTAGGTTGCCCTCCAGAGTCCACACATCCCTTGTTGTAGTAATATCAGGTCCCTGTACCCCCCCCCCCCCCCTAACCTTAACCTACACGCCCCTTTCGTTTCCCACCTCCCGCTTCTTCTACCTTTTCTATCTCTTGTTTGTCTCCTCCGCCGAACCTTCCCCCAGACTTTTTCTCCGGGGCCTGGTGTCGTCGTGTGCGCGTCTGTCTCTTACTACTTCACTAATCTTGCCCTTCCTTGGGGTCCGTCGCCAACCACTTCCGGCTGCTCTCGACTCTCGACTCGCACCGCTACCTACCTGAACCTACCTACCTCGCCATCTATCTGCTACCCAGGTACTTAACCACTTATCTCGCCAACCTAGGTACCAACCCCCAAGGTACTCCCTCGCCGCCTTTCTCGACCGGCTCGACCGGCGCCGCCCGCCACGTCTTGCCGTTGCATATCGCCCTTTCTTTGCCAGCTTATTTCGATCCGTCAGAGCACAAGTCGGCGTCCACTTTCTCTCGCTCTCCTCCTTTGTCTCGCGAACGACGCTCCTTCACACGGCCGACTCAGACCACACAAACCCCAACCCTTGTCGCAACTTGCTACTTGCTCTGTGGTGTGTGCGCCCGTTGGTCTACCAACTTTTGCTTGCTGCAATCAACCTTCGCCCATACTGTCCACCGTACTCCAAGGGCCCTCGAAGCAATCCAATTGCTGCCGAAACCTGGCCAACCCAACGTCCTGCAGGTGAGCGTTGCCCCTCGCTTTGCTACAGCCCCCTCCCTTACACAAGCCCGTCTCACGCTGTTCCCGGAATCCTCTCTTGCCTCCCGATCACGGGCAATGGTGCTTCATGCAAGAACCCGTCTCACGAGACCTATACCCCAGCATCGTGTGCCCATGGCCTTTGTTTGCCGCTTCTCCCTGTGTTTCTTTCCCCTCGAGATACCCATGGCTCTTTTTGCTGACCCTGCATGGAAAGCCCTAGCCGCACTCTCGCCAACGACCTATATAATCTCCGCTCGCACGACTCCGTAGTCACTCCGCTACCCCTGGCATCTTTTGCTCCGGAATTACAATTGTGTCTCACAGCTCGCTCAGCCGCCAACCCTGAGCTGCGGCAACTGAGCAAGTGTCGTCGCGTTGAAGATGGGTGACCAGGGTGCTGGTGGAGGCCTTGACAGCCACATGCCTACTCACAGGCGACAGGATTCTAGCGAAGAGCCCATATCCGCCGAGACTACCGCCGAAACACGAAATCCGGCTCCGGAACCCGATCAGAAGGAGACGCTGTCCCAAACGCTAGAGCTGCCCCGTCCACGGGTTCTCACGACAGGCGGCACAAACCCCGGCACACCAGTAACTGAATTGTCGAGGCAGTCGTCTTCGTGCTCAACCAGCTCTCACGCCAGGAACACCGAGTATTTAACGGCTCAGACAACTGAAAGGCGCCCTTCGCCGCTGTCACGTTACTCGGCCCCCTTTTCGAACCGCCCGCTAGAGCCACCCGTGACAAAGACGACACTGAGTGAGCTCGACGTCCACAAGATAATACACAACCCTAAGCTCCGCCATGATATCAACTTCGACCCCGAGTTGCACTTTCGGCCGAATCTGGATGGCGAGAAAGGGAGGAGGAAGCAGGAAAAAGCGAACCAGTTCTGGTCTACTCTGACGGACCAGCTGCTGCAGTTTGTGATGGATCGGGATGGGTTCTTGCGCAAGTATGGGGACAGTGGAGATTGGTGTTTACCGTCACTTTTGAGGGCGGTTAAGGAAATCATTCAAACTCTGGTTCCGCAGCGGGACCGAGACCTGCTCAACGAAGGTCTGAATGTGGATCTCTTGATGCAGCAGTTCTATCGAGGCGTTGCCGATCTGGAGAAGCTCGCGCTGTGGCTGTCTGGAGTCCTCAAACTTCACTGTGCTCCGATGCGCGACGAATGGGTTGACGAGATGTATAGCGAGCTGAGCAACGGGAACCGGAACAACGACGTGGACGAGCTTGTCAAGGGGATGCGCAGTCTCCTCAGCGTGCTAGAGGCGATGAAGCTTGATGTGGCCAACCATCAAATCCGGTGTCTGCGCCCCGTCTTGATCGACGACACGGTGAACTTTGAGCAGCGGTTCTTCGTCAAGAAGATACAAGGAGGGCGATTGGATATCAGCAGGGCCACGGCGTGGTACCAGGAAGCGCAGGCTTACGCAGCACGCTCGTACGAAGCCGCACCTATCCCTCACTTACAGGCCTTTGGCGACACGGCCATCTTTTTCGAGGCCGCTTCGAGATTGATCCTGCCATCTACGTCCACCGACAATGTGCCCTCGACTTTCTTGTTTGACGAGGAGCGTATCATCAAGCTGCGGGCTGATATGTACGACAGCATTTGCCTGGAGATTTGCATGCGGAAGTTCGAGGATTTGGAGCCGCTTTCGGGAGTGGCGCAGGTGTACCATAGGGTCCCAGCGTATGTGAGCGAAGGCTCCTCAGGGAGCGGCCGGTCGTCACTCGAGTTCAACTTCAACACATCACGCCCGTCCAGCTTCGCCCTTAGCGACCGCGGGTCGGCAACGTCGTCGCCCCGGAGCTCGGGCGGCCTTTTCGTCCACCCGGTCGCAGATCTCGCAGAATCCCGCGCCAAGGCACACAGCCTCTACAGCTCCCTCCTCGCACTTCTGCACACAGCATCCCCGGCGAGCCGGCCTTCTCAAAAATGGCAGTCACTCGCACAGCCGGTCGCTCTCCAGATCTTGCGTTACGTCAACGCGCCGCACTCGCTCCCTGGATTCGAGAACCAGCTAGCTGCGGCACTGACGGACGTCCAAGGTCAAGTGTTCCGTGAGGTGGAACTCCAGTTCCAGCAGCGGTTACTTGGCGAGCTCGCGAAGCGGGTCAAGGAGTTCAAGAACTTGTCGGGAGTCGGACTCTTCTCGGTGGCAACAGGAGGCCGTGTCCACGGAACCAGCCGCGGCTGGGACTCGTCCCGCGACAGAGATCAGCGTGATTCGGTCATGCTCGATGGCATCGGCTCACTGCGTGAGCCGCGGGACGAGGCTGGCATCGAGGACATGGCCACCCGGCTTGCGCATCTCGGAATCCTCCACTGGAGAGTGTGGGCACAGCTGGCATACCAGGTCGGCATAGGGGGCGAGTTCAACGACTCGTCACCGCCTTGCACCACCACCACATGACTCGATAATGGCACGCCATAACGTGGCGAGACGTGTCGGCAGTGGGTTTTTTCGACTCGATTCAAATTATCCTTCTACAGGCAATTTCGCAGGCCTTGTTTCCGACTACGAACTCTTTTAATCATCAGCTTGCGCAGAAGGCTAGAGTTGCGCGCGCCATGCCCCCAGTTCGACCTGGGTCATGCTCGACCTTTGTCGAGGGACACGGCGCTCAGATCGTCGCACCAGACCATCTCGTGTTCTCTTTTTATTTTGTCCAAAGTGTGTTGTCACCGGAATACCCACATTTATGAGTTTAATATGCATTTCTCCTCGTTGCCCCCCCCTCCCACAGCAGTCTTTGAAGATTAGACGGTTTGGCTGCTGCGTGGAGGCAGAGGACAGAACCGGAGTTGCGAGTAAATAGCATTGGCGTTTTGGGCTTCTTTACCAAGGGCGGCGAGACACAGCAGTCTCTTCTTTACATGTCCTTTTTTGTTTGTCATTTTTGTCTTTTGAGTTTTTGAGTGTTCAGTCCCTGAGATGCATGCAGAATAGATTTTGGCTCGCAGCTTTGCATCGTTGTCGCGGCAAAAGAGAAAAATGATGGTGGTTCACCATCCAGCTTGTTCAATCAAGACGCAATATTTTTCTTCTCGCTTAAATCTTGGTTCCCGTAAGAGTGACATGCCTGATGATACGACTCGCCCGCCGTTCTTTGCCCTGTTTCGGCCTGAGTCGTTTCAATGACTCCCGACTGGAGAAGGAAAAAAAAGGGGAAAGAAGTGTGCCCCGAGAATGACACAGCTTACCGTGGGAGGGGGGGGGTGTAGGGTGTGGTCCGTAGACGGCGGTAGACAGGGACACGCCGGCTTTGGCGTCTGGTCTGGTGGTGGCCGGCTACCGGCGTGGCGCCGTTGCCCGGCTTGGGTGGGAATTTCTATCCAGGGTGAGTGAATATATTCATTTATTTTCCCTGTTGCCAGGATATCCAATGACCCAGAGGGGGGGAGAGGGGGGGAGAGGGGGGGGAGGGGTTGTGCGAGGCTGGCTGTGCCTTTGCAGTTTTGCGGGCGAGTAAAACTTTGATGGGTTGGTTAAGTTGGGGTAAGGTAGGAAAAGTGGTGGGCAATGACGAGTTTGCATTAGGTTATGCTGTTGGCATTGACGAATGGTGAAGTTGAATTGGGAGGGGGGGGAGGGGATCTTCAGGGGTATGGGTGTGTGAAAGGTTAGGTTCGACTGTTTTGGTTACACACATACGGATGGGATGGAGGGGGGGCGTTGTGGTGGACGGATGGTTTCCAGTTGGAGAAGAGGTGCATCTTTGCTCGGTAGTTGAAGGGGGGGAGTCGGTCTAGTTGCTTGCGCCCGCAGCCGCCGCGGGACCCACCGTATTGGGACCGGGATTTGTTGTGAGATATGTCTTTGCCGCCTGCCCTGGCGCCTGGTGAGATGGATTCATCGGGTCTGCAAGCGCGCTGAGGGTCCCAGGTATATGGCGTATTTTGCGCAGTTGGCCCTGACACGCGGTAGTTGGATTGAGTTGGGGTCGGATAATGCCTCACAGACCCTCGCTCGCTACTGCAAGGGCGGCGCAGGGCAAAGGGCACTTTTGCGGCCCGAGTCCATGTACAGTACATCCATGGACCAGGACAAATCATATGTCACACACATCGCCAACGAGTCTTGTCGACGCAGCCTTGCAGCCTTCTGAGGTTGCGGTAGTTCGTATTTTGACGTCCAAGCTCGGCGGTCTGGCCGAAGGTGTGAATCTCCATAGCAAGCCACGCTGTATATATTCCCTCACGAGTGATGGCATCTCGTTGATGTACACCCGGGTAACGTACCCACACACAACAACCACGCCTAACAACCACCACCACACTTCTTCTTGACAGACAAACACCCCCTTTACAATATACTAGGGATACGGGCAAATAATCACCACCTTCCTATTAGAGCAGGCCATCCACCACATACAAGCTGAAACCCGCCCGTCCACCAAGCCGTTACCTAAACCCCCCCCCCCCCCCCCCCCCAACCTCCGCGGCCAGTCCAGAGAACAGCACGGCGTGGGGGGGAGGAAGAGACAAGAAAAAAACAAGGCTGACGACATGTCTCCATCCCGACCCATAATGCACCCCCCCCCCCCCCCAAAAAAAAAAACCAAAAAAAACCACCTTCCAGAATCCTTCTAGAACCCTTCCCCCCGCCCTACGCCCCCCCCTTGAACCAACGGCCCCGATCAAAGTGCACCTTTTTCTGCATGCGGTATATAAGTGCACAAGTCAGCCACACCGGCTGTGTATGTGTGTGTGTGTGTGTTTCCCTGGGCACGCGTACCCGCCGCCGTGGCTGACTTCTGCCCCATGGGGAACCCCCCATCTGCCACGCCACTCTTGACAGACTCTCACTACAAATAGTAATGACTCCCGCCCACCCCTCGCACGACGACACCGGCTAGCTCGCCCTCCGAAAGAGTCACTCACGCCCGGTTGATGTTGCTCTGCGTGAAAACAACCCTCAGAAGTAGCCATACTTCCACCTCAAGTTTCAACATGGCCGGTCAATATAATCACCTCAATCCGGAACAACGCACTACAATTCGATCCCGAGACACTGGTGAGCGGTATGCGTCAATTATGCAACCAAACAACCTAGATAAACATGATAATGCAGGCAATTTGCCCGCCTGTCAACCATGAGGCTAAGTTCTATACACTACCAACACGACAAAGACCAAGGAAACCACCAATATACACTTGTACAGCCCGTCCAAACCCGGCTTAGCAATGCGGGCATCAACCCAGGTAGTCCTTCAACTCCTCCGATCCTTCTATCATCGAGCTGAACGAAAAAGGCGCAAAGGGCCACCCGCCAAATTCTGCAAACTTGGAGAATGACTCAACCCAGGCAAGACGTAACGAGTGAAGCTGTGCACATTGTGTTAGCCATATTCCATCAAAGGTGGCATCAAGAGCATTGACGTACCATAGCAGAGACACCCTCCATGACGATGAGGATGATGCAGCTCAGGCAAAAGAACATGTAGAACGCCGCCACAAGATACAAACCACCACCGATGCCCTTGGAGTTGAGTGCCGGAGCCATCGTCATGGACCAGAGCACAGCAGACAGCTGCTGGTGCGCCAGCGACAAAGCCCAGAGACGGAGATATGACGCCGTGTGGGACACACAGTTGAGGCAGAATTCTAGTCAAAGCGTTAGCCTATGTTCTGCCCAGGTGAGTACGCGAGTTATCGTGGGGAGCTTATACCAATGGTATGGATGACCTGGTGGATCATGACCTCACTGAAATCAAACTCCTCGTGCTCCTCATCCTCGTCAATGTTCTGTGTGATCATAGCAACGCCCTCATCCTCGCTACCAATGCTGTGGCGGCCATTCTGATGACCCTCACCGTCTTCATCATCGCCATCCAAGGCGCTAACTCGAGATCGCTCGCCAATCCCGCGATAGCCCTTTGCCCGTGCGCGGTTGTGCTCCCAGCGGAGATAGAACGGCTTCAAGAACAAGAGGATAGGGACCTGGGCGAAGGCGAGCAGCAGCAGGATGACCTGCACCGTCTCCTGGCCAGCATACAATCGCATATCGAGCTTGCCGGGCTGGAGAAACATGTAAATCAACATGTTCAGCAGACCTGGCGGTGCTATCCCGAGGCCAACCCAATCGACGGTCCACTTGTAAATAATGCACAAGACAAGATAACCGAAGATGGCCTGGAAGAATATCATTCCCGGGATGAAGTTGCCCCAGATATCAATGGGCCGCTTGAAGTGGCGCGCGTTGATGTACGAGAAGCAGAGCGAATACGTCATGTGGGCCCATCCGAGGATGATACTCATCTTCATCTTGTAGCTGTTGCTGAAGAGAAGATCGTTCTCGGTGCCATGCCACCTCCAATCGACACCGAAGGGATACCGGTAGTTGGAGCTCGTCAGATTGCCCGAGACGCTCTGGCCTTGGTGCCACTTGTCGGGCACCACCCACTGCCACTGGCTGTCAAACAGCGTCATCGACTTGGAGAAGATGTCGTTGTAGATGAGACCGGTATAGACGGAGAATAGAGCCATGACCAGGGCAATGTAGCGACCGTAGTAGACCATGGCAAACAGTTCAAAGGTGACCTTCTTCAGCGACTTCTCCCAGTAGATCATGGCAAGAGCTGCGCTGAGCATGATGATGGCATGGCCGAGATCGCCGAACATGACGGCAAAAAGGAACGGAAAAGTAACAATGACGGGGATGGCCGGGTTGACCTCCTGGTATGATGCGGTACCGTAAGCATTGACAATGGTCTGGAACCCCTCGGTGAACTTGTTGGTCTTGAGGTACGTCGGGGGCTTCTTGTTGGTCTGAATGACATTGATGATCGACGGTACTGACAAGCCTGCCCGGTTGTTGACATCCTGCAGTGTCGAGCGGATAAGGGGCAGGTCGTTGCTGGGGCACCAGCCCTCGGCAATGAGGGTACGGCGGGCGCGATCGAAAGAGAACAGGTTCAGGGTATTGTAAACCGCCTTCTCCTTGCCAATCAAAACCATCCATGCGGCAACAGAGCGAGAGATCTGTGTAAGCTCGGCCTCGAGTGTCTGCTGGGTGTTGCGAAGGACGTTCTGAACATCGTTGAGCCTAGCATTGACTTCGTGAACTTGATCCCGGCGCAAATCGCTATTCTCATCCACGTTGTAGACCTCGGCGCTCATGGACTCGGAGATCTTGCGGATCTTGGCGAGAATCTCCTTCCCGTGAGCAAAAATGACGAAAACGTTCTTCTGGATGGGCTCGTTGGTGCTGGGGTCGATAAGGGGCTCGGGGATCTCGGCTTGGTTCATATAGAGATTGCCACGAAGGGTACGCCACAAGATGCGCTCGAAAGCGGCGACACGATCACGGGCGATGACTCCGGCAACAAAGCCAATGTTCATGCCGGAGAAAGACCGCTCGACCTCGGGGGCGGAATTATTGTGTTCGACATCCTGGAGCAGGGGGGCGTCGTCGTTGTCGGTCGATGCCCTAATCTCCTCCACGTTGCCGTGTGCCCGGTCGAAGAAGCCGCCGGCCTCGCGCAGAACCCACCTCCACTCGGTCAGCTCGACCTCTCGCTTCTTCAGGGTCTCGTAGCTCTCATTCAGGGAGGCGACGCGCTGCTCCAAGCTCTGGCTCTGGTCAGCCAGCTCGTCGATCAGGGTCGTCGTCGGAGCGTCGAGGGTGCCGACATCGAGGTCAAGCTTGCGGAGGGGGATTCCTGCCTTCTCCATCTGGGCGTGGAAGAAGCCTGGCCCCGACAGTTAGTCGTGCACGGCTGCTGCGTGAGCGGGTTAGAAGGGCCAACATACGAAGCTGTCGTTCAACATTGTCGAGGCGGCGGATGTCCTGGGTAAAGGCGCGTTGGAAAGCACTGATGTCACCGTTGAGCTGGTCATGGCACGTCAGTACGGAATCACGGGAGGAGCACCAAGGGGGAACGGTGGTTACGTACGTCTCGGAACTGGACGAGACCGAGTTCGCCCAGAGCGTTGACAACTTCACGGCCGATTTCGTTGGAAATGTAGAGCTGGACCATGCTCATGTCCGCCGAGCGGAATGGCGTGTCCCCTGTGGGAGCCATCGTGGGCGATGGCGATGGAGTTCCGTGCTTGCGCGGCACTGTAGTTGAGGGAAATCCAATACACGATCGATTGATTCAATCAAGTCAGAGCTAGCTGACGACTTGGGGAGCTCGGCAGAGCTTCGGTTAAAGTCACGCGCTGTATTTCTTTCTACATATTCAGGGTTAGGGTTAAAACTACGAGCCTCCCTCGTGCCTTCTTCCTGACAAAGTTCAAGTGGCTTTTCGATGTCTCCTATCATCTGATCTTAAATATGTAACAACTCGTCGTGTCCCTTTTTTTCGTGCTTAGATGACACCAAAACCAGGCTTCCTTTACACCTAAACTGCCCACTCCTTATCTGCTCCACAAAGCAATCAGCCGAGCCGATGATACAGAGCAGTTATTTTGCGTATAAAGTTAATGTCGACAACGCTCTTTCCGTTGATGAGGATGCTATATATATGTACATACCGCCCAATGCATGTATAAAGCCAACAGCTAAGCCAGTCGCTATGCTCCCTTCTCTTTTCTGTGATACAACTTTTTCGAACAACTTTTTCGACCTGACTTGGAACCTCCATTGCGATCCAAATATCAACACACAAAAAAAAAAAAACCGCTGTCGCGCAAAGCCCCAAGCTTGCGTCGACGAGCAAGCAGTCGGAAAGAGATATACGCCCCTAATATGCCCGTCCCCATGAAACCAAATTCAAAGCTTGCGCCCAAACATAAACGACCCATACATGCCGCCCACCTCCGCCCTCGCTACAGGAATCTTCCTCATCCCCCAAGAATCGGCACCCATCTTCCACCCCCTCCTCCTATCGTCTCTCACCGCATTCCCAGCGTTAATCTTGGCAGCAATGTCACCACCGTGTCTCACCATCCACCCTCTGCTCCCGCACTCCGAGGTGCGCCATCCGATGCGCTGCAGCGCCGGCAGGCTCTTGCTGACGCGCTTAAACACATCCTCGGCAATCTCCACCACTTCTAGCGGCTCTGAGAAATTGTTGAGAATCGCACACTCCTTGCCAAATAAAAACGGCAAATCCAACTCGCTTCCCCACAAGTCTGAAAGGTCGAGATACTTGAGCGTCTGCGGTACCCAGTCGATCTGCATCTCCACATCTTCGTCCTGGTCGGGGACAAAGAGGCGGTTCACATCCGTGAGCTTGAAGCAGCGGCCGATGGCGAGCTCCTCGAGGTGCTTGGTCAGGGACCGGAGGAGCTCAACGTGGTGGGCGCTGTCCATCTTGGCGCCCTTCAAACTAAGTGATTTGAGCGTGTGCGGTAGTACCGGGAGAAGGTTGGTGACCTCGTGGGAGTCGAAGAGCTGGTTTGTGCGCGCGTCGGTTGCAAGACTGAGGAACACGAGTTCCTGGGCGGCGGGGTGGTTCCTCAAAAATTCGATGACGCCTTGGGCCGAGAGCAGCTTGCACTTGGCGAGGTTGAGGTGGGTGAGCCGCGTGGTCGTGGGGATGGACCAGAGCGCGGCGTCGGTGATGCGTGTGCCGGCTACGTCGAGGTGGGTGAGTTTGGGGAGGCGGGGAAGGAGGGCTTCGAAGACGGAGGATGGCAGGGTAAGGCACTTGTGAAGTGACAGACGGCGGATCGAGAGCTCCTTCGGCCAGTCGGGGGACACAATTGAGGAAAAGGCCTCCTTGAACTTGGCTGACGTGCAGCCGCAAAAGTCGAGCGCCCTCAGGCGGGGCATGCCAAAGAGGAGCTTCCGAAGCACGTCGGCGCTGAGGTCGTCATCGAGGTACTCCTGTGCCAGAAACTCCTGCAGGTGGGGTGTCAGCTCCAGGCATTGGAGCAGCGTCTCCGGCGTCAGGTTGCGGGCCTGCAACCGCTCGGCAGCCGTCGAGAAGAGTTGTGAAGGGTTGAAGTGGCAAAAGTCCAAGCGCCGCACAATGGTCCCGAGAGACGGGTGGTGAGCCAAGTGGGCCAAGAACTTTCGGAAGATGCGTGAGTGGGGGATCGTGATGTTTCGGTAAAGCGTGCTCAGGGTTGCCACGTGCGCCGTCCGGGACGTCAACAGCAGCGACATGAGATCGACGTTGCGCCGCGCAATGCCGTTGGGCGGGACATCGACGGCGAGAAGGCTGATGATGGATGCTGTGGATGGTATTAGTAACAACTCAATTCATTTGTCCGTGAGACCTTGAAGATGGGATTATTGCTTACTGAGGATCTCGGTCGGTAGCCTCTCGAGCGGAGATTCTCCGGGCTTGTATAGGCCGCCCTTCTTGCGGGCCTTGGGCTTGGAAGGGGTGGTCCAGACATTGTTTAGAATCTGGAGGTCCCCAAAGCTCTTGCTCGCAAGCTTTCCCCTGACCTGAATTTGCTTCCACCCCTGGAAGCTGTCGGCGGGGGACCAATACCCCAGCAGCCTACTCTGGGGATGTGTTACTGGGGGCTGGAGCTGCGTCTGGATCATGTTGAAGGTGTGGGCTACTCGGGCGGGCTCCGGGTCGTCGATGGCCTCCTCGGTACCGAGATAGGATGAAACCTTGGTGTGTGTGAAGTCTTGGGTCAGGGTGCCTTCGTTTTCCCGGATGGATGAGAATGAGGATCGAGATGCCCGGTCCGGGGTGGTTGGACGGTGGTGGTCGGCCATGGTTAAGTAGTCTGAGGGGCAGTCCCTTGACGGTCGTCTCGGGGCCTGGAGGCCTAAGAGGTGGTCCGGCCGCTTGTGCTGAATAACAGCCATGGGAGACAGAGCCAGAGACAGGAAGCAGGCTCGGCTCAGGCTGATGCTGATGAGATTACGGCGAGGTCAGGTGCGTGATACAGCAACGCGATGGCGACAGGGCGTCTCGCGGATCGTAACGGTAGGAGACCGGTAACACAAAGACTGAGACAGAGCGGTGATTCGACGCCCGTGCCGTACGTCTGGGTCGCAGGCCTGGGTAAGGGCCCCGGGAAAGCCTGTGGGAAGCTTGTGTTGTCTCGGCTGTAACTTGTCAAGCCTGGGCTGGCGCGAGCTGCGGTCTCACAAGACACAAGACAGAAGGGCAGACGGTGAGCCTTTCTATTAGTCAAGGACCCAGCTTTTTAGGTAAGAGGAGGGCTGGCGATGCAGCGATGCGGGGAAGGGAGCGAGGTTGGAATCCGGCTCCGCAATATTTCGTGATCTGTCTCTCGGGAAGTGACAGCGGTGCAAGTGCTCCTACGTCCCGACGTCCAGATGTGCCAGGTATACTGTATATCCAGCAACGCAACCGTGGCACACGCAGCAGCCAACTGAGCAGGCGCGCAAAGGCAAAGGGGGTAAGCTGCGAAGTAGCCACTAGCAGGGCAACGTCGTGTCGACAGGTCTAGTATGTACACGGCACGGTGCACAGCGCAGGGTCGTGTCGCGAAATAGTCTGGTGAGGTTGGTGGTGCGTGGTGTGCGATGGGGCATAATTGATGGTGTTGCACAAACAATGGCAGTGGCAAGGGGTAATTGGATTAAATAGACAAACGCGTCAACCTTGTTATAAGCTAGCAGTCGATTTTTTTTTTTTCCTTTGTTGCGCCCGCCATGCTCCATACCAGTCCACACTGTCTATCCATCCACGCGGATGACTGGATAACTCGATGACTGGATGGGGATGCGATGGCCGGAGCGAAGCCCTCCCATGTCACCTGGGCACCGGCTCCGGCTGGCGGGCCCAAGTCGGGCGCAAACACTTTGCGACTTGCCGAGATGGCTTTGCTTTGATGGCTTGTCCAGCCTCTATGGACCTATCAATTGCCCATTACCGCCCCATTGCCTGGGCGCCCCGGTTTTTAAAAGGGCAGAGGTGTGAACGTGACCGTTCGGCTTGACGGCATGAGTGGATATCTTCACGTAAAAGGCAAGATGGAATGGTGTGGAAATCCAGGGTCCAGCCCGGTAGCGTAGGTGTGTGTGAGGGCGAGTTAAGCCTTAGGGTCTTGGGTGGCACCCCGGGGGTTCCTCGCCTCGCCTCCAGTCAAATTGCCCAGTTCCAGCTTGTTTTCTCTTGGTTGCCCGAGGAGGTCTTGGACTCGCCTGCAACTCGCCTCCAGCTTTCATTGCGACAATGACACCAACGGCCAACCAGGGGCGCTGCGCATTGGACACGGGACCAGCGACTTGAAAGCGTACAAAGAGAGCACACACGCCAGGAAAGACGCGAAGCGGCAAGCGGTTGACGACTTGGGCGCCAAGGATCAACTGTCCACAGGCCAAGGCGCTGGAATTTCGAAAGGATGGGTCGTTGGATGCCACTTGCCGCCTGCAAACCACCAAAAGATCAAATACCCGAGTTTCCATGACATGGCATAACATCATCCGTCTATGGCCAGGCCCCGAGGTACGTAATGGTTTGGCCTTGGAAACCTGACTCCAGCAGGCGAGGGCACTGGGGAAAATCACCTGCTTGTGACGTGCGCGCTCCCCGTGCATCCGCTGAGCCCTCTTGTTGGCTTTTGCTGGATTGTTATGACACAGAAGTCGGAGCTCGCCCGACATTGCGACAAGAGATGGAGGAGAGAAGTGCACCAGGTGGTTAGGTACGCACTTTTTTCACCGCCTGCATGCTAGCGACCGACGGGAGAGACCGTTTCACGACAAGTGGCATCGGCCATCGGAAAGATCGGCTCCCCTGTGTGCCCTTTCCGTACTGCGTTGCCCAGTGCCTGGTGTGCCGCCGTCTCCTATGTAGGGGAGGCGCTGGTGGTGTCGGTGGCTGAAGTGACGTTTTCCAACCGCCCCTGCTCTGATGTTACCTAATCACCACGCCTGAGCCTGGAGCAACAGGGGGGCGCTGACCTGAAGAGACTTTCGGCTCGCGAGCTCAGCCCGTTCCCGCTCCCGATAATTGCTGTCCAGCACGTCACTCGCGCCCAGATTCAAATCAGAGACGCCGTTGTCGGAGGCCTTTCGACTCGGAGTGACTCAAGATTGGCACCTATGATAAAATAATAAAAATGAGAAGCACCCTGATAGCCAACAGCTTCACTACGGAAACATGACCATGGCTCTTCCAACGGGTGCCAGTCAGGCCGCCAAGGCCGCTGAGAGGAGGCCCGGGAGGCCCCGACTGTTCACGTGCCCTTGATCATTCGTCTCGACACGCGCTTCAGGGAAACCCTTGCCGTCCCAGGTGCTCCAGCTGCTGCGAAAGTCCGGGGAGCCGCTTGCAGCCGCGAAGCTAACGTCTAATTTTTCATCTGCTCCCCTTTCTGTCCTGCAGTTTGTGGCTAGCGGCCGCCTCTTTTTTCCCCACAGATCTCATCAACCATCAGCCCAACACTAGCGCAGCATGGCCAGCCCCAGCAGCCACCACGCCAACAACACGACGACGCCAGCCTCTCTCCGCGTTCCTCCCCCCTCCCCTCCCCTCCTCCTCACCAAGCACCCGGCATATCTAATGGCCATGCGACGCACATGAGCTTGGCCCTGGTCATCCGGGGCCCCGGGAAGGTGTGCAAGTGTGGTAGGATGGAAGCGGCGTCCCGGCGGCCCTTCCGTCCTCGTCGGGTTCGTTTCCATTGGCATTTCCATGTATTCATTCCAGGCCGGCCTTGGATGAGGAATAACGCCATGCATGGCATCCGCCTTGACCCTCCCTCCCCTTGGTCGGAGGTGACATCTCCTCGGAGCGTCAATCCCATATATACCACGTATGTAATCCGTACCACCTAGCAGCTTGGCCTGGGTATTGGTTTGCATTCGGCATTTTAGTATGTGGAGCTGCCTTGGTCCTCTGCTACACAGCATGACCGTTTTCCTTGCACGTTCTCTCGAGTACACCCAAAACAGCCCCATGTACCCCGTGATGCTGTCTGAGCCGCCCGGTTTCCAGCTGGCGTGTGTGGACGCCATGTCATGTACATCGTACATGACGACCCCACAGTCCGGTCGAATCGTGAACCTGTGCCTGTTTCCTCCCCTCATCCGAGCCTCGACCAGGGGTCTTGGCGCCTGCGACCACAGGTCAAGAACCATAAGAACCTTGAAGAGTCAAGCATCCGTCAGCTTACCGCCTCGGGAGACATACCTTTGCGCTTGTCTCTATCCCCAAATAAAGTCGAGGGGCATGGTGCAGTTCGTCAGTAATCCAGAGCAGTGCTCCCGATCCACTCAGGCCGAGTATTAGAGTGCAGGTGCAGCAACTCGAATCAAGTAAGTTCGGGTACGTCTCGATTACTTTGGGTATTCATATCATTGTTTCATTCAACCCAACCACACTTCGCAGCCAACCTCAGTCCCATGGCACCAGTAGTCACAACACCAACAAACGGGATCATTCCACACATATTACGGGGTATCAGTAGCGCACCTAAGTTTGAAAGTGTACTTTACAAAACAAATAAATCACAACTCAACCCGGCCCCAGAGCAGCCGCCAACAAGCCACCCCAGAACGAAGAAAAAAAGACAAAGTCCATCAACCAACGGACAGCTGTCATTTGCATGCAAAACCCTCGATTCAAATATATCAAACAACAGAACCTCAACCAACCATAAACGCCCCCCCCCCCCCCAAACCCCCTATTCCATTCCTAGACAGAGCCGGAATCATTCAGAATATCAAAAGGCACCTATTCCACATCGGCCCTGTACCTATCCCAGGGAACTAAAGACCCAACAACCCCCCCCCCCCCCCCCGTTACCTGCAGCATAGCTACTTGACGCCGTGAGAATATCCAGGGCCTATGCTCGCTATCCCTACCACAACTCAAAACCTATCATCCTCCCCAAAACCCCACCCCCTTGATAAATGCTGCCCAGCCCGGTATGCAGGTAGTCGACGCCGGAAAAAAGACCGCTGAGAACGAACGCCGAGATCACCTCGATACCCTCTCCCCAATCCTCAACCGTTTCTTGCAGTCCTCAGCCGTTTCTTGCAGTCCTCACAATACCATTTCGCTGTATCGCTATTAGTATACCAAACACACATAGCATCTCTCTCGGGAAAAAAGAAAAAAAAAGATTAAAAAAAGATTAAACTCACCCTTTCCCTTCGGCGCTACCTCCAACCCCACGCACTCCAGATGGAACCACTCGCGCGGACACCCTTCGGCATCGCACCCTACCATCTCCCCGTAGCTGACCTGGTTGCAGAAGCAGTACCGTGGCTCGTCCCCATCGGCTTCGTCATCATCGTCCTGCGGCTGGGCCTCCTTGTTGCCGCTGCTGTGGTTACCCCCCCGCGGATCCTCTCGGTTCACGGGGGCTGTGACGGCAGCCGAGGGAGGCGCGAACGCCGCCTGGACCGTTATAAGTGCTGCTGCCGCAGCGGAAACCGAGGCTCCCTTCTTGTGGCTACGTTTTGCGGTTGCTGTGGTCGTTATGGTCGTTGTGGTTGTCATTGTCACGGCGGCTGTGGCTGTCGGGCCACCGGTGCCACTCTCTGCATTTCGTGATGGGCGTGACCGAGGATTGGAGGCAGCCTGTGCCTCTGCAAAAGTCGCAAGGGCAGGCGTCGAGGGTTTGCTAGCCCTGCCGCTCTTTGTTTTGACTGTAGCTATTGGTGTCGGTGGCAGAATCGGCGTTGCTGAGTCTCTCTTGGGTAGCTCTTCAATGGTTTTTGCTATGGCTTCCTTCTTACCACCATTCGGCACCTGTTCAGGGGGGGGAGGAGGTGCTTCAACCTCCGGCTTGGCAGGCTCAGGTTTAGTCGGGATAGCAGCAATGATTTCCTTTGGAGCTTTGATGTCCGCATTCGGTTGCACCCCGTTGCTCTGTACGACTGGCTCAGGTATACTCGGAGGGGCGCCATTCGGCTTGTTCGAGGCGGCTGATGGAGGTCGCTGCCGTGCATTCTCCGTACTCGACTGGGCCGAGTTCTGGCGTGCGCGAGACAAAGCTGGGCGGGGAATTGTAGGAAGCGGGACTGGAGAGCTTCGTCCGATTTTGATGCTGTCTGGAAACGTTCCCACGAGTGGCGAGGACACGACGGAGGGAGACATGGCGGTCGTGGTTCTGCTGTTTAGGGGATCAGCAACACTACTAACATGGTACTAGGGCAACTAGGGGAAGACAGACCTCTTCTTTGCTTGGTTGCTCGATGTCGGGAGAGCCTTGCGCTTCTTGCTGCCGTTCTCGGGCGCGGGTGTCTCCCTTGGACTCGTTGTTTTGGTCTTCGGGGCATTTCCCCCAAATACACTACTCAGTGCACGCTCCATAGGAGCTCCTCCGTTTGTCTTGTTGTGGTCAACCTTGCGCCTTTTGGATGGGGCACTGGCGGTGGTTGGCGCTGTTGCGGAAATACCGAGACCGACGGGGGCTGCCGCATCAGCGGGCGTTTTTCGTGATTTATTGCCCTGTGACTTCTTGGTCGTCTCTTGCGGCTTCCCGTCTGCTTCAGCTTCTGCGGCGTGGGCTTTCGAGTTCTTCTTTGCGGCTAATGCCTGTTTCCGGTCGCTGCTGCGCGCGGCCGCCTCCTCGGCCAGCTGTTGGGCCGCGGCGGACAGTGTAGCGGCGCCCTCCCGCCGCGATCGCTCGGCTTGCGCATTGCTGGCCTTGGACGTCCTATTGTCTGCATATGCCCAGTGTGTAGTGCTACCCCATTTGGCCTCCTCGCTGAACTCGCCTTTAAGGTGTGGCCAAATCTCTTCAATCCGACCAAGCTGCTTCTGAAGAGCGTCGTTGGCAGTAGAAATGACATGGTTTTTCTCCTCCAGCGATACTAGCATCTCTTGTATTTTGAAGGCGGTCTGTCTGAAAAGCTGTCGGCGAGGCAGGTTGCTTGGGTCGAAGAGGGCAGCGTGGGCCGAGCCATCGTTGGACAGCACCGCAGGAAGGTTGGTATTAGGAGCGGCTCCCGAGCTGCTGTTCTGGGCGCTCATGGGCGCCGATGCTGGCGCGACGCTGCTGGATGCGTCATCGAGCGATCGAGCAGGATCTGGAATGGGGGCTTTGCGGGCGGCGTCGAGAAGCTGGAAGAGGGCGGCTTCGGGGGCAAAAATCTTAGCGTCGACTTCCTTCAGTAGCGTAAAGTGTCGGACAAGTTCTTTGGGGAGGGCAGTGATAGCGTCTGCAAAGTGTGTAACGGCTGGAAAGATGTCGATGGGCTGTTCCTGTACAGGGCTGCTTGCGAACGAATTGCCGCGATTGAGTGATGAGGTGCGCGGTGGGTTGGTTCGCGTCTGGCGCACCGGCTGGGCTCGCCGGTTCGAGCTCGCCGAGCCTTCTGGCGCGGGTGGTTTCGCTGTCTTCATGATCGGGCTCGTGGAGGACGGAGGGTGGGTTTGTCGGGTGAGGAGAAAGGTTTGTTTAGGGATGTGGTGTCGAGACTCTCAGAGAGAAGAGGGGGGGGGGGGGGGAGAGGCGATTTCGTTGAGCCGGTTCTCGCTCTGGCGCTTTCAGGGCTGTCGAAGCGGTCGCTTGGCGCGAGAACAGGGCTTTTGGGGAGAAACCTGCAGAATTCAAAAAGAGGGGTGGCAGACGCAAGAGTCAAATCATGGCTGCAGACTGGCGTCGTCGAGAACAATGGTCGCAAGGAAACAACCTATCCAGCAGAGCGTCGGCTCAGGTACAGTAAAATGGGTGGGCAAGCTGAAGCGAGCGGCGCGGAGAGTAAGACTGCCCTGGCCGCCAACTTGTTACCCTTCTGCCGCTCGGGCGGCACTCAGCACTCAGTTGCCCGCCCACACATTGGTCGGCCTAAATTTTCTGAGCCCTCCGATACGTCACAAGGTGCGATAAGATAAGGATCGCGCGACCGAGGCTGGGCGCGACTCACTTGTTCGGATGAAAAATCGGTCATTCCCTTTACGCTTCACGTGCCTTCACATTGTGGGACAGTTACTTCCCATTGCAATGCTCTCGTTTGCTGTTTTCAGACCAAAACGGATTGATTAAAGGAAAAGGCCCCCTCTTTGATTTGTTTCAGCTGAAGGTCAGCAGCCACCCAGCACTGGCGTCAGATGAAATATCTAACGCGTGATCCATCATCGACTACCTAAAGAGGTTCCCAGAGATTCATTGCCCGCCTAACTAACGCCTTGCCTGCTTCTAACAATCCAGGAGCTATGTTTACGACATCGCTCCACCACCCCCTGAGGACAACCCCAGCTTTCATGCCTGTTTCACTCGCCGGCCCGGCTTCTCGTCTTGATCCCGTTGCTTCTGCCTCCGCTGCCATTCCACTAGCACTGGAAGAAAGTGCCAAAGGTCAAATTCAGGCCAGAAACACTTGAGGAAAAATATGTGGGTGTCTTGGTGACACTGCCAGAGCATAAAGTCGCTAAGCCGCTCCACGCCACTTGTCCTCACAAATAGGTCTAGCGGAGGGCAACCCGCGGTATAGAGGTGGTTGTCAATGGTCTCAGCCGTTATGTTTTCGGCGTTCGGGTAGATGGTGACATTCTCTCCGGCGCCAGACTTCAATGGGGGTGAATCGGGGTGCAGCGTGGCTGAGGAGGAGGAAATTGATTCGGCGTCATCAAATCGGGACTCGGGAGGAGATGGCGATGATTCTCGAATTGACGAGAGCAACTCTGTGTTGTCTCCCTGCTTGGAGAGAATCTTTTGCGTAATCCGGCTCTGCGAGAAAGGGGTGCTATGGGGACGGGGAGTCGTCGAGTACTCTTCCACCGTAGACCTGATGGCTGTGGTGATTTCTTCCCTCGACGTATAAGGGAAGCAAATGTTTAGTATAGCCCTGAGGAACTAGTCAGCGTGTATGCCAGGGCAAGGAGAGCGCACACGGGTTGCGCTCACGTCTTGTTGTGCTTGGTCGTGGCTACGGCTCGGTCAACAACCTCGAGAACATCAGGGCTCATGAGATCCCGCTGGCCGAGCACACGAACACTGGCGCCGTATCGCTCAAGAAGCTCCCCGTGTTGTATTAATTGCTCCAGCTTCATTTTGGCGAGTTGCATTAGTCCATCCACCTCGTATTTGGGACGGTTGAAGTTCTCGATGCTGAAGGCATAGACTGTGACGACCTTGACGCCGCACTTGTAGCATATTTCTAGCACCTGTGTGGTTGCATTAGCTAATGCACTCCTAAAAACGTTTGGGAGCAGCCACAGGCGCGCACCCTGGCGAGAGCTTCGAATCCGAGGTGGTGGCCCTCAATGGTTTCGATCTTGTGGCTCCGCGCATATCTGCGGTTGCCATCCATCTCAAAGGCAACATGGCGAGGGATTGGACCTTGAGTCAATGCACCAATGAGGACCTCGCGGAGTCGACAGAGTGCCCATTCTGCGGGAGGCGAGTTCAAAAACCATCTGCGGATCCTAGAGAGGTAGAGGTCTGACATTCTGACCGACAGTAGCGTGCCTGTAGACGACGCGCGTCGGATAGAGTCGAGTGCAAGATCGGGTTGCTTCAAGCTCAAGGGGAGATGGATTCAAGCGAATGTCGGTGCGGCGTGTAGAGATGTCGTTAGTATATACCGGCCATGTTCGGACGCTTGTCGACGGTGAGGGTGTCGGAGAGCCAGATAAGCCAAATAAGTTGCTTCCTGCAGGGAGATTGTTCCGCTAGACTAGAGCTTGGTATGCGGAACCAGGAATTATGATGATTGCCCCACTTTTCCCGGCCCTTGACAGATGTCATCGCGGCGGCCCAGCACGCCCAGGAACCGATTGCATGTGGCTACGTTCGCCATATCGCTTGCCGCGTTGGGGACACGCAGGCACTGCCGAGAGCGCACCTATCATCTGGCCAATAGACTGGCGCTGTCGATGCCGTTGGTTGCAGACCTAGTACCGCAAACTTGCTTGGGGCCAACTTTTCACCATTATCATTCTTTCCCTCCAGCACACGCGCACTGAAAATCGCGCTGAGATATCGAGGACGGGGAACAGCTCGGCGATCAGCAATCCACAGCCGCCTCCGCCTCCGCCTCCTTCCCCTCGTGTAGACCCGCCATCCCGTTCGCCACCCCACCTCTAGCTCTATCCCCGAAAAATGTTGCGATAGCGATTGCTGGTCAAGACACAACCATGTCGTTCACAAATGCGCCCGTTACGCGCACCCTGGTGCTTGGCCTCGTGACATTGTCCATCGCCGCCAGTCTCCTTGATGTCAAACACTACTTTTACATATCGGTTGGAACGCACATATGGCGATACCGCCAGCTATGGCGCATCTTCACATACCAGATATGCTATACCAACTCGTCCGAGGTCCTTTTTGCTGCCATGGCACTGTACAACATGAGGGCTATCGAACAACTATGGGGTTCGAGGAAATATGCTGCAGGTAACCCACCACGCCTATTGTCAATAGTTGCTAACGAGCAAATAGTCCTTTGTCGCTGTCACTAGCCTCCTGACCGCGGTTATCCCCCCTTTCCTGCTGACGGTGCTCCTCCGGCCTCTGTCTTTTGGAGTATTTGACTTCCTACCTGCCGGCCCCACACCCATCCTCTTTGCCATAGTAGCCCAGTACCACGCCATTGTCCCGCACACCTACAAATACAAGGTTGCACTGTCTACAGGCGCTCCGGCAACCCTTGAATCGGCGGGTCTCACCTTCTCGGACAAGTCGACTCGCTATCTCCTGGCGTTCCAGCTCGCACTGTTCCAGTGGCCCGGCTCGCTCCTCGGCGCCGCGGTGGGCTGGGTGGTCGGCTATCTCTGGCGAAACGAGATGCTGCCCGGGGCACTAGCACAGTGGCGAGTTCCGGGGTGGGTCGTTGGGATCCGGAGTCAAAAGAGAAGCGGCGAGTTTGAAGGTCTGCAAAGACGCCTCGAGGGCGAGAGCGGCTCATCGACAGGAATGGCACCTAGGATCCAGACGATGGCCCAGGGCGAGCCTAACCGGAGGCGAACAATGGGACAGCAGCTCATGGACGAGGTCAGGGGGGCATTCTAGTATCAGGGCGTACAGCGGGGATACAACAATCCGGGGTTCCGAAGGCGTACCTACCCTTTTCATGAGGTAGAACCACAGAACTCACTCAAGCTGCAAGCTTTTGCAAATAAAACAGCGTATTAGTCACCACGTTGCGAGAGGTACGGAAGTCCCATCTAAGCACAACACCGATAGTCATTAGGATGGCAACTAGGAGCTTCGAACACGTTGCCCCCTTACCACAACGAGAGACAAGCCCGGTTCCTCTTACCTGAACTACGGTCAAAATCTGGTTACCGGCTTTGGGAGCGCCGTGATGGTAAAACTACCAAAGCGATGCCGGGGACTCAAGGTGCTTTGGAAGTCGGCAAGGCTACCATGGGTGTCGGTATGGGCAATCATTATGTAGTCCGGCTGATGTCAGCTTCTTTGATCAAACCGTCACCAAAACTGTGGCTGGTTTTGCAGCCAAGCTAGGCTACGAGGGTGATCGCTCTTGACATCAGGAAGAGCGCTACGTAGCTAGACACGTACACAGCGAGCTATCAGAATTAGGGCCTTGTCTGATGAAATGTGATGAACGGGGGATCTCAATCTTCAATTACTGTCGCATTCCGTGTGATAAGGTGAGTCTGGCGTCTAAAAATACGGCCCAAGTCCCGAGATGCCAAGACGAGGATTATAGAAGCGCCCATTGGAGCGTGCAGGGGCAGTTGCACCCCCCAGTAGCCCCGGATCGGCTTAGCCTGCGCTTGGGGGGAGCGCCTCCCTCTCCATTTTGGGGGGGTCACCGTTCACTGGCCTCCCGCATTTTTTGTTCAACTCCCCCGTCCATATTACGCTGTATCCACCGTAATGCGACCAGCCGCGCCTTTCTTTGTCCCTTTCTCCTGAATGAGCTCATGCTGCGTCGCCTCTTGACTTGTATACCCGTCCCATCACTCGACAAGTCTTTTTTTGTTTTGGATTTGACTCTTTGGATTCATTCACCTCTTCGGCGACTACCTGACGGCCCCCGTGACTGTCCACTTGCGTCGCAGCCCAACTCCTTGCTTGCTTATTCTCCTGACGAATCTATCGCAGTCAAGTCGATCGGCACTAACGCAACGAAACCCGACCCCCTATTTACTAGGAACACTCGACTTTTCGATTTGCGACATCCCGCGCATGGCTTCATAGTCTACGTTTACCTGTGTATTATCGGAGCGAGGCGCTAGGGGCCGGGGAAAGGGGAAGGCATTTTGGATCTGCCCACATATTTCTTGGATAATGTATTGGACGACAACTATTAGCACGGACGCTCCTCTACGACTCACATAATGAACGGGGCCGCGACCCGGAGGGGGGATGGCCTTGGCCAAGGAAGGCCACTCCCTGGGACTGTGCCCATTGGGCCCAACGGCAGGGCATTGGTCGAGGGCTACAGGAAAGATGTCCTAGGCGGATTCGAGACCGAGAAGCCGCTTTACAATCCCGTACGAGTCTTGCGCTGTGGACCCCTCCCTAATACTACTTGACTGACTCAACATTTCCACCCTGCAGCTGAATGCCGAACGCCCGGAAAGCTCGCCTCTTGTTGATTTGAAGGATCCCATACAAGTCCACTTGCTCACCGAGACCGCCCTGTCCGACAGCAAGGGATATGAAATCCTGTCTCAGGAAGAAGTGGACGATATTAAAAAACAAATCCAGTACTTGACGATGCGGATCGAGCAAGCCAGGACGAACTTGGCCATACAGTCAAAATATAGGGACGCTGCCATATCCATGGCTAAACTGTACTCGCCTTCAAAACCCGAGGGCAAACGGCGGAGCTTACTTGGCAACCGCATGAGCGACTCGGCAAAAGAAGCAGAGATGGAGAAACAGGCAAGTGAGCGGTGCTGTGAGGAGCTCGCAACAGAGTTGTTCACGCTGGAAAAGCGCCTGATGGTGCCACAACGACGGCTGTTGCAGCACACGGCTGGTATCTTGCAGATGACACACCGGGCCTCGGCAAAAAAGTCCGGACAGCTCGTCGTCGGACAACCAATGCCCAATGGCATCCCCGGGAGCCCCGAGAGCCTTTACACTTACACCAATGCACGGAACAGTCTCGAGGTTTCTAACGATGACGTCGACTTTGACGACAGGAGTCTCTACCTTCCACTCGAGAAAATGAACGGTCAGGCTAGCCGCCCCCGCAAAAACACCATTGAGATTCCTGTCAAGTCTCCGATACGGGAGCAGACAAATCAGCTGCGTGAAGAGATGGAGCGTCTCAAGGAAGAGAATGCGCGGCTCAAGGCGGCGGAGCAAAGGGTTAATGCTGAGGCAGAAGCGCTCCGGAACCAAACCGCGGGACAGGAGGATACCATCTCGGAGACGGAAAAGAGATTAGAGGTTCTGAATAATAGGCTGAGGGAGGTGATTATTGCATTCAACCCTGCCAAGAACGGCGGCTTCAGTAATCCCATGGGCGCTGCTGGTTCTGGAGAAACGCTCGACAGCCAGCTTGAGTACTTGGAGGATGCCCTCACCACCACCACAAAGGAGCAAAGCACGCTTGCAGTGGGCATCTCAAAGGATATCGAGATAGCCGCCCAGGCGGCCGCCCAGGCGGCAGAAAGAGAACTCGCACAAGCCGAAGGACGAGTTGAGGGCCTGATCGGCCAGCTTCAGGACTTGTTCTCACAGTCGAACATTGGCGTGCAACTCCCTCCAGAGCCCGCTGAAGACACGCTCAACGGTCAACTAGACTATGTCGAAAACGCACTCAGATCAATCGGGTCAGAACTGGAGCGAACAACAGAACTCTCATCTTCTGCCATAGCTACTAGGCAGAATAGCGAGCAGGTTGAAGCTGTCCTCGCTGGCCTGTGGGATATCATCCAAACTGGTCTCGCCGAGGCCCAGGAGCAAAAGGCCGCCCGCAGGAAGATGCGAGCTGAGAAGGGCCTAGAGCCCGACGAGGAAGACATCGAAATGGATGAACCCATCGACCTGAGCGAGCCATATTCGTTGCAGGGCTTCTCCGCCAAGGTCCAGTGGCTTTTCGCGCAGGCGACAAACCTGAAGGAACAAAAGGGTGTTCTCCAGCGACAGATCAAGCAGCAGCGCGAGCTAAACAACAAGAGCGGGTCTGAGAAGGACCAGGAGCTCAAGACGAAGATGGACGAACTCGCGAAGCTACGGGTCTTGCTCGAGACCAGCGAAAAGGCGGCCCTGGATTCAGAGGAGAGGCTTGCCCAAGCACTGAGCGACTTGGACACACTACAACGCACGAGCGCGGCCAACGAGTCCGCATCCACCGGAGCGGTCCAAGAGCAACTCAACGAACGCACCGCGCAGCTCGCCGCGCTTGAAGCGAGCTACCAAGAGGCGCAGATGAGCTTCCAGTCAACGCAAGAGCAGATCGCGGACGCGGAGGCGTCGGCTGCCGCGCTGCAGAAGGACGTCAAGGACCGCGACGATGAGATCGATCGCATGAACATGATGGTCATTGAGCTTAAGACGGAGGTGGCCATCGCCAAGGCGGAGCTCGACGGCGCTTACGGCTCGCGCAAGCAGCGCGCCGCCGAGGCCGCTGCGCTGTCCAAGTCGTCCGAGACGGCCGGGCTGACGGCCCAGGTGGCGCAGCTCAAGGAGGAGCTTGCCAGTACCCTGCGCGAGTTTGAGGAGATGACGAAGGAGTCAGTCGCAGCTGAGCGTGAAAGGCTTGAGCTGGAGGGGAAGCTTGACGATGCCATGGCAGCGCAGGTGAGGCTGGAGGCTGAGATGAAGGGGGTGAGGGCGAGACTGGAAGCCGAGATCGGACGACTCCAGGAGCAGCTGGATGCTGAGAGGCTGAAGGTTCCGCCAAGCCCAGCCGGTGGGATGGGAGTAGGCCCGAGGGCGGGCGCAAGCATGCTGAGTGAGCAGTTTAGGGCGACGATGAAGGAGGAGAGGAAGAAGTTCCAGGAGGAGCTGAGGGTGAGTCTCGTTCTCCATGTTGGCTGTGCTGGTGTTGTGATGCTAATTATTGTCTTTGCAGGAGGAACAAGCCAAACGCAGAAGGCTCGAGGACGAACTCAGGGCCGCGAGGAAGAACCCTGGCGGCGTGGGAAGGAGTCCGCTGGGGCCTCTTAGCCCAAGGTAACACCGCATATTGACCTTACACGAAACCTGAAAAGCCTTATGGATGATTGATGGGAAATTGGGGGGGGGGGGGGGGGGGGGCGCGGCTGGATAAGGGTTGAGGATTGGAATTAGCGGTATGGGTAATGTGTTTCTTGTTGATGACGAGAGATATTTATGGCACTGGATCAAGGGATGTGAAGAGGAGGTGTACAAACTATTCATTTCTTAGGCGTGGGATTTCGTCCGATTCTGGATTATGCTGAGACATTGGGTGTTCTTGTATTACAAGTTTTTGATTCTTGGGGGGGAGGGGGGGGGCTTCATAAAGTTTACAAGGCGGAAGAGGCTGCATGCTGGGGAGTTAGCTTTTTGTATATTGTGTTGTTTTCGAGGTTTGGTCTTGAGGAGAGCCATAGCATTTTTGTACGAGGGTGGCAGATGCATATTGCATTTGTTTTTGGGGTTGGGAAGACAGGGCCACACCATTGCATTGCTTTGGGCGTTGCAAACCATCCATTTTACCTGTTTTACTTACCAGTTTGGTCATGATATGTGTGACTCCAGTGATGTGAATAACCTGGACTACAAGTAGCTGCCCTTACAGACACTACCTGTTATATGAGATACAAATTGAGCAGATAAACAAATCCTCCCCGTCCAGCCCTTACAAAAAAACAAAATAAAAACGCCGTATATTATCCGCCGTCTCCCTTCTTTCACATCCAGGCCAGTTCCCCCTCACGCGGCTATCAACCCCAGAGCGGCGCCGTCACTTCGACAGCTCGCTCGGCCACAGCTCGAACCCGATCAGCAAAAACCCTGTTCCCACACTCAACCTCGAGATCCTCGAGCCACACGGTAGCCTCCATCTTCTCGACCTTGATGAAGACTCCCGGGACTGGGATTCCCAACCGGTGAAGGCGGGCGAGCTCGATCTGCTGGCGCTCCTTGAGTTGGCGCTCTTCTTCCTCCTCGTCTTCGGACACCTCCATCGACGCGTCGTCATTGTCCGAGTGGTCAGTCAGCTCTTTCTTGGACGCCGTATCCTTCTTGGACGAGGGAAGAGGGGGCAGGGATGATAGCCTTGGCTCGGCGATGGGTGAGACGTTGTCGGCACCGAATTGCGCTTCGAGAAACATCATCAAGCGCTCCAGGCGCTCCTCGGGGGAGAGTCTCGCGTGTAGGTTGCGGACCGGGAGCTGCAGATCTGGCGAGGCGTCTCCGTGCGTGTGGGGGTGCTTGCTTGCAGAGCCTGGGGGTTGTTAGTACATGTTCACCTATGCATGCATGGGTAGGGGTAAGGATGGTGGAACAAGGGAACTTACGCTTGACAGCAGCTGGGCTGCTCTCAACGCTCAGCAGGGCGGCCATGACGGAGTCGGCGATGCCATCGTTAAGCATATTGCCCTCCCACTCCAGTTCAACCTCGCCGCTGTTGCGGTAACGGACGATGACACAGCCCATCACAAGGTACGATGCAACAACCTCGTCGCCGGTCTTCATCTCGACGTCTTCTTCAGCCTTGCCGTTTGTACCAACTGGCTTGGCCTCTGGAATCTCCTCAATGCTACCGAAGGTGCCTTCAAGACCCCACTTTATGAGATCAATGCCCGCTGCGCTCAGTCTGAGGCGCTGTTTGCAAGCAATCGTCGTGGTCGTAAGACCAGCATACTCGCGCAAATCCTCTGGCGCCATGAGAGACATCTTGAAGTCGTTTTGTACCAAAACTCCAGTTATGAGCTGTGGCTCGTGGGCTCCATTTCCCTTGGCGTCGCTGAGTGGAGGAGGGATTGAAGCCAGCTTCCCGACAACCTTGGCCGTCTTGTCGGCCTTAAACGGAATTCGCAGTTCTTCACAGTTCCTGGGGCTGTAGACCTTGACCTTGTTCGTCTTGTTGGCATTGAGTGAGAGCAGCTTTGACTTGAGCCGCATCATATTGTGCACCTCGCCATGCACCAAAATCTAGATTATCCCTTGTTAGCACCCTGTAGCAAGTCTCAGTAGACCAATAGATAATCGCTTACAACCACGGGAGCGGAGACTTCCTCGATAAACTCCCTGTTCTCGACACCATCCACATGGGCGGCGAAGGAGTACTCCTGGACCGTGCAACGCCGAGGGATCATGACCTTTTCGGCGTCGCCTCCAGGGGCTCGCCTCGCTCCGCCGAGGTTTCTTGACATGACCGACTGAATCTGATCGGGTTCCTGCATGATCTGCTTGGCCATGGTTCCCTCGACACTGTAGCCGGTGATGATGACGCCGTTTTTGTCGCTGGGCGCCCACCTCTCGAGCAGTTCTCTGCTCACGCCATTCTGCAACATACCAGGGCTAGCAAGCATGACGCAACCGCCCACATCGTCGAACCGGTCAATGTTCTTGAGCGAGCGAATAAACTTGAAATCCCAAGGACCTCCTTTTCCGGCACTATCTCCCGAAGCCTCGGCTTCGGCCATGCGTTCTCTGAAAAGTCGCTTGATGTTGTCGTTCATCGCGCCGACATATGTTTGGTAGACAAGCATACACTTTCGTGCCAGGTTGCTAGCGTAATATATCGGGAACTTCTGGAACTCCGAGTGCTTTCCCCAGTACTCGTCGAGAATAAGCAGTAGCTCCTGGGCTCGCCCCAGAGCGAAGACGGGCATCAGCACCCGGCCACCCCTGTTGAGAATGCCTGTAATAGACTTCATGAGAGCTTGTTCTCTCTCTACTCGGGGCACATGCGAAGCCACGCCGTACGTTGATTCTGTGATCAATACGTCGATTTTGACTCCCCTTGGCACCTCAGCCGACACAAGATGGCGATCCTGCTCCCGAGAGTAATCGCCGGTAAAGAAAATGTTGAGGCCGGCAATCTCGATGAGGAACATTGCTGCTCCGAGGACATGGCCGGCAGGATACGGAGTGATCCGGATCGAGGAAATGGTGTGTGTCGTGTGGTAGTCGATGGCCTCGATTTGGGGAAACGTATTCAGGTGGTCTTGCTCTGTATAGACCAGCTGAGACGTCGGGTTAGATGATGTGTTGCCAACACGAACACTGTCCTGGATGAGCCACTTGTAGATAGCCTTGGTTGGATGTGTCATGAAAACACGGCCCCGGAAGTTTGTCTTGGCCAAAACATACGGCAGTGAGGCAGCATGGTCGATATGGAAACTGACCAGTTCAGTCAGTAGGGTCTCGTATGGAGAGTGGTGAAATCAAGGAGCGCTACCAGGGGCGCATGCAGGAGGCGAGGCAGAGGCAGAGGTAAGAGGCAGCGGTGGGCAATAGCGACAAGATATTGTATTTGATATCTGAGTACATATGGAGGGTACATGTCGCAGAGCGAGCAGAGCCGTGAGGCGTTATCGCAGCAGCGTGCAAAGCCGCAGCCAATTGACGATGCCGCGGTGGCATATCCAGAGTCCGCCTCTACCCATCTTGCCCCAAAGCCAGACACCGCGCAGCTCATACTCAACACGGGGGAGTACAGGGGGAACCTACTGGCTAATAAGAAGCACATCAACGGTGCTTAGGTCAAAGTCATCAAAGAACGGAAGCGCTGCTAGACCGTCATAGGCAGGATGCTGACCAGCATCCAGCTGCAGTAATCATGCTGGTTAGCCAGGTGGAAGCAGATGTGATGTAGAGCCGGAAAGTGGGACCTACCATGACCGTCTTTCCTTTGTACTGAATGACGTGACACGAACGACCGACCTCGTTGCCACCGCCGAGGCATAGGAACATCAGCTCATCGGCAGGATCAACAGGCTCCTCAGGGGCAGCCGATGCCATTGCTGCAGCCTTGCGCTTGGAAGCCATGGTGAGCAGGGAGCAGGTGTGCTGGTTGCTGAGAAATCACGGGCCTGTTCTGGGTCGGTGGCAGCAGCGGCCCAAGCAGCAGCAGCAGCAGCAGCAGCAGCAGCGTCGCCCAGAATTCCAGAAACAATGTCTACTTAGATTCTGGTGTGCTCAGTCAAACCATGATGATTGCTGCGGCAGTCAAGTACATGGAAGACAGGGTAAGGAAGGTTGTCGCAATGAGGGGTATATAGCAAGCTGATGGTGTGTGCTGGTGTTGCAGCAAGAATGAAAAAAAAGCGATGCGGTGCAAGAGCAAAGATGAGGAATGGCGTTGCGTGGAGCATCGAGCGTTGAATTGGAGCAACACAACCCATGCGGCTCAAGAGCGCACAAGACAAGCAGCCATTGCTAGTGGAGGTGCATGGCTCGGGCCATCTAGGGGCTCGTGCCAATAGCCTCCTGCCAATGGGCCTCCCGCCTTGCTCCTTGGCACGTGACTAGAAGCGACGCGACAGACTCGCTGGAGAGCTGCGTATTTGGTTTTGATTTCTGATTCCACACGAGCGATCTGAAAGCGACCACGACACCCGCCTGCGCCCCACGATTCCGCACTGCAAGAACAATAGAGACGGCAACCCACAATAGAGGCCATCATCAGGGCGACAATAGAGGTATCGGATGGGCACCGAAAAGGGCGCTTTGACCAGCACAGCAGGTTCGCCTGCCTGGGTCTGATGAGTTGAAGACTAAGGCCCTCAGCCTTTGCAACCACCCTCTTCAACCTTCCAACTTTCTCATAAGCCTTTTGCTTCCTGCGAAACAGCAATCACTGGATTTCCCCCTCGCCCTTGGAAATCGAACCTCCCATCCCTTCCTCCCACAACCGCAGCGCAAGGCGCGAATCCCGCAGGACTACATCAATCAGTCGCCATGGCACAACCCCAACCACAGATGCCACAGATGGCGCCGCAGATGCCGCAGCTGCCAACGATGGCCCAGGGATCGCAAATGCCCCAGATCCCTCAAATGCCACAGATGTCCCAGATGGCGCCGCGCCCTGCCTTCTCGCCGACACAGCAGTCCCCGTCGCCCGTCAACCCCCCTCAACCCGCGTTCGCCATGCCTCCCAACAAGCGCGCGCGCACCTCCCCCGGTCCGCCTTCTCAGCCGCAACAGGCGGCCTACATGGCTCCCACATACAGCATGAGCCCTCAAGTTCAAATAGCGACCCCTCAGTCGCCCGCCGCTCCGCCCAACTACATCAATCCACAAGCGCCTCCCGCCCAACAGAATTACGCCTCTCCGTACATGAATGGCGGTTCCGCACCTCTTTCCATGCCGACACCCACTACAGCGACGACACCGGTGACGACGCCAACCCTTCATTTACCTGAGGCCCGTCAGACCTTCACGCCGAACCTTGGTACTCCGGCCCCGCCCACCCCACCGATTCAGCAGTACACAGCGACCATGACCCCGATCGCGCCGCCCCCTCCCCCGAATCAGGGCGTCATGGGTCCACCTTCAAAACCCGCCGAGAAGCCAACAAAAGAGTATGAGTATGACGTGAGCGACTCGCTAGCTGGCACGGGTATTGATCTCCGCGCCGAGGAGCAATTTTTGGCCGATTTCTACGCCGGCTCTTTTGCGCAAGAGGCAAGGACGGGGGCGCCAGCCAACGCGCCAGGGGGTAAAGGCTCCTTTTACGGCGCTGGTTTGGCCAATCAGCCAGCTCAATTTGTTGATGCTCAAGCTCAGGAGAAGTTCGCTACCGAAGCAGCTAAAAAGGCGTGGGAGGACGCTACGCATAGACTCGCCGTGAGTCGCGCCAACGAGATCAACGACGCTTTTCTCAGGGTCCCCCTCCTCCATCATAGAGCGGAAAAGATTGCAAAGGAGCACGGCATTGGTCTAAATCTCGACATAAAGAACCAAATGGGGAAGATGAAAAATCCCCAGGATTTTGCCCAACCAAAGATTACAGTGTCTACTAAGATGGGTCCTGATGGTGCCATGGTGATGACATCTGGCTCGTGGATCCCCCACGACGCCTTTCTGGCAGACCAAATCGCGTTGCTTTCCATTGCTACAAGGCATCGCATTCGAGAGTTGATCGAAGAAGCGAACATCGTGGCAACTACCCGTCAAACAACATCAAACGGAGAAGTGCCCGATGAGTGGACCGACGTAGCAGCACCTCTCAAGACAGTCCTCGACCCAGTTCAGGACCCAGAGAGTGCTGTGAGCCCTCTC
Organism: Lasiosphaeria hispida; assembly: GCA_033439745.1. Taxonomy (NCBI): domain Eukaryota; kingdom Fungi; phylum Ascomycota; class Sordariomycetes; order Sordariales; family Lasiosphaeriaceae; genus Lasiosphaeria; species Lasiosphaeria hispida. The sequence goes on along the minus strand of JAUIQD010000007.1, from coordinate 1,509,815 downwards.
ACTAACCCACTCAAGCGTATGGTTCATGCCAGTCTTTCTTTCCCCGTTGGCTCTTGCTAACCCTACATCCCAGGCTCATTTGATGCGTCAAACGCCTCAAGCTCGTCGGTAGCTGGTAAGACGGCCCAGAATCGCCAGGTCAATCATCTGACCAAGGCCATCAGAGAGGTGGGCGAGGTGGATCGCAAGGTTGAGGATGCCCGGTTGAGGAAGCGTCAGAAGCGCCTAAACCCCGAGACGGCGACCGCCGGGTCTCGGTCTGGCTCTGCCGTGCCCGGAACGCCTGGTTCCATTGCGCCCGAGGAGAGCAAAGCGCCATCCAAGAAGGAGTTGAAGAAGGGGGCAGCGTTGGCCAAGGCCGCCGAGGCGTCCAGCACAGCGAATGCAAACCAGACTCTCAACACCCTGATGGGTGGCTTTGGTGGAAGGAAGAAGGGAAAGCAGTACGCCTGGATGACGTCGGGCGGCAGCGGTGCGAGCACACCGAGCAGGATAAACACGCAGGGTGGGCCGGTCGCATCGGTGGCAACGGCGGGGTCCAAGGCGCCCGAGGAAATGCGGCCCACGCTGGACAGCCGGACTCGTCTGGGCGGCTGGCGGGAGAATGTCCAAGGCAAAAATATACAGCTGAGGGATTGGATTACGGTGCTCGAAATGGATGGGTTGGACGTCGTCAAGGCAGTCCAGGACGCGTATTTGAAGTTGGACTCCACAAACACAAAATAGGTGTTGCGAAGGGAGGCTTCTGGGGTGGGTATTGGGGCGGGTGTGGCAGATGATGGTTCCTGCTCCCACGTCGCAATGGACAATGAAAAAAAGGGGTGAAGTAAAAAAACAAACCAATGATTGGTGCCATGTTATACATTCTGTGTTGTAATTCACATGTTACCTAGCCTGGCGTTTTGACAGTGGAATGACACTTGGGAATTGGGAGACGGGCGGGTTGGTTGGGGTCAGGAACGCCGTCGTCTGCGCTTCTCTAGACAGGGAGAGAGGTTGGGGCAAACAGAGAGAGCTGTTCATCAATCCGAGTTGTGGTTATTGGAGGCGTGTTTTCTGATGGCGACGGGGCTAGGTGTGTTTTTCTCTAGCGGTTGCCATCTTTGGGCTGAAGCAGTAATAAGAAACAATGTTTCACGGCCTGCCTGGGAGTTTGTTCGTGAAGAGTATGTCGCTTTGGTTGGGTAGTTACGCTCTGGATTCGTGAGTTGAAGGGCGGTAAGTCTCTGGACTTGAGGCAGCTCTCTGTTGATCCTTTCAGTTGAGGGTTTCATCTTGACTCAAAAGCAATCTAAAGTTGCTGCCGTCTGTCTTTTGCAGGTCGCCCCTTTTCCTATTTGCCCAGCTTGCCATTCTCATAGATAAACAGTTCAGGATATAGAAAATCCACCTGTGGGAACATGTATTACAAGTATACTTGGTCATCACATGGAGGGTGGCCCAATATCCCTGGGCATTGACAGCAGATGGTTGATGGTTAGACTGATGACTGTGCTTTACTCTATCATTCAACCTCATGGTTATATTGTTGTAGTTTGAAGATAGGCGTCGCGTGGCAGTAGGACAGTGAACCGGTTGAGTTATGAGAAGCATGCTAGCTCTGTTTCTTAATATTGAGAGGCCGCCACATACAACGGGAAAGCTTTGCCTAGAATGCCCGGTACTTACTGGTGACAATCTCTGCCGGGGCCTTTGTGGCGGATACCAGGGTTATTATGGCACTGATGTTGTTGGGTACTCGTGAGTTGTTAAAAGAAGAGTAATGATGAAGCATGTCCCCTCTCAAACAAAGGCAATATAGGGGTAAGCTCCCCAGAAAAAGCATGGTCCATGGTCAGATGTGTGTCCCCCGTTGTCGTCTACTCGCACAGGATTCGCCGAGAAAGGTCGGCCCCGTACGCCGAGCCACTGGCTGCCCTCGATGCCTAGGTCCGCCGCATCGCCGAGAGGCGGCTCTCCGTCTTGGCGCCCTATGAGATCGTTCGGCATCCGCTTTCCCCAACAAGTCTCCAACGGCTCAACTGGTACTGGCTTTGCTTTGAATCATAGCTAACCTGTTTACAGAATGTGTGTGTGTGTGCGTGAGCGTGCATGTCACCAACTCTTGCAACAGGTTCTCATGTGACTCGTGTGCTGCAGTGCGATGTGAGCTAACTTGCGAGCAGGGTAGATAGCTTCGGTGACGGGCTGTGACAGTGAGTGGTAAGTACTCTTCTCTCATCCTCCCTGTTCAAGTTCCAGTTGAGCCGTTATTTTTTTGCCTTTTTTATATCACTTATTCTTTTCAAGATCATGCCGATCATCCTGCTGCGCCTATCCATATCCATCCCAGGTCTGTATCCATATCCACCCAGGTCTCTCGTGGTCTCATGGCCATATCCTTCCTCCTCCATCACTGCCCCGTCCCCTGTCACCAACTGCCATGTACGCACCATCCCGATCAACCAGCAGACTGTTGGCGGCTTCTCTCATACACCCTCCAGCCAGAAGAGGGTGTGTTCTTTTCTCCTGGACGGCTCCCTCGTAATGGATATGAGGGTGCTGCCCCAAGTTGTGTTCCTCCCCGTGGTGCGCTCCGAATGAACAGGCAATCTCCTTCATGACTCGAGTTTGGCTACCTTTGGTGGTCTGGGAGGGGCCGGGTTATCTTCCTGACCGCACAACGTCGGGAGGGGATGGCTAGAAGTCTATCCAAGAGTCTATGGATGCATATGGCAAGTCCTCCCGCTCCCTAAGGACTTGGAGAGGTTCTCACCACTAAACCCACCCTCGGCGAGGTGCAGTCATACTAGTAATTACTTACTCTACCTGACCACCACCCTTCTGTACCTACTTACATTGTATTCCGCTGTCCCGGCTTACATCAGATTGGCGATGCCATCCGAAGATTGGCATTTGGGCGACAAAACAGCATCGCTACAGCAATTCCACACACGACACGACAGGGAAACCCCCTTAATGAGTAAACCACAAGCATATACCATGGCGACGCCGACAGGGTGCAGACAATACAAGGATTACGCCACAGGCACAAATCAGGGTGCTCCTCTCGCCTCTCAACGATGAAACCAAACCAAACGCTCACATTGGCAAACATCGCCAACACTCGCCCCCCCCCCCCCTACGCAGTGCCTCCCTCTCCATCGGCCGGCCCGCGCCCGAAGGAAGAGGGAAACGAGGGTTCGAAACAGGCATCCATTCCCTTTCTCTCCCAAGCACGGCAAGACGAAGAGCCACACGGCACAACGAGCGCAGAATTATGCCCGAACAGGCCAAACCTCCATGCTCACCTCCCCGAATACCGTTTCCAGCCATATCCCAACCGTGGTCCGGGCAACCCGCCGACTGGCCGGTGGAGAAAGAAAAAAAAGGGACCCGTGGTCAGCTGAAGCACGAGGACACGGGGGCCTTGCCCGACCTGATCCCTCGCACGGAAAGAAAGTAGAAAAGGATAACCACCCCCTTCTACCCGTCTTCTTTCCGTCCGCGCGCTCACACCGAGCGAGTTCACGAGCCATGTGCTGGGACCTTCCGCACGCTGACCGGTCAACCGAAGATGGGACACACCTTTTCTTCTCTTCTCTTCACGTCTGCCGTCCGAGCAGTCTTGGGGTGTCCTAGCACCAAATTAGGCCCTGTCAAGTTTTTTTTTCTACTCCCTCTTCTCTCCCGCCAGCCTGCTGCAATGCAATGCGCTGCACTACACTGCACCACGGGTAGAGGGGGAGGGAAGGGGGGGGGGGGGACGGTCCAGTCCCACTGCCACCTGGGCGTCCCACCTGGCGTTCGGCAAGGCAGGCCGGTTTGCGGGCGAGATTCCGAAATACCACACGTCCGAGCGCGTTTGCGCTCGACCCAAAAGACCAGCCGTCATGACTGTTTTGGACAGAGAGAACCTGACATTTGCCTGTTTTGGCCTCTTTACCGCCGTTTTCTGCCACGCCCGACCGACCGAAGGTAGAGTGCGCCATGTGCCTCGTTATATCCGCATCATATATGCGCAAATGGGCAAGGCAAAGAGGAACTTGGAAAGAGCCAAAGTCAAAATCAACGTCTTGTAGGAACGGGCACGTGTCATCCGCAGCCGTCATACCTACCTTGACAACAAGATAGCCAGGTGTGTGAGTGGTTTTCCCTTCTTCTTCCAACGGAAATTATCGTCATCACACCTTCCCCCCCCCCCCCGTCCATTTCTGGTCAGCCAAACAGAACGGCGACCCGTTTTCCCCAGTTTCCGTATTCCCAACGGGACAGCGGTTTGGTGGGGATGAACCAGACACACGGCTCAGTCGGTTCAGCAACAAGGGACAAGAAAACCCTTCACCGTCAGAAATGAGCCGACCCCACAGTATCAAGTCCTCCGGGCCTTTTGCAGATCAGCGTCGCGTCGGCCGCGTTACATGCAAGAGCGAGGCTGTAGCTTTTTTCTCTTACCTTACAGGACTGCGAACGGCTGGGCAGTGGGCTGCCCCCCAAACTGCCTTTCCCCGTCCGTTTTCTCGGCCTTGCAGGGAAAATGGGCTAATCTGTGCACGAATGAAAAAATAACAAACGGGAAAAAGAAAGTAAACAGCAAAAGGCACCAGGCCAGAAATGAAAGGGATGGGCAGCAAATCCATAGTTTGCTGCAGGGCGGAAGACTTCCCCGGTCCCACGAGGCCTGTTTGCCGGTTGGAATCTACTACTCTGGGGTTTGTGGTGTGGCTGTTGGGCAGGAAAACAAAGATACGGGCAGGGGCCCGGAGCAGGGTAATTAGCGTACCTGTCGAGGAGCAGGAGGTCGGTTTTGCTTCCCTCTCTGGTCCGTCAGCCGTCGAACGGTCGAGCTCTCAGATGAGATGTTGCCCTGCCTTGTCCTGGGAGCCTTGCAAGCACTTCCAAGCAAGGCCCTGCCTGCCCTTGCGCGGTTTAGCTCTTCTGTCCCCCCCCTCCCCCCCCCCCCCTCCCGCGCGTGCCAGCAAGGATGATGGGCTTCCAGAAAGGCTTCCAGAAGTCTTCTCTCGCGAACCGTTCACTCGCACGGAGTAATTTTAGCCTGGGACCGCGCACCCACCGACGTTGGCATCTGATCCCTCAATAACCCCAATTCGGCTTTTGAGCCTACAAAAGTGCTTTGGCCGCTGGGTACGGAGTAGCATTTTTTATTGTTATTGGTTGCCTGGAGCGAGGTTTGTTTGCTGGGTGCTCAAACCGCAACCTTGTCTCGCTTTGCTTCTGAAGAAAAGCAAGCATTGCTTGCGGCATCGCATCCTGTGTGTTCGTGTCGAGGATTTGTTGGGTCAATCAACCCTAAGCCACAAGGAACCAGAATCTCCGTAATGAGTCTAGTTGCATCATGTCGCCCTTACGAAATTCGGATCTGATGTTGACGGTCGAAGCGAAAGGGCATTTGGAGCCTTGGGGGTCAGTAAGGGTGGGTCTCGAATTTTAAACGGCTACCGCTGCGCTACCGTGTGTACTGTGCAATACACACATGGATGCTATCAACCGTTTTTCGCCAGGCGCACGCGCGGAGGGCAGAACCAGATTACCGTAACGGACTGGCAGTTTCAGGAATGCATCGCTAGCCAGCTGGGTTGGCGACGAGGCAAGGGGTCGCTCTCTGCCTGTGCTGTCGTCAGCAATCAGCCAGCACGGATATTTTTTTCTTCGCCTATCTTGAGAGATTGACTCCTAATGAGGCTCGATCCGATTGAAAGGTGAGAACTGAGCATGCTACCACAACGTGCCAAGGTTAGCGCGGTGGTGTCAAGTGGATTGCAGCAGCCCCATTGCCCAAGGGAAGAAAGGAAGCCCAGTGGGGGGGGGCAAGATGCTGGCGTGAAATCGAATGCTTGGGAGAGCTTGGGAAGCGACGTCGACATGGGCTGAAACCACCTAACCAGGTTGCCTCCCAGGTTGCCTCCTGGGGCAGCCCTGCGCCGTGCACGACGTGAGCGTGGAGGCCGAGGATAAGAGGTGTTTGGGTTGGAGGCAGTGACAGTGGAAGACAGCCCCAAGTTTGGTTGATTGGCGATGAAGAGAGGAGTGGATGCGAAAGGTCGATCCCAGGCCCGCCTCGGGCCAGAAGCTTTCGAGGTCCCAGAAAAGAAAGGAATCAGCCCAAAAGGGCGTCTTTGGGTATCACATGATGGGGCTTGGATGCATCGCGCGTCCCAGACAGCCCGGGCGATCGCGGGCCTCCAGCCGTGAAGAAGTGTGCCTGGGCTGCTGAGTGGCCGGGCGTGGATGAATGGGAGTCAATGGGAGTCTTTCCTGAACCGCCCGCCTGGTGAGCTGGAGACGGCATCACAGTGCAGCAGGGACCTGGGACTCGTGATGGGTGACTGTGGTGCCCAATCGGGCTAATGACACAGACTTGGGCCAAGGCAGCTTCGCTCTCACTTCTCAGCCGACTGAGCAATTACCTTGTTCTCTCGCGTGCGCAGTACTCCGTAGGGGGCAGCCACAAGCAACATGCGATTGCGCAGTAAAAAGTGCATTTGACAACTCCTGTTTCAAGAAGAAGAAATTTCGCACGATAAGAGCGCGAATAAAGGGCTCTGGCGGACGGGATAGGACCAAGAGGGAAGCTGCGAAACTGCTCCAGGCCTCTTTTTTTCCTCTCTTGCCCTCTCGGAGGGTTCTGGGGAGGCTAATGCAGGTACGAGCGCATCCTTGGATGGGACCGTTTGAAGCGACCGGGGCAGACATAGCACTGCAAGGCGTGGCACTTGAGAGGTTCCGCCTGCAAGGTACTGTACTCGGTACTCGTGATTCAGGTACACGGGCGGAGGTAGCCGAGACTTTGCAACAGCCAAGTACCGAGTACATTCTGTCGATGCATTGGTCCCATCATGCCCGTCTCCCACCCAACAAAACCCCAGCCTGCTTGCCGTCTCACCAGCAAGAGGTGGGAGAGAAGACAAAAGGGCGAAAGGGGGTTACGGTGGCTAGGGCTAAGATTAACCAGGAATGGTGTGTGTGCGCGTGTGTGTGTGCGTGCGAGGTTTACGGACGGTGGGCAGTTGACGGTGGACGGTGGACGGTGTGCATGTTCATCCTGACGCGCACACCTGGAACCCCTGCCACTTGCCTCGCCAACCTCACCGTATTGGCGCCAAGATGTGGCTTCTCTACACGTGCTGTGCGGGAAGCCCTGACAGCTCGCTCCCCTCTGCTAGGATCGCCCTTGGTCGGCCAGGTGTGGGCTAGTGGCCGGCATCAACGCCAGAAGGGGTTTGCGGGTTTGCGGGTTTGCTGACGCTGCTGTCGCGCTTGTAACGGCCCCTTTATCACGCACACGCGCGGTATGTTCAACTCTATGTGCCGCGGTTTCTCTGGTCGTCGGCCACGGCATAAGCTCAGGAGGCTTTGGAAGGGTTGGTGCACGAGATAGAAAGGCTTGTACGAAGTACACGCGCCTCCTGCACAGCGCACGACGCTTGTTGGGCTGAGGCCCGACTTGGATGGCATTCGCGACTTGTATTTCCAAACATGGATTTTTGCTTCTATATTCCTCCTAGGGCCCAGGCTGAGCCTGCTGTGAACCCTTGATGCAGCTCCCTGGGGCCGTATGCAGGTGATGTCAGTCCCCAAAATTCTCCCCTTGGCTGGTGCGACTGCCCGTCTGGTGACACATAGGGTACAATCAAGACAATCTCGAGTCAAAGGCAAGGCACGAGTCCGCCTGCGAACCATGACACAGCAGCATCTATTTCGGAGCCGGGCAAGCGCACCGCATCTACTAGGGAAAACAGAGTTATCGGATTGCATAGAATACGATGGACGGCTAGCTGTATGTAGTTCATCGAGTTTGTGTTCCCCCGCCCTTGCAGACGTACGCATATACAGCGGATAGGTACTAGACATGTTAGTATGTTGGGGCAATCTCTCGCCCGGTAGGTTGATGTTTTATTTGCGTCCCCAGGTTTTGTCTCTACAGTGAAACCTGTTGCATCACTCTTATCTAGCCGGTAGCAATCCTAAATTAATTACAGCGCGCAACTTAACGAGTGTGGGGAAGGCACGCCCTCGGAGCATCAAAACTCAGTAGTACGCCGCTATTATAACCCTGGTAATATCGGCACTGTGGGCAGGTAATTCTCTGACGTTTGGCAGCTGCTACCGAGCTGGCTAGGTCATTGCAGCAAGGACGGACGCCTTCTAGAAGTCTTCCCTGCAGGATATGCGCAGTCAAATGGAAGGCAACCTGACGCGGTCATGGCGGCATACCTATTTCCAGGTTTAATATGGCTCCGTTTTTTTTTTTTGGGGAGGGTTTTTTTTTTTTACCACGATGCTGCCTCAATCGCAAAATACGTTGCTGCTGCTGCTGCTGCACACACTACGGGTGCTTGTGCGTGCCGTGAGCCGCGACTGCTATGGGCTGTCAATATAAATTCGTCCCGAAACCTCCGCCTGTTTATTTCGTTTGGCTACCTAGAGACAATGCCTCGCCCTCAGCTGTCGCTTCCCGCAACACAAGCCGACGCCCAATGTTGACGGGGACCGTTGAAGACAGGCCGTCTGTTTTGTTTTGTCGCAATTTCAGATTTAATTCTCGCTCGCTCTGGGGCAGAAAGTGGCTTGTTGTTTCGGGAAACCCCATAATATTCAATCATTCAATTTGTTATCAATACTGGTCCCGTCGGGACGAGGCCTTTTATACAATTTAAATAACCAATCTATATATCTGGACACTGACAGCTTGTCACGACATCAATGTCTAGGACATGAGGTTTTCGAGTCTGAATTAGTTTTGTGTCGCCCTCGCTAGCTAATCTTCCGTTGTTGCACCACATCCGAATGCAGCGGGGCCCGTTACAACAAGTCCCCGTCCGACGATGCGACGGGGGCACGAGGTCGACAGCGATATGCAGGCGGGACTGACTTCCGGCCTTTGGTGAACAGCAGAGGGAAATAGCCCAAAACAGAGAGATAGAGGGAACACGCGCCGACATACCATGCCTTGCCATGCCACACCGCGGAAGAAGACTCGGTCCTGCTGCTGTGCGCGGGAGCGAGCAACCACGGCAGAGTTGTCGTCGGCCCAGGGCTCGAAGCGATACATCACTTTGGTGTCCGAGACAGGATGCAGGCGCGGAGGCAGGTTCAGCAGACTCAGCGTCGCCGGATCGTGCCCTCGTCCTAGTTTTGCGAGCTCTCATTGATTGCCGACCTTGTCTGAGCCAGCTGTCACCTTTGAGTGGGCTGCTCGACGCTTCGGGTATGCAAACAGACTGCCCCTATCGTTAAGGTGCATGGCGCCGACTTCTGTTGGGCATCATCGCATCGCTGTCGGCCTGCTTTGGCTGCTTTGGGGACTCTTTTCGAGTTTTTGACTCGATTTTGCAGCAGGCCAGCAAAGTGGTTGCATGTCGGCCTTTCCCCTTTCGAGTCTCGTCTCCTCGATTTGTTTCTGGGGTTGCTTGCGTCCCACGAATCGCGATCCCACATCGCCAATTAGTGGGCTGAAACAGTCTTGGCATCTTCGATCGCCTGCCCCAGAGATGCGACCCAGCAACTGGCCGCTCACCGAAATGGGTGGCGATCCCCCACCTGCGCAGCAGATTCGTTACTAGACAGAGAGTTGGGGCTGCACACCTCGCTCTCGCGCATTCAGGTTCGATTTGTTGGTGGTGGAAGTGAAAACGGACGAGGCACGGGAACGTACCCGCGCCAGTTGCGACGGCCCAGGTGTTCAATACTCGAGGCCTTCACGTTACTTCACGTTACCTTGCATACAGTGCGATAAGCTGGAAGCCTTACCGTGGGGTTTTGTATCTGCCCTCTTTTGACGCAGCTGCTGGAAAATGTGTCATCCTTCCGGACGGACCGCACCGCCGCGGACAATTATTACTCAACAAGCCGCCTCGCCGTAACATTGAAGGCTGACGACATCCATACTACTACCTGCCTTTCTGCATGTGTCTGTACATCCATACAGACCATGGATCATCTCAACGGCGCAGAACGACTCCCGTATGAAGAACGCCCGCGCAATCTGGCCGGTTGTCAGACAGAGACAGCATTATCGTTTGAGTCTTGTTGCCGACGTGCAGCTAACACAGCCCACAAGGACGCCCACAAAGCCCACACAGCTGAGTCATCAGGGCAGCCGTTTGATTTCGCACAGGAACCTCGAACACTAGCCTGGGGGTGGGTTTCCCCGTCTTCCCCGTACCGATCCGGTGCGGGTGCGGGTGCGGGTGTGGATTGCGGGTGCGGGAGCATGCTAGCACGGGGAAGTTTTCGCGGAGTTGAGGGATGGAGGTAGGTAAAGGTGCCGCTGGGTCGTAGTGTGGTGATCGGATGCCATGCAACAGGTGCAGGGCCGGTTGAGGCCCTCTGCCTATCACACAGGCCATCAACAAAACGAGACTGTTGCACGATGCAGGCACGTCGCGGCCCCGGAGCCAGACTGCTGGTGCCGAGATCTCAATAGACCTGTTGCCTGCGTCATGGCAGCCCGACATCATCGGACACAATATGCCAGGATGCAAGGCATGCAGCCACCTCCGGGGTCATAGACTTGTCCTCCTCTCCAACCTCTGATGGTCGCCCAGGTGACTTGTCCACCATGTCTTGGACATGTCAAGCGACTCCTGGAGCACGCACGATGATGACAGCGGTGCTGGGGGGTTGTTGTGGGATGTGGTGGTGACGACGCAGTGCCATTTCGAGGCTCGCGGTTGAGTCAACGCGAGGCAGTACAGAGACGTTTCGACTCTCGCTGCCCGCTCTGATTTGCGTTGGCCGGCCGAATGGGCACTGACAACCGGGGACGCTGTCCGACTACTGGACTAACTCGCTGCGGCTTGGTCGACGGCACGTTGCCCGGCACCACCGCACCGCCGCCTGGCTCCCTCCAGCCTCAAAAAATCACCAGACTTCTCCTGCCGTGGGAAACGTGGACCCAACAGGCCAGCCAACACCGAGGCCGACGGACAGCTTAACTCTGCAGCATCGTGAGCGGGGCCTAATAATAGGAATAAGTCTGATGCAGTGCCACGAAGACCGGCAGCTGGAAGGGTGGGAGGGTGCGGATGGATCGCACAGGCGCATGGATCTTCCGGGGCATGGGTCGGGTGCCTGTCGCCAACCTTTACTGGTTCCGAACTGCCAGCGTTTCCGAGCTGGCCTTCGGCCGTGGTGCGATGTGTGATAGAATGAGGGGAGATCCCACCCGCGCAATGTTGGTGCTGGTGCTGGTGCTGGTGTTGGGAGGTGGTGTGTAGTGTGTAGTGTGTAGTGTGCAGTGTGTGGTGGTGTCGTGATGGCGCCTATCGAGCGTCTAACGAGCGCCAGCTCGGGGGCTCCACTGACTCCTTCCAGACATTTTCCACAAGGTCGGGCTGCAAGGGAATGGAATTTGGGGTTGGGGGAGGCGACGAGGGGCAGGCTTGGCCCCAACGTGGAAGGCACCTTACGGGAAGCAAGGCGGGTGGGAGCTGATGAGGGGAGCAATGGAACTTGAAAGTTCGAAATGCGAAGCAAGAACTGCAAGAACTGCGAGAACAGCCACACATCTCTCCTCAGCCAGCTGGTGGGAGAGCAGTCATCGGACGCAGCAGCGGTGACCGCAAGACCGGTTTTTCCTCACCACTGCAGGAGGGCGCAGCTATTCTCGCCAATGGAAATAAGAGATGCCCCTTTCTCTTATCCCTTGAGTTGGGACACCGAGCTGCGCATCGCAGTCATGATTTCTCTCTGGTTCTCGCTCTTGCTCTTTCGTGGGTGCTGTATGGGGGGGGGGGGGCGCGAGGCAACATGGTCATTGGGATTTGGAGTCCTGGACGGAGAAACAGTGTGGCTCGTGCATCCCAATTTTGGCACAGTACGGTACTTTCCCAACCTTCACCTGGCGACCTGTTAGGGTTGCAGACTGGCGGCGCTGCTCGTCCCGGCCGCGCCCTGTTTCTAGATGCTATCCGTGTCCCGTAAGCAGACAGTCGAGCGAAAGAGGTGTGCTTGCGTCGTATGCGATTGCCGGCTGTGTCCCGTCCGCCCGTCCGATGCCTACTGAGCCGACGCAAGAATTTATCGCAGAGCTTGTTGCGATGGGTTCAAACAATCCGGGAACCACCTGAACAGGCTGAAGGAGCTGTCACACATGCAGACAGTTCAACTGCCACTGCGATTGCTCCAAGAATGCCCTGACTGCCGAGCTTACATACATGGATGGTACTTTTCTTCACCTTGTACGCTGCCAGTTTATTTTCGGCCGCTCTTTTCTTTCTTACGTTTTCATCTCCCTTGAAACCCTCCGCGAGGGGACCTGAAATGGATGGCCGTGTAGATTTCCACTATCACGGCGGCCGCGTTTGCACAACCTCAACAACCACACACACCTCAGCCTCCGCTGGTGCCGAGCCAGGTGAAGCTGAGAGGCCCAAGACAAGACTGGGCAAGTGGAAAAGCACAGAAACACCCAATAGCGCCAAACAAGACCAGCATGAAGAACAGGCAGACCACTGCGTTCGCAGGTGACAGGAACCCGAAAGCACGTTTGCGATGGGAGGGATTGCTTTTGTGATTGCCCACCTCAATTTTGCAATTTTGCAATTTTTTTGACAGGCGTTGGGGAAGCCCTTGGCAAGGAAGCAAGGGGGCGTGCACCTACCACCAGAGGTCGGAGAGAGAGGCCAAGACTGAAAACAGTGGGAATCCCACGGTGAAATCACGGCGCCCCAGGGTCGGGAAGCGTGGCTCGTGCCCTCAATACTTTTACCGTCACGACGGCACACTGTGCCAGAGGACTGACAGTGTGCTCACCTCATCCCGTTTCGAAATGGTGGTGGTACATGTACATGTACGGAGTACAAGTACCTATTCCGGCAGGGGGCCCTGGCCCTTGCAAATGCACCAGGGCCATCCGCTGGGTCCTCGAAATGGAAGACTCACACCCCTGTTGCTGCCGCTCTCAGGCACCTCGAAAAAAGCGAAAAGGAGGCATCGTTGCTCGTCGCGGTTTGGGCAACGGTACGGCGCTACTTTCGACTCGTAACGGAGAGTGCACGCGAGACAAACCCCAGGGGCCCCTTGTACTGTACTTTGTAGCCGGGTACCGGGTGTGTGAAGGCTTGACGCCAACGCCAACAAGGAGTCAGAATGAGAAGAAAAAAAAATCGAAAAAATCCCCTAGGGCTTCCCTTTGGCATTCCCAGCAATGTCCTTTTATTATAAGACCGACGGCTCCCCTTCTCCGTCCTTTTCTCCTCTCTTGGATCCCATCACAGTCTCCAGCTTTCATCTGGCCCCAGGTCCTGTTTTTCGACGCCAGGATCGATATTTTTCAGTCGTTGATCTCAATCTCGAGATCTAAGCCTCGGTTCTTCCGTCGCAATCCATTCTGTGACTTATCACTGCAAAACCCAGTCGTCCAGGCACCCAGAAGAGCTTGCCCGGTACCTGACAGCCAGTCCATCCAACACCAGCCTCAACCTGACCACAAGCACCAACACAACCAAACCAAACCAACACACCACGAACCCAACCCAAAAAGAGGCCCGAAGCCGAGAAGACGGAGAGCAGGAGCATAAGAAGAGACGGGGCCCCAGGAGCTTACGCACTCGGCGACAAAAGCAACTTCTCTGCTGCCTTTACTGCAGCCTACTGCGCCCCTTTCTCGATACCAATACCAACCGTCACACCAAGCTTTCCTGCACAAGTGGCCATAACGGGTCGCTCTCGGTGTCGCCTTCAGCTCCCTCATACCACGAATCGCCGACAGCCCCGAACTTGACAGGGACACAGCTCCGAATTGCCCATTGCAACGATTCGGCAGGGGTTAACCGCTCTCCCGCATCATCGCCTCAGCTCTTCGCCAATCCCGCTCAGCTGCCGCCTCGCCATCGTCGTCTCGCCGACATTCGCAATTTGTGAGTCACAACTGCGGCAGAATACCGCCTGCTCACCCACCTGGTGATCAATTTTCCACAACATTGCAACGCTTGGCTTGGGCTCCTGGTTTTTCAGCCGCCCCACAGCCCTAGCTATCTTCTTGGTCCCGCCTGGTCGTTTACATATTTGAAGCACGACCCTGCATCTCAGTTGACAGTTGCTAACCATGAACTTCTGCTATCTAGCTTGCAGGTCGATCCTCTTCATATCTTCACAATGATTGTTAGAGAGTCGCAAAACCTCAACTTCGGTCGCGGGGCCTACGACACCACTGGGGTTCCCAAACCACCACCGCCAAAGCCTCGGTAACGGACGCGAATCTAGCAGGGAGTGCAACATGCCCATCCCTTGATTCGGTCCCAATGCGCCTCGTCGCATTGCAGCCAATCCGGCCCGATCCATCGCGAAAAGGTCACGAGCATCCCCAGATCTCGCTTTGTTGAGAAACTCTGGGGCAGTTACGTTTCCTGAAAACCTGCCTGACAGCGATTTCGCGAACAATTTGCCCGTCGAGCGACCATGTCGTCCTTGACACGACGGCGGCCCTTTTTCTTCTGTATACGACAACTGGTTTAATTATTGCCTGTATCACTTTTATTTGCAACACTTTCTACTTCTCGGCGGCTCAGATTGAGGTCTCGGTCGATCTCACATTCCGCTACATCATTTTTAATCATTCCACGGACGATACATATCTCGGCTCGCAGCCAACTTGCTTCCCAGCAGCAAGGAAGGGAATCTTGGGAGGTCTCTTTTTTCTTCCCCCGCCGGCGACAACAATTTTTTATTTTTTTTGCCTTTGAGGTCAACGGTGCGGCGTTCACGCATAGACGGGAGGGGGTTTTGGATTTTCTTTGAGGGGTTCATCGGCGGCTTCGACCTCGGTCACTTACCCTATTTGCGCAGAACACATCAGCAATGCAGCGCCAGCAGGGAGAGCAAACTGGCCCGCCACCACCAATAACTCGCAACCCAACCCACCCGATCGGCCTAATTCGTCAACGCTGGCACCAAAGAGGACGAACACCCTAGCAAGGGGGGTTCGTCCTCGGCCTCCTTGGGGGGGTTGGAGTTAGCCGAGGCTTCTCTGGTTCGGCGTCGTTCGCTCACTTTCAGTCTGGTTTCTGCTTGCTTTTGGGAGGGTTGCGGTAACAACGGGTTTGGGATAAACAAAAAGAGGTGGCTTTCTTTGGGGATCCAGCAAACGATCAGGGGTTTTTGGTTGGTCTTGGGAAAAGACTGGGTGGTCGGAAAAACTGATTTTGTTTTGCATATAGACTCTTGTTTGGTTTGGATTTCCTCGTTTGGGTTCGTCGCCTGGGGCCCCCTTATACTCTCTTTTCTGTCTCCCCCCCTTCCTTGCGGCCCTGCCTCTCCACGGAGGCAAGCCATTGGCGGTTGTTTTTCTTTTCGCGCGATATTTCAATATTTTCCTAACGCGCTCTGTCACCAACACTGTACACCACCTGTTTGGAGAATCGGAGGAGACTTGACCTGTTCAGGCCACGAAAGGGTGCTGGACTGGATCCAGGTTGAAGAAAGAGATACCCACTGGACTTTTTATTAGACTGATGTACATTACCATATAAGAGGCACGATAGCTACACAGCGCAGATGATTGGCTACACGCCAGCGCAAATATTGGAAGGGATTCTTCTTTTCATCATTCCATGGGCTCTGACCCCGCGCAATCCTTCCACGTGAAACGAGCAGAGGTTCGGATGAAGTTTCGACGGTTGGCTGAGGATACGAATACATGGGGGCACACACAAATACTGTATGGCTCGGTTGCCCTGTGGTGGCCCTTCTGGACGAACGAGGAGCTATGTGGCGACGAAGTACTGGTGACACCTAGGTTCTGGGGTATCTCTTTGCTGTTGTTGGTGAGTCCGTGTCGACGCATGACCTGGAGATTGGCGCTCTTGGAAGTTGTGCTTTTTCCGAGGGGGGTTGATCCCCAATCGATGAGGTGATAGGATGGTGTTGACTGTGTCTACCCATGACTCGCCTTGCGGTTGTTTCAGCAGGGCAGGCAGCTGTGGAAGTTGAACCAGCTCGCAGAGTACGGAGTACTTTGCGGTGGTGGTTGTTGTTGTTGTTGTTGTTATTGTTATTGTTGCTGTTCTGTGGTATACCTACAACCTGCATGAAATGCATACGTACGTAGATACCTATAAAGTGCCGACATGCTTCTATATGCGCTTATTAAGCTTGTTTTGATTACTTTGTCTGTTTGCTACGTGCCTACTGCCTACTACTACCTACTTGCTTGCTGCATGCTGACATATAACTTGTTGGTACTACGGACTACCTTAGGCAGCAACAAAAATCAGTTGTGAAGCCTTTGAGAACCATGGCCTCGAAATTGGTCTCCTGATCAAATGCCCCATTAATTGCCTGAGATGTGACAAGTGGGTGTATATGCAGTAGTAAGACGGAGTTTTCTCCGGCGAAAAGAGCGGGGGGGGGGCATGTCCAGGTGGGAATACGTCAGGCAGATACGGGCGTATGTCTATTACGGTATCAATGTCAAAAACCGACGGAAGGACACTCGAGTCCAGTGTTTCTCCGTGCGATATCCCGACGCGAACATGTCTCTCCGTTCCAAGTGAGCCAATTGCAGCCAAATCGCAGCAGCAAAGAGTCACTGGATCTTTTCCGCGGTTATTGGTTGGGTTGCAAGGGAGAGGACAAAGGGGGGGGGGGGGGGGGGAGGATTGGGGGTGTGGGAGGGAAATGCTACATTTACACTAATGCAAGTTTAAAGGAGGTTGCAGGGCTTCGGGCAACTTCCATTCATCCCAGGACCGCGCTGCTGGGTCGCCATCGCAGCTGCACCGGGAATGGCCGCGGGCCCAAATGCTGGGCCACTAGTCTATCTCTGGGAGGCTGCGTCCAGGTGGCGCCTGGGGGAGGGGGAGGGGGCAAACCACACTGGAAGCAGGTGAAACTTCTGGGCGTTTTCCCCATTGCCTCCCCCTATCTTGCATAGGCTGTTGGTATTTTGCCTCGCGAGCCTCACTCCTGCCAGCTCCATCGCTCTCGCAGCTGTGGGAGGCAACCTGGTTGCTTGCGTATACGTCGTACGTCGTACCCAAGTACAGTTGCAGCGCAGTTGCAGCGTAGGTAGCAATCCACGTACATGAGAAGAAGGAAGCAGCGAGTACTGCGTCATCTTTCTTTTTTTATTCCACAGAAAACCAATCGAGTGAGGCCGCTAGGGGGCAGGCTGCCCAATTGATGTTGAGGTTTTACCCCATCGTATCGGTCCTTTGCACCGCCACTTTCTCACTTTCTACACTAGGATTCTACGGGATGACAGAGGGGGGTTGCATGGATGCAGTCATTGCAGCGGGGGAATAAGAAATACGCTCATTGTCGTTTTCCCATTGCTGCCCAGTGCCTCCCACTGTCTGCCTCCGTCTGGCTGCGTGGGGGTTGAGCCACGGTCCATTGAGATGCCTCAGGTCCAGTCGTTATTACAACTTAGGTAGGCGCGCCGTACAGACCACTACCCTACCACCCACACCCCCCAAACACCCCAACACATGGCTGGACCTTTTTCCCCGTTTCGAGATGCCCATTTCCTACAGGCGACAGATTTGGTAATTGGCTGTGGGGTTTATCTGCCTATCTTGCTGCATCTGTGCCGTCCGTTGTCCAGTATAGTGTAGTGTATCTTGCCGGTGTCTTACCTTCTGGGCCCGCCAAAGAGCGAGGAAATGCAGAGATCGATCTGACAGCCACGATTTCGGTGCCGATCGACGTGAATGCGTCCGCTCGCGGTTGCATCGCGCGCTGGCCGCTTGTCTGAAAGCAGAAAAAGGCGCGCCGCGGACCCTCTCGCGGTCCTGTGGATCGCCTAGTCTTTCTGTAAGACAGGCGAAGCCATGTTAGTGTCCCATGCTGCTAGCAGCTTTTGTCTTTCTCCAGAGGGCGACTCGGCGATGGCGTCGCGCCTTGCTGCACATACCACATACCCTGAACCAAAAACCACTGACTGGCGAAACTGAACTTCTCCGCCCTCTCGTCTCTTTTTTTTTTTTTTTTTTTTTTTTTTTTTTTTTTTTTTTGGCTTTTCTTCCAGAAGCCCCGCTCCCACCGACGCTGCGGCCGCAGGTTGCTGCATTACCAAAAGCCCCCTCGAGACCAAAGCAAGTCAAGCCGACCAAGGCGACGAGGCTTGAGCCACCCTCTCCGGGCTCAGTTCTGGGTTCTGACGGGCTCAGGATTCTCAAGATTTTCCCACGCAGCCACATTCTTGGCCATTTCCACTTGATAGAATCAAGCTCACAGATCCTTCCCGCCGTGCCTGTCTGTCTCTCGCCAGTCTCGCGTCAAGTGATCCTAAGCCGGGGTTCACTGGAATCCCACCCGCATCTTGACTGATCATCCCGCTAGGTCCTAGGAGTCGGATATGACAGGCGGCAAATAAAAAAAAAAAAGAGCCCAGGCTTTCTTCTTTCTTCATTGACAAGGCTAACCCAATGGCGCCAAGAACTTCTCCAGGGAGGAAAGAAGCAAAGATTGCAATTCACCGTACGCTAACAGCTGACTAGCTAACTAGCTCGCGCTAGCCCCAAAGCCATCCCATCACGATGACACTACCAACCCCGCCGACCCTGAGCTGCCAAACACACCAAAACGGCCAAGACAGCAAGGACCCGACCAAGCACTGTCCCAGAAAAACGGGGACCAGCCTCCGTCTCATATGTCAACAACACTCCCCAGCCGTCGATCCACATGTCATATCACGCTACCACACTAGTGTAGCCCGGCGTCTGGCTCCGTCCCAACACGTCCTTGGCGGGGATGCCTTCTCTCCCTTTATCCTAGGACCCCGTAGACCCCCTTCTCACAGCTCCAGCGGCACCGGCACAGGATCCGGATCCACTTGCCACATGCCCCCTAGCACCAGCCCGCCCCCGTGCCCGGCTGGTTGGGTTTCGATCCGTCCATCTTATTTCTTTTTGTTCGTCTACACTAGGCCGGGTGGTGGAGTCGAGAACCTGATCGGCGGGACCTTGATGACTGCAGCCAGTTTCACACATACATTCCCAGACCCAAGGTACCGGTACACGGTGGTGAAGGAGGGGATGGTCTCAACTCGACGACAGGACGCCGACAGGACACCGACAGGACACCGACAGGACACTGTGTCCGGGGTCGGGGACCGGGGACCGGGGTTTCAAGAAACGGAGCTGGGTTCACTTGGGCGGAACGCGGAATCAGAGCGGGCGTCTGGTGGCTTTTCGTGTCTGGCCTGGCCTTGCCAACCCAGACAGGAGGAGAACACAAGAGATGGGGTGATCGAGAAGTGTCCCACTTCGAGCGAAGCGGATAGGCACCCACCCAGCTGGGAGCGTCCAGCGCCCGGGGTCATCGCTCTAGGCTGGAGGCTGAGAACAGTCTGTCATCCTGCTGCGTGTCTAGCGCTGGCTACCTCCGAGGGCCCACCAAGTCTGCCTAACTACTCCGTTTTGTCCTCGTGGTGAGGCTGGACTGGGGGTCTGGGCTACTAACGGTGCGAGATAGGGGCTTGTAACGGATGAGTTGATAGTGATGGTGTCAACAGCGTGCGAGGCGACTGTTGCTCTCACATTAGTGAATTTGGTATGTATTGGTCGTGAAGAAGTGTCAGATAGCGAGTTTGTGTTTTCCGAAAAGCTCCCAGGCAGCTTCAATTGTGTCTGCCTGGCCAGACGGAACAAGTGAAAATGGCAGAGGATAAATGTGGAGGGCAATCTTTTAGCTCTCCTATCTTGTCCCGCCAATATCAGTAACATAAAAAAACACAGTGCTAGGACATGAAGCATGGCATCATAGCACCGATGTGGAGTTGAGCACATAATGATTAGTTATTGTGGGATCCCGCTTGCAAATGTGGCTTCCCAACACGAGGCTCTTCTCATTCGTATTAACATCGACATCCGAGTCTCAATCGTTTTGTCTCTTCGGTCTGCCATATGACAGTAGGGGAAGTTGACAGACTACACCCTGTCTACTAACTCGTCCGAAATTTGTGCCTGAGCGACGGGCGGCCAAAATGCCGGGAGTTCTATATATGCATCCCAGACAGCATGATGGTCTCCATAGGACGGGAGGCCGGCCCTATATGTAGGTTGGACTTGCTTGTCTTTGGGTTCTCAGTTAGGCCGTCTAAATATTGGCTAGCTGCTATGTATGGTCCAAGTTGTGTACAGCCGCTGTGATCTGTCGGGACCTGAGTTTACTTGTACTGAAGACATGATAGCTTTCAACCCTTGCGTAAGTTTCTTTACCCCTTTTCTGCCCGTTGCCTGCAGGGCAAAACCGTCTCCTAGTCAGGCTTGGCGCAGGGGCCTTGAGAACATTTCCAAAGGGGTTTCTTTCCGAAAGCCAGCTGCGTGGTAGACGAAGTGCTTAAACACCGGGTTAGATGAACCCCAGGACCGACAACCTCATCGGACTAGAGGTAGCGTTCAACATCGATGCCTTCTTCACGGTAATTCAACACCCATGAAAGCCACACCCATAGCATCCCTTCGAAGACCCGGAATAGGGCGAACTGTAAGCGAAGGGCGTGGCTCGTATTGATATGCAGATTCGCGTCAGTTCCCGGTGCCAGCTCACCCCACCCCCCACGCCGTAGTAGACAGACTTTCAGAAGCCAAGGTATGTTTCGGCCCCCTCCTCTGCTGCTGCGGTTACTGATAGTGAGACAGTTGGGACTGAAACGAATTAGAAGCCCCTATACGCCACCCGATTCAACGAGAAAAAGGACCAGCTAAACAAGATGTGAAGCTAAACCGTGATGGCTTGAGGATCGTTGACCTGTATCAAGACTCCTTTGGGCAACAGCGGCGCTGAATAGCACAGGGCTATCACAGGAAATACGGATACCTGTTTGAGCACAACTCCGTCGACGATGAGATAGTGCGGTGTGAGGAACAAAAGTGACAGTTATTTCCTTACGTCGCCAATCACATGGAGTGCATGTTCGAAGCGCACAATTCTCGTGAGGGCTCTCAAGCCTCGAGTATGACAGGAACTCAGATGCGTCACCGGTTACGATGCCAATCCTAGTGTGAAAGCAGTGCCTGACATTGACCAGTGCGGCACCTACCCCTTTGGACTCCCGTGGGCGGATGCATCGAGGGCCCGGCCTATGGCCCTGGGGCTTACGTGAGTGAATTCCGCCAGGGGATAACTCGCTCCTACATTCGAAACATTGTGGACAGGATCAATTTACAATATCGAAACGTTCTAGGACTAATGGCGCCATGAAGGCCCATGTACCTCAAGTGCCCCTACCCTCCCTTCACCACAACACAGCTCTGTCGCCATTGCGTTACTGACCGCGTGCATTGCTACGTGCCCAGACCACGCGAGTTGGCGGTGACCCCCTTTCTCGCGAGGACAAGAGGAGTATTGGCAACGCGTTGCAAGAGGCTGGAGGAGAAGCTGTATGTTGGGGGCTGTACGTCACATCTGTCGAGTCAAGTAGCTAATGTAACACAGGGGGGGGCCAACAGGTAAGTGCAAGAGATGCGGTTGGCTGGACTTGGTGGTGCTCGGATACTCGACGGCTGTGAATTGTAGGTGTCTGACTTGTGAGGCTTGCGTTTCGAGAAAAGGAGGCCACAACTAGATTAACTTGACCAAACGTAAGCGGTACCTACATCTTTGAGTCCTCGAAGCGTCCCCGCAGATCTTGAGCCCACAAGTCTGAGTCTGTCACTGTTGGGATAGGGGATGCGAAGCGCATGCTGGGCCAAAAGGGTGATTTCTGTACGGTGCCCTTGGGTAGTACTTACCTCAGGTAGTGGAATGTGTGAAGCAGATATCGGACACGCCCCTTTGCAGCACTTGCCTACCCGCGGATGGGGTTGATTGGGGGGCCAAAGCTTGGTAGGTAGGAAGTATATGTAAGGCACCCATCAAATAGTTGTCCCATATATATGCGGGGATGCAGCTTGAGGACGACTCCAAGTGAGGTTTTGTTTCCCGCCGAAGCAGCCAAGCATAGCTGCAAGGCTGCTCAGGTGATGTGATTCAAGCACGGTGACAGGGAAACACCCAACGAGGACAGGGTGGACAGGAAGGTCACCTGCGAGTGCTTTCATGATTTCATGCTCCTAGGCTCATATTCACGTCCTGGCTTGTTTTGGAGCTAAGTCAGGAGCGTTTGAACTTGAGAGTCGGTGCCTATGATATCTATGGCAAAAATAGAAAAAAGTTGAGAAGGGGATATTTCTCATCCGAGGGGGGCTTATAGTATTTTTACTCCTGCCGGTTTTAGCTCCTGGTGCCCAGAGTTGCACCTGCCAGATATGTTTTGCTGCCAGTGGTGCCCAGATATTGTCTATCCCGGAGCGGCTGGCTGCCATGCGGGGGCGGAAAAGTCATAGTGCCTGCCGTGAACACGGGAGGGCTTGGAGGGGTTGCATGTCCCAACTTCCACAGTCATCCACCGCCTCCTCCAAAACCACTTCCCCACCACGAACACCCCGCCCCACATTCCCGCTATCAACAGCCAAGGCGAACAACGACGAACCCTCGAGCAAGCGAACAAGAGGCAGGCACCGACGTCGCCCCGCTTCCACACACCCGCCGCATCTTCCACAGCCGCTCCCTAAACCTACGAGCGCTGCACACACTTACCACTCCCTTACGCAGGCAGTCGAGCGACGAGAAACACGCACCACCATGTCCATCATCCAACAGCACACGGCGGCGTCGCTCAGCGACGCCTGGCGCACCATCGACATCGATGCGCTGCAGGAAGACTCGAGCGTCAACTTTGACGTGTCGACGCTGCACCCGCCGCTGCCCGAGGTCAGCGAGGCCGAGGTGCGCCAGATCAACGCCCAGGTGCGCCAGCTGCTGCGGGGCGGCGATGCCGAGGGGGCCCTGCGCGGCTCGCTCGAGATGCCCGTGTACAACGGGAGTGACTTGGCAAAGGTGGGCTTGGGGGATACGGTGCTGGGAGTGAATCGTAGGGGTCTGTAGTTATTGACGTGTGCTTTGTTTGCAGGAAGCACACCTTCAGACTGTTATCGAGGTCCTCCAGTCTATCAAGGCGAGCGACATGACGCCGATGCTGCAGCGCATCTACAGTACCCCTGGCGGAAGCGAATGCCTCGACGTCTTGATGAAGTACCTGTAGGCCACCCGCAGAGAACAGTTGCCGCATACGACCGGGGACGAACAAACATGCTAACCGCCTCCACATAGATTCAGGGGCATGGCTTCGACAACCTCTTCGGGAGGAAGTGCCCCGCGGACACCTACGCGCATGACACCCCAGCAGACGGGTTTCAGCCAGGTCGGCTCAAGGCCCGGCGGGTCGAGCGAGTCGACGGGCGCGGCCATGAGCGTGCTTCTCAGCTGGCATGAGAAGGTCGTCGAGGTCGGCGGACTGGGGAGCATAGGGCGCGTCATGACGGATTGGCGCAAGGTATGAGATCACGGGTTGGTGTTGATGCAAGTTTAATACCGAGATGGCGGCCGCGGAAAAGCGTGAATTCAAACAGCTATCGTCATCACTGAACAGTGGTGTTGGCAAATGCCAAACCGTTTTGTTCCTTCCCCCTTTTTGGGGACACGAAATACATTTGTGATACAGTTCGTGGGTGTATATACAAGGTGAGGCGACACGGTACGTGTGCTACAGGTCTCATGACGGGCTAGATCTGTGCTTAGATCTTCTTAGTCTCTAGGATGTCTTTGAGATTGACCTGCCCGCTGCCCCTTGGGAGCGGCTTCGGCTGGTCAGCCCCTTCACTCCACCCAATCATGTGGATGATGCGGAAGGTGGCAGGAATAGTCCCGTCCTCGTTGCCATGGAGTTGCCGGTATATGGCATCGCCCGCGACAAGCACGTCACGGCTAATAGGGCCCATCTCTCGGCCTAAGATGGCATTGCTCTCACCCATGGCCTGCAGGTCCTCCATGAGGGCAAACATGTCAGGGTAGTCAACAATAATGTCCTCAACATCGACCGTCAACATCTTAAAGCCAACACGCTGTAACAGCCCCCCGACGTCCTTGACATCAGCTAATGGGGAAACGTGTGGGGAGAGGCCGCCCTTGCGCTCCTGCTCGGCGAGCTGCAACGACGTGCGCAGCTCAAATAGGGTGTCGCCACCTAGCATGGCTCCAATGAAGGGGCAGTCGGGCTTGAGCACACTGTTGATCTGCGCCAACACCCCCGGCAGGTCGTTAACCCAGTGCATGCTCATGCTGCTAAGAACCATGTCGAACGAGCCCGCATCGAACGGAATCGTTTCCTCGTCGGCTAGTACGTGCCGCGACATGGCGAGCTGCGAGTTGAAGGCCTGATCGGCGTCGCGGTAGAGGAGCGACTCGGACGACTCGGCGGCGACGAGCTCCGATATTTTGTTTGATAATGGGGGCGTAGAGGGGTCCGATGGGTCGGGGCTCTCGTTTGTTAGGGCGCGAGCGATGTTGCAGGAATTGGCGCCGAGATCGAGGACGCGGGGGAAGTGCCGCTGTATGTCCTGGATGGCTAGTTAGTTCCCGTGGCCGTCTCCTAGAAGAATTGAGGTAGCTAGGTGCGTACAAGGAGTCGCTCGCAAACCCGCGTGGCGATTTCATCTTTGAGGTAGTCGGCCTGCCTGCTCTGCTTGGGATTGGATGCCGCCCTCTCCTTCTGCAGCCATTTCGTCCGTTGATTGAAGACCTGGAAGACTGGACCCCCCCCTGAGGCCTGGAAGGCGTAGCACCGTCGAGAATTCTGAGTAAGGAGCGGCCTCGGATTCGGCAGCCGGGAGAGGCGGGGGACGGTCAGCCGCATCCTCCGGGTTGAATGCAGTCAAGCATTCTGGGATGTTGGTCGGTGATAAGAAAGAGAGGCTCCGCGATGGCACGCAGGGCTATTTTCCTCCTAGAAGAAGCTGTCAATTGTGGAGTTGGGCAATTATGGCCAATCATTCTGTTACGTTTATTGCTTTTGTTAGCGGCAAGCGGCCCATGCGGGGATCCGAATGAGGGAGGTTTGGAGGATCCCAAGGGCCAGGTCGGGGGCTAGATCCAGACGCGACAAATCCACTGACGGGCACCTTTCTGCAGCCGTCAGCCCCGGAATCATCGCTCCCCTAAACGAAGCGAAATCAAACCACAACCCAGTGTCCCGATCGCCCGATTAGATCCACGTCGCAGCCCGCCGTAGCCTCTGCGCTATCCCCCTGACATCACGGTTGATCAAGCCGTTGAATGAATGCCCGTCAGCCGCCAGCAACCTGTGTCCACCACGACTTATACACTGACAATTCAACAACTCAACGCTCGACGAACGACACTCGCTCGACACTCGCTCGATCCGAGTCTCACCCATCCCCCAGCCCTGCCGCGCCGCACCACCGCACTTTCCGCACTTCATCACCCAACCCCCGATGGATCAATCCCGTCGGCCATGATGCACAGCTGTTAACGGCTCGTCGAGACGATATTTGTACAAGCAAGAATTCGGGAGTGAAAGCTGGGAAGAAAGGCCTCGACGACCGAATAACCTGTCGACGCGCCTGGGCTCGCATGCCAGCAACAAAAGCATTCTTCCCCAGGTCGATAGTGCAGTTTCGCAACAATGGCGTCCTCCGCCTCCACCGGCTTCCTCGGCCGGTCGAGCAGCAGCAACTCGAATATGCGTGGTCTCGTTCAATTCATTGCCGATTTGCGGAATGCGCGAGCCCGAGAGCTTGAGGAAAAGCGCATCAATAAGGAACTTGCCAACATCCGCCAAAAGTTCAAAGGTTTGCGCCGTTGCTGCATAGCTTCTTGTCAGGGGCCAGGCTGACATGATTATAGATGGTAACCTCAGTGGATACCACAAGAAGAAATACGTTTGCAAGGTGCGCTTCACCCGCATGACATGCTGGAGGAACATGAGCTGACCACCTACGACAGCTCCTCTACATATACATCCTCGGCTGGAACGTCGACTTTGGCCACCTCGAGGCTGTTAATCTAATTTCGGCGAACAAATACTCGGAAAAGCAGATTGGCTACTTGGCTATGACACTGTTTCTCCACGAGAAGCACGAGCTCCTGCACCTCGTCGTCAACAGCATAAGAAAGGATCTCCTCGACCACAATGAACTTTTCAACTGCCTCGCGCTGCATGCCATCGCAAACGTTGGTGGGCGGGAGATGGGTGAAGCATTAAGCGGGGAGGTCCACAGACTCTTGATTTCGCCGTATGTTTTTCAGACCTCGAGGGCTGTCAAGGGTTGTTCTTCATGCTGACTCACTACAGAACTTCAAAGGCGTTCGTAAAAAAGAAGGCCGCCTTGACTCTACTCCGGTTATACCGGAAACATCCCGATATTGTTCAGCCCCAGTGGGCTGAACGAATAATATCCCTAATGGACGATGTCGACATGGGCGTGGCCCTCTCCGTGACATCGCTCGTCATGGCGTTGGCTCAGGACAACATGGAGCAGTACAAGGGTGCATACGTAAAGGCCGCCGCCCGCATGAAACGGATCATGATCGACGGAGAATATGCCGCAGATTATTTGTACTACAAGGTTCCCTGCCCGTGGATACAGGTGAAGCTCCTGAGGCTGCTGCAATATTTCCCCCCATCAGGTATGCTTGGTAGCCCGCCCTACTACTTAACCGTGCCTGACTGACATGTCACAGAGGACAGCCATGTCCGAGAGATGATTCGGGAGTCGCTTCAAAAGATCCTGAATCTGGCCTTGGAGTCAAGTAAAAATGTGCAGCAAAACAATGCTCAAAATGCCGTTCTCTTCGAGGCCATCAACCTCATTATCCACCTCGACACCGAGCATGCGTTGATGAAGCAGATCTCGTCGAGACTTGGCCGTTTCATTCAGTCGAGAGAGACCAACGTCCGCTACCTGGGTCTCGAAGCCATGACCCATCTCGCTGCCCGAGCCGACACGCTTGATCCCATAAAACAGCACCAAGACGTCATCCTAGGCTCTCTTAAGGACAGAGATATTAGCGTCCGGCGAAAGGGGTTGGATTTGCTTTACAGCATGTGTGATTCGACAAATGCCCAGGCTATCGTCGGAGAGCTGCTTCACTACCTCCAGAATGCTGATTTTGCGATCCGAGAGGAAATGGTGCTCAAAATTGCCATCCTGACGGAGAAGTATGCGACTGATGTACAGTGGTATGTCAACATATCGCTCCGCCTCATTGCCATGGCAGGAGATCACGTTAGCGACGAGGTGTGGCAACGAGTGATTCAGATTGTCACAAACAACGAGGAGCTCCAAGTATATGCTGCCCAGAACATTCTTCAATATGTCAAGCAGGACCATTGCCATGAGACGCTCGTCAAGATCGGCGCCTACATCCTTGGCGAATTCGGCCATCTCATTGCCGAGGAGAAGGGATGCAGCCCTATCGAACAGTTCCTAGCACTGCAGAGCAAGCTTCCCGCCTGCTCTTCGAGCACGCGCGCCATGATTTTGTCTTGCTTTATCAAATTTGTTAATCTGTTCCCTGAGATCAAGCCCCAGCTCGTGGGCGTGTTCAACGTCTACAGCCATACGCTTGACTCGGAGCTGCAGCAGCGAGCGTGCGAGTATCTCACCTTGGCGAGTCTGCCTTCCGACGACCTTCTGCGAACACTCTGCGACGAGATGCCCCCATTCCCCGAACGCCAGTCAGCCCTGCTGTCCCGGCTACACCAAAAGCACGCTAATACCAGTGACAAGAGGACGTGGGTTGTTGGCGGGAAAGATGCCAACGCGGATACCACCGAGCTCAGCATGGCCAAGACTGCTGGTCTTAGGAGGACTTTCAGCACGAATGCCAATGCCAACGGAGACGGGAACGGAATTGCCAAGGCACCCAATGGATCTAACGGACACTCGACAATGAGCGATCTTCTTGGTCTTGATATGAACAATCTCGGACCTGCAGAGGCAAAGGCTCTCAAGGTGCCTAACCTCGCAAGCGCTGCTCATTTATCGCCCAACTGGGAGATGGGCTTCAACAAGCTGTTGCTCAGAGCCGACGGCGTGTTGTTCGAGGACGGGCAGGTACAGGTCGGCGTCCGGTCCGAGTACCGGGGCCAGATGGCTTGTCTGATTCTGTACTTCACCAACAAGACGCCGGCGCTTGTCAGTTCCTTCACCACAACACTAGACTTGGACGAGACTGAACGGCAAAACTTGACATGGGACGTCAAGGGCCTCCCCGATACCACGATTGCGCAGGGGGCACAGGCTCAGCAGGTCATCATGTTCGAAGCCAAGAAGGTGTTTGAGAAGAGCCCGACGATCCGGATCAGCTATCTGGCGGGCGCGCTGCAGGCACTGACGCTCAAGCTGCCGGTGACGATCCATAAGTTCATGGACCCGGCCGAGCTATCGGCTGAGGACTTCTTCAAGCGGTGGAAGCAGATTGGCGGCGCACCGCGCGAAGCCCAGCGCATCTTTGGGCTGTCGGGCTTGAAGGACGGCGAGCGCGAGATGACGGACGGTTTTGTGCGGAGCGTGCTGGAAGGATTCCGGTGGGGACTGCTGCATAACGTTGACCCCAACCAGAAGAACTTTGTGGGCGCCAGCGTGGTGCATACCTCGGAGGGTGGCAAGTTTGGGTGTTTGTTGCGGTTGGAGCCGAATTATACCACTCAAGTAAGCTTTTCGTGTCCTCGGGTTTCTGTGACTGCTTGCTAACAGAGTTCCAACGACAGATGGTACGGCTGACAGTCAGGGCGACAGAGGACAGCCTGCCGCCAGTCATCATCAAGATGATGGAGGAGAGGCTGGCAGCGGGTGTGTCGATCCGGCCAGAGAAGTATGAGGCACCAACGGCGAGTGAGATTTCGGATTCTTTCAGAAATATAATGGTCAATTGAGTGGGTGGTAATTAAACAAGCCTGGCTCAGGCCGTCGTGGTGTGTTGTGGTATTCCCTTATCGCAGCCGTGCCCGGGTCTTGAGGCGAGAAGGTGAGATGGGTCGGATGAAGGAAGATCAAGGATTGGTTGGTATTCGCATTGATGTGGTAAAGCAGATGGTAGAGCAACGAGGAACAGATGAGCTGCCAGGTGAGCTGCGTTGCTCTTGTGTTCCTCGTTGCTGTCTTCTGCTTTATCCTGCAATGGAACTAGCAACCCTCCCCTGATCAAAGAGCAACGAGGAACAAAGTCTGCTGCGTTGCTCTATTGTACTGTACATAAACACATACCCCCGTTCCCTTCAGGATGCGTCTGTTGGCGATGTGTTTCTTGTAGTTGCCGCATTGCGATTGCTTCCATGTTGTTATCGGGACTCTGTGAAATTCATGCCAACTCAGGTGACCAGTGCAGCTGTGTGCAGCCATGGCCGCAACCAAATGCCAAGCCTGTCAACCCCGCGCCCCACAGGCACGCAAAGCACAAGCACGGACAGGGGAGCAGCACGGGTAGAGCTAGGTTGGGGTTGGGGTCGAAACCAACGACACCCATTTACGGCAAGGCAGCAGAGAGAGCTCTGAAGGTCCTGCATCCGCCTGGGCAATCTGGTCAATCAGACCCGCGACCAACAGACCTGCCCCCTAGGTATCACTAGCAGCCCTGCACACGCAGGCGCAGGCGTCGTACGCTTCACCCGACCCGAAGTCGTGCCATTTTCCACTTTGATTCCAGAACAGTATGTCCCAGCTCCTTCCCGCATAATTTCCCCGATTCCCTTGAAGCTCAAATGGAGACGCCTCCATCATGGCCACGCCCCAACTGACGACCGACGACCCCGCCATCGCCCTTCTCTCCTTTCCCCCCCACCCGTCTTCCCGAGTCTGATGCCGCTGGGAACATTCAACTTTTCGGAGCAAGTACTGACAGGCCGTATTGAAGCTCCTCTGAGGGATCGCCACCATGTCGGGCGGCGCGCTCAACTTCATCACCTTCAACCAGGACCACAGCTGTCTTGCTGTCGGCACCTCCAAGGGATTCCGTATCTACCACACTGACCCCTTTTCCAAGATCTTCAATAGCGACGATGGCAACGTTTCCATCATCGAGATGCTCTTCTCGACCTCGCTGGTTGCCCTTATCCTATCCCCAAGGCATCTAATAATACAGAACACCAAGGTGCGTCAAGGCCCCATCCCTCCCGGGCCGCTCGGCAACTAGATTCTCACATGCCTTCCTGTCACAGCGCGCATCCGTCATCTGCGAACTCACCTTCCCCTCCGCTGTTCTCGCCGTCCGTCTGAACAGGAAACGACTTGCTGTCGTCCTCGAGGAGGAGATTTACCTCTACGATATCTCGAATATGAGCTTGCTTTACACGATTGCGACGTCACCGAATCCAAGTGCCATCTGCGCTCTGTCTCCGTCATCGGAAAACTGCTACATTGCGTACCCCCTCCCGAAGCCGCGTGAGGACCAAAACGACAGACGGCCCGCCCACGCACCTCCCCTGTCGACCTTCGTCCCCCCAACATCAGGCGAGGTTCTCATCTTCGATACAGTCACACTGAAGGCTGTGAACGTCGTCGAGGCGCACCGCTCGCCGTTGTGCTGCATAGCCTTGAACAGCGAGGGTACTCTGCTTGCCACGGCTTCGGAAACAGGCACTATCATCCGCGTCTTCAGTGTCCCGAAGGGCCAGAAGCTGTTTCAGTTCCGCCGGGGCACCTACCCCTCAACCATATACAGCATGTCCTTCAACCTCAGCTCCACCTTGCTGTGCATATCGTCGACATCCGATACTGTCCATATCTTCCGCCTGGTTAACGCGCCAGCGGGAGGCGCACCAGGTGGCTACAACACACTTCCAGATTCCGAATCGTCTGGAAATACCCGCACCGACCGTTGGTCCCGATCGAGAAGTTTTGATAGCAATGGCGAGTCGCCTAACAGCGGCTCACCACGTAGCGAGGCGACCGATTATGCCAGCGCCGCAGCATCCGGAATTCAGACCGGGAACAATAGCAGCTCTGCTGCGCATAGGAGGCAAAGCGGGTCGTTTAGCAGCATGCTTCGCCGGTCATCACAAATTATGGGTCGCAGCGTGGCCGGTGTCGTTGGCTCGTACCTACCACAGTCGGTAACCGAGATGTGGGAACCACAGCGTGATTTTGCGAATATAAAGATTCCCAAGTCCACCAACGCGGCTTCCGCTCGCCCAGGCGGTGTTGGCGCCGCTCCCCTGCGGAGTGTGGTGGCCATGAGCAGCAGTTCACCACAGGTCATGGTGGTGACGAGCGACGGGGGTTTCTACGTCTTCAATATTGACATGGAAAAGGGCGGCGAGGGATACCTGGTGAAGCAGTTCTCGTGAGTCGCATGATTCTTTCTTACTTGGCAAGTAAAGAAGTCGTCATCTAATCACAGTCTTTTAGGGTCCTTGACGGCGATGATAAGCTCGACGCCTCGGCGTATGGATCATAGGAGCTAATTGACTTCGAAGGCGACATTCCCGTTGTTCTGCCCAGCAAGCACAAACTTGGTGGTAAAGGCAACCGAGACAAGGCCAGCCGCCCTGCAACCAAACCTAAAGCCCTCTCTTGCTCTAAGACTAGAGACGAGGGGAAGGCTAAAGCACATGACTCTGACGACGAGTCGGAGTCGGAGCCGGAGCAGATGTGGATAAGTACAGTCCTTCGCCAGCAAGATAAAGCACATGATCCTGACGAAGAGTCGGGGTCGGAGCCGGAGCAGATGTGGATAAGTGCGGTCCTTCGCCAGCAAGATAATGCATAGCGTTTGGCGTCTTATTTCTTTTGGCTTTACATTTTTTTTTTTTTACTCTGCTTGTAGTTCTTTTTATTATGTGCCAGCCACTCTATTGATGCAGCTCCATATGGAAGCAGCAGCGAAATTGGCTGTATAGGGTAGGCCAATAGTGTATGGATGAAATGGTTCAGAGCGACTCAGTGTGGTCTTTTTCAATGAAGGGGGGCCTGCTCAAGACGGAACAGATCATATTACGCTGGCGGTGCGAACAGAGCAATTGCCAGATACCAGGCATGAGAGGCTTGAATTTTGGTCTTGCCGTGCCCGAGCCGTTGATTGCATCAGCAGCAATCAAGTAATCAAGGCTGTGGCGAGAAGCAGAAGAACGGGAAACCAGGAAGGTGGGCCAGCCAGGCATTTTGGCAGTGACCGCCGCTATGAAGATACATGCAAAGGCACTCACATGCCGCCATCTGAGCAGCCCTATGCCCCGTCACCAGCCTCTGCTTTCCATGTTGCATGTCTTGCGCAGTGATGAGGGCACGGAAAAGCCCGCACGGCCTCGATGGCGGCGGACGCACACCATCCCACGCCCCGCCTTGGCTGAGGCTCTCCGAAAGTTGCTCACTATCAGGAGCGCTTGGACCGACCTGGTCTGGAGGGGTGGAGGGGCAGAAGGCAGATTGGAGGAGCCATAATCGTAAGCTCCCCACGGCATTGCCCCACTTAGACCAATCTGTGATGCAACTGCTTGGGTTGCGAGAAGAACACCCCACCATCACGGTCAACCATTTTATGTCGCTCATGCCACCTCCACCACCAAATTCTCCCTTTCTTGTTCTCCAAGCGACTTCCTAGATATCGCAGAATCCTCAGAGACTCCCAATCTAAATCCTCCAGCCCAAGAAAGACAAACAACGCGTTCATACAACAAGACATCTGTGCCTGCTCCAGGTAAGCCATGGAGAGCTCCCTCTCAACCCCGCACCTCCCTCACACCCCGCGCCTGCATCGGACCTTCCGATCTTCTCGCCCCAACCAATTGATTCCACGCTTCCAAGCACCTCCCAAGCACCTTCCGAGCACTTGTCCTGAGGCTTTAAAAACCTTTCTCTCTCCTCCCGCTCCATCCAGAGTGCCCTTGACTTCTTGTCGTTCATTATCGTCTTCCATCAACCATTCTCCCACCACCTGCACCCCAGTCGCCTACGAGCAGCTTCACCAGCACTGCTTTCCTTATTTTTTGATCCACTCACTCACCCGTTTATCTCAGACAAGATGACTATCAAGGTTGGCATCAATGGCTTCGGCCGTATCGGTCGCATCGTCTTCCGCAACGCCGTCGAGCACCCCGACGTCGAGATTGTGGCCGTCAACGACCCTTTCATTGAGCCCAAGTATGCTGTAAGTTACCCTTCCAAAATCATTGGGATCCCTCCCACCCCGCCCCAGAGCTGACGGCAATGTTTCTGCAGGAGTACATGCTCAAGTACGACTCGACCCACGGCGTCTTCAACGGCACTGTCTCTGTCGAGGGTAGCGACCTCGTCGTCAACGGCAAGAAGGTCAAGTTCTACACGGAGAGGGACCCCGCCGCCATCCCCTGGAAGGACACCGGTGCTGATTACATCGTTGAGTCTACCGGTGTCTTCACCACCACGGAGAAGGCTGGTGCTCACTTGAAGGGTGGTGCCAAGAAGGTCATCATCTCGGCCCCCTCGGCCGATGCCCCCATGTACGTGATGGGCGTCAACGAGAAGACCTATGACGGCAGCGCCGATGTCATCTCCAACGCCTCATGCACCACCAACTGCCTGGCTCCCCTCGCCAAGGTCATCCATGACAAGTTCACCATCATCGAGGGCCTCATGACCACTGTCCACTCGTACACTGCCACCCAGAAGACCGTCGATGGCCCTTCGGCCAAGGACTGGCGTGGTGGTCGTGGTGCTGCCCAGAACATCATCCCCAGCAGCACTGGCGCTGCCAAGGCCGTCGGCAAAGTCATCCCCGACCTCAACGGCAAGCTCACCGGCATGTCGATGCGTGTGCCTACCTCCAACGTCTCGGTTGTTGACCTGACGGTCCGCATCGAGAAGGGCGCCAGCTATAACGAGATTAAGCAAGCCATCAAGGATGCTTCCGAGGGCGAGCTCAAGGGTAAGTTTGAATGTCACGCTCGAATTCCTCGAAACTTTTGCTAACTATTGTTTAGGCATTCTCGCCTACACTGAGGATGAGGTTGTCTCCAGCGACATGAACGGCAACACCAACTCTTCTATCTTCGACGCTAAGGCCGGTATCTCGTTGAACGACAACTTTGTCAAGCTTGTCAGCTGGTATGACAACGAGTGGGGTTACAGCCGTCGTGTCATCGACCTCATCTCCTACGTTGCCAAGGTTGATGCTGGCAAGTAACTAGGTAACGTGTCGGCACGTTTGTGATGTTAAAAACTCGCCTCGTTCCTGCTCTGGAACTCAACTCTAACGAACTCGGGATGGAAAGGTTTTTTGCGGCCATAGATAGTCCCTGGTAGTATAAGATACCGCAAAAGTCGTTAGACGAACTGAGAGGTTTGCCTCAAAACCACCGCAATCTACTACCCCTTGATGTTTGTGTGTATATCTGTGCCATTCGTGCTCCTTTTTTTCTCTAAACGCTATACAAAATATTGAACAGGTCGGCTTCTGCCAAGTGTTTACATGACAGTCACCACCTTGCTGCTTGCCCGTACTATCAGCACACAATCTCCTGAAATGGGTGCCAATGCTAATCAGAACCCTAAACTACCCTTTGCCCCGTTAAAACCCAAAACTGTCCAGCAACGAGTTGGAATCAGGCTCCTCGAACACGGTCGGGGGTGGCGGCTTCAGGTGCCCGCCCGACTTCATCTCGGACGGCATCTGTGCAAGGACGGGCGAGACAGGCAGGTCGGCGACAACCATGGAGCCCCGGCGCTTGAGTAGCTTGAGGGGGTCAATGCCGCCGCCCATGTTTGTCGTCGTGGTAGGCTGGAAAAAGTTCCAGTTGCGTACTTGATGCGGTGTTAGTACACTGCCCTTGTAACAATAACAAGAAAAGGGGAAAGGGGAGAGAGAGAGAGAGAGAGAGAGAGAGAGAGAGAGAGAGAGAGAGAGAGAGAGAGAGAGAGAGAGAGAGAGAGAGAGAGAGAGAGAGAGAAAGAGAAAAGACATACCGAGATCGAGACCGAGCAAGTCGCACCCCATGCGGTCGTAGAGGCGGGCGTTGTGGAGGACGAACTCCCACTCGACCTTGGGGGTGACCTTGGACGCGCCGCGGAGGGTCTGGAGGGTCTTGTGGCGGAGCTGGGAGTAGAGGATGACGAGGGCGGGGTCGTCGGTGAGGAAGAGCTTGGACTTGATGTCGACGGCGCTCGGGGAGCCGGGGGTTTCGAGGAGGGTGTAGACGGGTGTCTGTCTTTCGGTTAGGGGGGTTTTGAGGAAAAGGGGGAGGGGGGAGGGGGGCACACAATCAGGGCGCGGACGGCCATGTCGCGGCGGTGGAGCATCCAGAAGGCCCAGGAGGCGAGCCAGCGGTTCCCTTCCTGCGCGGCGATGGTGAGGACTTCCTCCTCGAGGAGCTTGCGTAGCACGGGGCCATTGTCGCCTTCGTGGACGCGGGCCACGGCGATGGCGAGTTGGAGGTCTTTGATTTGGTTGAGGCAGACGTTGACGGCATCGGAGAGGTGATCCGCCAGGAGGAAGAAGGCGGCGGCGTACGCTGTCGATAGCAGTCAGTTGAAACGGCAATGGTATTAGGGGGTAGTGAGACTAGAAGAAGCACAGGACATACCAAACCGCCTCTTGCTCATCAGGGCATACGCGTTCTTGAGCGCGGCCGTCCGCCACTTTGGATCGTCAAAGTTGTTCGCCAGAAACCGCTGCGTAGCGCCCTGTTCGCGGTTCCACGACGCCATACGCCATAGCCCCTGCAAGACGGTCTTCTTTTTAAGAGCGAGGTAGAAGAGACTGCAGTCGACAGGGTTCTTGATGTCGCTTTTCGTGTACTCGTTCCGAGCAATGGTTTCGAACTGTGCTTTCTGGACGATTGTTAGCAAATACTCCCGAAATTGCAAATGAGGCCAAGCCAGTCAGTCAGTCACTCACCACCGCAGCATTATCGGTAAGCCACATAAACATGCCACTCTCCCGGGCATCCTCCCATAGCAGCTTGCCATGATGCTGCCGCGAGACAAAGTCAAGTAGAATATCCTGACTTTCTGAGTGGTATGCCCAGTTGATCTCTCTCCATGACATGTAAATCTCATTGGTACGGCCCTTGCGCAAGGCATGCTGGCGGAAAAAGAGCATAAAGCGGGCACCGTTCTCATCGAGGGAGCGCCGCTGCTTCTCAACAAGGCCGACGCACTCTACAATGTCGACTAGCTGGATCTGCTCGTGGCCCGATAGCTGAGGTATTGCTGCCTTGGTCAACTTCTCGGTGATAATCACTGCTACTTCCTCGTCAAAGGTCTCATCATTGTCATCATATGACATGCGACGGCTGAGATAGTCTCCGGCACCATTGCCAGATGATGATTTTGAGGACTGCAAGGAAGGACGTTAGCAAGCGCTTCCTGGCCTTTTGAAGGTCTACATTGGGACAACATACAGGATCGGCCGAATAAAATTCGTCCATAGGCAGCCCAAGATAATCGTCTATTACTTCACCCTCGATCCAGTACTTCAGGGTCTTGTGCAGCGCTAGGAGAATGCTGTGAACCAAAGCTATCTTGCCAGCGAGGATACATTGGCTGAGGAATTGCGGATGAAAGACGGAAAGTGGCCCGTTCAGGCGCTGGACAGCTTCGAATATATCCCACTTGCCATCCTTGCGGTGTGGTAACCGGAGGCTGGTAACGAGTGCGTTCGACACGTCAAACTGTCTATCGTAGGCAAATACCTGGTTGCCAGCGCCAATGACGAGGTGACCATCGCCGAGCCATGTGGAATCACCAATTGGGTGCGGTGTGTAGTCGCGGATGCTGATCTCCCTGATTGGAGCCCAGGCGGGGCCTTTGTTGAGATAGTCAAAGCGCATCTGGGAGATTAGTAGCACGCGGTGCGGGAAGCCTACAGCCAGGATGGACTGGCTGTCTGGAGTCGAAGTCCAATCAAGGTCTTTGATGGTTCCGTTTTCAAAGCCCTGGGTATATTCCAGCTGCTCACCCCGGACGCCCCAAATTGTCAGCGATGACCTGGTAGAGTCGACCAAAGCTGCCTTCTTCATTGTGCTCCCGCTGACAAGCGCCGGGTCACCTACACCCGTCTCCATGGAACAGGTCGACAGCCACTCGACCCCTTTTCCTTTGTGACCCACTCTCGCTGTCCAGAACTCAACCCGACCGGAGTGTGTATATGAGATGGCGACATCACGAGTGAAGACGTCCAAAAATCCGGAGACGATGGGCGTAGACCCGGCCGGGTCCACGGGGAGAACATACGCAAGGTCCCCAGCGTCCTCTAGCCCAAATCGGACATAATCTGTTATCGCAGCCTTTTGGTGTCTGTTGCCGTTCAGAACCGAGGTACCCTCATTAGGGGTATAGAACGGGAACTTGACCTCCCACACAATGCCATGCTTCTCTGAGGTAATAGTTGCGATGTGTGCCGTGGTATAATCCTCGACCTTGTGCCGCGGAAGGATGAGTAGACAGAGCGGCTTTCCAGGGACATCGTATTTGCCCTCGGCAAGCAACGAGGGTGTTGGCTTCCGGCAGTCCCACAAGGACATCCTATCGTGGTGAAGGAAAACGACGAAGCGGCCTTTTCTGAGTAGGCACATTCGATGAATATGCTGGGTGTGCTGAATGACGACTTGGCGAGAGAGCAATGTCTTGACGCCATCCAGCTCGTGGCTCCAGACGACGCATTCGCCATTTTCTGTTCGCGATACGATGGCGCGTCCGCTGTAGTTACGGACAATCTTCCTGATGGGTGCAGAATGGCCCGTCCAGAGCTGCTTCAGACTTATACGCCCCTTATTGGGGCGCGGATCGAACAGGCAAGCAATGCTGCTTTGGTAAACCTGTATCCTGCCGTCGAAAAAGTGTAAGAGGATGTGTAGCTGGCCTCCGGTGTTGCAATAACTGTAAGCCTCCATGTGAGGGGCGGGTGAGGCCTGGAGCCCCTTCAAGAAGTCGAACTCAGGGGACATGACGTGGGCCACGTTGAAGATGTTTGACTTTTGCGTCTTACAGCCGACATTCTCGAGAGCCCACGCAGACATGTGTCCGTGGCCGTCTAGGACGACGCAGATCTCGGGACTCCTGTTTGCGACCGCAATTAGGTGCTCAAGAGCAACAGAACCGTCTTCGTCCTCTGGAGATACACCTCGCTGAACCGCCTCCTCTGTAGCAGCTGAGAGGTCCCGTCCGTGTATTATGAACGCCCATCGCAGACTGGAGGCGCCCGCAGGGGGCAGGGCGCGGCCCTGAATAGACGCGGCCAGGTCGACCTTACCCCATAACTGCAGATGCTGTTGACCGTGGCTGTCAGAGCCCGTCCAGATCCGTAG
Source organism: Lasiosphaeria hispida (assembly GCA_033439745.1). Taxonomy (NCBI): domain Eukaryota; kingdom Fungi; phylum Ascomycota; class Sordariomycetes; order Sordariales; family Lasiosphaeriaceae; genus Lasiosphaeria; species Lasiosphaeria hispida. The sequence continues at coordinate 1,471,747 of JAUIQD010000007.1, read as the reverse complement.
TATGTTGTCGACGCAGAATGTGTACAGCACATTGTCAATGGTTTGATCGATATGATGCGGCCGCCTCCACTGTATCCCTGTTACAACCTGAGGGTGTGGAAGGTATATAAAGTCAATGACAACACCGTCGGCACCGTAGCTAAGCCGTCGCCAGACTTTGACCATCCGATCATACTGCCCCGCCGAAGCAATATAAGCCGAGTCGTAGGAGAGGCTGGCTAGACGGACGGGATTGGCGAGCCTCTTGCGCCAGCAGCATTTGGGGCTTGACGAGGTCTGGTATAGCTCAAGAGACGAGTGCGCCACCATGAGCTCCTCCTGGGCGCCCCAAGAAAGACATATTGACGTGGATCCGTCCGCAGTGACCTGGTCTTGCCCAGTTGTAAATAATGACTGTAAAGCCCACTACGCAGAGTCAGCGCAATGACTCCCAAGAGGCACTGTGTCTTGAAGGGGCAGAGCCCTACCCTGAGCGCATCCTCCTCACGGCCGAACGGCCTATAAATGCGCACGGCGCGGCGGGTGCAGACTGCTATCTTTCCCGAGGCCTCATCCAGCGCGATGCCCTCGAGGGGCTCTTCGTCATCGTCATAGACTGTCTGGAGCAGCGTGTCGGCATCGCCGAGGATGGAAAAGGCATTGCCGGAGATGTAGGCCTGTGAGAAAGAATCCGGCTCAGCATTCGAGCTTAGTATCACGCAGGGGCAGGCAGGGACTCACAGTTACACGGCGGGAATCCCAGTAGCCCGTTGCCAGAGCCTGAAGCTGGGGTTCGGGCTTTCCAGGCAGGACAGCTTTCATCCTACCGGCAGAGGATGGGCTGCCTCCTTAACATCTCGACACAAAATATGGACTGGAGATTCGTTGCGGTGGGGAGTGCAAGCAGAGTGCGAGCTGTACTGATCGCCAACGTTTCTCGAATTTGGGTTGATTGGGTAAATGCTTGCAATGCGTCGCGATGCGCGATGCGCGATGTTCGGCGTTGGGCACCCCCTGCTCTGAGCCACTCCGGGATGGCAAGAGCGAAAGTGTACGTAATTACAGAAATACGATGTCCAGGTATTATCACCGGCCCGTCCGCGAGGCTTCAAAGAGACGCAATGCGAGGTGTCAGGGAACTGACAAAAGAAGCTTGCCGTCGAGTTTACCGAAGCCAAGTCCTATTACATCGATGAAAGATCACGCAACACACGGCAGTGACTTTATATCGGCCACAGAGCTTCAGGACACGTGCAGGGGAGAGACTCTGCAGGTGGTGCGCCCAACACGCGCTTCTTGCCGATTTCAGCGGGGAGCCCCTATGACGTGGGGAGAGCTCCAGCACTGGCTCTAGCTCCAAACCCCACGCCTGGGCGGCTCTTACCGCCCCTACAACAGCATCGATCCAATGCATTGCACTTACACAGACCACTTTACCGCTTACGCGGTCCATGTCCAGCATACCAGTCTCCATTCCCACAACACTCATTTCCAAGAGAACTAACACATTGAGGCATATCATCAGAGTTAGAGGCAGCCCAGGCCCGCAGTGAGCTCCAATATTTGCATTGAGGGGTATATCTCGATGCAGAGGGAATTATCCCAAGACCCCCGCAGCACGAAAATGGCTATCGCTATCGCGCGTTTATCTTCAGCTGATGCAGACCGGCAGCCACAACTCGAGGTGTCTGCTTGATGCACGCCTGCGTCCTCGTCACAAAGACAGTGGCGGTGATTGTGTGGAGTGCATGGGCTTGGGAAAGACCCTGATCTCCCTCACCCGACCGGCCCATGTCCTCTACAGACAGACAGGCTTTGCTCTGTACCGTCGAGGGTAGGTGCAATATGGTTATACAGATAGTAAAATAGTATATTGGCCTACTCATCTCGTCTCTTCAGACACGGCCCCTGCTGCGGGGACCTTGATCGTGCCGTTATCATCATATTTCGCCTCTGTTGCACCAGGTTAGCTTGTGGAGAGCCCGTACCCCCAAACCCAGAATTGACTTACTAAAAAAGGTGTACGACAGCGTCACCGTCTCCACGCCCCTCATGTTGAAGTCGTCCAAGAGATCCGGGTCCAGGTAAAAAAAGACCGGCATATCGACCGTCTCGCCGGCGTTGAGCCTTTGCTCCTCAAAGCAGAAGCACTGAATCTTGCTGAAGTAAGGCGCGACCTGGCCGGGGGTAACGCTATACGTAGCCACCCCAATAATATCTCGATCGCTCGTGTTCGTCGCCGTGTAGAAAGCGAGCGCCGTCTCGCCCGGGAGGACCCGAACCTCGCGCTGCTGCGGCGTAAACTTCCACGGCAGCACGTCCGACACACTCGCATTGAACGTAACCCGGATCCGCTTCGCATCCGTTACCGGAACGAGCCTTTGCGCAAGATCATTGTCGCTACCATCTCCATCCAAACTCCCGCTATGCGCCCGCACCGGCTGCCCACCAAACCCCGTCGTCTGGCAAATCTGTTCACCGCGTCAGCCCTTGTCTCCCCGACACGCTGGAGAAGAACTGTACCATCTTATACAACGGCACCGACCCGTACGAGAACGCAACCGTCCCGAGGATGATACTGATCGTGTAAAACCTATATCGACGTCAGCCCCCGCCCCTAGAACCCCAGGCATTGTACCCACATCGTCGTCGTGTTCTTCTTGTTATACGCCTGTCTCATCCTCGCCATCTCCGGCGCCACCGCCGCCGCCTGGGCTCTGTTCCTTGCATTGGCAGCGCTCTCCTTCCTGCTCGCCGTTTCCGAGACCCAGCGGCGCGCGGCTGGTTGTCGCCATTGGGGCTGGGTGCGGCGGCGGCACGCGTGACAGGGCAGTCTCTCAAATAGGCGACGGCCGAATTGGGGTGTTATTGGGTTCATTGTCGTCGGTGGGGAGGGAGGGGTGCTGGTCGTCGTAGCAGCATGTTCAACAGCCGAGGTGGTTGCCCAGACGTGCAGCAGTGGAACTTTGGTGGTCTGGGCTGACAGCTCCAAAAGGTTCAGGAGGCTGCTGCCAGGTGGGGGCAGCTGGCTGATAAGCTCTAGACTTAGACGAGAGAGAGCTTGGAGCTTCCTACCCAAACAAAACATCCTACTAACGCCGTTGCACATCAAAGCCGCCTCACTCGATTCAATGACGTAATTGGGCATTGATTGAGAATAAATCTCGACGACTTATCGTCGTTCTTCTCGTGGCCCAGCAGCCTTACCCCAGATGCCGCAGGCGATTGCCCGGCGACATGGCCTGTTGCTGGCACGGACTTGGGTGACTTGTCGGTGCAGTGCAGACGTGGTGAGCCGCTTGGAGCAGTGCTGGGCCTGCTCTTGTCGCCTTGCCTGTTGCGGACCAGTCTCGATTCTAGCAGCCATCAGCACTGCTCGTCCATCGGGGATTCATCCCCCATCGATGACTTCTGGGGCAACAGTCTGGGGCGCGATGGAGTTGCTGCCGCCCATGTGGAATAACGTCTCGAGTCGGGTGGGATTGATAATCGAGGCGACATGGATTTGCTATGGGCGCTGCGCCAGCCACACGCACCTTCCCACGTTCTGACGAGGGCCTTGAGGGCCACAGACAGGCACTCGGGTCTGGGTCGGCAGCGCGGAAGCCGCAAGTAACGGCTCAACCATGTTTCAACACTTGCCCTCTCGCAACTGCGGGACCAATAGTTTGCGAGGCCGTTACAACTGGTGATTGCTTCTCTCTTCACTGCATCATCTTCTTCCCCGTCATCTCTGCCACGTCTTGCTCGCCTCGGCCGGCCATCTGGCGCCAACATGAACGAAGAACCGGTTCGCTACGACGAGCCCATGTAAGTCAGATTCCATGTCTCAGTCGTCTCTCGCATGCCAGTGGTCCGTCGCCAGACAAAGGCGCCAGCTAGCGCATGCTCTGGCCGATACAGCAAAGCACGACAGCCCGACGGCCCGCGTTTCTGCACGCTGGCCTTCCCAAGCCTTTCCTCTGGCGGCGGAGGCCGATCTTGGGCGTTGTTCCAGCTGTCCCAATTGTGCCTCCTGCCCGGAATGGGAGCCAATTGCTGTCCGATTGCCGTCCGATTGCTGCTGAGCGCGGCCAACATGCCAGCCATCTCGCACCTCGCACCTCGCACCTCTGCATGCTGCACCTTCCTCGAGCTCCCCCTCCTAGTGGCCCTCCTGCTTTTTCTCGCCATCATCATGTTATTCACTTAATTACCCTCGACCGCTTGATTTATGGCTCAACTACCCCGCTGTCCTCGACTCTCCTGTCTCTGGTGTCGCTTCCAATTGTGTCTCCCATGAAGACAGCGAATCGTTAGCACCGCCCTGTCCTGTTGACGAGTCCACCCGGGCCGTTACTGCTTTGTGCCCTCCCTCCCTTCAGCGCCGCTACTTTTCATGCTCAATACCCACTCATGCCTACCCCGATTAACCGAGTCCCCAGGAAGAAGGTTGCCATTGTTGGCAGTGGTTGTGCCGGCATTGCTGCCTTGTGGGCTCTGAACCGCAGTCCTCACGATGTTTACCTCTACGAGGCCACGGACCGCCTTGGCGGTCACACCAACACCGTCGAGTTCACCCACGGAAAATACAAGACCAAGGTTGACACGGGCTTCATTGTCATGAATACCGCCACCTATCGTACGTCCAGCTGACTCCAGCCCCCCTGGTACTCACTCACTAACACAAGCTTTAGCAAACTTCATTAATTTCCTGAACAAGGTCCATGTTGATACCGCTCCCACGGAAATGACATTCGCTGTCTCACGGGACCAGGGGCTGTTTGAGTGGTCAGGTTCAAGCCTAAGCTCTGTGTTTTGCCAGCGGGCAAACATCTTTTCTCCAAGGATGTGGCGCATGATATTCGACATCATCCGATTCAACCAGTACGCCCTAGACCTGTTGAGAAACGATGACTCCGAAACCAGCGGCAAGACTGCCTACCGGGTTGAGGAAACGATTGGGGATTACCTAGAGAGAGAAGGGTACTCGGACGCCTTCCGCGACGACTACCTGATCCCGATGGCGGCCGCTGTCTGGAGCACCAGTCCTGACAAGTGCTCCCTTGAGTTCCCCGCGCTCACCCTGATCCGCTTCCTGTGAGCTACCCTTCTATTATCTGCATTCTGCATTCGATGCCATGTCATTTAATACATGAAGGCTAACTTGGTCAGATGGAACCATCACCTCTTGACAACGGTTGCCGCTAGGCCATCATGGCTCACTATTCCAGCGGGATCGCAGGCGTATATCGACAAAGTCATGAAGGGGTTCCCGCCTAACCATGTGTTCCTCAACACCAAGGTGACAGCGGTTACCAATGACGCCGGTGGTCGTGTGCGCATCCACTTCGGCCCTAGCCGCTCCGAAGTGTTTGACCATGTCATCTTAGCCACCCACGGTGACCAGGCATACTCCCTCATCCGCGACTCTGGTACCGACGAAGAGAGGGATATCCTGTCGAGCTTCCGCACCTCGGAGAATGTGGCCGTGCTGCACTCAGACTTGTCGCTCATGCCCGAGTCTCGGGAGGCCTGGTCGAGCTGGAACTATTTGACTGCATCGTCCCCGCTCACCGGGAGCGGCAATATTGACCAAGTCTGTCTCACCTACAATATGAATATCCTGCAGCATATTCCGCGAGAGGCGCTTGGCGACGTGCTCGTGACACTCAACCCCCTCCACGAGCCGGATCCTGCCAAGGTACAGGGACGATATGTATACGCCCACCCGCTCTATACCCCTGCAGCTATCCGGGCCCAGAAGAGGCTCCCAGACATTCAGAATAAACGGGGGATCAGCTATGCGGGGGCATGGACGAAGTACGGATTTCACGAGGATGGGTTCAGCAGCGGTCTTTTCGTCGCCAAGGAGCATCTCGGTGCAAAGATACCCTTCGAGTTCAAGGACTCGACCTACAGCCGCGGGAGGAAACCTCAGTTACAACTTGCCGACCGGATCTTGAGGTTGTGGATCTTCCTCATGCAAATGTTTCTCGTTGGGATTTTGGACATGATAGTCAGACGATTGGTGGCAACAAGGCAATTGGCGTCACGGGTCAACGGTGCTGCCGGTATCCAGAATGGCAGAATTCACGAGAAAAAGGATTGACGAGGAAAAGGCTGGGAGGTTTCAAGGGACGCTGGTTGCACATAAAAGCAGGAGTCTGGGGATGGGGATTGAATCGTTTTTTGGGGCGGTTCTACAAATTGTTGATATCAGTTGGTAGCATCTATACGCACATATTTCAACGCATCGGAAATGGACACTTTGTCAGTTTGAGCAGGTGTCATATATGGTGGTTGACTTGGTTGTTGATGGTCTTCCATCCGGTTCAGCCCTCCTGCCGTTCGTCCTAGTATCGTCTTTGATCAACAATTCAACCATGATTTATCAACAACCGATATTGTTTGGCGAATTGTGTTTTTTATTAAGCCACCGTGGCAAAACGTGGGTTTCGTGACGTGGCGAACGTGTGAAGCTGCTGAGGAGACTAAGCACTTTCGAGAACTGAGAAATGTAGTAAGGATATATAACTCGAAGCCAGTAAGACCTCGAGAGAAAGCCGACATTTGAGTTTGAACCAAAAAGGGCAAGTTTGCTGTGTTGTCGAATAAAAGCTCGGGCCGAGCCGCAAGCAGTCCTGGGTCAAGCCAACGAAGAACGCATATCAATACCAAGGTTGCATCCGGCGGAGAAGGCCAAATTTTTAATTTTTTAATTTTTTTTTGATACCAGGCGCACGTTCTCAAGTAGCAACAAGTTACATTGACTTGATACAGAGAGCACCAGCTGCGACCAAATCCAATACACTGAGCACATCTAACCCTAATCTTGGTGTACTGCTTGACAAGATCCAGGGAAATACACCAGACACGCCACCCTGGCTGGACATGACAGGTGTTGCGCAAGGCAGCAGCTCGTACAAGACATGTCAAAGTACGAAGGCAGACACAAGAGCAATTCAATGACGACATTGTCACGCCGTCCAGGCAGCGAATTCTTTACATTTGCCGTATTCACGTGGGAATATCGAGGCCAAACGGGACCGCACACTCATCGCGCGCTCGAAAGCAGGCTAGTAGCGATTCTTAGGGCTCCTCTTTTTCTACCGGCTGATATCAACGCGGTGCCTGCGGAAGAGCTGGACACCGCGCCTTTTTCTGCGTCACCGGGGTTTAAACTTTCATATTGATAAAAAAAGAAAGGAGTAAGAAGAGCCCCAAAGTTGCTGGTTAAATAGAGGCCAGTTCTGCGGCGCACGTGCCATAATTAGTGGGACCCGCGTGACCCCCCTCTCTATTGGCCCTGCATGTCTTGGGTGGCTTGCTTACATCCCCGGCCACCCCCAGCCAGGCACTTACGTACCCAGGTACCCGTTTCCAGCCCCGCTGGAGGCCGACGACTGACAGTTAACCTCGTTTTGAACTTCACTCGCAGCCAACTTGAGGACAATCAACCATCTGCCACCACCCCATCGCCAATTACTGAAATACCTCCACCGCACCGCAGCAAACTCTGGTTCCCCCGGTGGCGATTGAATCTCGAACCGCAAACTGCATCATCGCACTTGGAAGGCATCAAACCAACAGCCTCTGATCGCTCCCATCACCACCTCCTTGAACTCCCACCAACCGCCCGAAATGGCTCACAACCCCCTCGACACCGAGGCCGGCACCGAGCTCTTCAGCAGCTACGAGGCCGAGTTCAAACTGGTGCAGGCGGACCTGACGCAGAAACTCGACCAGATCCCCGAGCTGTCCGGCGAGCCACGCAAGGCGGCCCTCAGCTCGGCGGAGCGCGCGCTCGAGGAGGCCGGGGAGCTCCTGGACCAGATGCAGCTGGAGAAGCAGAACGTGCCGTCGGGCTCACGCACCAAGCTGAACCAGCGGCTGCGCAACTACACGACCGACGCCGACTCTTACAAGCGGCGGCTGCGCACGCTGGCCGACGACCGGGCCGCGCTCTTCAGCGGCAGCCGGTACCGGGACAACCCGTCGGGGGCGGCGGGCGGCGGCGCGGGGGGCCCGTCGGACGTGCAGCTCGAGCAGCGGCAGCAGCTGCTCTCGGGCACGGATCGGCTGGACCGCAGCACGCAGCGGCTCAAGACGAGCCAGGCCATCGCCAACGAGACCGAGGCGATTGGCGCCAGCACGCTGGCCGACCTGCACCGGCAGCGCGAGACGATCCGGCACACGACGGACGTCCTGCTCGAGAGCGAGGGCTATGTCGACCGGAGCGTCAAGACGCTGAGGGGCATGGCGCGTAGGTACTGTACCTCCCTTACTCCCCCTTTTTTATGGCGGGTGGCTGTGATGGACTAACACGGGTTTTGTAGGATGGCTACGAATCGGATAATCACAATTTCCATCATCACTATTCTCGTTTTGCTTATTGTTGCCGTCATTTTCAGCAAGTTTAGATGAAATCCACGCCTGGGACGATAGGGATCGGGGTTACGGTCATTTTCAGGGCGTTTTGGGGGCTGGCCTTCGGTGTTTTGCCTTGTGGAAAGACAATGTAGACCATGATTGATTAAGAGCTTGTTTGTCCTTTCTGTAGTAGTCAGCCTCCTAATGGCAAATGTCTGCCTGTTCTTGATTCATAGCGGTTTCAGGGATGGAGATCGGGTCATGACGCCGCTCGAGGTGACGTGACCCTCGCTCTCAACATCGAAACGTGTATCCGGGTAGAGTAGTGCAGTATCACATGTATAATGAATGATTGATATCTCTCTAATCGCATGCGACATCTTTAACTCTAGACATCAACAGACGTGAAGTGACATTCGCATTAGACCAACCGCCACACAGCCAGCTACCACGGCCCTTCACTTACGACCCCTTCCGCCCTTGGCCACACCGCCCCGCATGGTCGGCCCGTGCTGCTTGTCCTGTCCCAGAGGTCTTCTGCCTGCCTGGATGCCGCCTCTTCCTCCTCTGCCGCTCCTACCTCTCCCTCCTGAGCCACCTCTGCCTCCTCTCCCCTCTGATGGGCCGCGAGACCTCGAGTCACCCCGTCCACGGAATCCACCTCTGGCCTTGAACGCCTGCGTGACACCTTCGTCAACATCCATTCCATCCCCGCCCTCATCATCGTCATCATCATTGCCCTTGCGGTTAGACCACTTGAGCTTTCCACGCAGACCTCTCCGCGGCGCGTCCTTACCCTTGAGAGCATTGACGTAGGCACCGACACCAGTGTCATCCTCGCCACCCTGCGGTGCGTCGATATCCATGGCCTCTTCGTCATCATCCTTGCCCAGGATGAGCTTGCCATCCAAGTCTGTCTTCGCCTTCGTCTTATTCGGGCGCTTGGCTTTGACAGGCTTGGTTGACGAGATGTTTGCCAGCGCATTACGGTCGAGCAGATCGAGAGGCTCATTCTCGTCCTCGACGATATATGCGTTTCCTCCCTTGCGAGCTCCCTTCTTGCCCTTGGGGGCGTCCTCCCCGTCGGAATTGTCCGAGTGGTCGGACTCTCCACTGCTGTACAGAGCCTGGTCATATTCGCTTTCGAACCGGCCGACACGCTTCGTGGGCTCTTGGCCCTCACCGCCGTCGGATTCGTCACCATCCTTCGCAGCTTCCTTCCTCCTCTTGCTGCGCTCCTTAGCCTTCCGGATGTTGGTGATGAGTTTCCTGTCAGCTTCTGGGCAGTGCTTGGTGACAACCTCAAAGCCATAGCGACGCGCCATTCTCTCGAGAATGTGCTTCACCTTGGACCTGAAGTGGCCCTTGTGCTCGTGACTCCATACCATAACGTTCGGGATCATGGTAGCAAGGCGCGGGAGCATAAGCTCTACAGGCAAGCTGATGACACAGACCTTGACGAAACCGAGAACACTCTTGACAATCTCGCGGTTGTTTGAAGTCAAGAAAAGATCCATGGTCTGTACCAAGTCGGCCATGGTCTCTGTGCTGAGAGACCCCCGGAATTCGTAGAGAATACGAGTGATAGCTGTGATGGAAGCAGAAATCATGTGGGGCGTGCTACCAGCAAGACCAGCGCTGACCATAGTGAAGTACTCCTCGAGAGAGGCTGACACCATGGGGGCATCCGCAGGCATGTTGGCAACCTTGCTATTGTCGATAAGAGCTCCCTCGGATGCTGCCAGCTTATGGCCCATCATGACCAACAAATCAAAAGCCGCCGTCCGAGCCTTCTCATTTTGCTCCTTGCAGCTGATGACAACCTCGGAAAGTACAGCGGGGATGAAATGCAACGCGGTGTTAGGAATAAATGGCATCAGTGAAGCGATAGCGACGAGACGGTCTCTTCTGGCGGGCGCAGACACCTTCTCGGCGCTAGAGAGAAAAAGGGCCTGAAGTTGTTCGTGGTTTTGCTCCAGAGTGGCCTTACCCAACTCCGAATCGGCCAGGCGGGGGATCAGCTTGTAAGCTTTCTTCTGCAACTGCGGGTCGTCATCTCGGAAAATGACAAGAGACGCAATCTTGGAGAGAGGGTCAAAGCTGTGCTTGGGTAGGTAAATCGACATGGTGACGACAAGGTCCATGAGCGTGTGTGCGGTAGATGGCAGCTGTTCTTGGTTCTTGTTCTTGTCTTTTGCTCCCTTCTCGGGAACATCCTCCAAGGCCGCAGCGAGTTTCTCGCACACTACGTCGAAGGTCTCGGTCAATCGTTCTGAGGGTATAATGCTGAGAAAGGCGTTGATGGTTTGCAAGACCGGGCCCCGCTTTTGAGGCAAGGTGGTGCTATAAACGTTGAAAAGAACCGAAAGGAAGTCAGCTGCGAAGGTGTTGCCAAGGTACTCTAGGTTCTTCTTTGCAGCCTCCTTAGTGATCCGGCTCTGGAGAACCAAGTCATCATCCTCTGGCGTATCGGCGATCGCTTGGTTTGACTCAACAACGGCCTTCAGCGCGCGGCAAATATCCAGGCGGAGGTCGATCTGCTCATACAGCAGATTGCTCAACATCTCGGCGAAAGTTGTATCAAACGCCTCCTCAAGATCCAAAGGCAAGTCGCAATAGCCTGGGAGAATGGACCAAATCTGATGAACCACTGTTTCGTAAATCTTTATCTCCATTGTCTTCTCGGCTTCCCCGTGGTCAAGAACGCGTTGGAACATAGCCGCACTCAGGGGGGCCAATTCGCTTCTGAAGTGGGCGAGGTTTGTGTTTGAGACGTAATCGCGGAGAAGCGGGAGCAACCAAGCCCTGCCCGGCTCCCCTCTGACTGGCTTCGCGAGGTTCAGGGGCAGGACGCCCAAGACAGCCTCGGGGCCCATCGCGCGAATCGCCTTTCCTAGAACCCCGTCGGCCTCCGCCTTTCCGGTGAAAGAGTCGTTTCCTCGCATGTCGCCAATGTTCTTTGTTACACCGAGCAAATACGGTGAAGCTCTCCAGCGCAATGCGTCGTACATGGCGCCAAGAACGTTGCATGACTCCATCCAGGCTGCCTGGTATTTTGCGGTTAGGAGATTCTCCATCGTCTTCACCAGTTGTTTGATGACCTTCTCATCATAAATCGTTGGCTCGAGAAGAACTTGTTGGGGAACACAGTTAGCCATAAATGAGACGAGACACTCCGATGCGGAAATTCGAATATTCTTCGCTTCCGATTCGAGGTATCCGGCAACCATCACAAAGGGCTCCACCAGCTCCTGGAACGTTTCTGCCGGGGAAACCTGTGCAGAGACGTCATAGGCTCGAGAAAGAATGGCGATCCAGGGAGGCAGGAGCTGGGTGTCGTTGGGTGATGGGCGCAACTCTCTGATGATCTCCACCAGCCGCGGGAGCTTGGCTGAAGCAACCTCATCCGTAGCCATACCCTCAAAGATCATCTCGAAGATGTCAAATACAGCCATGCTCATGTGCTCATTTCCGGATCGGGCGATACCAAGGAGCAACTCGCACAGAGACTCAATTTTCTTGCTGGGCCATCCGCCGCTGGCAGCAGCAACAGCTTTCGTGAGCTGGAGCGCGTGAATGAGCTCCGGGTTTTGTGTTGGCTCGGCCTTCTTTTCCTTTTGCGACTGGCTGGCCTTCTCAGCCAGCAACTTCAGGCTCTGCATGCATGTCTCAGCACACATGGGAGAGGCGGGGTGGTCGATCGAGGGACTCGGTGGCGGGTTCTTGAGGATCTTCTTCAATGCTTCCTGAGCCCTCTTTCGGACCTTCGGCCTGGGGTCGAGCGCAATGCTCAACAGTCCGCCGACGGCGCGCCGTGGGCCGACTTGAGCAGTGCTCATTTCCCATGCTGTCGCATCTTGCGCAAGTAGCAAGCTTTCGAGACATCCTATCGAGGACTTGATAAGGGGCGCATCGGCGTCTGGCTGTGTGAGGACCGGCGCAAGGAGCGTCAGAATCTGGGTGAACTTGGCTCGCAGCAGCGGCTCCGGTGTGAAGGGAGTGACGACATCGAGGAGGTAGACGACAGGGGTCACGAGAGTCTTGTTGTCGAGGAGGCTAAGGAGTGCGGCGAAATATGCTGTTGAGGACGCTGTGGTATTGCGCTCCTTGAAGGCAGTCTCGATTCCTTCGAGGACGACGGCAGTCTAAAATTGTGTTAGTCTCGAAATTCAAGCTGCGAGCTTGCAAAAGGCCGAGAGGGTGTTACCTGTTTTTGACTCTGGAGATTGGGAGACTGGATCTTGTCCAGCTTCTCTTTCAAAGTCATTGAGGCCATCTTGAGGCCTAGTTTGACTTTGATGTTGGACAACTCGATGCGAGTTGATTGTCCTTGAAGTACAAAAATCGATAAATTCCAAAGAAACTTTCAAAAAGTTGGTGTTATCGGTTGTAAACCCCACCTCCACACACGATAAGGGTCCACGAAAAAGGTGGTCACGGACCTAGCAGGCCAGTGAGCAGGGATTGGAGCCTTTAGGGTTGGCTATGAGGTTTCGAGGGAGACCGCAACAGCGTAAACGCTTGACAGCTGACAGCTGCAAGCCTCCCTTCCAGTGCACCAGTTCGTCTCATCAATTGGAATACCTATGAACATGTTCCTAAAATAATTCGGGAAGCCACTCCAACGTCTGAAAATTTCCTCTGATATATGAAAACATCATAAATACAGCTAAACATCGGTCGGGACTTTTGGGTCGGTGCCATATCCAGCGGTGCCATATCCAGCGGTGCCATATCCAGCGAACAAGTGTTGTGTTCAACTCACCCATCAAGTTTCGAAGTTGCACCGAACGCTAACAAACAAATTCTGCTCGGAGTGCAGCTCTTACTAATCAAGTTAACTTCCATGTTAACACGATGCACTCAACAGAGAACGACACGTCACCAATAATACAGAACAGCATGGAAAACAGCTACTAGCATAACAAGTGTCGTCAACCCTTCGTATTCTTTGACAACGACTTCGAGCCAAGGACCCCGAAAGCCGAGTCCCAGCCTACCAAGGTTGTGTCCCAAAACGCCATGAAAACAAGGGCTACCGCCCTAACTTATACGCAGTATCACACTCTTCTATGAGAACTCATTGTCGGCCTCCTCAATGTGGTTCTTGATCCTGACCAGAAGCTCCGTCTTCCACTTATCCAGCCTGCTCATTTGGTCAAATGCATACAGCTTGTCGGTGAATGCCTCTTGGTTCCCAGCCTCGACGGCATCGACTAGGTCCACCAGAAGCTGGCACTCTCGCGTGCCGGCAAAAGACGGGTCCTTCTCGCGATACCTATCCAGGTTGCGCCGGGTGCTGATGATGTCCTTGGTTGCAAGAGCGCAGATACCGGACTTGAAGAAGTACTCTTTGACGGAGTATCGCATCAAGTTGTTGCCCAACGAGGATTCCGCGATCCTGTCGTAGTTCTCTATCGCCCTGTAGTAGTCGCCTTCGAGAGCGGCGATGTCGGCCACCTTGAGCCACAACTTATTTGCAAGACTAAATTCAAGACAGTATTAGGGGCGCGTTGTCGTCTACACGGGGCCGTGTTGACTTACGCAGAGGCGTTGTCCCCCTCATACCACTGAGCCGCGGTATCGTAGCACTCCAGCGCTTTCTTCCTGTCTCCAATTTCGACCTCGTACACCTCGCCCTGGTTTTCTTTGTGAGATGCCGCCCTCCGGAAGTTGCCCTTGCTAGTGTATTGTTTGATGGCGGACTCGATGCAGCGCACAGCGTCGAGGGGGGATTCTTTCCGATATACCTTGAAGGCGTCGATCATGAGGTTCGCGGCATCATCGGGCTCGTTTAGCCTGTCCCGGTGGATAGCAGCTGCCTTTTCAAAGGCGCCACCTGCCTCCTTAGCTGGATTACTCAGGTGTCAGCAACAGACAAACACACATTCGCAGCGGCCAGCACCATGGGTCGGGGCACTCACACAGCCTCTCCAACTTGAAGGCATTTGCAGCCTGCTGGTAGAGATCAGCGGCCGACTGGTATTTATCCTCCTTGCCGCCGCCGAAGAAGCTAAATCCTCCTCCCGCGCTTTGCAGCGTCTTCTCTGCCTGTGCCCCTAGCTCGTTAGCAACCGTATCAAGTGAGGGGCATTGTGGCGGGGGTGTTGAACAGGGGAAAGGCATCGGGAAGGCAGGCGGACCTTTTGAACGAGACTGCGCGGATCTAGCGCCATGATGTGTGAGCTCTGCAGTCAACAGCGAAGACTATAAACGGTAATTGGGCCGGGTGGTGGAGAGATCGAAGACGGCAGCAGAGTTGGCGGTCGATGCTCAGTGTCGCAGTGTCGCAGTGTAGCAGGACCCTGTCTTTGACACCAGACGGCGGGCCTGACATGGCGGGGAGTGGGGGGCCACCTCAGCGCATCCCCGAGCTATGACGCTAAGCTGTTGGATTTCAGCCCCGGTTCATTTGTTAGGTCGCTACGTCCAAGTTTAGCAAGCCCCTTCTTGGTAGGTCGCGAATCCGTCGTAATTCTGATGGTTTCCTTCTTCATGTTGCGAAAAGCGCCGCGAGGCCTCATAGAAGGTAGTTCAGATATGTCTCGAGTCTCAAATCCTCATTCTCTCTGATATGTTTACACAACTTTGAAGTCACGTGCTAACAAATAAAGTAGGTGGGCTAGGCTGGTGATTCCATCCCAGGCGCATTGCATTGCACCCGTTAGTTACACAACCCGCTTAAGCGGGAGAGGCCTACCATGTTCAACTTAGCCCCTGATTCCAATTGAACTTCAATTTCTTGAATCCGCTTCAAAAGCCAAGCTCCTCAGGAGCCTCGACCACCATCACATCCAACCACGACTTCCCCAGCTCTCTACATACTCACCGACGTCAACTATCGCCATAATCCCACCAGGAAAACAAACCCGAATATGAACCCAACCCCAATCCTCAGCTGCACTCGCAGCCTCACCCGCCGCCAACTTCTCACAACCACCCGCGGGCTCACACAACAACACCGCAACGCCTCCTCCTCCTCCCCCACAATAAACCCTCAAGCCCTCCTCTCAACCCCAACCTGGTCCCTCACCACCCTCCTCCCGCCCAGACACAACCCCCCCTCCATCCCCCCCTCCCAGCTCGCCCACCTCCTCCGCCTCTCCGCCCTCCCAGTCCCCTCCTCGCCCTCCGCCACGGCTGCCATGGCAGCAACCCTCTCCTCCCAGCTCCACTTCGTCAACGCCATCCAGCAAATCGACACGACCGGCATCGAGCCCTTGCGTGCGATCCGCGACGAGACGCCCGAGGGCATCGCCGAGGCGACGCTCGACATATCCACGTCACCACAGTTGCGCGCGGCGCTCAAGAGCGAGACAGCCTGGGGCCAGTTCCGACGGCCAAGGCGGGCCAAGAAGGTCGAGGTGGCGGAAGAGACGAGAGCGGCGGAGAATTGGGATGTGTTGGGGAACGCGACGGAGACAGTGGGGGGGTATTTTGTCGTCCGAAGTGGGAAGACGGAGGCTGGTAGCTAGAGGTCCCTTTGTCGAATGTCTATGATGGCATGATAGGGTTGAGAAACCGTTGGGAATAAACTGCAATAGGCTGCAAAGCGCCCCGAGCATGCATCAGGGCCGAGATCTCAGCAACCCTCCAGGGGGTTGTTTACGGTCACCCCTTGGGAACCACCTAAGGGGCGCATGGGCGATTGCAATCAGCACAACACCACTCGCCAACGGTATAAGGGGCAGTAGTATGTCAAGAGGTTGTGCATTAACTACCTAAGTGCTATGCAACGGTTTGTGCCCGAAAAAGTCCTACTGTCAACGCCAGAAGAAATCAAATGCTAATAATACTACACTAAACCAGACAGCCAGAGAACTCCAATCGTGCCTTGATCGTATAGTGGTCATATCTCGCTTTTTTCTTGCCGGATCATGCATGTGCGATGCTCCATATGAAAGCCGTTTCGTTCCACGCCCTTAAACCAACCCCCCCTATTCGGTCTGCTAGGCTGATCCTTTCTTGCCCTTCGACTTCCGAATTCTAGTGCGGATGACGTCTTGGCCGTTCTTGGCCTTTACCTCCTTCCCCTTCTGCTTGGCTTCTGTGCTGCGATCGACACCGTCCCGCTGCTGCTCACGCTCGCGGTTCTTTTGCTCCACAGCCGCCAGCGTCGCCTCGTCTGTGGCGACTTGGTCCCGGTCGATATCCTCCCATCCGATGTGCTTGAGGATGCTGCCGACGAGGAACTGGTATCGCATGTGACTACTGATCTTAGCAGAGACATCCACATTTTCGATACCATCAATCCCCTCGATCTGCTGCAACCCCGCAACACCATAGTCGATGCTGCTCATCCGATACAAGAATCCGAGGATATAGTCGTTTTGCGAGTAAACGTTGACGAGTCGTCCCGATACAATGCTCTTCATGGCACACCAAACATCCGCATCGGATGGGGCAGGCGTACCCATCATAACCACATTTTCGACCAAGCCAAAGGCACGCCGCTCGGCCAAGATCATTAGGCAGGCGTAGATCACGCGGGCACCGAGACTGTAGCCGATGAGCGAAACGCCGCGGTCGCCGTGCGCCTTGTTCATGATGACATCGGCAAGCACGCCGCCAACTTTGTCGGCACGCACCATGGCGACATTCCAGTGGTTGTCAATGATTTTGCTGATCTTGAGGAGACCGACCGGCCAGATTGCCTGAGTCAAGCAGGCAAAAACTGGACCGTTCTTGTTAGTCGTCTCCTGGGGGTCATGAGAGGGGGGCTTGGAGCTGATCATACTCGTCCGAGCACTGATCTCCCTCTTTGCCAAGGACCAAGCTGAGCTCTTGATGACTGTATCCAAAGCGATGCCCATCTTCATGAGCGGCTCGAGCTCCCACTGAACAGCGTAGACTTCGCTCTGCTGCCCCAAGACCCGCCAGGCATTGGTAACGTCGGACTCATTGGTTAGCCATCCGCTGATGCCCAAGACAACACGAAGGCGGCGGGTATCCGTGGCGACTTTGCCAATCTCGGAATCTTCGCCGATGGAGCCCCGAAGGGGGACAAAAACAAAATCTTGGATGTCCTTGACGTACTGCTCCATCATCTTTCCGGTTGCTCGCACGCCATAAATGCCAAAAAGGGAGCCGACAATGAGACCGCTTTCGCCCAGAACACCGAGGAGATTGGCAGCGGCAGTTGATCCGATACCAATACCCCCCAGGACACTGCCGATGCCTGCTGCCAAAAGTGGAGGTGCAAGACCGCCGGCCATGCCCGAGGCAGCAGCACCCGCGGCGCCGGCCATGCCGATCTTCCATTTTCTGGCCGACTTACCCTCCTCGCTCTTCTTTTGCAGAATGGCATCTGGGTTAATGTCTTTGGCAAGCTGAGCCAAGCTCTTTGCGACTCTAACCTCTTCCTCGGCCAGAATGCGAAGGGGGAGGTGAAGAGAGGAGGTAATGTTCAATAGGAGAACCCGAGAGTACGCGCCGTACTGCTCAAAG
The DNA here is from genome assembly GCA_033439745.1 of Lasiosphaeria hispida. Lineage (NCBI taxonomy): Eukaryota > Fungi > Ascomycota > Sordariomycetes > Sordariales > Lasiosphaeriaceae > Lasiosphaeria > Lasiosphaeria hispida. Next base: position 1,453,969 of record JAUIQD010000007.1, on the reverse strand, counting down.
GAGAGAATAAGAAGAAGAAGTGAATGGAGCAACAACACCTTTTTCTCTGCGGGTAGCGAGCACAGGGTCGTGGGGGTAGGGGGGTAAAGCCTGAGCAATGTAGGGTCAGCTTCGACAATGGCGGCATTCCTCGATGCTGCTGCATCATCAGTAAGCCGAGTTTGGCCGAAGTTGGCCTTCGATCCTTTGACGCGCTTACTATTCGGTCTGTTCCGGGACGATGAGCCTCTTCTGAAGCCGCCGAAAGACTGTCCATTGTGAGACTCGTTGCCCTTCTTGACATTGATGTCGCCAACTCTCTTGTGGATGGCTGTCTGCCACTTCTTGAAGTGTTGCAGGGCCTCTCGCTTGAGCTCCGCCAGTCGAGGGCCAGTCCGCTGTGCATCTCTCTGGCTCGGAGCACTGGCAGGAATGCTCTCGGGGCTGCTTGCGGCAGGTGCTGCGCTCTTGGAGTCGGCGGGCTTTGCATTCTCCTTGCGGCTAGCGGTTTGTCGGGGCTCGGGGCGCATCTGCGGCTTGCCCAGGCTGAGGTCGCGCAGGTGGGCTGGAAGCTTGCTCCAGAAGCTGATGCGCGAAAGGCCGGGATTGTCGATGATGCCGGTCGAGTCGAAGACCTGGCAGATCTGCTTCTGAACCGTGTCGGTGGCCTTGGTTACAAATGAGATGAGCTCATTTCTTTCGGCAACGGTGAGCAGCGAGCTGAGGTCGACCTCGCGCTTGGGCGTGTTGGGCCTCTGCTTCCCGCCGGGCGCCATGTCTATGGTGCTGTCGTCTAGCAAGGGTTCGAGAAGTGGTGATCCCTCAGGACTGGGTCTGGGTGTGGATGAATTGTCATGGGCTTCCTCGGGATCCAAGGTTGGAGAGGAAGAACCCTTTTGGTCCTTGGAGACCTCCATCTTTCCTTCCATGAGTAGGTACAATAAGCACCTTGTGCGCTGAAAGGTGGGGTCTACGTGCTTGGCCTACTCGCCGAGGGCAGTCACAGCCCGGGGTAGGAGGAAGAGGGAGGAAAGGTGTCGGCGCAAGGTCAGTGAGGAAATCGCGATGGCGTCCGCTGAGACGTGGAGTCGGCACGGTGCGGGAGAAGGTGCAAGCCGGAGCTCGTGGCTCGTGAGCGAAGGCAGGTAAACATGGGGTGGGGCCCGACTGGCTCTGGTCTCTAAAAGGGCAAGCGGACGGCGCCTTTTTCTTCTGGAAAGGGACAAGAACAGGAGCACAACCGGTCCCGGTTTGTTTGCCCTTCTCCGCCGTTTGAATGCAGATTCCCTTCTGCTGTGCTACTGCCCAAGGAATTTGACGTCACTAGCCCAAGCTGCGTGAAACCTCAGCAGGGGTCCAGCAACGGCATTCGATGCTAAGGTGAGATGGACGCGGGGAGGTGGAGACGCCTGGCCAGGTTCAAGTTGAAACAATAAAAGGGACCAAGGGTGCTATCCAGGTACCCGGTAGTGCCTGTCCAGAGCTCCCGTCATTAGGGTCCCATTCGGCTCTGCTGCTATTCTCTGCCATACTACCTTATGTGTGGCACGAGCCTAAACATACGAGGACCATGAACCATGAACGCACTTCAAGTGTACCTTCCTCACGAGTGGTGGTGGTCACTGCAAACCCCAGGGCAAGTGAGTCCAATATGCTATATTTGCACTCAAACCAGCAGAACCTATTTACTCTGAACAGTCTGCTTCATGTCTTGCCCTCTAGTCTGTAAAAACATACAGCATACCCAGTCATGTACGTGGGTTTTGTTGGTTACCTTTCTTCAAATGCACACCAACACGACTAGGGAGGTTGATGACAGCAAGCGGCTGAAACGGGAAGGCAACAAAAACATTTGTAATCTGGGGTCTAGGCTGAGCCAAGCCTAAGTTCAGGGGTCCAGGCGCCCTCTCACCCCCACCTTCTAGGCTGATGACGTGGGGCACCCAAATCTTCTGAAACGGGTGCTCCAAACCAAAGAACTTCAAGACATTGTGAGCGCCTCTTTCGACCTGACAAAGGCGCCTTGGCCTGAAAGACCCCAACAAAACAATAAGTCTCTAGTCGCCTTTACCCCCAGTGAGACCACAAACAAGATTCTGCAAGTCGCCGAGTGTTTCAATCCACCTAGAACCGGGCGCATCGCATCAAATCACACAATCTCACGATAAACACCACAAACTAATCCCAGCCACCCCTAAACCCACCACCCTCAAGATGCCCGCCACGGCCCAAAGCCAGCGGCCCGGCCCGCCCCAACACCCAGGCACCCAGACCCAAACGGCACCAAGCACTCAGACGACGACCCAGACACAAGCCATTCTCCGCCTGCGCGGCGCGCCGACCTCCAACGGGCGCTCCGTCCAATGGCGTGAAGACGTGGTCGACAACGAGGGCCTCAACCGCAAAAAGTCCAAAGGTACGCCTTTCCTCCCCCCCCCCTTGCCCTCGCTCGAGCTAACACTTTGGAGTCTGCTGCATCTACCACCGTCCGAAGGGCGTCGACGAATCCAGTGACGAGTCCTCCTCCTCGTCCGACTCATCAGACTCCGACTCGGACCACGACGGCGCGAAGAAGAACGGGGAGAGGAACGGTGGGAACCCGGGCGACAACAAGCGGAAACAGCGGCACAGTCACAACTGCAACGGCCACGACCACGATCACGAGCGCAGCCGGCGGAACGGAGATGGCAAGGGGCGGAGGCGGAGGCGGCCGAGCCCGAATGCGTACGAAAAGATGCCGAAGCCGAAGCCGCAGGGCGGTGGGGAGGGGCCGTCTGACGGGGCGAAGGGGACGCAGGTTTAGGGATATCTTAATGTGGCCAGGTGTGAAGAGTGTTGAAGGTGGGCAGTGCTGCTGGGGGCGTGTGGTTCATAGCACGGCATCTCCAGCGTCTGATTTTATGTCGAGTTGCTTGTATTGTTGGAAAGATCATACCGGCGGTGTATGGGCATGGATAGCGAACAACGGCATGTTATTTCCTCTCCGTATGCAGGAGGTAATGACTCTATCCGTGGGGGCAGGACGCCCAGTAGCGGTCTAGATGGTCCTGGGCTGTTTCCTCCATCCAACAGCTGCCTGTGGCACATTCAACCATTGCACCAGCGATTTATCATCCCTGAAGCTACATCCAGAGTGGTCGTTTAATATGCATTAGGAGGGGAGAACCCCCAAAGTCCTAAAGGGAGCAGCATAAACATGAGGGAACATAAACTTCGGGAAACTGTGGTATGTGATTCTCAAATGAAGCCAGGAGGATGTCTAGCATGAACCGACAAGTGACATGTTTACAAGAATACTGCAGATCAGAATCAAACTGGGGGCTTTAACAGTGCAGCTTGTCTCTTTACTATTGTACAAGAGTATACCTTAGCTGAGGCGGAGAGTGTCCCTGCCTCGGAAACCTTTATGCTTGAGGGTTTTTTTTTCCATTCCAGATCTCCAAGGCAGCTATCGTAGTTGAAAATCAACCACCATGGGCCATTTCTCGTGATGGGGTGATGGGGGGTGTAGCCACCAGTCAACCTACCCTCTCTTGTAGATGCTATGTACCATATGTACATATCTGATCGACTTCCAAAATGCTTACAAACAAGACAGGCTGACAAAAACAAAAAAGCGCAAGAAAATGTGCTATCCTTTTTGTATGATCCCTCAGCGCCCTCGGCCTTCTCTTCATACCCTTCCCGCCGGCCGACAGCGAAAGATTACAATGCAACTATCATACAATATTACATTTCCTTGTCGGCAAATTTTAAATCAGCATGATGCCTCCACCCTCCCCAGATATGGACGATAGGGACCCACCCGTAGCTTGCACCAGCAGCACCAGCAGCGGTGTACCATGGTAGGTAGTGTAAATCGCCCTTCATGATTAGATTCACCCTCCCTTTGACCCCAATTTTCTCTTCTCGATAAACCCACATGTGCTAGTTCCTATAACGGCACACTGAAATCCGGTGTTGGGGGTCCCAGCATGCTGGGCACCTGTTTTCGATGCATCCTAACTCGGTTCTGTTCCGGACGCGGCACTCCTTGGATTGCACGTGGTTCCTTCATCAATGAAGGGTCCAGCTTGACGGGCACACGCGTAATAACAGACCGGTAATCGCCCGCAAACTTGGCCGAAGGTACTGGGACCGAGGCTGTCCGCCACATGTGATCCGAGGTATCGCTCAGATAGCTGGGGATCTTGGCAGGTCGCGACGGCACCAAGAACCCCGTCGATGCTCCGTGCGACGCTCTAATGGTGGAGAGGCGTGAGAGCCCGGCGGACAGCTGAGGTCGTCCGCGTGCCTTCTTCGCAAGGATTACTTCATCAAAGAGGCGGACGGTGGGATGTGATGCGGGGTGCCTCTCACGCTCATGGATAAATTCATTGAAGCCTGTGCACTCGTTAGTAATTGCAGGCAGTAACAAGCCGAAGCCAAGGGGCCACCAACCTTGCGTCTCTTTCATCATGCCGGCATACTCTTGCTGGTCGTAGGGCAAGCTCTTGATGAATCCATCCATGTCAAAGGCATACAGCTGACCGTTGGCCTTCTGATCCCTCGCGGGCCGGCCGAGATACTTTCGGTAGGTGTACAGGAGACTAGCCAGACACCGGACGAAGGCTGCTCGAACACGTTCGGGGTGAAAAGCTTCTGGGCAGACTAGCGATACAACGCCGAGACACCGGTTATGTGCTAGGCAATCGCATCCATTGCACTTGTAAAGGCCATCTCCTTCTGACCGCTCGTCACATATTGTGCAGGTCGAGTTTGCCTCGTCCGAGGTCCAGTTGAAGCAGTGACCTTCGACCCAGACCGTGTTCTCGGTGTTCCGTACAGGCTGGATCATCATGTTTGGCATAATTGTCGATGCGGCTATGGTTGACTGCGCATACGTTGAGGGCGCGTAACCACCAAACGAGGATTGCGAGTCAATGGAGATGGCGGAGATCGACAGGTTTTGGGCATGACCGTTCAAGAACGGAAGGCTCGGCCGGTGCAGCGGGGGGTGCTTATCCACGCCGAACGACGAGCTCCGCCTTGACTTTTCGTCAAAATGGCCTGATCGTTTTTCTCTCAGAGTCTGAGCAAAACCAGAATCACTGCGTGATATGGGTGTGGTGGGCATTGGCGGGAAGTTCATCGAGACCGGCGAGACCGATGATGGCGGGCTTCCCTTGCTCGACTTACTTGTAGGCGGCCGATCTGGCTTGGTGCTGTCAAGCTTGGCCTGAGAAAAGGCATTGAATAGTGGGGGTCGGACGCTGCCGGCCGGATCTGGATCTCCAAATGTTGACGAGTTCTGCGTCACCCACTTGCCCAACGACGTGGGGGGGGTGTTGGAATTGAATAGCGACTCGTTCTCGGCCGAGTACGCATCATAAGGGAACGCTTCTATCGCATAAGGTGGCGGCCCTGTGGTAACTCCGTATCGCAGTTTATGGGGCGCTGCAACTTGGAGGAGAGAGATAAGTTTTCGCCGGTGCTGGCGTGGGAGGTTGACAGGCTGGTTTGTGGCATCGATCGTGTCCTTGTCGAGATCCACCAGCACATAGTCATCATCGGGAAGATCAATCCTCTCGTACCGCCTCTCTACGCCGACTATGTACGGGCACGGCGCCTCGAGAACTGAGAGGAGCCGGGCTGGTAAGATGGGTATAAAGACGCTCGACCATTTAAGCGGGTATAGGAGGTTGATCAAAGCATGGCACGCCAGATGCAGCATGCCGGTATGAGACGAGAGGAAGATGATGCGGGACTCTGACATGGCATACTCAAACAGTGCCACAATGTTCTCCATGGATAAGCACCGGAAGAGGGCGTAAATGTCAGTGTTCCGTGATCCGGGTAGCTCGTTGACCGCCTCCTTGCGTGCATATAGTCGGAGCTCACGGACCCCGAGCTCGACCTGGGTTTTTGAGCCGAGAGGGCTGAAAGCTTCTGTGCATAGATTCACAACATATCGCTCCAAAGGCTGCCAGCGGCCAACTTTGGGCGAGCTCGGGGGTACCCTCAAAATGGCACCATCTGTCATGGGCACAACAATCGCTCTGAGCCATTCTTTCCAGAAGCCCATTCTAGTGACGTCTCTCCCAAGAACACCAAAGGCCCGAGGTATCCAGAGACCGGTTTCGCCAGCTGTCAGACCGTCGATCTTGGAGGCGGCACCATGTCTCAGCGGCCTGAGCATCTCGGTCATGAGGCTAATCTTTTCCTCTACAGCGCTAATTTGGTCGTCCAGGGCTTCCCGAGCTGGCAAGCCAGAGGGTATCGTCGGGAGTTTTGCGAGTAGCTGCGAAAGGTGTGCTCGCTCGGCAGCCAGCCGCACTCCCAGGCTAGCAGCGAGTTCCCGCTCCTCATTGCTCATGTGCCCTTGTCGCCACAGTTCGCACTTCTTTTCAACCTCTTCGGCGACTTGTGCGTTCAGGGCTGTCCAGAAAATGATAGTAATGCCGTAGATTTTGGCATTGTCCTCTGAGGTCATGGTAAAGCCGTGCCAAGTCGAGCGGGGCCGATCGTCTGAAGACACGATCTGAATGTCGTTGGGGAAGGCAAACATGGGCACGTAATCCGGGAACTTCCCTCTCCTAGCTAGGTCGTCCGGAGCGGCGTCTCTTTGGGGGTACCTGTCGAGCAACACGGGCTCGAAACGCCTCTTTAGGGGGTGCATATCAGGATCCGTGTTGAGGGGTTCCGGGGGTGGAATGACCGAGTTGTAGTTGCTGAGGCGCTTAGCCGTTCGGACGGAGGCTTGAACCGGCTGTTAGCATGCGAGACGACTGGGGCGTACTGGCACATATTCGCCAGAGCTTTGAACATACCTGGCTTTGGGGCTGTGGGTTGCTTCCTAACGCTCGTCATTTCCCTAAAACTCATCTTGCGTCGGATGCTGCCGCGAAGACTCCTCATCAACGGGCTCATTCTCCCGCTCTGATCACCACCCTCCTCCGCCTTCAGCTTCTCAGTCCTCGGGTTGACCATTGGCGGCCTTGCCTGAGTCTTTGCGCCAGCACTGAAGCTGAGGTCGTCCAAGAAGTTCTCCCGCTCGACAGCGAACTTGAGAAGGGCCTTGTCAAAATCGAAGTCGATAGGGAACCCGTCAGGCCCAATGATTTGGCCCATTGTTGTTGGCGCCCCATTGCCATTTGTTCCGTGAGTAACTGGTTGTGGGACTGCTTTAATCGTCGCGCTGCTGCGGTTGCTCTTGGTATTTCCGTCGGCATCGTCGGCGCCCTGGCCCTCGCTCGAGAAGGATGGCGAGACCGAGTACTTGGACAAGGTAGAAAGACGGTGCGTGGAGCTTTGGCGGGAGTGGCGAGCGGTAGCACGCGACGAGACTACCGAAGAGTCGGCTTCCTCGCCCTCGCCATCCTCGGCGATTGTATCCTCGAGCGGGGCATTGGGGCCGTCATCGTACGAGATGTTCTCTATGCCGGCGATCCAGAAGTAGTCGGCCAACGGAGCGGAGGAACTGTCCATGACACATCAATCCGACGACCGTGTCGTCCCCCGCCTACTTTTCCCGCCGAGTTTAGGTTCCTCGCTCTTTTTCACAGCCGATCGCCCTCGACCTCCTCTTGTCTTCGTTCCTTCCCTCTAACGCGTGCCCAACCGGGGCCTGCCTGTTACCGCGGGGATTTACTCTCTCAGTTAAGTCGGCTTCTTCGTATTACCCTCGCAGGCGGTGTGATTTCGTGTTTGCGAGGTTTTGGGTGGTGGGCGGCGAGCAATGGCTGCGACCTGGTTCAACGGTAGCGCTCAGTCCTCGGCGCGGACACCTAGTGTAGTGACCGTGGAGGTGACCGTGGAGCGGGCAGGGACAAGCGCCCTAACTGTGCGCTGCTGGATAACTGACCCAAAAGCAACACGGACCACTGTAAGTGGGCTGCAACAAGTCACAGCATGGAAAATCCAACGAGCAGGCACTGGGTTCCAAAACTCGAGAAAGCGGAGGAAGTTTGCGAAGGAAGGCACGGTGGGCACTTCGAGAGAAATACTAACGCAGTGGCCAGACAGGAGAGACTGCTGATCAGTGCACCTCAGTGAAGCGTCGTGAACCGACGAACAGGCACGTCTTTTTTCTTATTGCCTCGATTGCTTGCGCACCAGCGTGCAGGTGCATTTAGGCCCAAACCTGGCCCTTGTATGGACACTAATTGAGCTGCAGCCGCAGGTGTGTGTGGCATTGGATGTTAGCCGTGTCTTTTATGCCCCTGCGTCCCTAGCTTTTGCTGGTTCAGGCGTCTGGTCTGGTTGCTTTGGGTGGTTGGCCTGAACTTGTGCGGCCAGTCCTGTCGTGCAGCATGCATCCAACTTGATACACGGTCATTATCAAAGACATCGAGTGTTGGCGAAACGGGGTTTGGCGACCTGAACTATCGCTCGCTGCTCCCGTCACACCCTCCACCCTCCACCCTTCCAGCTACCGTTTTACACCAACAGCCGATCAGTTGTGGAATGTCCCACCAGCTGCACTACACTAACGTCAGGAAAAGAGGCGCCTGGAGGTCCGGGGCGGACGCTGCTCTCCCCGTTACGAAAAGTCTCACCCCACTTCTGTCCGTGTCGTTGGGCAGACATCTTGTACCTATTTTTTACTATGCTCTTTATTATCGAACCGGCCGGCCCAGGCGGGAAGGCCATGTCCCCTGCTGCCGACAATTAATATGCAGGCACCTAATCTTCAGACTTCAGGCGCCCCGTCCAACACGAGCAGTCGAGGCAACCCGGGATAGGTTCCATCAGCTTCACCCACACGTCTTCTTTGTCCAAAGGAGAAGGACCCTTGCCGATCGATGCAGACCCCCCCCGAGCCCCTCTTCAGACTCGTTCGTTGCGGCCGCTCTGTATTGTCCGCTGGTCCAACACCAATAATGCCCTTCTTCGCCTTTCCTCTCGCCTTTCCTCTTTGGAAGAGCGCTCTGTATGGCGCGGCCCTCTAGCATATTGGGCATTAGTCGGCTGGTAGTCTTCAACTCCACACCTTTCGAGATAGGCATCTGGCAGCTCTCATTGGCGTCTTCAGCGCTGCATCCACCTCTTTCAGGACACATCAGCTCTGAGAAGTGAACGACCGCTGCAGCCACAATCTTCGGACCAAAGTCTTGTGTGGTGAGCTCCACCCCTTCCAGGCACGCGCCGAGAGCCTGTCACTTGTGTCACGGAGCACAGAGGTGCAAAGAAGCCCCGACTCGTCGCTAGAGAAGCCCGCTAGATACTCATTTGGGAACTCGATGCCACATGGCACCTCACAGTTAACTTTTGTAGATCTGGGGCGAACACGAAACAACGACACCTCAAACCTTGGACGACGAAGCTAGTGCTGTGGACGTTGAGATGGATAGCCCCATCCGCTCCGCATCGACTATACTCGTCTTGTTCATTTTTGTGGTGGGGTAAACCAAAGGCAAGCGTGGGAGTGCTGCAGGGGCTCATGAAGCATGGACTTATCGAGCTTCTGCCAACCGCCATTCCGTCGATATCGGTCAGGGGACAATTTACCTGATGCAGCAGGTCCACCACGGCAGCAGACAGATGCAGCTTTCGACAGGAGTGAGAGGCTCGAGAGGCTTAGGGGTTATGGGAGGAGGGAGGGATCCCTCACCCGATTCCTTGCATGTGCTAACTGCTGTGTCTTCGAAACCCCATGGAAGCCGGGAACGCGCATCAGGCTGCCGTTCACTGAGGACACCGGACACGGCCTTGGCCGAAAGCTCAAGTCTCCCCATCTTGGATTCCCGCCTCTGGGCCAAACTGCAGGTCACATCTCAAGAACCGATGCGCCAACCGATGATGTACATCACTTTGCCTGTCCTGCCCGCCACCTAAGTCTAGTGCTGACGATGGCCGCTGACGCACCTGTGGGAGTGGGGTGGAGGGGTAAAGAAGGAGGGGATACTGACATCGATGGCATCCAGATCTCTCATCACGCAATGCACTTTTCCGCTGGCCGGCAAGCGCTGCATTTCTCCGTGGGCGGCGGTGGGCCTCGACCTCGAGGCTCGTCGATATGAGCAGACCGCTTTTTCGGCCTCCTGCTCGCCGACTTCGCTAGGATGGCGAGTGAACTCGGGAAGGTGGTCGAGTGTGAGACATGAAGAGCGCCCCCCACCTCACTTACACGTCACTTACAGCCAGATCTATCAGCGGGGGACCCATGGGGGATCTACATGTGGTATCAAATCCTGCGCAGCAGGGCTTATCATGGATTGCACAACATGCAAGACACAAGTCGGGGATTTTGGCATTATGTCGAGCCCCCCCCCCAATCCGTCAAATCGGCTTTTGATGCCAGGACGCGCCGGATTTGGGTCCCGATGCGGTGTATCGCTCGCTCATTTGTGTTTATTTGGCAAGACCCGATGAGTGTTAAATTGAGGCACTCGAGCCGTCAAACAGCCCTTCCAAAATCTCGGTTCGCCCGTAGCGACCCTGACCCTGCCTTAACTAGAGTATTATCACGCCGCGCCAGCGAATTGGCAAGACACGGCAGGAGCTTATATATAGTGTCAGAATAACTCGTGCACCGTACCCACAAGCGGAGGTGAGTCCCAAGGAGGGCAATATCGAAATGACATGCATGAGGTAATCATACCAGGAGCACCTTTTGCTCTGTTTGTTGTAGCAGGGAACGTGCTTTGAGGCTGTAATGGACGTTTGGCAGCTTAATACGAGCCTCGGTTTATTTCGGGCGGCAGAGGGTGGAAAACAAAACCAATGTCGGGTATGCCAAGCAAGACAGATATTTTTTTTTAGCTAGGACCCCGTGTTCGCTTTAGGGCGGCATGAGTATGGTGTTTGTGCTTCAGATCGATATTGCTGGAAAATAACATAAATGGAGTACCTTGTGTCCAAGCTCAGCCGCTTGACGGATTGTCCTTGTGGCCTCGACACCACTCCAAGCTCCAAGTAGCGAAGCAAACATTCAAGGGCAACTTGGACACCAACAAAAAAGAAGACCAAGATAGAGTCACAAGAATCGTAGACGTGAAAAGATAGCAACAGTTCAACTATATTGCCTTGGGAAGAAAACAGAACATTGATATTTATCTGGCTCTGGTGCACAACCTCTTCCATTAAAGGTGGTGCTTGGTTGGGTAGCAAGACTGGCCATCAAGCCGTGGCCTTACGCTCTCTTTGCTTGACATGGCGTGTACCTAGCTTCCCGGTCGACAAGAAGCCCCTATTCCCCATTTCACCGCGCCACCCAATCCCCAGGATGCCAAAGACGATCCGGCCCTCATGCTCCTGAACACCTTCGCCCTCCCTGCTATCCACCACCTCCTCCACGACAAAACACACCTGTTCCGCCTCTCCCGGATGTAGCACAGGCTTCTGTCCGCCCGCAACCTCCCAGTTGCAGTCGCTGTACACCAGCCCCTTCTCGAGCTCCAGCACCAGCTTGTCCAGCTGCATCGAATCCTCGCCGCAATTCTCCAACTGCGCCTCGAGCACCCACCTCCTCGCACCGTCCCTCCCGGCCGGCAACGGCCCCGGCTTCGTCCTGACAATCAACGACGCCTTGCAGATGAACTGATACAGCTTCCGGAAAGTCCTGGTCCGCCCGCTCACATCCGTTGCCTCGTAGTAGCTGACCGTGACCGCCAGCACATGGTTCCCCTCCTCCTTGAGATCGAAATTCACAATCTTCTGCAGCGTATCCCCCGCCTTCAAATCCAACCCCTTGCCCTCCCTGCCGGGCGGGGTCAGCTCCAGCTTGACCACCTGCTCCGCCCCGGGCGTCTTCATCTCGGCCTCAATGCGCACATCCCGTATCGACTTCCTCGCGGCTCCCGGCGCCAGGCCGAGCGCCGCGGACTCCGCGGGCGTCAGCGCGTCGTGGGACGCGCATAGGGTGCAGCTGAAGGTCTCGCCGACGTAGGCCTGGCCAAACGACGGGGGCAGGTTGACGATGGGGCTGAGGATGAAGGGATCCGGGTTCGGGTCATCGCCGTCGGCATCGCCATCGGCGGCGGAGGGGGGACTGTAGGCGAGGGAAGCGGGGAGTGGTGGCGGGCGGAGGGTTGAGGGCGATGAGAGCGGTTGTTGGAGGGGGAATTGGGTGACGAGGGACGGCCGCGAGAGGCTGTACGGGATCTTGTTAGATGGTTGGCAAGCTGAAAGAAGCGAGGAGAGAGCTTACCGCAGGACCTTCAGGGAGATGGCGTGTGGCTCTTTGACCGCATCATGAGCTGGGTAGCGTGGTTGGCTCATGGTTAACCATGACGATGGCGGATCCAGTTTCGCAAGGGACGGGAATTGAATTGACCAGAGCCTAGAGCCCAGCCGCGGGGTTTATTGAGCACGGACGCATTTGGTGCCGGCAGGCAATTGAAACTGGAGCGCCCCTTTTGCTTTGTTTTCATCGGACTCCAAGACCTGTTTGCCACCCAGGATCAACTAAGAAACCAAGTTCATAAGCAACGTTCAAATTACAGAATAAATGCTTCCACCACAAATAGAGTTTGGTATTGTTATAAATCCGGTATCCCTTACATTACGGCAAGTCTTCGATTTGCGTATCATCAACTAGCTAGGTTGATACAACTACCTAGCAAAGACGTCATCTGTTCGACTCGGCCGCACCGTTCTTCAAAATAAAATAAAAGTTGCCCCTGACGCCACACAGACACACAAGCACCCCCAAACCAGGGCCTCGTTAAATGATCAATGAGCCCAGGCCGTTAGAGTCCAGGCGGGGGTGGGACCTGATGAAATGAGTTAGAACAAGAAGTAGAGGTGGGAGCTACTATACTGACCGAATTGTATCCGCCCGTTCCGGGAGGGCCGCTAGGCGGGGGCGGGGGAGCGGCTGCAGAAGGTGGAGGGGGCGGGGGCGCTGCCTCGGATGGAGGCGGAGGCGGGGGGGATGCTGAGGTACCAGGAGGAGCAGATGCAACGGATTGCTGTCCTGCTTGCTGAGAGGCATACCATTGCTGATACATTTGCATATATGCTTGATATCCACCATATGCCGCGTACGGATCGGCAGTGCCGTAATACTGGGCGTATTGGGCAGCGTAGTCCGCCATCGCTGTGGGAGTGGCGGCCGCCGCAGGTGGCGATGCAGAAACGGCAGCTGCAGTTGTAGGCGAGTTGCTATAACCGTTGTTGTGATTTTGGTGGTGGCTGTTGTTGTTGTACCCGTGGTGAGAGCCCCCCTGTTGGTTGGAAGAGCGCTCACCGTACCCACCTCCTCCTCCGCCGCCGCCGTAGCTACGTGGAGGGCGGCTCTTGAAGTCCTCAAACTGCTCTCTGACGTTTCCTAAAAGGTCCTCGCAAAGTTCTTTGGCTTTCTCAACCATTTTGGGGTCCGGGCCACTGCGGGAACTGTAAGTACGATATGATGTTATCAAATAGGAACAGACTTACGTGACATGGAGGAACATGTCATCCTCGCTCTCGCGGCCAGTGGAAGCCTCGATGTAGCCAGAACCTCGGCCTTTGATTTGGACGCGGCAGCCTGTTTCTTGCTGGATATGCTTGACGTAAGCACCACCGTGGCCTACAACCTGGGCCCTGAGGTTGAAACCGGGAACGGATTCGAGGCCGATCGTGATGCGCTCTTCGGGCCATTTGCGCTTTGGCTATGTTAGAAAGTACTCAAGCAGCACGGAGGCATACAACCTACTCTACCAAACTCATCACGCTCAACTTGGGGCTGTTCCTGGTCTCTCCGGCGAAAGCGCCGCTCGTCAACAAGTTGAGGGAGTTCCTGCTTCATCATTTCCTCAATCTTTGCAACAGCCTTGTCCAAACCTTCTTTGCTCGTGCTCGTAACGTGCAGATACAGAGGCGGGTTCTAGGTTTTGACCATTAGTAATGATAGCTTAAATTCAAGGGCCTGGGGGAACGTACCGTCGGGGTGGCCATGCTTTTATCGGGATAATAGCTTCCGCGGGTGGTGACATCTTTCGAAAAGCCATCTAGTCAATCAAATATTCTCGAAGCAATAGTGGAAATTCAAGGCAGGGCGTACCAGCACCAGTATCATCTTTAATCTAAATCAAGCAGTCGAGGTCAGCAGATGCAAACGAGGGTGGCCTGGACGAGCTATCATGCTCTAAGTAAGCAAGACTGTCCCCGGGACGGAATTTGATCATGAAAAGTGGCCACAGGAAGTGCAGCAAGGAGCTGGTGAGGGATCAGTGTGACAACCAAGGAGTCATTTACCATTTTCTGGGTTGAGCCCTTTGTCAAGAGATATCGGTTCCGCAGGTCATTGACTTCGATGTCTTTGATGTAGTCGCCATCAGAAATGTATATTTCTCCGTTGATGTTCGCCGGCGGGGCGCTGCCATCCTTGCTGGATATCGAGCTAGCCCTGACCGGGGGGACATCAACATGCTGTGGCCGATTACGGGCCTGGAGCTGGGCGTGTATCTTTGCGGCCGCGGCAGCTAGAGTAAGAAGTTAGCAGGTGTTTATCTACTGTGCGATCAATTGATCGTCGGGAATGAGAGGCCTACCAGCTTGGGCAGCGGGGTCGACGGGAGACTTGGAGTCTGGCGTTGCGCTGCCACGACTTCTGGGGATGGGGCTTCGTTCGCGGCCGGCGTCCAGTTTGTGGACCGGAGGAGAGCGCGACCGGCGATCAAATCGTGAAGCTCGTCGCGGCTCTGGCTCGGTTTGGTCAAACCGAGACCGCTTCGTGCTCCGTCGCTCGGTATCCTCCATCTTGCAAGGCTGAATCAGAAAATAGTTTTGATGGGTGTGCGATCGGAGCCCTGCACGGTCAAGTTTGAGGTTGGCTGCGTGTGGTCGTAAATAAATCGCGCGGCTGCAAAGAGGGGCAGCTTTTGCTGCGAGTTATGATGCTCAGAAATTAATGCTACGTCTGCGGCTTTTCGGCGGGCTGGGTTTCCTGGAAGTTTTGGAGTGGTCTAGAAAAATCGACGAGGCTCACACACTGGGACTGTGGCTCGCCAACGTAAATTGTGGAGATGGTGTAGTAGGGGCCAATTGAAACACTGGCCACAGTCGGGTACATGTACCAGCCTCAGCACTTCAAATATGGATAAAGCGACAACGGATAAACATTATGCCTAGCTCCGGGACAGCTGCCGCACGGGCACAACCCGGATTTGGATCCCCGGGTGTTCTACAGTCTGCTGACCCACCAGAGACCAGGGTAGGGGCCCTTGACAAAGCTATTAGCATTGACCAATCCTTGTTTGCCTCCACAAACCGGAGGCCAGCTCGACGGTGTGCAAAACGCTGACGGCTCTCACAGCACCGAATCGGGGAAACTTTTTTCTTGTTCTCTTCCCTCCCCTTGGCCTCCCCTTGGTTGAGGTGACTCTCGTGGGCGTAAATCCAGACACTGCCCATCCCATCGGGTCTTGATACTTTGGTAGTTGTCGAGTAACTTGACGTTATAATTTTTCGAGTGTTGAGAGCCTCTTAGGCTTTCAATTGATCCCCTCAGGATGGCGTCTCGCAGCCTCCTGGCGTCCTCGCCCTGGCGTGGGATATCGATGCGGGCTCAGAGTGTCCCTCTTACCAGGCAGCTCACAGCCTCAGTTAGCGTGCGACACGCCTCTAGCAAAAGCAGCTCAACCTCGGCCATTGCCTACAAAGCCATTCGACGCCGTCATGCGCCCCTTCCTACGAGCGATGCGCCCTCGGCGTGGTCAGCCCAGGCCGCCGTCTCCAACATCCTCTACGAGACTCCGACCCCGTCGTCAGCACCCCCCAAGCGACACATCCTCAACTGCCTTGTTCAGAACGAGCCCGGCGTGTTGTCCCGCGTCTCTGGCATTCTCGCCGCCCGTGGATTTAACATCGACTCGCTCGTGGTCTGCAGCACGGAGGTGCATGATCTCTCGCGCATGACCATCGTGCTTACTGGGCAAGACGGCGTGGTCGAGCAAGCACGCCGGCAGTTAGAGGACTTGGTGCCAGTTTGGGCTGTCTTGGACTATACGAGTGCGGCCTTGGTTCAGCGCGAGCTGATTCTAGCCAAAGTCAATATTCTCGGCCCCGAGTACTTTGAGGAGCTTCTCGCCCATCACCGCGAGATGACGGCCGCCGACAATGCGATTGAGAATGGCGAGCAGCCATCCCTAGAGGAGGTTGCAGACGACTTCCACCCCAGCAAGCTGGTTGCGAGCGAGGCATTACGTCACAAGCACGAGCATCTCAAGAGCATCACTTACTTTGCCCACCAGTTCGGAGGAAAAGTGCTGGATATCAGCACAACCAGCTGTATTGTTGAAGTGTAAGCCGAAGCTGACACCCTGGCCCCCGATCATTGCTGACTCCAAATAGCTCCGCGAAGCCCTCGAGGATAGACTCGTTCCTCAAGCTCATCGCACCTTTCGGTATTCTAGAATCTGCCCGTACTGGTCTCATGGCTCTTCCTCGGTCCCCTCTCTACGGGCCCGATGAGGGCGAGCAAGTCAAGGAGGCCGACGACGTTGTCGATGCTAGCCAGCTTCCGCCTGGTTAGAGAGAAAAGGGATGTATGTACGAAAAAAACAAAATGTTCATTTTACTGCTCAACCAATCTATCAACGTTTTCCACACCAATTAATGCCAGCCCAGTGCTTTTAACCGTGTACCCGAAATGAAAGACCTCGCCCGACAAAGTTTAGACATATTTCGCCAAGAGGGATGAACCGTGTGTATGTACCGCGTTACCGCGTCTAGACTATTTTTCCCTTGTTGATCACAAATGCCTCTAGAGTAGCTGCGCAAATTGTTAGTGTGTTTCTAAGGGGGTGGTCTAAATTGCCAGGCCTCAACATACCGAGAGCTGCCCATAGCCGATTCTCGCCCTCCTGGAAGACTAGCGACCTTGGGCCGTAAAAGACCTCATCGTCAACTTCCTCCTGATGCCGAGGCAAGCAGTGCAGGAACTTCCAGTCTGGCTTCGCGCCGCCGCGCTTGGCAAGTTCATTCGTGACCTGATAGCCCGCAAACGCTTTCAACCGGTCCTTCGTTTCGGCCTCCTGACCCATTGAAATCCATGTGTCCGTGACAATGATATCAGCATCCTTGACAGCCTCCTC
Organism: Lasiosphaeria hispida; assembly: GCA_033439745.1. Classification (NCBI taxonomy): domain Eukaryota; kingdom Fungi; phylum Ascomycota; class Sordariomycetes; order Sordariales; family Lasiosphaeriaceae; genus Lasiosphaeria; species Lasiosphaeria hispida. Next base: position 1,436,990 of record JAUIQD010000007.1, on the reverse strand, counting down.
GGGAATCGTTGTCTCGAACAGCTTCCCCGGTACTGGGTTCGGGCCGGGAGAGGACAAAATGATGGGCCGCAATCGGTCGGGAACGCCATAGCCCGTGGGCGAGGCGATGGCGATATCGACGCCCATCTTGACGCAGGCGGTGGCTAGGTCTATGCACACGTTGTTGCAGTCGCCCACCCAGGCCACCTTGAGGCCCTCAAGCCCGAGGCTGGTTTTCGTCGCGGTCCGCTCCGGCAGCGCCTCGTGGATCGTCTGGAAGTCGGCGAGGGTTTGGAGAGGGTGGAAGTCCTCTGACAGCGCGTTGATCACGGGCACCGAGGAGTGCTCCGCGAGCCCAGTGATCTCAGAGTGCGCGCCAACGCGGGCTACCATGCACGAGGTCATGGAGGAGATGACGGTGGAGGTGTCACGGAGGGACTCATTTATCTGGAAAGGCGTTAGGCGTGTGAGCTTGGTATAAAAGAGGGGTCGCTTACACCAAGCTGGATATCGTCCTTCCCGAGGAACATGGGGTGGCCGCCCATGAGGGCTACGGCCGCCTCTGTCGACACTCGGGTCCGGGTACTCCGTTTGCTAAATAGGAGGGCCACTGACTGGCCTGCTAAGCTGCTATGGGGGGTCTGGCCGGCGGCGATGGCTGTCTTGATGGCGGATTTGTGAGATGAGGCATTGAGGACCAACTTGGTGAATTCGGCGGGACTGAGATCGCTGACGGACATGAGATGACGGGGGTGAGAGTTGCTAGATAGGGGCCGGGCCTGGAGGCGGCCGACGGCCGTGTGGACGGTGCGAATCGCTGCCCGACGCATCATGGCGGTGAGAATGGTGAAGTGAAGCTGTTGAGTGAAGGATCGCGGTGTTTGCGAGATTGGCAGGCTGGCAGAGGTAGTTATTGGCGAACTTGGATAACACTTTGAGAGGCAAGTGGAAATCGGTCTGAGTGGCTAACGACCCAGAGAGCTCGATGTTTGTGAATCAATCGCAAGTAGGTTCGGAAGGATGTCAAAGCACCTCTCTGTTGGCGATCCGCAGTGGCCCACAGTGTAATCCGAACGGCCAATGACCCCTGTTTCTGCTCTTGATGGATCGTTCTAGGAAGTCAAGACTGATACAGCTTCATGAGAAATTTATAGAAACCCAGGAATACGGAAACAGACTCAATTGCAACTTCAGTTTGCTTCCTCATTTCAATCCATCCCCCTCCATTTCAGATTTCACCATGTCATGTGTGAATCAGAAGCAGCACAAAAAAAACCTGCAGGGGTTGCGGCTGCTCCAGAGCTGACAATTGGTTGGTCCTCAGTGGCTGCGTGAGCTCCCCCGCTCTGAGAGACAGCCCGGAACCTGACCTGCAGACAGTGCCTTGCCCCTCGAATAATAAACCAATTAGAACGGAGCCCCGCCTTGGGGTAACTAGCCAATTAGAGGACGCTGCGTGGATGCAGGGCTTTGGAGGGCCTATGGTTCCTGTCGCCCCGTTTCAGGTCACCAGCGTGTCAGCGCCAGCTCGCCATGGCCAGCCCTCCGCTCTCAGCCCGACTTTGGATTTCAGAAGTGACGAGAGAGCTGCGTTACCTACATCGTCTCGCCTATCTATTTTCACTTGCTCACAGCAGAAACTATTCTGATCCGTCGCTCGCTTTCTTCATTTTGGACATCCATACGAGCACTGTAGCGTACCCGCCGGGAAACATCCCGTGTATCCTCCCCTGCTCCCTGCCATGAACTCGGGCAGGTCGTGAGCGACTGCGTCATCACCACTTTCCCCTCCTGCCATAGGAGAGTGAGGCAGGCCACTCACCAACCAAGATGTCGGACTCCGAGAGGTCGCCGCTTCTGTCTGCGGATGACAGAAAGAACCCAACAAATCGCCCATCCGAGGATGCAGAATCATTAGAGTCGGCACCACTCCTATCGAGCTCGAATGCGACGCCCCGCTACGATGGCGAGCAAGACGAGGTTCGCAACGGTGACGTCGCCTCGGTTGCATCCAACGCAGATGCCTCGTCCATCAAATCGGCAAAGACCAAGTCGAGGAGATGGCCGTCCATTATCGCCATGTTTATTCTGGCGCTGTTCGCCCTGACTGTCATCGTCGTCGCGTTCTTTGTGCCCGCCGCCGTCGAGGAATACGCAAAGGAGGCTCTCGTTCTCGAACCCACCAACCTCTCCCTCGAGTCCATCACCACCGATGGTGTCCGTGCGCGCATACAAGCAAACTTCCGACTCGACGGTCAGCGTGTGAAGAATGAACATGTCAGACGGGTGGGCAGGGCTACGACGTGGCTGGTCGGGAAGCTGGGAACGGAGGAGACGAGAATCAACGTTTACCTCCCCGAGTACGACAATATTTTGCTTGGAACTGCTAGTGTTCCACCCTTGACTGTTACCATCGTAGATGGCGAAAACACAGCGGTGGACTTTGTCGCCGACCTGATACCTGGCGATGCCGAGGGCATACGCATTATCGCCAACGACTGGCTGACTGGTAGACTCGACGTACTTCGACTTCGGGGCGTGGCCGATATCCAGGTGAAGGCGGGCCTCATTCCGCTCGGAACACACTCCGTCTCCGAGTTGTTGACGTTTGAAGGTCAATCCCTCTACCGCTCATTTGCCTCTCTTTACTTTGGCGAGAAATCTCTCTTCTGAGGAACTCATAACAAATAACTCTGTACATAACATTTTCTGATCGTTTTGCTGATGTGTTTGCGCAGCCAACAAATTGCCCAAGCTGCCCGCGTACAACATCACGAAAATCAGCTTCGAGGAGGAGCCAGTCCCTGGTCACGATCAAACCGCCATGGCGGCCGAAGTCTCCATTACCGCCCTCAACGACTTCCCAATCTCTGTTGATGTGCCTGAGCTCGGCTTTGAAGTGCTCGTTCCCGGCTGCAGCCCGTATGACCCGTATATCCTTGTGGCGGCTGCTGTGACTAGGCCTGTGGCTGTACGACCACATTCTAATGTGGTTGTAAACGCCCATGGAGTCGTCGAGGAATTGCCCGATTTGTTGACACGGGTGTGCCCCAATTCCGATTCGTCGCCACTAGATTTATTCTTCAAGAAGTATCTTGGAGGCGAAGCAGCGACCGTTTTTGTACGCGGCCAGAAGAGTCCGGTCTCCGACACGCCAGACTGGCTCGCCGAAATACTCTCTAGCATCACAGTGCCCGTACCGTTCCCGGGGCGCTCATTCGATAACTTGATTCGCAGCTTCTCGTTGACGGATGTCCATTTTACATTGCCAGACCCCTTCGCCGAGCCAGACGACCCGGACGCAGACCCCAAGGTATCTGGGACCATCGTGGTCCTTGCAGCAATCCCGGCCGAGATGAATGTCAGCTTGAATGTTACCGACGTCCGTGCAAACGCAGATGTCTTTTACCACAAAAAGAAACTGGGAGAGCTTGACCTGTCACACTGGCAAAAAGCGAACTCAACTCAAATCGCAGCTGGCAAAGATCAAGAGGCCACGCTTAAAATCCAGTCTCGTATTGAGGACGCACCTCTTAACGTGACTGATGGCGATGTTCTGACTGATGTCATCCAAGCTATGCTCTTCGGGGACAAGGAGATAATCCTAGCTATCAAAGCCCTTGTCGACGTCAGGGTCCAGACTGTTCTCGGTCAACTCATTATCAAGGATGTTCCCGCAGAGGGCAAGATCCCACTAAAACGTCTGTCTTCACTTCGGTAGAATTGTCAGTTGCCTTTGCTTGATGGCTTGGCTGTTTTATACTGCTGCCTATCTTAAACTCGCTTTTTATTAGGGGCTAACTGTTGTATGTGTCACAGCTCTTTCAAGGGACGTTTTTGGCTCTCTTGAGCCTCAGGTAGGAAATATCGAGGTCATTGACACCACTACGGGATCAATCTCCCTAAAGGCGACGGTGAACATCACAAATCCAACACCTTACACCGCCAGTGTCCCCTGGATCAGCATCCACGTCCTGAGCAATGGCACCCTAGTAGGCGAGGTCAGGGCTGAGAATCTTGATATTAAAGCGGGGAACAACACCAATGTGACGGTATCGGCAACGTGGCATCCCTCGCTGGGGGGGAAGAAGGGTGTCGAAATAGGACGTAACCTTCTTTCACAGTACATATCCGGTTACAACACGAGTATCACAGTCAAAACACACCGCGGCAGCATCCCCTCCCAGCCACTTATCGGAGAGGCGTTATCCAGACTTAACATAACCGTCGCCGCACCACGGCTCAATCTTCCAGGAGGGGATGAAGACGACAGGTCACATTTCATCCGTGATGCTACCTTTCACATTTTCTCTTCAACGGCGACCTTCACACTCGTCTCACCACTGCAGCACGAAACCATTTACATCGAATACATCAATGCCACAGCGCTTTATAACCATACGGAAGAGGTCGGGCGTATCGAGTATGATCTGCCCTTTGCAGCACCGCCGGGGTCATCACAAACGCCAAAACTGCCTGTCGATTGGTCCCTCGACTCGGTCGGGTACGAGCGGCTTCGGCAAGCACTCGGTGGCGAGTTGAAGCTAGACGCAAAAGCCGTTGTGGGTATCAGGCTTGGCATGTGGACTGAGACGCTGTGGTATGACGGCAAGGGCATCGGTGCTAGTGTGAGATTATGAAGGCCGTCTCTAGTATTTGGTCATGGTGTTTTTCTTTTTGGTCTCCTTTGTCTTTGGGTACGGTTTGGTTCGGGGTTTTGTGGAGTTGGGGATGCCATATAAGATGGGGATACCATATAAGATGGGGTGGTTATATGGATATGGGGTGTGGACACAAGTAGACGGAGTATATATGTATGTAATTACATGGGTACCACAAGTATGTAACATGATGGAGCACATGTTTCTCCATCAAGTAATCCGACCCGACCAGGAAACAAGCGCCAGTGGTTTAGTGGTAAAATCCATCGTTGCCATCGATGGGCCCCGCGTTCGATTCGCGGCTGGCGCAAATGCCGACTCATCTCATCCGAGGTGATACACCTTTTGGCTTTGTTTGGCTATCTTTGATGTTTGAACTGAGATGCATGCTTTGGGTAAAGTACAGGTTAGGTAATCTACCCACAGCTCGGTACCATGATTTTTCCACCCTCTAAAAGAGGGTGGCCATTAATTCCTTGACACAGGGAATCTTGAAGCTGTAGAATGAATTTCGAACGGGTGCGGGACTTTGGAAAGCTTGGGTCAAATCACTGGTGCTGTAGGGTACGCAGGTGTATATGGTACGGGGGTTTTGTTTGGACTTTCTAATTGTGCGTCAAGTACAGAGTATTTTTTCATAAAGTACAGATCGCCGAGCAACCACTTCAGCCACTGACAACCCTATTTGCCTCCTCGTTTCCCTCCAACTATTATACAAAAAGTTCAACGGCTATGCAAAGGCGGTGTTACACATCGAAACAGGACATAAAATATTGCTACAAACTCGCATAAACCCCCTTTATGTCATTACCCTCGCCACCTTCTCATTCTTCTTGACAAACCGCATACTCTTTCTCGGCCTTCCCTTCGTCGTCTCTTTTGCCTTGTTGATCAGCCACGCGTTCATAGGTCGGCGCGCGGCCACAAAGCGACCCTCGGGCGTGTACACGTCGATGACGGGCCAGTTGAGCTCCTCTTCAACCTCTTCAACCTCTTCCTCCTCGACTGGTTGCTGTGGCTCGGCCTTCGGCTTGTTGAATGCTACCTCAAAGGGATCTGACAGGTCCAGGCTTTCTAGCCTGTTGGGGTTTTGCGGCTTGTTCTTCTTTTGCTGACTGAATTCGGGAAAGCGGTCCAGGGTCTCCAGGCGGTTGTGGTCGGCTCTCTGCTGGACGGGGAATTTCCTTTGGACAGGTGCTGTATTCCGGGCTGGTTCGGATAGATCCAGGAACCCCAGGCGGTCGGAGCTGGCGCTTTCCGCGGTCTGTTCGTCTTGACTCTGTCGTTTTTTTGGCGTGGCCACCAACTGCTTCGCCCGCATCTGAGCTACGACCTCAACCCAGCCACAGCCCTCGATAAGGATATCGATGGAAAACACGCGGAAAGGCAGCTTCTCAACAGGGAGGTTGGCGGCGTTCTTCCGGGTAAGGGGACCAGCCCGCTGCCTCGTGACGTCGTAGCGGAGCGGGAAGGCTCCCGCGAGCTTGATCTTCTCGCTTGCCTCAGGGACGGAAATATTCTCTACATTGATCGACTCCCTGTCTGAGCGGTCAGGTGGGGGTGCTTTTCGCTCCTGGATACACTCGGCCTTCCAAGTAGCTGTGGCGTGTTCGTTGAGCGGGGTGAAGTTATATGTGAGGAAGTCCACGCCGGGAGTCTGAGGGGTGAGACGGATAAAGCCACCGAGAAGTAATGATTTGTGAGTATGTAGGACGTGCTGCTCCGGTGTTATGCGACTCTTCATAATTAAAGAAGAGCGGTGTTCCTCTTGTACGTGCTTTTCCAGGTCGCTTCTGGGAAGACCTGGAAGGTCGATCAGTTCGCCTTTTCCTTTGCCGAACGATAATCGAATCGGGGAGGCCGTAGTTCCAGGCAAAGACGAGACGAGAGGCATCTCCGGGTACTCTATCTCTGGCTGGGCTGGCGGCAGAAGAGAGCACTCGGGGTCCGGAAACTTGTGCCAGTCCCGGTCGGCGTCTGTGAATTTCCCACTTGGTTCGGGAAACACTGGAATAACAATTTTGTGCTTGAGAGGCTTTTCATCCATCTTCCCCTTTGGGAAAACGGCCCCGAAAAGCTGACTCTTGCCAACGTTCGCCTTGCCAACCATCCATCCACCACCACCGCGGTGGAAGATCTCCTCTTTCATAACCCTGGTCCACCAATTCCTCCTTGAACTGACACACTTCACATTGCCCAACCTCACATCGGGGCCTACCCTGCCGAGGGCTTCTCGGAGGACCTCCCTTAAATAAGGCATCAGGTGATCCACATCTTCCTTCTTGGCACCCAGAAGATCTGATCGAGTGATGATGAAGCTCATTTCTGTCTTTCTGTTGGAATAAAACTTGGCGTTTCTCGACCGCCGATTGTGAGAGCGCAAGGGCATCATGTCTAGGAGTTGGGAAATCTTGGGAAGCAGTGACATGGGAAAGTCGGCCGCGTCCAACACGTGGTAGACATGGTTGTACTTGTAAGGCGACTCGGATATCGTATCCCGTATAGAATCTACGCTGGGATGGAAGATAGAGGTTCCAGTATTGTGATGAACCAGACTGTGACACCGGTCGCAGAGAGGCGTGCGGGGCGAGGAGGGGGTAGAATCAAGAGTGGCAGCCATCAAAGGCTCGAGATTTGGGACGAGCGTTTCGAGATGGATGCCCTGGTTCGCGAGGGCTTCGAGATCGATGTCACGGAGGGTCGCCTGAACAACCTCATCGTCCCTCCGAGGCCGTACCTCCTCTTGTTCAACAAGGCCTAGGTATTCCTTCACCAATCGTCGCGACAGGTCGAAGTAGCCGGCCTGGCCAGAAAGAGTTGTTTGCGATAGCGCACCGCAGCCGGAACATTGCAGCGGCAGTGTATTGGAAGGCCCGGTGCTTAAATGGGGTGTTCCTGTTTTTGGAACCTGGACGTGCAGTCTGCGAACGTGGAGTGAGGGGCCAGACTGGCGAGGGCGCGGGCGAAAAGTATCGAGCGGCGAGCGGCGCGAAGCAGGGCAGAGGAAAGCGGGAGGCGCTGCTGGCGGGTTATAGCGCTCGATGTGGAAGACTCTCCCTAACCATCTCGAGGAGAGGGTGCGACTTGCTTGCATCTGCATGGCGGCGTGCTGTGATGCTGCGACTAGGTCGTTCGTCAAACTGCTCTGCTGCAATTAGTTGCCAGAAAAAATTCAGGGCGCAGCGCGTTTCCTTGCGTCTGCTGCGGCAGGCAAATCCCCACACCCGACGGCCGGTATTAGCGCATTAGTTCCCGGCAGGCGAGGGCGGTGAGCTGGAAGAGCCTATGTTGTCTTGGCAGGCGCCGCCAGGCGAGACCAAAAATTTACAGATTGACAGCCCCAGCAATCGACCTCAACCGTCACGCATACCCTCGCCCTCGACATCCCGCGACACACCCGAGGCCAAGCCCTCGACATTTTTCAAGATGGTTGGCGTTATAAGGCGCATGCACCACCTGAAGGATGTGAGTGCCCCTAACTGGACCAACACTCTTTGCTCGTGCTAATTATCATATTTCCGTAGAAGGTAAATTGACCATCGACCTCGTCGCGCGACGGGCTACCAAGTGAAATTTCAGGCGACAGCACTGACAGGCCTGCTTTCAGATCCTAGCACTCCGGACTGGGCCAGGCGCGGCTATTCTTCCTGAAAATGTGTCCCGGATACACATCGAGTTCTGCCACAGGATGAACGGAGGGCATATGGGGCCAAGGTGTGTTTCACTGCAGACAGCGCTGGGAACAAGAAATTTGGAGTCAATTGGGCTATGTTGGCTAAAAGTTATTGCGTAGGAAGTTTTGGCAGGAAAATCTCCCCAAGATCAAGTTCTGGAATCCTGCCGTTCCCATCATCGTCAACAGGTTAGAGATTCTTGATGGGCCGGCGAAGATGACGATATACTTCCGCGACAACCAGAAATCGGCGCCCAGCACACAATCGACTATTCAACTCAACTCGTCGTCGACGGGAACTTCCCCGGCACCCGTGCCTGCCGATGGCGAGCGGACGGTAGTGGTGGATATGAAGGCGCGCCACTCGACCGAAATCCTTTCCGACTTTCTGGCGCTGACATCTGCGGTGCCGGTAAAAGCGACGCCCCAAGAAGATATTGAGATGCGCGAGCTGGAGGACTTGAAGCGGAGGGGTGAAATCGACCGGGCGGAGACGCGCAAGACACTCGAAGCCGAGAGGAGGGAGAAGGCCCGTCTTGCGCTGGCCATGAACGAGGCTGCGTCCATCAAGGCTGCGGCGACGTGAGCATGATGTTGTTGTACGTGTATATCATCTGTACATTAATGCAGAAAGGCATTCTGCTGGGGCACGCGTCAAGCCTCTCCCGTGGTGTGAAGGCTGTTATGTCAAATCAACAACGATGAGCAGTTCCGTCCATTATATCACTATACGGCTGCCATCTTACAAACTCTTACAATATATACAAACTATCACTGCTACCTGAAATCTTGATGCGGCATGTGTCCCAGATGAAGATTGTGAGAGCAGATTCCTAAAATTTAGTCGACAAAGAATGGAAGCTGGTACTAAGGTGAGAGCTGGGTAGCTTATACAGTTTGTTAGTGCGCGTTATTAAGGCTAGGTAGAGCGCTGAAAACGCTGAAAAGGTCATTAGTCTGACGGAAGAGGTGCAGCCGCGCTGGGCTTCATGGTGGTGCGGCTATGACATGTGCATACCATTTCAAGGGTATAATCAATCAGGTATTGGCTACCCGCATTTGAACATTCCCTCAGCTGTCCTGACTGAGTGGGGGTATTCGGGGTATATGTGGAGGATATGACTTTCAATAACAAGGGAGCCGCCTTGTCTTGATACTTAACAATTCAACGCATATTGAGTCAGATTGGAGAATGTTAACGGTTTGAATTGAAAGCTCGGATACATTTCCTGAGAAACCTGGTGGGCCATCTTGCGCATCAGTGGGGAGACTAGCCAACTAGGATTGGGGTACGTGGGGACCTCAGCTGGCGCCACTGGTAGCAACTCAGCCCAGCTCCTGGCACTTGACAGGGATGTCACGCCAAGACTCCTTCGAAGGGGGAAAAAGGCCACGAAGTGTCCCGATCCCATCATCCCTTTTCCCTCCAGCTCAGCGCTGCAAGTTTGACTCTCTCCTTCGGCTGCTCGAGATCGTGTCCTGCTGTTTTGCGCGGGCATTGATGTTTTGGCACTGACTCTACCATTGGTTTGCCGACCTCAAAGAGCTGAAGCTGCGAGGTGTCCCTAACGGGCTTTCTTTCTTCTGACCATCACTTATTTTCCATTCCCGTACGGATACACTCTTTTTACCCGTTTTATAATTCGCCTCGCAATAGCACCGCCCGAGGCTACCCAAAAACACCCGCGACCGCAACACCGTGGTAGTCTGAAGACCAGCGAGCAAACTCCCCTCGAACCCGAGTGACATCCACCATGGCTGGCGCCGCCGAAAAGGCCGCCGTCGTGTCCGGCATTGATGCTGGCGACGCAGCCCGAAGACGCAATGTGGCTCCTCCCCAGCCCGCCGCGGTCAAACCCGTCGAGGTTGACGACAAGAAAAAGGCAGCACCTAAGGTCTGTACCCGCACCCCCTCCCATGTGTTACTTCCAGATGGGCAACTATCAATGGCAATGCCCTCGGACGCTGCCAATCACTTGTATTGCGACAGCTTGCGACTCGGCGCTGAATGTGATGCTGACAATGTTTGTTGCAGGGGCCCTCCTTCCTCAGCATCCTCGACCAGTCCGAATGGATTATCGCACCCATAATCTTCACAGCCCTCGCCTTCTTCACACGATTCTACAAGATCGGCCTCTCAAATATTGTGACTTGGGATGAAGCTCAGTTAGTCCAGCGACCAGCACCCCCCTTTGCGCCGTTCCTGCCGCTAACTGGATGCAATCCACAGTTTTGGAAAGTTTGGTAGCCATTACCTGAAGCAGGAGTTCTACTTCGACGTTCATGTAAGTATACAAGTCTACCACTCGTTGACTCTCGCTAACACACAACAGCCCCCCGCTGGAAAGCTCCTCGTCGGCTTGAGCGGATACCTCGCCGGCTACAATGGGTCGTTCGAGTTTAAGTCTGGCGACACGTACCCACCCGAGATCAACTACACCTTCATGCGCCAGTTCAACGCCTTTTGGGGAGCTGTCTGCGTCCCCATGGCATACTGGACCGCCAAGACACTCAACCTCAAGCGTCCCACCGTCTGGCTCGTCACTCTCATGGTTCTCTGTGAAAACTCGTACACCACCATCAGCCGCTTCATCCTCCTCGATTCGATGCTGTTGTTTGGTACCGTGCTCACCACTCTCTGCTGGGCCAAGTTCCACGCTCAGCGTAAGAACAACTTTGAGCCCGAGTGGTTCTTTTGGCTGTTTATGACCGGTCTCAGCATTGGGTTTGTGACTAGCATTAAGTTGGTCGGACTATTTGTAACCGCCCTCGTCGGCCTTTACACGATTGAGGATCTCTGGGCCAAGTTTGGCGACACCAAGATGCCCGTTGTAAGCTTCAACCCTAGCGGTCTCTTTTTGGCTAGTATTCTGACAAGTTTGTAGACCGAGTTGGCCGCGCACTTCGTGGCTCGCGTTGTCGGGCTCATCATTCTGCCCCTTTTGGTCTATCTGCTCAGCTTCGCCATCCACTTTGCCGTTCTCACCAACAGCGGGCCTGGCGATGCGCAAATGTCTTCTCTCTTCCAGGCTAACCTGAGGGGCACTGAAGTCGGCAGAGACAGCCCGCTTGAAGTTGCATTTGGATCCCGAGTGACTATCAAAAACATGGGATATGGCGGCGGTCTCCTCCACAGGTATGTAATTAAACCAACCCTGCAAATTCCGGGGGTGCTAATATCTCCACCAGTCACGTCCAAACTTACCCCGAGGGTTCAGGTCAGCAACAGGTAACTTGCTATCACCACAAAGATGCCAACAACGACTGGTTTTTCTACCCCAACCGTAGGGACGCCGACTATAACCCTGACGAGGAGCCGCGCTTTATTGGTAACCATGATACCATCCGCCTGATCCACGCCCAGACCGGCCGCAACCTGCATTCTCACGAGATTTCTGCTCCCCTTACTAAGGCTGACAAGGAAGTCTCTTCGTACGGCAACCTCACTGTTGGCGACGAGAAGGACCACTGGAAAATTGAGGTGATCAGTGACGCAGCCTCGAGGGATCGCAGCAAGATCCGCACACTCACCACAGCATTCCGCTTGAAGCACGAAGTGCTAGGATGCTATCTTCGTGCTGGAAACGTCAACCTTCCCCAGTGGGGCTTCAAGCAGATTGAGGTCACCTGCACTAAGGATAACAAGCCCCGCGATGCTTATACTCACTGGAACATTGAGGCTCATACCAATGAGAAGCGTAAGTTGACCAATATGCCGACGAATGTTCGTTTTACTGACTCCATGCAGTCCCCCCTGCCGACCCTGGCAAGTATCGGTCGCCGTTTTTGAATGATTTTATTCACTTGGTATGTATTCTCATCTGTACCATTACCGCAAGCATGATCCTGACCCTTCTAGAATGTGGCCATGATGACCTCGAACAACGCTCTGGTTCCCGATCCTGACAAGCAGGACGACCTGGCATCGCAGTGGTGGCAGTGGCCCATCCTCAACGTCGGCTTGAGAATGTGCAGCTGGGACGACAATACTGTCAAGTACTTCCTTCTCGGCAACCCCCTCGTGTACTGGGGCTCCACTGCCGGCCTTGGCATCTTCGCCTTTCTCGTTGTCTGGTATACCATCCGCTGGCAGAGAGGTTACAAGGAGCTTTCCCAGGACGACATCGACCAGATCCACTATGCCGGTGTCTATCCCGTCATTGGATGGTTCCTGCACTATCTGCCGTTCGTCGTCATGGCTCGTGTTACCTACGTGCATCACTACTACCCGGCCCTGTACTTTGCCATTCTCGAGTTCGGCTTCCTTACCGACTGGTTCTTGAGCAACCGCAAGAAGTTGGTGCAGTACAGCATCTACACCATCCTCGACGCCACCGTCATTGGTCTTTACATCTACTTCATCCCGATCTGCTGGGGCATGACGGGCAACAACAAGCAGTACAGCTACATGAAGTGGTTCGGCGGCTGGAGGATGTCGGACCCTGTTGTGTAAGGATGTTTGCTTGTTCCTCAGGAAACGGAATAGACGTGACGGGATGGTGTTTAGGTGTGACGACGGTCTCGTCGTGCCTGGCAAGGGGCATATTGTAATATCATGTTTCCAGGCCACGCCTTACCTCTTCTCTCTCTCACACACATGACTTGTTCATCTAGGGTTGGGTCGGTTAGCAAGCATACAGGGGAAAAAAGTAAATGGAGGAGGAGGAGTTCTATGGCAAACTAAACCGGGATATTTATGCGACGAGAAGAAGCTGGGGACAGGCCAGTTGGGAAAGAGGATAAAAAGGGGGAAAGGCAAATGTCCCCCTGCAATGTAATACGGAGAAGATACTGTTGTGTCTCTTATGTCATGTCAAGAGTCCTTGGGAACGGGGGGTGTGGCCTAGATCTCTGTCTCGCTACTACGATTCTGTTGCTGTAGTAGTGTGTTTTACTATGTATGTGATTTGTGTGAGAGAATGCAAGCCGGGTTTGGGTGATGAAGTACTAAAACAAAAGTGCCTGCAACCAGCTAACCTCCTTGCGCTGCCTGCTTTGTACACTATATCCTCTTACGGAAGCAACTTTCCAGGGGTATCATAGTTTGTGTGTGCGCGTGTATCTTTTGTGTTTGCTTCCTGGTTCCCTCGGTGATTTTCCTGCCTTTGTGTTGTTACATTACATTGGCTACCCCGTCTTCGGTTTGTAGACTCAAGGATGAATAGTGGAAACGGAATGGACGGCAACGAAATGGAACACATGGGGTTAACAGCAGCCGCCAGCCGCCTTCTTCTCCTGCAGCCGGACCGGACGACTGCCCGCGCCGCCGGCCGCCGGGCCCTTGACACCCGACCTCCGGTCGTTGAGGTCGTACTTGCCTGCCTGGATGTTCTGGTATATCCGCTCGGCGACGCGCATGAAGGCTTTTTCCACATTCTCGCCACTCTTGGCGCTCGTCTCGACGTACTCCAGCACGCCGTTGCGGCGGGCCCACTCCTCGGCTTCTTCGCGCGTCACCTCGCGCTTGTTGATATCGTCCTCGCCCTCAGGCTGGGCGAGGTCGGCTTTGTTGCCGACAAGCACGACGACGATGTCGGGCTCGGCGATTTGCCGCAGGTCGTTGAGCCAGTCGGTGACGTGCTGGAACGTCTGCTTGCGGCTGAGGTCGAAGACGAGAAGGGCGCCCGAGGCGCCGCGGAAGTACGAGCGCGTGACCGACTTGTATGTCTCTTGGCCGGCCGTGTCCCAGAGGGAAAGCTTCATGTGTTTCTGTGGCGGCAGGTCGGTGGCGGGGGACGTCGTGCGCGAGGTCGTCGGGGGTGGTGGCAGCCCGCTCGCCTCCGTGACGGCCGTCGTCGATGTGGAGGAGGGGTCATCGGAGGGGGAGAGGGCGGCCTTGGCCGTGGCCGTGTTGCTGTGCGGCGGCCCCACGGGCACGATGCGCGAGCCGAACTCTACACCGATCGTCACATCGTGGTGGGTCACGAAGCGGCCCTCACAGAGTCGGATCGTCAGCGACGATTTACCGCAGCCTGAGTCGCCGATGCATACGAGCTTAGCGATGTAGTCCCAGGGAGCGGAGGACATGAGAAGCGAGGGGGGGGGGGGGCAGAAAAGGGGCTGCACCGGATCGAGGGGGGTCTGTGTCTGGGATCTGGTCTTAGATCTGGAATGGGGTCTCTGCTGAGGTTGGCAGCTGAGGGCGATGGTCCGGAGGCTTTGGCTTGGGATCCTCTTGCTAGCTGGATCGCTATTCTTCGTTGGTGGTGCAGGGCGGGTGTGCAGGGCGGGCGGGTCGAGATCTGGTTGGCTGACTGGGGCTCCGTTGTCCGACTCAGGTTGACTTATTCGATTGCTGAGATGCTTGCTCGCTTGACTCAGGCTCCGCAGGATAAACTATAGATGCAAGCCCGCGTGGCAATGGCATGCACTGAGAAACTAGGCGTGCTAAAAGTGGGACAGAGTCTTAGACGCGAGGTTAGAATGCGGGAAGACGATGGCAGCGATGAAAGTCGACTTGCTTGTTGAGCTCCAGATTGGCAGCGCCAGCACTGACTCTGTTTTCGTTGCACTCGGGTGGATCAGCAGGTGGGCTGGCCCTTGCAAACACAGGCTTTGCCTGACAGCCAGCAGCTGACAGGGTTCACTATCAGTGACGCAACGGCCGATAACGGCCTAAGGCGTAAGCCTAGGCTCCCCTCGAGCCGCTTGGAGCACGTGTCCGGGCTAGCTCAGGTAGCGTCCGGTGTCAGGCGACAGCGACAGCTGTCTCTCTACCTTTCACCTTTCATCCGAAGGTGACCAGACAAAGACTGCGAGCAAAAGAAAGCAAATTTTTTGACCTTGAGCAGATACTGTGGCTTTCACATATTAAGCACATTCAGGGCGATTCAACAGTCTTAGCTATGCTGCACGTAAATATCGGCTAGCAACGGATGCAAGGCTGTTTCTCGTGTTTTTCCTCGTAGATGCATAATACAAGGATAAGGTACAAGTCCCATCTCACCAATCGGGAATGCGGGTTTTGGGGTACAGAGAGTGGGTCATCCATCGGCAAGCAGTCACGTCTGCCGCCATGAGCAATCCGTTGGCTGCCTGTCCAGCTCCACCTGCCCTCTTTCTTCGTCCGCAATCGCCCTGCCAGGGCCTTTCCACCTCCGACTCCAAACCACCTAACGGCTCCGACTTACTGGGCTCTGCACGCCTCACGCCGACATTTCAGATACCGCGATTATCTGATCTGAATAGTGCTGCACTAAGCAGTATTTCCGTGCACTGGTGTCGGCTGGTGAATGCCACGTTCAACTGCGTATTAGCTAGCTGAGCCCAACCACGGTCATCCTTACTGCACCGGATCCCAACCAACCGCCAGCAGCCGACCAGCGGGCCCTCTAACCACGACCGCCCCCCCGCAACACTGGTGTCGCCGTCATCCTTTCCGCAGACCCCTCTCAACTGATTCCGCCCTTGGCACCCCATCCAGTGCAGCTCTTACTGAGATTTGCCCGTGTGTAAGGGACCGATACCCTCTTCTGGGGGGTGCTTGGTCCTGTTGACATGTTCTCCGAATGTGAGTCGATCCGGCAAATTCACCCCTCATTCTGCCGGCCCCCGGACTAATCTCGCACCGGCAGATGCTTCCAGGTTCCTGGCACAGTCCCAGTCCCGGCTTTCCAACTTCGGCCAGGCAGATGGTGGTGAGAGGTCATACCGCCAGCCTTCGGACTGGACAGGCCGAGGAACAAGAGTAGGAAGGCAGTCGTACCTAGGCCGAGGAGCTAGCGGAAACCCTTACCAGCCCAGCGGCTCCCGCTTTGGAAACCTCGCCACCTTTGGTTCCCGGTATGCTGCTCAAGATGCACCGCTGTTCCAAGCTGCACTCGAGAACGAAGAGGAGGAGGAGGAGGAGAGAGACCGGGAGGCGGCAGACCTATATGCCCTGCAGCGATCACGACGTGTCTTCGCCGTAAGCCGCCTAGACGAAAGCACTGAGACGGATCACGATAACAGTCATGCCTCACTAGAGCAGAGCCAGGATTATGAGGAAACAATCGGCGATCGTTTACGGGGCATCCGAAGTAGCTGGAATGGCGCCAGAAGCTTCACCCGTCGACCCCAAGATGCCCAAGGCTCAAGGAACGATATGGGGGGGCTGGGGCGCAAGGACTCGGACGAAAGCGACGAGAGTAAGGGTCTCATGGAGGACGTCGGGTTAGAATCTGTTATGGCCGACAGCGAACCCCCAGCCGATCTGACCACGGAGAATCCGGCGGATAGCTCGCCGCCGGCCTTTCAGAAGTTCAAGTCAGCGGGTACCCCGGCACGGTATCCTCTTCGAAGAGACTCCTTTCAGGACTCAGAGCTGGGGATGCATCGCCCCCCCAGTTCTGCCGACACGAACCTCAATGCAGCCCCAGCCGCCGCCCTTGCCACTGACGAGATCTTCAGACATGATGCCTTCTTTGCCTGGATATACTTGATTGCCCAGGCATCTATGCTGTCTACCTTTGTACTTGTTTTCCTACACACAAATGGCAAGCCACCACTTGGAGACACGATATACACCACTCTTCGGGCCTCCTTCAACATGCTAGCGGTCGATACGCTGGTCTCCATCATCGTGTCTCTCGTGTGGCTGGCGGCTTTGAGGTCGTTCGTCAGGTCCTTGGTTGCCCTTGTCCTGGTAGCTGTACCGGTTATTCTCATTTCCTTTTCACTATACCCCTTCATTTCCAGCTACCAGTCAACCACTGGTAGTTCAAAGTTTCAGGACCTTGTAATGAGGTGGGCAGCTATTGTTCCTGCTGTGTCTGCGGTGGTCTGGCTGTACCTAGTCTACAAGGGTCGCTTTGCTCTGAAGTCGGCCATCGACATCCTCGAGTTCTCCAGCCGGATCTTGGCTGCGAACTCGGCACTTGTGCTGGTCGGCATGGGGTGTCTGGCAATCATCGTCCTCTGGACGTGGGCTTGGCTTCTCATGTTTACTAGGATATTTCTCGGGGGCAGCTTCTCGAACACACTCTCGAGGTTTATCATCAGTGCATCAAGCTGGTGGCTAGGGATCTATTTTGTGCTCATGTACATTTGGACTCTCTCCATCATTTCCGGCGTCCAGCGCAGCACCACCGCAGCGACGGTGTCCCAGTGGTATTTCCACCGCAATGCGGTTCCGGCACAATCCACTACGGTCGTGGTCTCGGCTGCACTGGGACACTCGCTCACAACGATATTTGGCTCGATCAGCCTGTCGACCCTGTTGGCCCTCGGAATCCGCCTGCCACTGCTTGTGTTGCCCCAGCGCGCGTCAAACATCATCAGCATGTTTGCGTACTCATTCGTGCCAACTCCGATTGCGGCACTAACGAATCCCTTAACACTCACATATGCTGCCATTCACTCTCAGACACTGGCTATCTCGGCAAGAGGACTCACACAAATGGACTTTTTGTCCCCTCAGCGGCCGACCACCACGCTGACACCAGCGTCCCTCCCGTCGGGTCATAACAGATATTCGCCACTACTTCCATATAGGCTGGCCAAGTTGATCCTCCATGCGACGCGGTTCATCATGGCCATCGCCCTAGGCTTTGCGGGCTGGGTTATAACCGCACGACAATTGAACATCGAGCGGCCCAACGGACTAGGAATACGGGGCAGCGCATATGCATACGTGGTCGGCCTGATTGCGAGTTTCATCGGCTGGGGTATACTGGGAGCGATGGAGGGCATCCTCAGCGGAATTGTCGATGCTGTGGTTATTTGCTACGGCAGCGAGAAGCGCATGGTGACGGGCGGCGGTGGCTATTGCATGGAAGCGGCGGCCCTGTTCGGTGATCGGAGGGCGGAGAGAGAAAGGGACGAGCTTTACTAAGTCTTTTTCAGCGCGGCGTTTTTTGTCTTCCGGCGCAGTCCTAGTCTGGGCATATTCGACAGACTGGGGGGTATATTCGACCTTTGGACTATGGTAGAAGCAATGGTGGTGCATCGTCATGAATGGTAGACAGGAGACATTATGGGGTACCGGTACCAATCAGTCGGATGTTTGTAAACATCGCAAGCGGTAGGTGCTAGGTTGCATAGCAAAGGGTAGAGTGCATTCTAGAGGCAGTTCTACTAGGTTGTATTGTATTTAACATATGTTTGGTAAATGTCTTTGACATTAGGTCGTGTCCACACTGCTATTCGGAAAAAGCATGGCGTCACGATAGCAGTTGGTTGGCAGCATTGCTGGGCATCCTCGGCTTACGGGTTTTGTCGATGATACCGGTGGTGGATTGATAGATAGTCAAGCACCTGAGTAATCAGATGACCCAGTGCGTTGTGGCTCCAGACGAGGGAAAGCAGAGGCGAAGCGCGGCGAATAACAGCACAGCCCCAGAGCCACGCATTCGTGGAGGCAGAGAAGGCAGGTGTCGCACTCAAGGTGGCGGCCTCAATCCGCGCCTGCCTTGCCCGGTGCCCTACCCAGCTGCTCTCCTTCCTTAGGCTTGCTTCAGGCGGCTGCCTATCGGCGAACTGTTCACTGCCGTCTACTGCTATCGAAACCTAAGCGAACCCCAAATCTCGCCTTCCGGCCCAGTACGCACTTGACCAGATAGGCACCGAGAACGAAATACCACTTCCTTCTAGATCACGCAAAGCAACTTGCCGGGAGCCGGAAGGAGGCTGTGCTCGGGTTGTTGCGTATGACTTGTCTCCGCCGCCTCCCAACCATTGAAGCTCGACCTTTTCTAGAACCCACTCCGAGACATCGACAGTACCACTGCCTACCTAACATATCGCTAACTGCTAGAGGACTCCTTCGGCCTCTGCTCCTATAAAAGTGTGTGGCTAATATTGCGCTCGTCCTCGATTCAGTCCTTTGTTTTTTACACCACTGCACGACTCGACCCCTCCAACTCGAAACCCATCTCTTACAGACTACCACAAGACCGCCTAGCACCTACATACCCCTCACTCAGTCAGCGACCCCGCTACGGAAGAGCTCCCACCAGAACTTCCCACTTAACACACCCAAAAATCAGAGGAGTATAACCGATAGCAGCCTTATTTCCCAACGGTTCAACATCATGGCCGACTTTGAGGCTCCCCAGGGACCTCCCCCTCCCAAGGTACCCGAGGGATGGATCGCGCGCTGGAACGATCAGTACAAGGAATGGTAAGAAGTGCTCTCGCTGTCGAGTTATTCGCACACCCCTCCCCCTGCTGCGATGACCGAAGTGGCGCATCAAGCGTTGGCCCCTGGGCCGCGGATGCCAAGACATTCAACAGAACACAAGAGGCTGACCGCAAATGGCTGCAGGTTCTACGTCAACACATACACAAAGAAATCGCAATGGGACAAGCCGACCGAGGCCGCGCGCCCGCCGCACGACGATGGTGCACCTTCCGGCCCGCCGCCGCTCTATGCGCCCAGCGATGACAAGCCAGCGCCGACGGACACCAAGATCAATCCATACGATGACTCCAGCGCGCGTGGCCATGGCGGTTCCTCGTCGGCAAACGAGGACGAGGACGCTAGACTCGCCCGCCAGCTTCAGGCCGAGGAGGACGCCCGAGCACGCGGCTCGTTCGGTTCCTTCGCCACCGGCGCCGGTGCTGCCGGCGCTGCGGCCGCCTATGCCAGCCCGCCCCCACAGAGCGGTTCGCCCTATCCGAACCAACTTCCGCCGCGGCCTAACGACATCGCCGAGAAGGGCAAGGGTCTCTTGGGCAAGCTGTTCGGTGGTAAGAAGACGGGCGGCAGCGGCCACGGCGGCAGCGGCGGTGGCCTTGGCGGCCTCAGCGGGCTCATGAGCGGCGGCGGACACCAGTCGAGCGGCTATGGCCAGCAAGGATACCCGCAACAACAGGGCTACGGAGGTTACCCGCCGCAACAGGGATACGGAGGCTATCCGCCGCAACAGGGGTACGGGGGCTACCCCCAGCCGGGGTACGGAGGCTACCCGCAACAACACGGCGGCGGGTTTGGTGGGTTTGGTGGTGGTCATCAACAAAAGCCGCAAAAGAGCGGCGCCGGCATGGGCATGGCGGGCGGCGCAGCGCTGGGTGTTGGCGCTGGTCTCGTCGGCGGCATGCTCATTGCCGATGCGATTGATGACCACCAAGACGAGGCATACGAGCAGGGCTATGGTGAGTTACTCTATTGCTAATTTTCCGATTTCCAGGACTGTGCTGATTCGTATCTACAGATGATGGTGCTGGTGGTGACGACTTTGGCGGTGGTGATTTCTAAATTAAACAAAGGGCGTAATCGCGGTAGAGAGCTGATGGGTGGCGATGGGATATCTGCCTTGAACATTGAAACGTTGGGCTGAGGAAAATTGCGAGGCGCTTGACTCCTATGGCCTTTTTGGACCATGGAACTGTTTACTTCTTCTACCTCCTGTTTTAGCTAGCCTTCTCATTCCCCCTTTCCCTTTTCCTGATATCAAGGCAGGCGAGCCTTGGAGCAAGTTTTCCAAGCTTTGAGTCGTCACAATACGATGCGCGTCACTACTACTATTCCCGAGGTTGCATGGCGAGGCGTGGAGCGACGCAGTAGGCTGCGTAGTGGAGGTGGGATGACGGAATACTCGTACATAGCATGATGGAATGAATTGCAGGCTTTACAAGGCTGATGACATGACGTGATCTTGCGAACCGAACTCGATATAGGCAATGCAGTTGTCAAAGGTTGCACGCGCCAGGCTGTTTCATCACATTCCACCAAGGCCTACTCGTGATGGTAGGTCCCATGGTAGTGCTACTCATTGTAGGGCTCGCATAATCGGGGCAGCTAGGCGTGTCTGGGAAGTGGGAGGTTTGGTTGTCGTTGTAGGGTACGCCAAATCCCAGTCGATGTAAGGGACGTGGGGAGCGAGGCCGATTGGACTTGATGATACACCCAGGCTCTCTCTCCTGATCTAAACCCTGCCCTAGCAAAGCCCCGTCTAGCCATGACCCGTTGCACAACCCAATTGCATTGTGCCCACATGCATTAACAACTTCTCAGCAGTGCTCATCTCTTTTTCCTGCTCTCTCCCTTTCCCGAGCTAGTCGTCGCCCCGGAGCCCGACCCTGAACCGGCCTCGTCCTTCTTGGACGACCCGGCCAGGAAGCCGGCCACGTCGAAGTTGCCAACACCGGGTCCGCCCGACGTAGCACCCATTATGCTGTTCATGGGGTTGGTCTTTTGGCGTTCTTCCCACTCAGCGCGCATCTCGGGGTCCACTAGTTCCGCGTCAGCTGCCGTTCCAGAATCAAGACCATCCATGGGGACCTACTGTTGTCCACGAGATACGGCATCCCGATGAAGATACCCATGCTCACCAACCCGAGCAAGATCATGGGGTTCTTCAAAATCGACAACACCGAAACTATCCCGCGTTAGCCCCCCTCCCCCCCATCGTTTCCTTGGAGAAAAAAGCTCACATTTACTCCTCTCCATAAAATACCCCTTCCCCCCCAACACCCTCACCTCAAGCCCCCCCTCCCCAACGGGAACCGCCTCCCCCTTGTTACCCCAATCATTCCCGCGGAACGTCTCCCACGCCTGCACCCGCAGCCCGTCGCTCTCGATCTCGGGCACCACATCGACCCGCAGCGGCGCGAACGCGTGCGTCGCGCAGTGCACGTCGACCAGGTACGAGCCGGCCGAGACGTTGCGAAAGACAAAGGTGTTGGCGACGGTCAGCGGCGCTGACTTGGCCTTGTGGAGGGACGAGAGCGTCGCGTGGGTGGCGGGCGCGAGGGTGTTGGGGTTCGGGAGGAGGGGGTGCGAGGCCGGGAGGCGGAGGGTTATCGTTGTTGTTGCTGCTGTTTGCGGGGAGGCGACGGCGAGGGTGAGGAAGGAGAAGAGCGGGAGGAGTGGGTTGAGGCGCATTGTTGCGGTTGCGGTGGTTGGTTGAGGTTGTCGCGGTGGTGGTGAGTTGGTAAAGGGGACACGGGACGGGAGGTTTGGAGCTCTGACGAAATGCGGCGGTCGGCGCTGTAGAGTGTGGCAGGGGTTGTGATTGGCGGGCCTTTGCAGCGGGTCGCGGGCTTTTCTCCTACCTGGAGACGATCACTCATCATTTAATGATTACGTTCAAATCGATTTGATTTCTAACATCAACTAGACTCGCAAAGTTTTCTCAACCTGTTCACTTCACATAATCTTCATAATAACAGAAATTGAAAATTGGGAAAGGTATCTCTCAACTACATAACAAAAACCGCTGGTTCCCTATATTCACTCTTATCATGATTCGTCACCGCTCAGCCGCAAACGCACTTAAACAACAACAGGCGCCTCCTCGGTCTTGGCCTCTACGGGCACCACTACCCCCTCCTTTTTCGCCGCCTCTGCGGCCGCGAAGGACTGCTCAAAGTCGGCAATGATGTCGTCAATGTGCTCAGTTCCGACAGAAATACGGATAAGATCCTACTCATGGTTAGCGTCCATACGAGGCCGGGTATCAGTCGGGACTTCTTACCTCGGTGACACCTGAGCTGACCTTCTCCTCGTCGTTGAGCTGCTCGTGCGTGGTCGTCCACGGGTGGATGGCCAGTGTCTTGGAGTCGCCCACGTTTGCGAGGTTGGAAATGAGCTTGAAGCCATCAACAACCGCGCTGCCCGCAGCACCGCCGCCCTTAACGCCGAAGCTCAACACGCCGCCGAACCCGCGCTTCAAGTACCTCTTGGCGATTTCGTGGGACTTGTGGCTCTCCAGGCCGGGGTACGACACCCATGTGACGGCCGGGTTCTTCTCGAGCCACTTGGCCAGCGCAAGCGCGTTCTGGGCGTGCCTCTCGGCGCGGAGCGACAGCGTCTCGATACCGAGCAGCAGCTGCTGGGCGGCGAAGGGATTCAGGCAAGCGCCAATATCCCTGAGGAGCTCGACGCGCACCCGGATTATGAAGGTGATGGGACCGAACGTCTCCCAGAACTTGAGGCCGTGGTAACCCTCTGAGGGCTCGACCATCTGGGGGAAGCGCTTGCCGTTGGCACCCCAGTCAAACTTGCCGGAGTCGACAATAACACCGCCAATGGTGGTGCCGTGGCCTCCGATCCACTTAGTCGCCGAGTGGACGACGATATCCGCACCGTGGTCGATGGGTCGGATGAAGTAGCCGCCTGCACCGAAGGTGTTGTCAACCTACGCTGAAGTTAGTGGCTGCAATAGTACCGGCGAGCCGAGTCTACGTACCACAACGGGAACGCCGTGCTCGTGAGCAACCTTGGCAATGGCCTCAAAGTCAGGGACGTTGTACTGGGGGTTGCCGATGGCCTCAATGTACACAGCCTTCGTCTTGTCGTCGATGGCGGCGGCCAGATCCTCGGGCTTGTCGCCCTTGACGAACTTGGTCGTAATGCCGAGGCGGGGGAACAGGACCTTGAACTGGTTGTATGTGCCACCGTACAGGTTGGACGTCGAGACGATATTGTCACCGGCCTGGGCAAGGGCGGCGATGGTCATGAACTGAGCTGCCTGGCCAGAGGATGCCGCCACGGCAGCGACACCACCCTCGAGGGCTGCGATGCGCTTCTCGAACACGTCGACCGTGGGGCTGTCGCGACGCGATAAGAATGCTTGTCGGGAGTCAATGCCTGCTCGGAAGAACTTACTTCATGATCCTGGAGTAGATGTTGCCGAACTCCTTGAGCCCGAAGAGACGGGCGCCATGGGCCGAGTCATTGAAGACGAAGCTCTGTTGCGCGCCGTGTCAGCCATCCTGCCAACATCGATCCGTCAGGGGCATATCAACTCACCGTAGTGGCATAGATGGGGACGGCCCGGGCCTTTGTGGTAGGGTCGGGGTCCTGGCTGTGGAAGTCAAACGGTATTAGTCGCGAACCCTCTTCACGCGCTTCTCCTGGAAGACCTACCCCGCATGGAGCTGGAGAGTCTCGAAGTTCTTGCTGAGCTCGGCCATGATTTTCGGATTACAGGTCTCTGGTGGGTGTTTTGGGTGCGGGAGCCAAACGGAAATGCAGCTGGGAGCTTGTTCTGGGACGTTGAAGCTATAAAGCTCTAGAGAGTATGGGGGAACAAAGGAGGAGAGGGGGGGAGATGAGGGGATAAGTCGGCCAGATGCTGCTCATGTCTCGCAAGACGGCCACCCACTCCCAAATATATGCTAGCGGATCGTCAAGCAGTTGTCTGCGCAGGCGCCTGGATTGCGAATTTTCATTACGGGAACCTCTTTCGCTGCCTCAGCTGTGGCAGCCCACGAGTCCAGGGAGGCTGCTTTGGGAAAGGGGAGTGGGGTGAACTCCAAAGCACGCAATCGCGCCATCGACTCGCGGGGCGGGGCAGGGCAGCCAGAGCCAGGAATCGGGGAGCTGCAACGCACCCCAAGCTCTCACGCATTGATCTCTCTGGGTTTTTTTTATTTTTTATTAGTTGGGGGTACGCATTGAAAAATCCCAAAGTCCCAGACCGACCTCAGCCGGGCCCGGCATGGATACCCAGTAAGGTATTCAAGATGGTAGCCACAAATGCACAGCCCTATGTCCAACGGTCCTGCGACCGTTTGCTATTCGTCATTGTGCAGTTTGTCCCTCTGCAAGGTATCGGCTTCTAGCTATTCTCCATCAATTCCCCATCGTTACCGCATTGGGAAGAGGGGGCGAGACAGGCCAGGCACGCCATGGCTCGATGGGGGTCTAAACACCCCACCACCACGACGAATCAAGGCTGAAGCATCAGTCCAAACACTGTCGACCGTCTGATATTGCCGTCGATGAGCTGATGGCCGCGATGGCCTCCAGAGACAACACCAGTGCGACGTGGCGGTGGCGCGGGGTAGGGCCGCCAGAAATACCAATCGTCCTGGCTTTGTTGCTCATCGTGGAGAAGCAAGGGAGGGGTGCGATAGAGGGGTTCAGGGGGGGGGGGGGGGGGGCTGAGAGGAGAGACATGACGGATTTCTCCGTCTCCTGGGTGTAAGTCACCAAGAGAGGAACTTTCCAGTCAGCAGTCATTGCCTCTCACCGATTGGCTTCATAGATCCGCATTGCCTAGGTAAGGTAAGGTATTCGGTTTGCTCTGCGTCTGAGCCATTGGCTTTTTGTTTTCTCTTTGTGCGACTTGAAAAAAAGTCAAAAGTCATCGGAAGGATGTCATTGACGATCAATGCCCTCCCCAAATATGGCAATTCTGCGACCACAGAAGGTTGGACCCCCATGCGTCGAGCAAGCGCCCAGTGGCCGATTTCGCGGGCGGGCGAGTGACGGCCCACTCGCGGCCGCAATATCACCTTGGCCACAGCGCATTACCTTATGTAATGTGTGCTCATTGGAGTTCTGTCTGTACGTAAGGGTGTTGAAACTTGAGGTATTTCTATAAAAATAGCCTCAAGTTCGAGTTAGCTCTTAGCTACCTAGTGTGGCTTATGAGTGAGTGTTCTAGAAGGAATCTGACTCGTTGTAGTCAGGGGCGTCGTTCATTGACTGCGATTTTGACGTTTTGGTGGGAACGTTTCTAGTCCGAATAGGATATCTTCGAATTGGGATGATAGCAATCGTAGCAACACGTCTTTTTTCTTTCTCATCGTGACATATAGACAATTCTGGGGCACCTGTATATACGACCCTGTATAAATACATGCTTGCGCCACAAAACCCATACGTTTTCCTCCCTGAAACCAGTATATAACAGTAGCTGTAAAACCACACAGAATCCGAACCGCCCCCCCCCCCCCCCCCCCTGCAACCAGACACAGCCCAGCTGGCCTTCCAAAGCCAGACAGGAAGATCAGCGCTTGAACAAAACTCGGTCACCAGCATAAGCCATCAGCGTCAGCCATGGCCCGTCGGGGACGCCTCACGCGTCCCTACCAACTCGACGGCGGAACCACCACCAGGTAGCGGCGTCGACGTTAACGAGTCACCGACGCGGCGGTCCCACGCCGCAGTCACTTTCTTCCGCACCACCTCGATCGAGGGGCGATACCGGTGCCGCCGGGCGGCGGCATAGTCCGGGGGCAGGTGCATGTTGGCCCCCGGATCGTCGGTATAGTAGCGCGGCGGCAGGACTAAGCCACCTCCTTCATGGGGTTGGCGCCCGCCGCGCGCGCGGGCTTGCGGAGCCCCGACTTGAAAACATCGCGGGCCAGGAACAGGGCCGTCGCGTTCCAGCTGAGGAACAGCATGAAGGAGAAGACGGCGTCGGCCTGGGCGGCGCCGCACACGCTGCCCCGGCAGAAGGCGAGCTTGCCCATGAAGACGGCCAGGGCGACGGCGCCCGAGAACCAGACGATGACGTTGAGGGCCTCGACGGCTAGGAAGGCGTACGGATTCGATACTGAGGCGGTTTTGTTAGTGTCTCCTTCCCCCTTCTTCCCCTTTCTCGCTAGATGGACAAACCTCGGGCGAAGAACTTCGGCACGGCCTCAAGGAAGACAACCGAGAGCATGGAGTAGAGACCGGCGAATATCAAAAAGTTGATTTGAGGGGGCGATGGCGTCGGGACATCGGTGTTGTACCAGTGTGCCACTATCTTGCACGTTAGTCGACCCACTCGTCCTGATCACTCAAAGCGGCGTGCTGTCGAATGGGGCGTACCATAAGACGACAGAACCAAGACAATCGTTGAGAGAACACCCTGCACGATCCTAAGAGGAAGGCGAGGGAAGGCCATGTTGAAACCCATCTTGTGCTGTTGTTATGCTGCTGCTATCACCGCTGCAATAGCTTGTCCTAAGATCTTGGCAGGTGAAAAAATAATTCGAATAGAAAAGGAGCTGCAACTGGCGCGCTTGGAGAATAGAATGAAGGAAAGACGGAAAGGAGACGTTGGACGGAGAGGAACACAGCAGATCAACTGCAGGCGGGCGAGCTGGAGGTGATGGAGGGAAGGGGGGACAACTGGATAAAATGAGGAAACGAAGAGAAGGGAGAGAGTGTCATGCTCCCAAGGGCACCCTGAATTGGTGTCTGGGATCGTGAAGCACGGCAGTCGACGGTCAAGCACATCTTGGGAGTGGCTAAGTGTGCGAGTGTGAAGCCGTCCTGAAACGAGGATCTCAGGGGATGTGCCATGCACCATCTGTGCCTGTTGGAACTAACCGGCCCAATGCGGTGTCGCCGCCGCACACAGAAGCGGGAGAGTCCCGCAAGGCTCAATCAATGCCGTCGACAGAGCTGCTCCACCAAGTTTCCGGCCCGATCGCTGTCTTAAGGAATGTGATGACTTGCGCCGCGCTTTTTATATCTGTAACCCTAATTGATTGAACCCCCACCGTGGGAAGTTTCAAGCAGACAGACAGAGGCAAGTCTTCGCGATACGCCGCAGCTGGGGTTGATGGCAATTGGAATACCACCAAGACAATCACATAAGAAAGGTCTCAGATCCTACACCACAGCGCTAGATATCGCATGCTCGATATTCCTTTTTTGCTGCTCTGCTCTGCGATCGGCGCATCCATTGCTGGAAATGGACGGCGTGACAGAGGACAGGAGGTTTGAGAAATGCAGTGCTGGGACAAATGTCGAAGGTTCTGGTCGAGTTCGAAACATAGCGGTCCCATTGAAAAGCTAGGCTCCCTAGCAAGCCTGGGCTTCGAATACAGCTTCGATGACAAGCGTTTGTCGAGCTTCGTGTTCTCGGGTGCTTGGCAGGTGGTGGAACAATGTTGAGACCTTTTGGTGGGGAATTTCGAGAGGGACACGGCCTTTAGCTAGGGGTCTGGGCTGGTCAGTGCTCTAGGGAGGTGGGGCGCGCTGAATCACGGGGGTTTGGAGGCCGAACTGCGACGGCGAGCTTGGGAGCTACAAAAACGCTGCCAAAGTGCCCGCAGCGTTGCTCCCAGCCGAGGTTAGCACCACTCCGAGGCATCGAGGCTCCAGACATGGACCCGCGTATGGTCGTCAACGATTCAGGCCGACCGCAACTAAGGAACATGGTGTCACCAGATTCGATTCATTTGTTGACCTGCACTCTGAGCGGTTCTGTTTGCCCGCCACTGCATCTTTCTATATATGTGGCCTCTGAGAAACCCATGACCGAGGGCGAGATACTAACAAATTCCTGTTTGCGGCTCGCCCGGCCTTGGGCGGGGGCAGGGAACGGGCGAAACAAGGCATGTCCGCCCTCCTCGACCGCCGGGGTCAGGTAGACGGTGGTGGTGACCGTGACCGTGATCGGCGGCCTGAGGTGCCCGTCGCCGGGGCTGGCGATCTCAACGTAGGGACGTGCCTGTCTCACACGCCTGCAAGACACAACTCAATTCAGCGCAACGCTGGTCGGTCTTGTCAAGCCCAGTGTCGTCTCCAAAACCCCGGAAATGGATCTGCAGCAATTTGCACCGCTCACCCCATTCGTTCCCCACAACGTCTCTAAGCGGGTGCACGGGAACCCCGCATGACGGCGCAAAAGCGAACGCGAAGCGCATGTGATGGAGAAAGCGACGCTGGATGCTGGGAGGAAATCCCGCCGACAATTTGCGCGTCTGCCAGTCTGCCAGTCTGCCAGTCTGCCAGTCTGCCAGTCACGGGCGGCGGGTTTGGCAAACGCAGTTAGAGCAAGTCAGCCAAGTCGACGAGAGCCAATTGGGGACATTCGCCGCTGCTGCCTTTCAGCCCCACCTCCGCCGTCAGCCGAGGCATGACAGGCGACATCGTCGCTGAGGGTAAGGTTTAGGTACATGGAGCTCTACCAGCGTGCGTTCCTCCAGATGCAGTCGAAAAGCTCCATTTAACGGGAGGCGCGGGCAGAGAAGCATAAGAAAAGTCAATTCTGGGTAGAGCCAAGTCTGCAGAAAGATGCGGATGCGGCATCAGGAAAGACGACGTAGATGAGATGGAGCTTCGCGATGCGCAAAGGGCCTTGGTCAACCAGAACCCAGGGAGCCGGGGTCACCCGCTTTGTTTAGCTCGGTTCCTGGTCGCACTCGGCCCAAAACGACGCTGCGGGAGGAGCAGCACATGCTACCGAAGGCCGACCCGTTCGAAAAGGAGAAGGCCAGCCATCCTGTCATTCCATTGACCTCCCTTCGAAATCTTCTCTTGACCTGAGCATTGTAACGCTCTTTGCGCAATCCCTTCCTTTCCTGTGGCTTCATCCCAACTCGCTCGTCTTGCTACCACTGGGTTCCTCTGATTTCCGCAGCCCCCCGCATATTTCAGGTGTCCTCAAGACTCTCGGCGGCGGCGGTTATCTCGACCTCCCGTAAGCTTCGGTGAGCCTCTTCCAGTCGTGATAGCTGCCATTGTCAGCTCAAACGCTCGACCACGCAGCCATGGCTCCCACCAAGCAAGATACAGCGTCGTACATCAAGACGCTCGCGGCGCCGCCTCCCGTAGGCTCGCCGTACGCGCTGCCCATTCCCGGCACCGGACGCCCGAACCGGACGCCCATCTACCGCCACTGGCGCTTCCAGAGCGGCCCACTGCTCGAGACGTACGACCCAACCCAGCAGACTATCCACGACCTTTTCGAGGCCTCTGTCGCACGAGTGCCCAACACCCGCTGCTTAGGATGGCGCCCGTGGAACCCAGCTACCAAGACGTGGGAGCCCAAGTATGTTTGGATGACGTATGGCGAGGTGGCCGAGCGCAGGAAGAACTTTGGCGCCGGAATTGTCGAGGTGCACAAGCAAGTTGGTATCACCGAAGACAAGTACGGCGTTGGTCTCTGGGCTCAGAACCGTCCCGAGTGGCAGATTACCGGTTGGCACCCCCCACCCCCGCCCTATTTATCCCGCGCGCAACTCGTGTAACGTGCGTGGAATACTAACATGCCGCGACAGAGCTTGCGCTTCTCTCCCAGTCGCTCTGGCCCGTGTCTCTCTACGAGACCCTCGGCCCCGAGACGTCCGAGTATATCATCAACCACGGCGCACTGCCCTCCATCGTGTGCTCGGTCAATCACATCCCGACCCTTCTCAAGCTCGCCCCGCGCGTCCCCTCACTCAAAGTCATCATCTCCCTCGATCCTTTGGATGCTGGCGAACCGACCGGACAATCTAAGCTGTCCCTGCTCAACGCCAGCGCAGCCGAACTTGGAATCCGCATCCTCTCGATCCAAGATGTAGAGGCCATTGGCGCAAAGTCTGGCCGCGCCATGCGCCCCCCTCAGCGCGACGATATCCTGACTATCAACTACACCTCGGGCACAACCGGCGACCCGAAGGGCGTGCTCCTCACTCACGCCAACGGCGTTGCCGGCATCTCTGCGGCTCGCGCTAACGAGACCGTCAAGCCCGGCGATGTCCATCTTTCATACCTCCCTCTGGCGCACATCTACGGCCGCATGGCCGATCAAACAGCACTGGCCGAGGGTGCAAGTATCGGATACTTTCACGGCGACATCGCTGCTCTGGTGGAGGATATGAAGCTGTTGCGCCCGACGGCCCTCATGTCGGTGCCCCGCCTGTTCAACCGTATCAACTCGGCTATCCAGGCTGCGACCATCGAGGCCGACGGTATCAAGGGCAGGCTGTCTAGACACGTCATCGAGACTAAGAAGGCCAACATGCAGCTCGGCCCCGGAAAGGGCTACAACACTCACTTCCTGTTCGACAAGATCTGGACGCCCAAGGTGCTCAAGGGGGTGGGCCTGGACCGTGCGCGCAGTATGGTGAGCGGAAGCGCCCAGCTAGACCCCGACGTCCATGTCTTCCTGCGCGCTGCCTTCGGCAACAACTTTGTCCAGGGGTTCGGCATGACCGAGTCGTACGCTGTCGGCACGGTGCAGTATCCCAACGACTTTTCGACGGGCAACATCGGGCCCCCATGCCCATCGGTCGAGCTCTGCATCGAGTCGGTGCCCGACTACGAGTACACGGTGGAGGACAGGCCGCACCCGCGCGGCGAGCTCCTGATGCGCGGCCCCATCATATTCCAGGAGTACTACAAGAACCCGACTGAGACGGCCAAGACGATCGAGAGCGATGGCTGGTTCCACACGGGCGATATTGTCGAGGTCGACAACATGGGCCGCTTCAAAATTATCGACCGCAAGAAGAACGTGCTCAAGCTCGCTCAGGGCGAGTACATCTCACCCGAGCGCATCGAGAACGTCTACCTGGGCAGCTCCAACCTACTAGCCATGGCCTTTGTGCACGGCGACCCCAAGGAGTCGAGCCTCGTCGCCGTGTTCGGCATCGATCCCATCCATTTTGCGCCGTATGCCAGCAGGATACTCAAGAAGACGATCGAGGCCGATGACCGGGCCGGCCTCAAGATGGCTGCCAATGACCCCCGTGTCAAGGGGGCGTTCTTGAAGTTGCTGGATCAGATTGGCAAGAGCCATAAGTTTAACAACTTTGAGAACGTCAAGAATTGCTTTTTGGACATTGAGCCATTTACCATTGAGAACGAGTTGTTGACGCCTACGTAAGTTTTGTCCCTGGTTTACGAAAATGTACCTGTTCATGTGTGGAGAATCTACTGCTGACTAGTGTGACGAAATAGACTTAAACTCAAGCGGCCGCAGACGGCGAGGGCGTTTAGAAATGAGATTGACCGCATGTACGAGGAGCTTGCTGCTAATAGCTCTAGCAGGCCTAAGTTGTAAAAAAGAATGTCAAGAGGGGTGGATCTATTTTGGGGGGGTTTCTATTGGAGAAGGGGGGTGGTTTATCATGCTCATGCAAGTTTTGGCTCGCGTGTGGTTTTACAGCTGAAATTTGTTTGAAGAAAGATAATTGTCTGAACGGAAATGGAATACCTCTTACATCTTTCATCTCTTTTACCATCCACCACAAGCAGCCAGTCCAGCTGGTGCTTGGTGCGGCCTGAGCAGTGGACCTCGCTCTGTAACCACATTCCAGGGCCGGATTTAGTGGGCCTTCCAATATATGTTCCAGTTGCGAGCGCTCCATTACAAAGAATTAGCGTGCTGAGAACGGTAATACAGCTGCTCGAGCATGCTTCAAAAGATTTATCGAAAATGACAGCGCTGTAATTAAAGCTCAGACCAACGTTGATGGGTGCATGGCTCACCTATGCGTATGTATATATAAATGTCCCCGCTATGTGCATATTCTGCACAGGGCGTCACGGCTAGCGCGTACAGACCTGCTATGCCTCCCTCTGAACAAGAGCGCATGTACCTTCCATGTATGCGAGAAGTTGTATACTGGTGCCAGTCTATGGACAGTTTATAACGGGAAAGAAGTTTTAGCGAGTAGTAGGTAAGTTGGCGTCGTCAAAGGAAATTGGGATCTGGAGCAAAAACATCGAATGCTACCTACAACATAATAGCTATGCCTTTGCGTTAAATCTAGTGCTGTGCTATGTTGCATCTTTAGATATGATCTTTGTATATAATAGAATGATCAATTAAGTCTTGGAACCTATCTAAAGATAATAACACTAAAAGTAGACTAAAAGGATTACTTGAAATTATTATTAAATTAATAAAGCAATAGTAAATACAATAAATACATAAACAAATAAAATCCTTAATACACTACTAATATCAAGGTATTGATCTTTATGAGCTTATAGCCTCTTTCAATTACAAGTTAGGGTTAATAGTATTAGTTTATCAGATGGCCCCACTTAACTTTCCTTCCCTTTAGTAATCAGGCTTTCTTGGCCTTCCATTTTCACCTACACTCCCCCACCATAACGATTGCAATGGATACGAGGTACGTAAAAGCACATGTAACGCGTTATTCTGTGAATTCGCTGCTCTTACCGCGTCATACCACCGATACTGCCCTTCTTTTGCCTTTCTTGATCCCTAGCACACACGGGCTTCGCATCCCAGGCCTGCATGCTGTTCCCATGGGCCATGGGCTCGATTGTCAACGCGACTTCCTCCTCGCCTATCGGCCGTGTACCACACCATATAACTGCAGATTTGGCGCCCTGGCAGCTTCCCAGCTCAGTACTGACGAACATCCCCAGGCCGGGTCCGAACGCTGCCAGGGCCGCGGCCTCAGAACCTCCGCTGCCGCCGCCGAAACGACGACGACTCGATGGACCGCCTGGTGCCGTTCAAAGTCCCCCAGCGTGGGCGTGCGACAATGTCTTCGTCGATTGTCTAAAACGCCAGGTCTTTCCTCACGTCGACCGAGCGTTGGCAGACCTGCCCAAAGGGCAATACAAGAACACCGAAATCGGCAAAGAGGTAAGAGCGATCCTTGTGCCCCCCCCCCCCCTCTGTTTTGCTTGTCTGGATCCTTATCGACGGTGCTCAAGGTGATCGCTACTCTTATTGGCCCGCAAACTGAGTTTACCGCCGAATACAAGCGCGGCAATGGTTTCATCAGTAATGCTTGCGAGCGCCAGCTCGCAGATCGCGCCGTCAGGGAAATACAGATTTTGATCCGTCGCCCAGTATGCTTTTCTGACACCGTTGCGTATCCAAGTATGCTTTGGCACTGACTTCCGTCTCGTAGGAATACCAGCGAGCGCTGCCCACCCCGCCTCCACAAACCCCATCGCCAATGTTGGGAAGACCACGGGTGGTAGAAACCCCAGTTCCTCTACCTCAGGCTGTCGCGCAAATACCCCGCCCCGTGGTTATCCCACCCACAGCAAGAGCACCGCCGCCCGCTGCTCCGCGGCACTCGTTTTCGCTCATACCACTTCCGACTATCCTTGGTCGGCCTACAGCACCCCCCGGGAGCCGACCGAGGTCCTTGGGCCCAGCTAGGACCTCTAGCTCTCTCTCTCGACAACCCGAGATAATTGTGATTGGTGACGACGAGGACGAGAGTGTGGTACCGGAACCGGCACGAGCACCAACTCCTCGTGTCAAGGCACTTCTTCCAGCCGCGGCGCGCACTGCACCATCTTCCATACCTACGCCAGTGGCCACACAAGCTCCCATACAGGCGTCCTCCCCTGTGCCGGTGTCCTCTCCCAGACAGGTTCTACCTTGGCGAGGAGGTGGCTCTGTGAAGTCAAAATGGCTCTCTGAAGTACACCATCCGTACATGCTCGCGGATGCCAGAGAACAAGTCTGCAGTGGCGCTCACAAGTTCTGTGAGCTCGACGATGTCAGGGAATCCCCGACTTTCCACGTCGACTTTTCGCCAAAGGAAATCAAGCAGCTGCAGGCTTTAACGAGATGGGTTTTCAAGCTGCGAGAAAAAAAGACCAAAGACCCCAGCAAGGACCTCTACAAACTCATTCGCAGGAACCCTTCCTGCGTGGAGACACTTTTGAGTCATATCAAGAGAAGCAAACCATTCCCGAAACGGACAGGACAAGATGTTGAGAAATTCCTTCAGGATCTCGGGCAAAAGAGGACATCCAAAACACCCGCTTTGCTCACTCTCGAGAAAGTAGATGGCGCCAGACAAGAATCGTTTAGACGCTCTGGGCAGGTACATTCGCTACTTTTCTCGAGAGAGGTCACGGGGCATCGCGGATGCCGCTTCGTGAGGCGTCTGGTCAACTTCCCAGACGAGTTCAGACGATGCCGCGAGGACGGCTTGCAGCTGAGGTCAGAGTGGACCGACTGCGCCGGCGATATCGCAACAATCTCGTGGGTCTCTAATGATGCTTTTGTATGTGGCACAACCGAGCATTCCGACAGCCACAACCAGCAATACAACAAGCCTGGTAATCTTGTTGTAGGGTCATGTACATTGGGATCTGTCCGGGCGTATCCTCAGCATCGGATTGTGCGCCCCATCGTTGACAAGGGGGATAATTCCACAGATGCCATGCGGCAAAGCCAGGACCCATGGCTGTACTCATCAGTGGTTTCGTCCGACTATGACACCGCCCATGACCGGGCGTTCACATCAGGTTTTGATCGCACGGTGAAAATCTGGAAGGTCAACAACGCTGGCTCGTCTATGAATATGCTGGGCGAATGGCGACATGGTGGAAATGTCAACTTTGTCGCGGCCTCGAAACATGCGTCTGGCATGGTTGCTACTGCCTCGGATGTCGCTAGTGACGCCATCCGGATCTACAATATCGATGAGCAGAACGTTTCTGGCAGCCCCTATCGGTCCTACTCTTGCTCGAGAGTCACAGACGCTGAGGGCAACACGGTTTCGACTGAAAAGTGGACGTACTTTCCGGCTACTGTGCAATGGGGCATCGCCAACGGAGTAAAACACCTGCTCCTTGTTGGATATTCGCCGAGAAGCCGGTCAGATTTTGACGGCGACATCCCCGATGATCGGTTGGACACGGGAGAACTGTGCTTGTGGGATGGCTTGACTGGAGAGAGGTGTCGGATCACATCCGCAACAACCCAAAACGTTTTCGAGGTGCTTTGGCACCCCCACCAGGAGAGCTTTGTCGCTGCGACATCGCCTCTGGGCCTCGAAGTCGACCCTGGCGTACGAACACAGATCCGCATCTTTCGTATGACCGACAGTATGGAGTACGGTGGCAAGGCCTTTACCCCTGTGAAGACGTTGGACTGCACGGCGGTGGATATCAACGAGCTGACTATCATGTAACCCAATTCGCCGCCCCTTTTATCTTTATGTTTTATCCTTTAGCTAACTCTTTTTAGGCCCAACAGTTATTCCTTTTGCTATATTACAGCAGGATGCACGGATGGCAATGTTTATCTCTGGGATACTGCGCTCGGCGATAAACCTATCAAGGTGCTCTGCCACGGACGTTCCGTGGAAGAGCTAAGTGGTGACCGGGAGAGGGAAGATGTGGGAGTGAAGTTCACCGCCTGGGGTACGACTCTCGATCGCTTTTACACCGGCTCATCCGACGGCGTTGTAAAAGTCTGGAACATCCGGTCGAGTAAGAGGCAGCCGCTTGTAAGAAACCTTCTCGAAGTACCAGCTCCGGTATCATGCGGAATGTTTTCGCCGGACCGGACGAAGCTCCTTATCGGCGATGCGAGTGGTCGGGTTTTCCTCCTATCGATGGATGAAGAGGATGAGGACAAGCAGCAATCTTTAATGATTACAGTCCAGCTTCCTGGAACAAAAGACGTCAAGAAGATCCGACGACCGACGCCGATAGTTCAACACCCGGAACCGGCACCACCGAGGTACGACGCTGAGGGTCGACCTTATAAGGTCGAGACTGGTGTGACCTTGGCACAGTTGTATTTGGCGAATGAGCAGCTGGTACGACATGACGACCCAACAATAGGAGCTATACAAGGGCTTCAATACGCATCTACAGGCCTTTTCAAGCTAGACGCACACCTTGATAGCGACTCGCAGAAGCCGCTTCTAGCGGAATGGCAGTCCCGACAACAAGATGCAGTTAAAGGCTCAAATAAGCCTCGGTTCATCCCTTTACGGCCCGTAAAGGAACTTGGAGCACTTGAAAGTAGGCATCTACGGAATGCTAACGTGGACTTGGACGTAAGCAAGTTGGACTGGGATACCCAGCAAGAGCTGGAGGCAGTAGGCGTGGATTTTAGCGCAGTAGAAGAATACCCTTTTGTGTACGAAGAGGAGTCAGGAAGCGATGATGAGTTTTAGCTATCGAAGTATTATATGCTAACTAGAAAATGAGAAAACTCCTTTAATTAACAAACATATTAAAAAGATCATTCTAACTTGCTTTCATACGTAGTATTAGGTAGTATGTTATTGTTGTTATTATATATAGTATTTTAAATGGGTATATAATAAAAGATGTATTTTTAATGCTGTAGAATGAATGCTTAAAATATTGGAGGTAAATGCTTATTTTTATTTTTATTTTTGAACATATCATTGCTACGTATTTAAGTGGGCCGGTTTAACGTATGTAGTCTACATGCTCACTGGAACGTAGGAGTCATTATCGCCGTTGCAGTGACATCCTAGGGGCGATTGGTAACGGGGCATCCTTTTACATGGTTCATGCACAATGCAGATAGATGCAGCTCGGCGCTTCCCGCTAGCCCCGTTAGCATCGTAGAAGGGGACCATAAAGTTAGTCAAGGTGATCAATTGAGTGTTTTGTTATCTAGTCCATACACAATCGCGCTATCCGCCTTCTCCCCCTCAACGTACTCCGTTTCGCCATCCCTCATTTCTAAAGAGGGACATAAGCGCCGATCGTGGAGTTCAGTCAAAGTCCAGAAACACAAAAGCCTCCCATGCCGAATGCCCGGCACCTAAACGCCTCCCGCTGCCCGCCGCTGTTGCTTCTGCAACTGATAATGTCCATTGTCCATTGCCACCATTTTGTTCCCGCAGATTAAGAAGGTAGTCCACGAGCTAGACAGGCTCGCAAAACAACCTGATATCGCAGTGTGCCATACCATGTTATCCATTGAATCTTTGTCGAATGGTAGGCGAAAGTAATATACACACAAGAAAATATCCTGCTTATCCTTGTCGTGGGGAGGAGCCCAGCTAAGCTCCGGAGCCGCCAACATCGAGCTGATGTTGTTCTCGGTCAAGGTTCGTGTCTCAAGAGGTATATCAACCCTCAAGCCAAGTCGTCTCTCTTCGTTCAAGATGCTGCGAATGTGGCTACTGGTTCGCCGCGCTGAAGGTGTAGTTTGGGGGGTAGTTAATGCCGTTGGGACCCAGGGTAATACCGTCGGGCAGGTTCATGATGATGGGCTCATCGTTGGCGCCCCCGTGGCCACCGCGATCGTCGCGACGGTTATCAGCGCCTCCGCTGTTACGATGCTTGTCTCGGCCATGGCGCCAGCGGCCTCCGCGGCCCTCGCCACCGCCGCCGCCGCCGCCGCCACCACCACCACCACCTCTGTTGCTTCCACCGCCATCCCCGCCTCTGCCCTCGCTGCCTCCGCTATGGTTAGGGTCGTCTTCGCGTCTGCTTGATTTCGGGCCGTGGTTGCCCCCCTTGTCGGTCTGCATGCGGCGGCTGATGGCTTTGGATGAGACACCGGCGCCAATCTCGATATCGGGCTCTTCGACACACATGCCGCTCACAATCGGACGGCCGCCACTGCCTCCATACGGAGCCGTGAGCATCCATTTGCGGTCGGCATCGGTTAGTTTGTGGATGGGGATGATGCTTATACCACTCTGGTAATCGCTGCAGTCACGTGGGCCAAAACCAACACCCCATCGAGTCTAACAAATAACCAGTCAGTAAGACGACTCAGAAACAAACACTGACCAAGGGAATAGCCTTACTCTGAGCTGGAGGTCCTGATGCCGGGAATCTTCCATAGCAGCCTTGGCAGTCTCAGCATCCTTGCGAAAGAACATTTTGACAAAAGCATGGCGCTTGTCCTTGTTGACGATACACGTCTGGACCTGGCCAAAACGGCTGAAAATTTGGCGGAGTTCGCTCTCGGAGCAACTGGTACTCTGGTCTTAGTCACAGCTCATACACAAAGGAGGGGGGGGGGGTGGAGAGGAGCGAGAAGCTCCCGCTCTACCACTTACGTTACACCGCCAACAAACAGCGTGCGACTGTAGACCTTAATACTGCCACTGGCGAGATTGGGGTCATGCTGGATCCACCTCTCCTGCTGGGAAGGATCTAGCTCTGGCGTACTCTGGGCACGGCGATTGTTAGGAGGCGACCGCTGGCGGTATTCGGGCATCCGCCCACCGCGGCCCCGGTCCCGCTCTCTCTCGTCAGGACGTCCGCGGCCATGGCCAGGGGGGGATGCAGGACGCCCATACTCAAAGCCCCGATCGGTGCCACGTGTCCGCGGCGAGTCCCGTGTGTCCCAGCCACGAGGCGACCGAGACCTAGACCGACCACGCGGACGGGCCGGGGACCTCATGGAATCATGATAGCCATTTCGATCACGAGATTCATCGGGTCTTGGGGGCTGCCAAGGAGCCGGGCCCGGAGCAGGAGCAGCAGTTGGGGGGGCTGCATATGCGGTCTGCGAGGGCTGGGCCATCTGTTGAAGCTGGGCACCCGACGGAGCACCGCCGCCTTGGCCCATCAGCTGAATTACGCTGGCAATCTTGTCAAGAGGGATCCCTTGGGCCGCAAGAGCAGCCAAGAGCTGGACCGTCGGGTTGCCCTGAGCAAAAGCATTGGCCTGATTACTAGCACCGTTCATGGCCACGGGAGCCGGGATATGTGCCGGTGGGGCCGGCTGCACCGGCGGAGGAAATGCAAACGGCATCGCCGGGAGATTTACAGGCTGAGCAGCCGGCTGTGACGTCGGCAGGTACTGCATGCTCGGCTGCGCCGGTGCGGGCACGGGGGCAGGTTGCACTGCACCATTACTGAATACCGGTGCAGGAGCCAGGGCAGCTAGACTGGGATTACTTTGTGCGTTTGTTGCATTCTGTCGCGCAATATTGGCAAGTGTCTCCATGATGTTAGGCATCGCTGGGGGTTGCGCTGCCGGCTGGTTTCCAGCACCCAGAGAGGCCAACAGATTGGGCGGAGGGCTGCCTGGTGGTGTTGTCGACTCATCTATCGACACACGGCATGGTTAGAGCACTGTGCATTACTGGGAATGCCCGGTCTGGCCCAGGCACATAGAGAACCACGGAGAATGCGTGTGACAGACGTGTCGGGGTAGACCTACTTGTGGTTCGGGGAGCACTGAGCTTCTCCTTGAATGAGTTGACCATGGATGGGGGGAATGTCTGGCCCTTGTCCCAGATGTCGACAAGCTTCCTAATCTTCTCCTACAAACCGGATATTGATGTGAGTGACTATCCATCAGAGAGAGCATGCACGAATGCGCGAGGTTTCCAAGCAAGTATCAGCTCGGCAAATGCTGGATGTTGCTGCCGAAGCCGACAGCGCAACAGTGCTGCACAGCGGACCCGGCAGCAGCAACCCAAGCACTCAGACTCGATCCGTTGGGTGAGATAATGTCATGTTTCTTTGTTTTCTGCGTACCTTTTGATCCTCTGGTGCCGTTGCAATGATGTCGTTCATCAAAATGGGCATCAGTTCAGTCACTTTGTGGACACCGGCAGCAAACGTGCCGTCTGGCGCGGCCAGGCTAATGGACTGGCCCTGAGCCTTGGCCTGGTCCATCCATTTGCGCGTTACAGAGTCTACGACGTAGAGTACTCCCAGTTTGTGCGTGCCCGGGGTTTTCTTGAAGTGAGTAAAGAGCTTTTGGATGAGAACGGACTCGGACTGGGCAAGAGAAACAAGGTTAGTTGATTGTCACCGCGAAGCGCCGGCCGTTACGACCTGCACTAGAATCAATGCTTCTTACCTGGACGTTGGCGACGCACAGCGTCGTGATGTTTGCGATGCGGGAGCCTGACACTCCCGGAGGCTTCAGGCCCAGCATTATCTGTAGCCCAGCCTCGAGCTCTGCTACGGCAGAGGTCGACATGTTGGCTTTCTGGTGGTGACTAGCCGAGAAGCGCAGTCGAAAACGCAATGGAATCCGGCCCAAATTGTGGCAATACGATACGCGGAACGTGGAAGTTGGCAGATTGCGGGACCTAGGCCATACTCCAGATCACAGACCAAGAGAAGTACGAAGTACACTGGGTACGGCTCAAGCTCCGCTTGTCTCCAATCTTTTTGGTCTTCCTCTCCCTC
The DNA here is from genome assembly GCA_033439745.1 of Lasiosphaeria hispida. Taxonomy (NCBI): domain Eukaryota; kingdom Fungi; phylum Ascomycota; class Sordariomycetes; order Sordariales; family Lasiosphaeriaceae; genus Lasiosphaeria; species Lasiosphaeria hispida. The sequence goes on along the minus strand of JAUIQD010000007.1, from coordinate 1,396,426 downwards.
TAAGGTCGCGCGATCAACAGGTTACGAAGCCGAAGGGAGCAAGTGTGCACCGCCGATACGCAAGCTGTACGAAGTGGCCTTTCTGCAGACCAGAGGTCGCGACGAGCAAATGCTGGCAAAGTGATGGATGCGAGAATACGTTGGTTTCTTCCTTGCCTTCAACTCAGCTGCGTCCCCGACCGCACTTTACCGTTCCTCTTGTGCTCCAGTAGCTTCCTCCCGCGAGATCTGTCAAGGGCGACTGTGCAAATTTCAGCAGAATAGGGTATACGATGGCTACTGGCAGTCTGGGATTGTTGGGTGGTGTTCTGTATCGGTTTGATTTTGGCGGTTGTGGAAAATACGGTGGAATTGAAGAGATGGTTTGCTTTTTCCTCTGGACGATGGAAAGAGGAGGGGGGGAAGTCAGAAGACTTTGCTGCGAAGGCACGGGCTTTGTAGGAAAACCTACGGCCCAACCTGCGCTGTTGCCTGGGTTTTGGCCTTACGAGTAGCTAAGAATCGGCTGATTCGTAAGGCGGCAAGGTATCAACATGTCAGTTTTGCGACCAACAGAGGTGGGTCTCACACAGGGTGTCCCACCTGCCACCCACCGCCCTGTCAGCCAGACTCGGGGCGTCACAAGGAAAGGTTGCACTGAGAATTGAGAGAAGCCGAAGGGTTTTCTTTCAGGCTATAGATCTATTTTTGCTACAGAAGACCACACTGACGGCTCACTGTGTCAATTGAGTTTGTAACTACCGCCACACCTCCCTTGAAGATTGGGGAGAGCACCACAAGTATCATTCCCGCTGTTCCGTGTTGTTGGGGGTTGTGGACGCAACAGCGCCACGGCGTGACGTCAACGCTTGAGAAAGATTTTGATGCTGGGCAAGGAGGCCATCGCTGTTCTACAATGCAGTGCATAGTTCCATACACAAAAAGGAAATTTAGATTCCAAGGATTAGCGGAGCAAGATATGCTGTGACCTCACGAGGCCATCAAATAAATCGGCCTCCAGGGGCCTGGTGGGTTGTGCTCGGAATTTGGGGGTGATGCACAAGCCGTGAATTGCCAACACCTTGCGCCTCGCAGCAGAGGGAAAAAAAGTTGAGGCCGAGTCGGAACCCCGGTCGATTCGCCGTCCCCATGCGTCCGGCAAGCAGCCAAGCCAGCTCCCGTGCCCCAGCGTGCGCTTTTTTCTAGCTCTGATTGTCCCGAACTCTCAACTTTTTTTTTCTTCCTCGTCTTCCATCATCCTCTCGCAGGTACTCAACTCTCCTCTCACCACACAATCCCTCGTCCACACACGATACCAACAATGGCTTCTGCTATGCGCCTGGGCGCCTCGGCTCTGAGGACATCCTCGATCCCCGCCAGAAACACGGCTTTCAACGCCGCCAGGGCCTACTCCTCCAAGACTCAGGTACAGCATGCACAGTTCGCCAGCTGCAGCCTGACATCATCCATTGACCATTCAACGTGCTGCAGACATTGAAGGAGCGTTTCGCCGAGCTTCTGCCCGAGAAGATCGAGGAGATCAAAAGCCTCAGAAAGTACGATTCACCATACCCGCTGCCATGATAATATGATCGCTAATACGCAATTTCCAATAGGGAGCATGGCTCCAAGGTCATTGACAAGGTGACACTCGACCAGGTATATGGCGGTGCCCGTGGTATCAAGTGCCTCGTGTGGGAGGGCTCTGTGCTCGACTCCGAGGAGGGTATTCGGTTCCGTGGCAAGACTATCCCCGAGTGCCAGGAACTTCTTCCCAAGGCACCCGGCGGCAAGGAGCCTCTGCCCGAAGGCATGTCCCGCTACCCCGGCTGTTTGGTGTGCGCTTATTAACCGGCTCGCAGGTCTCTTCTGGCTTCTCCTTACCGGCGAGGTCCCGAGCGAGCAACAGGTCCGTGACCTGTCTGCTGAGTGGGCTGCCCGTGCCGAGGTGCCCAAGTTCGTTGAGGAGCTCATCGACCGCTGCCCGTCCGACCTCCACCCCATGGCCCAGTTCTCGATCGCCGTCACTGCCCTCGAGCAAACCTCGTCGTTCGCGCGCGCCTACGCCAAGGGTATCAACAAGAAGGAGTACTGGGGCCACACCTTTGAGGATTCAATGGATCTGATTGCCAAGCTCCCCACCATCGCTGCCCGCATCTACCAGAACGTCTTCAGGGGCGGCAAGGTTGCTCCGGTCCAGAAGGACAAGGATTACAGCTTCAACTTTGCCAACCAGCTTGGCTTCGGCGAGAACAAGGACTTCATTGAGCTCCTCCGTCTTTACCTTACCATCCACACCGATCATGAGGGTGGCAATGTCAGCGCCCACACCACCCACTTGGTTGGCAGCGCCCTGAGCTCGCCTTTCCTCTCCCTCGCCGCCGGCCTTAACGGTCTCGCTGGCCCCCTGCACGGCCTGGCCAACCAGGAGGTGCTCAACTGGCTCACCGAGATGAAGAAGGTTGTTGGTGACGATCTCAGCGATGAGGCCATCACCAAGTACCTTTGGGACACCCTCAACGCCGGCCGTGTTGTCCCCGGCTACGGTCACGCCGTTCTGCGCAAGACTGATCCCCGCTACTCTGCTCAGCGCAAGTTTGCTCAGGGTAAGCCGATCTTTTCCAATTGTATTTTTAAGCCGCACTAACAATGTCTGTGCAGAGAAAATGCCCCAGGACCCCATGTTCCAGCTGGTCAGCCAGGTTTACAAGATCGCCCCCAAAGTCCTTACCGAGCACGGCAAGACCAAGAACCCCTTCCCTAACGTCGATGCCCACTCTGGTGTTCTCCTCCAGTACTATGGCCTGACTGAGGCCAACTACTACACCGTTCTCTTCGGTGTTTCGCGCGCCATTGGTGTCCTGCCACAGCTCATCATCGACCGTGCCGTCGGTGCCCCCATTGAGCGGTATGTATACAAAATGCGTCTTTACCATGTTTACGATATACTGACTCGGTTACTGTAGCCCTAAGTCTTTCTCCACCCAGAAGTGGATCGAGATTGCCAGCAAATTGTAAGAGATGAGAGGACGGGGATTAGATGAGTAAAGAGTTTTGGCGTGGCGCCAAAAAGGTTCATACGGTGATTTCAGCATAGAAGGGATGGGTTAATCAGGCTGCCTTGTGATAAGCTGGATCCGGGCGGGCGCATAAGATTTGAGCGATACCTGTTCACTTTCCCTCAATTGTACGATAGTACAGATTCCGTATACCAGGTCATGGGGGCTTGGACTTTTGCAGCAACGCGTTACTTGATTTCCACCATCTCGACCAGTCAGAATGCTAGCGGGTGCAACTATCGACAGGCCCTTCCCAGAAGTCCAGTCAGCTTCAGGGGCACAGGAGCGGGATTGTGGGGCGTCAGATGCCGCGCGCGCACATGCCCGACAGCTGCATTTCACGTAGCATCACAGCCTCGGACTGGATCCTGCCCGTATTACATGGGCGTTCCATTGAGTTGAGGCTCGGGAGTCAGGAGGCATGTATGATGCATGCACGCAGGTACCTAAAAGACTCGGCACACACTGAACGGCACATTGGACGAAAGCAAGCCGAATCCGAGCAGATGCAATTGAGTTTACAGCTACCGGTTCTCAGTCGGCTCAGGTCCGGGCTGAGCGGGGGCACTAGCCAAATGCACCAAGGGATGCGATGCGATGCGCATCTAGTTCCAACCATGTTCGTGTAATCCAAACCCAATTCCGCCTCGTAATTCCTGTACGCAAGCGAATCCTGGGATTTCTGGGCTGAAAGTAATGCAGTTGTGCTGCAGTGCCATCGGCAGGAGCCGGGCTCTCCAATTTTTACCCCAAAATCGGTCCGGAACGCGCCAAAAGTTGAATTATGTTGAGTAACCGAGGGGTGGTGGTTGAGGAGGCAGGGGGGGGGTTGTTTGGATCCAGGGTGTTAGGATCAGCGATCAGCGACGAAAAGCGGCCAGCGAGCCAGTGAGCAACGATGCCAACGAGCCAACTAGCCAACGAACCAGCAATGACCCGAACCTGCCCGACCACTCGGTCAGATCATCTATCTCGCTGACCACCAATCTGCGGGATCCGGCCATCGGTGAATTGAAAGCTCTCATCTTCCTCAGCTTCAGCTTTGCCTCAACACGGTCCTCTTATACACGCAGCGACAGTCAATTGCGTGACCAGCGCCAACAGCACAGCTTAGCACATCAGTAAGTTGGAGCTCTAGCGTTCCCCCATGCAATGAGGCCCCCAGTGCGCTCCATTTGCACGGGGCTGCCGCAGCCGGACTCGGGACCCAGCTCGGGAATCCGCCATTTTGGGCGCGGCGCACTGCGATAGCCAGATGCCCAGACGCCCAGCTGCCCAGAGTCTGTGTTCGGTAACACGTGCATCTGCCACTGCCCGCAGCCGGACTTACTCCCTTATCTGTCTCGCGTGCTGACCAGAGATTCCCGACAACAGCTCTACTCTGCTCCTCGACACCCATTTTTCCACCGCCAATTGGACCGTAGCCTCGCACCGTAGCATCACCCAAGCCAAAAACCCATTTGCACAAGCGCGCTCGCACTTCTCCGGCTTCTCATCCATCTTCCTCTCTCATCCCGTCCCCCTTCCGCGACGAAGCACCCTCTTCCCTTGGTCAGGGCCCCCGTATCGCAGCCATCCGCCCAGCCATGTCCGCCGCCGCCGCCGCCCCCTTCCCGGCCCCGGAGCCGCCCTCCAAGCTAGAGAAGAAGCCTGTCAAGTTCTCCAACTTGCTGCTCGGTGCCGGCCTCAACATGTTTGAGGTCACCACCCTCGGCCAGCCCCTCGAGGTTATCAAGACCACCATGGCCGCCAACCGTGCCGATGGCTTCACCACTGCCCTTGGCCGCATCTGGCAGCGTGGTGGTGTGCTCGGCTGTGAGTCTTGAGCTTTCCCCCCCCCCCCCTCTCCTTTCCCTTTCCAAGTCCGGTGGGCATCGCTAATTGCCTTGGCGGTCTGCAGTCTACCAGGGTCTGATCCCATGGGCCTGGATCGAGGCGTCGACCAAGGGCGCCGTGCTGCTCTTTGTTGCGTCCGAAGCCGAGTACTATGCGCGCAGCTTCGGTGCCAACGACTTTGGCGCGGGCGTCTTTGGCGGCGTGACGGGCGGCGTGGCGCAGGCGTATGCGACCATGGGCTTCTGCACATGCATGAAGACGGTCGAGATCACCAAGCACAAGGTGGCCTCGACGGGCGCCAAGGTCCCGGGCACCTGGTCCACCTTTATGGATATCTACCGGCGCGAGGGTATCCGCGGCATCAACAAGGGTGTCAACGCCGTCGCCATCCGCCAGATGACCAACTGGGGCTCGCGCTTCGGTCTCAGCCGTCTGGCTGAGCAGGGTATCCGCAACGTCACGGGCAAGGGCGAGGGTGACAAGCTGAGCGTCGTGGAGAAGATCACGGCCTCGGCTCTCGGCGGTGGCCTCACGGCCTGGAACCAGCCCATCGAGGTCATCCGTGTCGAGATGCAGAGCAAGAAGGACGATCCCAACCGCCCCAAAAAGATGACGGTCGGGAACACGTTCCGCTACATCTACCAGACCAACGGCCTCAAGGGCCTGTACCGCGGCGTCACGCCCCGCATCGGATTAGGCGTCTGGCAGACGGTGTGCATGGTGGCTATGGGTGATATGTGAGTTTCTTCCGTGCTCTGATTTCCTCTTTTTTTTTAAAAAAAAGAAAAAAAAGGGGAGGGGTAGGGGGTTATACTAACGTAAGACGCAAACCACAGGGCGAAGGCTTATGTTGAGAAGCTGACTGGCGAGGAGGTCACCGCAAAGCATTAAGCGACGGCGTTGAGACGGTATCCTTTTATGTTTTGATTTTAGAAGGATGGGCAAAGAACTAGAAGAAGGGAAAGGAGTCTCCTCCTCCATGACTAGGATGTTGTTGCGCATATCAGGACGTGGTCGTCCCACCATGTTCATCCTCCTCCCCCTTCCCCGCCTGTGGGGTCTTGGGTGTTTTTGTTTTCGCTTTTGAGCAGCAACGACGAGAGCGGGGATTCGGGGCCAAGGACGTGATGTGATGACCTGGGGGGTAAATAGAGTGTGTTTGAGATTTGTATTTGATCTTTTTAATCTGAGGCAAGAGTGTTTTTTTCTGTTTCGTGTGTTTGCGGAGCGCTGCGGTGGGGACGGTCTATCCGCCGGGAACCCGGAGCGGAGGGGGGAGGAAGGCTCATTTATACAGTTGTTGCAGTTCGTGTGCCGTACCTCGATGCGGAAATGTTTGTGAATGATAGACTTTTGGTGAATGGCGATGTTGGTGTAAAGTTTCATGCATGTTGGCTGGGTTTGCTGTGCTCTGGGCAGTCTGGAGGTGTAGATGAGTCGGGAAGGATTCCGATCCACCGGCGTAATATTCCAGTTGTTACTAATTCCTGGAGCTTGGAAGATACTGCGTTCGCCTGGTGTTGCTGGACTACGTACGCAAGAGGTGCCACCGGCCTGCGTCTCTCGATGGTCCGTGACAGAACGAGACCCTCCTGGCGTTGGATCCGTGGCAAAAACCCTCCAGGCCTGTCACAGCACGAAGTTTCGTCGGCGCCCTCTTGATCCCGCCATCCAATGCTTTGGAGGTCGTCATGAGACACTGTCTGTAGTATCCTTTATCGGGGTCATATCTATCTGCCCTGGTGTTAAGGAGGATCACTTGGGCCACAGATAAGAGCCTACGGATGAGCCTGGCTTTTGCGATTCCTTGTAACTTCCGCCTTGCCGAGGAGGGATACTGTCCATGTATTCCTTTATACGAAGGTCAATCCTTTATAGACTCCTCGTCTTCTCGGAGAAGGTGCCCATTTCCCGAGATAAAATTATGCTGCTGAGCTGGAGACCATTTCTTCACAGCACTGCCGAAGAGTTCACGTTGTGGGCGATGCCATGGCCTTTCCATCCCGACACTCGGCAATGAGCCTGAGCTATGCAGCGCATCATTATGTGCTGTGAGGTCTGAAGTAGGATGGACCTGATGTAGCCCCTTTCTAGGCATGCCTCCTTGAAGCTGGCTGGTCTTGAAATGTAAACATGCAAGTTACTCTGCCCCCTCGCAGAGGAACATACCTACCTGGCTTATCACGGCCCGTCTCCATGCCCGCAAAATATGAACCAGTGCTCATTATGTTCCGTGGCGTAGAGCCTGGGGTGTTCTTCAACCTTCTTGTTGTTGGGTGGCTGAGCAGAAAGCTCGGGTTCTTGGAGATTATTGTGACATTTCGTCGTTTCCCCTTCAAATACCCCCTAGGATAGAAGAGCTATTGATCCTTCAGATTCCTCGTGTGCATCAGGATACTTGCGTTGGCAGGATTGCAGCAGCCACCAATTGTCGGCTGGTTAGGTAAACAGCATGTTGCCCTGGACTTATCATGGCTCCGAGGTAGCTTTGGGTTGTGGATGTGTGTGGCCAATGTGTCAGTTGGTGAGAAAGGAAAAGAACGGACGAGAAGGAAAGACCCTAAAGGTTGTCACACGGCCGTTAAGACGGCCTCGACATAGGATGTCGCAGCTGATAGGCTTCCCAGCGCCATCGTCCCCGAAAAGGGAAGATATCTCATCCAAGGTCGGATCCGCCCCTTTGCCCCCTCCCCCTTTAACTCATGTTGAGAGGTATGGCCGCAAGAATAGGGCTACCAACAACATGGCACACCAATCTTGACAGCTGGGAAGAACGATATACGCGCTATCGAGCTTCTGGGCAACCCTACAGTTCAAAGTGTACTACAGCCTGGTGCCGGTACATCTGGTGTGTTCCGTCCACGTACCGGTACTTCCAGTGTAGTCGCTGGCAGTCACTGCAACGACCAAGATAGCCCTCACGTCTTGACCACCCACGTGGTACGCCCGGATCACGGCGCAAGCAGGGCTGTGTTTGGCATCAGAACGGAGTCGTCGCAAGTGCCGTGCTGGGATGGCAGTGATCACTGGCCTGACAGCATTTTGCGACCAAGCAAAAAAAGGAATAAGGGGTTGGCTAGCTTTCATTGGGCACACTCTGGATGTGTAATCGCCTGTCTAGGTATTCGTGTGTTTTGTCGAGCTGTTTACCCCTGAGGCTTAGTCTCAACTAGCCGACTCTTTAGCAATGACAAGACTCAATTACGACCCTAGTCACCCTGCTAGGGGCCGTTGAACACCCCCCTTTGCGACTGTTAAACATTGCCGTCTTTGGTTCGACGAGGAAAAGAGTCATATGGAGACCAACATGCTACCTGGCAGCAAATGGTCAGCCCATGACGACAATACGCGGTGTCCTGCGATTTTACAGCACATCACCTCTAGATGTTTGCTTGGGAATCGTTTCAGGTCCATAGAAGACACAAGACATACCCACACCATGCAATATTGTCTCAGATGGCCCCTATCAACAGCACCTGTGATCCCGTTTGCGCACGATGCTACCATCTCAACGTGTAACGACGCAGAGAATTAGAAGACGGAAATGCCACGCACTCACTGTCGGATCTTTCCCTGTTTTGAGTTTCTCTGCTTGTTTCACCAAGGCTGTGGCAGTGTTGGGGGAAGCAGGAGGCAGGCCAACGAAAGTCTTGATTAGTTGGTCCCAAGGATGCAAGCGTCTCGTTCAAGGTTTCGGTGGGCAGATGGCTAGAGCTTCGACCGGGCCCTTGACAACCCAGTGGGAAGACAGCGCATTTCCACCACGTACGGGGGGGGGGGGGTTACGGGGGACCCTACCTAACCGCCAAGTCTCCAAAAGCCAACGGCGCGCCGGTCTCGATGCCGATCGCCGTCTCAGCCGCTGGGCTGACGAATCTGAACCCGCCAAGAAAAAGAGACACCGAAAACACGGCTTGCCTTGCGAATACAGCGACACGGCGGCAAAGGGGGAAGGGCGAGCGCAAAGTAGCTCAATCTAGCAAGCGAACAAGGTTCGGCAAATGTCAAGCACCAAAAACGCAAACATGGCCCTTCTGTCGGGGATGCGTTAACCACGCCTGCAAGGCTGATAGCCGCGAAGCCGGGTGCGCTCGCGATGACATGATGCAGCTAGAGATAGGGCAGCAGATAAAGTCGGCGTACCTGAGTAAAAGGGAGCTGCTGGAAGCCGAGACAGCGAGATGCCGTCCCCAGCTGAGTCCCTACAAAGGAGCCGGCGGCCGAGTGATGTGACGGCCAAGGCGGGCTGCCAAGGCGATGGTCGCAAACACCGTCGGCGGCGCCAAGCCGGCCGTCTCTGCTCGTGGCTCCTCCCTTGTCCTCAGCAACGGCCTTGGCTGTCTTGCCACGGCGACGTCGGAGAGGCCGGCAGGGCCGCGAGCCCCGGATTTCGGGTCTTTGACGAGACACCACATCCGAGTGTCCCGACAACACGACCTTGTTTAAACCGACGTGCAGGTTGTACAGAGTATGTCGCCAAGGTCGCACAGAGATCCCGTGATGTGTGGGAGACCATGTGGGATGTGGCGGATATTGGCCAAATTGATTGAAAATGCAGACGGCGTGCAGGTGTTGAGGCAGGTAGCCGCCTCACTTTATGTGTTGCACGGCCAGACGCCATAGCCAAGGCGGTTTTTATCTTTCGGGCGGGAAAGGGGGATAAACAGGGCGATTTCGAGTCGACTCCATATTGGTTTCGTCTCGTTTCGTTTCGTTTCGTTTCGGCTGAACATCTGGTCAGGTTTTTCTTCAGGGCAATCACCTTCTGTCGAACGGAGCGCCATGATCGTGCCTTCCCCTTTTCATCTCATTTGGTGTACCGGTGGGTATCGTCCCCTTATCAATCAAGCGGAGCTGATAATGCGAATGGTCATCCTCAAACCTGCTCAATTTCCCAGTTCCCCATCGCGCATAAAGTAAACAAATGATACACACGCGAAATGGCCCCGTCGCGTCTTCGTCCCCAATTGAACAGATGTCTAATGTCCGAGCATGTCCACCAACAACCGCGAGGCCCAGCTGGGTACCAGCGCATTACAGGCCATTTCCAATGCTGCAATCGGTCCAATGATGGAACCTGCTCCCCCAAAGATCCCAGACATATCTTAGTACTGATTGCGCCATCAAAGATGGCGCCGCCAACTACCGCGACGAATTACTGCCAATCATGCACTACATTGCGCCCACGTTTAGGTAGCCACTTGGCCCGTGCAATAGCAGCTTTGTCCAAGTTTAGTTAGAGAGTGAGTTAGCCAAGCTTGCCGAGACGCCTCCGATGCATTGTCTCAGTAGCCCCGGTCGTGATGATATTTCAAGAAACGAAGAAAAACTGAAATTTGGAGAAAATGGATCAAAAATGGAGTCGCTGGCCCACGGCATCGCCAAGTCTGCATTTTCACTTGCAGGGTCGAGGCCGCGGCTCCACATGTGCCCCACCCGATCCGCGACCGTTGCAGGGGTGCACGTGGAGAGCGATTTTTGTGCCGCTTTTCCTCGCAGCCGAGAGGATTGAGGCTGCTGCAGACCGTATGTGCCATGTATGGCAGACGGGACTCTCAAGTCAGAAAGCCAGAGGAACAGGGCGACTGGCGAGCGATATTTTGCTGGCCCGTACTGTGATGCGGAAAAGAACAACCATAGAGGGGAAGAGGCGCACCCCCGTGCACCACCTCAGACGGGCCTGTTGTCAACAACCGTTTTTTACGACACGACAACCTTGGGGCAACCGATACTCGGGCCTCCCGTGCACACCGCAACCGTCGCAGTCTTCACCTTTCTCACACCGTAGCGTAAACACGTAAACACGACCTGCCGCCCTCGCCTCGCCTTGCCCGATTCCTGACTCCTGCCCCCCGCTTGTTGTTGACCTTTGAGTCGCGTGCTGCCGTGGTCGTGGCTCTGCAACCCCACGGACCTCTCTCGGGGCGGGCGGGGGGCGACGGGGTAGTCAAGGGGGGTGATCGCCATCGCCATCACATCGCCGCCGGCGAGCCTTCGAACGGATCCAACGTCGAGTGTCGAGGAGGCGCGCAAGGCCCTGGTCACACCGGTAGCGAGAGATAGCAACTATCGAAGGGTCGGGTGTTGGAAAGCCGAGCGCCAGTGCCGCCTGTAAGCCTACGAGTGCCCCGAGCGTTTGGGGTGTGAAAACGGCGGAAGGAAAAGGCGCCGCTCGAACCCATGGTGGTGCCGCGCAGCCGCCGTGGTTGCCTGAGGCATTCGATCCCTCCAACGGCCTCGCGTGCCCCGTCAAACTGGGTTCCCTCCCCATCCTCGTAATTCTCCACCGGCAAGGCCGCCGTCTTTTTTGACGCGCAGTGAGTTTTATTAGCTTCGACCCAAGCTATTGCACGTCAATGCATCTAGACACCAATTACTCGCACCAATGCCACCTCAATGCAAGGGCAAGACTCTGCCAAGGTGTGGAGAAATGCGAGCCCGCAGTGCGGTGTGCACCAAGGCCACCTTAAGTTCCGCTGCTGCGGGTTGGGGTAAGCTTCGCCCGCGAGAAACCGCTTCTGTGGGCGGGCCAGCCGATGGGGTGGTGGACGGGGATAGTCGGAACAAGGCGTTCAACAAAGACTCGTTGAGTTGCCTAAATCACCATACAGAAAAAAAAGATTCTAGAATAGTGAGATGCGACAATGCCCAGACCGCCATTTGCGGGATAATATGCCCCCATGGCGTTGCGGCTTGAGGCTTTTGGCCTCCTTCGAAAGGCCCGACCCCGCGATTCATGGATCCACGGTCGTGGCCCATGCAAGATCCCGAGTCTCTCTGATCACCGCTCCCAAGCCTTGTCATGGACTTCCAAGACTGAGGGCCAGATGGACAACTTAGCCCCGCCGCCCGCCAAGCTCATTCACCGTGCGTTGCGTTGCGATGCGAGCCGCCCCGATCTCCCAGGATATTGAACCACTCGGGCGATATTCGATACTCGACTCGCTAGGTCGTGTGCTCGCTTTTGCCTCTTGATGATTGGAACCAAGATGGCAACGTCTCTTTCTCCATAGAGCCCAGAAACGCCCAGCCAGAAGCCTACTACATTGTGTAATGCGCTGGCAGACACTTGTCGAATGTATGAAAATAAAATGTCCGTTTGCCCGTTGTTGTACTCGGATCACAATCTTATCCAAGGTGCCAAGCAGGTTTGTCCAACGCCGTCAAATCTATAAGTCTAGGCATTGTCGCACCCAAGCTGATCTGAGTTGCTTGTGTGAACCCCCAAGACTCTTCCAAGACTTCGTAAAAGGGGGAATTCCCTGAAACAAATCGGACGGCGGTCGTTCAATCGCGGAAGCACAGTCCAACTAAAAGCGAGCCATTGAGGCTCAAATTGTTTCCTCAAGATGCCTGCTCGGGAGCAACGTGAAATTGGGGGGTTGGCGCAGCGGGCTGAGAGTTGCTTGGCCACGAGTCGGGAATGCAGCCACAGCCGGCACATGGGTGCAGTTCAGTGGCCACCTCGAGGCTACCTTCAAGGTCACCGCTTGGTAGTCGTCCTCTTCAGGGCCCCATCCCTCGCGCGGGGGCTATCAGAGAGGCTGGAAGGGAGGGTTGACCTTTTTCAAGATTTCTGGAATTCCGGAGATCTCCCTCGGGAAGAACAGGGACCTGCTCGCGGCGAAACCGATAGACGAAAATAATGTGCGAAGGGACGATTTGGAGACCCAACGTGGGAAATGGAAGCTTGTCCTGCAACCTAGGTACGAGCAGGTGCATGATAATAACGAGTAAAAATTATCTGATTAATGATACGTGCGGTAGCCTTCCGGCAAAGTCGGAGCTTACCACAACCAGTCACGAAGAGAAACGAAAAACGACTTTCTGCACAGGCCAAGGACCTCACTGAAGCATGGGAACGATGTGAGGCGCTGACTTGAGTTGCTGTCTCCCCCCATCCTTGTGGGGGATGACGTAGTGGAACGTATCCCACGGCACTTCCGTTTACGGCGGGGGCATATCCTCACGACCAGTGATTGATGGCGCTTGCTTCTTGGGGTTTGGTACCGCCCGTTGATGAAAGACATACAGGAAGGAGAACCAGAGACAGTAGGCAGGAGACAGGAGACGGGCGAGACCTGAATAGACTCGGCCGGCCCTCAGGCTCCGAAAAAAGAATATCAACGTCGGGGCAGCCAAGGTGCGGCAATTTGGTGTTTTCCATAGGTTCCGTATTCTGCATCGGCGCTGAAATCGCCGACGTTTCTCGATTGAGGATTGCTTCAGGCTAGCCCGGCATGGCATATGGCACGCGCCGCACACTGCAGAGGCTACTGTCAGCCCGGCAAGAGCACCTGGGCACGGCAGCCGGGAGCCAGATGATGGGATGGGTTGCATGGTGTCGCCGGTCGGCTCTGCCCGCAGCAAAATCGCCGCCCAAATTGAGCGCGAAAAAAACAAATGGCTCGTTGGCTCCATCGGCTGGTGAGTCGACATTGGCAAGGAGGTTTCGGGTCCACACCCCTCAGTCAGTCAGGCATGTTCGGCTCGCAGGCATCTTCCATCATTCAGTGCTACACCGCAACCGCGGCCAGAAGCGTAGCACTGCAGCACGGCGAAAACAGCTAGCAACAATCAAAGGACTGACGCAAATGGCGAAGACGAGAAGGCGAGGGCGAGGGCGATGGGGGTTAGAACGATGGACACAGTATGGCACGGGGCGCACACCGTCCCCGGCTTCCATTGAAACAAGGTGCCGTGGGATAAACCAACTTTTGCGTGCGCTTGGTCTTGCCTTCTTTGCCCTTTGAACCCTCGCATTTTCTTCTCAGTTTTCTGGCAGGGATGGCAGCTTTGCGCACTCAGATAAGGGTTTGGGCCTGTAGCTTCAAGAGGGCGTGTGTGTGCCTTGCCCTTGCCTCAACCAGTCAGAGCGCTGTGATGAGGGGCAGGGGTGTACCCCAGTTTGCGCCCACGGCCGACAAGTCCAAGCAACCAAAGCTTGTGTCGTTTCGCGCCTGTGTTCAGTTCGCCGCTCGCCAAGAGGGCAGAGAGCTTCACCACGGCGCGGGCAGGAAAAAGCCCTCCGCTCGTTATCACCAACGTCAACGGCCGAGTCCTGGGCATCCGGGCCCGTGACAAGGCCAATTGGATCGGCAGGAGGCGGCGGGAGCTCGTACGAGCGAATTACAGTTCCGCCGAGCACAGGAGCGCGTCTATAATGTGTTTGATTTTTTCTGCCATCTTACATCTTGCGGGCGGCTCTCTGGGTCTTCTGGGCGCTCTGATGGATGGGGGCCCTGGGCCCGTAGCATATAGATTTTTGCCCTTTTGTCGCCATATGGGCAAGGGCGGCGATTGGAACGACCAGGCCAGGCAAGATGACCGTGGAGAGAAGAGGGACAAAACCAAAAAATCCCGCAGCGAACAAGCAACCGACGATGGTACCTGGGGTGGGGAGGCTTTGGCAGGTACCTCGCCGGCCGAGATTGCGCACCAAGCTGGTGGTCGTGGGTGGGCCCTTGGGGAGCTTGTGTGGGCCGTGGTACCTGTTTACATTGCATGGCGAAGGTCACCCCATTGCGACCTGCGCCTGGGCGCCAGGCGACCCGCTTTTGGAGAACGACCCAGGGTCGGCGGGAACAAGAGGGAAGGGCAATCACATTCGCCAGCACAGTGCCAATTGGGTTCGGGAGAGAGACCGACTTGGCGCCGCCGCGGCAGCAAGCCCGCCCAAAGCATGCCTGAGCCTGGCAGAATGGGACCAAGAAATGGCAGAATTACCGTGCACCCACGGGTCGAGCTTGGACGGCCAGGACAGTCCAGCTGGGGGGCGCGCACCGTACTTCTCTGCTGTGGAGACCTGCTGGAGAGGTGCTCGACTCGTTGACAAGCTCCCCCCTCCCCCTCCTGAGTCCTGACCCTGGGAGGAGAGAGGGAAGGTACCTTGGACGGGCTGCTGGGGCGTACAGTCCTGTACTGTGCCCATTGTCCCAAAGTGCACTACCGCAGTGCCCAGGATTGACTTTGATCGTGGGCCGGAAAGCTCGCTCATCGCTCACCCACGCGGAAAGATTGAAATACACCTCCCACCCGCTCCCTCGTCCCCTCCTTCCTTCTTTTCGCTTTACGCACGAAGGCCTTCTTAAATCCTCCCTTCGACGTGAGGTCTCCCTCGAGTCCAAACCTCTCGCCATAATATCTTCTCTCCCTCGTGCGGACGATTTTACTGTCTTCCAGCCACGCCACATACCTCATCTTCTCACCTATTAGGTCATCAAAACAATTACCTCGCCGCGTCCGAACCTAGCCCTCGGCTTTTTTCCTACAGCAGCACCTATTTGATCTGCTTCCTACCACCTGCACAACACGCGCCCTAATCCAAATTGAATATCCAACTTTTTCAACTATTCTGAGTGCACGGCTCTACTGAGCAACACCAGCCGCGCCATGGCAGAACACTCGGCGACCGGCGCTCCGGCGCTGTCGACCAACATTGAGAGCGGCAAGTTTGACGAGAAGGCCCCTCAACAACACAAGCCCACCAAGGCCAAGGTTGAGGAGGAGGAGGAGGAAGATGAGGACATTGATGCCCTCATCGAGGACCTAGAGAGCCAGGATGGTCATGTTGATGTAAGCTGTCCTCTACCATTCGCGCCCGCACCAATCCCAATCACGTCGGCATCCTGCCATTTCACACCCCAAATCCACGGTCGGTATTTTGCCCAAAGCAATTGCAGCTTTGCTGCGTTGCTGCTGTGGTCTCTTTTACTGAGTGAGCCTGGTCGATCCCTCGGCTCGCTCTAATGAGAAAGCCTTGGCACTGCCCAGACCACCTCGATACGCGACATGGTCCACATTGTCACTGCCGGTGTGCTAACCAATTGGTCTTAGGATGAGGATGAGGAAGTCGTCAACCCCGGTACTGGACGTGTTGTTCCCGAGGACATGCGTAAGTTGCACTGCTTCAGGTCTTGGCGCGATTGGCAATTGTCTAACTATTCATGCAGTCCAAACCGATACCCGTGTCGGTCTCACGTCCGAGGAGGTTACCCAGAGACGCAAGAAGTATGGTCTCAACCAAATGAAGGAGGAGAAGGAGAACCTTATTCTCAAGTTTTTGGGCTACTTCGTCGGTCCTATCCAGTTTGTCATGGAGGTGTGTTAAACTCTGCCAAGGCGCGACCCGGCACTGCGGTGCTGAAACGAAACGCCGCCCCACTTACCGTGCTGAGCTTTATGCTGACCCGATCGACAGGCTGCTGCCGTCTGTACGTGCATTTTCCATTCGAGCGTTTGGCGGTCTCCCTTTTTGGTCTTAAACGTCATCTTGCAATCTCGCCGGACCCCCTGGTCATGCATATTGGCGAGGCGGGGGACCGGATAACGCACAACGCCTTCGGGCAACTCGGCTTTTCGAACATGATTTGCTGACTGATCGTGTTTTAGTGGCTGCTGGTCTTCAGGATTGGGTTGATTTCGGTGTCATTTGCGGTCTGCTACTTCTCAACGCTGCCGTCGGTTTCATCCAGGAATACCAAGCTGGTTCCATTGTCGACGAGCTCAAGAAGTGGGTTTCATTTCTACATTTCTCTCGTCGGCGCACAACGACTAACCCCTTTCTTTAGGACTCTTGCGCTCAAGGCTGTTGTTCTCCGTGATGGTACCCTGCAAGAGATCGAGGCCCCCGAGGTCGTTCCCGGCGATATTCTTCAGGTCGAGGAGGGAACCATCATTCCCGCCGATGGCCGTATTGTAACCGACGATGCTTTTCTCCAGGTTGATCAGTCTGCCATCACAGGCGAGTCTCTCGCTGTTGACAAGCACAAGGACGATCAGTGCTACGCTTCCTCGGCTGTCAAGCGTGGTGAAGCCTTCGTTGTTGTCAGCGCCACCGGTGACAACACCTTCGTTGGCCGCGCCGCCGCCCTTGTCAATGCTGCTAGCTCCGGCACTGGTCACTTCACTGAGGTTCTCAACGGCATTGGTACCATTCTGCTGATCCTTGTCATTCTGACCAACTTGGTTGTCTGGATTGCTTCATTCTACCGATCCAATGGCATCGTCACCATTCTCGAGTTCACGCTGGCCATCACCATCATTGGTGTACCCGTCGGTCTCCCCGCTGTCGTCACCACCACCATGGCTGTCGGCGCTGCCTACCTTGCCAAGAAGAAGGCTATCGTTCAGAAGCTCTCTGCTATCGAGTCCCTCGCTGGTGTTGAGATTCTTTGCTCCGACAAGACCGGTACCCTCACCAAGAACAAGCTCTCACTCGCTGAGCCCTACACCGTCGCCGGTGTCGACCCCGAGGATCTCATGCTCACTGCCTGCCTAGCCGCCTCGCGCAAGAAGAAGGGTATGGATGCCATCGACAAGGCCTTCCTCAAGAGCTTGAAGTTCTACCCCCGCGCCAAGGGTGTTCTCGCCAAGTACAAGGTTATCGACTTCCACCCTTTCGACCCCGTCTCCAAGAAGGTTGTTGCCATCGTCGAGTCTCCCCAGGGCGAGCGCATCACCTGTGTCAAGGGTGCCCCTCTCTTCGTTCTCAAGACTGTCGAGGAGGACCACCCCATCCCCGATGAGGTTGACCAGGCCTACAAGAACAAGGTTGCTGAGTTCGCCACCCGTGGTTTCCGCTCTCTCGGTGTTGCTCGCAAGCGTGGTGAGGGCTCTTGGGAAATTCTCGGCATCATGCCCTGCTCTGACCCTCCCCGCCACGACACTGCCCGCACTATCAACGAAGCCAAGTCTCTCGGTCTCTCTATCAAGATGCTTACTGGTGATGCCGTCGGTATCGCTCGTGAGACTTCTCGCCAGCTCGGTCTGGGCACCAACGTCTACAATGCCGAGCGTCTTGGTCTTGGTGGCGGCGGTGACATGCCCGGCTCTGAGGTCTACGACTTCGTTGAGGCTGCTGATGGTTTCGCCGAGGTCTTCCCCCAACACAAGTACAACGTCGTCGAGATTCTCCAGCAGCGTGGCTACCTCGTTGCCATGACTGGTGACGGTGTCAACGATGCTCCCTCGCTCAAGAAGGCTGATACTGGTATTGCTGTCGAGGGTGCCTCTGACGCTGCTCGCTCCGCTGCCGATATTGTCTTCCTCGCCCCCGGTCTTGGTGCTATCATCGATGCACTCAAGACTTCTCGCCAGATTTTCCACCGCATGTACGCGTACGTTGTCTACCGTATCGCTCTGTCGATCCACTTGGAGATCTACCTCGGCCTCTGGATTGCCATTCTGAACCGCAGCTTGAACATTGAGCTCGTCGTCTTCATTGCCATCTTCGCTGATGTCGCCACTCTTGCTATCGCTTACGACAATGCTCCCTTCAGCAAGTCTCCTGTCAAGTGGAACTTGCCCAAGCTCTGGGGAATGTCTGTCCTCCTCGGTGTTGTCCTTGCCATCGGCACCTGGATTACCGTCACCACGATGTATGCCCACGACTCCAACGGTGGTATCGTCCAGAACTTCGGTAACATGGACGAGGTCATCTTCCTTGAGATCTCGCTCACTGAGAACTGGCTCATCTTCATCACCCGTGCCAACGGCCCCTTCTGGTCTTCCATTCCCTCGTGGCAGCTCACCGGCGCTATCCTTGTCGTTGATGTTCTTGCCACCTTCTTCACCCTCTTTGGCTTCTTCGAGCATGGCCAGCAGACCAGCATCGTCGCCGTTGTCCGTATCTGGATCTTCTCCTTCGGTATCTTCTGCATCATGGGTGGTGTCTACTATATCCTGCAGGATTCCGTTGGATTCGACAACCTCATGCACGGCAAGTCGCCCAAGGGCAGCCAGAAGCAGAGATCTCTGGAGGACTTTGGTAAGTTCCCCAATACGCCCTATTCTCTTGTGCATATAACTAACACGCTTTGCTACAGTCGTCTCTCTCCAGCGTGTCTCCACCCAGCACGAGAAGTCACAATAGACGGAACGGATGTTGGAGAGGTGATTTATCGTGGAATAAAAACATGGAAGTCGCCTGGTAGAGGTCACCGATTACATGCATACCCTCGGTGGCATCTCGGGTGTTGAGAGGATTCATAGAGGAGAAAATGCCGAGAGCTTTATTTGCTAGGCTTTTCTATTTTAAGACTTGTATCGACGTTACGAAGGGGCTAGCCTTGCCCCGAAACAATTCCTTAGATCTAATATAAAAGGTATAAAAATTAAACTTGTTGTCTTCACTTGTGAATGTAATGCCCATGATGTTGAGGTCCTCGAGTGTTGGGGGCTGAGGGTGGCAGTGGGCACTGCAGGCGGCACTAAAAGTTTTTGGGGCCACCATCCGAAATTCAGTTGAGTCGGCGCTGCATGAGCTAAGCTGCCAATCTTTGCAGTTAAACTTTGCCCAGTGCGAAGTCTTTTTTCTTAATTATAGTTTGTCCGTACTCTGTACTTTGCAGCAAGAATTTTATCCAGCGCCCGAGGAAAGCGCGACTCAATCGGAAAGAAAAAGGATTTGTTTCACCGCCTGGGTGGAACAGAAGGAACTGAAGCGTCGGCAAACCAACAAAATGAATCGTGATATTCCAGGCTATTACTTTGGTGCGCTTTAACCCCTTTGTTTCCTGGTTGCTAGATTTCACTGACTGGATGGGCGAATGTGCGTCGGAATTAGATGCCGAGAAGAAAAAGTACTTTAAGATCGAAGCCAGCAAGACAGCGCCAGAGAGCGCCGCATGGGCAGCTACTAACGTCAAGCGGCGCCAGCTCGAGGGGCGCGAGGCGTTGGCCAAGCGTGAGCGCGTCGAGCGGAGGGCTGCTGGCCGAGTGAAGAGGGCGAGGGTGCTGGAGGAGGCCTTGACGGGCGGGTTTCTGAGCAGAGAGGCTGGGAAGCTGAGCAGGGAGGTGGTCGCCACCTTGTGGGTGGATGGAGTCAGGGAGAAGGGATGTGTCAATCTGTTCCCGGGTGTGGCGGAGGGTGGGGGTAGTTGTCTGTCGTCCATGTATGTGCATGGAGGTGACGAGAAGTCGGGGTTGGGGGTTGTTTACGGGGGTACGTTTTTTCTGTCTTTTGTTGATAGGCAGTGAGCTGACGGGTGGTAGTTGTGAATGACAGGCATCTGTGGAGGTCGTACATCCCCCGGGATAAGGATGATGTGTAGGTGTTGGAGATGTTCCTGCTGGGGATGGTTTCGAGCTGACGTTTTCTGGGTAGCATCAACTTTGCGGACGCGGCAGTCAGGTATCGTCACACGAACTTCAGGCCGAGGCCGAGGAGTGAATGGGGCACGAGCATTTCCTCACTCAAGTACCACGAGCCGTCGAACAAGATGTTTATCACCTCGGGCGGTGCGTGGGGTATGGATCACCAGCACAACTTCTCTCACATAAGGACCTTCTCGCCGCCGTTGTCTGATACAGACGATTTGGGGCCGGCATGGAATCTCACTGAAGAGGGTATACACATATTCCCATCCTTCCCCCAACCACAAGGTCATGTTCGCTTACATATGCTCAGCAACCGAGACCATTCTTACAATCCCCGGTTTCGAGGACGAACCCGTCAACACCTGCGCCCCAGCGCCTGCATCGTCGCCCTTGACATGCATATTCGGCACAAGCCAGGGGATTGTCAAGTACAACGACCGGGGACTCTCCTGGCTGACCCCCAAACCCACGGGGTCCGGCAGCACCAAACATAATCACCGCTCCAAGCGTTCCCGACAACCAAAAGAAACCACCCAAGAGGCCATCCTTGGATCAGCTCAAGGCGAAATCCTCGCCCTCGACTTCTTCCCCCCCAACCCCGCCGACGTCATCCTCTACGGCGGCCGCGCCGCCTACCTCGGGCTCCTCGACCAGCGCGCCCGGCCCAGCGAGTGGAGCGCCCTCAAACACACGAGCTCCATCGCGCAAATCCGACCCGTCGGGGGACACCAGGTTCTCGTCGCCGGCCCCAAGAGTGCCATGGTCGTGTACGACATGCGGTATATAAAGAAAGACCACGGACCCAGGGATCGGTGGAACATGAACAGGGCTCGGCCCCTGGTGACGTTCCCCGAGTACAAGAACGACGCGCATATTCACACCGGGCTGGATGTGCTCCCTAGCGCCGGGGGTCTTGGGGGTTGTGGGATCGTGGCGGCGGCACACGACGACGGCAAGGTCGCGGTGTACTCGCTTCGGGACGGGACCAGGCTGGGGTGTCCCTCTGTTGATAAGATTGATGTTGGTAGGGGCAGGGGAAACCCGGGAGGCGTGGTCAAGAGTATGATGTTCAATGCGCTGCCAGGGGATAGGGATGCCAGTTTGTTTGTGGGCGAGGGGACGTTGGTGAAGAAGTATTCCTTTGGCAGGGGGCGGGGGGAGGGGGATGAATGGGTGTAGGGGGTGTTGAAGTGGTGCTGATGAGATACCCGCTGTAAAGCAATAAAAGAGTTGGGGCATATGCGGTATGCCATTCGTTATCCTCGTCGTGACTTTTCAACCCCTGGTTATATGGCCTCTGGTGAATAAAAGGAGATCAAATCCAAACTCCAAGACTCTTGCAGAGAAACCCCATGGTAAAAGCCAAACGGCACCAAAGAAGGAAACAGGCGAGCCGGTTTCTTTTTTCTACGCTGATCGCGAATCAGACCCAGCAGCATAATCGCCATGTAAAATAAATATGGGGAAGAAATACGGAGGGAGGGAGGTATTTGAACTTTGAAGGGTGGTTGAGTCTCGGCGGCCAACTCCTGGCTCCAGCTCCCTTTTCAAATCAAATTCTCACCTCGCCCTACCAAGCCCATGCAATTCTTCTTTTTTGTGCTAAAATGGATGGAGCCACCAAGTCATAGGAATGATGAGTGGAACAAAATTGCAAAAATGAATGCCCAATAACAGGATTGAACTGTTGACCTTCGCATTACATAGTATTCATATGTGAATATTAGTACGACGCTCTAACCAGCTGAGCTAATCGGGCTTGGTGACTGACTGATGTAACACAGGTCAAATATCTCGTCCCAACAAGGGCCAACCCAACCTCACCACTCTTTTCCTTTCTCTGAGGAGGTATTCTCTCCACAAGAGGCGGCCTGCTTTCTGCTGGTTCGTTGTAGCTACCTTGACCAAACAACACCAGTCCGCAGTCCACACTTCAAACTTGCAAGTCCAGCTAACCCATGGAGCACCTACATATCAACATGCAAACCACCATCCGCAACCAAAAAGGTAACACCACATCATTAACGTCTGTACAATAGACAAACCCAAACCGCCGTCTCGTAGCCGCTGAAGCAATGCTCTTCTTTACCCAAACCATACCCAAGTCCATGCTGTAGTATGCAACCAGATCCCGTGGCCGTATACGCGTATACGACGCGCGCCGCCCCCTGAAAATGACGGTAATTTTAAAACCTAGACCTATATAACTCTCCTTCCTTTTCTCGTCATCCCTCTATCCAGCTCATCCCTTCTCTTTTCACGCCCTCACTCCGCCAGCCTCACCGCCCCGCCCCTCCTCTCACTCCGCAGATTATACGTTCCCTCGAGCATGGGAAAAGCATCATCAAACGCATCCCCCAGCGTCCAATTCTCCAGCCGCCTCAGATGCCGCTCAAACACGGGGTTGATCATGAGCTCGTCCCCCACGGGGCTCTGCAGCAGCGTATCGACGTCCTCGTACGGCCAATTCAGCCTCAGCGTCGTGGTAAACGGGATAAAAAAGTTCTCAAACGGAAACTCTCCGGGCGCATGGCTGCCAATCAACCTCTCCCGCATCCGCGGAAACGGAATATGATCGACCCACGCGGGGTGCGGGCGAGCCAGCTGGAGCGGGCTGGCGCGCACCCAGGGCGGCAGCCGCGCGTAGTTCTCGTCGGTGGGCGAGACCTGCCAGCGCATGATGAGGAACATGATGTAGAACACGGCGACGCGCTCGGGCAGGGTCGACAGGTCGGGGAAGCTCCCGAGGATGTCGGTGAAGACCTTGGACAGCGGGTGCGAGTACCGGCTGGTAGACGGGTTGAGGAGGGACGAGACCGAGGGATACCGCGGCCCGGCGATCTCCTGGGTCGAGAGTCCCTCGGCGGCGCGCTGCCGCCGCTCGGCGAGGAAGTCGAGGAGGAGGCTGTCGAGCGGGCAGGTCGGCGCGCTGTTCTTGAAGGGGGCTGCGCTGAGCTCGGTGCCCGGGCCGAACCGGGGTAGTGGAGGTTGCGGAGGGGCTTGCGCGGTTACGAATTCATGATGGGGTGGCGGGAGGGATGCATGCGGCATGTGGACGACCGGTTGGCCGCTGAAGGGGCAATGGGGGATGGGAAGGGGAGGCGGGCTGTCAGGCGGGGCTGCCATTTTCGTGGTCCAGTCGTGCTTCATGGGCGCGTGGTTGTATATGGGTGAGTCCTGGGCGCCGTTGACGCCATTCTGGATTTTGGCAACCTTGTGGTTTGGGTCCAGTACGAAGTTGAGGTTCAGTCGCTCGGGACTCAGCTCCAAGCCATGGATGAGGTCGTGCCGCTGCTGGTTGAACAGTCCTGTTGGCGGGGAGTCCTGGGATCGCGCATCGACCGTCACCGAATGGAGTACAGGAGAGTGATCGCCGTGCCACAGTCCATGTGTGCCTACCGAAGCCGGGGGCGCGGCACTTGTGGATGCTGGTTCGGCATGGAGTGGCGGGTGCAAGGGTTGCTGTAGAGACTGGTGTTGTGAGGCGGGATGGCTCACGGCGGGAGGGTCAGCTGACGGTGTAAGCCCCTGAGCACAACTGCCAAAACCAGCACGGACACCACAAAAAAAGGGATCAAAGAAGAAAAGGAGAGCAACTAACCGGCAGGACAACTAAGAATCGGCTCGATGAGGCGGACAATCGAAGCCAGGCAGCGCTTGATCTCGGCCATCTCGGCCTCAACAGTCGCCTTTTGCTGAATAGCGGCCTGCAGCTGCTCCTGGTATGGCTGCTGCGACTTGAGCTCGCGAATCTCACGCTCATACAGCTCATTCTTCAGCCTCTGCCGCTCCCGAATCGCCCGTTGGGCCTCTCGATCTAACACTCACACACACCAAATCAGCAAGCCGACAGCCACGACAACACAACTCTCGCAAAGAGAACCCACCATTCGCCCTCTTCCTCGCCAGCTGGTCGGGTGTCAAATTCGCCACGCCGCGGGACCCGGGCCCGGTCTTCTGCTTCTTGTTGTTGGTGAGTGGGGCCCCAGTACCGGGGCTCTCGGCTCCTGCTCCGGCGTCGCCCGGTGGCGGTGCGGGACTGGCGAAGGACATGCTGCGTTGGGAATCTGCCGGGCTGGTGGCAACCATAGTGGCCGTGGCCGTGTCGGCGCCATCGTCGTAGCTGGGGGCCCGTCCGTGCTTGCCAATGTGTGTCTGCTGGTGGTATTGGTGTTGACTGAGCCCGTGACCTATACCGTGGCCGTGGATCGGGCCATGTCCCCGGCTATTAGTCTGGCCGCCGAGTGGAGAAGCGGTGGATTCCCGCCTGGCCGCGGCCCCATAATGGGCAGAAATGGTGCTGTTTCCGATGCCGATGCCGTTGCCGTTGCCGTTGCCGTTGCCGTTGCCGTTGCCGTTGCCGTTGCCGTTGCCGTTGCCGTTGCCGTTGCAGTCGCCATCGCCAGTGCCAGAGTGATTGCCGACTGCCGACGAAGCCATGGGGCCCGCCGGTGTGGGTGGCGGGCGACGCCGGCCCTGGCTTCTCACCTCGGTCAGTCGTATCCCGTATCTAGCAAATATACTGTACGACGCGACGCACCTGGTCGACCCGGAGAGGGTCTGTGACTGACTCTGTGCTACAAGCCCAGTGCGCGCGTCCAGTGTTCAGTGCCCAAGGTCCACTGCGTTGGCATCCCTTCCCCCCTGCGACTGGTCGGGCGACGGGTTCCAGGATATGTGGTCAGCAAAATTGAGTGGGAATTGCTAGGATTGCTAAGAATTGCTGAGAATTGCTGCAAATGAATCAGTCAACAAGGCCACAGACCGTGCTGAACGCGGCAGGCGAGTCATGTGTTTCCGACCCCTGTAAAATCATAGTCCCCTGCTGCCAACCCCGACGGGTTGCCAACCACCAGAGGCTGCTAGCCCCCGTGGCGCCATTTCCGCAGTCGCCGCCTGCCCCACTGTCAACGACAGCAGGTCCATACCGGCCTTTTTACACTGCTTTCGCTCTTTCCTGTCGTTTCAGGGCCAGCATGTGGGAAGGAGTGCCGTCGCCTGCCTGAGGTACCCCCCGGTTTCGTGCTTGGGGAACGGCTGTGTCCAATGACTTCGCCTTGCGGGTGAACAACTGCACCTTCTCCAGCATGCGGTGACCTGACTGAGAAGCTTGAACCAAAACAACATTGGCCTTCATCAGCTGCACCTCCTCACCACTAATACGGCGACGGCAGCCAGTGCATTGTTTCGCTTAGGTAGGGACTCGGTCGATATTTACTACCTAGACAAGGCCTCTTCCGCCTCTACAACAGTACCCAAGGCACGGTATCTAGAATATGCCGACCAAGATTTACACCAACCAACACAACACTCCCTATCCTCGATTACAACCAACTCCCTTCCGACACCAAAATCAATCCGCCGATGCCCTCGCCAGCGCCTCGTGCAGGTGCTGCGGCAGGCGGTATTTGAGCTGGCTGGTATACGTCGTGAGATCCACGCTCTTCTGCTTCAGGTCGTCCACCATCATGCGGGCCGTAGCCTCGTTGCCGCTGAACTGCCCCTTCATCAGCCGTCCGCGCTGCTTGGTGCAGCAGATGATGGTCCACATGATGAGGTTCGGCACGTTGATGGCCACGGGCTGCGCCAGGCTCGAGAAGCGCGATGCGAACGACCGGATCACGCCCGAATTGCCGTCCGCCTCGAGCGGCAGGATCTCCAGCGCCTTAATTTTCTGTTTCTTCACATCAGTAAATAGCCCACACAACCCACAGGGGAGAAAACTCACGTCCAAACACTCCGGCCATCTTCCAGCCGCCACCAGCCCCTTGATTTCACTCATCTGTAGCAGCACCGAGCACGCCACCCGATTCGGGTCACGGATGTGCTGCCAGAACATGTGGTCGCGCTCGTACATAGTCATCATTGTCTGCGCCAGCTCCACCGGGTCGTCGATCGAGGCCAGGCTGAGACTGCTGCCCGGCTGTGCCTCGGCGTCGCGGCCCTCAACACGCGGCTTGACCGGGACCAGCCGCATCGGGTCCTCGCCGATTTCGAGTGAGATGGCCTCGCTCAGTGCCCGGCTCACAATCGAGACCACCGTGTCGTAGTCCCCAGCCAGGTGATACAGCAGCACGGCGTCCGTCGTCCGTCCGTTATCGTCGGCGAAGCTGGCCGCCTGCAGCGTAATGGTCCGGATGAACTCCTGCTCCTGGCCCAGTGCGATCAGTGGGCCGCGTTCCTCAATCACACCCTTGATACGCTGTCCGTCCGGTTTGATGTCTCCAATAAGCCTGCTAAACTCTCTAGTCTCGAGTACTAGCTCTCGCAGCGCCTCGTGGCAGAGGGCCGCCTGTTGCTGACCGTTCGTTCCCTCCTCGGCGCCGAGGCAGATTAGCACAAGGTAGTCTACCGCGGCCCCGGCATTCGCCGCCCGGAAGTCCCGTGTGTAGTACCCCAGCATCCGTCCAAAGTTGATTTGCGGTGCGCCCCGTGTGTTGTGTGAGAGAAGCTCGTTTCCTACTGCCTGCGCGTCCGCCGCGCGGAGCAGGCCATAGTATGCCAAGGTGATCGCAAAGTGAACTGCGTCAACATAGGAAAAGGGATAAAGGTAGGCGATTGCCTGCTCAAACATACCAGAGAGGATCTGGAGGTAGAAGAACATGCCAAAGCTGCCATTGCTGTCCTCAGACGGCGTCTTTGGGAAGTGCTTGAGCCCGATCTCCCGGATGCTTGCCTGCAGCTCGCTCAGGCCGTAGGCCTCCGTAGCGATCTCGGTAGACCGATCTGATTCCCGGGCCAGGTTAAACTGCAGCCAGACCCAGTCGTTGACGTCCGTCTGAAGACCATCGAGACTCCGGTTGCTAATGTCGCACCGCCCGATGATCTTGTAGCATGCCATCCGGAACGGGTCAATAGATCCCTCAGGCGCGTTGCGGATCCGCTGACTGTACTCGTTGTTGCACCGGTCCTGCATCTGCCTCTTAAGCCGACGGTCCTCGCTCGATGCGTAACTGTTAATGTACCCCGAGAAGGTCCGGTCAATGCTGCGGAAGTGGTTCTGATTGTTATTCACGAACTGTGCTGCCTCCGTCACAAAGCCGGCCCGCAATAGGTAAAACACGATAGCCCAGATATATTCGCCGTTAGCTTGTTGCAGCTCGGTGTTATCGGGCACCAGCGTCTTTCGAGCAAGCCGGAGCCGGACGTACGCCTTGATCTTGCTGATGACATCTGGCCGGCCGCCGAGATTTGCGTCGTGGGGATACTTGGCGATGAGCGAGTTGACTTCGTTGTAGAACTGCCTCTCCAAGAACCGATTTCCGCCATGCAATATTTGCCTGCGCATCTGAACGGCGTTGGGGGACTGGGTGCTGGGATCTAGGTAGAACTTCGCAAACTGCCGCTCTCGGGGTGCCTCCTCCTGATCAGGGTTCTCGCCCACAATATCCATCATTGCGCGGTACGCCTCGACAATGTGCGGCGCATGGCGGTCTGCAGACTTGCCTTCAATCTCTGCAAGGTCACGGCAGATATAAAAGGGCTCGGCGCGTGACCGGGCCGTATTGAGTTCGCTGATTTTCTCAGCCAACTTGCCCTGCTTCTCACGCAAGAACCGATCATCCAGCGACGAGACACCATTGACCGACCCAACCGCGTCCTTGCGGGTTTCCACATCTGAGAACTCGGGCGCATGAGCGCCAATGCGGCTCGGGGCTCCGATGACAGACCGCTGCATGCTTGACCGGCCCAAGGTGCTGGCCTTGTGTGTAGCTCGCTCCCCTGGGGCCTGGCTGGCCTTGCGCCGAGACCGTCCAAATCCTCCGCCCTGAACATCCCGAGCTGGCGTCCCGCTTGACGCACGGCCAGAGTCCTCTCTCGGCTTGATGCCGAAGTGCTGGTATATACGCTTCCGCTGTGCTTCCCACTCCATCGTCACGTTGTCCTCGAGGAAGGTGTCGAAGTCGCGCACCGACCGCTCAAGGCCGTCGGCAATCATGCTGAGTGTCGTCTTGGTTTGTAGGTTGGACAGATAGGTCTCGACGTCGACCTCACCAGCACCGGTACCAGCGGAATAGGGCCGCTCCGATCGCGCTTGAAGACCGAACGAGCCCAGATCCCTGACAGCAGCACCCGGATCGACACCCGACGCGGCAAGGAAGTAGTGCGCCTTGCCATCGATCGGGCGACCCTGGGCACCGCTGCGCGGGCCAAGTGTCTTGAGCCGCTGGCGGAGGTCGCCGAGTCCGAGTTGGAGGCTGGGCAACTCGCCCTGGGCCGTCTCGCCTTCAGCTTGCTTCTTGTTCTTCGCGAGGAGGCTGTCGAAATAGGCGCCCGTTGGCTGGGACGGGTTCGTGGCCGTGTTCGTGGATGCTCCTAGAATGCTCGCTCCGAGGCCCGATGCCATGTTGGGCTGTGCCGTCGCTGCTGTCGAGAACGAAGGCTGAGCCGTTGTCGTCGAAGCACCGAGGGTGTTGCCAAATAAACCGCCGCCGCCCATTCCTGTTTGAGTCGCATTTGTGTTCCCTCCCAGAGGTTGTCCGAACAGTGATGAACCGAAGGCCCCCGTTGAAGCGCCCTGTTGAGGCTGCTGCTGGGGCTGCTGGGCGGCATTCGCCGGCTGGCCAAATAGCGAGGATCCGAACGGTTGGGGCCTGGAAGCTGCCGCTGTCATTCCAAAGAGACCACCGCCAGTAGCTTGCTGAGTGTTCTGCCCAGGCTGTTGACCTTGTGCTGTGTTCTGCGTGCCAAACAGCGACGCGCCGCCCAGAATTCCACTTGATGTCGTTGCGGGCGGTGTGCCCCGTCCGGCACCAAATCCTCCTCCGAAAAGAGACATGGTGTTGTTGTTTATTTCAGGCAATTGCTGTATCGTCAAGCGGAATGGAAATGCGTGCCAGTGACGCGTTCGCGGTCGGTGTGGGTGAAGCAGGTCGGTGCTTCCCGACCGTGATTTTAGTTATTTTATTTTTTTTGGTAGCATTGCAGCCTTTGCTTTCGAAGTTGGCGCGAAAATGTGGGGCGAGCAGGCAGGTCTCGATACATCTCCCACCACGCTACTGATACGGACTTACAGGTACCAGTGTCTTCCCGTTTCTCCGTCAATCTGCGTCTCTTTGAAGCAAATCCCGTGTCAACAAGGCTCCTTTTCTTCACTTA
This sequence comes from Lasiosphaeria hispida, assembly GCA_033439745.1. Classification (NCBI taxonomy): domain Eukaryota; kingdom Fungi; phylum Ascomycota; class Sordariomycetes; order Sordariales; family Lasiosphaeriaceae; genus Lasiosphaeria; species Lasiosphaeria hispida. The sequence continues at coordinate 1,367,354 of JAUIQD010000007.1, read as the reverse complement.
CCCGCAAAATGTCACTACACGCCATGTCTTTCACCGCAAGATATCCAAATTGTTCGGGTATCTAACTCATCGCTTTTTCAACTTGACTCGTATGGCTCCTGCCAACACTAATTCTAAGCGCCCGCTCAGTGCTCACCCGCGGCCCGGGATCTTCTTGCGCCAATTCAATTTCATGGTATCATCCTCTCTCGACTCATCTCCCTAGTCTAAGCTTTGCGACCCATCAAAGAAGTGTGGCGACTCCTTGATAGCCTGGTCGACTTTCATCCTGTACATCCTCTGTGTCTCGCACAAGTCCATAAATATGTCGAACTTCGCATCCAGCAGTAACTTCTCACCAGAGTTGCCTCGAGACCACACCACCTTTCCTGGCTTGCTCATGCGGTCCATAATATCCCAGAGCGGCTCCGTCGTGCCGTCTGGCTGCGCGCTCGCTGCCTTGGCACCAAGCATTGCTGCGCCAAGCACAACAGCAGCATCGACATAGCGAGGAATCAATACCGGCATGTCGCAAGCATTCGCAATCAGGTCCATCAGAATCTCGTTCTGGCACTGGCTGCCTGACATGAATATGCTCGAGATTGAATGCCCGGCCTTGTTCATTGTCTCGACGATGTGCCGTGTCTGCAGCGCGATGAACTCCATCGTTGCATAGTAGAGGAGCGCCATGCCATCCTTGCTTTTATCGTTGCTAATACCAATAAGAGAGCCACGCATGTTGGGGTCAGCGACAGGCGATCGGTTGCCGAAGAGATCGCCATAGAAAAACATGTGACGGGCGAGGTATGAGATAGTCGGCGCCTTCTCCTTCTCGGCCAACTGCTCGAGGTGGTCGTTGAGGAAGTCGTAGATGTTCTTCCCCGCCGCTTCTGCCTCCTGGGCCGTGTCGCCGTAGGCAACATGCGTCTCCAACATATGCTTCAGTAGCTCGCCCGTTGCTGACTGACCCCCCTCGGCCATCCAAAATCCTGGTATCAAAACATCTCGATATGGGCCCCACACCCCGCTCACGAAGATGGGTTCTTTTGACATGGCCAAGTGGCAGGTTGATGTTCCGGCGACTGAGGCTAATCGGGTGAAAGCCTGCGAGACATCGTTGTCTGCTACCGAATCGTCGAGCTGATCTCGGCCCAGTCTAACCTTAGCACCGACAGTCCCGATCCAGCCCGCATACGCGTCGATGACGCCGCTGCCGACAGCGACTCCGGCAGGGAGTCCAAGTTCTTTGCTGGCTTTCTCGGACAAGCCTCCAACGCGCTCTCCAGCACTGAGGTAGGATCCGTTCTGGGTATAGTTAGTATCCAATTTCACGTGCCAAAATGACCAAAATAAGAGAAGGGCTCACCACCCTATTGACGCCGCCTATTCTCTTAAAATTGTCCTCGGCTAGGTCCTTGAGACCGATGCTTTGGAGGAAGTCTTCTTGCCATCCCTTGACACTACCATCGACACCGACGGGAACGTAACCCTGCTTACAAACGGTACTGCAGAAGCTTCTCGTCTCGTTACCCGTCGCGATGGCCGTCAAGGCGTCGGCGAGGTCAAAAAACTTGCAGCGATCGAAGAGCTCAGGGGGCATGTTGTTCTTCAGCCACAGCACCTTCGGGATCTCCATCTCGGGGCTCATTTTACCGCCAACATAGCGCAGGAGGTTGTGCTCCGTTTTGTTGATCCTCTTCGTCTCGGCTGACGGACGATGGTCCAGCCACAGAATGACGTTGCGATCATTGCCATCGTTCTCGAACTTCGGGCCTGTGACGGGGATTGGTTCATTGGTCTTGTGATCGAAGACAGCTAGCGAGCAGGTAGCATCAAAACCGATACCCTTGATGCTGGATGGGTCAACCTCGGACTCGGCGAGCACTTTCTTCACGCAGAGGCATATGGATTTCCAAATGTCCGTCGTGGATTGCTCCTGTCAGGCCGGCATTAGTATATCTAGGTGGAACAAGGTGTGGCTAAGTTGCGTGCATAGTGCGTGCCAGAATACCCCGACGTTGGTTTCCATAGCCGAATATCCTCGGCCGCGAGGGCCTTGATTTCGCCTGTATCATCTATGATACAGGCTCGCGCAGAGCCTGTCCCGACGTCTACTCCGATGAAATGGTCCTTGAGGTCCTGGACCATGGTAAGCGCCCAGTATCTCTAACGAGGCGTCGTTGGTACGGTTGAACGCCGGATCTCGAGACCAACCTGGGTAGTTCTATTTGTGAGAGCAGCTGTTAGTCAAGCGCGTCTACCTTAAAGAACCAGTCGCCAACTCACGCCATTTTCCCGTTTCGCTGACGAGCTTTGGGAGGTTCGTCTGAATGCACAAACGTTTGGCACAACAACCGCAGGGTTATAGATTGAGGCCTCGTTACCAAAAAACTGGAATTGATGGTGGGTAGTGGTGGTTGAGTTTCCCTTGAAGGTTGGAAACCATCAAGATTTAGGTAGAGCTCCAGACAGCTCTCTCCGAGCGCGGCCTGGGTATGACGTGGAGGGGTAATTCTGGGTCCCACTTCCTCCCTCTCTCCTTTCTCCTCAGCATACCTAATTCCCTTAGCTGACAAGCTAGGGAAGCTGCCGCTCCTCACTACCTGGGTGGGCCGAGAAAAAAAAGGGGAGCAAGTGCAGCCCATTGCGCGGCTGCCAAGTCACAAACACTTGGGAAAAGGCAGTAGCCATCCCCGGACGCGCGGGGATCAGCAGTGATCAACAACTCCGGAAGCTGTGGCTCTACACAAGCCTTTTTCTTACCTTGATTGCCGCTTGGGAGAGCGCAGCCCGACGGCGTAATGTCGAGAGATCATCCCGTCACATGGCATGTTTTGTTCTAGATAGTGCGAGATGAAGCTGAGGGGAGGGGTAAATCGACTCGCTGGCCGGCTGCACGCTCGATTCCCCAAGGTTGAGTTTCAGCGTTTATTTGACCGGGACCGGGACGGACGTCCGCTGTGGGCTCCGTTGCGCCGGTAGATCTCTACACTTGCTGTGCACCCCGCCTCCGGGCGCCCGCGACCTCCGATCGTCTGCCTGGTGGTGCGTCCCGGCTCGATTTGTGGAGGTGAATATAGAGAGTTCAAGCAATGTTGACTCGTATTGATCGGTGACTTTATTGTCCTTTACAAGTTGTGAGTTGCTGACCGAGTTTGGATGTCGAGGCTTTTGAGGGTTACGAATTTGATCGGTGTCCTAGACATGGGCGAGGTGATAGAAGTGAGAACTATAAATGTCAAAATGAAAAGAAAAACAAGTGATCACGAAGGCAGCTGGGTGGTGTTTGAGAGATGAGTCAAAGCCAAGGAGAGGTGATCGGTTGTCCTTGAAGATGACGTTCCGCAATTGATGGGGAGCCCACCTCGACATCTTTATTTCCCTCCAACCTCAACACACAACAACAAACCACACCAGGTCGCATCTCATAGCATAGCATCAAACCTTGTCCTAGAACCAGCAGCTAGTACCTGTGGCCTTCAAGATGGAAGCCGACCACCAAATATCGCACGATGAGATCTGGGACGACTCGGCGCTCGTGGACTCGTGGAACCAGGCGCTGGAGGAATACAAGGTGAGTGCTGCTCAACGCCGCTGAACCAGCCTTCGAAGCTGACCTTGATGCACAGAAGTATCACAGCGTGCATGCCGTCGGAGGCACAGTCGAAGACATCACAGAAGCCGACCAAGGGTAAGGACCCTTTCCCCTCTGCCCATTTCATCCCCCCTTGGGTCTAATGATCGTCTCAGAAGTGCTGGGTTCGATGCCAAGCCTGAAACAGAGGCCGCTGACGAGCCTATCGAGCACATCGAGGCAGCAACGCCGCCAAAGGGCGACGAAACACGCTCGCGCACGGCAATCCAAAATGAGATTACCCAAGATGCAAAGAAGGTACAGGCCGATCAAACACCGTTCATCAACCGTCCGCCGTCCAAGCTGCATAGAGATCCCGGGAGGGAATCCTGGCCGATCGCAAAAGCTTGGCATGAAACGTCCCGCCCCCTCTTTGGCCTCCTCCTGCTCCTGTCTCGTCTCTTGCTTTTCAGCCTCCCCTTGTAAAACAAACAAAAACCTGCGTATACTGACGGACATGGTTTGACCGAGCAGCTCGATGGCGCTAGCGGAGGGCTGGCTTCGCAGACAAGCCAGAACGGCCAGGGAAGTGGACCTCCCGTCATGGGGCCGCAGGGTCTTGGTTTGGGTAAGTTTGTCCTTGATCTGGCGCTTGCAAAATGGATTGAGAAACAGGAGGCTAACGGTGGTTTCCGCTGTAGTCCATGATGAAGACATGAAGAAACTTTTGATGTCGTGGTACTACGCGGGGTACTATACAGGGCTCTACGAGGGCAAACAGCAGGGGATCCAGCAGGTGGAGCGGTAAGCTAGCAGTGGAAAGTCTTGATAACTTCTGTGATGGGTTGTAGACAAGGATATTTGTACACGGTTATACATAGTAGATGTGGTGCGCTAAATTAGCTCTGCAAGCCACCGAAATCGCGAAATCGACCTTGTCTGGGGCGAACCGAGTGATGGGAGAGGAAGGTGCTGATGTGCTTAGGTTGCTAGCTGCTTTCTTTGCTGAGGAAAGGGGTTGAAGAGCATGAGGGAAAGACGGGCACTAATAACAGCCCACCACAGTACTGTTGATGAGGACCAGTTAGTACCGCACCATAGCCCCCCCCCCCCCCCCCCACCCTTTATGGATTAGCAGCGCAACGCCGTGTTGGAGCTTGCTTGCCAGGGAAGAGTGGGGCAAAAAGGGTCTGGACTTTTGTGGGCAAGGTTAAGACATGATCTCCGTCAAAGCAACACTCTGCGACAGCCTGTGTTCCAGGACACGCATTTTTCCACGGCTTGGTCATCTTCCTTGTCTGAGCTCTGGCATGGCATGTGTCAACAGGCAAAGCCTTCAAGCCTTTTCGCCCTCTGCAATCTCTCTTTTGGCCCTCGACACGCCTGCGAACCCAGAACGATAGATATCGGAATGCGTGGTCCGTCATCCGGTGTTCCCGCACCCATGCCCATGATGAGATCCCCGCACTCCAACGTCGCCTGCCAACCCGCGCATGGCAGACGACCGGGCGCCGGATCAGCTCGATGCCCGGGCTGCACGCTGGCGAGGCTGGAAGTGTCCTTGCCAACCTCGAGGCTCCCATGCTGATCAGTTTGATTTGTTTCATGCACAAAGGAAGAGGCCAAAAGGTCTATGGTCTCTGGCCTCTGGGCTGCCTCCCTTCTAATATTATCAGAGCTAGGCAACGCGTCTATTCTCAAGGCCCGTGATTGCGGACGGATGAAGCCACCAGCGCTTGAACAGGACGAGGTCGAGTCATCTTAACGCCGTGCTGAAAAAAGTAGCCATCATCAGGCCGGTGGCTCCCGGTCTCGACCCTGGAACTTCTGGATGCCCAACCTGATCAAGTGGATAAACGAGGCCACGGGTTGCGCTGCACAACGCATCCGCATGCTTGCAGAGCCTCAGCTGGAGGACAAGAGACTAAAACAACAACCGCTCGGAAGAAATGAGGCGGGGTCGTGCATTACGTAGACCCCCATCTATTCCGTTGGATAGATGCGGTCCGGACTTGTAGAAGCCTGTAGGGCAGTGCCCTAGGATCTCCAATCCCATGCCCAGTGTTTCTCCAGGGACATAGCAGCGTCGAAACCGGTGCGGGCCACCGACCTTATTTGGGGGCCGGCCTTCTGGAACGCTGTCATCTGGTAAGAACGTGGGCGCTAGTTTTTTAATTTTATATCTTCGTTCACCAGTTCAAGAGGCTGCCGGTTGCTGGCATCCAAGTGGGGCGAAGCCGTTTTGTTTAAGCGCGCTTCACTTTGGCTCGATGTTTGTGGTTGGCAGACGTTTATAGAATTCCTGGCTTGATGACTCTTGTGCACTGCTTCTACGAGAGGGATCCCATCCCGTCGTCCAGCAAATTGTTATCGCTCTGAGCATTAGAACAGCTTAGGGTCAAGATGGAAAGCGATCTCGAACTGCGCAGCGATTTACGATGCGTGGCCAATCAGGAGCCGGGTGGCACTCGCTTCGGTTGCTGGCAGGGGTTACAAGGGATCCCACTCCTCGCCCCTCTTCGTCCCATTTCGTGGGGTCTGAGCGACGTACCTTTTTGGGGCTTGGCGAAATGCCAAACGCGATTCTGAGACGGTTGTGTCACAACGTCAACTCCTGACCCTCCGCCCCGAAGTCTGGGCCAAGAGCTGGCCTGGTCCCTGCCGCCCACCTCCCACGCTCTCGCTCTGGCGAAACCGCCCCGCGTCCTTGGACCCTGGCGGTGCCTCGAGCTCCCCTGCGATTTCTTGCGGGTGCTTGCGACAGCGTGCGATGGCCTGCGAGCGCCCCACAGCGGATGCTGGCTCAAGCGGACGCAGAAGACGCCGAGTAAGGAGTCGTCACCGTGATGCCCTCCAGGCCGTTTCGAGAGACACCCACTCACGCCCCCCTTCTTGCCCTTCCCTGCCAGAGCCAGGATCTTGAGACGGCTGCTCGGATGCAGCCTGCGATCATCATGCTCCCATTTAAGCACCGTCCCTCCGGTGCTCCCACAAGAATGCCTTGTTTCCTCTCCTTTTTCTCCCATCTCTCTCTTCAGTGTCGCCTTCTCTCTTCGTGTGTGTGTTCACTCATTTTCGTTGATCCGTTTTTTTTTTCATTCACTTTCGCTTCTACCGAGCAGGGACTCGCCGCATCACAACTTCTTTCCGTTATATAAAGATCTACAGCATCACACCTACCCGGCGCAGGCTCGATAATACGATCAAAAAACAACAAATCAGTCAACATGAAGTTCTCAGCAGCATTGACTATGGGCGTGGCCCACCTGGCGATGGCGAAGTCGGTCCATAATGTCTATCCCATCAAGAGGCACAACGAGCTGGCGGAGCGCTCGCAGGGGCAGATCTCGGTCAACGGCGTCCAGGCATCGCCGATTGACATTGCGGAGTTGCAAAGGCTGTTCGGCCTGAACTCGGGTTCCGGTGTCGATATCAACGTCCTCTGGATCAACGTCGGTGGCGGTGCCGCCACTACGGTCCTCAACTCGGCCCAGACCGTGACCGTAACGCAAACCGTTCAAGGAGGCGCCGTCAACACCGGCGCTGCCGCCGCTCCCCCTGAGAATGTCGCTGCCAACCCCACGGCCATCGCTGGCGCATCCGGTACCGTCGCCGCGACTGGCGCCACCCACAGCGTCACGGTTGGCGGACCCCAGGGTCTGTCGTTCAACCCCCAGCAGCTCTCGGCCGCCATTGGCGACACCGTCATCTTCACCTTCCTCAGCCAGAACCACACTGCGACGCAGTCCGCGTTCGACACCCCCTGCGATCCCCTCGCCGGCGGCATGGACTCTGGCTTCCAGACCAACCCCAACAACACGGTCAACCCGCCGCCGCAGGTCGCCATGCAAGTCATGGTCGGCACTCCTCTGTGTAAGTTTGCCTCTGTCCGCACAAACCAGCCCCGGGCCATTTTCTAACGCGCTTCATCAGGGTTCTACTGCCGCCAGGCCAACCACTGCGGCAAGGGCATGGCCTTCTCCATCAACCCCACTGCCGAGAAGACCCACGCCATGTTCCAGGCCTTGGCCATCGCCCAGAAGGGCAACGGCGGCGGCAGCGCCATCACCGGCAACCCCCCTGCCGGCGGTGACCCCGCTGCTGCTCCCCCTGCCGCCCCCGCTGCGGGTGCTCCCTCGGTCGCCGCTCCCGGTGCCCCGGCTGCTACTGTTGGCGCTCCTGGTGCCGCCAACACGGGCATCGTCACTGGCAGCGGTACCGTTGGCGCCGACGGCGCCTGCCTCTGCGCCGTCTCGTGCAGCTTCGGCTCGTTCCCCGTGGCGGCCCAAGGCGCGGGTGCTTTTGGCGGGATGCCCGGTGCCGTGCCCATGAACGCGGCCGTGAGGAGAATGTAAATGGGAAGAGCATTTTGCTGCTGGGGTTGGTTGGTGTTGATGGGTTGACATTTGGGTATTTGGGAGGGATGAGGTTGGATGATATAAAGTAGTATTTTTTTGTGTGTTCGCCTCGCCCTCCTGTGTTGGGTTACTGCTGCTGCTGTTTTTTTTTTTCTTCTTGGGAAAGGGGGAGGAATATACCATTACTGTTGTAGATTTATTCTCTCGCCTCGCTTCCCCTTCCCTTCTCCTCTATCCTTCATCTTCTGCCACCCACTTTACTTGGTGCTGGTGATGATGATGATGACGATGATTGGTGGTCGGAAAGGCTAGAATATTCTGTTTTTTATATCTTCTCTTCTATTTCTTGTCTCTCTCATCGTCATCACGTCGTTCCTGGAAAACTTTTCCTGGGAACCGATGCAAAAGAAAATAGTTGTTAGGGGAAAGGGTTGGGTCCTACCTACCACATATGACTGGATCGTATTTTTCTGGATGCAAAAATCTTAATATTAGGATATGAAACGAACCCTTTTTTCCTTGCGAGTTGGTTGTCGTGGCACAAGTAATAGCAGTGATAAAGGGGTTCGTATCTGGCTGTTTTCTACCCGGGCTTGGAGTGGTGCTGAATCTCAGCATGATCGGAATTTAAAGGGGGTTGGTTCACGCCCCGAAGAAGTGCTCTTGATTGCACATACAAACTCATCAGAGGGGGGGAAGAGGGCCGAGGAGGTCCTCATCATAGGCTCAACGGTACCAAGAGAAGCAGGAGGTATAAAAAGTCAATGTGTGCGCTTTTCTTTCAGGGCGTAATTCAGAAAATAGAAACGATAGCTGTACCACACGATGCCCTATGTGTCTTGGACGCCGAGCTCCATGCTTCCCAAAAGAAATAATATTACCCGACGGAGTTCACTCGCTTCGTGGTATTTGGTTCCCTGGCCACAGAGAGAGATGATTTTCTCTCGTGTTTCCGTCTTGGGCGGTAGCCATTGTGTGCTGTCGTCGGTTTACTTCTTCACGGCAACTTCGGCTGCCTTCTTGGCGTCGGCTAGGAAGGGGTAGAAGGTTAGTTTTTTCGATGCTCTTGGTGATGTGTAGGTGGGCGCAAGTGTCCATACCGGCTGCCTGCTTCTCCCTCATCTTCTGGGCTGCAAGCTCCTTATCACGAGCCATTTCACTTCCGCTTTTGGCATTTCCCTTTTTCTAATCACAAAAACACCCTTCGTATTAGCCAAAACCCATTCCTTTCTTCTTATTTTTTCAGTCTATTTCCCCCCGACCGAGCTATGGCTGTCGGGATTCTCAGCCCTAGCCAATGCGCTGTCTTCGAGTACCAAGTCGAACCCATGTCAGGGAGTGACCAGACCCCGAAGAGCGATGACAAAGTCGGGTATAGCCAATGCGTAGGGAGATAGGGGGCGAATAGGTGGAAGTAGTCATCGGGGGGGGGAGTTGTGTATAAAGGGACCTAAAAGCGTACCTGACCTGCTAGCTTTTTCTGTGCAGCCTCGCGGGCCTTGTCGCGTTGGTTGCCGCGCGCCATGATACTCTACGAATAGGTGACTAAGTGCCCGTCGGTTGTGGTTGGCTGGCAGACGCCGAGATTCGGAGTGTTTCTCTTTTCTTTTTTGGTTGGCCTCGAGGTACCAATTGAGAGATGAGGCGGCGGAAAGGGGAAAAGGGCGAGCGGGAGTTGAGGGCGTCTCGGTATGCTGCAGCAGGTGCTAAGGCAACGCCTGGGTTGGTGATGGAAGGGGTTGAGGGTGAAGGGAAATTTGAAGACTGCTGCCGTGGAGGAGGCCGCCCCTCACGAGACTTCGCCTTAAGGCTGTGCGTTCTGGCTGCCAGGGGGTTACGGGCGGGTCTGGGCGGGAGCGAATCTTGAGGCGAGTCTCCTTGACCAATCAAAGTTTTCAGCTTTGGTCTTAGGCGCGCGCTGGATGCTCGGCTTTACTGCAAAGACTTAAGCGCTGCTGGCGTCTAAATACCCACTCCGACTCCAGCGGGCGGCTCCTGCCGATATTAAATCTCCCTCGTCTATTTTCAGATGACAGGAAGCACCGACACCTGGTAGGAGATTGCCTCAGGACCGAAGCTGTCATGGGAGTGGGGAGGGTACGTAATGTTCGCGGACGTTCAGGTCAGGTCGCTATCCGTCCAGAGAGTGTCAGGAGCAGCACAATGCATCCGATACGATTGGTTTCTGCTGTGCAGTCGTGTCTTTTCGATACGTTGAATGTCGACTGTGCCCCGGATGGGGAATCTTCTAGAGGTCCCTATTGATATTAGCCGCATGACCTTCCTCACATATTCTTCACATCAGTAACGTTTGCCGGTCGATCATATACCACCGCTATTGCAGATTTGGAGTCACGGCGATCAAGGGGTACGTCCACTGTTTCCAGGGACTCGGATGGAAGGCCCCGCATCGGGACCACAGTCGTGGTTTGCCAGTCGACCAGTGTTGAGCATTCTCTGAGACTTTAGCAGTTGCGTGATACTGTGCATCGCGTTGCTGCAACTGTCGAGTCAGCGTCAAGAGTTGACGTGAGATCCAATGTGCATCACAAGCAAAACAACAACGCGACGGTTGCGACAGAGCGAAATGAGCATTCTGTAAGGGACTCAGGAATAATGCTCAGTGGCCTTTTTTAGGCCATAGACGCCACAATTTTAGTTGGGGTCGAGTCCAGGTCTGGAGTTTCGCGAGGCTAAAGGGATCTGAAACCGTCTTGGCTCGCTGGCAGCGGCTCGCAGCCAATCGACGCGTCGACACGGCCCAGACTTGAAGATGCCTTGTGTTCCGTGCACCTACACCCAACATCACCTCTTTCCGTATCAGCTTCGTGGTCTGGCAGTTGCAGTCCACTTCTGGGCTTCCCAGTGGCCCCACCGGAACCATTGGCCAACGTCGGCCTGCAGCTTTCTGTTATGCGCTGGCAGCTGGGTGAGTGCACTGGGCGGGACTGGCTCTGGCCTGGGGTTGTGCCGTCGTTGATCGTCGTCTGTCCTGGAGCACCGCAGGATCATCGCAGGACCACATGGCCCCGCTCTCGAATCGGGACATCGTCTGGAGTAGTATCGAGCAACGCGATGCCGCATTTGGAGCATCAGCATCGGCCCCCCGCATCATGCTGGCCTTACCAGGCCCTACATGGCCGTCCCTCGCGGTTCCTGGCCGCCTCTGGCCTGGAGACCGGCTCAAGTCCAGGATACCCTTTCATGAAACAGGGCATCTGCCTTCGAGCTTGTCTGCTGCTCGGCATGAGACCCCCCAAGCGCCCACGAGTTCATTGGTCGAAAGACCATGGAAACATTTCCGCCCAATGCGAAACAACCGCGAGCAAGACCCGTGAACCAGTTCTTTCCTGCTTGCTCGCCCGGCTCACTCTCCTTGTCCCGGGTCTGGTGCTTTACCTGCTCCATAAAGGGCCCTCTCTTGAAGGCGCTGGCCACCACCTTCTTTCAAACATCCCGCTTCTCGTTGTGCTCATTATTCGGCGGGGCTCCATTGTGCGAGTGAACAATGCGAGTGACTGGCTTCTATTGCTCTATTGTTCCTACTGTTCCCTTCCAGAGCCCTTTTCTACACGACTAATTCCTATTTCCTTAAACCCTTCTCTTCTTTCTTCGTCATAAATCATCAGTATCTGCAAGTCAGATTCGTAAACCACCAAACTTCGGCCCCTGCAGGCAGTCGGTATTGAGCCACAAGTCTTTCACTTTTTCAATGTAAGCCCCCCCTGAAGCACCATGCCGGAGAAACCGTTACTGACAATGAGGCAGCCACCTAGAACACACAATCCAGTCAAGCAAAAACGGAACACCGGCAGCCGGAACAAAATGTTCAACCTGGGTCAAAACTCAAAGGTTCGGGGCTCCGGCCACCTGATCCTCAATGCCCTGCGGGCTCTCACCATTATCGGCCTGGCTGTCGTTATGGTATCATGCTGGGTCATGATCGTCCTTTCGGGTATCACTCGTCACTTTGACTTTTTCGACACCATCTCTCATTTCTTCATCTTCGCCACTTCGGTCTTTCTCGTCATCTCCGAGCTCAATCTCTTCAAAAACTATTTCGCAGAGAACTGGCCGGTTCTGAGCCCTTCTCACTCGCTAGCATGGCTCGGGCTGACCATGGTCATCATGGGCTGCCAGCTCTTTGGTGATCTGGTCAAGCCCGCCTACACGATTGGAAACCTGGGCCTGCCCATGTGGCGGCTCGTCCTCGCCGCCGGGATCCTATCCATCACTTTCGGCTTCTTCAACATGATTGCTTCGGTCATTTTCCGCGACGGAAAGAACGGCATCACTGCCCGACGGATCCGGAGCGACGGCAACCTAGCAACCCCGATGAACAAGGAGGCGGGCTACGACGACTACCCGTATCCCAACCACGATGGATATTCCCAGCGCAGTGCCTCCCTCCGCCGAAAGGAGGAGGAGCAGGGGCCTTCAAGGACGAAACGCATCACCCAAATGTTCAACGTCAAGAACATGCGCAAGTCCAAGCTTCAGATCAGCAACCCCATCCTTAACATGCACAATGCCGATCTCGAGCGCGGCGGTAGTAGCGACCATCTAAATGATCGCGCCAGCCCCATCATCCCGGCTGTCCAGCGGCCTCCAACGGCGTTGCACCCTGTCTTCACGGGGAACAGCCGATACAGTGAGGCAAACATGACCCGTTTTTCTCATGAAGACCGGATCTAATTCAGTAAAATAGTCAGTTGAGCGCATGAAGAAAAGTTGACTCTCGGGTGGAGAGCAAGCAATGAACGATATGTCTTGCTTTTGGAGTTTAAGGGGCGTTTACAGCATGTAACGGTGCATTTGTGCATTTATATACCCCGTCGGGTTTGGGGATGGGCTATCAGTTGCTACATCACGTCTGCCACAGTTGCGCAAACATAATATGAGCTGGCAGGATTACAGACCTGCGAAATCAAAATCCCATGTTGACTTGAGGACCTTGTTTGTCTTTGTTCTTGTGTAATATGTATATATGATAATCAGTTTCGCTCAAGGTTGATATGTATGTATCTAACCGGTGCATGACCCTTGCATGTGCATCTGCCCCGCTTGCAATTTCCAAGGCTTGGCATTCTTAGCCTAGGCGGAAGGCGGCACCTGGACAAAGCGAAATGCATCCCAGAGGCGACTCCTCTTCTGCTGAGCAACTTTTCCCCAACCTGCAGTCGGCACAACAACATCGACTTGCCCAACTTCGTACAACGCAATCCACAGCATTTAGCCCGATTACATTTACTGTGCTTTAGCGCTCAGCCGTAAAAGCTTCCAGCGTCACCCAAGATCGTGCGACAACCGACTTGGCATCAAGCGACAAGCCCTCCCTTCCGCGGCAACCGAACACTCGAAGCCGTCGCGCGCTTTGTGCTTCAGCATCTGCTTTTCCCTTGCCTTGACGTCCTTTCTAGGCCCAGGATCAGCCACTAGGGCAACAGGTGGAAACAGGCGATCGTGCGGATGAGGCCCACAGCGTGATCAGGGTTCCGCGTCCGAACAGAGCAGGCCAAAACGGGCGTGGAGGAGCTGAGCTGGGAAGAACATCCGCGGGGCTGGTGCTCGGTGGGGGAAACGATAGCTCTCTTTTTTTTTCCTCTCTGCTGCTGCCTTCTCCACTGAATTGAGGGAGCGCTTTTCCAGAAGCATTCTCTTTGTGCGTTTGGGTACTTAAAAAATCCTGCGTATCGCAAATTCATGACGGAGTTGCTCGAGCTGCCAGATCGTCGAATCTTTTTGGGATTGGCCGCTCGCTGCTACCTTGCTACTACCTGATACCTTTTCGTCAACTACTATCACCGGTCTGCCCAGCAATAAACATGGCGGACAATGGTGCCGACGTGGCGGATGACTACCGCCAGGCGCTCGAGGACTTGACCATGAACTCGAGAATCGAGATTGCTACGTTGACCAACATCGCCCGCGAGAACGCTAATCATGGTCTCGCCATCACAGAGGTCTTGCAAAATCACATCAAGAAGGTATGCCGTCTGCTTCTGGCTGGGGTGTAATCCAAGCCCGAAACGCCACGAGCCCAGTCCTCAAGCTCCCCCGTAATTATCCATCGAACGATGGCGAATGCTAATCCTTCTCCAGGTACCACCACCGCGGACATTGCCGGCTCTTTACGTCCTCGACTCGGTTGTCAAGAATGTTCCGACCCCATACGCTTTGTATTTTGGGCCGAAGCTCTACTCGATCTTCATGAACGCCTATACCAAGGTCGATAACTCAACCCGCCGGAAGATGGAGGAGATGCTGAGAACATGGAAGGAGCCCGTTCCTGGTTCTATTTCGACGAAACCGGTTTTCCCTCCACAGTATGTTCAGCCTATCGAAAATGCCCTCATCGCGGCGAGGAACGCGGCATACCAAGCGAACCAGAGCAGCTTTCGCCGGCCACCACAAGTTGCGCCCACTCGGGACACGCCAACGCCGCCGACAGCAAGACCGGCATCGCATCAGGCTGGCCCCCACGGACAACAACCCTTTGCTGGACCGCCGAACGGACATGCACAGCAACAAATGGACCCGGCTGTGACGCAGCAGCAGCAGCAGCCGTACCCCATGCGTCCTCACACCGTATATATCCAAAATACCACCCCTTGAATGCTCAGTTGCGCTAACAGCTCTACAGGATCCCATCATGATACCGCCCCGCGTAGCACCGCAGCCGTATTCCGGGGTAACTGACATGCCTCACTACCAACTACCTGTCTCGCGGGAAAACTATGGCGCTCCGCAGCCAGGAATAAGCATAGACAGGCTTAAAGATGACATCCAGCAACTGATCATTGCTGAAAGGACGGAGTTTGCACGGAATCCACTTGATGCTAGTAGACAGACAAGACTGAAGGCGTTGCTGGACTTGCAAACCATAATCCAGAGACAAGACATGCCTCAGGATCAGTTGATGCTCGTTAAAGACAGAGTTACTGAACTTGCCGTAAACATGCGGGCGCCCGGCGCCGTTGCCGTTACAGCCGCGCCGCTGATGTCCTCTACCTACACTCTCCCAATACCCCCGGTCGTCTCGCAGCAGCCAACTCCCGTGCCCCCAGTAGCAATAGCACGTCCTCCGTCTGTGACGACAGGGGCGGCAGCGGCACCTCCACCAGCCGCTGGTGCTGGTGCTGGTGCTGGTGCTGGTGCTGGTGGGTTTTCCATCGATGCTTTGTTTGGGCAGGGCGCGCTCGCAGCTCTGCTCTCTGCGGCTCCGAAGCCTGCCACTCCTCAGCAGGTCCCTTCAGCTTCGGCGACGCCGCAACTCATGTCGCAGCCGCTTCCGCAAGCACTACCCGCATCTCTAGGGGCGGCACTGGCTGCGATGCGGTCGCCGCCTCCCCAAAGACTTGCCACGCCGCCTGTTCCGGCTCCGGCTCCCGTTCCGGCCCCGGCCCCGACTCCGGCGGCGGTACCAACGGCAGCCCTGGCTTCGAATCCTTCGGCTTTGCTGGCCATGTTGAGACAGTCGGGGCTCATCCAACCCACGACCTCTGCCGCAGCAACCCCTCCCACGACCCATACCTCTCTCCCTGTTGGCGGTGCCTGGGGGGCGCCTCATTATCAACCCCCTTTGGAAACCCCCCTGAGCTACCAGTTCAGAGCGGCGCATCTTAAACAGTGAGTTTTTTTCTCGAACCAGGCGCTCCGGCCGAAAACGGCATCCATGGACTTGGCTCTATGTTCCTTTGGCATGAAAATGAACCCGGTTACTGACATTGGTGACCCCTCGCAACAGGTTTCGACCGCAGGCAATGGTACGGCTGGAGGATGACCTCGGACTGCCCTGCACACATTGCGGCAGGCGGTTCAAGACCAACGAAGATGGCCGGCGCAAGAAGACAGCGCACATGGACTGGCACTTCCGCGTCCACCAGCGGATCGCCGAGTATGAGAAGCGGGGACAGCACCGTAGTTTCTTCGTCGACGAGCTCGTACGCAACCCACCCCCCCTCCCCCTTTTCCCCCCCTTTCCCACCCAACCCTCTCTAACCCGCATCATCAGGACTGGATAAATTCCCTCGAAGCCATCGACGTCGACTACGTCGCGCCGCCGGCCGGAGGCAACAACGCCTCCAACAATGATTCTGGCGACAGCCCCCGCGGGGGCCACTCGTCGGCGCAGTCGGGCGGGAAACGCGGCGGCCAGCAAAACCAGCAACAGCAGCTGCAGTACATCGCCGTGCCCGAGGACTCGAGCCGCGTCAACACCGTCTGTCCCATCTGCCAGGAGCGCTTCGAGATGAAGTGGCTCGACGAGGCCCAGGAGTGGGTGTGGATGGATGCCGTCAAGATTGGCGAGCGCGTGTTCCACGCCAGCTGCCACCGCGAGGCGACCAAGGACCGCGACCGCGAGGATACCCAGGCGGCTACTGCTGCTGCTGCTGCTGCTGCTGCCGCCGCCGCACAGGCACAGTTGTACCAGCGGGGCGCGCCGGAGGGGGTGTTGGGGAAGAGGAAGGCCGAGGCGAGTGATTTGAAGAGTGTGAGACCGGATAGGTGCTAACGGGGAACAGGATGATTTTCAGTCGCTGAGAGGGAAGTTGAAGATGGAGGGGTACTAGGTACCGCCCCTATCGACAATGGAAAGGGTGGGTTGGTAAGATGCCTTCGGATGCGCGAAAAGTCAGGATCACGGGTACAGCAAGACATTTTCAGTTGCGGCGGCAGCGGCGGTTGGTTGGCATTGCTATGGCGTAGTGGGTTCTTTTGCTTTTTCTATTTGGCTGGAGAAATACCAAGGAGTGGTGGTAGAGGTTGGAGAAGACGGGTCCCTCCCATGCCTGCTTGTGACAAGAGCGAGGTTGGCTGGACAAGACTAGAGTTTCCGAGCATGTCCCTTTCTGTGGGTGTGCCAGCTCTTGTCCGGGATGATGGGTCCGTCGGTGGCGAGCTTGGGGGCATATGTATCCATCCGCCGGCCTGGGGATGGAATGTTCTTGTACATAGGGGGTAGAGCACGGCTGGTAGTGAGCCTGCAGTGGATGCGAAGCGATATATCCAAAGTTTGAGCTGTGTGGCTTTTCTGTGACTTGTGCCTGCTATGACGGCAGCGATTCCGGAACTAATAGGTGCTGTGGACGGTGTTTGGTTCGTGGGACCTCCCCTATCATAGCTCAAATGATATCGTTAGGTATGTATACCTTGGACTTACACACGAATAGCATCTCGCGAATTAAGGGGTGTTTGATTAGCCAAGCACAAATGACCACATCACCGAGGTAGAGACAGGGGGAGTATAATGAGAGAGTAAGCAGGTAGGGTATAAGACTAAGAATATGTATACAAAGCACTAAAGTAAAACGACCAAACCTCCATCGAGATGTATCACCGGAACCAAGAAAGGAATAACCCCCATCTATCCACTCCCGCCTGCCCCGGCCATGATAGCAATCTGCTGCGCCCTCCGTCGATCCACCTCCCTCTTCAACATGACCAACACCGTCGTCACCGCCAAGACCAAAACCATCTCCCCCTCCCCCTTCTCCCCGCCCCTCCAATCCACCAACAACCGGCCCCCGTTCCCGGCGCTGCTCGCGCGGCTGCCCTCGGACCTAAACTCGCCATTCCTGACCAGCTGCGCCACCGGCGTCCGCACCTCCTCATCCTTTACCTCTCCCCTATCCCGCGCCCGCGCGATCTTGACCACCCGGTCCAACACCAGCAAGCTATCCGCCCCGGCCGCCTTGCGCTCCTTGCGCGACGCATACCGCCACTCAAAGGTGCCCAGGCGCGTGCGGAAGTGCACCGCGCGCGTGAGGAGGCCGGACGGCAGGACGTCGAAGGCGTCCCACGTCGAGAGGTCGACGTCTCCGCTGTGGTGGTCGGCGTCGTCGTGGTCGAGGAACGGGTTGGGCGTGGGCGCGGCGCCGCCGGGCGCGAAGAGGCGGATGTGCGGGTGGCGGCCGGGGCCGAAGCGGTAGCGGGTTGTGCTCAGTGGGACGACGTGCGGGTGGTCCGACGAGGGGCCCGGGGCGCCGGGGACCAGGAAGCATGAGCCCGAGCGGCGTGTGGGCCGCAGGGAGGTGTAGGTTGGGCCTGGGCCTGGGCCTGGGGGGCTGCTGCCGGGGGTGGTGGTGGAGAGGAGGAAGATGGGGATGGGGTCCGGGCGGAGGGGGAGGGGGAAGGAGAGGGCGGCTTTGCCGGCGGTTTCGATCTGGAGGTGCGTGGTGGGCGTGAAGGTGGTTGATTCGGTGTAGGGCGGCGGGCCGCTGAGGATCGAGTCCGTGTCGAGGCCGGAGGCGTCGCTTGGGCGCGGCGCCGTGGTTGCGTCCAGCGGGGTGTAGCCCGGAGAGTGGCCCGCGTGAGCTGTCATGCTTTTGAGTGAGATGGTATGAGATGAGTATATTGCTTCTCTGTCTGAGTTTGAATTCCAGATGGGCCGGGTGATACTCCTGGTGGTGATGATGCCGGCGCAGGATACTAGACACCCAGGGCTTATATACAGAATGACACCACTGGATCGGCGAGAACGTCTTTGTTCGCCCGCCAATGGTGTCACAATGCGAGATATACGGAACGGCGAGGCACAGCCATTGCTGCCTCGAGATTAGGGCCACACCAAATTGCGCCTACGGCACCGTATCGCGTCGCATCGCCCAGGGCGGCCCGAGACGTGACGTGGAAGCCAAACCAAGCAGACGGTGTCATATGCAACTGCGTGCACATGAACCACATGAACATGGGGGTGTGTCGTCTTCCAGAAGACGGGCCCGCTTTTCGCTTGAATGCGAAATACGAAATGTGGGGGCTTGGTGAAATTCTCCTGGCCAAGAGTGGCTGTGTGGGTACCCCTCCTGATCGTTGCTGCCGACCTCGGGTGAGGCAGGCTAGGCTTTTCAGGGGGCTCTCCCTCCCCTCTCATCCATCCCATCACGATTATTACTGGTAGTTGGCGCCGTTTACCAGCGAATGAGATTGAAACGAGCAAAACGAGCAGTGCACTTGCTGAATTGCAATAACTGCAAGAGAAAACAGTAACCAAGGTAAAATTCCTAGCTGCCGTAGTATCATCGGGTATCATCAACTGCTCCGGGTCATCATCATAACTGGCATATTGTCACCATCCACACCGCCCTTCAGTCTAACCGCTAAAGGTGTTACCCGCCCAGCCTCCCCTTCTCCCAAAGTACAGAAGACTCTCGTCCAGTCGTGCCTCGACCCATCTAGGGAACTCGTTGTACGGAAGGTGCTCAGCGTCCACCTTCTGGTTGAGATGCTTAAGCCAGGCCACCATACCAGGCCCCGGGGAGCCTTGGTTGGACGGCTTCTTGACGGCGGCCTTTATCTCCGTCTCGGTGATGATGGCCATGATCTGCGTCAAGGCCATCCAATGTGCTGCCATCACCGTTGCTATCTGGCTCCCAGTATCGATGATCTTTTCAAACTCGTCGTGCGGTATCATCATCCACCAACCGTAGTGCTTTCCCATGGCTTGGTAGGCTGGTGGATATGTCAGTAACCACTACCGTGTTGACAGAAACAGAAGAACATACCTCCCCACGACGACACATAAAGCTGTTCCGCCGTCTCCGTGATCATATCCACGTACTTCGCCTCGACGGGCCGGCCCTCACAAAGCGGCCTCAACCGCTTCAACCCCCTCACCGCCCGATCCGCCCAGCTCTTCTCAACCAGCGGAACCTCCTTCATATACGGCTCCAGCTTCTCCTGCACGGGATCCCCGAGATAATCCCCAAACAGCAGCTTCGCGCCCTTGACATACATCTGCACCGCGACAATCACGATGCCGCGGATAAACGTCATGAACTCGGCCATGCCGTCCTCCAGCAGCACCGACTGGTACGTCAGCGCGAAGCACGTGGCCATGAGCGCGTTGCCCTCCTCGAACGTGTCGGCCTTGGGGACGTCGGCCAGCGTCTTCTTGATGGCCTTGATGGCCTTGAGCCGGTGCATCATGGCCGGCTCGGCGAGCGACGGGTCCTCGGCGATGAGCTCCGACGCGGCGTACCCCAAGATGGCGTGCATCAGATACTCGTACTTTTCCGACAGGCACGGCACCTCGTGCAGCCACAGGTTCTCGCTGCCGATCGGGTGGTGTGGGTAGCATTGTACGAGGAAGTGCTGGAAGAAGCGCATGTCTTGGAGGGTGAAGATGGGGATTTGGTGTCGGGGCTGGTGGTGTGTTTAGTGGCTTCGCTCTTCTGTGGGATACCTGCAACGGCGAGGTAAAGTTACCTGGTGTACAACCACGGGCATCGTTGGATACTCGCATCTCAAGCCCGTCTTGGCGCAATGGCCACAGGCCGGCTTTGTCTCTTGACACTAGTGGTTCCCGCATCAGCCTGCTACTCCGTCTCTGAGCCCATCTTCGCGGGGGGGGATCGCACCTTGATCCGTCGCCTCTTGCAGTTGAAGCAGCCCCGGCGGCTCTTGGTGTGCCCCCGTCTCTCCAGCCTCTGCCTTTGTTGCGCCGCCGCATTGCTTTGGCCGGTGGTAGGACTGCTGGCGCTGGCGCTGGCGCTGGATTCTCTGTGGGTTAGTGCCTGTGATGTGGCCGGGGGTGTCAGCGTATGGGTGGTGGCTTCAGAAATCGTGTTGGTCGAGGTCGAGCTCTCCTCGGCGAGGTAGTCGATGTCTTGCTCCTGCAGAAAGGCGCCATAGCTGAACTCTGGGGATATCTCGCCCGGCGAGAGCAGGGGCAAAGACGGCGTGTAATCCATCGGGAAGTCCGTATTCCCTGCCATCTCGGCCTGGATGAGGGGTGTGCGTCGTGTGGCCCTCCGGTCTTGTTCCCCAGTTTCCTTCAGTTCCGCTCTTGAAACTCTCGACCTTCGATCTGTGGCGCTTGCTCACTCGCGATGGCGGAGAATGTTGCAAGGAGCAAGAAAACAAGCATTACATGGAATAATGTGTCCAAAGGTTCATCAGCTAGGGGCATCACGTGTTGCGGGCGTCGATCAATCCCTCTCCCCTCACCTTCAGGCTTCGTTGTCTTGCCGTGCCAAGAAGGCCCGCGCCTCGATTTGGAGTGGTATCCGGGGCAGTGCACTTTGGTGGAGAGGGCCACACTGTTTGCTACGGGACAGCAAGTATTGGACCCTGCTGGGACTAGACCTGTTTAGTGCACATAGCAACTGAGTTGACTGACAAGGCTGTGTGTGGTGAACTCCAAGTTTGGCGGTCGATGAATTGTAGAAAGAGGCGGGTGGAAATCGTGAATCGCAATGGGGCTAATGACGTACGCCCGCAAGCTTTTTCTGTTATGCTCTCCGCCCTTTATTTAGGTAGGCAACTTACCGGAACCAAGAACCGTCCCGTTGGGGTACCTAGATAAAAATCCAAGGTAGGAGAGCCGACGCAGGTCATCACCAACGACTCCATGTCCGTCCGGCGCAAGAAGATAGGCAGCAGTTGCTCGCAGTCTCGTTGGCTGGCAAAGGCTGCAATATTTCTCTTGCTGCGACTTCAGAGAGTGGTTCGGCGGCAGCGGTGGGCGTTGAAGGTGAGTACCAAGCCCAGACCATTGAGGTGGGGGGCGGGCATCATGGATTGGAGCAAGTGGGTCTGCTCGTGAGCCTTATTTTTTGTTTTGCAAAAAGCGGCCCACCACACCTCTTCACGACCTTCCTTTGGAAAAATCGGGTCATATTTCTCTCCGAGTCTTCGGCGGCCCCGCCCTCGCCGCCCAAGCAGCTTGGCCAAACACAAGGCTTTCTCCTGTTTCCCTCAAGACGACACACTGCAAAAGGCGGATCAATACCTTTTGTCGAGACCGACATTCCCAGCCTCATGGTGCAATTGACTCATCAGCGATATGCCCACCTTCTAGTCGAGAGAGACCGCCTTGGACGGCCTTCGCCGGATTCGTAGTGGAGCCAGGCACGGAGCCTTGGTTCTCGGAAGGGCTCACAATTGCCGGCCCCGAGAGCGCTGAGTCGCCGGCGCACTGCTGGGTTCGGCTTGCTTCCGGCTGAGCCCCGTCGCCGCAGTACTTGCGGAAGATAGCCGTGTTATTCACCTTGAAACTGATGGTTGCTGCTGGTCCTTTTCGGGTATCGGGCCATGCGATTGCTTCGGAGTGATGGTCTTCTCAGCGATAAGTTGCGATATTCCGAGCGAGGAGTTGCCTTTCCAGCCAAGAGAGACGAAAGTCACAACAATGTCACCCGAGTTGGCTCGTAGGCTGCCTTCGTCATACCCGTCGAGTCTCGTGTTCTAGTAAGTCTTTGCTCGTCTGAAGTCTGTTCAAGATTGATGCACCGTTGAACCTTAACTCAACCGGCACCGCAGATCTCGCGAGAGCAATTTCCCTCCAGAGTCCAGACGGGCTACCGACCCGACCCGATCGATGGTGCATTAGATCTGAACTGCTACCTCTGCCAAGACATCGCAACACTAACAACCGTTGTGTCCCGTACCCCCAACAGTCACGATCTGTGAAAACAAATCAACCAAGTAGAACCATGGCAGGGCAGCTTATATATATCCTCTGCGGTACACGCCATACGCATCTCCTACAACTGCGCCCCCAAAGGTCAAGCCTACCACATCGTCTACGTTCGCGGATAAATGCACTGGGCATATATGTACCCTCCTCGCCTGCAACTCTGACAACAGGAACCCGGCAGCACGACACTTTGGGGGCGAAGCATCAGCCAGAAGAAGCAGCACAGATCCCACCCCCCATCATCTCGGGAAATTTCCCAGGCAGATTGAAATTAATATTTGGAGCAGGCCGACTATATTGGGTAGCACACGAACCCGGAATCTGTTCGCCACCCCATTCTGCCGAGCCGGTGGCTTCACCGTGCTCTGCACCAGGTACCGACGGCACAGTCAGACTACTTTCTGTTGTTGATGTTTATCATTTCCCCCGTGCCCACCTCATCTCCGGTCTGAGAGGCCGACGACATGATGTCTCGAGAAGAGTCAAGATAGGGGTCCATGGCCTAGACCTTGCGACATCAGCCCGTCAGGATGACCGTCCGTGATCTAGACAGCACCTCCCTAGGCTGTACAGACGTAACTGCCGGCGAGCTGTGGTGTCATGGTTGGGGCCTTTCATGTCTTGCTGTTCATGCCCCGCTGCGGAACCCCACGCGGCCTCTATCAAGATCACGATTCAGCAGAGATCAATGTGACGCAGGTAATCCGTACGGCACAGGTAGCCAAACAAGCAAGCCAGCAACAAGCAAGGCACACACAATCGCCAGGCCCGCTGATCCTATAGTGCATCTCCACGTGTAGAATAAATCATCAGAAAGCAAGGCAGCTGAGCTGGCGGCCCGCCGGTTAGCCCGCCCGTTTCTCCTGGTGGAAACATGGCAGCGCTCATTGGAGAGCACGACACGGACACATTGGGCGACCTGTTGGTCCGCGTGTTTGGGTCTGGGTGGAGAAAATCAAAACAAGCAAAACCTCACTTCCACTTTCGCCCTCCCAGCGTCAGACGGTTGCTCAGTTTGGACAACACGCCGGCTTCATGGCTGGCTTGGGCGTGGAAGCGTTTGCGCGAACGAGAAACAAGCTTCTTGGCTTCGTTCTCTGGCAGGGGGGCACGTGTGCTTTCGCCCCGTGGCGGCGGTTGCAATTTCGCTTGCCGTTTCAAACAACGAAGCCGCTGTCAATCACTTGTTTAAGCTTAATGGAGCCCAGCGAGCCTCTTTAGGGTTTAAGGATAGAAGCGCGGGGCACTTGGTGTGGAATCGAGGGGGCTGATCGAAGCGTTTCCCCTCTTTTGCAATGGATGGGATCGTGGGCCTCTGCGCGAATTCTTCTGTTGACCGCCGACGGACGGGCCCGAGACCTATCATTCCGATGCTAGTGGGATGGATCCAAGCGCTCGCCAGCGGGAGACTCGCCTTGGCCAAGACACAGCGTTGCGCGTGCGGCGTGCGTGCGTGGGCGGTCAGTGCCGACGAGGCGCTCAGGGGGCAGAGCGCCACTTGCTTCAGATTTCGCGTGCTAACGCTAAAAAGAACACCAGGGGACGGCGACCAGCCGACAACGCGCTACCAAACGTCCCGCCATCTTTCAGCCATCGTCAGCCATCACGAAAAGACTCGTCCGGAGCCCGGTTCCCCGCTCCTACACTAGCAGTAGGCCCGTGTGTGGTACCACAGTGAGACTGGACGACAGGGCAAAAGGAGCAGTGCGTGCCGGGTGACTTGACACCGGAGGACAGATAGATTCTTATTTGTCTTGTGTATGTTTCCTCTGTGGACGATACCTGGCCTGCCGTGTTCCTGCAGAGGCTGAGGGGTCGGCAGGGTTTTTTTTTTGAGAGAGAGAGGTGGCTGCACGCGCTTCCGTACCTGCATGGGTAGCGTCCCCTGTCATTGGTGAGATAGAGCCTAGTGGTGTGGAGGCACGGTGAGCAAGCGCAGTTGGTGTGCCTGGCTAGCTGCGTGTGCCTGCGTGTGCTGCCATTGCTTGTCGAGGCAGTCAGCTTCGGACGAGCAATCAGCTTCGCGCAGTTCCTGAATGCCCCGCCCCGCACCGAAAGCACCCCGAACACCTGGCCCAGCGGCAACTGATTTAGCGTTGAGCGCCATCCCGCACGAAAACAGGAGAAGATTGTCACCGGTTGATTCGTTTGGGCCCCCCTCGCGCCTAAATCTAGGTTTAGCTGTAAAGGTTCTCTTTTGACGTGCTCACACAAGCAGCGATCGCTTCGTTCTTCTCGGGGAACTTCTTGAGATACGAACAGACAGGCATCCAGCGCCATCATGGTGTGACTTTGAACCAAACATCGATGGACGGCTGACAGAGCCAAGGCGCACTTACAAAGACCGATTCGATGGAAGCCCTGGAGTGGGGGAGACGGCGTACCTATGCCAGGGCTGGGCAAGGGCCAGAATGAATTGGATGGGCTGGGAGCTGGACTGCCCCTGGCACGAGCTGGTATCAGCTTGGCCGTTAAATCGGTCTTTTCGGGCCTTGCGATGAGGTTGGGCTTGATCGCAGTCCTTCATGTGTAGACCAGATAGCTTCTCGGGCGCAGCAAGATCTATCCTGAGCAGGAGATCCTTCCATCTGGGCAGTGGTGATCGCGAACCGGGGCAGTGAACTCTGGGAAAAGAGAATGAATTTAACCAGCATGTAGAGAGGGCAAAAATAAGGTGGCTCCCTCGCCGTCTGCGCACTTCCATACCTGCGGTCAACAGAATCCGAGAAATCCTTCTCTCGAACTTCCCAAAAAAATCACTGCCCCGCTGGGGGTGCTTGGCCGTTTCCGATTCGTCAACGATAACAACACAGTGGGCCGTAGCCCCCCCTGTCAATCATCGTCGCCCAGCATCCCACCCAAGCGGTTGTGCCTGGGATCGCTCCTGCCCTGGCAGCCATCTCGCCCCCTCCCCTTCCTCCTGGTTCGCTAGTCCAGCCCAGTCGACCACAGAAACACAGTCCACTGGCCGCTCTCCTTAAATCCCGTCTCACCCACCCACGGATCTGTGCATCTCTCTCCTTCCTGTCTTCACCCTCACATCGCACCACTTGGTCCTCGGCCTTTCCCTTCATTTTCCCTGTCCTTTTTCGCCGTCTTGCCTGGTTGCCAGCTTCGACCGACGCACAGCTGTCTTGAGTGTTCTTCCCATCAACCACCCAAAGACTCTAGAATCCGCATCTCTCTGCGTCTTTGACAGGCCAGCAACACAAGAACCTCTTCGGCACCTCATTCATTCATCGCGGCTCTAGACACATTCAAGTGACTTGATTTTGTCCTCTGACTCGCCCTTCCACTCTTTCACGCCCGTCGTGCTGGTATCCTCATCGCATTTGTTGCGCTCCTTCCTCTTTTTGTCAAGGCCGACAAAGCACCTCCATCACATTGTCCTCGCGACCAACATATACGACCCAAGCTGTTTTCAACAGCGACCACTTTGATACCAAGTATCACTGAAATTCCGCGGGAAAAAAAAATCACACGTCTCACTTTTGAGAATCAGCGACATGTTTTCCAAAGCACTCATCGCACTGGCGGCTGCTGGTCTTTTCCAGCAGGCCGTCGCCCTCGGCCCTCGTGGCCACCAGCACCAGCACCAGAAGAAGGATCTTGTCACTGAGGTGCAGACCGTCACCAACTGGGTCACTGTCACACTTGTCGGCAACGGTCCTGCCGCCGCCGCCGCGACCCCCAAGACTTTCTACACTCGCAGCCGCAAGACCCGCAGCAGGGCTTCTTCGTCTACGGCGATTCCAGCGGCCTCAAGCCCACCCCCGGCGGCACCGTCGAGCGTTGTTATCCCCACTACTTTCATTTCGGAGACGAAGGCTTCAGACCCCACGGCTGAGGCGTTCCATGGGCAGCCTCAGCCCGCGCCATCTGCCGCTCCGGCACCCGCCGAGCCCGAGCCGGCCAAGCCTGCTCCTGCCGAGCCCTCGGCAGCTGCACCCAGCTCCGCCCCTGCCGTCCCAGCAAGCCCCCCTGCGACCGGTGGCAACAAGCGCGGTCTCGCTTACAATGACGGTGGGCTCCTTCCGCGCTTCTTGAACTCTGGTAGCAAGGTCGGCTGGACCTACAACTGGGGCCAGCTTGACGACTCGAACACCGGTCTCGAGTTCGTACCCACGCTGTGGGGAAAGAAGATGGATTTCCCCGACGTTTGGCCCAAGAATGCGCAGAAGGGCCTCGATTCCGGCTCCAAGTGCCTATTTAGTTTCAACGAGCCCGATAACGGCGGCCAGGCTAACATGTCGCCTTCGGAGGCTGCTGCGGCCCATATCCTGTACATGAACCCATTCGCGGGCAAGGCCCGTATTGGTACCCCCGCTATTACGAATAGCAATCAGAATGGCGAGGGTATCGCATGGCTTTCGTCGTTTTTCGACGCTTGCGGTGGCAACTGCGCGGCTGATTTTGTCAACATTCACATCTATGGCGTCGATACCGCGACCTTCCTCCAGCATCTCAAGAATGTCCACAACAAGTTCAACAAGCCAGTCTGGATCACAGAGTTTGCTTTCGGCGGCTCTGACGAGGAGGTTGACCAGGCTCTCAAGACTGTGATCCACGAGATGGACAACAACCCTGAGTTTTCGTTTGTTGAGAGATACGCCTACTTCATGGCGGCCGACGGCATGATGGTGAAGGGCAACTCGCTCAGCAGCTACGGCAATACCTTTGCCTATGGCTCTTAGTTGATCTTGTTATGATATATTGGAGGGAATTCTTGTTTTCTATTCGTTGTTTGAGCACTTTAGGATGGGGCTTCCATGATTCTTGTCTGGGATATTGACCTCTGGGTATATCCTACGGAGACACGAGAAATGGATGGCGATAACTTCATTTCACCTGTACATAGTTGTAACATTTTGATACACAGTTTTCGGTTCTTGCCGCCACAGGCACAGCAGCATTTCAGCAATGCGTTTGGGGAGATACATCATGGTTTGGGGTTCTTTGGGCTGGCATGGGATACACCTGGGGGGTCATCCAGGAACACGGATAGACTCACGAGCTTATGAACTGGAATTCAAAACGGAGAGGCCAGCCTCTTTTATGGCCTTGACGAATGCTTGTTTCTGATCCCTGCAACTTCTGTATTTGAAGATATGGCATGGACTGCTTTAACACCCGCTGGTTAAGTCCTCGGACCTAGACGGGTCGGGAGCCCGCGAAGCATGTTTCCGGCGGGCCGAAGCACGAATGCGAATTACCTACTACTCCCAGAACCCTTTTTGCCGCAGGCTCCCGCAATTCGGGTCCACTGCATGGAAATGATGTGGGTCTTTGTGTGTCCTTACTCTTGTTGTCCCTCATGACCTTGATGAGATGAGAAAGAAATCAGCAAGCATACCGTGACATTCGGGGGGGAGGCAAAATAGCGAAGCAAAGGGGCAGTGTGTGACTACCCCTACCACATGAGGAACTGGACGCCTTCGTCACAACTCCCATTAGCATCCATCTCCCTCAAGAGATAGTAAGGCTCCATTCCTACACCATCGTCTCAGCGAACAAAGGATACCCGACTTGGTTACCTCAAATAGCCCCAACCAACCCCCTGAACTCGCCCAGGCACCCCTCCCAAGCCACCCCCCCCTCTTCCGTTGCCCGCCATGCCGCCACCTTCTCCAACCCCTCGAGATCTTCCCTGCCCCGCCCCAGCGGATCCGTCGTCCCGTTCAGCACCACAACCCCCTCCGCCACCAGCAGCGCATACCACGCCGTCGCCGGCTCCACCCCGGCCCCCTGGCTCAACCGCTCGACGAACCCCCCCGGCGCCGGCGCCGTCCACACCCCGCGATTCCCCGTCAGCGTCCAGAAGCCCTGGTACGTGGCGTCGTGGGCCGCGGCCCAGCGGCGGATGGCGAGGTCGAAGCCGGTGGCGGCGTGGAAGCGGTTCTGGATGATGGCGGGGGGCGGGGAGAGGGGGGTGAAGTGGGCGAGGGCGGTGTTGCTGATGCCGAGGTGGAGGATGGGGGAGGGGGTGAGGGTTTGGAGGGTTGACCAGGCGAGAGCCGTGGCGGCGGGGGAGGGGAAGGGGGAGTGGAGGATGAGGGCGTCGAGGTAGGGGGTGGAGAGGTTGGCGAGGGAGGTGGTGACGGAGGCGAGGATTTGCGCGGGGATTGGGTAGATGGTCGGGTCGTAGGCTTCGTCGCCGGGGGTGAATTTGGTTTGGATCTGGGGGTGGTTAGATTGGTGTGCAGGGAGGAGGGGGAGGGAGGTACCCAGAGCTCGGAGCGGGTGACGACGCCGTCGGCGATGGCGCGTTGGATGCCTTCGCCCGTCAGGGCTTCGTCGTAGTGCCGCTTCATGGCGGCGGTGTCGATGCCCCGGAAGCCGGCTTTGATGGCGTCGTAGACGAGGTCGGCCGTGCGCTCCTTTTTCCAGGCGGTACCGTAGAGCATGACGGGCATCTTGGCCGTTTTGGCCCGGACGGCCTCGGGCTGGGTTGGGTTTCTGGTCGTGGACATGTTGCTGGCCAACCTTTTGTGCCGACGGGGGGGGGATGCCAACGATACTGCGGTGATGGAAGAGTGGACTTTGGATGATGGGAGTCGCCGAGTGCGAGGGCAATGACTGGCAAAGCTCGGAATGAGTATTTGGGCTCGCAGGATCACGCGATCCATCGGCGAATGGCAAGGTGTGGAAGTTGCGTAGGCGCCATTCACGTAGGTGTTGTTTATGGCGCACTCAATGAAGCGCTTAGAACTCGTGCTGCGACATTGAGAATCTTGATGTGTATAATTGACCCAGCATATACTGGGAGGGTTGGAGATCCAAATCTAGGTACCTGTGTTTCAGTCGCTATAATAATTTGCAATCTGATACTTTCTACTTCAAACGGCGCCAAAGCCCCAGCTGCCACCCCGCAAACGGCGAATGACGTTGCCGTTCTTACCCACCTTCTCTTAGCTTTTAGACTAACTAGTGCTTTTGTGTTGGGACCTGGGAGGTTCTCTCCGCAGTGCGCCCGCGGTGTGCCCGTCTCGGCGCCACGGCCAACCAGACTAGCACCAAACTATTTCGCTCAGCCCTGGGTTCCGGAACAGTTGCCGACTTTTCGTGTCTGCTTGGCCGCTGTTTCGGCGTTTTTACCCGTAACGCCGCTGGCCCCGTAATGCTTCCCTCCCCGTCGAGGAGGAGGGGTAATGTGGAGGGGCAGAGGGGCAAAGCGTTGGGGGCCTAGGGGTGACGGGAACTTGCTACAGCTATAAGGAAGGACCGAACCCGATACACGCCGTCGTGATAAAGCAGTCTCGCTACATGCCTGCTTTTCTAACTACCCTTACCTGAGACCAACGATCACAGCGCACTGCCAAGGCACACACACAATTGCAGCCATGGCTTCAGCAACCCCCTTTACGGTCAAGTGGGGCATCATGGCAACGGGCTGGATTGCTGAGAGTGAGCCCCCCTCCCTCAATCACTCCCCCAACCACCCCCATCACATTTTCGTAGCACAGCTGCTCGTAGCACAGCAGGAGCCAGGAGCTCACGCATAGCGCAGTGTTCACCAAGGACCTCTTAACCAACCCCGCAACGCGAGACGTGCACGATGTGCGCCACCAGGTCGTCGCCGCGGCCTCATCGACCGCCAAGGATCGGGCCGCGAGCTTCCTCGAAATGGTCGGCGCCCCGAGCACGGCCAAGGCATATGGGTCGTACCACGAGCTGGTGGCTGACCCCGACGTCGACATTGTCTACGTGGCCACCCCCCACAGCCATCACTTCCAAAACGCCATGCTCGCCCTCTCGGCTGGCAAGAATGTGCTCTGCGAAAAGGCCCTGACCGTGACAGCTGCCCAGGCCCACCAGCTCGTTGAGACTGCTCGGGCGAAGGGCGTCTTCTTCATGGAGGCCGTGTGGACGCGCTACTTCCCGATCAGTATCAAGGTGCGCGAGCTCGTGTCGTCCGGCGCCATCGGCAATGTGTACCGTGTCGTTGGTAAGTTGCATTCTCTTCTCTGCTAGCTCCCTTGCTGACCCCGCCGTCGCCGTCATCAGCCGATCTGTCGTTCGGTAGGGATGCGCCAGAGGGTAAGGTCGACTTTGATGATTCGCATCGCATGGTCAATGTAGACCTGGCGGGCGGCGCCCTTCTGGATCTCGGCATCTACTCCCTGACCTGGGTCTTCCAGACATTGTACCACCTGCAGCCCGAGAAGGATAAGGAGGCGCCCAAGGTGGTGGCGGCCATAAACAAGTACCACACAGGGGCCGATGAGACGACCAGCATAATCGTGCAATTTCCAAAGCACAAGAGCCAGGGCATTGCTCTCACTTCGCTCCGCGTCGGGACGGATGTGGATGGGCTGAACAGCGGCGGCCCTGCGATCCGGATCCAGGGGTCTAGCGGCGAAATTCAGGTCATGGGCCCGGCCTACCGACCGCTGCAGTACAAGGTCATCAAGAAGGACGGCGGGGGAGCGATCGAGGTGGTTGACTGTCCGATCCCGAAGGACCCCGAGCGAGACTGGGGCCACGGCATGTTCTGGGAGGCGGACGAGTGCGCGCGCTGCCTGCGCGACGGAAAGGTTGAGAGCGAGACACTGCCATGGAGCGAGAGCATCGTGATCATGGAGGTGATGGAGGAGGCGCTGAGGCAAGGCGGCGTGACGTATCCCGAGCTGATCACAAGCGACGTCTACGATGCTCAGGGCGCGCTCAACACGGGCAAGAGACGATGACCGAGTTTGCCGCGCTGGGCTCGCCGGGCTCGGCCTCGCTGGCGTCCAGCTGCTGCGGGGAGTGGTGCGGTGACTCTAACGGTCGTGCGTTGTATCGTCCAGCCGGGGCAGCACACACCATGGTGCGACTTTTGACGTGGGGAACTTTAGTCTCGAGACATCGGCAGTTGAGGCGAGAGGATGTTTTAGGCGAGGTTGTACAGAAAAAGAATCAAAAAGAGAGACAAGAAGGCGGTCGTTGAAAACTGGTCGGAGAATTTCCAGCCTGGAAACTCGATCTCAGCCCCCTCTGGTCCAGCCAACCAAGATCTGCTGTCCCCGGCGCTCGTCCCATTCGTCTCGTTCGGGCCACCCCTCTCTGCCACCAGAGACATGGAGCCTATTGTGGCACACAACAGCTTGTGCAACCACCAACGTATCGACTAAATGTGCTAAATGATATTTCTCGCGGCTAGGGAGCATGTCGTTTTTAATTGTTTCCCTTCCTGAGTCTTCTCTGCAGAGAAGCCTCGGCCCTTGCGTAACCCCCAGACCAACCATCACCACTCTCCCATGCCCATCCACGCCGTGCCAAGACCGACTTGCTCTAACCCAGATCCCTGGTGCAAGCCCTGCCCCGCCAGCTCATTGTGATGCAGACAATCTGGCGCCCAAAGCTCCCCAAACGGGTTCGAACCCTCAGCTGACTGACACGGTCGTCACAGTGTGCCTGGGCCGCCGTTGTGACGTTGGGATATTGGGACAGCTCGGGCGGGCACCAAGGGGACGCCCCAAAAAATAAAAAATAAAAATAAAAAATGAAAGAGCAAATAAATGGGATGGTTAAAAAAACAATGTGATTAACAAGTATTGTGGCAGGTGCCGTAAGGCTCGTGACTGCCGTGACGGCTCGACGTTTTGCGCTTTGGATGGGGGTGGCGGCAGGAAGCTACCCCGCCAAGTCACGTCAAGCTCCTACCCCCTCTTCAGCTCTCTCTTCAACTTCATCGTAACCTCATGCTCCTCTCTGCTCCTGCAGCCTGCCCCAAGAGAGAGAAGCCCCGTCCTGCCCCGGTGCTAGGCTCCGAACACGCAACAGGGCCGACATATGCACGTCTGAAAGTTCTTTTCCCTCTCACCTTTCCCTGGGCCTTCCCTGGACCCTTCCCTGAACCCGGCAAGCGAGGTGTGTGCCTACAATCTCTTCACTTGTCTGCATCGTTTCTGCATCTTCTCTCGGTCCACCCTTCCTCTCACTCCTTCAGACTTCACCCCACCGTTCGTGCCACTGCTTCTATTTCTCAGCCCTGACCGAACACACGACACGACATACACAGCAGACGTACATGCAGTGGAAGGCGAGCTTCAAGCCTTCGCGTCTGCATTACCAGCCGCCAAGTGCGTCTGCACCTCGTGCTGCGACTCGTTCTGCAACTTGCTCTGCTCTGCATTTCAATTGTCCTGCAACCTGCAATATGCAACTCTAGGCGCACAATCACGATCAACTCCGCTCTTCCGCTCCGCTTAGCTGCTCTCTGTTGCTGACCTCTTGCCTGCCAACCTGAACCAGCGGTCAAGGACATCCACGTCTGAGTCGTCCGCGTATCCACCCACGTCCGCGTCTCTCTTCGTCTTTCTGCGTCTACCTCGCAAGAGGGGAAAACACAGAGTTTCCCCTCAGCCCGCAGCCTGCCGCAGCCGCGGGGTGCGGTGTGTGTCCTGGCCTCAGGCGAGTGGTGCGGTGTCGAGTGGTGTGTGGTGTGTGGTGTGGTGTCCAGCGTGTTGTTGGTGCTGGCTCTGCGGCCTGACCGTCAGTAACGGTGCCCAGCCAATCACTTCGGCCCTATTCTGCCCATTCTATCCCAACTACTACGTACCTCCCTACCTGATCCCTTGTCACTCAAGGGGGGAGTCGAGGGGAAAAGGAACCAAGGCTAGGACGGGACTGAACAAGAAGAGGTATCGTTCTGCTGCGCCAAGTTTAGGCCCCAGTCAAGCCGAGTCACGCAGGTGTCCGTCGGTTCCTCCGTTCAGTCTTGGAACGATTGTCTCACCATTCACCTTCTGATCTCCTGTCAACCCCCGAGCCCTACCTTTCCCAGCCCTGTCTACCCTGCTGGGCCCTTTCTTGCCAGCTGAGTGATGACGTCTCTGCCATCTTCCTCAGCGGCTCCTGCCGTGGCCAAGCTAGCCGCCGCCGCTGCCGCCCCGGGCCATGACGCACAAGCAGAGGTGGAAGCAGAGGCTTACGAACGTACCCATGTCCATGGCGTGTACGAAGCCATCGCGCCGCACTTTTCGGCCACGCGCCACAAGCCCTGGCCTGCCGTCGCCTCGTTCCTGCAAGCCCAACACCCGGGGTCTGTAGGGCTAGATGTTGGCTGTGGCAACGGCAAGTACCTGCGCGAGAACCCTGCCGTATTCATGCTGGGCTCTGACAGGAGTGCCGCGCTCGTCGCGCTTGCGAGGAGCCGCCTCGGCCGCTCAGACGAAGTAGGGGGCGCACAGCAGCAGCCTGCAGCCAAGAAGCGAGGCGAGACGACCAAGCCAGACGTTGCTGTTGCTGCCGCCACCACCACAAACGCTGCCGCTGGCAGCGGTATGGAGTTCAGCCACGAAGGCGGAGCAGCGATATCAGACGTTCTCGTGGCCGACGGGCTCTCGCTTCCCTTCCGCGACCGCGCTGTCGGCTTCGCCATATGCGTGGCCGTGGTTCACCACCTGTCAACGCGGGCGAGGCGGCAGGAGGCGATTCGACAGCTCCTGAGATGTGTCAAAACCGGAGAGGCCGCGAGCGGCCAGGTATTGGTATACGTCTGGGCGTTGGAACAAGGAAACAGCCGGCGTGGCTGGGACGAGGGCGGCGAGCAGGATCTGCTAGTGCCCTGGGTCCTGAAGAGTAAGAGTCAGACGCAGCAGTCTCGGACTCCAAGGAAAGGCCTCGATAACCAGACAAAGGCCGAGCAGGACGCGGTTGTCGCCAATAAGAGCGGTGAGCCGCCGGCATCCACGATGCCGGCAGGGGATGGGCCAGCAGCAGGTACGGGGGGTGTGGGCCACACCGACCCCGTCTTCCAGCGCTACTACCACCTATACCGCAAAGGTGAGCTGGAGGAGGATGTGTTGGCAGCTGGGGGTGTAGTCATCACCAGCGGCTACGAGAGAGACAACTGGTGGGCCGTGGCTGCCAATGAAGCTCCGCCGTCACAGCCCGAGAAATGAAATAAAATGTAGCATGCCAATATCGCTACCACTGGCCGCAACTGGCTACGGCCAAAGGATCCCCCCCGTCAAGTATTCCACTAGCGTGACCGGACCGGTTTTGCTTTTGGCGGTGTCTAATGGTTTGGCTCGCTTCTTTCTGTCTATCATAAACATTGGACTGTCACAGTCACACTCGGTCACCTATCAACAACAACGTCAACAAAAAAAAAGTGATCATCCCTTTTTCTAATCCACTCATCCCTTCCCAATAGTTTGTTTCACCGCCTTCGGTGGAAATGCCAATGCCTGTCACTCGTCCGATCCCGTCTTTGTCATGATTTTCGCCGCCCCCTTCCCTTTCACTCCCTGGTCCCAGTCAAAGTCCGACTCCCCAACGCCGGCCAAACACCAACAGTCAAACTTGGAAGATCCCGTTTCCCACTTGCGCCTGCTTCGCCTGCTGCCTGGAAGCCCCAAACTCCGCCCTCTATCTTTTTTTTTTCTCTCTCTCTTTCCACCATAGCAAAAGTGAACTCCGTAACTCCATCCGCTCTGCCCTCTCCCCTTTTTTTATGACTCTCTTGGGGATCGAGAGCCGAAAGGTCCAGAAATCATTGCCGCATTTCTCGCTCTCGCTCTCGCTCTCGCTCTCGCTCTCTCTTTCTCTGATACTCCACCACCATAGCTTTTCTTTCTTGCCGTGGGGGAAAAAAAAAAAGTAAAAAGGGAGTAAGTAGAATAAAGAGACCAAATAAGTAAAGAAGATTTTGTGACTAAAAATAACAACAAGAATGTGAACATAATATCTGCCTGCTTTCTCCTATCCGTGCTTGTTTTCTGTCATTTCGATCCCATCTCTATCAGTTAGTTGAGGATTTCGTAAACCTTCTCCTTCTGGATATGACCGGTCATGGAAAAGTTGGGGATAAGAATAAAAAAATAAAATAAAAAAATAGGTTCATGAAGACATTTCTGGGAAAAAAGTAAATAGCCCGAAGACGGAAGAAAAGGACACAAAAATGGATGTCCAACACCCAGAAGAAAGAGAGAAGAAAAAAAATCCAAGCTTGTTCCAACGCAAATAAGTCGCAATAACCATCCAAATCCAGTCCGTCCCTTTGCCAATTCCGTGTTCCATTCCCAGCCATTTCCCATCATCATCAAGTTCCCCCCCCCCCCCCCCCCCCCCCATACCTTATGCCCCATCGCTGATGCATATGCCGTGCCGTCGTGAACCAGGAAATAAATAAAACAAGAAGGTGTGATCGCGTTTGTGTGTGTTCGTGTGTGTCATGCGAAGATTGTGTTGTGTGCAAAATGGCAATGGATGATTTGTTGTGGCGCCGAAAATGGTTTTCCCCTTCCTTTCCTTACACCCCGGACTCCTTTCCTAACTTCTCCGTACTCCTTTTCCTCTCTCAAACGCTCGGTTGAAATGCAGATGAGTCGACTTCCTTCCCCTGACAGCTCGCCGTGTTGGGTAGAAATCCTATCGGGCTGTCGCTCTGTCTTTCCTCGCTCGTTTGCGCTGGCAGTGCCGGGCGGGCGGGGATATGTGTAGATATGACCCAGAACGAGTTAGCTGACAGCATATTGCATGGAGCCTCAACCACCCCATGCGTCAAGCCTGCCGTCTCTCCACCAGCTCCTCACAAGAGTCATGGCTCGTGCCGGTGACCCCCCCGCCCATGGTGGTGTCGCGTCGGCCCCAGGGCGGGCGAACCGCCAGCGTCCTGGCGAGGATGAAGATGTCGCCGCCGAGTAGTCTCGCGAAGACCCATCTCGGGACTCGCCCGTCGCTTCGCGCCCGAGGGCTCGAGGGACGGATACCCAGACAGGGCCGGTAGGAGTGGTCCGGGACTGGCGGTTGCGCTATGGGCGGGACTCGCGCTCGGAACGCCCACGGAATAGGCAGGTGTGCTGTAGGGGCTGACCCCCGTCGTGAGCTCGGCCACGCTCGGCAGCATCCCACCGCGCCCGTGCCCGACATTCGCGGTCTGGATGGGCGCAAGGCCGTAACTGGGTCCGGGCATCCCGTAGCCGAGTTCGCTTGGATCGGGGTGTCCGTAGGGTGGCCGCGGAGGCACACTCTCGCGTCGCGCTGCTAGGGGCCGTCCCGCTGACATTGGGGGAGGTATCAAGGGGGTACCGGGGCCTCGGCCGTAGCGTGGTGAGGGCATTCCTGAGATGTCGCGTGGAAGACTGCCCTGGGACTGCGAGTGGCCATGCCCATGCCCCCTCGGTGGCGAGGCTCGCTGTCCGCCCTGGGGGTCGTTCCCACTCATGTTTAGCGAGAAGGGGGTCACTCCTGCGCGCCTCGCCATGTCGGTTTCGCCAAGCTGCCAGTGCATCGCCTCAGCGGCGCGCCAGGGAACCTGCATCTCTTCGGCAACCTTTGCCCACATTTCGGGTTTGAATCTACAGCTCTGTCAGTATTTCTAGTGCTTGGGGGGGGCTTTTGGTCATGGATAGCGCAGGACTGGGCAATCCTTTCCAAGACAAAAGGCAGATAGCCGCGCCGGAGTTCCGGGCGCGAGCTTTTGGGCAGCGCACTTACCGCTCGTAGAGTCGCGCAAGCTTGTTCTTGCGCTCTTCGTCCCACTCGCTACGCCTCTCGAGGTAGTTCTGGTAGTGGAGGCGGCAGCTGATGGAGCTCCGGCCCGGAAGGCGCTTGGAGATGTCGTCCCACTTCATCCCGCTGCCGCGAAGCTCGATGATCAGGGCGTCCTCCTCGGGCGACCACTTGCTCTGCTTCTTGGCTGGCGACTCGGATGTGTGCGGCGGCATGCTGCGCTTCCCGCTGCCGCTCCCGCTTCCGGGGCGCGATGCTGGCCCTGTTACTGCCGTCTGCCCGAGGCCGGTTGCCAAGGGAGGACCGTAGCCGCCTGCCCCTGCCACGCCAGCAGCGCCAGCGCGCGGAGACGATACAGCAGGCGCTACAGCAAACGAAGCCGGTGGTGGGCCCCCTCGTGAGGCCGTCGCCGCCGTGGATGGTGGAATAGTAGTGGACGGGGTTTGGTGGGTAGGAGACACGGAGGACTCATTTGAGTCGGAGCCCTTGAGGAGTGAGGCGATATCCACGATGCCGGTGTCTCGCTGGACCTTGCCTAGAAGGGCAGCAGGGTCATGGGCGCCGAAGGAGCGCACCCGGGATGGGAACTGCCTTCTGTTGCAAAGGGTTTGTGACGACACTTTGGGGGTGAAAGGCTCGAGCCTTTCTCGGTCCAGATTTGATAATGGAGATGGATGGGTTAGAGAGCTCTGCGTAATCAACTCTCGTCGGCTGCCAACCTTTTCCCCGAGACAATGCCAGGCAGAGATAGAGATGGACTGGGGTGTGTCGAGGCAGTCTCGCAGGCGCAGTCAGAGAGAGGGAGCTAGGGGGCGGAGAGAGTGACGATGTGACGGAAATATTAAACCAGCAGGAGAGGTAGGCGGCGCGAAGAGAAGTGTAGCTGTGTCGATTGTTGAGGGAAGTCGGAGCTCGGGACTCTTGGAAGCCACGAAGGCGCGTAGGGGGGGGGGGGGGGGGGATAAAGGGGGTATCTTTCTACCGAGTAAGAAGAGCAGCCTTTTCAGATTTGCTGCTGAAGGGCAGGGAGCTTTCAAGAAGGCAGGCTCGCGTTTTGGAGGCAGGCATCCACATGATTGGTGCCTCCAGAGCACACGTTAACCAATAAACGGGGATGAGCCGAGCTATGAGGCGGGCGAACAAGAAAGTAGGGGGAGCGCCGGCGGATGGGTACGTCGGTCAAACTAGTTTGCTAATAAAGTGCCTGGGAACAAGAGAGAGCAACATTCCCATAGTCATCGTCTCCTCTAGCAGCAGGACATAGGTAGCGGGCAGGGAAGAGGCAGGACGGGGGCCGGGAAGGCGCGCTTCTGCAGATTGACAGTAGGATGGGGGGGAAGGAAATAAAAATTTCTCGATGACGGCCTGCCTGGCCAAGGTGGTGAGTCGGTGGGGGACAGCGCCAGGGTCCGAGTCATGGGCGAACAGCTACAACCCAGGACGACGAGTGCTTTAAAGATGGGATACTAAGGAAGGAACAGGACGGCAGCCCTCCGGAAGTGTACAGACTGGCTGCAGAAGGTGTAGATGGACGAGGCCAGACGACATGAAGACCAGGTAGGGGGAGGGGGGGAGGGGCGTGAAAGGTAAGGGGGGGGGGGGGGGTGCGAGTCAAAATGTGGAGTCGAGGAAACATAGAACAAGGGACACAAGGGATGGGATGTGTGAAGTCAGGGCTTGAATGTCATGGTAAGGATGCTCAGTCATAATGGGTTGTTCTGCCCTCTGCCTCCAGCGTTCCCTCTCTGCCACTCCGCACAGGCAGGGCGTGGGCAGCCACCGGAAAGGTCACTCAGGGTCTGCACCCCATGCCTGCCTGCCAAACGCCGGTAAGGTAGGTGGCCTGTCAGATATGGCAACCTCAGGAGGTACCCCCCGTACACATCGGGACGGAGCTGCGTGACCTCGACTTGTTCGGCTGCGGTTTGGGCGAGTTCGCTGGTTCCCATCATGGCTGCAACACCAAGAGCCGGCACTAGGACCGGTTTGGCATGTCAAGCAGCTCAAAATACGCAGAGTGGGTGGGAGAGCGAGCGAGCGAGCGAGCACGACGAACTCCCCCATCCGCCGGCCTGGCGACTAGCATTGCCCGTTCGGCAGACCACCAATCGACCTCTGGCCTTGAAAGGCAAAACCGGAGCCCAGGCCCCTTCGCAAGAAAAGGTACCACCCACCTCTCTTCCCCAATGGCAGACGCGCTGCCATTGACGTACGTACGTTTTTTGGGTTCTGCGTGGAGGGGGAGGGGGGTCCTGGCTCAGGTCGCCAGTAGGGTAGCGGCCAGGGTAGGGGGAGGCAATTGATTGATAGAGAGGGCCAAAGACCTAGCACCGAACATGAGGATTGAAGTTGGCCTGCCGATGATATCGACCAGGGGCCTCACAATATGGCCACGAATTCATGCATGACCTTCGCAGAACAGACCGCAGCACTCTCGACGACGGCCTGTTTGGTTAGCAGCGCTAAGCTCCCCTCTAAAATGGCATATTGACGATGCAAATCTTTAATGTGCGGCCAAGAAAAGAGGAAAGAGGCAGGGCTAGGCGAGCCTTGGAAGGAAAAAAAAAAAGGACAGGTGAACAGAGAGCCCGCGCAGACCATCCGCGCGGGAGGAGGGGGTCACCGCAACTGGTCGGGTTGAAACTCGGTAAGGGCTCTTTGCAAGTTGGGCTCGACCGGCTTGTTTCTTTAGTTCGCCATTTTTCGATTTTTTCGATTTTTATTTATTTTTTACTACCCATCCCTCCTAAGCAGCCCTCGTGCTGCTGCTGGCAGCCACCCACCGCCTCGCACGATCTGGCGGTAGACGGGGGACCTTGTGGCAGGAGGAACTGGAGGGAGATGCAGGGCAGGACCGGGCGTCAGCCAAGTCTCGCTGCATCTGCATCAGCATCATCCACCACTGTACAGCACCACCCCTCCTCCCGGCAGGGCAGAAACGGGCATCGCCCATCCAGGTCCAGACAAGACGCAGCAGACGTGGAGAAGACGACGAACAAAAGCGAGGCGGATGACTGGCTTGCAGTAGGGGACAGAAGAAAAAAAAAAAAAAAAAAAAAAGTCGCATGGGCGGCGCGAGCAGTTTGAAACTGGCTTGTCAAATGCCTAGAACCCAGAGCTTGATCAGAGCCAGAGAGGGCAGGGCAGGCTCTTGAGGTGGATTCGCGGGATTTGCGAACGGCGAAGGGGGCGCCAACAAGTGGACCATGCCCATTAGAGATGCCTCCACCGATGTTTGCGACTTTTGGCGGTTTGGTTTCGATGCGCCAGCTAACATCATGGGTTTCTCCCACAACCGCCCGCTCCGGCCACTGGCGAGACAGGGTGCTAGACACCGAGACACACGATCGAAAGTTTGGTCCACCGATGCGGAGCCCCAGAATGAATCAAACCATCTAGCATCGTGCATCACAAAAGAGCCAGATCGGACCGGCGACAATGCTACAATGGGGAGGGATCCCATTCCCGTTCGAGGGACCATGCCAGCCATGCCAGCCAAATCAGCCATGCTAGGATATCAATGCTAGGCGCACGGAGAGGAGTCGCAGGACAAAAAAAGGGAGCGGCACGCAGGCTCGCTTCGATCCGCTCTCTACCCAAAATCCACGACACTCCGGCTCGCAGCTGTGGTCCGGGTTGCACACGGGTTTTGCTGAGACCCAAGAACCAGTGCGGTCAATGTGATATGAGCCGCTTTGGGGTCGCGGCACCTCGCCCAAGCTACCAGGCCCCGTACCCAGGCCCCGCAGGCTCCGGCGATCTCTCATCTGAGTTCTGCCTTTATTCCGACATTCTGTGCGCAAAATGGACTGAATGGATCAAGTACACCGGATGGTCAGCTCGAGAATGTGCCTGACCGCGTGCCGGTCCCCAGTCGGCCCCGGTCTCGATGCTACGTGAGTGCTCGGGTTGGAGGTTTTGGCGCTCGAAGCATTGCTCGAAGCATTGGCCTGCATGCTTTGTGAGAGCATTGGAGCATTGAGCCCCTCGAGAGCCCCCTCGCAAGACGACCCTTCAACTGAACTTGGTCAAACCGCTGCAACAGATCCAGACAGACGAGACAGGGGGCCATGTTCGTTAACGGTCGACAGTGCGAGCGAGTCTGCGCTGCGTCCCACCTGCGTCCTCCAGCAAAAAGAGGAGGCCAAACAGCCGCTCGGGGACCCGATGTCTGTGCGTTCTCGGAACTTGTCGCTCGCCAGCCCACATCACACAGTCTTTGTCAGATGCGGCTTGTCTGGACGTCGTTTGGCGGGGTTCTCGACCAAACAATGCCCAACAATGGATTGTCAGTGTGCGAGCTGTCAATGGGCTCCTGCGCTGGAAGCGATGGCGCAGCTTCTATCGTGTCAATGCCAGCCCAGCAGCCACGGGCAAATAATAGGCAATATTGGGACCTAATGGGACGGTGCTTGCCCAGGCTTGCTAGGCCTGGGACTGGGAAACTGGAGATGCCCAGAGTCGTCCCAGGTCCAACCTGCTGCTCCTCTTGCACATTTGGACGCCGAACGAACTGGCGGTCAGCTCCCTCTGCACCGTCCCTCCCCCACACCGGGATCAGGGCTGCTGCGGAACAGGACCGGCAGGCCGATCATGAATCCGCGTTTCCCTCCCCTCTGCCAAAGACCGCCACCGCTGGCGCTCGTTCCCTTGAATTGAGAGTTTCCGGTGTGGAATTGCGAGCCCGGCAGGTGCATGCTCCGCTGGCCCCCCGACTCACTCGCTCCCCAGCCATGATGGGCCACGATTGACTCCTGGCCATCAAGTGGTACATGTCTGTTTTCTGGGCGGCCTCTTCACTCTATTATCCTGTCGTCCTTTCTCACGACACGACATAACACTGGTCGTCTGTGTCGATCGTTCCTCGCGAAGCCAATGCCTGAAATCCCCAACACAGCAACCGCAGGATTGCGCCAGAGCGGAGTGGCCACTACTCAGCCACTACCACGTGCAGCCATTTTCTTCCCTTTCCCATCGTGTACCGCCCTCTCCGGAAGTTACATACCTGATGTGGACAAAGCTGTCGTGGCTGTTTAGAATTGAATCTTGCCCGTCGAGGACACTCTGGTTTTGGCACCGTCACAATTTCTTCCAGCACTAATCGCCCGCAGCAGGGCTGGTGCATGTCTTGCATGCCTTCAAGGATACGGGCAGGTGGGTTCAGAGGACCGCATACTCGCATTTGGTGGAGGGTGGAGGGTGTGTAGAGAAGGTAGCGGATGAGCAGGGGAGATCCTCCACAAGATGGAACTGCGGAGAAGATGTACAGGCCCAAACGGCAGACGTAGAGTCAAGCGCGTGACTGACCGGTGGCTCCTGTGGCGAGGCAGCGAACGGGTCAGGGGAACTAAGAGAAACAGACGTGGGATGCCGGCGGATCACTGTCGGCTTGTTTCGCTGTTGCTGCCCGAGCAAAGCAATGAACGCTCACCCAACGTTGTTCTTTTGCTGGCGCTCGGTCAATTAACGTCACTTGGTTAATGCCCCCCCATAGCATTGCCCTCGTGGTTGCATATCGGTCGTTTGCGTTGACGTGACGGTGACCGGTCGATCTTGAAGGGTATATTACCTCCACCGGTCGTGGTTTCGCCAGCTGGGGTATCAAACTGTCGCCAAGTCAAGTGAGATGAACTGCATGTATGTATGTCGTCGTTTCTCGAATACGCTGCTAGGGCTCATCTGAACCTATGGGAATGAGCTGAGCGGCCATCACTCTGGCTAGCTTCTGCTTTGGTCCACGGTTTGCCCAAGCCATTGGACAGCAACTGAGCCCGTCTGACAGGGCGATAGGCCATCCAGGGCGCAGAGAAATCATTCCAGCTGCTGTGGGCGACTTTGTTGGCCTTGCATACATGGCTTGGCCTGGTTGCCGCATCTGCGATCTTTTAATATACTCTTTCTGTGTGCGCTGGCTGCCGGTGGAATGATCGGAGCCCGCGGCGTACGGATATGTATGTACAGTACCGCAGACGCAATCCACTTGTTTCTGGTTGATATGGTTGATTGAGACGCGACCGAGTGATGCAACGGGCCTGCCGAACTGTCAAGTCAGAATGACTGCTGCCGACGTCATGAATGCCCTCTGCGGCCGGAGAAAGGGTAGTGCACGCACAGCGGAGAGCGTCTGTTCTCTGGCGGCAGCGATGGCGGCAATCACAGTTGAATCTCGGCCCATTGACGATGCCAGGCAAATGGAGGTGGTGTTAGCCCAAAGCGCCTCAATCTGCGCGCCATGTACCCCACGACAAGTGATAGGGACACTCCCCGGTAGCCTGGTCAGAAACCCGGTCATGGATGACGACTTCCCGTCTTCCAGCCCCCCATAGAAACGGATTTCGACAGACAAGAGATTTGTCCGGCAACCCAACGTGGCGGTGAACGGCACAGGAACAGATCTTGGGTAGCAAGCATGCATATCATCTGTAGCCCGACAGACAACGTCAAGACCTTGTCCTTGTCGTGTTTTGACAGCACAGAGCGGACTGAGTAATGCAACGACGGCAGGACAATCCCCCTGGTTTGCGACATGATGATGGCAGCAGGAAACAACCTAGAGGGCATGACGAACCGACACATACTGGCACAGACTGTGCAGTAGGGTGTTGTCGAATGGCCAATTCCATGATTCCAGGGCCCTGGACCGTGATTGATTCTGGAAGAGTGGTGGAAACTAGGACGGGTAACGACAATGGATGGCTGGAGGGGGTCTTCGGATGCTTGCGGCAGCCTCATGGGGTGATTGTCCGAATGGGTTGCGTGGGCCGCCTGATGGGGAAAGGGAGGCAGGAGGAGGCAAGGGAGAAGGGGAAGAATAACTTGTATGACTTGTCAGGACCTGCAGCGAACCTTCAATGTGTTTCATCTATTGTCCAGCCGATTGCGCGGAGTTTGACGAGCTGCGCGAGCTGCGCCGAATCGCGGCCCATGGAATCGGGCATCGACATCAAGACCAATTGGT
Organism: Lasiosphaeria hispida; assembly: GCA_033439745.1. Taxonomy (NCBI): domain Eukaryota; kingdom Fungi; phylum Ascomycota; class Sordariomycetes; order Sordariales; family Lasiosphaeriaceae; genus Lasiosphaeria; species Lasiosphaeria hispida. The sequence continues at coordinate 1,323,624 of JAUIQD010000007.1, read as the reverse complement.
GGTGGCATATAGTGGGATGCCGAGAGGCATCCGTCGGAACGCGGACGAGTCCATCGCCCTCCGGCAGGTGGCCGAGAAGGGGGTTCGGCCAATAGCTTTGTCGTCTTTTTTTTTTTTTTCGCCGTGGGGGCGTTTGTCCTCTGTCTTCCATCATATCTCAAGCTGGACCGCATCGATGCTGCTGGTGCCTGCAATCGACCATGTTCCCAATGACACGGTTCCCTGTGTTCCTTGTTTGCCCTGTTTGGCGGGGGGGAGGGGGGGTTTGCAAACGGACGAACGAATGAACAAATGAGACCCAATCGAGTCCTCAGCCGACCGTTTCAGTTTCTGATCCGAGTGCGCGCTGATGGCTGATGCTGGCGTTGCGACCGCTCGGGTTCGTGCAAGTTTGTTGTCAAGCTGAGCAGCGAGGTGGGCTTGGTGCTAGGAACGAATCGGGCTCCCGTGAGCTTGGGAGGACAGCGTCAAATGAACATAATTTCACGGTTGGTGCTGTCCCACAGTGGGAAACTGCAAAAGCGCTGCAAAAGCCACGGAAAGAAGCTGGGTTGGGCAGGAACGACGAGTGACTTGCACACTGTGGCTTGATTTACTTGCTGTGTGGCTCTTGCCGTGGCGAAGTTGACAACTCTCTTGAAACCCATTTTTTCAAGATAAAGATGATCGATGATATTTGGAGTCCGTCAAAGTATTTTCAGCCCGAGGTTTCTATTGGGTTTGATAGTCATTTCCGAATACGGAGGACGCCATTGCATCTCGCTGGGAATTGCTGAATCCATCGAAGATCGGGGTTAGGGTTAAGGCGAGGATCCACCTGCTCTTCCTGGCTGCCAGTTGCGGGCAGCTATCACCAGGTAGCAACCACAAACACCCAAACCACTACCCACCGGCGTAAAAGTGCTCTGCCGCACTGCATCAACTTGCGAAATAGTCCACATACTCTGAAGTATCCGCGATATCTCAACATCTCAAACCAGCCCACAACCCACACCATACCCGACCATGGCCGACGTCCCCCTTATTGTCATCTCTGACACCACGTCCTCTGAGCGTCGCATCACGCCATCATGGTCAATTGCGCAGTTGAAGAAGAAACTCGAGCCCATCACTGGCATTCCTCCCCCTTGCCAGATAATATCTTTGAAGATCAAGTCACACGATAGTATCCCCATCGAGGCCGCGGATGAGGAGAGCGTTTACTTGCAGGCCTATCCTCTCCAGCCTTACGCCGAACTCCATGTAAGTATGAAATCTTCCATCAAACACTGTCTGGTGGTGCTGTGTTGTTTTGATCAAGACGCGAGTGCACTCTTGAAAACTCGACGTTGGATCCCCCTTCACTACTTGTCGTCCTTCGGCCCTCGTACTCCTCATCTTGCGTATCAATAGAGACACCCGAAGTGGCCATATTAAGAAATCCGTCGCAAAATCACTACAGTATAGTTTCAGCAACACGTTCTTGGTTTGGCAGAACTTGGGGATCTGTAGACCGAGCTACCGAGCTCATGTTGTGTGTTGCAAGGCGACCAGTGACCCCCAACTTGTCCTACCACAGGCCATTAACCACAGGTTATCACGAGCAGTTTATTTCGCGGTCTAGAACCATCACTCTCTTCTTAGATCCTACGCCTATTTCCGATGTCTCGGGTGTTTTCACTTGTGTTACATGTTGCAGAAAGGAGTCGCCTGAGAGGGAAGTTGACTAACTGAACCTGGCAGATCGTTGATACACGACCTCCATCGGCCAGACCTAACTTCTCAAGCGCCGCTGACGTTGAGAAGTATGTGATGCCAGAGGAGGAATACGAAAAGAAATCCGACTCAGTTCTCGCATGGAAAAAGGCACAAAAGCTCGGACGCTTTGACCCGAACGCCCCGAGCCATGAGCAGGCCAAGATTGTGGCCATTGCTCAGGAAATCGAGGCCCGCGGAATTGCTGTCGGTAAGCGTTGCAGAGTTGGCCAGGACGACACCAAACGTGGTGTGGTCAAGTATGTGGGCGAAGTCAAGGAAATTCCAGGAGGCATGGGCTCTTGGGTCGGTGTCGAACTGGATGAGCCAGTGGGCAAGAACGATGGGAGCATCGGAGGGACCCGCTACTGGGGAGAGCCCTCACAAGTGAAGCGTGGCGTCCTCGTCAGGCCAGAGCGGGTAGAGGTTGGCGACTGGCCCGTGATGGACGATCTCGAGGACATGGAGGAAATCTGAGTTCGCTCTCAAAACGAAGATTTCAGTATTCCCCGCGCCATGATACCTTGCTAAAGTGATCACACTCGGGAAACCTGAAATGCCCCTGGGTCCGTATTGCTTCATCGGTACCGCGCCGGCATTGTTGGAGCTGAAAGCCCAGGTACCCATGATGAGAGGAGTGCTACGAGAATTGAAGTGCCAACCCCAGCCCTCCTCCCAGCCTACCACCCAGTCGCCGGTGCTCGACAATCCATACAGGCAGCGGCAACAAGGCAAAGCCATCCGGGTTTAGAGACGAGTAAAGTTGAGGGTTACTTACCCTCTTCATAAAAAAGAGGAGCCTGGAAACAATCGTGACCAAGGCGATATGAGATTCTAGCCCGTTCCGATGTGTACGCCGGTCAAGATATTATGATATGTCCCAGCTTGTCCAAGATCAATCTCCAAGAAGTAGTCAGCGTAACTGCTTGAGATCTTCGTCGGTTTCGTTTATGGGGCAAGAGACACTCGAAGCCGGGGTCTCGGAAATAATTTTCTGATGTTTGCCTTGGTTGTCGAGATCCCTCGCGGATCGGCCCGTGAAACCTCAGGTACATGTCGGTTGGCTCCGAGCAACATCTTGAGATTGTTTCCGAAAGCGCCGAGGACAAGCGACTTCTGGAAACAAATTGTGGGAAGGCATTGGATGTTTAGTCCAAGGAGATTTACAAGCTAGTACGGATCTGTAAGGCTGTGTGGTCGGGCTGCATTTAGCCGCATCATGGTGCCGGGGCATGGTGCAAGGGTTTGTCACACTCTTTGTGTGAGGTGGTTCATACTGTGTACGCCGTCAACAGGGCCATTCCCCTGACAGGACAGGCACATACCGGCTGCCGAACGTTGGGGTGATTCTTCTTGGAATTTCTGTGTCGCTGTCAGGGCTGCCGTTTTTTTACTGGTCGGCTATGCCGAACTTGATTGGCTGCTAATCTACACTTGAGCCCAGACATCTTCCGCGTACTCCTCTAGTTCTTGAACGCTAAAAACTATGTCTCCCTCCCCAGGGCCCGGATCTCTAAGGAAGAGAAGCTGGAATGAGAGTACCAATGCACTTCTAGTGACATTGTACGATATCGGGTTGGTAGTGGCGTTTTGGGTAATGGTAATGCTTTGCCTAAGCACAGGCTGTTGATGTTGAAGAGAGCGTCGCGTTGTGGTGGCTCCAGGGCAAACTGGCATTTCTTCCTCCCACTTCTCCAAAAGGATTTTGGTACCGTCAAACTTGGCAAGAACAACAATCTTAACCTCGTGGTTTGACATAGAAAACAACCGCTGCATACTTATATGCAATTGCCCCAACGTCTGAGAAACTCCCGCCTCGATAACCAGTGTTGGCCAGGCACCTTTAGCAGCTCGTTCAGGCTTTGGGCCACCAGTCGAATCACCCTCTTTACTGCTTCGTCCAGAATGACCTTGTTGTGCAAGAAATGTTTCACTGCCAATATCTCTCCAACTCCTTTTGTGAACTTGCCTGATATGCTCGTTATATAACCCTTTGTGGAGTTGCTCATGAAGGCCAGTTGGGATCGTGATAATAAGGACCCGGGAATTGCTGTCATAATCGCAAATGCGGAACTTGCGGTATTGCTCCTCTCACGTACACTTGATTTCGGTGAAACAATTAAGAGATACATCTAAATAATTAACATATTATATAAAGACGGGAGGGTAATACTGTACTTGTGACGGTAAGGGAATCCCTAGAGGTGTAATCGGTCACATTGAGCAGATCTTGCACATTGGTAAATCGCACGGTGCCAGGATCGTCACCTTGCTTCGATTCTACCGAAGTAGGCATAGAAGACGCCGATGAAGCCGATACCGACGTGGATGCAGCCGATGGAGATACCGCTGGCCGGCGGCGGCCTCAGTGTAATTGATGCTATGGCGAAGTGTTGCTGAAGCGGGATCCGTGAAGTGGGATGCGTGGGGGAGCCGTTGGAGGGATACAGGGGTGCTCAAGTTTTGTTGAAAATGGTGGGTCCGCACTAGCCAAAAACGGCAGTCCAGACAGCGACTGGAAATTCCCCTCCTCCCTTTTCTCCCCGCCGAGAGGTGATACTAGTATTGAATTGAAGTTATCAATCCAAGATAGGATATTCACGTCATACTAATTCATAGCAAGAAAAGATAATTTACCATCGCCACATGTTATCCTGGAGGGATTCCGGGATGGCATGTAGGGTGCAAGCATTGGTGCTCTGGTATGCCTACTGTAGCTGTGAAAATGGGGACGTGTTTAGCATTTGAGACACAAACTGTCAATCAACACAAGCATCAGGGGACCTGCCAGAATGGCAGGAAATATTCCGAACACTCCGACCGAAAACCTAAGGGGACCAAACAATGTTTGATGGCTAGTAACGAGACCCTCATCCCAACAGACGCACGATGCCGCTGTTGCATGGCTACCCAGAGTGTCGTGATGGCGCAGACCAGGAAAATAATGCGGACACCGTCCTCCGTGCACCACGGTCGTTATTATCCATGGTGGCTCACCAATTGGCATTTCCGAGGGCATTAGCGCTGATGGCAGCAATCCCCTTGAAATTTCAACTTTCCAGGAGAATCGCTCGATAGATGACTTGGCTTGTTTACTAATGTAACCATCGGTCTGGAGAGCGTTGAGCGCGTTGGTAAGTCAAAGGTGTTGGTAAGTCAAAGTAAAGTCGATGAAGTAAGCATACGGACAGCGAAACGCTTCGCCCTCGAGCCCCTGCCATCCAGCAAACCTGAAGTCCTGAAGTTGCACTCTGACGGCGGGCTTTGTGTGTGCCGGTGTTTGCACCACCAGGTCTCGGCCGTGGACACGCTTCAGGTGAGGGAGGGAATGCAGGATGCGGTGCAGTGATCGCAGGGGCAGACCGACGCATGACGACGCAAGCCCTAGGCGAGACTACCGCTTTGGGCGGTCGCAGGTGGTTGTGGTGGTGGTTGCTTTAAGCAGCTGTGGCGCTAAAACAGTTTTGGCGTCTCAGGCGCAGGCCCCAAACGCCTCTTGAACAGATCCCCTTCCAAAGCGCTGGGGGTAAACCTCCCGATCTTCACTCCCTCTCGACCAGCTCTCCCTTTCTCTCCTTTTTTGCTCCCTCCCCTCGACTCACCTAGCCTGCTTCCCTGCTGCCGCACGACCATAGATTTCTCCATCAGAGTATTGTCCGGATTATCCTGGGTCGGTCTGCCAATAACATCCATCAATTGCTTGGCCAAAGTGTGCCCGCGCTCCTTGTGCGATACAACGATACCTCGCGGCCGCTGCACGGCATCGCCAGATTCCCTGTACCTGGCTACTGCCCCCCGCACCGTCCGCTTAGCCTCGCCACAGCCGTTTCCGGCCTGGGCGTTCTGGGCGTCTTGGCCAAGACTCTTTGTGGTCTTGCCTTTAGCTCCGGCGCATCCTGCCATTGCTTCCCATTGCTCTCCACCCCCGTCTTAGCATACCCTTCTCGACGATCAAAATCCAAGAAACCAAGGCAGACTCTCCAGGGCCATGTTCTGCTGTCCAAATTGAGATGTGAGGCCCGGTCTGCCAAACATCCACGCCCCCCGGCCATTTTCTTTCTCCCCCACCTCGACCCTTTACATCCACCCACCCTCCCCGTTGCGAATCCGAGTCGGCCGTTCGAGATTATCCAAACATTCCCACCAAAATCTAGCCCAGAGCGACGTCGACCGTCGCTGGTGCTGGGGAAGATGGCTTCGCTACTGCTGCTTCTCGCCACCGCCCTCTCTACCTTTCCCTCGATGGCCTCTGCCACGGATGCAACCGTTAGCTGGATGGAGGATGTACCCGAATGGCAGCAGGTTGCCCTCATGCGCCTTCAACTCACAGCACCCTCGGGCGACGCCTTGCCAATATCATACAGCATCTTCCCGCTGACAAAAAGCTTGGGACTCAACGGGACCGCTACCACGAGACACGTGAGATTAGGGAAACGTTGCCCGACTTGATTTCGGCTTGCTAACCACTCGCTACAGGCGGTTGCGATCAGCGGCAAACTCGTGGCAGTCGACCCAGCCGACAGCAACCACAACAGCACCTCCGATATGATTCACTACCTGTCGTGCGACCTGGAGAATTCGTCACAGATTATCAACGAGATCATGGACAATAACAGTGAACCTAAAGTCAATCCTAGAGCCATCCTACTCTACAGCGAAAAAGGAAACTGTTGCAATTTACAGGGATCAAATATCACATTCGGTTCCATTTTCACCATGGGGAGTGCCGCTGAGGCTGCCGAAACGCTAAACTTCACAAAAAGCGCCGAAGGGGTCGTCCGAGCGAACATCGTCGGAAATTTCACGAATACCCAACCGGGGGACCAGGACAGCCAAAATGGAAGCAACTCGGCGGTGGCGATGAGCATTTTGTATAGCATTACGGGTCTTATCACTCTGCTCTTTCTTGTCATCATCGCGACAGGTGCCATTCGGGCCCACCGATACCCCGAGCGGTACGGGCCTCGATCCGGCTATGGAGGACGGCCGCGGCAGAGCCGTGCGAAGGGCCTGGCGCGCGCCGTGCTTGAGACACTACCGATTGTCAAGTTTGGTGACTCCACGCCGGCCAAGCCTGATCCGACCCTCGAACTCGAGCAGCAGCCGTCCAGGTCGTCGCCCGAACCAGGCGCGAGACGGTTGTCAGCCATTCCGGAGGAGCCGCAGACACCAAAGAACCGTCAAAGGGACGCGGCCCCGAAGCCAGATACAGAGGCTATCCCGGAGGAGGCATCAACTGCCGATCAAGGAACTCCCGCTGGCGCCATCTTGCCCAGCGAAATTGGCGGTGGTGCCATCCATGGACCGAATGACGAACACCTCGGCTGCTCGATTTGTACTGAAGACTTTACTGTTGGCGAGGATGTCCGGGTTCTGCCGTGCGATCACAAATTCCATCCGCCCTGTATCGACCCGTGGTTGATCAACATCTCCGGGACCTGCCCGCTTTGGTATGTCGGTTCCCTTTGGATTTTATTCTTCAGGGTTCAAGATGCTTTTTATGAGTACCTCGCTAACATAACATGTCTACAGTCGCCTTGACCTTAGGCCAGCAGGCGAGAAAGTGGGTACCGACAACGCAGAAGACCTGCCACAACAACCACCACCACTTTCGGCCTACGACACCGAAGAGGCGGGTGCGCCAAGCAGGGAACGAAGGAGGTCATCCCGAATACTCGACCTACACCGGTTACGGCAGGCCACGGTAGAGGAACGAATCGAGATTCTGAGGCGACATCGATCACAACAACAACAAGCCTCAGCAACATCACAGTCTCCGGAGGGCGATTCAGAGGAGCGAGGCCGTAAGGCGCGGCTGGCAGACCGACTACGCGACAAGTTTCGAATCCGCACCCGGACACAGTCCCCTGGGCAGGCGGCACAAGATATATTGCGCAACCCGGGACAACTTCTTCCTAACGACGGACGATAATCACACTGGCCACTGATGACATATTCGGGACTAATTTGCTGAATAATAATGATGTAATGCTCCAAGGCTGTTGGGTTTTGCGTGCAGGATAATATGGTGGGCTGGACTTTTGGTCATCAATTTGAGGATCGGGAAAACAGGAGACTGGGTATCGGATACTGAATAGCCAGGCCTGGATGAAGCCTCGTGAACAGGATTTTTCTTCTTTCTTTTTGGCACGAGGTAGACTGGCGTTTAGATGGGAAAGGGCGGCATATGGTTACGGATAAGGACAACACCACATCACAGCACGGTTCGGTTCGGTTTGATTCGGCACGGTTGGGACACGGCTACGGCACGGCGCGGATCGCGATCAAGATCTATCTTGGTTTTGTTTTGGCATTTGCAAGGGCGTTTTTCTTTTCTATGGGCGGATGAGCATATCACTCCATTCGAGAGTGCTTCTCCTCACACATGAGGGCAAAATCATTTTGGAGCGGAAAAGTGGAGGAGTGGCATTGGAGTCAGATATTTGGATCCTGTATTCCTCGATGGGACCTTGGGGGATCGTTTAGGAAGAAACGTCGGCGGGCGGGTTGATTGAGAGCGAGCCGCAAAGTGCGCTCCGACTACGTCCACTTGGACACTTGGACCTTGGCAGACCGGACATATTGAGAGATAGTCTGATAAACATATGACAGTACAGGCAGATAACAAGAGGCCAGAGCGAATAGACAAGTGCGTCAACAAGACTTGCAAGGCCGGAGTGTAAGCTTATCCTGTTATCGTGCTTTACGTGCATAGGAACTGGGACAAGGGCAAGATGTGACTAGGGAATATGACGGGACGGTATTACCGGTAATGCATGGAGGAAACCCGCTTTGCTGCGTGCGGCCATCGGTCAAGGCATCTATTTACTACTACCGTGATCTTATATAGGCAAGCAGGTAATCGAGATGGGGGAAGAGAGATGGTTGGCTTTGGGAGGCGTTTGTTTTTGCTGGAGGGCCGAATGGCCCACGAGCGCTGCATATATGTACATATGGACAAAAATGTACTAGCTTGTGACGGGAGGAAGATGACGCGGTCAACTAACTGCGTAAAGACCCTCTGCGTGTCTAGGGTGCAAAACGCAGGTGGAGAGCGATGGGATTTTGCTTTGCCCGGTCAGCCAACCAGTCGGCTGTTTTGCTCACATGACGCATCGGTACCCTGCGTGCTTCATGTCGTTGCGAGGAACGGATGTTGTTGTTGTCATGTCGTCACTATGGGAGGGAGGGACATGGCGTTCGGTTTGTGTAGCTGGGTGGGTGGGATACGAGGAAAGGGGAAGGAAGGGTGGTGCAGGGGATGTCTTGCAGGTCTGGTTATACCATGGTGTTTAAGTCTAAATCTTCTTTTCGGGTTACCTACCTAACTCGGGGATGGGGAGCTAGGGCTGGGGCTGGAGATGGCGGCGGTGGGATATACCCGACCCGAAGGATATTGAAAACAACTTTGAACGATAGATAGGTCAATGGATGGAAAGGGCCATACGTAGTATGGATGGGGTTCGGTTGCGCTGTGCTGCGTAGGGCAAAGTGGAGTCGCAGTCCCCGACGGGGGGACGGGACTCGGAAGGGTGGGATGTGGAACTTGGGCTTGACCAGGTTTCTGGCGCGAGTGTCGAATCGGGGATCGGGGGAGTTGCGCACGGACTCCCAGATTGATCGACGCAGGGATGGGAAAGGGAGGGACGAGGGAACCCACCAGCCACAACAAGAGAGAGACAGGGTTGTGTTGCCATTCTCGTGAAGATATTGCGTTATCCAGAGCAGAAACTCGTGGTGTTTGACTTATAAATATTATTCCAAGACTATTCCATATTTTCTTCTTGAACTGAGAAAGGCTGGTTGAGGACTCGAAGACTCGACTTGAGAAGTGAGGCAAGGGCGGAGCAATGCACTTGGCCCCCCAGTTTGAGACTTGTGACAAGTGACAAGGGCTGGTTGACCCCACAGCATCCCCCCTCTCCCGCCCCGTCTTTTGTTTTCATCCCTGCTGCAACCTAACCCCAACCTGCCAGACCTTTTTCTCGCCCTCCACACTTTCTCGACTCGATGGTAAACCTACTCGGCCTCTTCATCCTCGGCACTCGGGCTCAATTACGAGGCATTATCATGCCCTGTCAAATCCGTGTTCTCACGAACCCTTTTCCTTCTCCTTCCCTGCCCTTGTGATTTCGTACGTTTATTTTCTTTTCTCCCCTCCCTCCAGGCAGCTGGAGCTTGGAACACCTCCCCGCTGTGGGATTCGGGCCACGGTTAGGTTAGGCCAGCCAGCAGCGAACAGCCATCTGACTGGTCCTACCATCTCAGGGCTTCATGTACAATGCAGTCGGCGTGGCGAGTCACGCAGCTCATCACACCCCTCGACATGCGGCTCTGACATATGTGTGCTGTGTGCTTTTTTAGCGGCATGCCACAGGGCAAAGAGGACAATAAAATCCCCAACTCGACGGTATTCCGATGCCGCCATCATGGCTGGGCCCTTTCCCATTGGTATCAAGGAACAACAATGGGCAAGGTAGGGAGACCCCGGCCTTCCTATCCGGCCCTCCTAACTTGTCACACGCGCATGTCTGCCAGTGAGGGGCCTCGATAGGCCTTAGAGCTCTAGGGGGTCCTGGGGAGCCCCGGCAGCTTCAACGTTCCACCGCCATCAGGCACTCTGCTTTGAGCCGAAGACCGATCGAGGCCAAGCCACACTCGATGCCTAGCATCGAGAAGCTGAGATGGCCCCCATTTCGTACGGCCGCTACACCGCGCCGTTCAAGCCACCTCTTTGCCATTCCGGCCTAGGTGCCCAAAAGGAGGGTGAGTCCTGCTCCCCGTTTGAGTGTCATCCTATTGCGCTGCCATGCTAGTTCTGGCGAAGCGGACATGTGGTGGCTTGCGCCGTGGCCTGTCGACGGCTGTCCGGAATACCGGCTCTTGGCCATTCGGGATGCCGGGTAACAATGGCAAACTGCTGTAATGTGCATCCGATCCGAGTAAGGGTGTACACCTCCGTCAGAGGCGTTTCTTGCCTGCTGCAACTGGCTGGCTTCTTTTGATTGCAGCTCTCCTCACTAGCATGCCAGCCGCAGTACGCAAGCTCGCCGTCGAAGCCCTCTGATTCGTCCGTCGAGGGTCTGTCCAGGAAGCCATTGTCTCTCTCTCGATCTCGTCTCTCCTGTTGACCGACTCCAGATAGCTCTGCAGTCCGTCAGCTAGCACACCCAGCCAGAACACTGGTGAAAATCGACAGTTCTAGGTCGTACAGCAGCAGATGTGGCGTGCCAACATGCCAAATCCGTCCTTGTTTCTTTTCTGTTCCTTGCGCGCTGAATGTGAGAAGTGGACAGGCAGGCTCATCTGTTCAGGCCCAGATACGTGGCTGCCACCCCGCACAGAAAGACGATGGCCCCTACCCTATCAGACAGAGGCTCGCTCCTCCTCTGTTCCTTTTCTCTCTCACCTTTTCTTGCTTTTCTCATGTCGAGGTCCCAGTGGCGGTAGCTTGGGACTGCTCCTGTGTATCTATCCATCTCCATGTCGACGCACCTAGCTGTCTGGTGTTTCCCACCTAGGATTCCGGCCGCCTTCAGGCACCACACTCTCTTGCATATATAGGAGCGCCTCCCAGCAGACCACACCTAGATACCTCCCGCTCATGACCGATCAAGCCCTATCGTAATCTCCCCGTCCTCGATCTTTGCCGCCATCCTAGCTAGGTTATAAACAAGTGGTCCGCCGCAACTAAAGCGGCCCACGCTTCCCCCGTCCCTTCCTTTCCTGCCCCTTGTTGATGGACGATCCGAGATCATGGCTCCACCCGCGACGGCCGCTGTCCCCCCACGAAGTGTAGAGCTTGAGGATGGGGGGGATGTTCACAGGGAACCGCTATCTGGCATGGTTATCAGTGTCATCCTCGCTATGATCTCCTTGGTCATCATCTCTTCATTTCTGAGTGAGTAGACGCAGCTCATCTATGTGTAAATGATGACAGAAGCTGACGACAGTACGCCTCCATAGCACAGCGGTCCCTGGCGGTCAAAATATGGGGCAGACTTCCCTTTGTGCAATGGCGTAAGTGTGTCCCTGAACCTCATGCTGTGGGTTGGGTGCGAGACCTTTGCTTACTGGATTCGGCAAACAAGTCGTTTTCGCAATATACGCCGACTCTTTCCTGTTCGTCTTTGCTACTGCAATTCTTCAGTTTGGCCTTGGTGTGGACCACTCGCTATCCGTCTGCGAATCAGCCATCCTACTGTGCCTCGTGTGTTATGTGACAACCAAGGCATGCTTCTCTGCCCCTATCAGATTGTTGGGGCTCAGGCTAACTGGGAATGCAAAATGCAGATTGTTAGTGATGCACAGTATCGGTTGTGGACAAACGCCCCCTTACTGACATACCGTGTAGTTGATATATATGTTCCTTGTGGAGAAAGCGGTACGGTTACATTCCCACGATGTATGTTAGCACTCGACTGATGATCTTTTTAGCATATAATCCGGTCAACTAGCAAGAAGCCGCGAATGCGCTCGAAGCTGTATCTCTTCAACTCGTTCGGCATGATCGGTTGGTTCCCTGCAAGCATATGCCATCCCGCGGGTAACCACTAACCTGTGCTAGGCGTGTATTCCGGCGTGGTCGTCCTCAACTTCGTTTAGCAAGTCGACCTGTTTCCAACCTTGTTGTGCACAATCTAACCACCCTGCTTAGCCGTATTACAAAGGTTGAGAACGGGGAGTGCATCATCGGGATGCAAAAGATAGCGATGATACCCCTAATAGCGTTTGACCTTCTGGTCAATGTAAGCCAACATTGACCGTACCTGTTGAACTTCAAACTGACAAGTTAGATTTACCTCACAATACTGTTTTTAATACCGTTATCCAGTAAGCTACCGCTGGCCAACGTATCAAGCATTTTTAACATGATATCAGGTCTTCATTCCTTCAAGAACATGCCGAAGACGACTGGGAACCGGAGGCTCAAGACTGTGGCTATGAGGACGTTCATAGGATGCGTTTGCACACTCACCAGCAGCATCGTGTATGGTTTCCTAACCCACAAACACCCTGATTTTGACTGACCGACCTAAATCCGGCAGGAACCTATCTGTGCTCATGGCGCTAGATGGTGAGCCAGGTTGGGTGTGCTTGATGTGTTGTAATAGTGATAGTAAGACCGTCCATTCTCATGCAACTCCTGGAGGAAGACAGCCAGCCAACTCACACATTTTACCGTCCAGTCCTCTTCAGCGCGGTCGTAATCCAATGGGTCACCTCTCGAGACAGCACCTCTTCTACCGATTCCATGTCCATATCCGATCCCCGAAGCCGCGGCGGCGAGGAGCTCGGCCAAGTGCGCTCACGGGCGGTGCGACATCGCTCGAGTAACAGCATTGGCGGACCCATCGACTCCAAATCACCGGGTGATAGGACATCAATCCGCCCCAGAAGCATCGACAGCAACTGCTCGCCTAAGATAGTGTCGAGCACCGTAGCCATCATCGACCGGGACATCACTGAGATCTCACTCCACGACCGCCCCTATCACGACTTCGAGCACTCCCCCTGCAGCACCAACGGCCCCTTCTCCGAAGACAAGCGGCTCGTGGCAGCCACCACAACCAGCAGTAGCAGACTGGCCAACGAAAAGACAGACGGCGACATCCACGACGATCACGACGACGATGACGAGTACGAAGGCGGCGTCAGACCCCCCCGCCCACCACCCCCTGCGCGTGGACTCTCCCACCACTCCCACCACGCGCTACACCACGTGCCGTCGCCGCCTGAGGTGCACGTCCACGTCGACTACGGTTCCAGTCTCAGCCGCGGCACGGAAGGCGAGGGCGTGAGGCTAGGGAACAGCATCGTCATTGGTACGGCTGCCAATGCCGCCGCCACCGCCGCTGCCGAGGATGGGAGCCGGAGGGGGAGACAGTCGCCCTGGCGGTATGGTGATGCGGGCAGCGGCGCAGTTGGGAGTGCGCTCTAGGCGAGCCATGTGAGAGGGCGGGCGAGGGTGGCGGGGCGGACTGGGGACAGAGAAGCGGTGTCATGTTCCGCGATGAGGGTGAGGAACCGCAGGAGTGATAGGAGTTGGGAGCTTGGGGTGTGAGTGGCTCGCAGCGGTATGTGAGTGAGTATTTGTACATTGAAAACTGCACATTTCCTTTCTGTCTTTTGTGTTTGGGAACTGCAAGGGGCTCTCGCTGAAGAGACTGGCATGGGACAGCATGGTTTGTTTTACGTGTTATGAAAGGACGATATTGAGGTTGAGATACCCGGAGCGACCTACTAGGGAAACGGCCATAGCGAACGGAAAGGGAGTTTGGATACCTCATAGTAAACCATCGGATGGCAAAACTCCAGGGTGGGCGAAGCATTTCTTAAATTGGGGGAAAGGGAAAGGCGTCACGGTATATACCATTGCTTGCAATTTGCATCAGACTTTTACATATACACCTTATCTCATGTGATGACCAGTAGCAGGGCGTGCGATGGAAGTGTTTGGCTCATTATGGCCGTGAGGAGGGGGGTGACTAGATGAAAGCCGCGAGCTCACGTATGTGTGTATAAAACTCGTATCAAAGAGGGCACATTGTACACCTATCTACAGTATCATACATATAGACAACCCATCTTGAACAAATCAACTGGGTAAATTCCGCCCTCATCCCTGCCTGCGTACACCGTAATTATTCCCACCAACTTGAGAAAGAAAATGCACGCCCTTGGTATACCGTCGTCATCTGGCCTTGCATCTCCGAGCAAGTTCCGTCTAGCATGCCATATATGTATGCGAACAAAGCAAAAGCAACACGCTGCCCCTTTCTCGTCAAAGGCCCCATCGTGAACCCAGACACTAGTCTGCTGCTAGCATCGCAACGCCAAGTTTTCTTTTTCCTTTCTCACAGAAAAGCAGAAAGTGCAAGGCACCAACCCCGAAGCCCTCTCCCTCCTGGATAATAACAAAATCAAATGCCTGATGTATTCGCACGCAAATGGCAAGTCTGCTTCTCCCATTGTGAAACCCCCCAAGTGAAGTGAACCCGATGCCAAAGCCATGCATGGAGAGTCACGTTATTTCCGCTTGTTCCGCGTAACTAGGTTGTCCTCTTGTCATTCATGTTTGCTCCCTTTATCCGTCCCACCCCCCCCCCCCCCCCCCCTTACGCCAAATCAAACCAGACCAACCCAAATAGAGAGAAAAACAAAATAAAACAGAACCGTAGAGCAGTCGCTAATATCCGAAGGAATTGACGAGAGCCGTCTACATGCCGCCAACGCCTTGAAAGACCAAAGCTGCCCAGCCGAGCAGCACCCATATTAATACACGGTCTTGCTGATAATACACTGCAGAATTTAGGTCCAATAGCTCCATCAGGAGTTTCTATCGACCGTCTTCTGAGGTTTGTAGTTTGGGAGTTCGTCAAACCATCCCTGAGCCTCGTTGTATCGATAGGCATGGAATTCGATGCCGTAAGGCTTGGGCTCAATTGCATAAAGGATGCCAAGCGGCACATCGAGGTCGGCAATATCGTTACGCGTGAGATCCATAAAGTATGCCATCAGGACCCGGCACACGGATCGGTGACTGATAATGAGGACGTGGTCGGTAATGCGCTCGATTTCACGTACCATATCACGGAGCCGGCTGATGACCTGGAGATAGCCCTCTCCGCCAACGCCCGGATAGATGTACTGGAGCTTGTCACGGGAGCGCTTGTTGTACTCCTCGGGGTACTTTTGGGCAATCTCCTCGTAAGTCATGCCCTCAAAGGTTCCGGCATTGAGCTCATTCAGCATCTCCCACGCCTTGACGTCGTAGTCGTCGTCGGCATCAAAGTACTCGGCGGTCTCGATGCTGCGCTTCAGCATCGATGTCCAGACGCAGAAGTTTTTATCGTCAAGCTCCTGGTTGAGCTCCGGGTAGGGGGGTGTGTGGTCGCCAGGCATTGGTGGGAACGAAGACTGAGCAATCTTATTTTTTTGGTCGATCAACCACTCCTTGCGTTTCTGTGTGATGAAGTTATACAGAGCTTGGCCATAATAATGGCCGCGCTCTGTCAACTCGGAATCACCGCCCAGTTTCTGGAATTGGTTGTCCATGCTTTGACCATGGCGGGTGATCCAGATTTGCCGTGGCGAGAGATTGAATGTTGTGAGATAGGAGGCAATGCCGCCGCTCAGGAATCCCTTCAGTCTGTGATGAATTACTTTTCTCCCCACATCGATCATCTGCTGAAATGTTAGCACACGCGGTTTAACAGTCTGGGCCAGCAGCTACGGTGAATCCCACGCAGCCCGACAGATCTGGGCTGAGTAGGTGCATCATGGGCCACCGACAGCTTTGGAGCATAGTGACATACCTGAATGTATTGCAAATCATTCTCCTCTTCCCATTTGCCCAAAGACTCATAGGCACTCTCATAGGCCTCGACTCTCTTCTTGAAGTCTTCTAGCGACTTGACAGGGTCTTTATCCTTGTAGTCTGGGCCAGAAAGTTTCAGGCGCATGTTTGCTTCCAAGAGCTTCCCTCCAGTTAGTTCGGAGGTGGGCATGCGCGCTCTTTGGTTTTCACTCACATTAGCATCGGTGCAGATGCTCTCAATAAACAGGACCCCTAGCTTGGGTTCCCTCTTTCTGATGTGCTCCACAAGGAGTTGGCGTCGGTGAAGGTTGCTGTTGGTGGCGTCGAGAATGCCCACGGCGCCCCCGCGATGGAGTAGATAATCAAGGAGCTCATCAAGGGTCTCGAGGGCGACCTGCTCTCGAAGCTTGGCAGCGGACTCATTCTTCGGGTCAAAGAAACTGGCGGACTGATCAATCTTTTCCAGGGGTCTCGGACTGCCCAGCGAACTGTTTAGGTCAAGCGTGGTGGGCTCATCCTGCACCACGATGTGCGGAGCTGAGGGACCGTTTAGTAGGATGGTCGCAGCCCTAGTTGGCGCGTCGATTCCAGGGGCCGAAGTCGGCGTTGACACGGTGCCGTTTGTCGACCCCACGATGCCAGCAGCAATCCGCCTGCGATTACCGACGTTGAAAATCTGGGCGTTGTGCTGCTGCCAGGAAAGATAGCGCTGCAGCTTCTTTGTGATGTACGACTTTCCTCTTGCCGGCAGGCCGACCATGATGATAACCAGCTTGGAGGCAACGTCTCTGTCGGGGATTCGGCCATCGGGAGACACCTTGGATTTGGTCATGCCAGGAATGTTGAGGGTCGTCGCATGAGGCCGCACTCTGGGAGTATGGGTGCCCGAGTTCTGCCTGAGCGGCGGACTGTCTTTGGTGTCAATTCATGCCGAAATAGGAAAGGGCGCGCAATACGGAACAAAATAGAACACCAAGACACAAGGAAATGCACGGCTGTGGATTGTACTCACATTCGAGGCGATCCTGGAGCGGTGGAAGGCATGCTGCGACTGTAGGGAGAATCATAGGTGAGGGAAGGCGGGCCACTTGAGTATCGACTGCCAGCATTGTAGTCATAGAGAGATCTCAATGCATGCGCCAGAGAGGGCGGCGCGGCGGGGGGAGGTAGGAGCGTGTCATAGTTTCGTGAGGTAACACTGAGGTGGTCTCCGTTGGAGATGCCGTTGGAGTTGATGGTCGGCGACGAGGGCGCTGTGCTGTTGGCCGAGGCAACGAGACTGCTTTTCATGGCCAACTTTCGCAAGGACTGTGGCGGATGTCCACCAGAGTCTTGTGGTGAGGAAGTCGGGTTAGCCGTGCTTTCGCTAAGTTGTCGCGGGTTGCGAGGTAGTGCAGATATGGCAGGCGCGGGTGCAGGTTGTGCAGAGTCGGGTAGAGAAGCGGGAGAAGTAGAAGAAGAAGAGAAACCTTTGCTAAGAAGACCTGATGTGTCTGGAAGGACAGCGGAGGGTCGTGACATGAAGTCAGACGTTCGATGGTCCAAGGACTCGGACTAGAACTAGTATGACTGTCCTGTGGGCTGTGGGCTGCCGGTGCAGGCTGTCTGAAAGCTGCGAATCGGACGCTAGAGCGAAGTGCTGTCGGTTGGGGTTTTTTGGGCGTGCCGATTATCTATAGGCCAATCAGTTATCGGAGATGCCTGGGGGGGGGGGGGCACCGCGCTGCACAAAAAAACGGGTGTCGATCGCGAACCGGGCGCAAGGCAAAAGGCGATTCTTACGCCACGAAGGTTCGGATTTACAAGGACGGCACCTGGCGAGTTGACAAACTGACCAAGGGAGCGGAGAAAACGACGAGATTCACTTGCGCCGTGTTTGAATAGTGCAGTGAATACTTTGTACTTACGTTGAGAAAAAAATGGGAGGGTCCAAGAATTCACACCACACTCAGTCCACTCTGCGCCCGGAGTCCACTGCGCCCGGGGGAAATTTGGTCGAGGCACAGAACAACTATTCTGTTGCGGGTTGGGAGCTTGTGCTTGTGCTTGTGCTGGGGCGAGTGCGAGTCCAAGTGCCTTTTGGGGGGGTCTTTGGGTCTTTAGGCCCTGGGTAGTGAGGGCTGGGTCCAAGGGTTCAGCGTTGTTGGTGCAAGACGTGACGTAACTTTTGGCAGCACCAAACCCCCATCTTGGCCAGAGAGGAGCCGGAGGCGACAAAGTCTCAACAGCCAGACATTTTGTCGATTTTCGCGATGCCAAGTTGCCAAGGTCCGTGGAAATGAATGACAGCCTTGTCCGTTCTCAAGACGGGCAGCCGAGAGGTTGCACCTCGATGATCTGGCACGGCAGATTGATTCGTGTGAAATCGCTGTAAGACTCGGCCTTACCCCGACTCTCCAAGACACCAAGATAGATTCTCGTCCCAGAACTGCCCTCAATGGCTGTGTCTGGCGCCGGTCCTCTTGTGCGTGCTTGGCAGTCAAACGTCGCGATAGTGATGAGAAGGTGTTGTGAATCAGGGGTGTCAAGTGCAATAGATCATGGATCTGGGATCTGAGTTGGACAAAACTACGGGAAGGTGGATCCAGTTTATGAGGGGCCGGCCGTCTGATCTCTCAAGATAAGGCAGCCTTCCTGGCTTTCTTTGGCATGTTTGTGCTACGCCGCATAGCATGTGTATCTCAACTCTTCTTTGAGGCCATTTATCGGGCTCCCAGCTTATGGCCCTGTCATTGACGGAAAGCAGCCGCCTGCATCTGTCACACACCTGCGGGCCTCGGGTCCGAAACGGACGGGCCGTTTGGCGCTGAAAGAGCCATCGGACTGGCCAACAAGCCATCCACAGGGAGTGCCCATCCCACGGGTCCAAGGCGAAACAGTCATAGGTCGCCGTTCTTTAGCACTTCTCCAACAATGCTAGACGTTGGAATTCGGGGTATTGGGCCTGTACGAGTCAGGCGGTGGTGCGAGCATCGGAGGGCTGTTGATCACACCCACTTCTCGCCTCATGAGCCGCTTAGTCCATTCTTTCGTGGAACAATTCTTAGTTTGAGTTTTGCAATGGTTTACGTATCCGCGTACCTCATCGACTCTGCGAACATGCAACTCTTGACCAAAGGCCGGCGTCATTTACAGCCCTGAATGCGCAGAACCAGGGCATCAACTCAGACCCAAAATCCTTCCGCACTCGGAGCTCCGGTTCCAGGTCCGTCCAAGATTCAGTCGATTAAGCCGTGCGCCTGGATTGCGCCTCCCATCGACATCTCGGTCACCGAGCGCAGCCCATGGTGAGAAACTGGAAGGTGCTCTGCGTGGTAATGCGCCTTGCTGCCCGAGCGAGAGGCAGAGTCCATTCACAAGCAACCAGGCAATGTAGTCTATAGACGGACAACTCAAGGGGCGGGCTTGAGTCTGTCGACTTCCCCTTCGATGCAATACTGGGCAGAAACGGTACTGCACCCCACGAGTTGCACATTGGGGGGAAAGCCGGGGTAAAGTCAGTGACTCATTAATAGAAGCCGACATTTGGAGATTCCGGCGCAGCGTTGCTATAATTGGCTGAGGCAGATGTGAATATCCAGATCCCGGGGATTCGCCCAACGAAGTGGTATCCGCACCCAAGACCTTGCCGAGCGTGGGGTAGTCCCTGCCGCAGCGACTAGGGCCAGATGGGACCGTCTTCAAGGTCGCTTCAGTCTTAACGGACACTCCCATTGCCGCTGTTAGTTTTGTTTTGGCTTTAGCCCTGAAGGGGTCAAGAGAGATCAGACCAAGGAAGTCAACATGCACCACAACGTAAACGGAGGGCAACGTCTAGGGGCAGAGGTCATTGGGAGTAGCCAACACCTTCAATATAGCTGTTTGGGGGGGACTTGTTGGAAGCCGCATCGCATGTCGAGGACCCAACTTGGAAGCTGGTAGTCGACTGTCGACAAGAGCTCGGTATCAGTGCGGATGCCTAAGAAATGAGAAAGAAAAGCACGGGAAAGACAACTCATTACAGGAATCTTTGATTCTTAGCTCTCTTTGTAACAATAAAACGACTAGACAACAAGACTGAGATTTGGTAGAATGCGATCCAAAGGCGATGGCATTTAGAAGCCGAGACACACAGAAACACGCCAATGGCTACCGTCCACCCCCGGGGAGCTGTCCCTGGTGCCCCGCAATGGCCTCACGATAAGACGATAAGATAGTAGATCGGCGTTAGCGCGCCTGCAGGTGCTTGGGTGAAAGCTCCAAGCTCCAAGGAGCGATGGTGGGGTTTGTATTTTTTTTTGTTGCGACGCCAAAAGTTCAGGTCAACCATGGAAGGCTTTTTCAGCCTTTGAATGAGGAGCGAAACTTGTTCTTTCCCAGTCAACGGTGCTGGAAGGGCCCTCGCAATGGTTTCCTATTCACAAAGACTCCTTCTTGTTGTCAATTGTCCTTCGCCATATGCACCCCAGCTCTGCTCCGGCTCCCCGTAGGCTTTGCGACCCCGCCTCACCGTACAACCCTCACCCGCGACTTTGGTATCGCCATCCGCTGCCTTGAGCAATTCGCTGCCATACTCCCCCCCCCCCCCCCCATAGCCGAGCTAGCATTCCACTTGTCACCGAGCCCGGAATTACGCATACATTCCCCCTTGTTTTTGGAGCACCACGTAGCCAAAATGGCCGAGGAGGGCAAGTCCATCGCGGCGGTACTTGCTGCTCAAGACCCTGTCGTCCGGGGTCTCTTCAGAGGGGAGGTCGACCACGGGGTCTTGATCCCACTCAAAACGACTCTTGAGCTGAGGGATGACCACAACACTGGCCGAGTTCTCATTACCCGTGCCCCAGTAAAGGCAGCCAACGCCGCCATCAGGTATGCCTTGGCAACACCCAGTACAGCCCCCTGACAGAAGCACGCCCCGACTGACTTTGCCCCAGCTTGCTGCGCAATCTCCTACCTGAGGAAATCGTTAAGGGCGTTCCTCACCTACGAAGATGTGCCAAGCCTTGCGACCTTCCGGCCCACCTTAAGACGCAGTTCATGAACGAGACACAGCAGAGCAGACAAATCCACACGGGAAAGTCAAACTGGATCTATATTATAATGGGCCCCGAGGCCATGTTATCTCGTGACGAGCTCATCGAGGGTCTATCAACAGTGGAGGGGCTCGAGGAAGAGATATTCATCCGCAGCGTTCCCGTTCCCATGCTAGCTCCCACCTCGCAAGTCCAGGCGGCCATGTGGTCCCAGCACTTTTGGCCAACCGTCTACCGAAAGAACAACCCGCTTGGCCCGCACCCGGCGATGGTGTCCCGAAGTACAGACGAAATAACAAGCGACGCCGCGCTATGGATGACGTTGGCCCATCAGGTGGCCAACGAGGCGCACGCTGCCGGGCATGGGGAGCCCGTAGGGGCTTGCATTATATCGCGAGACCCGACAACTACAAAGGTGACTGTCGTTGCCCTGGCCGCTGACGCTCGTTGGCTTCATCAGGGCAAGACAGGATGCACGGGAAACCCAATGGCACATGCGGTGCTGCGCGCCATCAGCATCGTGGCCCAGAAGCTGGTCAAGGCAGAGAACAGAAAGACGGAGACAACCATGGAGCCAATTCTCGAGTTTGAAGCTTTCCAAGACGCCCCGCTTCTCAGAAACGAGCAGACAGTGTTTGAAATTGACCACCCTAGTCCCGACGGCTACCTCTGCCATGGCCTCGAAATGTACTTGACGCATGAGCCGTGCGTTATGTGCTCCATGGCAATTCTTCACTCGCGCATGGGCAAGGTAGTCTTTCGTCATCGTATGCCGTTGACAGGCGGGCTCTGCGCAGAGGACCGTGGCCATGACCACCCATCTCTCCGAGGCGCCGATGGCGGCCGAGGGCTCGGCCTGTTCTGGCGCCGGGAGCTGAACTGGAGCTTGGTGGCCTGGGAGTGGGAGTCAAGTGGCTTGGTGAAGCCATTGCCACTCGACCGGGCTATTCACGCCTAGCCTAACCGACATGTGCCGCAGAACGGAAACACGACAGCAGTTTTACCAAGTTTCTTTCCAACTATTGGGTTGCAAAAATAAAACGGAAGCCAGAGGAATTAGGTAGTCCTCTCGTCAAATTGGCGTTATTGAGCAGCATTTTTGAGCAAGCGGGAATGGGGGGGTTGGCGTTAGATATGCGGCCCAGCCTGCCGATAGCCTAGTGCTGCCTGGCCGTCATGAGGACTTACGATTGTTTGCTGGTGCATCTGATGATGGGCGTCAAGGGGTTTCGATGGGTTATGCGAGTACTTGAAGGTAATGATGGGGCGGGGTTTTCTACGGATATGCGATACCTTAGATCAATCCTCCATGTGAGGGTTGGGACCGACCACAATATCCCAGAAGGTTATTGATGAATTTGAAAAGAGGAATACCATAATGGTGTCCTCTATCTTACCCTGCTCGAAGCCAAGGTCACCTTGAATAGCCCCTTGAGTTGAAAACGACAACCTGTCTGACTCTTTGCTGTCGGTCATTTCTGTCCAGCCAGATGCACACTAACTGGAAAACTGCTACCACAGTTGTGGGTAATAAGCGGTCAGCTGCTGACACACCCGGATGCAATCTTGTCGGTGAGGATGGGCGTGAGCTTGTAGCTTTGGTGGACCACCTTTTGGTCATATAGAGTAGTTTATCTAGCACACAAATCATCAATTCCCAGTTTTCGATGTGTGTAGCCTATTGGTAAAACGTTCTCGTCTTCCAGCAAATCATGTGAGTTCAAATCTCATAATGTGTGAGTTTGTTTATTATGTTCCAACTCGATAATATATGACCCTTTTCCAAAGGCCTTTAGTTTTTCTTGAGGTTCGAGAAATGGAGAGGGGTCGATACCAGGAGCCAACGAGGATGAGATATCTTGCCCACCGAGGTCCAACGAGGACGGGCTGGTCAGCATATTGACGGTAGGCCTCTACGGTAGACACGAAACTCGGAGGAGGCATGTATTTCTTTTGGGGTTTGCGAGTATATTTCGAGGTTCTGCAAATGAAGAGATGGGAGCATGATGACGCCAGGAGCTGGTAAGCAAAAGAGAGGAAGAACGGACAACCAACAATGACGCCCACAAAACACCATCTCGGGGGATTGACTTTGCAGCACCGACCGCGGGAGAGAACCCCATACCAAAAGGAATGACTCACCTCAACGGCAGGACCACCCCACCCTTAAGTGCTATGTCGAAGTTACTTCAATAAGGTATCCCAAAGCCATACCAAAAGCCCATGGACCGCCATCATCCACCGGTCCGACCTCTCCGGTGTCCACCCCGGGTCATACGTATCCAGCCACGCACTGTACAGCCTCTGGTTGACATACCACTTGGCAAACAGCACCATGGCAATCTGGGGACCGTGCCCTGCGGCGAGCAACACGGCAACCGCTGTATCCACACCACCCAGTCCTGCCTCCGCCCTTTTCAGCCCAAGGTGGACCAGCCCAGCCAGGAACGGGATTAGGTTCAGACTGAAGCCGGCAATGATGCCGGGGATGAGGGCGAACACGGGTATGGGGATGAAGTGGCAAAGAGTGTAGGAGTGGAGAGCGAGGGTGAGATAGAGGGTGGTGGAGACGGGGGGTGGGGGGATGTCCTTGATGGCCTGGAAGATGAGGAGGGCGGTCATCGCGGCAAGGATGATTGTGAAGGGCCCACATAGTGCTATGAGGATGGCGCTCGTGCCCATGAACGGGATGATTTCAGGGCGGCGAGGGAGAGTGGGTTGCTGGCTGGCAGTGGGGATGTCTGGCAGAGGTGTGAGTTTAATCTTGCAGGAGGCTGCTGGGGAGGAAAAGGGACATTTTACCGTGCTCGAGAACCAGTGCGAAATGGGTCTTTGATTGGGCCGAGAATATCGGCAGGGAGGCGTCTTGAGAGGATACGGGTGCTGGCCCAATAGGCCAGACCGTTGCAGGGCAGTCGAACACAGCTTTGAGTTTGGGTCCTGTACCCGAGTCCTGCAGTATATCGGTACTTATCTGATTGACGTGCAGGCAAGCCGCGGCTATCCCTGTGCCCCTCGCATGCTCCCAGCCCTCCTTGGGTTGACTTTCTAAAATGATGGCCGTTGTCAGGAACCCTGTGGAGTCAAAACTGTCACCGGTTTGGCGGTGGGGTGCAACTCGATACCACATTTCGTGCGTGACATCCTGAACCAGGAGGTTTCCTTGGTGCCCTTTCGTCATATAAAGGTTGTCCAACAACAATAACGCTACAGGATCGTCTAGCTTAGACCCACCAGGCCGACAATCCAGAACCAGACCCTCGTCCCGGAACTCTAACACATGGCTTTCTGAAAGAAGGTGCTGATCTGGCCAAAGCGGCATCCACCTGGCACAGTGTTGCTCCGCAGGACGCACTCGATGCTTAGACTTGTTATACAGCAATGAGAAAGGCAGGCCGTGTGGAAACAGACTCCACATAATCGCCCGCATTCTTGCCTCGGTATCAGGGAGGGCAAGGATGGAAAAGGCGTTAAGCCGGAGTAGGTTGGCAAATATGACATGTATGTCTGCCGGCATGGTCGTGGTCCTTCGCGCCAAGGCGTTCCAGCACTGGACGAATTCCCGTAAAGGATCACCTCTCAGAGAGAACTCGTCTCTGCGGTCGGAACAAATCTCTCTGGCAACAACAAATCGTAACTCTCGATAGATGTACTCAAACAGTGCCGCCTTTACAACACCTGGCGTGACAACTGGTGGGTATTTCAACACATCTCTCACCATCTTGGAGACCTCCCGGATCCCCATCCTGCAACCCAACGATACGGCCATGACCAGCCGGTACAGCGTACTCCGGCCTGTCGTAGTTCCTGGAAGGAGGAGGTACATCTCGTCGTTGGAGTTGGATAAGTCTTGGTCAAACAAAACCGGGTCGAAGGAACAGTCAGAGCACTGGATCTGGAGCGACCATGCGAGAGCGCCTTCCTGGTACGTCCAGCAGCGGCCGAGCCAGGCGATAGCACTCAGCTGTGCAAGAACATGGCAAGCATCACGGCCTGCCACGGTAAACCGCTGCATGACAGAGTCCAAAACAAGAACTTGCTGTGCGCCCGAGTAAATAGCCGCCATCTGGTTGATTGCCTTGGTCTTCAGCGATGCTACCTGGGCCCCGGTTCCGACCGGGATGCACAGTGTGTCGAGCCAGAACCACTCGGTCGAGCCCCATGTGATCGTCATATCCCTGCCGTCGAGCGAGATATTGAGCTGGGGGATGCTGATGGTGGCTCGTGCTAGATCAAACATGGGCGGCATGAGGACCTTGAGAGATCGTGCCAACTGTAAGAGTTGACAGTGGGGGAGAGAATTTGCATGTGGATTCCCGAGTCCGTCGGACCAAACATGACTTATTGCGATATATCTGACGTGTGGCAACGCCTTCTTGACCTCGAGGGAGATATGGCCGTCCCTCGAGGACCTGATCCGCACCACCGGAATGCCTCCATCGGATATGATGGATCGTACCTCCGCCTCTGGCACTGAAGAATGCGAGCAGGCGCAGGACGGCTTTGTGTGTCGGGTCATGTAGTTAGTCATATCGACATTGTTGCCGATGCAGCGCTCCTCAGTGCAATTGGCATGTGTAATGTGAAGTGGCGTCGGATCACGAAGCCTGCTGAGATAATATATTGCCATGTGGGAAAAATCGCAGAACATGTGTCGCACCTTGAAGGGACACCATCCTTGAGCCGACAGGCCACGTTTTAAGAGGCCGGCCACTGGGCCTTGTGCAGAAGAAGTGGTCCTTTGCGTTCTCGGAACAAGCCTCAGATCTCGCAACAGGGCGCCGAGTTCGTCCCGAAATTCACGTGATGCCCCGCGGGTGTCGAAGCCGTCACCGAAGGCCACGGTCCCCAGGGTGGCGATGAGAAGGTCGACAGACAAGAGCACCTCTGGTAGAGGCGGGACTGCGGACTGTGGGAGCGCCTCAAAGCGACGTATTGCCGCCAGGCTGCAATTGAGCAGCCCAACTGCCCTCCGTCGCTGCCGTTGGGAGGATCTGTCCGCTGCTGCTGACCTCGACCATTCGTCAAGAAGAGGGCCGAAAGTGAGAGAAGATACAAAGGATTGTGGTGGGGAGCCCTCTTCGATGGTGAACTGGGCGATGTCGATGGGGCACTCCAAAAAGGCAGCGATGAGTCCGAAATACAGCCAAGCCTGAACGAAGGACGCCGTTTGGTCTGATGTTATGTCGTGCCATTTTCCGGCATCTTCAGGCGCTGGAAATGCTGCGCGCTTGTGAAAAGTTGCAAAATCTTGAGAGTCAAACTGCAACTCGGCCACGAAGGGGACTTGTATGTGTTCCAAGCCGTCTCGCGGGAGCTGGATGTGGTCCATTGCTTCGCCCAGTTGGCGTCAATACCACTGCGTTGTCCCATATCAGGACCGATGCTTGGAGCTTCAAGACGTGGCGGTTTGTTGGGCCCTCGATTGGATTGGCTGTCGCTTCGTGGTGGATAGGGGGTTAGGGCTTGTATTTGCACTAACAAATTAACGACTTGATGTCGTGGGATCGGGTACCTAGGATTGTCGTCATTGAACATTGACCTTGCCTAATAGGTAGATACTAACAAGATAAAGCAGAACCTCATCTCTCGCCCAATACAGTAACTCTGGGAGAGAGAAGAGTTGACCAGAATAGCAGGCAAGAACAAGCTCGCTTTTCGCAGATAGTTTACCGAAGAAAAAAAGGCACTTGCTTTAGGTGCATGCTAGGACCCCCAGCGAAATTTAACCCGAGCCGGGAAGGACTGGATGGATTTGGGCACTTCCATTTGTGACCGCAAAACGGGCAGCGAACACGCCGAAACAAAGCTTTCAATTCTGTTGATCCCCAAGCATCTCTCGCGTATCTCCGCCATATTCTCATTTCTTCAGATATCCTCAACTATCTCTGGCAGTTATACATCAAATACACATTGTATTGCACCGCGTGATATTGTGATCGTTTCCCAGAATATCACTACGTCTCACCCTTTGCAATTGCAATTTGCGGCTTCAAGTCTTCCCGCCAGAAAGAAGAGGACAAACTGGCGAATCGCTCCTCAAGAAGCACCAACATATCATTCCTCCATGATTCAATAACACCAAGCCCCTTCGCTCCGGCATACACATACCGTGCAGCTGCTCGGGTTAGCAAGGACGACTCCGGCGTCGGCTGATTTCTTAACTCGGTTGTCCGCGCTAAGACCTAAACGTCGGGAAATACCGCTAGCATGCCTACACTGGCAATCACCAACTTCAACATCGTGCTGAGTGTCTTGGGAGGATGGATCTCCCTTTTTGGGCTCGTCTCCTATTTATGCAAGGAGAATTTCTACCTTTCGGAAGCCCGTACGTTGTTTGCTGCCCCCTGTTCCACCCGTCTGGTCCAAAGGCTCTTGGCAAAAGAAAAGCTTATCTGATCTCCCGCCCAGTCATCTCCCTCCTGGCCGGTGTGGTCGTCTCACCTTCGGCCATCGGTCTCATAAAACCGCTAGAGTATGCCGGCTCGGTCGAGAACCTCAACACCGTGACTCTTTACTTCTCACGCCTCGTCCTCGGCGTCCAGCTCGTCCTTGCGGGGGTTCAGCTGCCTAGTCGGTATCTGAAGAAGGAATGGCGGCCTCTAGCCATTCTCCTCGGCCCCATCATGGTCGCCATGTGGGTTTCGACCTCACTGCTCATCTGGGCTATGGTGCCTGGCCTGCCGATTTTACATGCTTTGGCCATTGGCTCGTGCGTGACACCTACGGACCCCGTCTTGTCCAACGTCATCGTAAAGGGCAAGTTCGCCGATCACAACGTTCCCAAGGAGCTGCAGCGCATCATCATTGCCGAGTCGGGCGCCAATGATGGCCTCGGCTATCCGTTTTTGTTCTTTGCCCTGTATCTGATCAAGTTTACCGGGGCGAACGGGGAGTCCGGCGGGGCGGCAACGGCCATGGGTCTCTGGTTTGGGGAAACATGGGGATATACCATCATCTTGAGCATGGTCTATGGGGCGGTCGTGGGCTGGATCGCAAAGGAACTTCTCCACTGGGCCGAGGAGCGCAAGTTCGTTGATCGCGAGAGCTTCCTCGTCTTTGCCATCTCTCTATCCCTTTTCATTGTGGGAACCTGTGGGATGATTGGCAGCGACGACGTGCTCGCATGCTTCATCGCGGGCAACGTATTTACGTGGGACGACTGGTATGTCGACTCGCTCTGTTCTGACTGCACGTTCTGTTGGAGAGGAGCTTATAGAAACTAACGGGATCTCTAGGTTCCGACTGGAGACCTTGGACGACTCTCTGCAGCCGACGATTGATATGCTGCTGAATGTGTCAATTTTCATGTGGTACGGTGCCGTTTGTCCCTGGACGAGCTTCTTGAACAATGGCGTCATACCGCTCTACCGCCTCGTCCCCCTTGGAATACTGATTCTCCTGGTCCGGCGGCTTCCTTGGGTATTCGCGGTTCATAAGTACATACCGCAGATTGAAGAGTTCCGACAGGCAGTTTTCGTGGGATTCTTTGGACCGGTGGGCGTTTCAGGCATCTTCTATCTCTACATCGCTCTAGAGTTTGTCAAAACGCTGGATGTGGATGGCGAGCCTCGTGATGATGTCAAGCATCTCGGTGAAACTATCCAAGTAGTGGTGTGGTTCACTGCTATCTGCAGTATCGTGAGTTTGCACCATACCATCGCTCCTAGACCCAGGCTGACTTTTTGGTGGAGGTTGTGCACGGCCTCAGCATACCGCTCGGGAAGTTAGGTTTTTATCTCCCTCAAACCCTCTCCCGACGAGTTTCTATGGCGTCAAGTGATGGCAGAGACCTAGCCTCGCCTTTTAGACTCGGTAGCCGTGTCACTTCGTTCGTTACCCGCCGGGGTAGGTCCCGCGGCCCCACTGACGACTCATCAAACTCCCACTCGCCGATTACGACAGGGGCGGTTTACAGAATCGGTGGCACAATCATCCATGCACCTTTGCAAGAAAGCGTAATGGAGGCTGGCGAGATAGCCGTACAAACCGACGACCGGCGTCGCGATTCTCACCCGCTGCCGGACTCGGTTGGAGAGGGCCCCGATCAGACGAAGGACTTGGGGCGGACAATTCGATTCCCTGACGAATCCCCCCCCAGGCCGGCGCCAACCGTCAGCGGCTGAACGGCCATAGGGCGCATTGTCTGGAGCGTGCTGGTCGGTATTACATGCTTACTCGTCAAATGCGGTGCCGATGCTTAGGCTTTGGGGCGATGAGGCGAGGATATTCAGCCGGAATGGGGGACGGAGCAGCATCGGAGGAGCTGGCTGGAGCTGGGGTGCGGTAGACTGGGAGCGGCATGGCAGACACATGGGAGATGATGACCTCGGGTTCCCTCCCGTGTATGTATATGGTAGAGCTTCTGATACTCTAGGTCTCCGCTACGGCTCAATAGGGGCCAACCACAATTACATGAACCTGCCTTCTGTGGCTTTCCAGAGGACTCTCCTGATGCATGTGTCGAGATAGTTAGCTAGGCGCGGGCCGGTTCGTCTCGGCAAGATGGAGCACGCTGTCAGCGTAAGCCTCAGCAGAGGCGCACTGTCCTGAAGTTGGGTGTGGGTAGCGGGGGTGGGCATTCGGGCGTAAGTCCCCGATCGTTGGGAACCGAAACGTGACAAAATCCAATTCCGAGAGGAACGGCAAGGCGCTGTGGTTTAGAGAGTCGGCAGCAGGATGAAGAGGAATGAGCTCAATTGACTTTCCATAATTTCGGCTGCAGTCGTGCGTGCTAATCATGCACTATGATGAGTTGGCTCCCATTTGTACATACATGGGAGTGCCAAAACTCAAAGTTTTCTGATCTAGTGCCCTTGTCCAGTTGCCTGCGGCCCGCGAACTGAGTGCTCAGCTTAGGCGCGAAGCCACTCGTCGAGGATATCTCCATATCCCGCATTTTACTTCGGCGTGAAGACAACTTAAAAAAGAGAGGGCGGCGGCACGGCAGCCTTGTGAAGGGGGGGGTTTGTTTTGGTTATAACCTAGGAAACCATCCCCAACAACCAGCGGACTGAAGGGATAAAGCTGGCCCACAGAGCTTGATAAGAGATTGCCTCATCAACCGAACACAGAACATCACCACACAACGGAGATTTCCGTATACTCACCCACCCTACCACCTGGCTCCTGCCTACCACAACCTTACCCAAAGGGGGGTGCCTTCCCAACCAAAAGGTAAGGCCAAGATGGGCGAATTGCATCGGTTGGCTGTTTGCTAACTGCATTTCAGCTGCGACAATCCCGCACACGTAGGTGCTCAACCAGGCCGGGAGAGCAGCCGTTGGACCTAATTCCCGTCCGCCCCCCGGACCTGGGCTGGACCACCCAAGGGCAGTGTCAGGGCAAAGCACGCACCACACAGCTCCCTGTTGGCCGCTACCGATTCCATCGGCCTCCACTCTGCTAGGGGTACGACCTAAGGCGACCTAGTTCCGGTCGGCTGTCGTCAGCTCCCTCAGTCGCCCCCCCTTGTCCCTCAAGTCCTGCTTTTGGCTGTGTCGTTGCAGTCGCTACCTGTTGTGCCCAATCTCGCAATCTTGCAATTGTCTGCCTCGTGTTGCAATTAAGCAGCAAAAGCAGCAAAGCAGGCACAACGGGCAGCCCACGATCCTCGTGCATATTCCGCGGGCAGCGAGCCTATCACGCCCTTGAGATCGTGCCTGCAAGTGCATCCTCCTCAATTGGACGCCATCCTTCTTTCGTTTACCGCCTTCTGGGACCTCCAACAAGTCGCTCTCGTTCTCCCGCCTCGACCCTCCCACGCACCACGCAGACAACCACGCACCACACCCCGGCCACCCACCCACGACCGACCGACCGACCGGCCGACCGACCCCCTCTCACCTGCAATTGGAAGACAGGCCCATTTTTCTCCTCGTCCATACCGCGACATTGCGACACCCAAAATACACAACCGCAACACAACCCACGCCTCCCAAGACCGCCTCGGTTTTTACCCGCTAGGCCCTGCTCTGCGGCTGCGCAAAACACTTCGAATAGCCTCCTTCCTGCTCCCCCAACAAACCGCCCCAGACCGACGCCAAACTCGATACGATCCGGGTTGACCGACCAGCGACGTCTAATATTGTGTTTCTTTTTTTTCTTTTTTTTGCCAAACTCCGTATTCTGAAGGAGTCGCCGGCTCCGAGCAACACCGGCCATGCTAGGTCAAGATGGCAACCTCGTGCCCGAGGAGGAGAACTTCGTAAATTTTGGCTGCGACTTTGAAACTACTCTGGGCACGCATTTCCATCCAGGAGAGTACATGAACTCTGACGAATCGAGCCCGAACCTTCCCAGCAGTCCCATCCCCAACGGGCTCAGCTACGCAACCGCCGAAACGCACCAGCAAGGCGATGCCTCTCCATCAGTCGCCTTTACCGCTACAGTCTTCGAGACAAGTCCGCTATCGGGAAACAGCTCTGGCGATTCGCTATCCGACTCGTCATCTTTCAAGCGAGATAAGAGCAGAAAATCATCCAAGTCCACCCTTAGTGGCGGTGATGGCGCCATGGACGACGGATCAGAAAGAAAGACTGAATGGATGTTCAACGAGTTTATTGATATGCGTAACGTGGCGCCCTCG